>CM057455.1:1525608500-1527025500 GCA_016271365.2 Neoceratodus forsteri
TCGTGCAGTCTGCGCCCGGTAGCCACGCTGTGGACCAATGGGCGTACAGCTACTGTATGCAGTCAGTTAGCGAGCTGAGCGGCTGTGAGTGAGCTGCCGCCCGCTGACCATGAGGAAGTGAGGTGGTGGGGCTCAGTAGAGCGGTGAGGAGCCAGAACTGGACACAGGATGGGTTTGGATGTTTACATTTTCATACTTATGCCCACGTCAAAGCTGAAGTAGTTCACTGGACCACCAGGGATAATGGATGGTTTATTATTGTACTTAAGCCTCGATCGACTGAAGCGTCCATTGGATCACCAGGGATAATGGATGGTTTATTATTATACTTAAGCCCACTATCCGGCTGAGGCGGTCCACTGGACCACCAGGATATTGAATGGTTTATTTCTATGTATGTCACAATGGGCAGGGGGCACTACCACGATGGGCGGTGCCACCTGAGCTCGGGTGGCCACTCACAGCTGACAGCTGCCGTGTTGCCCTGCAATCACGGCGGCTCACCTATAGGTGGCCAGCTGTTGCTCATGTTTTTGTTAGCTCAACTGTGTGCAGCGCAGGTAGGGGTTGTGCCTGCATCTGCTCAGCACATCCTGGGCTGAATATCAGGATGTCTTGGTCATGTGCATGGGCATCCCCCCACCGCCGCACACATTACTGATGTGCCTTGGTGCATCGGGATTTGTGCCACGCACTTTCCCTTTTGAATATTGGGCCAGGGTGCATCAGTGGGTTGCACATAAGCGCACCTGTGTTGTGCCATCGAAACCTTCTGAATATCCCACCCCATGACTTCAGGTAGAGAGAAAGCAACAGGAATAGATGAACTTTTCAGGAGCAAAATCCTGTTTTCATGCAGATGACCTCAGTAATAAATGATGGGGAGGAGAAATACAGAAATAATGTGAAATACAAGCTGAACTGTGTCTAAATAGTCTGTTTTGTTAAAGTTCTCCTGAAGGCATCAGCTGGTCTACTCATTAATACTTTTAAATTACAAATTCATGGTGTTATTAGATCCAGAATAGTAGAGAATGTGAGCAAAGCATTCACGATGAGCAGTAACAGCTGTTATGAAACTACATATGTTATTCTAAAATGATGAAATGTCAGCAAAAAACAGAAATGCACAACCCTTGACATATATTTCTTTTATTACACAGGCAGTGTTGTAGAAAAATATTAACAGACTTGTCAAACATAATTCTTTATGCAGCTTAGGTACTTCACACTGTTTAGTACTGATAATACATAATCAGAACAGTAGATAATCATCAATTGACCTGATTCCACATCAGGCGGTGCACAACAACTGGAACATGATTGGAAGGCTACAGCCTGTAGTTCAAGGGGACTGTGCAACTGACCACATCCCCATCAGGCCTATTTAAGGGCTGCTCTCTTCCTCACACACAAGCATTTTGCCTTGCAGCCAGAGGCTATATCGGTCTGTCTTCTCTCCTGGGCCTACTGAGGTTTTGCCCCCCACGGTGCATCTTGGACCCTGATTGATTTGTGCTGGACTCCTGTTTTTCTCTTCCCCTGCTTTTGGTTTGTATTGCTGGCCTCCGCTGCTCAGTGCTTCTGTGTGTGCTGGTTTCCTTCCTGCTCCTGTCCTTGTGTTTGCCTCGTTTGTTTCTTTTGGACTTTTAAGTTTTCTAGCACCCTGTGTATACAATGCTTCTTGTGCTTCATGTTACACACTCTGTTTCTTTGCCTTAAGCTGCCCTGTGCCTGAATGCCCAGGCTCCATTTCTCACCTGTTACTGCAAGCCTCTGTTCACTGCATTATTCTCTGTATGCTTTAGCTCAACCTGCTTTTCTGGCTAACAGTCCTCAGTTCCTGCAATTATTGTATGTTCAGCTCACACTGCATTCTGCTGCCTTGCTCCACTTAATTAATTACACCTGGTTTATGGCTCTGCAACCTAGCTCAACTTCTCCCTGTTTTACTGCCTTACAGTAGCCTAACTCTGCCTTAAAGGCATTTAGAGTATCATGCCACTCATTCAATTCACTATTCATACTGAAACTATAGCAATCCTCTGATCATACCATCCAATGCCTTGTGTAAACTACAATTTAGTCCCTTAGCAGCTATCACTCTGTCTTATTCCCTGCCTGCTGTAGCAGTGTCCTCCCTTCTGCATTACTCCTCACTTCTGTGTTTGTGTTATTTAGGCTCATTTATCACTCAGTTATTGCTACTCCCACTTTTACCAAACCCTCAGCAGTCTGTTTCTGTTGATAACCTTATCCTGCTTTCATGGCTAGCATGTGTTTAACTTATTTTCATTAGCTGCTTGGTGTTGTGGTGTCCTGTTCATTGCTTCTTTGTTTTTCTATGGCAGGGGACTGGGAGTCACAGTGGGCATCGTGGCTCCAAGCAGTGGGAGCAGCTTCCTATTTGTTGTGTATTGTATAAGCCCTAGCTAGCCCAGTCTCCTGCTGCTGCTCTGCACAGCCATCATGGCACTACACAGCCAGCAATTCTAGGCAACTCTCTACCTAAGGGCTTTGGCTCTACCCAGCCTTCTAGCATCCCTTCCTAATATTATGCACCTGATTTACACAGTCATCCCAGCCTTCCTGTCCCTTGCACTACCAGCAATGCTCATCCCTTCCAATTCTGGCAGTTTATCATGTTTAATTGTTTTGAACCGCACCTCCTACTGTACTGGCTTTGCAGTCTGCTCCTACCTAACCAGCTTCACAGCCTCTTCCTCTCCAACCGTTGGCCCTGGGCTTACAACCTCTCCATTCTCTTACTCATAACAAACAATTTAATTCACTCCCATTTTGGCTTCTTAATTGACTTGGTCATCATGCATTCCTGTGGTTGACAAATGTTATTTGCCTTACTTAGACCAAGAGAGGGTCCATATTGCTCAGCCTGACCTACGTACAGGTCTCTCCCTGTCAGCTCTCATCCAATCAAGACTCACAAGAGGGTCCACAGTGCTCAATCTGACCTATGCACAGGTGTCTCCATGTCAGCTATCATCAACCCATGGGCGGTCCGTGCTCATTACAACTCACCCCTCCACATTTTGGAACATGTCGATCATATCCATTACTTCCAGGACTCAGGGCTAGCCTGTGGTTGATGGTCTCTCTCTTTGCACCCTGAAGTCCACATCTTGAGCATGCAAAGCTTGGGGCAGGTCTTTGTCACCTGGCCCATAGTTGGGATGTCCTCACTCTGGATATACTTTCAGTCATGAACCATACTGATGGCACCTCTTGATGTAGCATTTAAGACTGCAGCAGTGAAGGGTGGAGCTCTCATGGGAAGGGCCCTTTGGTTGCCTGAGCAGGTTCAGAGCACGCTTTCAAGCTATTCTCCCTACATCTGCCTCTGTTTCACCTGGTTTGTTATTAGATTGGTAAGCCGACTGAGTGCCTCAGCAGTTGTTATTCTCCTCCTTCCGCCTTGTTAGCCTGATGTTGTAGAGTTAAACACAACCTTCCCCGCTATTCCCATTAGAGGACAGAGTGATTGTTCTCTGAAATTGCAATTCCCTGGATTGGTCTACTATATTGCAGTAGCAGAGCTGTCATTAAACAAAACTGTCCCAAAGTCTGGAGGGCGTGACCTAGGCCTTGGAACCTAAGACGTTTCCTGCTCAAAGGGGTTTCTCTCTCCTCTGTGCCAATGGTCATAATACTAGATAGTATAACTACAATAAACCACACTCACCACCCGGAGATAATGCCATATATTTATTTAAATTTTAAAAGTGCCGCCAAACATAAAAGCACCACTGACACAGATTCCCGACCGGTTTCATGCTTTAGCACATCATCAGGGGAGGTACAGACATATATACATCATATCCTTAAATAGAAAAATCCCTTAAGGTGCAATACCATTGTATGTAATAAGGTCAAAAGTGCTCAGTGCCTATATACACAATATATAACCCACCTAGATATAAATATCAACCTAACATCCATATAGTGATTAAAAAGCACCCATCAGCATCAATTCATAACTATCACAATAATATGTACATCTGTATCTGAGAACATTTTACCACTATGCTGGAAATATTAGGTTAGTCCTAAATTCCATCATTAATTTTAAAGTTCTCTGAAATTCCAAAGTCAGGCAGCCCCAGGCAAATCCTCCAAAATCCTAAATGAAATATCAAGAGGGACAACAAGTGAGTGCTTCTGCATTATACTCAAACATTTATCATGTTCTACACACATCCCTATCCTATTTTTCTAACAGCAAGGTATATTTCTATACTGTATATCTATACATTGCCCTATTCCTGTATGTATACAGTTCTGGGTTCTCTGCATTAATATTATACATGTATTTCCTGCATTTTAAACACGGGAATAAATAAATTTTATCATTAAGGCCTGGTGATTGGAGGCACCCAGGGTAAAAATTCAGTAAGAT
Organism: Neoceratodus forsteri; assembly: GCA_016271365.2. NCBI lineage: Eukaryota > Metazoa > Chordata > Ceratodontiformes > Ceratodontidae > Neoceratodus > Neoceratodus forsteri. Next base: position 1,525,612,915 of record CM057455.1, read on the forward strand.
TATCTCTCTTCTAATCTTGCCTCAAGCGTCATCACCCCTCATACTCGTCTGCACCTTTTCAATACCACAGACTCTAAATGTGTGGGCTAGCTCACTATCCCCATACTTTTACTTTTTGGATAGTGCACTCCTATCATTTTTTGTTTGATATGGATCTCACATGTTCACCAACCTTAATTTCAGTTGTCTAGCACATTTCCACATAAAAGCCCCACATAAACAGGTTGCAAGGTGAATAACATTCTCAGTCAGACAGTTCCAAGTCCTTGATGTCATAATGCATTCAACTGTTCTGTGTAGTAAATGTCTTACACCCTAGTGATGTGTGGACAGAATTTACAATTACCACAGTGGAAGGTAGCCCTGGGTGTGGTGTTCTCTGTGTAATGATTTCTGTACTTGGACCTGGCAAATAAATATGTGTAACTCTTTAAATGTCTGCTTCTTCTGTATACCATTCTAGATGTTTCTTTTACTATGTCTGCCAAATTGGGGTCAGACTTAAAATATTCAGTTCCTTTCCAAGACATTTTGTATCTCCCTGGAATGTCTTGAGAAGGTGGTGACAAAGTGCATTCTTTCAATTATATTACTCTTTTTCTCACTGGGTTCCTTAACAGTTAAGAGTTCTGACCTGTCTGTATTTTTTACATCATGTATGCCTGATTTACAGACTCCTGTCTATACCCCAGACAACAAATCGATCACCCATTTCTGATCCACATTTTCAAAATCCTCTTCCTCACTGCAATTTCTTCGTACCCTCAATAATTGGGTCTTTGGGATGTTTGTAATCAAATGGTGTGGGTGGCAACTGGAGGCATGTAAAGAGAATTCCTGTCCATCTCCTTCCTGAACAAATTTGTCTTAAGTGTTCCATCTTCCTTCTTGGTAATTTGGAGGTCCAGGAAGGAGACAGACATAGGAATCACCTGTACAGAACAGCAAGTTATCATTACTGTCTTCTAAATATGTTAAAAAGCTCTTCAGCTCCTCCCTCGTGCCACACCACACCACAAATATGTCATCTATAAAACTATGCCAGCAAGCAATCTTATCATAATAGGATTTTTTCTGGCTGTCATAGACAGTTTTATCTCCCATAAGCCCAAATAGAGGTTGGCATAAGGGGGCAAAGATTACCCCCATAGCCGTCACCTTACACTGCAGATGCCACCTATTCTGGAAAAAACAGTTTTAGTTAAAATATGTTCAGCACAGTTCAAAAAAGTTTTTCTTCCCATGTTCTATATTGGCATCCATGTCCAACCAATACCTCATTACCCCAATCCCCTCTCATGGGGATATTTGTATATAATGCAGTTATGTCCATGGACACCAATAACCAAGAACTCTCAAGCCGCATGTCTTCCAAAAGTTCAAGAATCTGCATTGTATCTCGTATGTAACAGTGTAGTGTAAACACATATGACTTAATGTGTGCATCTACATATCTAGACAATGGTTCCACCAAGGACCCTATCCCCGCCATGATAGGTCAACCCGGTGGATTCTGCAGATTCTTTTGAATCCTTGGAAGCACATACATGCATGCCCTCAGAGGATGGGCCACGGTCAGGTATTGAGCTTGTCATGATTAATTACCCTGCATACTCTGATTCAAAATGAAACATATCTATTTCCCTTTTAAACCCCATTGTGGGGTCTGATGATAAGGGATGATAAAATTCCTTACTTCTCAACTGTCTCTCCACCTCCTGAATATATTTATTGGTGGACATAATCACTATCGAGCCCCTCCTTGTCCACAGGTTTGATGGTTAGTTCTAAATTTCTTTCCAATTCCTTTAATGCCTCTGCCTCTTTGCTAGTGACATTTACACAGGATATTACAAGTATGATTCATAACATCTTGGCAAATAATGGTAATAACCCCTTGTGATACTCCACATGCGGTACTAATGATTTTTGCACACAGTATCCTTGATATTATAATGGATTTAGTTGCACTCTCAAATATCTTGGTTGAACTGGGGTGTGAAGTTGCATTTCTGAGGTTCCACCTGTGCCTAGGGCATCCACAGATTATAATAAAAGAATGTGTATGTTTAATAATGGCTCGAGTTGGATGCCTTAAGCAAAATCAAACATGTATTACACATTGGGAAGAATTCATTGGGAGACCAGATTTGTATTGTAGAGATGGCCTGCATTTGAGTTATAAAGGGAACCAGACATTGTGCCAACATATCCTAGATTATATAAACAAGCATTTAAACTGCTTGACTTGGGGAAGAATAGTCCCTCCTCCAAAAAAATCTGTAAGTAATAGTTGCTCAAACAACATAAAATGTTTGTATGTTAATGCCAGAAGCCTCTCTAATAAATTGGATGAGTTGAAAATCATTTTAGCAAATGAGGTTATAGATATTGTCTTTATAACTGAAGCATGGGGTGATGACAAATCTAGCTGGGACCTCTTTATTCCAGGTTATACCCTCTTTAATTGTATAAGGAAGGATAACAAAGGTGTTGGTGTAGCTATTTTATTAAAGTATTTTCCATGCAAGTGACATGACAAATAAAATCAAAAACCAAATAGCATCACTAAAATGATGTGGATAAAATTAATGGTAAATAAATATCAATATATTTTATTCGGGGTCTGTTACTGCCCCCAAGTACTTCTACTGAACATACTGACAATATCCTGCAAGAAACTGAAGCAGCCTGCTCACTGGGAGATGTGTGTTTACTGGTGATTTTAATCTACCTGATATTGACTGGGACAGGAAAGTTGCTTAATCTATCGCTGGTAATAAATTAATTAATGTATACAGACAGTGCAACCTTATACAAGGGGCAACTGTACCAACAAGAGTACTAACCTTCTGGACCTGGTTTTGTATAGCAGATCTCTGTTAGTTAAGGCTATTGATGTGTGATCACCTATTGGAAACAGTGACCATAATTCCATTTGTTTTATTTTATCACATACTTTTTCTCTGGTATCCAGTATATCTAGAATTTATCTATATGATAAAGCTGCTATACCAGAAATAAGACAAGAATCAGACAAAATTGATTGGTCATCTAAGTTTAGTTCTATGGGTATTGTGGATTATTATGATTCACTAGTCAATATTATTTTAGATCTTAAGAACAGATACATTCCATCAAAATTAAAACCCAGATCCCATAAATCTAACCCTAAATTGATGACAAAGGATTTAATTAGGCTAATTAGAAGGAAGCAGAAGTGTTATAAAATGTATTTAAAGTCATGCACTCCATCAAACTGGAATAATTTTTACGTATCCAAAAACAATGTAAATATAATATCAGAAAGGCAAAGAGAAAGTGGGAGTTGAGATTGGAACTAATGCACATAAAGATAATAGTAAAGCCTTCTTTGCATATATAAATTCCTTAAAAGACCACCTGCCAAGTTGGTCCACTACAGGTAAGCGATACGCTTATTTATGATTCAGAGGACATGGCAAATTTTTCAGTATAAATTTTTTAATGTGTTTCAAAAAATCAGGTTAACACATATACACATTTCTCCTGGCTGTAATATATCCATTTCTGTTACTGATATTCATGCCAAACTATTAAATCTTAAAGGAAAAACTAATGTGTTTCCTGGCGATATCTCTGGACACCTTCTTTATCTATTGGTAGACAGTTTGTCAATGCCCTTAAAATTGTTATTTGAGCACTGTCTGAATTATAATTACGTACCTGACTTATGGAAGACAGTTTATGTAATCCCTATTTACAAAAAGGTCTTAGAAGCCAATGAGAAAATTACAGACCTATAAGCCTCAATCCCTATAGGAAAATTATTAGAAGGTATAATTAAGGATTTGACTTCTTCATCACTTGATAATATCGATATGGAACAGCATGGCTTTAAAAAGGGAGAAGTTGCCCGACCAATTTGTTATGTTTTTATGATGATTTAAGTATGCAGCTAGATAGTAAAATTTCATATGATGTGATTTACATCGATTTTAATAAATCATTCAGTCTTCTTCCACATTGGGCTCTGTTACACAAACTTCATCAATTTAACATTAACTCAACCTTGATTACATCGATATCCAACTGGTTAGACAAGCATTACACAATGTGTATTGATAAATGGCCAGCTTTCCAGTGGGGGTTCTGTTTTGTGTGGGGTACCACAAGGTTCAGTCCTAAGGCCCTGTCTTTTCAGCTTTTTATTTCTGACATTACAAAATCCTGTTATTCCAATGTAGTCAAGTATGCCGATGATATTAAAATTGTTGGACCATGTGCTAACTCTGAACAAATTGCCCTAATTCAAAATTATCTAGATTTAATATCACAGTAGATTTCAACTTGGCGGATGAAGGTAAACCACACTAAGTGCAGGATTCTGCATTTTGGGGTTAGAAACTCCATGCATGATTATATATTGGATAATAGGATGATAGTCAGCTCAGATGCTGAAAAGGACCTTGGAGTACTGATATCTGATGACTTCCTTCCTAATCTACAGATAAATGAGATTATCCTCAAAACGGGTGTGAGTTATCTGGGCTATTAAAAGAAACATCAAATCTAGAGATAGTAGAATCTTAATGCCCTTTACAGAGCCTATGTGATCCCTCATTTAGACTTTTCATCTCAGTTATGGTGTCCTTTTTGAAAACAAGACATTACATGTTTAGAAAAGGTGCAGAGGAGATACACTAAAATGATTAAAGGCTTAAGAGATGTCTCGTATGAAACCAGATTAACCACACTTAACTTGATGCCTTTATCTACCGGCGTTGAGGGTCAATCTGCTCCTCATGATGTTATGAAGGATCCATATCTAATAACTCACCTGGGTTTTAACTTCAAGAATCTACCTATAATTTAAGAGGTCATCCATTACAGTTGCAAACAAAAAGTTTAATTACGTCCACGTAAATTCTTTTATACAGTTCGTATAATTAAACCATGGAATGCATTACCCATTGAAGTGCTTGTCAGTGGCTCTAAATCTATTTTTAAATCTCGACTTGATAAGTTTATTCTTTCTGATTCACTTATTAATTATTATTAGCAGGTAGGAGCAATTATGGACCTTATTGGTTCTTTCAGCTCCTCACAAAACCTAGTATGAAACCTAGTATGGTTTTATGTCCTGTTCAAATAGCAGTTTCAATTGCTGCTCACATGCTGTCTCAAACACTTTCACAGTGTCACTGTAGGGTGGCATAAAAGAGGATGGTTTTAAACCTTCTTATCACCCCTAAAGACTCCCATATTAGATAGGCATAGTTGTAGTCCCTAGACCACTTAGGTTTCCGCTGTTGGATGGAGTTGGGTGGCTGCCCTGTAATTGTCCCTTCTTCCCTTTGCCTGTTCTCTCACTCCTTAGGAAGCTAGGCCTCCACACTTTACAGTCAGACCTCTAAGTGGGTCACTATTCACCTGTTGTTTCCTGCCTACTCTACTCAAATAATGCGATCAACTGATTCATGTTACCAACTGAACCCATACTACCAACTGACCTGCATGCAGGTCTTTGACTAACAAGTGTTCACTACCTTTTTATGCTTTGCTTGACACTCTTTTAGGGTTTCTTCTTAAGGTACCTTTAGCCAAGGGAATCACTCCCATGGTACATCAAGGTGTGGAACTCTCCCTAGGGTTTCTTGCCTTCATACTCCTACAGGGTGGTATATCCCACATATAGAGAGCAAAGAGCCAAAGATTATCTGCATTACACAAGCATGAAACTAGTTGCACAGGTACACTGAACTGGAAGGCTACAGCCTGTAGTTCAAGGGGTGGTGCAACTGACCACACTCCCATTGGGCCTATTTAGGGCTGTTCTCCTCACTCCACACACAAGCATTTTCCTTGCCCTCCATCCACCAGTCCTCATCTAATGGCATACTCTCTCTCTCTCTCCTGTGGGCTTCTTCCAAAGGTACATTTAGCCAAGGGAATTATGCCTGAAGCACCTCAAGGGGTGGAACTCTCCCCTAGGGATCCTTGCCTTTGTACCCTACAGGGTGGTACATATCATGGATTGAGAGGTGAACAGCTAAAGATTATCTACATTACACAAGCATGAAACCAATTGCACAGGCACATTGAACCTTTGTTGCTATCTGCAAGTGAGAACCACCACATTGGGGAGAGCGTTGCTGTCCTGGTGTTCTCTGTTTTCTTGGTTCACCGTTGCCTTTCAGCATTTGCATCAATCAGTGGGGCTGTGTAATCCTATCACAGCACCCACATTGATTCAAGGATAGCCTCTCATGAGGGACTCCTTGATTTCCTAGACTGTATTTCCCATACTCATCCCATGGCTCAAGCATGACATATTGTACCTGAGTTCAGCTAAAGATATAATCAAATACTGGAAAGAAAGCTGAACTCAAAACTAGTTACTTGCCTATCAACAGGGACTGAAAAGTATTTTAAAAGCACTTGAGAGTGGAGCCATGATACTGGACATGTGCTTGTGCATATTTATATCCCAAGGGTCAGGGACATGCATAAGCCCAGTATCACAGCTCTACTTTCCAAGTGCTTTTAAATACTTTTCAGCCCCGATTATGATATCAGGGACCAGGTACTGAATCAAACAGCAACCATTTAATCTGTTCACTACACATGCTGCAGATAAAATGAACAACAGCAGTGACAGAGAATACAGTCACATTGCCAGTCATACAAATCACATATTCAAATATAACACATGTATATGTACATCAAGCTGAAAAGGATATGCACCAGGTCTAGGAACAGTGCTGGTTCTATGACTTCTGTGTGTAATTCTACCTAAATCATTTAATTTATTTGCCTCTGTTATTTTTTCCAAAGACAAAGACCTTTTGATTTTCAGGCTTCAGAATTGTGTGACCTGTCTATTGAGCTACCCTCACCACCCAAAGAAAGTCTACAGGTATAAGGCTATAGATCAATGGTATGGCACCTCATACAGGGTCCACAGGGTGGTGGTGGGGTGTTAGGGTTGGAATCCCTAATGCCATATTTCCCTGCTTTTATTGCTTTACTAACAACCCTAACTGATGCATTAACAAAGTTTTTTGCAATGTACCAAACAATTTGTTGGTCATCAGTTAGGGATGTCATCACCTCAACAGTTTGGAAATTTGGTGTTAGGGGTTACCAACTCTTTCCATCCCCACCTCTCCACATGCCAACAGGCACTGGGTGCATTGGGGGTCATCAATCTAACTCTCACCCTATTCCTTGTGTAAACAAGCTGGGGTGTGCAGTATGGGAGAATGGGATGAGAGTTAGGCCGACAACTGGCGCACATCCTGATGTCTGTTGGCATTGAAGAGGTGAGGGGTGGGGATGGGGTGGTAGGGTTGGTAATCCTAACTCCAAATTTCCAAACTTTGTCAGTATACTATCAACCCTAACTGATGCAATAATGAAGTTTTTGAAATGAATTTCCCTTCTTTTTGAGAAAGTGTAATGAAACTGGAATGTGGTTGTGGGAGTGCACTTCCTCACACTGCCCATTTTGCATACTGTAGCAACCAAGGAAAACATCCCACTGCATTTGTAATTATGGCTTCAAAACCTCCACGGGGCTTAGTCCACCTAAAGGTGTGCTAAGGTCACCCCAGCAAAAATCTGTATTTTGAACCATTTTCAAGATATGGGTGCCAAAGGCACAGCGGACACTGCAGTGCTATCCTATAGAAAATGTGGCAATCTCAGAGCACTATAACTATTGCACCATCATCAATTTTGTGAACAAACCACCAAAAGGCACATATGTTCAGCCAGGGCTTGCTACACTACACATTTCAGTTAACAAAGCCCTAACCATTTTTTGCTATGAAATGGCAAAGAAACTGGCTCATTGGGACTTTAATTCTGTGAAATTCTGCAACTTTCACAAAACTCCATAGGTCAACATAGGGTACTTTCGTGAAACTAAAAAGTAGTGTTGTAACACTACTGGTACTTTCTACAAAACTAATGATAATGTCGCAATACTACTGGTAGTTCTGCAAAACCAAAGGTAGTTTCACAACACTACTGGTACTTTCACGAAACTAAAGGTAGTGTCCCAACATAACTGCTACTTTTGCAAAATGAATAGCAGTGTCACAGCACTACTAGAACTTTCACAAAACTAAAGGTAGTGTTGCAACACTACTGGCACTTCTCTCGCCCACTTTTGAGACACAAGCACTGAAAGGTGGTACAGATGCTGATAACTCACTAATGTTTCCATAGATGCCTTTTGCTGGTTTACTGGTAAAATTTACACCAGTACATTGTAAATTTAGTCTAAGGTAACTGGTATGTGGTTGTGGGAATTGCAGTCCCTCTGGGCCTCGCTCTCCCCCTAATGCTGAAACATTTTGCGTAATGGTATGCAAATGTGAGTGATGGGCGCCTGGGCCCCATGCTCCACTTGCACATAAGTACGGGACATAACACAGCCCTACAAACATGAAAATGAAGCCTTGAAACACTAATTTGCCAATAGCGTAGTAACCGCCGCAGCTATAAAAAAATTCCACTTTGGTGGTTTCATGACTTTGAGACCTCCACCCATGCTTAGTCCTAAAGGTGAACTAAGCTGTGAGTAGCACAAAATCTGCATCTCAAACCGTTTTGAGATATGGGTGTTGCATTGTTATCCTATAGGAATTTTGCAAGAAAAATTGCTACAACGGACACTCCATAACGAAGTGAATTTTTAAATTTTGAACCAAATTTTCAACATGGTATTTTAGGACCTCCTTAATGAACACTGACACTGTGATTTCATTAATCCATCCCGAAAGATGATTTCCACGCAGTGAATGTGCCATTCTATGGCACAGGTGCAAAACATGTTTCAGAAAGGATATAAAAAATGACAGCCAACTCTTCATAGGAGGTGTGAAAAATGGCAAAGTTGAAAATCTGGAATGAAAATATTATAAATAGTCAAAGTTATGAGCGTGCATAGAACAGCCCAATGCATGCTCATAACGCAGTCATTTTCTGAATTGTTTACTAAATTTTCAACATGGGCTTTTTGGGACCTCCCTAATGAACAGTAGCACTGTGATTTTGTTAATCCATCCTGAAAGTTGCTTTCCTCACAGCAACTGTGCCATTATGCACCATAGGTATGAAAACACATTTAGGGGCTGGATGTGAAAAATGACAGCTGCACTGTTCATAAGGAGATATGAAAAATGGCAATGCTGAAAATGTAGCATAAAAATATTAAACATTGGTGAAGTTACGAGTGTGCATAGAAACTGTGCAATGCAAGCTCATAACACAGTAATTTTGGGATTTTTGCACCACATTTTGAACATGGACTTTTGGGATGCCACCTCACGAACACTGGCACTGTCATGTTATTACTCAGTCTCAAAAGATGATTCCATGCAGTGACCTCAAATCACCTTTCAGGACCGAGAACAGTGACCATGACTGTGATCATGAGGTTGGGTCCCAAGAACCCCATATTGAAAATCTGGGGCCAAAATTACTAAAATTGGCCAAGATATCAACATAAGTTGAACCCTCCCACTGAATCCAATTATATGACTTACCTTGATTTCTCAGATTGCAGTACGGCTTTGAAGAGTGCAGACGTGTCCCAGTCCAGAGAAGATAGCTGATCCTGACCTCTGGAGGGTAAGTATGGGTGAGGGGGGGGAGGGGTGGTGGGTGAGTACACAGAGGGAGGGAGGGTGGGGATGGGGGGACTGGGGTGACGATGAGGGACCATTTTCTTTTTTCAGGGTTAAAAGACATTGTGAGAACGTTTTCTTTATTTACAGATTAAATTTATTAAAACAAAAACATTTGGCACACTGGGTGGGCTCCCAGTGTGCCACACTATTTGGGGGCACTACCTGTCTCAGGAGTTAGGCATCCCAGTGTCAGGATAAAAAAAGAACAGGCTTTGGGGATGGTATCTGACACCAGGAAGAAGGCATCAAGGTGTCAGAAATGTATAATATTAATAAATTGGCACACTGTGGTGGGCTCCCAGTGTGCCACATGAATTTTTGAGGGGATGCATGCGCAACAGGGGATTGGGCATCCCCATCGGCAAAGAAAGTGGGCTTGTGGGGAACATCTGATGCTGGGTAGGCATCTCTGTGTCAGAAAAGAAAAAATAGTAAAAACAATCTGGACACACTGGAATGTGCTCCCAGTGTGCCACATAAGTGTTTGGGGGGACTGTTTACACAAGTTTGATCAGCTGTACAAAAGATGAGCTGCACAAACAACATGGAGAGGGTGCTCAGTTTGAAATTAGCTAACCTTAGAATCCAACTGAAATGGTTTACCTGAGCACTCCAAACAAAGAAAACACACCACAATGAAAATCCAAGGTGTGTAAATTTTAATGTGGTGCAAAAGTCAGGACCAACTAAGGGAGTTTGGAGTGCTCAGATAAACCGTTGTCAGTTGCATGCATTGCAAATTTTTGATCGCGATTCTGTATTGAAGCTAAAAGATGCCGGGGATGGTTTTCTTTATTTATTGCCCTAGGTAAACACTACTAGTTGTGTTTACCTATTCTGAGGGCTGAGGAACACACTTGGGGCATCAGATTATCAATCTGACCCCAAGAAATACCATTTTCACAATCCTAATATTGGAAATTGCAGAAGAAGCCAGTGCCACAGTTTCCTGAAAGTGTGACACTTTCACAAAAGTGCCAGATCTGTTTCTTCCACAATTTTCTGACACTATGAGGGACTGATCATGAAAGTGGCATTTCTGAGGGTCAGATTGAAAATCTGATGCCCCAGTGTTCTCAGCCCAATTAGGTAAACACAGCTGACAGTGTTTACTAAGGGGTAGTAATCACTGAATTTTGGCTGTTTTTGTCTGTTGCTAACTGAAAACAAGATGGTGGCAGCTGAAAACAAATTGGCATAGTCTGAAAGCATTTAAAAGCAAAATTGCTTTGAGAAAGCTTTTAAAAGCTTTCAAGCTGCATATATTTTTCCCATAGGCTATAATGTGAAACTTTGAACTTTCATAACTTTTTGAATGGATTAATATGTTTCACCAAATCTTCAAAAAGCACTTCCTTGACCCATTCCCCATTTACCCTAAAATTTTCAGACCAGTCAAAGAAACCATTCAGGCTGTACAGGTGAGCAAAGAATTCAAACAAATTGAGGATTTTTCACACTTTTCAACACTCCACAGCTCCACAACCAAAAATCTGATGAGAACAAACATTTCCAGATCCAGAGATCTATGGTACCACACCATGCATGCAAAATTTCAGGCAGATCACACAAACCCTTGCAAAGTTATTAAAGTGCAAAACTTTGGGTTTAACATAGAAGTGGCTATGCAGCCCTAACTATACTGGCTCACACACATTCATTAAATACTGTAACTCCATTAATGCATCAGTTAGAGTGGATAGTACAGCACCAAATGTTTGGAAATTTAATGTTAGCGTTCCCACCCCTACCACCTCCTCATCTCCACACACCAAGTGTCAGGGTGTGCCATGGGATCATCAGGCTAACTCTGACTCCATTCCATCGTAAACAAGCTGACATGGAACAGTATATGAGAATGGGGTAAGAGTTAGGCCTGGACGATCCCATGGCACACCCCAACACCTGTTGCTGTGGAGGGTGGAAGGTGAGGGGTGGTAGGGTGAGAACCCTAACACTGAATTTCCAAACTTTTGTTGCTGTACTATCAATCCTAACTGATGTATTAATGGAGTTTTTGCAATGAATTTCCTTCTTTGAGAAAGTGTAATGTAACTGGTAACTGGTCTGGGGTTGTGGGAGTGCAGGGCACTCTGGGCCCTGCACTCCCTTCACACTGCCCATTGTTTCACAATGGTATGCATCAGTGGGAGCATGGGCCCTCTGGGCCCTGCACTCCCACCACACATAAGTACAGAGACACACAGCCCTAGAGTCATGAAAAGGAACCCTTGTAATACTAATTTGGCAATATCTCAGTAACCATAGCAAGTATGAAAAGATATCCACTGCAGTTGCAATCATGACTTGGAAACCTCCATGCATGCTTAGTCCTAAAAGTGGACTAAGCTGCCCAAATGAAAATTTGTATCACAAATTGTTTTCAAGATCTGGGTGCCGAAAGGCACCGTGAAGGCACCCAATGGTATCCTATGGGAAATATTTCAACTTTGGAACGCTGTGACTATGGAACTGGTGTAGATGTTTTCAGCAAACCAGCAAAAGGCACATCTGTGGGGCAAGGGTTTGCTACGCTGCAAATTTCATCCCAAAGCTCTAGCCATTTAGTTTGCAGTGAGGTGACAAAAATGGTGATTTTGGTGTGGTACTGTTGCAGATTGCCACACTTTTGCAAAATTTGCAAAATAAAGGGTGAAAAGTATTGCAAATTGCAAAATGTTGCATCCATTCTGTCACAATTTGTGACAGTACCGAGGGAACAATGTTTAAAACATATTTCTGGGTGAATTCTAAAATTCTGATGCCAGCATTGTGTTCTCAGCTCCCAATTAGGTAAACACATCTGTCAGTGTTTACCTAGGGGTAGTAACATTTGGAATTCTGGCTATTTTACTCCACCTGTGGTGGAGTTAGGCTACACCCTCGGCTGTGACTGATGGACCATTTTCTATGTTCTTATTTCCTAGCTACAGTTAATGCTTTTTCTTTTCCCCCTACCCTAGGTTGTCCACCTAGCATAGCTCTTCTATCCCTACTAAATTTCCTACTAGTTCTTTCTTTTCATTCTTTTTCCATTTCCATTCATCTAGTCCCTGTAATGATGCAAAACACCTGGAAAGGTGTTGTGTAAAGTGCATAAGTGAATTTTGTGTACAAAAAGCATGAAGGCTAATTTTAATAGGAATGAATACAGTTAATAAAGCCTTTTAAAGAACAAGGATTCAGAAGTCATATAAAACAATAATGTCATGATTAGTACGGTATAAGAAATCCTTAAGGTATTTTCATAAATTCACACTACAGACCTGCTACTGTATAAGGTTTTATGTATGAGGCTGAATGATATGCTTTATAAAGTGCTTAGTCATTATGGATCAAGGCTATAGAGTCTATATTTGTGGATATATACACTGTACCTTTAACTGAACCAGGAAATCTGACACAAACCCCTCACCCTTGGTTTTGAAACAACATGTTCAGACATGAAACAACATGTCCAGACTTGTAAATACAGAAAGGGCTTAGTCAGGTGACCCCAATCAAAAGATATAAAAAGCCTCTTCACTAAGTTCACTTCAGTTCAGCCCAGTGGGGCTCAGCCCTGAAAGAGAGGAGATGTTCTACTGCTACTGTGAGACAAGCTGTTGAATGCAGATGAGAAGGGTCTTAGGCACTTTAGAATCCAGGACTGCACTGTGTGAGAAACTACTGATGTTTACATACATATATTTATATATATATATATATATATATATATTACTACCACGGTAGTACAGTTGGATTTACATTTGTGGAGCTACAGAAGCATAAAAATTGACGTTTAGCCTTTTTTTATTTTGCTCACGCCATAGCCCATATGCTTTCTCCGTTCAGTCTGAAATCTTAGGGATGATGCAGTCTTGGTCACCAATGTGCCTTTCGAATATTTTGTGAAAAAATATCAAACTGTTCAAAAGTTATTCAAAAACAAATTTCTCATTATAGTCAATGGGAAAAGCTAGCAAAAATCACGAAACTTTTGCAAATGGCAGTTTTACTGTCACAAATGGCCCTTTGCTTTGGTGATTTGGCCATCTTGTTTTCAGTTAGTGACACAGAAAAATGCCTGATGTTTAAAATTAGGACCCTCTGGGTAAACACTGATTGTTGTGTTTACCTAGTCAGGTCCTGAGGATGCTAGCAATATCTTTTTTGGGGGGTTAAACCCCCAGAAATGCATTTAATTTTTTTGAAAATATAGTTTCACAAATAATTTCACAAATGCGAACATTTCATGATTTTTTGTAAAACTTTTGTGATTTGTGAAAGTATTGTGAAAGTATTTCATGAAAGTAAGTCAAAATAACTGCAAATCTTTGGCACCTCCTGCAACCAAATGGTAGGATCCTTTGGGCTGAAATTTGCAGGGTAGCAAGCCATGGTCAGATATGCTTTTTGGTGGTTAATATGCATCCTTAGCTGCAACTGTACACAAAATGTTTGTGTATGTGTTTAGTGTAAAAACATTTAAGGGCCTCAAAGTTACAACACTCCAAAGTTGAGAAATTTCCCAGAGGATAACATTGTGAGTGTCCATCACACCTTTTCAAAAAGTAAAGAAATTCATTGCAAAAACTTTGTTAATGCATCAGTTAGGGTTAAAAGCAACAAAAGTGAGGAAATAAGATGTTAGGTTGAGTCCCTAACACCCCCACCTCCCAAGCCCCATTCTAAACTCACCAACAGATGCTGGGGTGTGCCATGGGGTCATCAGACCAACTCTCACCCCATTCCATGTGTAAACAGGTTGACATGCTACAGTAAAGGAGAATGGCGTGAGAGTTGAACCTCACGACCCATGGCACTACTCAGTGTGTGAAGGATGGGGTGGTGGGGTGGTGGAGTTAGGGGGCTCAGTCTAACATCTCAATTCCCCACTTTTGTCACTTTACCCAAACTGATGCATTAACAAAGTTGTAAAGTTTGGTACTACTTTACTTGAAAGGTGTAAATGTGGCGTGGTAATGGTATATGCTGGTGGGGGGCCCATGCTCCCACCAAGCTGACCCTTTGTACATAATGATATGCATCTGTAGAACACAGGCCTTTTGGCCTGGGTTCCCACTTACACCTGATAAAACCATACAATAGGCTTATAGGCCTGAAAAGGAACCCTTGTTAACACTAATTTGTCAATATCTCAGTAATCATTGTAGTTATGGAAAAATTCCACTGCCATTGTAATCATGACTTCAAAACCTCCATGCATGCTGAGTCCACCTAAAGGGTAAGGCAAAGCTGCGGGTAACAAAAATCCATATCTCACATTGTTTCCGAGATCTGAGCATATAGGTGCTGTGGGCACCATAATGTTATCCTATGGGAAAATCTCAATTTCGTGATGGCATATCTTTGTAACTGATTAACTTTTAACACCTAAATAGCATAATTCACATATCTGGGACATCCCTTTATATCCTGCAAATTTCAAGCCAAAAACCCTGCTTATTTAGAGTGCAGTGGCAAAGTTTTAAAATCCTAGTTTACAAGGTGTCAAAATCCCCATTTGTGAGATCGATCCCATTCATGAGGTGTCAAAATCCCCATCCATGAGTAATCCTTGATCATCAGATTTTGGCCATCTGGTTTGCAAGTCGAGAAAGTGGATTGTGTCAGCTTACGAAGTTGGCTCGTGAATGGGGATTTTGACAGCTCACAAATGAGGAATTGAAAAACCAATCCTCTTTCTCAAGCTGACAAAATCCCCATTCAAAGCCAAACCTCTTTTGAGAGGTGTCAAAATCCCCATTTGCAAGTCCTCCTCATTCGCGAGAATGGCCATCTGAGTCATGAAATGGCGATCAAGGATTTTGTCAGCTACGCGAAGGGATCTGCTCATGAATGGGGATTTTGACACTATGAAAGGGATTTTGTCCAGCTTGCAAAAGGGATTCAAAGCCCAATCCTTTACAGCTGACAAAATCTCCATTCGCGAGCCAATCCCTTTTTGAGCTGTCAAAATCCCCATTCTGAGTCAATCCTTGTTCATGAGATAGGGCCTTGCAAAAGAGGATTGGCGAGTCACAAATGAAGAATTTTAAAATTTAAAACAGACATTTTTTGGCCAAAATAAAGAAACCAAAGTTATGGGTTTGTAGAGGTGTCACCTAGAACAAAACCCATGCCTTATTTGAGCAACAAGTCACTGTGGAGCAAGCTACGACATTTTGTTTGGGGAGAAAAATTAAAACAAAATGATGGATTCGAACAACGAGGTTTTCACAAATTGGGTTTTATAAATCATTCATGAGCTGACAAAATCCTTGATTGAGTCCAGCCCCTTTGCACAACATACATATAAATCTTGGAGTCAACTGAGCATGCTCAGAACATGAAGCTTCAAAATTAATAACTTTGGAACAGATTAATATTTTTCACCAAAACAATGTTGAATTATTCTTTGACCAAACCTCTTTCTACCCTGAAAATTTCTGATCAAAATATCAAATAGTGTGTTTGCAGCACAATGGGCAACAATCAGCAAAAAGTGCCAAAAATGTGAAAAATGCATTTTAAGCACTTTGCTGCACGTAAACTGTAAGTTTGACAAAACACAACTTGGCAAATTAAGAGATCTACCACACAAGACTGCACATTCCAAATATTGTGCAAACTCGTTGAATGGTTGCAAAGTTATTAAAGTGCAAATTTTGGGTTTAACATTAAACTGATTACTCCACCTAACTATACTGGCAACAACCATGCCAGTATTTTATATATATATATATATATATATATATATATATATATATATATATATATTACAAATAGATATAGATAAAGATATATATAGATAAATATATACAGATACAAATATATAGATAGATATATAATCCAAGATTGACAGATGACAAAGGTGTGTCATTGGGGTTGTGATGCCTAAATGTCACCCCATTCCATATGCAATGATATTGGCAAGGAAAGCAAAAAAGAATGGGTGACATTTTAGCTCATAACCTCTAATGACACCATGTCATCTGTCGTTTGGGATGATCAGGTCCCGAGAGGGAGGGGCAACCCTAAATATTTTTCAGTTCCTGACTTTTTGTGGTTTAACCCTAAATGATGCATTAACAATGTTTTATGCATAGAATTTCCTTACTTTTGAGAAAAGAATAGAAAATTACGAACTTGCGGAAGTTGGTGGAAGTACAGGCCCAATGGGTCCTGCCTCATCTAACTTGTAAATGTGTCTCTACCATCAACACCCTCAAATTGCAATGTAAAAGGCGAAACCGTGTCCGAGATATAACATGTAAAGTTTGAGATTTTCATTAATCGGAGTTGCAGAATTCTGTACCTGTTGACATTTTATAGACACAAAGGCTGAAAAGTACCTCCATGGCACTAAGTACCCAATCAATTTCAAGGCACCACCACAATGCAAAACACTGTCCACAAAACGTAAATTGTGTCACACAGTATCTCCACAAAAATATTTTCTCAACACATAAACATCATAATTCACATGTACATGGCGCCGTCAACACCCTCCAAATTTCAAGTAAAAGACCAAACCGTTTCTGAGATATTTAAACTTAAAGATTGTGAAAACTGGCCTATCTATTCCATTAAAAAGCTGTCCATCTTGTCCCTCCCTCACAATTCAAGATTGCAATCAAAGACTCTCACAATCAAAGAATTTGTAGGCTCATGAGCAAAGAATAAAAATGTTAAAAATCAAAATTCTGACAGAAATCCAGTAAACAGAACAAAGTCCCTGAGCAGAATCCACCCTCATTTGACTTCCTAGGGCATCCCTGGGTGGAGAATTAGATTTTTAATTCGGCCATCTTGTCCCTCACTCACGATGCAAGATTGCGATCAAAGAATCTCATGATCAAAGAATTTGCAGGCTCACAATCAAAGAATAAAAAATGGTGAAACGTGAGTTTTGGAAGATTTAGATGAAACCACTGCAATGTTGTTTCCACTAATTTGACAAATGACTAAAATAAACAACTGCCACCCCAAATTAATGCAACATGTTTGAACTTTAATAATTGATTAAATAAACAATTGATTCCCCTCAAAAAAACAACAGTATGTGTTTCAGTTCAGTTACCTCCACATCTTTTTAGAATGAATCTAATCATGAGTTTGTCAGACTTGCAAGACAGTGGATCACACGATAGCAAACACAACGCTCACTCATGCTATTAAGTCGCATCCGTTCAAGATGCTTTCCTTCAGCAGCGCTGTCAGCTCAGGTTCAATAAATGAGTTTGCTATTACTGGAGGCGCAACTGTTGATATTACAGGATCAACTTCATAGTCGTAAGCTCCTGTAGAATTTTTCTAGTAGCTGCAGGATCTGAACACTAAATGACTATTTGTCTTTCGCAATACTGAAGGAATTCTCAGAACTTGTCACAGCCAGCTGTTTAATGCTTCGTGGACTCAGTTGTTTGACAGTCCATTTTTTCTTTCTACTGTATACACACACACTACATAAAATGTGTGGTACTGGATGTTGCCCTTTCCAACAGTTTTTTTCCACACAGCAGTGCCTACATTGAGCTTCCATGCTTTGCAGATTTTTCTTGTTGAAGGCACCATGCAGCTTTTTCTTGTTTAAGGCACCTTATGATGATGCATGCAGGTTACATGATGGATCTATTCTTGGGAAAACAATCCAGCATGTTAAAAACATAACTGTTTTGTGTAAAGTGTTATCGATAGTATATTCACAGTAGTAATAACATCAGAGTATTTGCTATGATGACAGAATTCTGATTTTTTCTCTCATTTGTACATAACTGATTTTAATCAAAGCCCAATTAAGTAATGACTGCAGACATCACTGTCCACATTATATGCTATAAATCTACCATAGTATTTTTAGTAAAAGACCTGCATCCCAGCAGGCTGCAGCTCCTGTTAATTGATCTGCTCTGATTGAGCTGATAGACTGGAAAGGGAGTGGTTTGGCTAATGATTATTTTGACTGGCCTGCCTTTGATTGACAGTATGACATTACTTCATGCCCCACCCATTGGCAATGTCTAGAGCCCACCACATTTGTAATTGACATCTACAGGAGATGCAGAAAACACCTCCAAATTTCAAGTAAAAGACCAAACTGTTTCAGGATATATAATGTTAAAGATTGGTAAAATTGGCCTATCTAATGCATTATAAAATCTGTCAGTCTTGTCCCTATCTCACGATCAAATATGGCAATCAAAAATCTCGTGATCAAAGAATTTGCAGGCTCATAATCAAAGAATTTGCAGGCTCATGATCAAAGAATAAAAATGCCTAAACTCAAGTTTGTGGCAGAATTACATGGAACCACTACCA
Source organism: Neoceratodus forsteri (assembly GCA_016271365.2). Lineage (NCBI taxonomy): Eukaryota > Metazoa > Chordata > Ceratodontiformes > Ceratodontidae > Neoceratodus > Neoceratodus forsteri. The sequence continues at coordinate 1,525,631,898 of CM057455.1, forward strand.
TGCCTCGACAGAACAAGCACTCTGAACAAAACCCATCCTCATTTGTGTTCCTAGGCCACCCTGAGCTGATAAAATGGATTTTTACCTCATGATGCAAGATCGAGATCAAAGAACCTCACAATCAAAGTATTTGCAGGCTCGCGATCAAAGATCATTAGCGAGCCACGATCAAAGATTTCAAATGTTTAAAACTCTATTGTTTTACCATTTATGCTGAACCAAAGGCATGGCTCGATAGAAAGAGGCCCCTTGAGTAAAATCCATCCATGTTTTACTTCAGGAGTGACCCCTGAGCTGAGATATTTGAATTTTTCGATCGGAATCCAAAAACAAGATGGCAGACCTCACGATGAAAGAATTCTCGGGCAAAGATTCTTTGACCATGAGGCTGCAAATTCTTTGACCGCCAGTCAGGACCAGATGACCAGAACCCCATTCTTTGTTCCAAAATAACCATATCAATTTTTCCATTGACTCATAATGGGAACTTAAAAGTGCTATAACTTTTGAATCCTCAATATTTTTCACCAAATGAAAAGCGGCATGTTTGGCCAGTGAAGCTCTTTCAAATGAGCCATGTCACAGTGGCATACCACACAACAACTGTACGCAGCACAGGACAATATCCCAAAACTGTCCTCAAAACTGGATAATTTTGCATTTTCAGCGTCATGTGCAAAGACTGTAAGTATGACCAAAGCAAAATTAGGCAAATCAAAAAATCTACCATGCCCCACCATGCATACCAAATTTCATGCAACCGTTGAACGGATCCAAAGTTATTAACGCCCAAAAGTTTGACTTTAACGCGGAAGTGCGCTTCCTAATTTAAATATAGTGGCAACTGCTACTATAATATATATATGTATGTACAGTATATACATTCATTGTAAAAAGTCATCAATTAGGATGGTTAGTAAAGTGACAAAAGCAGGAAATGGGGTGCTAGAGTTGGGCAGCGACCCTAAGCACACCTGATGCCTGTCAGTGTCTGCAAGAGTAGGGTAGGGTGGAATGGCATGAACATTATGTCCAATGACCCCAAGGCAGACCCCAACACCTATTAGTGTCTGCAGGGTGGGGTCTAGGGCCAGGGTGTTAAGGTTGGAAACCTCAACCCCCATTTACCTACTTCTGTCACTTTACTAACCACCCTAACTGATGCATTAACAAAGTTTTTTGCAATGAATTTCCATACTTCTTCAGGTAGTTTATGGTATCCTTATTTGCTTGTGGGAGTGCAGGGCCTGAACTGTCCTTCTGTCACAGTGGGAGCACAGAGCTGTTCGGGTCCGTCTACTCCCATGCTCTGTGATGCTCCTCATTTTATCTGGGAGCACAGGGTCCCTTTGGACCCTGCACACCCATCCTCCATAGATGCATAGCCATCTTATTACACCAACACATATACCCAGTAGAGATAATTTTCAAATCCCTCAAAACATAATTTGGCAACTGCAATGCCATTCCATGCCACAAGTACAAAAACACATTTTGGACAGGATTTGAAAATAGTAGCTGTGGCATACATGAGGTTGAGTAATAAGAAAGCTATGTTGAAAATCTGGTTAAAATATATTTAAATTATGAAGTTAGAGGAGCGGCTGCATTGAAATTGTGTAACAAATGGTCACAGTAACTGTGACATTTATTCATATTTTGACCCAAATTTTGAAGATAGTCTTGTTATGACCCACCTATAAACCCTGTAGGTGAAAATTTTCTAATCCATTGCAAAATGCCATTCTGCACTACAGGTGCAAGAAGATGTTTTAGCAGGATGTGAAAATTACCACCTGTACTGTTCATGTGGTGATGTTAAAAAATAGTATGTTGAAAATTTAGAGTGAAACTATTGAAAACTACCAAAGTTATGCTTTGTGCAAAAAGATTTCAACAACTGTGTGTAACTCAGACATTTTTGAATTTTTCACCAGATTTTCAACATGGGCTTTTTGACCCCACCTTATGATCACTGGCACTGTGATTTCATTAATCAGTCCTGAAAGGTGATTCTGTGTTGTGGCCACACCATTCCATGCCACAGGTGTGAAAACACATTTCAGGCAGGATGTGAAAATGACAGTTCAGGAGGGTGTGAAAAATGCCAGTGTTGAAAATCTGAAGTGAAAATATTAAAATTCCCAAAGTTACATGTGCATAGAAAAATATCAACAACTCTGTGTAACTTGAGTGTCTTTTGTAGTTTTGCACCAAATTTTCAACATGGTATTTTTGAAATCCCACTTACGAATGTTTTCACTGTCATTTCATTACTTGTCCTCGAAAGGTGATTCTGCATAGTGGCTGCAAATCACCTTACTGGTCCAATGAATGAAATTACAGTGACAGTGTTTATGACATAATGTGCCAAAAATTTCATGTTAAAAATTTGGTGCAAAAATACAAAAATGGCTGAGATATCAACATAAGTTGAAAAACGTCATTGATAGCCATTATATGGCACTACCTTGATTCTTCAGCATGAGTTCAAGCTGCGGTTGCACAAGTAAAAAAATGCCACTGTTCTCTTACAGAGAATGCAGCATAACAGGTCTTACCACTAACCTTAGCAACATAGGATTTCAGGTGACCACAAAAGGTGTTTCTCCCAATACTGAAAAAGAAAAACATCAGAATGTACAATAGCTAAAGGGTCCAGTTTAGCTCTGATATTTTACACTAATATCTTTTTCTGACATGTTTTCTATCTCTAGCCAATAAGAAAACAAGATGGCAGGACACAACAGAGCTCTGTGAAAGTACAGCAGGCTCTGTTTGTTCAAAATATCAGCTGTTTGCAAAACTTGCACCCCAAGAGATTGCAAATGTGATCTCAAAATTACTCACCCCATTCCATAAGTAAATAGGCTTAGATGGGTACAGTATATGAGAATGGGTGAGCGTTAGGGTCCAAGACCCCAAATCATCCCACTGATGCCTGTCGGTGTCTACAGGGTGGGGTGGGCCGTTAGTGTTGGAAACCATAATGCCTCATTTCCCTGCTTTTGTTGCTATAGTACTCACTGTAACTGATGCATTAACAAAGCCTTTTGCAATGAATTTCCTTACTTTCTCAAACAATTATAACTGTCCTTATGTCACAATGGGAGTTCAGGTTCCTTTGGGCCCTGCCCTTCCATGCACAGGGATTTTCTTTATTTTACTATGGGAGCGCAGGGTCCCTTCAGACCCTTCTCACCCATCCCTCCATAGATGTGTGACAAAATTATCAGCATACCATCTTATTACCCCAGCACATGTACCTAGTAGAGAACATTTTCAAATCACTGCCAAAACATAATTCTGTGCAACTGCAATGCCATTCTGCACCACAGATGCGAAAACACATTTTGAAAGTATTTTGAAAATGACAGTTGTGAAAAATCTTGAAAATCTGGAGTAAAAGAACTAAAAATTTCCAAAGTTACGCACGCATAGAAATATTTCAAGGAATGCACATAGGATGGCCATTTTAGGAATTTTTTACCAGATTTTTCAACATGGGCTTTTGTGACTCCACCTCATAAACACTGGCACTGTCATTTCATTAATCAGTACTAAAAGGTGATTTTTAGAATTACTACACCATTCCACTCCACAGGTGCAAAACATGCTTTGAGAAGGATGTGAGAAATGACAGCTAAATTGTTCATGAGGTGGTGTGAAAAAAGGCCATGTTGAAAATTTGGAGTGAAAATATTGAAAATTAGCAACGTTATGCACATCGTGGGAAAATGTCAATGACTGCACATAACTCTGGTGTTTTAGGTTTTTGCACCAATTTTAACATGGGTTTTCACCTCATGAACACTTGCACTGGTCAATTCATTACTTGGTCCTGAAAGGTGATTTCACACAGCATCCGTGAAATCACCTTACAGGTCTGCTTAATGAAACAACAGTGACAGTGTCTGCGAGGTGGGTCCCAAAACCCCATGTTGAAAATCTGCAAAATCCCTTAAAATGGCTGCAATATCAACATAAGTTGGAAACGCCATTGACAGCCATTATATGGCACTTACCTTGACTCCTCCATTTACAATTCAGCTCTGAAGAGTACAGACGTGTCCCGTCAACAGCAGATGACAGTGGATGGCTCTCGAGGTAAGTATAGGAAAAAGAGGGGAGGGTGGTGGGTCCTCAGTGGAAGGGTCAGGGTTGTGGGAGGGTGATGGTGGGGACAATGAGAGACTTTTCTTTTCAACTTAAACAAAAAATAAAGACAAAGGGGGATGGATTTGTTTTTCAGGAAACAAGAACATCACCATTTAAGGCATTTAGTGACACTGGCAGTGGGCTCCCAGTATCTCACACTGAAGGGACTGGTGACACAAGTCCAGAGACACTGAAGTGGGCTCCCAGTGTCACACACTGTTTGGCGGCATAACTTGTGACACAGTGAGTGGGCTCCTAGTGTCCCACACTATAGAGTGGGGGCATAGATGGCTGGGGATGCTGGGAGTGGGCTCCCCAGTGTTGCACATTTGTGTTAGGGTGACCCGTGAGATGCCTGGGGACACTGGGAGTGGGCTACCCAATGTCCCAGAATGGATGCGAGGAGGCTTCCAATACCAATAGGGGATTGGGCCCCTCCCCGATGTCAGCAACATAGAGGGAATTATTTGTGCAACTTCTTCCAGAATATGCATCCTTGGCTGCAACTGTACACAAATGTTTGTGTATGTGTCAAATAGGCCTATTTAGGCAATATCACTTTTCAAACATTAAATATCCAGTTGGCCAAGGATGCACATTCTTAAAAGCATTGATAAGTAAGAAAGAAAACAACTTCTCACATGGTTCTCTGGTGGAGCAGAGGACCAGATATAAGAGCTCAGGGTCCGAGGTTCGAGATCAGACTTTTCATTATTTTGCATCACAATGAAGCCAGAAAAATAATGAAGGTTCTGTCTTGAACCTGGGACCTGCCTCATTCCTGTGTCTGATCATCTGTACCACGAGGAACCACATCTATGGAGTGTTTTTTTACTTGATTTTTGAAAGTGTGACATGTTAAAATAAACTATACTTTTATCATACATACCACATTTGCGATTGAAGATGACAGTGCACAACCTGAGTAGGTAGGTATATGTTAAAGGGATGTAGCGGTGGGGGGTCTGGATGGGGGAGGGTATCTGGGATGATGAGAGACTGTTTTATTTTTCAGGATAAAAAAGGAGCAGGTCAGGGGACCATTTTCTTTTTACAGGACAGATAATGATACACATTTGGGGACACTGGAGTGGGCTCCCCAGTGTCCCACACTGCTGTGGCAGGGTTGGGGGAGTTAGGTATGCAATGCTGACACAGAGATTGGAGCATCTGATGTCAGCACATGCAAAAGCAAAGGGCTACACGGGGGCCTGACACTGAGTGGGCATCCAGGTATCAGAATAAAATAATTAAAAATCAACAATAAAGGAGGGGTGGGGAATGGCACCATATAACAGGAAGGGATATGGGAGGGTGCCACTGGACACCAGGGACAGATGGGGGCTGCTACTAGGCAGCAGAGCAACATGAATGGGGGTCCCACTAGAGATGACACAAAAGGCGTGGCTCAAGGCTGACTCTGTAGCCAGCAGCATGAGAGCCAGCTGCAGCTAAAGAAATCAAGAAAATACTAGAGTTCTCATACTGAGGACAGAAGAGAAGCAATCTTCTTGCTAGGCTCAGCACCAGAGATTTGGGTACTCAGGAAACGTTCAGGCCACATTTAAAAAAAAAAAACATCAGAATGTAGCTAAAGGCTCCCCTTTAGCTAAGTTTTGATCTTTTATTACATTTATTTTCACGTTTTCTTCACTTTGTCACATTCACTAATAGAAAAATAAGATGGCGGACACAACAGAGCTTTGCCATGGTAAAGTCATATATGTTTGAAAAGATTGACTTGCATTGCACAAAAATAGTCAGATTTGTGCACAAAGTAAGTACTTTTCGAAAAATAGTTTCTTTCATACCGACATATAAATTTTCCCATAGGAAATAAAGTGAAAATTAAAAATTTAATAACTTTTGATTAGATTAATATTTTTAGCACTGAACCTTCAAAATGCACAGCTGTGAGGCAAAGGCTTTGTACACTGAACATTTCAGACTACAACCTATAACCATTTCTGAGATCCAGATGGACAAAGAAATGGCAAAAACATAGATGTTTCTGTTTTTCAACACTCTGTATCTCAGAAACCACGCAACAGATTCACACAACATTTGGCACATCAAGAGCCTACCCCTAAGAAGAGTAGACATGACAAATTTCATGAAAATCTGTTGAATGGTTCCAAAGTTATTAAGGTTCAAAATTTGAGTTTAACATAGACATTACCTTTCACCCCAACTATAGTGGCACGGACAGGTGGCAGCCATTGGTGACTACCGGCATGTGATCACCTGTCTACAGGAGCAGAGCTATGCAGGTGGGATATGACCTCAGTTGCACACTTCCCACCATTCATGCATAGGCCCCATAGAATTAAGTGCGTGAATTGGATTGAATGGGGTCTTCCTTAGGTTGTCAACGCTAATACTTACCACTTCCTAAGCAATTGAGAAACTAGGACTAATTCTGTTGGCAAAATGTGGTGAGACATACTCTCTTGTGGACCCTGACTACTTCGAGGAGGTGGGTTTGCAGGTACACCCTCGGGACTATGTCTTGGGGGTGCTGAGCTGACTACTCAGACTGAGCGGAACCTGGGCATTATTGTTGATGATGGCTTGACCCTAAAATCACAGGTGTCTGCAGTTGTCAAGACCTCTTTTTCCATCTGAGGAATATCACCCAGGTGAAACACCTGGTTCCTCCTGAGGATATTTCAACACTGGTCCATGCCTTTGTTACCTCTGGCCTTGACTATTGCAATGCCCTTTACCTAGGGCTGCAGGGAGTTGATGTCTGCCACCTTCAGCTAGTGCAGAATGGGGCAGCCAGACTGTTGACTGGTACATCTAGAACCAGTCATATAATGCCTGTGCTCTGCAGACTGCACTGGCTGCCAGTACAGTGGAGGATCACCTTCAAGGTCAGTTTGCTGACCCATAAAGCCTTACACAACCAGGGACCCAGTTACTTACAAGATCTCCTTGCCCTTACTATCCCTCCACCCTCTCTGATCTGCCAACAAGGGATTGTTAGAAATTCCCAGGGTCTGTTTAAAGACATCGGGGCCTGTCCTTTAGCTTTGTGGCCCTGACCTGTGGAATTCTCAACCTCACCAGGTGCGAGATTGCCTGACTGTCCAGGAGTTTAAAACTGCACTAAAGACCCCATTTATTTGAACTGGCATATCCAGATTTTTAATGTTGTATTATAATTCCTAGAGTTTTAAACTGTAAGATTTATTGATTATTGTTGGGATTAGTTATTGTATTTGTTTTATTATGTACAAGTGCCTTGATTGTAAGAAAGGTGCCTTTTATCAATAAAATATGATTTGATTTGATTCTCTACCTCTGAAGAGTATCACAATGAGGCATTGACTTGGAGCTGTACCTTGTGCTTAGGACAGGGGTCATGGGCTAGGGGAAACGGTGGGCATTAGGGTTGACAACCCCAGAGGAGACCCCACTACTGATTTGCCAAGACTCCAGAGACCAAAATCCAATAATGTTTAATTTACCTACCTGTTGTGCTTTGTTGTCTTCAACTCTAATGTCTGCATCAACATAGCTTTTACAATGAATATATATATATATATATATATATATATATATATATATATAATTATATATACACACACACTCCCTTGACATGTTATACAGTGTCTGTTTCTGTTCTAGCAGTCTAAGTGTATCAGGAAGATTAATTTCATCAAGTAATCACATCCTGTAGCAATCAATGTAGAGATAGATCAAGGCATTATTGTACTTCTCTTAGTTGGTTAGTTGCCTTTACAGAGTGAAACAAATCAGCACAGATGGCGCGTGCTGTGGAGACAGTCCAGTTAGCCTCAGAAATGTGACATAATGCTGATGTAACCCTAGATTTAAGGTGTAATAAAAGAAGGAGTCATAGGCTTTTGCACTCACCAGTGTGCAGTCAAGGAGAGATATGCATGCTTGGAGTTTGTACTGCTCCAGATGTCTATGGTGCCATGGACAAGTCCCCACAGCCTCAAGAGTTGTGGGGCAGTTGCCAAATGCCATTCTGGCTCCACAGTCCATGAAAATGTGGAATATGATGGGATCAGGTCAGTGTTTAAATCAAAATTTTAAGGAGGTGGAACTGTTATATCTACCATTATAAGAGGTGGATTGTAGTCTCTAAATTTGTAGTAGGTAGAACTATCATCCCTAGGAGGAGTAAGTCTAAATATTATTGAATGGAGAAAGGTGTCAGAGGAGGTGGAACTGAGTTCCTGTACTTTCAAGACCAATATTTATTTATTTATTTATTTGAGAGAAATCGAATTACAATCCTTTGAGTCAGAGACTCCTTTGCAAAGGCTCCAAGTCAGATACACATATATAAATAACAGGATACTTACATAGGTAATACAGTACAGAGAATATATACAATTGGTAAGTTAAAGCTGTAGTGGTCATTAACAGTAGACCCCATGTCACTACATATGGTAGGTTACAGTTTCAGGGGTCTTAAGTGAACCCTGAGTCATAATATATACACAGCCGAGAGAGGAGTAATGAGGGAGATACACAAGATACAGATATGGTTCTCCTTAAGTGTGTATCCTGGTGGTAAACTAACAAGTTATGAATATATTCCTCCTAGGGATTAAAGAACAGGAAATTTGTGCTTAACTGGCAGCTGTTTATAAAGTTGTTATTCTCAGAAATGATGTCGCATTCTCTAAAGTATCCATAATTAACTTGTTCCTGAATAAAAGTGATTGGTAAAACTGTAGTTTGCATTGTTGTATTTTATGGGCAGCATTCTGTTACAGTTTACTTCATGGAATCACTTATTTGGAGCTTTTACTATGTCATGATTTGTGTTCAGAATGCTAATTATGAGCTGCTTACCTATCAGAACCCTGTTTAGAGTTCTGTGCACAAACCATGACATAGGTAAAATTCCAAATTATTTGTTCTATGGAGAGAACTGTAACAGAATGCTGCCATAAAAACAAGACAAAAAATACAGATTTTATATCACTTTTATTCAAGTACAGTTAAATATGGATAATTTAGGTGAATGCATATAATTTCTGAGAATAAGAACTTTATAAACAGCTGCCAGTTAGAAATGATTTCTGTCCTCTTTAAGCTATGCAACCTATAGAGATGAAAGTAGGAAGATAGAGTATTATGTGCAGTCACATGCTGTGGAGGAAAGGAGGAGGGTCTTGAGCCCATCTTAAATCAGCCAAGGCTGGGTGCCATGGAGATGGAGGGTGGAAAGTTGTTAAACCACAGGAAGCCCGATACCTGAAGGATCGTTGACTGAGGAGGTCCCACAATGTGGTACCAGGAGGGTGTTATTGGAGGAAAGCCTGGGGCTCTTCTATTAGAGACTACTTGGATGAGGTGGTGAAGACCTTGGGGGCTTGTTTCTGGAGTATCATTTTGCAAGGAGGCAAGTGTGATACTTGAATCTGCCTTCAAGTTTAGCCAGTTCATTAGGTTATACAAATCACAAGTGAGTAAAACATTCACATCCAGCGACTCATGGGGCAGGCTTTATTGAGAGCTATGTTGATGCATCGTAGGGCTGTTTGGTCTGCAGTCCCAAAAATCACTATGCTGTAGTCCACCAAGGAAAGGATTGAGGAGGACACTGCTAGGTGGAGGGCCTGGGGGCAGCAGTGTTTCTGACAGAATAGGATCCCAAGCCTGGTGTTAACGGAAGATGAGATGTGTCAGATATGCATGTGGTAGGTGAGTGAAGTGTCAAGGTTAATACCAAGGTACTTAAAAGAGGAGACCTGTTCTAGTTTGGTGCCTAGTGAGTTCATGATAATTAGCTGGGTGTTACAGAGAGGACTCTGATGGTGAGCAAAGATCATAGACTTTGTCTTGTGGTAGTTGAGCAATAGGCAATGCTCAGAGAACCAGGCTTCAAGTTCCCAAAAGAATGCCTACAGGGCGGTTTGGAGGGAGTTAGGATGGGGTGTTTCCAGAATACCACAGCATCATCTGCATAGAGCAGTAGTTTAACATTGCAGGATTGGGGAAGGAAGTTTAGGAAGAGGGTGAAGAGTAGTGGACCAAGAATGGATCTCTGGGACCCCAGCAAGGACTGGTCTATAGGAGGAGAGAGTGGTATCTATTTTGACCTGTTAAGTGCAGCCAGATAGATAGTCTTCAAACCAGGTGGGGCTTCTGGGGAGAAGTTTGGGCATTGAGGGAGTGGAGGAACAGCATGTGGTTGACAAAATGAATTGCTTTTGTTAAATCAACATAGACTGCCGCAACAAAGGAGCCTTGTTCTAGTGCCTTATGTATGTATGATGTGTATTCAACTAGGGCAGTGGTAGTACTGTGGCTCCTCCAGAAGCCGTGTTGTTCACGGCTGAGTAGGTTGTGCTGGTTCAGGTACTCTGTGAGTTATTCCGATATGATTTTTGGAGTGCCTTGGAGACAGGAGGTAGGATCAAGATGGGCCGATAATTGCTAGTGGAGTTGCGATCACCACTCTTCAGAATAGGGTTATAACTGCTTTTCTCCAGGGTGTGGGAATTAGTTGAGACATAAGAAGAGGTTAATTATTTTGGTGAGCTGGGGCAGGGTCACATTCAGAGTGAGCCTGAGGAGTTTGAGGTCCAGCAGTCGTTGTTATGGCAGGCATTCATCAAGAATTTGGTAAGATAGCATTTTGCATCACTGCAAGTGAGGACCCATTGCCAGAAAGGGGTGGTCAGTGGTGATCGGTTTGTTAGCAATGAGACTTGGACACTGGCTGAAGAAGTTATGGGGAGGATGTTACTGAGGTCTGAGAATGCCAGATTGAGAGCGTTGGAGATGGCTGCAGGGTCCTGGGAGATGACCCTATCAATTTGTAGCTGGTCTGGGGTAGGGATACACTTTTCCCACAGAGTTCTTTTATATTGTCCCAAAAATTTTCCAGGAGCCTCAGGAGGAAGTTTGGGTTTTGCCTGTAGCAATTGGCTTTAGCTTGTCTTATTGCCCAGGTACATTTGTTCCTGGCCTCTTTGTAAAGCTGTCTGTCATGGGGAGATGTGAGTCCAGTGCCCTGTTACAAAGGTTGTCTCTGAGGTGCATTTGGTCCAGTAATGATTGGGAGCTCCAGGGTGTGTCCCATTGTTAAGCAATATGCTTGGTGATGGGAGTGAAGAAGTCGAGGCGAGTTAAAGGTAGCGATAAAATAAGTGGAGAGCAGTTTCCATGGAGGGAGCAATGTGAAGAGGGTCCAGTCACAGGAAGCAAGGTATGATTTGAGATGGGGGAAGGATCCTTTTGAGGTGCCTATGGGCATGAACTTTAGGCATGATGGGGTGGTTTATTTGACCACAAGCAAATGACTGGGGAGTGGTCACTTAGCGAGTCTGGGAGCACTTGGACCTTGGTGAGGTTGTTTGGGCAGTTTGAGAAGATGAGGTTGATAAGAGTGGAGGTACCAGATTTAGGATCTACTCTGGTTGGTGAACAGACTACTTGGGTAAGGTCATAAGCTAGGATGGATTCATTGTAGAGGGAGGATGCAGTGGTTAGCCAGTTGACATTGAAATCTCCCAGAATAATGATTTCACTCTTGGTGGGGAGTTGAGCAAAGTGAGACAGAAATGATTCAAAGGCATGTTTTTGGTAACCTGGAGGATGTAGACAGCCATGATATATAATGCCTTTCTGGTATTGCCCAGTCTTAGTTTGATGGTTAGGACTTGGGCACCAGGCATAGTGCTAGGGAGTGAGACCATAGTGGCATGCAGTGGGTTTCTTACATAGATGGCACATCCACCTCCTCTTGCTTAATATGTCAGCATGAAAATGGTGAAGTCACTTAAGCAATAGATCCATCAGAGATGTTATTGGACAGCCAGGTCTCTGATAGTGCTATGATGTCCAGAGAGTGTTGAGCGACCCAGCTCTGGAGGGAGTAAAATTCTCTGGAGACTGCAGATACTGATGGAGGCAAGCAGAAGGCTCCCAGGTCTTCCCTGTATGTGTTGGAAAATGTGGAACGTGGTGAATATGATGAAAATAAGGTTAAACATGACAATAATGTGTTGAAAATGTGGACTGTGACTGTAATGTGATGAAAAGGTGGAATGTGAATCTGATGATAAAAATGTGGAACAGGACTGTAATGTGTTGAAAATGTGGAAAGTGACTATAATAAATTTCATTTGGACACTGCACGCTACCCTCTTGTGGAGAAGCAGGAAGCAGGATAACTGACAACGCTAATTTATTTCTAATGTAAGATATGCCTCCATTGCTTTGAGGTTGGAACTTGGCTGCTATTGTTGTGCCTAGAAGTTCAGCTTTAGAAAATTCAGTTGTCTTTCCAGGCCATCTTGTGTGTGGGTGTTTGTTTTGTACTCTTCTTTCTGCCACTGCTTGTTTCCACAGGTGGGAATCCGACTGGGGATAATGCAAGCAGGGAACCTGCAGGGGTCTGACCACAGCAACAAGGAGTAATCTGAGTGACTGGCAGCTGAAGTGGCTAGGAGTAAATCTGCAGCTTGTAAAGGAGAGAGAGAGAGTAAAGAAATGTTGTGGAAATTGGAAAATTTGAAGAAGTAACTGAAGAGCTCAAATATAGGAGGCCTCAAGATGTGGACGGAGAATTATTAAATATCTAATAAAGGGAGTAACTTTATTTCTCCTTTTACCGCACATTTTGAGCTCTTCATTTTGAGACAAGTTGAAATTGATCTGAAACCCACTTAGCACTTTAGTACACCTCTGGATTTTATCTGTGTACTTCGCATTTGAAACCCCTCCACTCCACTCTCATGTATTCTATTTTGTTTCCTGCCCCCGTGTTGTTTTAACATATTTTGTGTAACACATGCTTTTGTTTTAAAACAGACAGTGCTTTTATATTTATTTAAATTAATGTCCCTGTTTTATCCTTCCCGGTTTTCGCACTATAGTGACATTATCTGGTTACGTGGGGCAGATGGTATAAACTCTGTGCCACAAGCTGAGTAGTCAGATTTAATTTGTCTGCGTAGAAGAGAGGTTGGAGAATGCAGTGTGCAGAAGTTATTTTACTTTGATTACTGCTGGATTTTGCAGCCCTTTTAGCATTCCTGTGAGTAAGCTCCATGGCAACTCCACAGTAGCACTTTATTTTTGTTTCTGCGGCTTGCTGAGCCCATGATAATTTAAGGTAGGAACCTCTCTGTTACTCGCTGATGCTATTGCTTCATGACAGAGACATCGAACTCTTTAATAAAGTAGTCATTAGTAAGTTACTTTTATTTGTTTTAATTGTGTTTTAAGCTCCCAGGTTTCACTGTATGTTGTGGTAGGATAAAGTTATATATTTTGTTGCTCTATTATTAATGATTGAATGTGTCTGCTGAAACTGAGTAAGTCTGTTGAAACTGATTTCCTGTTCCCTTTCTTGTTTCCTCTTTCTGTTTTAAGGTCTGGAGGAGACTGAGGATGGGAATCAGGGTCATCAAACAAGATGTTGGTTAATGATATAGTTCAGAATCTCTGTATCCTGAAGGGGCAATTTAAATCCCAGCTGGTTTATGCATCTATCAAAGTCTGCTGGCAAGAAAGTGTTTTGAGTATCCATCCTGAAATATAGGTGGAAACTGACTTCTTCCAGACCTGCATTATAAGTATACCTGGTCATCCCATTCAGTATTTTAATCTGGTTGACTTTATTTTTATTCTCCTGTCAGACTGTGATGGACTGTGATGGTCTGCTGATAAATTAATCACCTGATTGTTGTTGAGATTAACAGGCTTGGATAACTGGCTGATTGAATTCCTACATGACCTGAGGAGTATCTTAGGACATGAATTATTGAACTGATTGAATCAATTGCTTAACTGTTTGAGACTAATACTTTAAATAATTTCTGCTTGAAAGGAGTAATTGTTGCCTTCTAAAGTGTTTTCTTTTTTATGTTCTTTGGTGTTGTGTTGAAAATGATTACAAGACCAATAAAAGAGTATTACAAAGAAATGAGGCAGAGAGGTGCAGTAGGAACACTCAAGAAGAAGAAGAATGTTGTTATACATAGCAGAGAAAAACAATTACAAGCTATATCTTAGCCCCTGGTGACCAGATTAATCTAGTGAGCAAGAAGGAGGTCTTAAGGATTCAGAGCAACAGCCTCCTGCCCCTATCCTCCTCTCCAGTTAAAGGAAAGTCTGATACACAGTTTAGTGAACACCCCTTGGTACAAGAGATTATGAAACTTGAATTTGAATTGATGGAAGATGACCACACTCAGGAGAAAGAACCCATAGCTACTAGTAAATGGCTGTGAATCTTATTGAAAATTTTCCAATAGAGAAGAGAAATGATAATAGAGATATAATGGGTGGAGACAATGTGATGGAGAGGAAAATAATACCTCAAGAGATGAGGAGGTTATATATCTGGCTCTTTTCTCAACAAATTTGAGGCTTTTATGACACCATGTGCTAATAGATTGTTATTAGACCCTCCCTCTAAATGTCCCCAGATCTTACACATATTTGGGAAAGTAATGAAAAAGGCTCACCCAGGCTATATCATCAACTATGGAAAATAGATTTTAAAAAGAAAGCTTTGAGAACTTATGGGAAAAGCAGAGAGGTAGAAGAGCATAATGATACAAACTCAGGACTACTTGGAAATAACAGGACACAATTAGATGAATTAAAAGCAGAGATCACTTATGGTAATCATCTTTTATTGAGATTCTTGTTCTTCTAAAAAACACTTTGGCAAAGGGGTACCAGGAAGCTGTAACATCTCCATCAATCACACAAGTAAATGAAAGGAAACATCAGGACAAAGAGACCGTAGGGGGGGAAGTGAAGAACCTAACAAAATACAAACTAGAAGGGCTATAAAGACAGTAAATGAGGTAAGGGTTATGATTAGGAGGAAAGAGAGGAAGAATCACAAAACCTATTTAAACAATTGAAACAACAGCACAAATTGCAAGAAAACAAAACAACTGAGTGCAGGCAAAGTGGAAAAACAGGCATACGAATAGAGAGCAAGACTCAGAAAGAAAATGTAAAGAAATTGTTACAAGAATAGATAGAAATCCTGATCAGAATGTCAGAACAGTGTATATAGAACTAGAGGATGGCCTTCTGGTACCATATGGAGGTAAACATAAATCCAGAACAGAGTCTTACAGCTGCAGAGCAGTGGATCTGTGCCAGTAAATGACAGGGAACCACTAGTAAAGGGAAGGAAGAAAAATTAGCACAGAGTTTGCACAAGGATAAGACCTCTTTGAAAGAAAAAAATTAGAAAAGTTTGATGAATTCCATTATCTTCTTCAAAGGAATTTCAAAAACAAAAATGAGAACCTGATGTCCTTTCAAAATGTTCGTAGCATCTGCCCCTGTTTATTCACTCTGAGTCTGTCGAGGCCCTAACTGGTATTACCAGGGCATCGTCTGGATTTCAAGAGTTACTTGATCTTCCATATTGGGTCCCACTCTTGCATTAAAGTCTCCACCAATAATTAGAGATACCCCTGGTATTATTCCTGGATATCAATAATCAGATCCTGCAAAGTTGCCATCTTTTCCTTATCGCAGCAATGTCAGAAGAGTGTATAGAACTAGAGGATGGCCTCCTGGTACCTCCTCTGGCCTCCTCTTTACTCCTAATCATAACACATTATAATGTGTACAAGGGTCTCCTGGGGAATAAGTTTAACTGGACTGATATTGCTCGGTTTATAGATATCATACAGTGAAAGAAAAAGGATGGTATGTTTGGTCACCAACAAGATTGGCAGCAAGCAGTTAATGCTAGACTCTAGGGCCCAGTTTTAGCAGATAGGTGTAAAGAGAAGTTTCAATATTGAGTAGTGATAGTAGAAAAGAGAAGATTTTCAGGAAGAGAGAACTAGAACTAGAGACCAATTGAAACAAGTAGAAGTACCTCCCTTGGTGAAAAGGCAGAAAAGAATAACTAATTATATGGCACTGATTCAGAAAGAGCACACATTATTAGTGGATGAAAATGTTGGGGCAAGAATAGATTTATCAGGGGAAGAAGGGTCAGAGGAAAGAAAATAAACAATAGTATGATATTAATGAGTGATAATAGCTCAATTATTGAACTGTGCTCTACAGCAGATGGTATTCCAACAGAGAATAAATTTTACCTGATGGAACCAGAGGTAAAATGTCACTGACTAAAGCAAGATGGAAAGGTTGTCCCCAGCTTAAGCATGATGAGATGAGTATTTTACCATGGAATGTAACAGGTATGGGGATAAAATGAAACATACTGACTGGAGAAAGCTTTGTCTAGATTCTCAATACTTTTGTTACAAAAACCTGGGTAATTGATTATAATAATTGTCTTTTGAGGCTATGAGAACTGAGGGGTTTTGGCTTTCAGATCTGCATAGTTTGGAAAGCCCTCAGGTGGTATTTGTACACTAGTTAGATCTGATATCGGCTTCAAAGTAAATTGTATATTTAAGGATGAGACTCAATACTTGTTGGCTCTTGAACTCTCTGAAGACAGGTTGGTTTATTGTGTAGTTATAAATATCTGTTTAGCCCCATATCCCAGGACAATTGCTGAGATAAGGAAAAAGATGGCAACTTTGCAGGCTCTGATTATTGATATCCAGGAATAATACCAGGAGTATCTCTAATTATTGGTGGAGACTTTAATGCAAGTGGGACCCAATATGGAAGATCAAGTAACTCTTGGAATCCAGGCGATGCCTAGGTAATACCAGTTAGGGTCTCGACAGACTCAGAGTGAATAAACAGGGCAGATGCTACTGAACATTTTGAAAGCAACAAACCTGAGGGATCCTGAATGGCAGGTGCCATGGAGATAAACAAGGAGAGGTACATTTATAACAAAGAAGGAGGAAGCATCATGGATTATTTTATAATAGATGCATTCTCATTTAAGGAAGTAACTAAGATGATTGTGCTGGATGTATGGAATAGTGACCATCTCCCAATTGCCCTTAATATGAGCCAGCCTCTAATTAGCAAAATAAGAAAAGAGAATGCACAGAATAGGCTTTTGGTTGATGAAAACATAGCCATTGCTAATAAAAAAAAATAACATGGTCCTCTGAGACACAAGAGGTAGTTAGACAAATACTTCACAATACACTATTTCAATGTAAGTATGTGTATAAGATGGTGTGATGAGCATACTGTAATATGTCAGATTTAGGTCCCACATCTGTAACTGCTGGGGTGGATTTGTGTGGTATGCTTGAAGAGCAGGTCTTAACCTGTGTGGGTGACCCATTTGTGAAGAAAAACAAGAAAGGGGCAATTTAGTGAAATGATTTGATGTGGATTGTAAAAAGCCAGAGCAAGAATGAATAGGAAGGGCAGAAGGTTAAGACAGACCCTGTCAGTGGAGGTTAGAACCACTTTTATTAATTTAAGAAAGGAATATAGATGTCTGTTAAATAATAAAAAGCTAAGTATTCTGTCACCCTGTGGTTTTACCTTACAAAACTTCTATAGTTGAGAAGGATTCCAAATCCTTTTGGAATCTGGTAGCTTATGGCACTCATAATATTAGATTTAATATAGAAGCCCATATTACAGCAGATAAATGGTTAGCACATTTCAAAAGAGTTTTAGATGTGAGAGTGAACCCTATGCCCTGTAGGGCCTTAACATCAGGAAATTATGAATCATAGTCAAAAGAGAATACAGTATGGTCTGATTTTGTATTAGAGGAAGTGGTTCAGGCAATAAAAGCCCAGAAAAATAATAAAGCCCCAGGGACTGAAAAGGTCGAGGCAGAAATCTATCTCTCTGACCCAGAATGGTGAGGGAGATACTTACTCCCATGTTTAATTATTTAGTGAAGGTGGAGAAACTGCCACTGAGCTGGGCAATGGGGTAGTAGTTCCAATACACAAAAGGGCTCTTTGGATGATCCTAGGACCTACTGCCCAATTACACTTCTGTGCATCAGCTCAAAGATCTTTGCAAGACTTTTATTAACCAGGCTGGAACAATGGGTGAGGAATATAATATCCACTCCTCTTTTCAATTTGGTTTTAGGCCACAAAGATCAGCCCTGGACCCTATTTTTGTTCTTAGTTACCTGGCAAATAAATATGTTAAGAGAAATTTAAAAAGCTATATGTTGCGTTTATAGATATAAGAGCTGCTTTTGATATTATTAACAGAAATGTTTTATGGGAAATGATGAAGGAAAGAAGGTAAATGACAAATTATTAACCCTGATTAAACTACTTATACAGATACTAAGATAACAATTAGATATAGCAAAGATGGTGCAAATACAGAACCATTAGAAATTAAATATGGGGTCAGGCAGGGCTGGATCTTGGCTCCACACACACATATATATATATATATATATAAAATAGTGGAGATATACACTCGGTGGATACTTCCCCAGGATTGGTGAATACCCAATAAAAATTATGCTTTACACAGATGATGCAATTATACTCTCACAGACCCCACTGGGCTAAAGCATACTATTAATTGGTTATGAACACATGAAAATTGATCTAGAACTTAATGTACATAAGGTGAAGATTCTTGTCTTTGAGAATGGGCACCAGATCCCCCCAAAAACATGGGTAGTAGGTAACCAAAATTTGAAGAAGTTAACTCATTTTGCTATCTTGGTATGTGGTTTATGAAAATATTAACCTGGACGCTACATGTCCAGAAGATGAACAAAAGGCTATGAAGTTTCTGATGGCTATACATCGATTTGGAAACACTCATGCTCAGAACTCATACATAGCCCAGTTAAAATGTTATGAGGCTAAGATCTCATCTCAAATGTTATATGCCTCTGAGATCTGGGGTATTCTGTGAAATACAAGTGAACTAGAAAAGTACAAAACAGGTATCTTAAAACCTTATTGGGTGTTTCTGGGTTCACTCATGTTGTGATGATTCAGGCAAAACAGGGATATTCTCTATTAAGGTAAGGGCACATAAAAGTGCAATTAATTTCTGGCATAGAATCTTAGTCTCATCATACCCAAATTATTGTTTAAGCTGTTTATGGAAGAGACTGTCGATAGAGTGGAAGCGAATACTATTGGTGTATAAAGTTGAATCCTATTGAATAAAATTGGTCTAGAGAAAGACTGTTAACTCAGATAGAAATATATATAGATTCAGATCCTTGGCCATACAGAGACTTGTTGGATGTAGCTGCATCTCAAGTTCTTGCAGCTATACAGGAGTTTGGGGACCTGAACATTTATAAAACATAAAAAGTCTTTTTGTACCAAAAAATCTCCTTTTTGTGACAATGGGGTGTAAAAAGCAATTTGTAAGTTACTGAATGGAGTAAATAAGGCTACTCACCCGTACGTATGGGGATGTGCCATGGTTGTGCCATACTACTGTGATGAGAGCATAAAATGCAAACTGCCACATGTAATATTTGAATGTCCTCTGTTGAATATAGTAAGGAATACTTGGAGCTTCCTATTGTCGAGAGCATGGAAGGAGATGATCTGTGGGAAAAGACTATTGGTATCCTTAGTATGCAACATGAACCTTTAATATATGCACTTGCCAGATTTGCACAGCATGTGATGTACAATTTTTTAATAAAAGATGTATGTAACAGAGGAATATCAAGACTTAAAATTAATTTGTGTTACTGAGGTTTGAGGGTAATGTGGAATGGTTTGTTTCTGGAATTTATGTATTATCGGACAGGACTTATGAAGTACTGTTGATTATTTGTAATTTCTTTGCACTGTCTGTAATATGGAGGAAGGAAAATTTTAACATGTCAAAATATTTTATATACATGTCTTAAATAAACTTGACTTGACTATAATGTGTTAAAAGGTGGAATGTGAATCTGATGATAAAATGTGGAATGTGAATGTATTGTGCTGAAAATGTGACAAGTGACTGTAATGTGTTGAAAATGTGGAATGGATAAAACATAGCATCACAGCACAGTTTCCGGTCCTGTGTGACAAAACAGATTAACTGCCATTGCAATTGTGTTGTTTCCTGCAGTAACTTTCTTGCAGACTTCTGCAGATTTGAATTTCACAACCTGGTAGACTTGTTTCAAACCCGCCACAGGTTACCTGGTAGTGGGGTCAGTGGCGAAGGAGAAAAGTCAATAGCCATATAATGTATGGTGGAACATTTTGAGCAATTGTCATCACAGGGCTGTTGTGCAATACAGAGGAGTGTCCTACAAGGATGAAACCCAGTGCCAACGTTTCCTGTGTGACAAAAGGGATTAACTTCCATTGAACTTGCATTATTTCCTATAGTAATTCTCCTGCAGAATTTTGCAGAATTGAGTTTCATGACCTGGCAGACTTGCTTCAAACTCATACAAACAGGAGAAAAAACAGTGCACAAAGTCAAATTGCTGCAAAATATTTATTTAATGTATACCACGTTCAACAAGTGCAAAACATGCCAGATCCCTATGATGCCAGCTCTGGCATGTTTGGACTTATTGAACATGGTAAGCTTTTTGTTCTATATTGTTTTAATTCTGTGGAGTTCTGGGGTGGCAGCTCACCCCTGTTTCTGCCCTCATGGACCGGTGCCTGCCTACCATGGCGTGGTTGGGTACCTCACAGATTTCCCTCTTGGTGTCGACAGGAGGGAGGGCCACCCCCTCCGAGCATATAATCAAGTGTGGACCAACAGCAGCAATCAAGAAGACAGGGCTTCACAGAACCCCCAGACCTCCTTTTATCTGCTTTCTTTCCTTTCCCTTCCATGGCCAATGTGCTGGTGCATGTGGAGTCATGCTTCACCTCCCAGGCTGCAGACTTCCTGTTCTGTTCTGCCTAGCCTGCATTACAACCAGGTCTCCACTGGTGGTACTCAGAGGCCGGGCAAAAGCCACCCTCCTGGGAGGGGAGAACAATCCCTTGGATGCTTGATCTTCTCCCTCCTGCCAACTCCTGATGACCGAGTCCGTCTCGAACCCGGGTCATTGGTGCAATGCGATGTAGCTTGCATGTAATTTCTACAAATCTCCTGTCTGCCACAGAGGGATCCCCTCATCATTAATGGAAGCATATAAAACAAATTATTGGATGACACAATAGCCCTGTGCCTCCTTACATGATTACCAATGGCATTCATTGCAATAATCCATCCACAACTACTAACGCTTTTAACAAGCTGTCCTGTGATCTTTCCTTGTTTACTGGTTCCTTCCACTCAGTTGACTCCCCTCTTGCAACCCATCTGCACATGTAGGGTACAAGCAGGAAAGCCACCCTCCTTTTACTTAAGAGTGCTTAAGGTCACTGAGGTATATAAACGTGTAAAGGTATTCCTGTGTCTAAGTCTGCTGCCTCAGACAGGCTGGCCTAAACTGCTCCAGCTTGCTGCATCAGAAATTGTCCCTGCAGTTACAAGACTATTTAATCTGTTCCTGTTAAAGATGTCACAAGCCCACCCAGTGGGCAGGATTTTCCTCTCTCTGTGTCACAGCAAATCCTTCTTGTGTGACGAGGAGGTGGGGTCAGAGATACCCTTTCTCCATGTGAGGGATACAAATACAGTCTCAAGTCTGTGTTCCTGGTGTAGAACTTTCAGCCACTGCACCACAAACCAGAAAGTCACAGGCGTGTATAGGCTTTGGGGCCCTATACACCAGATTATGTGTCTTTCCTCAGAAATGCAATGCTCAGTTCAAATCCAACCACATGCTATTCCTGATACCTTCGTATTTCCTCCCTCCTTCCATCATGAAGTCCCTAAGGCTACTTTACTCTGGCAGTGCTTGGTCTTAAAGCAGTCACAGAGGCGTGGTATAATTTGATCAACTTCAACCAAGGCAGTCACACACACAAATGACAGGCAGAATTATTTTTAAATAAGCCAAAGGCTTTACTAATTAAATGAATGAGAAAACAATAAATAACAAAAGACAACATAATTTGGATATTGGTTACAGGACATTAAAAATAAAAAGGAAAGTATACATAAAAATCCTACACTTTAAACTCTGAGGTTAACAGTCTACCTTGAGTCCTTAGTTGGGATTTTGAAGTGCAGAAGTGTCCTTAAAAAGTTTGGTAGATGAAGTCTTGGCTCTCAGCGATCCAGGAGAAAAGTGCCTCTGCATCAAGACAGGCAAGGTCCTAACTGCTTCAAGCAAGATGGCAACAACAGCCCAGATACCCTTTGCATTGTGGTTTTAAAGGGGATTCAGGAAGGAAGGTCCAGTCAATAGTGATGCCCTGTGGTTGGCTAGCATTTCAGTTTCTATGGTTACCCAACCAAAGTTCAGTATTTTATTACAATAACTCAGATATGCAGTTTCTAAACATAAGAAAAAAACATGTGGTACTGGTTCAGACCAAATTTCTGGGGGATAGTCCAGCTTTCCTGCTGGGAGATGGCCATCATTACTCAACACTGAATACAGCTATTTACATAAATGGCTAGCCTATCCAGTTTGTAATCGATTAGCTGACTGTTGACCTCTGGAAACAAAGGAACGTAGATGAAGAGGCACCAGAGATGCGGTTTTCCATTAAGACACAAATGGACCTTCCAGCAGGCCAGCTCTGCTCAAATATTCTTTTGTTTTCATTTAGATAATTTAATTAACTCTAGTTTTCTAGCTAGCAACAAACAGCTTTTCCACCCAGTAACAGGAATTCCAACCTTAGTCTAGGGCTTATGGCTTTTCTGAACCCATGATTCCTTGCCCTTATACTGGCTACTATATGCATCTGATGCATTTCTCAATTAAAGTTATATAAAACATGTCACAGAATGATGAAAAATGACCTTATCTCCCCACAAAAGGTACTGCCTTTCCACCTGGAAGTTGTCTGACATACAAGCATACAAAGATTGTCTGCAGAAACAGGCCATAGTGATCTATCGAGTCTGCTCAAGTGTGTAGCTCACTCTATTTTACTGGAGCTGCCCCTCCCTTGCCCCTACAGCAATCCTCCCCTTCCCCATACCCTCCCTCCCTCCCTCCCTCCTGTTGCCACTCTTCTTTTACACTGTCCCACCCCACTTTAAAACTTCCCACTGTTTTCAATATCACCTCCTCATGCCGTTCATTCCTCTTGACATCACTCCTTTCTGTGAAAGTGCCTCCTCATTTCCTTTTAAATCTACCCACCACAAGTTTCAGACTGTGACCCTTGTGGTCCCCTCCTTTTAAATTGAAAATGCTCTCCTCTAACCTTGTTTATACCCTTTAGGTATTTGAAAGTTTCTATCATATTAGCCTTTCTCTTCTGTCTTCCAAGAAATACATATTGAGCTCCCTGGGGCACTTCAATGCCTGGATCAATGATGAATCCTCACAACTTGGTTCTGACCTCCTCCAGCTGATGACATCATTAGGCCTTGCACAGGCAGCTGCCTCTGTGACCTACCATCATAGCCACACCTTGTACATGGTATTCTTACTGGGTCTTGAGGTCACTGACCTCGAGATTGATTGGGTCATTTGGTCCGATCACTGTATGGTGAAATTCTCAGTTGTGCCCCCTGATAGTTCCCTCCCTGTTGAGATAATCAGCTATCACCCTTTAAGGGACTGTCCCCAGAGGGACTGATGGTGGTAGTGATTTTTCTGGTGTTAGTGCTATTTGTGTGGCTGGCTTGGTGAAGCAGCATACTGGGTCATAACTGCACATGAAATACAATGCAGTATTAGCCATGCTGTGAAGAGGGCATTAAGAATTACAGTGACAGGGTACAACAGCAATAGGAATTACCGCTATAGCTGTCGCTGTATGATTTAGCAGGAAAGCATCAAGCTACCATGTGCTGGGTGCCTGGTCCAGCCGTTCCTGTGGTGGAGTGGTTTAGGCACCAACACATGGCATAATTGGGAGACCTGGAGCTGTAGTTCAATTCCACGCAGGTCCTTCCATGCTACTGCTTTATTCCACAATTTTTATGTGTAAGAAAACAAAGTTCCCCCTCCCAACTTTCTCCCCATCTCCTGAGTCCACCTGCCCACAAAGTTTATTTAAATTCTGGGGGGCAAAGCACCCATGTCCTGGGGTGTGGGAGAAGCCCCTTCAAAAACACAGAGTAACCCATTCATTCAAGCTGCATGCACTATTTCTGCAGGTCGTGTATTTCCCAACCTTATTGTAGCACATGCCGCTTTGCTTGCAGCATTTGTTGCAGCACTATTTTTCTTTGTGCAGTTATGACCCCATGCTGTGAAGCAGTGGCAATCTGTAATAGAGCTGTCTCCTGGGCACTCAATGCCATTGTACCAGTCCATATATGACCGGTCCTCTCACTTGAGACCCCATGGTTTGATGGGGTTCTCAAGGCGATGGAGTCCGAGATAGAGCATTGCTGCCTGAGGACTCTGTCAGTGGAGGATACACTGGCTTTGAGGAATCATTATGCTGATTATCAAAGGGTAATTGACCATAAGAAGGCAGAGTTAATGTCAGGGAGATTTCCACAGTGAAGAACAGACCAACTCAGCTTGTTCAGACTGTGGACAGACTGCTTCACTCAGTCAATCTACAACCAAAAGTGCCTTTTCAGTTGCACTTTGTGAAGAGTTTGCTCTGTTCTTCTCTGAGATGGTATCTTCTGTTTGGGCTGGGATCTTGACAGTGGGTCGAGACCAGTCTTGCAGGAGTGGGGTCTGGGTGGAACAGAGGCACTCCATTGTCTGGGTGGAGTTTTGGCTGGTGGAGGTGGCCCAGCTCACCAAGGTGATTTCAAAGTGCAGCCCACTTGCTGTGAACTGGACCTGGCCTGACACATCTCCTTGTGGGCTGCATCAAGGCTATCAGTCCAGTGTTCCTACCAGGATATCCAGGTATTCCAACTACAGAGGGGTCTTTCCCGATACCTTGAAGGAGCGCTGGTGATGCCCTTCTGAAAAAACATCTCTTGATCCCAATGTCCTGGTGAATTATAGACCTATCTCCATCCTCCCAATTTTAGGGAAGATTGTTGAAAAGATTGTGGCTTTGCAGCTCAAGGAACACCTGGAGCCCTTTGACATCTATGAGCCATTCAGTCCAGGTTTAGTATGAGGCACAGCACAGAGGCGGCACTAGTCCAGGTGCATAATGACTTACTTAGGCAAAAGATCGAGGAGAATGGTCAATTCTCATTCTCCTCAATATGTCATCAGCATTTGATACTGTGGACCACATTGTGTTGGATCACCTTAGAGAGTATTGTGGACTCACCAGTACTGTCATCAACTGGTTTGAGTCCTTTCTCTCAGGCAGGAGCAAAGGGTAGTGATGGGGATTTCTCATCCTCCTGATGCCTCTGACCTGTAGAGTTCCTCAGGGTTCAGTCCTATTACCAGTGTTTTTATGGTGTACATGCTGCCTCTGGACAGACTCATGAGACATTAAAGATTGAGTTTTCACTGTTATGCAGATGACACTCAGCTGTAAATGTCTTTTGCACCAGCGACAAATGGTGCTGTCGATGTGCTGAATAAATGCCTTCGAGATCCAGGACTGGATGAACTCTAACTGGCTGAGACTCAACCCATACAAGACAGAGGTACTTTTGATATAGCTGGGTCATGGAAATGATGGGGATTCCTTAGGGATGGCAACAGGTTTGGTCCTGGGCTCAACCCCATTGATGATGTCCTCTAGGGTGAGAAATCTGGACATTGTCCTGACAACAAGCTGACATTTGAAGCTCAGGTGTTGGCTGTCATCAAAAGTGTCTTTTACAATTTGAGGAACATCACCTAGATTAAACCCCTAATTCCACCTGAAGATCTGCCACCACTGGTGCATGCCTTTGTAACATCCAGGCTCAACTACTGTAATGCTCTTTATCTCAGGGTCAGTGGAGGGAACCTCTGCTGGCTGCAACTAGTGCAGAATGTAGTAGCCAGGCTGCTGACAGGACTGTCAAGGTCCTGTCTTGTGACCTCAGTCCTGCAGGGTCTGCACTGGCTGCTGGTCAGGTGAAGGGTTCTCTTCAAGGTGGGCTTGCTCACCTATAAGGCCTATACAGATTGGGCCCTGGCTACCTATCAGACCTCCTTACCCTTGCCATCACAGCCCACTCCCTTCATTCCTTCACTGAGTGCCTCCTGGCATTTTCAAGGACCAGGCTGAAAACCTTGGGTGATTGCTCATTTGGGGTGGTCAGCCAAGTCCTCTGAACTCACTGCCAAGACCTTTGAGGGAGGTCTATTCAGTGGAAGCCTTCTGGAGGGGCCTAAAGACTCACTTTTTAATTTGGCATTCCCTGCTGATGTTTTTTAACTTGCATGAACAAATTTTAATTATTTATCTGATTTGAAAATGTGTTTATATAATCTGATTGTTGTAATGCTCTGTCAAACTTTTTTTTTACTATGTGTTACTCAGAGCCTCCAGCATTGGGCGCCTAATAAAATATAATTTACTTACTACTTACTTAATATACAGAGGACTGATGAAGAACATAACCACAAGTAATAAGGAGAGCAAGACTGGGCAGCTTGTGAAACAAATTTCATCTGATTACGGATAACTCAGAAATCGCATTTATAACATGGAACATAAAAGGGATGCTGACAGGACACAACAGACAAGACATCTTGCAACACCTGAAGAGAAACCACATTCAGGTAGCTTTCCTGCAAGAAACACACATGAAAAACTCAGAGGTGCATATGATGAGTTCAAGCTGTGTGAGCAAAGTATACAGAGACAGCGTAAGCAGAAGTAGAGGTGGTACCCAAATCTTAGTGCACAGGAATATAAATTTCACAGAAGACTTTACATGACAACACCAGTGGGAAGACTTATTATTATTGCAGGAACACTAGGAATCAAACAATTTGTATTAATGAACATCTACAGTCAAAAGCGAAGACCATGCTTTCTTTAATAGTGTCACAGAACACCTGGTAAAATGGCAAAATACAAATGTGTTATAGGAGGAAATATGAAACTGGTGCTGGATACAGTCATGGGCAAGAAAAACAAGAGAAGAACACTCACGAGTGCTAAAGTGGTCACAGCCCTGATGGGGAAGAATTTGGTAGAAGCATGGAGGATAATTACACCCAAATGATATGGAATACATGTTCCACCCAAACACACATAGGATGGCTTTGAGGATAGACTACAGGTTCCATCCCAATACTGACTCACACAACATAATAGGAGCTGAAAAATTCTGCCTATCACCATATCTGAACATGTCCCAGTAAAGCTGGTCATAAAACTGGACTCAGTGGTGCCTAAAACCTCATGCTTTAAATTTAACAACTTTATTCAACAAGATAAAGAATGTCAGAAAGAAATATGACAGGAAATGAAGAGCTTCTTAACTAATAACCCACTTGCAGACACTAACTGGAAGATTATATAGGAAGCACTAAAGTGCACTATCAGAGTAAATGCATAGCAGTGAGCATGGAAAGGACAAGGAAACAGATGTCAGAGAGAACCAAACTATTGAACTAAATCAAGAATCTGGGAGAAATAGCCTGCCTGGTGGTGCTGAGGGTTGAGGTGCTGAACGCCACACCTCATGCCATGTCGGTGACCTGTGTTCAGGAGTGAGTGTGGGCTGCCAGAGGTCAGCAAGGGAGAAGGATTTAGCATCCCAGGAATATCTCCTTCTCTGGGGAGGGGCAACCACTGATCAGTGCATGCCTGGCCACTAGAGATGGCTGGGGTGGGCACACCAAAGCAGTAGAGATCAGGGTCAAGAGCATGGCAGATGTCTGACAAGTTGCATGCATGGATGCATGCATGGCACCATCACTGGCATCCCTGCATGCTTCTGAAGGGGTGATAACCTGGAGAAAAAACAGATCATGGCAGATGATGGGGGATCTCATAGGTCCTGCCCCAAATAGCCATGGCACCAGCTCCTGACTGGATCTCGTCTCAGTGGGGATGGGTCCCCCTTCCAACCCAACAGGGGCAAACTCTGGGGGTAGTATGGTCAGCATCAGATGGTGGATGTTGGAGGCTGGGGCTCCCCAGAGAGAGAGAGAGAGAGAGAGGCCATGGAGCAAGGAGCATAAAATACCACTTAAAGAAAAAGAATCAGGGAGAAATAACAAAAGACACCTTGGATGAAGCCTGGTACAACTGGACAAAAGTCATGAAAATTACACTGAAAACCTATGCTAGGCTACAGAAATTGCACACAGGAAAATGAAAATGAACTACATACAGTATCTAACAGATCTGAAAGTGATCAGGATATTAGCGTATGGCTAAATTGGAAGGAATGAGGAGTAAATTCACAGCCATAGAAGATAAAAAAAAAAAATACTTATGATGGACCCTTTACAAAATCAACAAAAACTTCATAGATTTCTACGCAGATCTCTACAAAACCAAGAACTCTTAATCTTCAGAAAACTACAACCAGTTCCTTGAGAACATTTTATTTATTTGATAACCAGGAGAAGTGTTGAACTGGATCAAGGGTCCTTTGTCTTTCCTCCTTTTCCGTTTATATACTGGCACCAGACAGGGATGTCCTTTCTCGCCTTTACTATTTAATTTATACCTAGAACCCCTTCTTATTAGACTTAAATCTTCTCCACTTGTTAGAGGCTGCATGTTACAGCAGCAGGAATTGGTGCTTTCAGCTTACGCGAGATGACATACTCCTGCATCTGGAGCATCTGACTGAGTCCCTAAAAGCGATTGATGTTATTAAGCAGTTTGGAGCCCTCTCTCAATACAAATTGAATATTTCCAAGTCTGAAATCTTCCCATTAAATGTGCATACTTGTAAACAGGAGTTTATTTCTTTTGGGATGAGGTGGGCTCCCAAATCGATCAAATATTTGGGGATTCATTTCGACAGAACCCTCTCTCTTGAAGAAGCTCAATCTGGATAATATTAAAATCTTGTCCACCAAGACTTGCAGCGGTGGTCTACCCTTCCCATCTCTCTCTGGGGCCGGATCAATATTATTAAATGAACATCCTTCCCGGGTCTTTTACCCATAATTTGTTAAATCTATGGTTGTCCATCGCACTTTCAGCAATTCCATACGATGTTTTCCAATTTTATCTGGCGAGGAAAGGGTGTTAGGCGCTCGTACACTAAGTTATCTCTCCCTAAAGATAAAGGTGGTCTTGACTTCCTAAACTCTTACTCTATCACTGGAGCCCACCTCTCTAAGCTAGGGAAGTGGTTTTCCATGGACCCCAACCTTCCATGTCCGACCTGGCTTCAGATTGAGCACTCACTTCTCTCAGGGCTAAACTAGATACCTATGCTGTATTCTTTACTCCTCCATCAGCAGTTTTGCACTGGTTGACTGATAATATGATTTTGACATCCCTTAAGTCACTTGCTCAATGTTTACTGTCCCTTAGCATTCTTGTTGGTTCAGATCTGGGCCAACCGGTGATCCTAATCCCAATATCAAGTTGGGTAACTCAAGGCTTACTCCTGATTGGCTCCCACAACTTAGAGAGGCTAGACTGGAGCATTTTTATAGTCAGGGATCCCTCCTTTCTTCTGTCGATATACTCAATAAGTTTGACATTCACAAGGAGAGATATTCAAAGTTTATCAATTAAGGCATCTTATCACGGGAAATTTGGTACCTCCTTTAGTGAATCAGTGGTCTACCCTTTCTCTCTCAAATAATAAATCTCGCTTCTCAACCGCACTCTATTTCGTTAATTTACTCCTTTCTTTTAAACTATAAATTTCCGAGATAGCTGGGGCTTAATGTCTGGTCATTTTGTTGCCGAATCTCCCTAAATTGGTCCCTATATGGAAGGATCTTCATAAATATCATACTCAGGATAGATTACAGTTAACTCAATATTATATTGTAAATAATTTGTACTATACCCTGCAAAACTTTTAAGCTAAAAAGCTTCCCCACCCTACCTGTTCTAGGTGCTTGCAGGAGGAAGGAATCCCTTCATGTTTTGGTCCTGTAGTAAGGTTGCTCCCCTGTGGTCCCTTGTCCAGGACAATCTGGACCCCTTCTGGGTTTGTCGAGCTTTTTACTCCTGAGATTTGCATTCTGGCGAATATTCTGCATAGACAGTGTGGGCGTCAGTACCATATGGCTTTGGTGTCCATGGCGGTCAAGAAGTTGGTCCTGAGGCACTGGACTGATAAATTGTCCCTGACGTATGCTGACTGGCTGACTGAGCTTACCGCATACCTTAATTCGGAGAGTGTAATTGCCAGCCTGCACTGTCGTATGGACCTGTTTCAGAAGAGATGGGGTAGATTATAGTCATTATGTTTGCATTAATGAGTTCATGACCTGGTCCCTGCAGTCCACACAGACAATGTATATTATGTCATGTGTTGTTCTTAGTAAGTTTACTGTCAAGGGAGATTTCATCTATGAATGATAATTATTAGACATATCCAGATTACAGGAAATATTGAGAAGGCACACTTGTATAGAGGGACAGGAGGGAGGGGTGGGTGAAGTTGTTTTGGGTATGGTTGAAGTTTATGTTTCCTCCGCACATGTAGATTGGGAGGAGGTGGGACCTTCGATTGTGGGGGTTGGGTTTTTGGGTGGGCTTTGGTTTTACCGTGTATTTTCATGTTTAATTTACCTGGTGTGTTATGTTATGTTTTGTAATTTTATATTTGAAAATCTAATAAATTTAAATTTCAAAAAAAAAAAAAGGTCCTTTGTCAGGCTTGACCCAGCAGAAGCTGCAATAACAATACAAACAAATCAGAACATAATACATTAAGAAATTAAACAAAGTACATTAAGGAAAATGACAATAACAATTACACTAACTATAAAAATACAGCAAAAAGTACTTTTAAAAACATAAAAGAAGAAGTGGATTGCAATGAATCAGGTAGACCATTCCAAAACTGAGAAGCTGCAACAGAAAAAGTATGTGCAGCAACCTTAGATTTATTTATTTATTTGAACAGCAGTTTGAAAACCTCTGAGCCAGAGGCTCATTTACAAAGTACCTTGTCACAAAAAGACAGAACACAGCACAACAGTATGTTACAACAATAATGAATACAACAAAGGGGAATACAGCAAGTTGGTACAAACAGGATGATGCAGGATGATTTATAACACCTTTCAGCTAAAACAACCCTCTTTGCTGATCTTGGACTAGGAAGCATTGACCTTCAAGTTACTAAATCTGAAAGAGCCCCAGAAACAGAAAAGAAAACACTTTTAAACCCAAACAACCAAAAAAAAATACTTAATACACAGAAAGAGAAGCTAACCAAGCTGAGAATATAAAGTGCAATGATGAATGCACATGGAGCTAACAAAGCAAAATGGCAAATATTATGATATACAACAGAAATGTTTTGGAATTCTTTGACCCCAACCCAAAGAAAAGACTGATAGCAAAATCAAACTGCAATAAAAGAGATCTGATGGCAATAGTTTTCCATATTTCCAATGGGAAAAAAATCAGTTTGTATAGCATTCCAATGTTTTGATTTATTGTCCCAAAGACCATTTTACATGTTCAGAAAAAGATAATCCAGGGTCCAGGAGCACCCCAAATACTTCAGTTGTGACACCTGCTAAATTAAATTACCAAAACTGTCCCTTAAACATAAGGTGGAGTGTCTCTAACCAATCCATGTCAGCAAAAAGCATAGGCTTTATTTTCTTTGGGTTGAGTTTTAATGAATGTCCAAAAACCCGAAGGAAGCAGAAAGAAAATCAAACTCTCAATATTTAGTAACAGTAGGCAAATTTTACCAGAAAAATAAGTAAGATCATCTGCATGCAACAAAGACACAATATTAAAAAGAAGGTTACTGTCCCTCACAGAAGAACAAGGTGAAGAACTAAAGAGAGAAATCTTTGCAAATGAATTCACAGTATCCATCCACATTCTTCCCAAAAAGCTCATGGAGAAGATGGCTTTTCACCTGATTTTATTACATATTCTCCACAGAACTGGCTCCTGTACTAAAAGAAGTGATTGCAGAATCAATAGAACAAGGAAGTCTGCTGGATTCATTGATGCACTGAGTTATTGCCATCATTTTAAAGCCCAGCAAGGACAAGGAAAAATGCACCAGCTACAGACCAACAACTCTTCTAAATATGGATGCCAAGATATAAGCAAAAGTTCTGGTCACAGAAATCCAGTACATCATGCCAATGGTTATTGGCATCACTCTAACAGGTTTTATTAAAGAACAGCTGACACCTTCAGCGTAACTTTTACAAAACATAATGTTTAGACACAGGTCAGCTTGTATTTTACATTAGTTCTGTATTTCCCTCCCATTATTGATTACTGAGGTCATCTGCATGAAAACAGGCTCTTTGCTCCTAAAGAGTTCATCTATTTTTGTTGCTTTCTCCCTACCTGTGATCATAAAGCACTGCTTGTGATATCACAGTTCCTCTCAGGGCAACAAATTGTGATGTCACAACAAAGGATTATGGCTTGAAGTCGGGAGTAAGCTATAGAGGCAGATAAACTAATGGAACTCCAAGAGGTAACAATCATGTATTCATGCAAATTTACTCAGTAATTAATAATGGGGAAGAAAAATATTTAAAATATATATGGAATGCAGGCTGAATTGTACCTAACTATTATGTTTTAAAAGTTTTCTTTGAGGTGTCAGTAGTGCTTTAATGGAAGACACATCTCAGACAACACAAGAAACATGGCATACCTAACAGAAATAGTCAAATATCTGAAGGCATCTGCAACACTGGCCAGCCTTGATGCTGAAAAGGTTTTTGACCAGTTGGAATGGCCATATCTCTTCAACATTCTTGGTAAGTATGGCATTTCCTGGTTTTCAATCAGATGATAAAATTACTTTACAATGATCCTAAAGTGGCAGTCATTACGGATGGCCTCCAATTGGATGCATTTGCTCTTGAAAGAAGAATAAGTCAGTAATGTCCCTATCCCTGGCATTTTCAGCTTGGCTCAGGAACCACTCCCACGTAAAATACACCAAGACAACTATTTATGGAATCCTGCTAGGGGATGAGCAACCTAAACTCACTGCCTATGCAGATGACATGATAAATCAATCACAAATCCAGAAACATCAATACTCCAAATTCCCCAAATCATTAATGCATTCTGTATGTTGTCTGGATATAAGTTAAATGTTGCTAGATCAGAAATCCTACCATGCCAGCCTGATGGCGCTGAGGCAGGCACTGGGTGCCACATCTCACACCACGCAGGTGGCCCACATTTGGGAATGAGCACGGGCCACTGGGGGTCAGCAGGAGGAAAATGGATTGAGCATCCGATGGACTGCTTTCCATCTCTGGGGAGGGGGCACCTTGTGGTCAGCACACATCTGACCCTGGTGGAGGCTGGGGCTCAGTGGAGCTCTGCCACTAGAACATGGGAGTGGAAACACAGCAGACACCTGATGGGGATGTGTGCAGGTGAGTGCATGTGCCCACACTGGCGTCATTGCTTTCTGAGCTCTTGCAGGGAGAAAGGGAAAAAGACTCTGGTGGCTGGTTGTTGTGTCTTAATGGCTGTGCCCTGAAGAGGTAACACCTGAACTGGATCCTAATGGGTGCGTGGTAGGGGTCTCCCCATCACCCTGCCATGCAGGGGTAAGCCATGGGGGTTACAAAGGTGAGGGCCTAAAGGAGCGGAGGCTGGGGATGGCAGCCAGATGAGCAGACAACCAGGGCTGGGAGGAGAGAAAGAAATAGCAAAAAAGAAATCCTACCCATAAAAGCACACCTGTCATTGAAACCCTAATAGTAGGTAATGGGTTACAATGGAGATCAAACAATGTCTCATACCTGGGCATTGAACTCTGTGGCACAAACAAGGAGACAGTTGCCATAGACACTATATTGATACTACATAAGCTTAACATATATATTGAAAGAAGGAATAAACTGCCAATTCCAGTGGGCCAAAGATTACAGTCAGTAAAAATTTACCTTTGCCCAGACTATTATTCGAACATGGATGTTACATGAAAGAGTTTCAAATGAATGGAATAGCAAAATCCTAAAACTTATCACACACTTTATTTGGAACAAGAAAAGAGCAAGGTGCAACCTTTAGAAAATGGTTATAACAGTGGAAAATGATGGTTTGAAACAAACAGACATCAGGCTGCATCATGGCGCAATGATCATGAGATACCTCAACAAATGGATATTAGGTCAACTAAATCAGGAAAAGAATGTGTGCATACCCTCTTGGCTTAGCATTGAGATGGAAATTTGCCATTAAGTAAATATTGACTTAGCCCTTTGCTATACAGTTTCATATCTCCATCCTTAAAGAGATGCTCCCATGGGTTACCTATGATATTTTGTCTAAAATTATGAAAGAAACTGGGAGCTCAATAAATACTGCTTTGAACAACCTATATGGCAGAATAACAACTTCAGAATCAATAACAAAGTATTACATATGTGCCACTGGGAAGGTAGAAACATAAGAAGTGTGAGGCACCTATCTGGTCAACAAAACTCTTCATTTCAGAGTACTACAGAACTTATATGATCTAAGACCAGGGATGCCTTCAAATTACTGCAAACTCAGCATGCCATCAGGCAACACTGGTAAGTAAAGTCCTCCAGAAAATACATGATTCATGGCAGATGGAATTCTTTGATAATCTCCGGAATGAGTATACAGTCTGTCAGTGGTACAATAGTCTTACCAACAAGAAGCATTGGAAAGCAGCAGAAACCATAGAATAGTGGAATCACAGCTTGAATAAAGACACCTCACAACAGAAGTGGAAAGATATCTGGTCCTTTTCAAATAAAATGAAGTGGATCCAAGATCTAAAGATACAACAGTTCAAGATCATTAATAACCTGTACTACACTCCTCTCAAACTGTTCAAAATGAAAAGCATTCAGTCCCTAATATGCTGCAAATGTAGGAAAGAGCAAGGCTTCCTCCTACACATTCTCAAGGACTACTAGGAAAAAACCTTCTGGAATGAAATCAAGGGAACTGCACAGCCTACTAGGCTTTCAAGATCTTTTTACTCAGGAGGTATGCATTCTAGGTCATATTACTAACAAGGATGTAGCAGTTAGCAGAAGGCACAGTATATAAAAGTATTTAGCAGCTAATGTAATCAAATGGCAGATATTGAAACTGTGGTTGGATAAAAGAAAGCCTGCATACAAAGATAGGTTGCAAGAAGCCCTGAAGACTTTAGTAATAGAAAAATAGCTCATGGTATGAGAAATTACTTCAATGCATACCTTTGGAAGTGTGGACAACTGGATACCCTGATTGACATATCTCATGAAAACACATAAATAGCACATCCCTTAATCACAAATGCAGAATCAGAGATAGATGTTGCAGAGATCCAAATATATACCATTTACTTACAATGCTTACAGTTCCTCCTCCTGACTTTAACTAACTTAAGATGTTAGTAGTTAATGGCATATATCCAAGTTCTAAAATCTAGATGAAAAAATAATTGTCTTTAGGGAGATATACTTCTGAAACCTGGCCCGATCAGAATAGCAGAACTAAAAATAGCATCAAATGACACTTTGTTGTAATGTGTCTGTCTTTTCAGTTTTATAATAATCTGTTTAGCACATTAAAATAAAAATTATCTAGCATTAATTGACAGCATTTAATATGGTTTGCTTTACAGAGAGCTAGACTTAGGGTAAATTTACTTTCTATATCCTAGAGATAATATGCATATGCTCTAGGTAAGCCTTTCAATCATTCGAAAAATTATAGTTATTTAAGATATGGAATGTGCCCAATGTAAAGTAATAATGCTGTATATGTCTGTATTATGTTTTTGTTAGACTTTGTATATTTTACAGTATATCTGGTATTTTTCTGAAACTCAACAAAATATAAATAATAAAGAAAAATTCTCAGACAAAGCCACAGACTTACAAAACTGTCTGTCCTGAGTCCACACACTGTGCACACAAACAGAACAAAACAGCAGCTAGCTGCCCAGAAGTGATGGAATCAGCCTTCTTAATTCCCACCCTACCAGATAACAAATCTGGTGGTGCACTGGCCATTACACAAACAGCCATGGAAGGACTTGAACCTGGGTTCCTCACAGGAAGAGTTCTGATATGAAATTGAAATTATATTATTATAAAATATAGTAGCGCAGAGGCCCCTACTTTTCTGCGGCACAGTGGGACCAAGTTCTGCAGCAAGACTACCATTGCCATAGAACTTCTGCGGCGGTGGTTTGTAATTTCATGGAAGTTCTGCGGTACTAACAGACTACTACATCACGGTGTCAGCTTGTCATCCTGACTTCACTTTCATGGCAGTGGTTACAGCAATCAGGATGGTGGAAAAGCACAGTAACACTAGTTCAAAAATAACAGACTTATAAAAATAATTTTATGCCTAAAAGGCAAAACAAATGTCTCTCCTTTAGGTCCTAGCCTGTTGCATAAATGACATATGCAGAGGGATCTTATGTGATAAATAAGGCATTTCTATATGCATGCTATCTATCCCACTAATGAGGTTTCCACTGTTTATCACTTATATATTTGTATGTGCTTACACCACTCATGAGGTTCCCACTGTGTATCACTTGTATATTTATATGTAATCTGTAAAATACATTCAAATATGCATGTGTGTGTGTGTGTGGTGAGAGAAACAGAGATACTGTGTGTGTGTGTGTGTGTGTGTGTGTGTGTGTATTTTTATTTTTTTTTTTTAATTTTCATGAACTTCCATCCTCATTCATACAGGTCCCATTGGAAATGGAATAGAGGAATTATTGCAAAACTAATTTTCATGTCAACCTGCTTTCCCTGACACACTCGTAACACCATCAGGCCATGACATGCATGTGAACCAATTGTGAGATACAGTTCTCTGGCCCTTCGCAATGTGTCCATCATGTGACAGAACACTGACCATACTTTCCCAGGCTCCGAGCAGTGATGTGTTCCACCAATCCTGGTGCTGCCCAGCCAGCTCTCAGAGCTAATCTCTGAACCTGGGTTGCTAGCACGGGAAACACAGCATGCTACCCTCTGGGCCAACAGCTGTTCCTGCACACAACATTTCTGAATAACTTTTAGGTGATTCTATCAACCAATGACAATATGTAATCAATAACCCGGGCAAAATGCGTACAGTGCAATTATTTATTTAACAAGTCTATTCTTTCAACAGGTCTACACATTATTATATTTCACTTTTCTGGGCATAATTATTTTATTTTTCTTAAAAATTTAGACAGCTAAATTCATTTTCAGTTATTCATTTCAGATAGCATCTCTATACCTTAAAGGCACAAATAGGTTTGTAAAAGTGAGGTATAGACTTAACAGGTCTGTACTATTGACAAGGTTTTGTTTAAGATGGCCATAGTGCAACAATGTAAGACTGAAAATTGTATTAGACTGTAGTGCAGGTTGAACAAATATCACCATGCATGATGTGCTGTGCCACCGTCTCTGGCAGTAGGCGCTGTGGTAGATAAGTGATGTTCATTTCTGTTGCAGAATGCAGCCATTTCATTAGCTAATGTATGTTATAGCAATGATAACATCACATTCTGAACATATATGGGGGTTTTGTATATAAAAGAGGGGAAGGGAATCAGATTCTACGTATAAACAGAAATATTAATAAAAAATCACCAAGAAGAGTAGATTCTGCGGCACATGAAGTTCTGCGATAGGTTACCCAAGTTCTAAGCCCGCAGGAATTCTAGGAAGCGTGAGTAGTCGTCTCTTCACTCAGTGTGACAGTTCCAGTGAGCAGTGACCAGAGGCAAGTCTCTGTCACTAATAGTCAAGCCACCTAACTAGCAAGTCAATTACAAAGAAAAAATATTTCTGTTTCAATTTTTCTTAGTCATGAAATCAGAAACTTAAAGTAGTGTCTTACCTGAGAGCACACACTGTGAGCACGGCGCATACACATACACACACACACACACACACACACACACACGGAGCATACAAGATAATGACACTTATTACAACAAGAACAGCAGTTATAGCTGAGTCAGAAAATGTAATGTGAAATTATTTTGTGTGGCAGCTACACCATGGGCATCACTCTGCACTACACTTATGACCTGCTACTTGCTGCTGTATACCAACTGTATTTTAATGTTTGCTTGCACATAACAGCGCCAAATAAACATCTTGCTACAATAAGGGGTTTCAGAGCTGAATAACTGTGGGGTCCAGTGCAGCTCAGGCTGCTGTGGACTCAACAGTGACAACTCAGTTTTCAATGAGGTTGATTATGACATCATTCTTGGCTTGCTGGAAGAAATTTCTCATAGTTGAAAGGAAAGCAGCACTCCAATCCAGAGTGGCTCTGTTCTTTCATCTGCCACCTGCAGCCAATCGAGTGGCATCACAATCAGTGCATTCCAGTGCTGAGCCAGTAAGAGCCCCCTCCCACATGTCTACATCAATAGTTTCACCCAAATTGAATGCTTCTCTCCCTCCCTACCCAATCCTCCTGACCTGTCCATTGGACTGTTTCTCTCCTTCCCTGCCTGATACTGCTTCCACTCTACCTGGCAGTTTCTCTCCATATCCTACCTGATCCTGCTGGCTGCTGGCTGCTCAAGGGTGGACTGGTCTGTAGCAAGCAGGCTAGCTGCAGCACACTAATGAGAAGGCAGCAGCACTAGTAGCACAGCATTGCCCTTCAGGGCTGAGATCAGGCATTCATGAGTGGTTTACTTGTTCTCCTTCATCACTCACCATGAATCTGGTTGCAGCTATGCTGAGAGGGCCAAGCAGCTAACCCACCAAACCCAGTTACCAGCTGTCAGCGGCTATTGCTGTTTAATTTTAATTCCCACATGAGAAGGATGATAGAATGCATCAGTTGGGGTGGCCTGCAGGAATCTGGGAGTCAGGATGAAGTCTCCAGCTATCAGTGCAGGAGTGGAGTTGGAGAGCAGATGCTGCCCAGGATGGTGATGAGCACAGGTGAGCTAAGGACTGGCTATGGCAGGAGGAAGAAAGGAACAAAAAAACTGCACTGCATATCAATGGTGCAGACTTCTGAGTTCAAACACCAACAACAAAAAGAGAACCCATGGCTAACAGAGTGTAAAGAATGTGCACAGAGAAAGTGGAGATCAGATCCCAACTGAGATAGCCAACCACTGGTTTCAAGCACACACAAACCTTATAAAGAAGGACTCAGTAGCAAATAAGTTCATATCAAAAATGTATTACAGATGACTCATAGCAAGGTCCGACTAATGGTGCAGACTTCTGAGTCCAAACACCAACAACAAAAAGAAGTCTGCTCTTAAGAGCTAGAAATATCCTTTACTGTATCAATAAGTAGTAGCACACAGCACAAGCGGGCCGAACTTTCTGTGCTGACTACCCCATGCATATCAGGAGCTTCTTGCTCCTTCCTCAGGGGCACAGTTTGTTGATAAAACCAGGACCTTATAAATGGGCCAAACAAAGGGATCCCTGCTATGCAAGGAGAGACCACAGGAAATTATTTGAGCACCAGCTGAAGAATAGACTCATTGCTGCCTACAGGATGCTAGTCCTTAAAAAGTCAAAAGGATGCGGGTGGTGAAACAAGTTCACTAACACACAGTCAATCTTCTAGACAAAATGTTATTTATTTGTCCTCAGTTCATGCAGGCTGAAAATCACCCTCAACATTTTGCCTATTCAGTTATAGGCCTCCTCAAGATATTGCCTTAGGCACTACTAATATATATATTCATTAGTAACAAACAATGGACCATGATCATTTATGTGAATAGACAGTATAGAACAGTTTTCAAAGAAAAGTAATCTGCACATACTGTGCTCACAGTTCTCTATTATCAATAGGTTCCTTTGGTTTTCAAACCATGAAAATGAACAAAAGCATAAAAACATATATTATTTCCAATTGCTAACCACATGTCAGTGTGTAATACTGCTTGAAGTGAGGTACTCCCTTCACCAGAACACTAACAATGCATAGTACGTTATGTTACAAGGACAAGTCCTTTATTAAATCTATTCAGTTTAAAAGTCTGTTTATTTGAAAGCCAGTACCTAACTGGATAAGGTTACTATCAGATTACTATCATATGCAAGAGGTCCAATTGACCTAAACATTCTATGGCATTGAATGCAGTCAGTCAGAACTGTGGATTTCAACTGGTTTAAACTCACCAATGCAGTGAGAGAAAAGTAAAATGCACCAGGCAGTTAATGGGTGGAGGGTGTTTACAATAAATTGCACAGTTGAATTTCCGCAACTATTCCTAAGCATCTCTTTCATTTTCAACTGCTCTAAATCTACTGTAAGCACTCTCTACCCTATAAATGCCTGGTGCATTTACTTTTCCTCACTTCTGTGACCCTGAACCCAGTGACCTGTGTTTAAGTCCAGGGTTTGTTGGTTGCTACCAACCATTCCAGTGCATCACACGTTGGAAAGGTCTCATTACACATGATGTCACTGAGATTTCATTGCTGCTGTGTGTTCAAATCCAGTTGCAATCCACAGCTCTGCCAGACTGCATTCAATGTCGAACAGCAGCTTCAAGCATTTAAGTTCAACATTGTTATTACATTCAAATATTTGGTGTTATATAGAGTGCTGGCACAATAATAATGATTTAGTGGAGCTGGATTACTCATTACTATTTTCTTTATCTTTCTGGACAGTTTAGGTCAATTGGATTTCTTGCATATGACAGCAACCTTATGCAGTGAAGTACAGACTTTCAAATAAATAGATTTTTAAAATAAATTATTCATCATGTTACTAGCCAGGGTCGTGATGGTCTGATGTCCACTTTCCAAGATCCAGAAAGTGGAAAACATTGGGCATTTTGCCCATTTTATCACTCACCATGAAACCCAAATGGTTTGGAATTTTGTTTTGAAAGTTTCAGGATGAATGGAATTCCTAGAAAGAGGCCTTTCTTTTCAGTTTGGTGAAAAAATATTAATCAATTCCCAAGTTATAAAGATTTGAAATTTTAGTTCTGAGCATGTTCAGTGGGGTCTTTCATTTATAGGTCTGATGTGAAAGAAGAATTTCTGACTCACAAAGAAAAATCTTCTTTTGTGAGCCAACATCTTCTTTCATATGGCAGCTATCTTATTTTTCATATAAAAGTAAATAATTGAAACCCCATAAAACTTACCTGGAAAAACAAACACATCAATCTAACTAAATAAGACCCATTTAGCTCAATTCTGGAGTTTGTTTTCCCAAAATGACCCAAAATATGGTTTGGGATATCCTAAACTCATAGGTTGAAAGCTTAACAAGGGCACCCGATACTTCTTTTATTAACGAATTTCTTCTTTCGTGAGTCTCATGAAAATAAGGGTTTTGGTTCACAAAGAAGAACTGATCTCACTTTCTTATTTGTGATCTTCTTTCATGAGATCTTTGTTTTGTGATAGTCTTTCGTATCAAAAGCTCAGGAAAGAAAGATTTCTCCTTTCATGAGGAGAGGTTCTTCTTTCATGAGATTTCTCCTTTTATGATCTTCTTTCATATCAAATGAAGCTCATGATCACCTTTCATGAGATTTCTTCATTTGAGACTTTCTTTCATGAGACCATATGAAAGAAGAAAATCTGCTCATGAAAGAACTTCATCTTTGTATAGAAAAATAACTTCTGTTTAAAACAAAGCCATTTTAAAATATTTTTCTCCAGATTTTCAACATGGCCTTCTTTGACCACTCCTCATGAGCCAAGAGGTGAAAGTTTTCAAATCCAGCCCATAAGATGATTTCACAGTCATTCTGTGAAATCACCTTTCAGGCAGGATTTGAAAATAATTTTTCCTGACTGGTTCATGAGGCGATGATCATAAAAGTCTATGTTGAAAACTTGGAGTCAAAGTATTTAAAAACAAGCACTTGTCAATTCGAATGTTGCTTGCATGTATGTGCTGTTTAGGTACAGTATTTGGAAGTGATAGTTCCATGCCTTCCTCCCAAGACATGCACTGTGTCTTTCCATTCAGTATTCACAGAAAGTGGGAGGGCAAGGGCCACAACAATACAGCAGTTGCCAAGGGTGAAGAGGTGGACAGTAGTCCATTCAAAGGCAAAAGAGTCCTGCAGGTACTCACTAAATTGAAGGTGGACAAAGCGATTGAACCAGATGGCATACAGCCAAGGATATTAAGAGAACTGCGAAGAGCTAGCAGTACCTCTGGCAGCCATGTTCACTGGTCATTCAACCACGAGTGAATTGGAGGAGGGTACATGTGGTCCCTCTACACAAGTCTGGCAGCAGGAAGGTGGGGATTAATTGGCCATTCAGCCTCACCTGAGTAGTGGGGGAAGATCATGGAGACATTGCTTAAAGAAAGGATAGTGGGGCATCTAGAAGCCATCGGAGCCCAGGACCATAGACAACATGGATTCACAGTGGGACATCATGTCAGACAAATCTGGTTGATTTCTTGACTGGGTGACAAAGGAAGTGTATCAGGGTGGGGCAGTGGACAACGCTTACCTTGATTTCAGCAAAGCCTTTGACACCATCCCACATAGGAGGCTGATAAACTAGCTGGGTAGGCTGAGCATGGGGAAAGGGTGGTAAACTGGGTTAGAAATTGGCTAACAGACAGGAGGCAGAAAGTGGTGGTAAATGGAGTGCAGTCTAGGAGAGGGGTGACCAGTGAGGTGCTGCAGGGATCAGTCCTGGGGCCAGTCCTGTTCAATGTCTTCATTAGTAACATTGCAGAATGGCTGAAGAATTTTTCACCAAATTTTCAACATAGCCATTTTAAGACCTCTGCTCATGAACAGTGTCACTGCGATTTTCTTAATGTGTCCCATATATTGAGTTCACACACCGACTGTGCCATTGTGCGTTACATGCACGGAAACACATTTTGGATGAGATG
The DNA here is from genome assembly GCA_016271365.2 of Neoceratodus forsteri. Lineage (NCBI taxonomy): Eukaryota > Metazoa > Chordata > Ceratodontiformes > Ceratodontidae > Neoceratodus > Neoceratodus forsteri. The sequence continues at coordinate 1,525,674,764 of CM057455.1, forward strand.
TGAAGTGACAGCTGTACTGCTCATAAGGAGGTGTGGTAAAATGGCAATGTTGAAAATCTGGAAAGCAAATATTAAAAATTTGCGAAATTACAGTGTGCATAGGAACTGCACAATGCACGCTCATAAAGCAATCATTTTAGGAATTTATTCACCAAATTTTCAACATAGGGTTTTTGGGGCCTACCTCATGAACTGTGACACAGTCATTTCATAAATCAGTCCTGAAATGTGGTTCCGCACAGTGATCACAAAATCACCTTTTGGGACCGATTAATGCCATGACAGTGACAGAATTCATGAAGTGGGGTTTCAAAACCCCATTTTGAAATTTGGTGAAAAATTCCCAAAATGCCCAAGATATGCAGTAAAGTTGAAAAAAAAACAATTTATTCCATTATACAGCTTACGGCATTTCCTCAGTTTGAAGTAGGCTTTGAAGAGTGCAGCGTATTCCCGGTCCATCGAGATCGTCGCATCGAGCTCTGGAGTAAGTATGGGGTGAGGTTGGGGTGTGGGGAGAAAGAGTGCACAGAGGGTGGGCAGGGGTGAGAGAGGGGTCAAGACAGCAGCAAGGGAAGGTTTTTCTTTCAGGTTTTTTAATTATTTGGACTACTGGGACGTTTGCCACAATGGGGAGGGCTACCAGCGTGGTAGCTGGAAGGTTGTTGGGGGGGCCGTGGAGCCGATGGCATTGGGCACCCCTGTCAGGGCCTTAGGAACTGCTGCCATGCTAGGTGGGCTCCCAGCATGGCACCCGATAGTCTTGGGGAGGGAGAAACAGTAGAGCCGATGGGGGATTGGGCACCCTGTCAGCCATACAGACTGCTGCCATGCTGGGGTGGGCTCAGCATGGCACCTGGAACTCGGAGGGAGCACAGCACAGCCGATGGGGATTGGGCACCTCTGTCTGCTATACAGTGTGTGTGCATGAGGGAACATGAGCACACAGTATGCATGCGTGTGTGTATGTTTGGGAGTGCACATGAGCATGTGATCTTATCACTGCTCACTGAAGCATAGCTCTTCCTTTCAACTGTAAGGCCACTGCATTTTCAACTGTTGTCATAGACAGCTGCAGCGTTGATTGGAGAAATGTGGCCCGCCTGCAAACACACTGACTGAATTGGAAGAGGGCTGCCACACCTCTTAAAATCTCAGATGATGGCACTATGTTTCTTGCACATGCATGCAAGCAACATAAAAAAACAAAGTTATGAAGGATAGGCCCTGCATGTCTATATCTGTAGCTTCACAGAAGTACAGGGCCCAGAGAGTCCTGTTGTTCTGCAGCCAGATGGACTCCTTCTGTTTGCATCTGTAGCCACACAGAAGCACAGGGCCCTCTGGGCCATACATTTCCACAGCTAGAGGACTTCTCATGGTGCAGAAATGCAGGTCCTACAAGGCCTGCATTCCACACCCAGATAGACTCTTACTTGGCACACAGCCCAGAGAGCATATACATTTATAGCTCTGTGGCCTAGAGGCCCTGAGCTTCCATCGCCTGATGGAATTCACTTTTGATGCAGGGCCAGAAAGGTCCTGCTCATCTGCACCTGTAGTCACACAGAAGCTCAGGGCCAGAGGGCCTGAAGCTTCCTTAGCCAGATGGACTACTCACTTAACTCAGGGTCCAGAAGGGCCTGTGCTTATGCAGCCATGCATACAAATGCATGAAGCAGCACATCAATTGCATGGTATGGTGTGGTATGGTATGGTATGGTAAAATTTTATTCATATTACAATATGAACAGGATAATACTCCATTGAGTAACAAGACTTATTTACAAGGAGGTCCATAGTGCAAAGACAATAGTTATACATACAATAGACATTCAGACAGTTTGCACAAAAATATAATACAAATCAGTGTTAACTTATCAAAGATACATATGGCATTTGTGTCATCTGGAAACAGTTGTATGTTTGTCTTACCTGATGATGGTGGTCTGTAGTGGCTTTTGTGGTGTCCTTTGCTGCTGGGGGCAGTTAGAGTTGGAAACCCTAATATTATATTTCCCAATTTTGTGATGTTAAGTTGAACCCTAATTGGTGCATTAACACAGTGTTTTGCAGTGAATATATATACACATACACAGCTCTAGTCTTTATACATTTAGTGCATGATTTTTCTAACACAAAACACTTCTACCATGCACTACTAAGTCTTTCCAAAATCTGCACATAATTCTTCACACACATTTTTTTTTATCTAGTATGCTTTAGCCTCCCTCCAACTGGCTCCACATTGGCCAGACCTCTGCAACCAGCCCCATCACCTGTCCCCAAGATGTACCTCCCAGTGTTCTTTCCTGGCTTACCCCAAGGGAGGGACTTGTAGGGAGTTCCTGCCCCATTGGCCCTTTAGCTTGGTGTCAGGGAGCAACACAGGGTGACAGGGTGAGACCTGCAGAGTGAGGTGGTTGCATACTGTGCAGTCAACATTTTCCTTCTTCTGTCCCCAGGAGGTGTGGCATGCAGTGATGTCAGTGATATTAATGCCAATGTCTGCCCTGCCTCCCAGTCTGGCAGGTGCCAACTGTTGGACCCTTTAGTTTAGTTTATTAGTCTAGGAATTAATACCTTTGAGCCAGGGCTCTTTACAAAGGTTCCACGTCACAAAGCTTCCACCAGGGGTCTGTCGAACACCAGTTGCTGACCCCACCCTACCACCGAGGAGGACAGCAGTTCTTGGGATGCTCAATTCTCCTTCTCCCCAGCCAGCCCTCTGACCCTGGGCTTGTTCCAGAACCTGGGTTGTCACAAGCAGTAGCTCTATGGCTGTGCCGACAGCGGTTCCACACACACAGTTTAAATTGTGATAGAGAAACTGTGAAGGAGACATTATGGGAGACTGAGTGTTTTCCTGACATATTCCATGAAAGGTTCCCCATTGTATTATTGAGAATGGATGTCTCAGGAGAGTAATAAGATTGAGAATTGTGTTTGATGCTACAAAAGAGTTGTAAAATACATAGAATACCAAGTAACATCTGACACATGAAAGCCACTGTAAAACAACATGTAGCAATGTTACTAACATCAATTTGTTGCATGATTAGTAGGGCTTGTTTGTGAAGGAAGGTTTCTCAGTGTTCCTAGTACTGTAAGGCAACAGTCACAGGAAAATAAACACTATGGTTATTTGGTCAATCCAGCAGTGGGACAAAATTTGAACATACAAACATACATTCATTTGTTGGGGTGGATGAGTGGCCCTATCAGAGTATCAGGTACAATATGGCAGCCTGTAAATACAACATTATTTTTAAATAATTCTCATTTTATATTTCCTGTGGACAGTTATACCTTCAGTTCTTTGGGCCACACCCCAGGGAGAAGAGGAGGACAAGGCAGCAACAGAGACCATATGCTGTGTTAATGCAATGGCTGAGGTACATGTTCTTCAGTTCTTTGAGGCAGCACCTCAGAGATGAAGAGGAATAGGAGGTATAGGAGGAGAAGGAGCAGTGGCAATGGTAGCAACAGAGACAGACCTGTGGAAGAATCATATAACAAATTTAGACACATGGCATAAACAGGCTTCCCACAGTCTGTGCTATCTGAGTCCAAGTCCAGTAGTGTCTCTTGTGAAAAAATAATAAATAATAATAAAAGTAATATCTCTTACCTTCACAGTAGCGATGGCCATGCCCTGTATGTCAGTGCCAATGGGTACAAGGGCCTTATGATGAGGGCACACAGAGGGAGGAGACAGCGAATATCAAGGAGGCAGCAGCAGTAACAGTAGAGACAGACCTGTGAAGAGAATAACAAAAAATAGACACACATACATAAATGAGGCCTTCCTCAGTCTGAGCTGTCATAATCCAGCTCCAGTTACACCTGTTAAAAGTCAATTGGCTACTTGTTATTATACTAGTTAAGGCCATGCCCTGATTAGAGCATGACATTGTTCAAAGGGATAAGGACCCTATGAGCAAGGCAAACAGGAAGTAAGAGAGGAAAGATGATTGAAAAGCATTGGTAATACTGTCAGGTGGATGCAGTATCCATGGCTTTTGGAGGTGCATTGTTCATGTCTTAAAAAGAGTTAGTGTTCTTATTTTCTTCTGAGTTCAACTAACTTTGGAATGATGTCACGGGGTATGCTGTGTTATTTATCATTTAATTCATGATGACTCTTCATGGAAGCGATGACTATCAGTGGGCTGGGCAAAGTCAGGTGGAACACCCCAGAGGTGTCAGCACTGCAGGAAGCGCTGGCAGGATTAACACTACAAGATACCAGGAGAATGCTGTGTGTTCACATTCAGTAGTCAGCAGCAGAAAATGTTACATTCTTTGACATCTGTGACTGCTGGTTTGTGTCCCCTCCCCTCCCCTGGAACCTAGACTTGGCACTTATACTGAAGTATGGTGCAATGTCTTTATATATTTTAATGAATGTTAACATTTTCACATTCTTGTATAACAGGCAAGTTCTCTGGACACTTATGATGGCCTCTGCTGTGCAAAAGACTCTCTCTGAACACGCACAGGTTACTGAGCAGAACAGGCACTTGACAGCAACTGAAGTTAGTGTAGGCCATACATGAGACTGGCATAATAAACATTAAGTTCAGCATAAAATAAAGAAATTGCACAGTCATTTCAATGGATCATGATGCGCATGGAGAAATTAAGGGACACATTCAGATTATTAAATAAAAACACAGCAAGGGACAATTAATGATCGTCACAGACCTCTGTCTGGCATAAAACAACAAACAGGTGCATTACTGATTAAATTCACCAACTTGCTTCCATGGTATTAACATGAAATTGCCATGGAAAGCTTTCAACAGAAAACCTGTGTACCCACAGAATAATAGTCTATCTTTGCAATAAAAATGCAGATCCAGGAAATGACCTTCAGCATTTCCATGGCAGAATTCTGTCGTTCTGCTTCTTATGGAAGTGATTTACTAAAATTGCTCAAAATTCTGTTTGGCTAAATTTCTTTTAAAACTTCTTTTATTATTCCTGCTGCATTACCATTCACAAGTGTTCCACAACAAAAATCACATCAGTAATGTTACACATCCTACCTCCGACCTACTGTATGGCATGTTGAATACCATACAGTACAGTACATCTACTGTCTATTACATGGTGACTGTCCCAGAGCATGAGTCCTTCATGCTTCATTTGTCTGAAGACATTAATCCTGGGATTTAATTATTCCCCACATACCAACTGGGGAGGCTGAGTGATGCAAATACTGCCCTGTGATGAGTCACAATTTATCTGCCTCCTTTACACTGCATTAACTCACATACAGTATACTATAAGTGTATTTAAACAGGTTTAAAATCTTAACCAATTTAAAACTCTGACACATGTGGTCTATTATTATTGTATTCCATATTATATATTACAAATGGCCTTTCCTGTCTAGTTTCACCAGATGGGGACTTGGGGAAGAGGAAGACTGGTGCTTGAGGTGGGTGTTATGGATGTGGATAATAACTTGGATGGAGTAGAGGAGGTGAGGAGTGTTATGACAGGCCATGTGGGTGAGAGGAAGGGTCAGTTGTCATCATTAGTCATTGACTGGTGCATCTGCATTGTGCAAAATTGGGGATGAAGTTGGGAACTTCACTCCACTATCAATAGCGCAAGTTCCCAACTTCTGACCAGCTTTAGAGGCATAGTTAAGTTTCACAACATCCCTAATCTGAAGTGTTATTTAAGCAATAAGGCACAACAGGGTGTGTGTTGTTGTGTAATAATGTCATGCCACGGGTGGTTGAAGCACAAGGCTGCAGGCTGAGTGCATTCGGCACATGAGAAGTGATGGTAATACACAATAGCACACACCTGGAGTGCCTTATTGTTATTATACAATGACTCATTTGTAAAAAATAAGAAAGAAATGTTTCTAGTTTCTTTATTTGATTTTTGTGTGTGGATGTCTACTTAGAGAAAAAAAGTCCACAATTTTTGTCTTTGCCAGTAGGTGGTGCTGCTGCCTGAGCGTTGCTGTCTGTTGACAAGCATAGCATTTCTTTTGTTTACTTTATTTGTTGTTTACTCCTCCCACCCCCATCAGCTGTTCTCTTCATGGTTGTGGCAGGGGATTTAATTGGGGGTGTTTTTTTCGCTTGTACTTTGTTAAAAGAGTTGAGTCCTTTCTCACTTCGCCATGAAGCCACTCACTGGATGGTGGCAGTGTGGCATTGATGTCGGCTCACACTGTCAGAAGCCAGGAACAGAAGACAAATGGAAACAGAAGAAGAATGGAAAAGACATTCTGTGTGGGGTTACTTTTTACCTACCAGACCTTATTTATATTAACTATTCGATCAGACTGCAGAAAAAGGTAAGGCCACTAGGGCTGTAACAGGAATCTCAGGCAGGAATTGGAGGTTTCCTGCTGAGTGACTGTAAACACAGTGCTGAAGTGTGCATCGCTGTCATAGATTACGATGTTCTGCGGGGATAGAAAAGCAGTGTTGAGCTACGGCTTTTGTACATTTTTTTTTGTTAGTCCTCTATTTTCTCCCCTGGCCTCAGTCTGCTTACCTTTGACATCTTGGCATCCCTTCAGTCATCAGGCTGCCATCCCAAAGATCCCTCCAGCTCCCATTCAGGTCTCATGGCCTCTACCCCTGCGGCTTGCCCTGTGGCAGGGCAGTGGAAAGCCCCATGCTCGCCCACCAACCAAGATCAAGTATGCCTGCACCTTCAGGAACTCGAACGGGTCCTCCCATGATGACGCGACCATCATACCGCCATGACTGGAGCCATTTTTTCCACTTTTCTTCCCTGGTTTGAGCCTTGGGCGCAAGGGATGACGCTAATGGAGGGCGCGCACACACGCCTGCACGAGCTCCCACCCAGTCGTGCCCCAAACCCACCCACTTCTGTGCAGTGCCAGTGCGCTGACCCCCAGCCTCCACCTGAGGTTGCTAATGCACTGACAACTGGTGACCCCTCCCAGAAAGGAGAGCAGTCCATGGATGCTCAATTCCTCTCCACCCGCTGACCCCTGGCGACCAGAGTCCGTTTCTGAACCGGGTACCGCAGCTTGGGCAGTGTGGCGTCAGTGCCTCAACCCTCAAGCGCCACGGGCCACCCGGCTTTTATACTTTTTAGCATATGTCATCCCCCCTTCACCAGTGTTTAGGAGTCCTTGAGGAAAAAGTGGGAAGGGGGCCCCATCAGAACTTCCTGGGAGACACAGCCTTTAACTGAATGAAATGGTCTTATCTCACCCACAGGAACTTATGTAGCAGAGGGAAAAATGTTTCTTCTGGATCAGCGGGATTACCAGAAACAGGCTGCAGTACTTCAGGAAGGAATGGAGGGCAGATACTATTTTATCCTTTGTATGGAGCAGCATGGTTAGGCAGCAAAATAATCCCACCACACACACAGGGTGAAAATAATAAAACAAATGTTATTAATTATTAAAATTAATAAATATAGTGCGCAGCTCCATGGAGGCGGAGGGTCAGACAGATCAATAGCCACATGTAGAGATGCATACAGCACAAAGCTGTTGGTCCCAAACAGGCTGAATTAGGCCAGACACAGGCTCCACCCTGCTACCTAGAGCTGGAATAAGCTCAGATTGTTGAAACAGTATAGAGGCCTTCTCAACTAGGGGGTTACTAACTCCACCCCAAGCATAACCCAAAACAGGAAAATGGCCTATTAAGCCATGGCTGCCGACCATTTTGCTGGAGTTCATAACTTATACCTAATCCACCTTCCCAGGAAAGTTGCAGGGATACAAAATAAACAGCAAAATGACTCAGTTCCCTCCTTACAGATTCTTCATCCTGCATTCACAGGCCTAAATCAGGGACCTGCCTCAGACACAGGTATGGTAGGCTACGATAACATGAGATCCCTGCAGGCTGCCAGACTGTCCACTGGCAGTATGCTGCACTGGGAAAGGTTTCCTCAGCACTGTCACTACTGAGGAGACCCTGTCATAGCCCTGTGACCACTGTAACAGCCTCACTGCAAACTCTCACTAAGTTGGAAACAGGATCCCAACCCACCCTGGTGCATGAGGGGCTAACATCCATTTCTCTGGCCCATGACTGCACTCCTAATCCAGGAACCCTACTCCCATGGTCATGCTCTACAACCTCCCCTGAGGACCCGTTCACGAACCAATGCAGAACCAATATGACCACATCTCACGGGCTGGGTTTGAGATCCCACCCACTTGCTCTAGCTTAAACCCACTGGCCTACCTGAACCACTCCCAGAGGTGCCATTTTAATGGGCAGGGCATAAAGAAACACCCATGGGGTGGACCAAGGCTGCCCATCAAACTGGATGGGCTAGAGGAGAAGATAGCATTAGTAAGCCCCCCTCCAAATAGGTGGCTTACACATACTTTTTATTTTAGCTCCATGGCTATAAGCAGGACAAGCAGAATGATATGTGGTAGTGTTTGGGTTTGCACTCTGTGGTTCCGCAACCCGGCAGTTAGTTTCTGTGTACTTCACTGCACTTGGTGAAGCTGCTCGTTCTTGGAGAAAAAATATCAGCACACAAGCTGCAGCAATGTGGGATTTTACAGAACATAAATGTGACCAAATGTGGTGGGGATTCTGTGTGTTGGTGTGGGGAGGAGACACTGTGACTTGCTGGAACAAAAGCTGGGTTCGGTATTGATTGAAAGGGAGGAATTTATTTTAATGTTATGCGACTATCCCTGTGCCTGTCCTAGATATAGTGATGCTATTGTCAGATGACATCACTGTCTCTAGGGCAGTCCAACTAATCGAGGCAAGGATTCTTTCTTGTCATTGTATAATAAATGTTAAAATTCCATGGTCTCTTAAGTAATCATAGCCTTGAAAGCTGATCTATTAGCAGGCGAGAATCAAAGCACCTAAGCGGAGATCTGACTTCTATCATGTCTGTTTCCAGTGTATAAAGAAGAGGATATGTGCGAGTTTTTACAGCTGATCACCCTCATTTTTCAAACTTTTTTTCGTTTCATTCATGTTTGCTGGTACTTTTGCAGATGTTTACCTTTTCTATTAATGCTAACTAATTGATGATGATAGAAAAGCAAAACTATTATATTAAATGTGGGTGTGTGAGCACTGGCTTTAATCTGTAGTTTGGGAGGGCAGATTTGGGGTTGGGGCGGGCAGCAGGAGAACCCTGTATCTTTCCAATTTTCCTGGTTACTGGTTGCTAATTCTTTATTTATGTGGCTATAGGATAATAAGCATCCCACCTGAATTTTAGTGATTAACATAAAGGAAAAAACACTAGCAAAGAAAAACTACAGAACCATACATACGAGTTTGAACTCTTAATATACTGAATATAAAATCTGAACACAAACCTTTTATGTTTCAGTATGGGACTATGACTATTATACTTCTGAACATACAAAGAAGCCAACAGAATTAGACCTTTTGGTCTATCTAGTTAGTTCATTGTGCAAGGTTCTCAGCTAAGGCTGTTGTTCCTGCACCCCTCCCTACCTTTCCATCCCTTTCCTCCCTCCTTCCATGACCTTTATCCCTATATCTCCTAGCCTCTCTTGAAGCTGCCCACAATCCTCAATTGGATCACATCTTCTGGCAGTGTGTTCTGTTTGATCTCCACCCTTTCTGTAAAGAAATGTCTTCTATCCTCCCCCAACTTTAGGCTGGGCCTGCTCATAGGTTTGCTGCAGCTTAGCCTGAACAGACCCTCACTGGCCACCTTATTGATTCCTTTCAAGTACTTGAATGTCTGAGTCATGTCTCCCTCTCCTTCCTGTCCCCAGGGAGAACTGTACATGTTTAGGGCCCTCTCTCCTCATATAATTTACCTTGCTGCCCCACAGTCATCTTCATAGCCCTCCTCTGGGCCGCCTCCATCAGGTTGATGTCCCGTTTAGGTGGGGCTCCAGAACTGCACCACACACTCCAGATGTGGTCTCACCAGTGACCTGTACAAAGGCAATACCACCTTCTATTGCCTACTACTGATGCTTCTGGCTATGCACCCCAACATCCTGTTTGTGCTTGCCACTGCCTTCTTGCACTGCATAGAACACTTCAGGTCATTAGTTATCATCACTCCCAGATCCTTCTTTTCCTCCTCTATGGAGGATACCCAGATCCTTCCAGGTAGTACTTTGTTCTGGGGTTTTGGCTCCATAGAAACATCGACTTTGATGGCAGATAAGGACTGCTTGACCCACCCAGTCTGCCCATTTCCCTACCTATTGGATAAGCTGCAGATCCAAGTTAACCAACAGCCTACTTCTCCCTAACCCCACTATAATTGCCTTATGTCTGTCCCATCCATTCTTGAATTCCCCACTGTTCTTAACCCCACAACCTCCTCAGGAAGGTTCTTCCATGCATCCACCACCGTCTCTGTGAAAAATACTTCCTCACATTGTCCCTGAGCCATCCCCTCTATCTTCAAACTGTGCCCCTTGTTCTTGCACATCTCTTTTTCTGAAAGATGCTACCTCTTGGACTTTGCTGATTCCTTGAGGTACTAGAAAGTTTCTATTATGTCCCCCTTTCCTCAATGAAATACATATTAAACTTCTTTAGTCTCTCTTAGTGTGGTTTCTTGTGCACATCATGCATCATTTAGTTGCCCTCCTCTGGACTGTCTCCATCCTGTCTATGTCCTTGCGGAGATGGGGTCTCCAGAACTGCATGTAGTACTCCAGATGGGCTCTCACCAACTGTCTGTACAGAGGAATGAGAACTTCTTGTAATCTACTGGTGATGCCTCTAATGCATCCCAATATCCCCAGCCCTCCTTACTGCCTTCTCACATTGTCTGCTTACCTTTAGGTCATCTGATATGACTACCCTCAGCCCCTTTCCATTTTGTTCTTGTTAGTACCACTCCCCATCGTGTACTCTTCCCTTGGGTTTTGTTTCAGGTGCATTACTTTACACTTCTTTGCATTGAATTTAAGCTGCCACAATTCTGACCATTCCTCCAACCTTGCCAAGTCCCTTCTCTTCCTTTCTACCCCTTGTATCAACCCTGTTGCAGATCTTTGTGTCGTCTGCAAAGAGGTATATTTTCCTTCTAGTCCCTCTACAATGTCACTTATAAAGACATTAAAGAGGATCGCCCCAGTACTGAACCTGCAGTACCCGTTAGTAACTCCCCTTTCTTTAGAGTGGACTCTGTTTACTATTACCCTCTGCATCCTGTTTTCCAGCCAATTTATTTACCCAGGCTACCACCTGGGACCCACTCCCAGGCTAGCTAACTTGTTTATTACTCTTTGTGTGAGACTATGTTGAATGCCTTGCTAAAGTCTAGGTAGGCCATGTCACAGCCCTTCCTGGTCTGCTACTTTGGTCACCCAGTCAAAGAAATCTATTACATTCTTCTAACATGACTTTCCTGTTGTGAATCCATGCTGCCTTGGGTCCTATGCCCGCTGGCCTCTAGGTACTCAATATTTTTTCTTTCAGAAGTGATTCCATCATTTTCCTACCACTGAGGTCATATTAACAGGTCTGTAGTTTCTTGCTCTGCCCTGCTCCACCTTTGTGCAGGGGAATCACATCTGCCTTCCTCCAGTCCTCAGGCACCACAACATCCTCCTGCCATGATTTGTTAAAGGGGTAGTCAGTGGTGTCTCTAGTTCTCCTCTTAGTTCTTTTAGAATTCTGGAGTGAATCCGTCAGGCCCCATTGCCTTGTCTACCTTAAGTTTTAGGAGTTCTTTCAGAACCTTTTTTCTGTGAATACACTGGTATCAACCTCCCTATCCAGAGTGCTTCTATTGTTTGGTTTAGAGTACGTCTTGATCCTCTTCTTTTGTGCATACTGAACAAAAGCATTTGTTCAATATTTCGTCTTTTCACTGTCACCCTCTGCCACCTCCCTTTATTAAGCCTCACTATCCCTCCTTGGTCTTTCTTCACTCACTAATGTACCTACAAAGATGTTATCCCACTTCTTAACTGAGTCGGCTATCTTTTCTTGGTTTGGGCCTTTGCTATTCTGACTGCCTTCCTGCTTCCTTCTGCTTTAACTGATAGAGTTCTCTGTCCTACTCCTTCTGTGATTCCTTATACTTTCTGAATACTATAGTTTTCTTCCTAACCTTCCTGACCTCTTTTGAGAACCATAATGTTTTTTCCTTGATTTTGTTTATTTGCTTCACAAAAGGCTTATTGCCTCTGTGATGGCAGTTTGATTTTTCCCCATTGTTTCTTCACCCTCCTTCCTGCCCTTTTGCTAGTGCATTCCTTAGGCACTCTCCCATTTGCCAAAGTCAGCCCTCTGAAAGTCCAGTACCATTGCTTCGTATGGCTTGACTCTATGGCTACATTTATTGTGAACCACACTGTCTGGTGGACGCTTGTTCCCAGATGACTACCCATTCTGAATCTGAGATCCTCTCACTGTACATGTTTGAGTACCACGTGTAAGATTGCTCCCTCGAGTGGGTTCCAACACTACTGCCTGAGGCATGCCCCCTGTAGAACATTGAGAATGACTCTGCTCTTGGATGTGGCTGCAGCAAATGTGCTCCATGGATTGGACCTTTCCACAGGAGCCCATTATCGTGTATTTCCTGTATACCTCACCATAAAACCTACAATCCAAATAATTAAAGCTGCATACCTCTCAATTAAAGCTGCATACCTCTGCACCAAAACCTGAATACCGTGGGGAAAAAACACTCATAGACCAACATTATGACCACCAAAACAAGCAAACTAATGACCTATTAAATCAATAAACACATCAATGAATACACCAGCTGAACCAGTTAAGAAATGACTATAGTAATTAGCACACCTAATAAGCCCCCTAACAAAAATACAGCCTCATCTAATCAGCCCCAAAAAACACAATCTTACCTAGCAAGCCTCCTGAAAAAACACAGCCTTCAGGTTCAAAAAGGCACCATCTCCATGTAATATATGAAATAAATGCTAGGCATCTGTGGAATACAAGTCTACATAACTATCTCAGGGGACTAATTAGAGACAATAATACCACTCACCCTTTGGACTCGTTAGCTTATAGCCCCAGTTAGCCCCTTATAGATATATATCTCTATCCATCCATAATTTTGAGATGCTGCAATCATATTCTTATTCCCTGTGGGGACACATGCCCTCCAGGCCCTGTGCTTCCATCACTCCATACTTGTATCTTTACAGTATTTGCATGTGAGAGCGAGGGTCTAGTCCCACCATAGACATGTCATTTATGTTGCTGTGGAAGCATTTCAGCCAAAACAGCAACTAAATAAAGCATAGCCTTTTATTACCCCACCTGATGAACACTACACTGATAATTCTCAAATCTCTACAGAAACATCATTGTGTGCCGCGAAACATTATTCCACACCACAGGTGCAAAAACACATTTCGCCAGGATTTGAAAATGACAGCTGTCACGTTCATGAGGTGATGTTAAAATATGTTGAAAATCTGGGGTGAAATATTGAAAATTACTGAAGTTACAAGCTAGCATAGTTAAATATAAACACATGAGCATAACTTCACCATTTTACTTATTTTGACCTATATTTTCAACATAGCCTTCTTATGACCCGCCTCATGAACAAATGCAATTAAAATGTTCAAATTATGCCCAAAGGTGATTTTGTCAGTAGACCACAAAATCACCTTTTGAGATGTATTCCAAAACTACAGTTGCATTGCCCATGAGGTGGAGTCCCTAAAAGGACATGTTGAAAATCTGGTGTCAGAATCTGTAAAATAGGCAAGTTATGCATCAAAGTCGAAAGCCCCACTGAAATACATTAAACTGCATTTACCTTTGTTCTCATATTGCAGCTGCCGGTTCCAGAAGCAAGACATGTCTTCTATTACAAGTGGATAGTCCCCAGTCACAAGTTCAGGTGAGTGAGGGGTGTGTGGGTGTACTGGTGGGTGTGGGGTGGTGGGTGGTGCATGAGAGGTAGGAGTGGGGGTCAGATCAACGAGGGACAGTTTTTATTTTACATGTTAAACAAAAAAGGAACATTTTCTTTATTTCAGGTCAGAACGTGCATATGAGGGGGGGGATACCACTAAACACCAGGGATACTTACAAAAGTTATGGAAATGGTAATCATAGGGTTGATGGTACCACTAAATACAAGGGGTAATTAAACACATAATTCAGATGGTGATCTGAGGGTGGGTGTGCCACTAGACACCAGGACTTTTTGATTATAGAAAATATATATATGTAAAAAAATAATAATAAACTAAAAAAAATAAATGCAGTGTGAGGGGTGTCAGTAGACACCAAGGATATACACTACAAGAAGGAGTAACATTTAAAGGTGGGGTACCACTGACACCAATGTAAATGTTATATGTGGCTCTGCTAAAGGAACACATTTCCTTTCTGCCAGTCAGAATCCTTTTCCAAGAATCCTTTACCATGCTCATTAGAAAAGGATACATCTCACGAAAAGGATTTTGGACTTGGTTGTTTTCAATCCTTTTCATGATCGATTCCTTTTCATGATTCCTGTTATGTGGTCATGGAAAGAATTCTGTCTTGCAAAAAGGATTCTTGCCTAGTTTTTTAACAAATCCTTTTCACGAGACAATTACTTTTTTGCATATCGTTTTTGTGCTTGAGGAAAAGGAAATTGGCTTGTGAGAAAGGATTTAGGACTTAGATTTTCCTAAATCCTTTTTGCAAGCTGATCTCCTTTTCATAACAATGAAAAACAAGTCACAAAAAGAAACTTAGTGAGTCACGAAAAAGGATTTAAATAGTGAAAAAAAAAAGATCCGGGGCCATAGGAGCTATTAACAAGCATTTGTCAATGCTGAATGTTTGTTGCTGGTATTCACATTGGTAGTGCAGGAATTAGAGATGCATAATAGGAATGGCAGTGAGTATTAAACTAATCCAATCCCACCCCACCCTGCAGAGATTGACAGGCATTTGGGGATGTGCATTTGGGTCGATCGGCCATAACGCTCAAGCCATTCCACCTCACTCCACCCTGCAGACACTAACAGGTGTTGCAGTGTGCCTTGGGGTCTTTGGCTCTTATGCTCACCCCATTTCATAAGGAAATAAGCTGAGATGGGTGCAGTAGGGTATCCCATGACATAGGTGACCATGATTGGGCACCTACAAAATGACTACTCAATCACGGTGCATGTCATTGGGGCTACCAACCAGGGAGGCAACAGATTGGGGGGTTCATGCATATAGTAACAGGATGTCACTACATGTATACACATGCAGGGAGGGTGAGCATGCTCAGCGAGGGTGGGAGAGGAGGAGGGTTTGTGAGGTGGTGCCACAGTGAGCTGCTGAGATGGCCCTGTGGTGTGGTGGGTGGGTTCAGGGCTGGGGTTCTAATGGTGCTGGGTTTGGATCCGGGCACAGGTATGTTTTATTGCACCTGGCTCAGATTTTTTTTTTCGGTTTTCCCCCCTGACATGCACCCTCTGGAGTTGAAAATCCTTTAGTGAGGGGTGTGGGGGTACAGCCCCACATAAAAACAGTAAAACCAAAGTCCCCAGTGCCCTTTTGCTGTGCACGGGGGTACATTGCCAAAATGTATTTTTGGTGATGTACCATCACCCTAACGGTGATCACCTTTTGGCGGTCACCGTTATGACATAGAACCATGCAGTAGAGAAGAATGGGTTGAACTTTAGGGCTGAAGATGCCAAGGCATACCTCAATGCCTCTCACTGGCTGCGGGTGGTGATGTGGGTGGAATTGCTGTAGGCTTCTGACGGACGACCCCAAGTCACACCCAATGCCTGTCAGTCTCTACAGGGTGGGGCGTTATGGTTGTAAACCCTAACCCCCTGGGATATTTGTTGGTATTTTCACTCCAAATTTTCAACATTAGTTTTTGGGACCCCACCTCATGAACAGTGGCACTATCATATTGTTACTCATTCTTGAAAGGTGATTTTGCACAGCAACTGTGCCATTCGGTGCCACAGGTGCGAAAACACATTTTGGCAGGATGTGAAAATTACAGCTATACTGTTCATGAAAAGGTATGAAAAATGGTAATGTTGAAAATCTGGAGAGAAATATGAAAAATTGGTGAAGATATGAGCGTGCCAGAAACTGCACAGCTACGCCTTTAACACGATCAATTTTGGAATTTTTACAAATTTTCAACATGGGTATTTTGGGACCTCCTCTCATGAACAGTGCCACTGTGATTTTGTTAATCTGTCCCAAAGTTGATTTCCAACAGCAGCCATGCCATTCTGCACCACAGATGCGAAAACACATTTCAGGCAGGATGTGGAAAATTACTATACTGGACATAAGGAGGTGTGAAAAACGCAATGTTGAAACTCTAGACTGAAAACATTAAAAACTGGTGAAGTTATAAGCATGCATAGAAACTGTGCAATGCATGCCTGTAACATGTCATTTTGGAATTTTTCATCAAATTTACAACATGGGTTTTGGGACCCCACCTCAGGAACAGTGGCACTGTCATTATGTTAATCGGTCCCAAAAGGTGATGTAACCAAATGACAGTGACAATATTCATGAAGTGGGGTTCCAAGAACCCCATGTTGAAAATCTGTGGCCAAAATTCCTAAAAATAGCTAAGATATCAACCTAAGTTGAACCCCCATTGACTCCCATTATACAGCTTATTGTCATTTCTTCAGTTTGCTGGTCGGCTTTGAAGAGTGCAGACATGTCCCAGGCCATAGAAGACTGCTGCTCCTGAGCTCCGGTGGTAAGTATTGGGAAAGGAGGTGTGGGGAGGTGGGACCACAGAGGGAGGGTGGGGTGGGGAGGGGGAATGAAGAGACAACTAGGGATCATTTTCTTTTTACAGGAAAAAAAGACTTCAATCAATCAAAATCTTTTTATCCCTAACCCTAGGCGTTTGTTGGTATTCTTGTTGGTTTGTATGGTTTTCTTTATTTTACAGGTTACCAAAATTTTAGGCACACTGGTGTGTGTGTGGAGTAGGGGGCATGCTGACATGGGATTGGGCACCCTGATGTTGGCACTTGAAATATTGAGGCGGGTGGGGATCATCTGACACCAGGAGTGGGCATCCCAGTGTTGGAAACATAAATAAAAAATGATTTGGGCACACTGGGGTGGGCTCCCAGTGTGTCATATTAATGGGGGTGGCAGAATACATGCGATATGGGTATTGGGTGCCCCAATGTCAGCTTTCTGGGAATATGTGCTAGGTGGCGAGGCTGCCAATGTGAAAACCACACCATGGCTCATTTATTTATTTCTTGAAATGGTTCACCAGGAAGGCACACGGAACAAACAAGGTGCTCGGTGGCAGGAGCCGACAAAACCGTAACTCTGGCCATGCACATTACTGTGCACTGTAATCACATGGCCAGAGTCTTGTCAGCTGCTGCCAACAGAGGAAAGGTATGTCTGTGTGCCTGGTTGTGGAGGAGGTAAGGTCCCGCTGCAATGAGGAAACTGTCCCTCATTGCAGCAGTAGATTTCTTTCAGGTGAGGTCCTCTCTCTCAAATTGCTGTCATAGACAGCTCACTGATTCATTGGTGCCTGAGGGACAAGCCCGTAAGCATCAACTCATAACCATCCCTGATTGGGCGGCACTTTTCTTTCAAGTGAAGACTGCTCTTCTCAAACTGCTGTCATAGACAACTCACTGATTCATTGGTGCCTGATGGACGAGCCCCATAAAGTGTCAACTGCATTGGGCAGAAACTCACACACCTCTAAAATGCCATACTGTCCCAAGATGTTTCTTGCGCATGCGAGACGCGTGCACACAAGCAAACATAATAACAACAGAATGAAGCTCATCAACTCTTGATGAGAAAGATACATTTAGATGTCTGTACAGTAGAAGTCATCGATATGCAGAGTCATCACAGTTTGTTGTATGGAAAAAGTGGAAACAAGATGGCCGCTAATGAAAAAAATTTTTCTCATGAAAGGACTGAACTCTAAGAAAAATAATCCTTTTTGTGAGACCAAATTTCTTTGTAGTACCAGGAAGCTATCAAAACACTGTACTGAGCATGCCCAGAACCCAAAACTTTAAAATGATATAACTTTGGAACAGATTGATATTTTTCAGCAACCCAGCAAAAGGCACTTTTGTGGATAAAGACCTCTGTACCCTGAAAATCTCAGACAAAATTCCAAACCATCTAGTTTGCAGCATGATGAAAAAAATCTGCAAAAACAGCATTTTTAATGTTTTTGCACTATCTAGCTCGTAATCTACAAATCTGACCCAAACGAAATAATGTTCACGCCATTCCATGAGTAAATAAGCTGAGATGGGTACAGTATATGAGAATGTGGTGAGCATTAGGGTTCCAACCAGGCGTACCCCATGCCTATTGCTGCCTGCAAGGTAGGGGTGGGGTATTCAGGTTGGAAACCCTAATGCCACATTTCTAATTGCTGCTGTAACCATAACTAGTGCATTAATGAAGTTTTTGCAATGAATCTACTTACTTTTTGAGATAGTATAATTGCATCCTCATTTGCCTGTGGGAATGCAGGGCCCTCTGCAATCCCATCTCTCCATAGATGCATAACAATCACAACCAAATTGTCACCATAGCCTTCTTATTATTACCCCTCCTCATGAACCCAGTAGTGAAAACTTCCAAATCCCTGCCAAAAGTGATTCTGCTTCACTGCAAATTCATTCCACACCACAAGTAAAACATGACAGTCTGGACAGGATTTGAAAAATGACAGCTGTCACATTCATGAGGTGCAGTAAAAATATGGATATGTTGAAAACTTGAGGTCAAAAGATTTAAAATTACTGGATTATGAGCCAAAATAGCAAAATTTCAACACATGTGCTCAAATTTTTCCATTTTTACTTATTTTGTTAATTTTTCAACATAGTTTTCTTATGACCCCACCTCATGTACAAGGACAGTGAAGATTTTCAAATCCTGCCCAAGGTGATTTCACCAAGTGACTATGAAATCACCTTTCTGACCAGATTGCGTAATTCCACTGATATTTTTCATGAGATGGGATCCCAAAAGGCAATGTTGAAAATTTGGTGTCAAAATATACAAAAATGGCTAAATTATGCATCAAAGTTGAAAACCCCATTGAAATGCATTGAACTGCACTAACCTTAGTTTCTCATATTGCAGTCAGAGGTTCCAGCAGCAAGATGTGTCTTCCACAGGAGAGTGAATCTTCACCCTGACACCTGTTCAGGTGAGTGAGGGTGTGTGGGAGGTGTGAGGGTGTGGGGTTGTGGGTGCTGAGTGGAAGGTGGGGTGGGGGAGTCAGATCGGTGAGGGCCATTTTGTTGTACAGGAAAAAACATTAAGGTAATGTTTTCTTTATTTCAGGTGTGGACAGTGATCAGAGAGTGAAGGATGCCACCAAACACCAGAGAAGGGAACAAATCAATGGGGACAGCGATCGGTGGGGTGGAGGTGCCACTAGATATCAGGGATAAACAGACAAATTACAGGAGAGTGATTAAAGGGTGGGAGGTGCCACTAGATATCAGGAAAACATATCAGGGGCAGCAATCAGAGGGTGGGGCTGCCACTAGACACCAGGAAGTATACCTAGAGTTACAGTAATGAGCTGTGAATTAGCTTGGTACATCCAGCGGACTGACCTGAGTTTGAGTCCCATAACCTCAATTTCCATACTGTGTGACTCTGAGCAAGTCCTTAACTGCACCTGCATTCCTGGGTCACCCCTGAAAACCAGCATCTCTGCCTAGTGGGCCTTACCCAGTACCCAAAGAAAAAACAAATAAATAGAATAAGAGCCAACTGGTGGCTCCAAGAGCTAAGATGCTGGATGCCTTACCTCGCTCCATGCTGATGACCCGTGTTAGGGAATGAGCACAAGTCATTTGAGGTCGGGGGGAAGGTGGGGAGCTGGATGGAGCCACCAGAGGCAGCTCTCCTCTCTGGGAGGAAGGTGGTATCCCTCTGCTCTTGTTTGCCTCATGGTGGAGGCCAGGGGGCAGTGCAGGCTAAGGGGCGCCAGGCACTGGGCTGATGGGTGGGTGGAAGGGCAGTCACTGGGGCTGTAGTACACATGCGCTTCCACGTGTCTCTACTCCTGGGGCCTGGTGTAACTGGGAGGACAAAATGGAGAGAAAATGGATCCAGCAGGTTGACACCCGACCCTCTGCAGGCTCCGCTGCGGGCCGGGCATAATGTTAGCCCTAGTAATTCCAGGATGTCGGGGTGGTCAGGCTGAAGGAGGCAGCTGGCGGCGATAAACAATAAAAAATACATAAATAAAAATTATGAAAGGGGACAATGATCAAAGGTTGGAGGTGCCACTAGACACCAGGAAAAGATTTTCTCATCGTGAAAAAGGATCCTTTTCCATGACTCGTGATATTAAAAAAATCTTTTTGTATCACAAGCCATGAAAAAAGATTTATAATGTGAAAAAAATTACAAGGGCATTTCTGCAACTGTTAAGTGCAGAATCCAGCTGAGGAGTCCCGATAAGCAAGCTACATGTGTTGATAGATCTCAGAATATAATTTTGGGACTTTTCAAATTTGAATTTTTAGTAAAAAAAAAGAAAACAAGATGGTGGTAAATGAAAAAGATTGTTTCCCTCATGAAAAGGATTCCCCATATGAAAACTTCTTATAGCTATTTTTCTGGACTGACTGAGCATGCTCAGAACCCACAGTTTTAAAATGTAATAACGTTGCAATGGATTAACATGTTTTCACCACTACCAAAGAAAATCCCTCCGAGACAAGCCTTTTCTACTCTGAAAATTTCAGACCAAAATTCTAAACCATCTGGGTGCTACACCATGGCAAAAACTGTGATTTTTACTTTTGTTTTGCTATGTTCAGCTCGAAATCAGCACATCCGACCAGAAAGAAACTTGGGCACTTCAAGATCTACCCACGAGACCATGCATGCAAAATTTCATCCAAATCTGTTGAACAGTTGTAGAGTTATTAAAGTGCAACATTTCGGGTTCAACATAGAAAGCCCTGCTCAATCCTAACTATAGTGGTGCTAAAGCACCACTATAATATATATTATATATGTGCTGTTTTATCAGTTAACAATAAGCAGCAGTGGTGTGGGCTGGTCACTAGTTATGTTTTCTAGGAGGTTTATGCATAGTCAAGGACTGTTGATAGTAATGTAACTAGTGATTTAATGCCAAAAATACAAGGTCATGCACATAGGAAAGAAAAA
The DNA here is from genome assembly GCA_016271365.2 of Neoceratodus forsteri. Classification (NCBI taxonomy): domain Eukaryota; kingdom Metazoa; phylum Chordata; order Ceratodontiformes; family Ceratodontidae; genus Neoceratodus; species Neoceratodus forsteri. The sequence continues at coordinate 1,525,695,892 of CM057455.1, forward strand.
TCCAAGAAAGGAGTATTACCTAGGAGGCAAAAACTGGCAGCCTCAAACCAGGAAAGAGGTCTAGGAATCATAATCTCAGACAACTTGAAGGTTAGTAAGCAGTGTGAGAAGGTAACGTTGAAGGCCAACAGAATGCTGGGCTTCATTGGGAGGAATCACAAGCAGGAAGAGAGAGGTGGTGGTACTACCACTGTATAGATTGCTGGTCAGGCCTCACCTGGAAAATGGAGTCCAATACTGGAAGCCTCACCTCAGGAAGGACATTGACCAGGTGGAAACAGTACAGAGAAAGGCAAAAAAAAAATGATTCAGGGTCTGCAGCACATGTCCTATGAGGAAAGGCTTAGGAACTGAATATGTACTCCCAGGAGCAGAGAAGAGAGAGGGGACATGATTGAAATATTCAAGTACATAAAGGCATTAGCAAGGTACAGGCACAGGGACATTTCACTTCAAGAAGAGCTCCAGGACCAGGGACATGACCTCAGGCTGCAAGGAGGAGGTTGTCTACCAACACCAGGAAGTTTTCTTCACAGAAAGAGTGGTGGACACCTGGAGCAGCCTGGCCCAAGAGGTTGTGAGGGTCAACACTGTGGAGGGATTCAAGAATGCATGGGATAGATACAATTGAGCCCTGACTACAAAGGGCAACTAGAGTGTCAAAATAGGTCTAAAACAAATGGGCAGAATAGATGGACCTAGCGGTCTCCTTCTGCTGTCAACTTCTATGTTTCTATTTCAAAGCAGCAAAGTAAAAAAAAAATCCCTCTTTCTTTTGTTTCAAAAACAGTTGGCATTTCAAAATTCAAGTTTAATACTGTAAAATTAGTTGTTTTCATGCAAAATAATTTCTGTGCAAACAGAAATACAACCATAACTGTGTAAAATAAATCTGGCACCAAGTCATTAGGACCACATACACTATAATGTGAAAAGACTAGTAACACTAATTAGTGCAAATTAATGTTAGCACAAATCTGTGCTTCAGTGAATATAGCAAAATTATTTGATAGTGACAATTTTAAGTGTTACAGTATTTTTCTACTCAAATTTATCTTTTTCTTTCACAAACAGTGATTTTCAAAATGATAAAGTTATTCAAAATCATATTTAGCTTGGACTCATGGTATGTCACAAGTTAGCACAGAAAAATATATAGGATGCTCTCACTAGTATGAGTCAGCACAGGGTGTCTGACAAGTGTCACTGCTCTGCTTGAGGAACTGCCCTTTCATGATATCACTAGTACATGCAATTTATCTACAGATGCCACTGACAAGATTGGGGCAGACACTGGGCAGGTGGCATTTCATTGGCGTGACATCATGACATATGACCACACCCTGGGAGTTCACTCAATAAAAGGCCATCACTAGCAAGGCATCAGCACTACTACCTGGGGTGGAGTAGTGTGCGGCTAGTTATAAGCCATACACTAAAGCACAGAAAGGTAAGCATTACTTTTCCCACTAGGCACTTATATCCCTACTAGAGCGCAAGATAGCATACTGTGATTAAGAAAGTAGAAACTGATGACAGCATTGAAACCCTTCCAACAAAGCAATGTTATTTAAATGACACTTGCAAGCCAATCAGATGGCACTGAGGGTTGAGGATGCCACACCTCGCACCACACCAGTGACCCAGGTTCGGGAACAGACTCGGGCCGCGGGGTTGACTGGGGAAAGGAAGGATTAGTGTCCTGTGACAGCTCTCCTTCCTTTGGGGAGGTGAGGACATGCACCTGCTGCAGCGACACCCATGTTAGTGTTTCTGTATGTACTGCAAGTAGAAGAATGTTCTAAGTGCAAGATATGAGATTGAAGGTTTGCATGTTCTATACCATCTTGTGTACAATGCTGTACATACACTTGCAGAAGAAAGCTGATTGACTGCATTCACAGAGCAGTGGATTCTTGAAAATGTTTTTTCTGAGTACTGTACTCTTCAACCTAGAAAGGACAGTACTTATTGCGAACATAGGAACATACATTTCATGATTTTTTTTTTTGGGGGATTAAGTGTATTGGACAGGATAAACTATTTGAACAGTCTGAAGTTATGCATCTATATGGGGACAGGAAATTTACTTAAGAGTATTTGAGCATTTCTTTTAGATTTCTCCAAGCAAAAATGAATAAAGGCTGTGATGTGGCTGAGCAAACCCTACATGTAAATTAAGGTACCCGATTAGCGAGCTGGTTAGTTAGTATAAAGTCTTTACCAATATAATAAATAACAGTGGTTCCTGTAAGATACTGATGATTTATTTTATTATGTATTGTTAGAACTGAAGCTTTCAACCTCCTTGAGCTGCTGTGAAAGTGTAGAACAAGCAAGTTTCTTGTAGGTGCACCTGTGTTATAATGTGCTGATGTACCATGTAGGATACTGGTAGAACAAAGAAAATGAAATCCCTATATGCATTTACCTAACTTTTATAACAGCATGCACAAATATATGGTGATATGGTTACAGTACAAAACTGATACTAATTAATCTATAAGAACAGTACTATAATAATATAGTATACTGATAGTGCAGTGTAAGTTTTTAAGCACTTTAAAATACTAAAACCTTCATGTAGGAATAGGCCAACCAGTTAAATTGTAAACATTATGTGACAGCAGGAGGTGTTTGGGACAAGTCTTAGTATCTAGAGTGAAGCAACATGTTATGCATATACCTATAGCAAGAAGAGATATACACGTGATTTTTTGACATAATTTAAGCATGAAATGTAGTAAGAAAAATGTTTTAATACTGAGTGATTGCATTTAGGATGAACTGTTTACATTCAGGATTGCTTATGTATGATTATACATTAATTTTGATTTTGACTGACAGAACCACCAAGGACCATGAGGTAGTCGCAGCCACAAAATGTTGGCGGAGACTATTAGGTGGCACAACTACTTCATTTTACCTGAATAGAATGGAATTCAAATAAACAGGAGTCCTGAGTCTTCCTCAAAGCAGCAATTACTTTGATTTGTTGTGCCACAGAGGACAGACTCCTCTGACAATCTTACATTAGTCAACATTTATAGACCAGGTGAGCATCCAGCTAACCCCACCAACTGAAAGCACTTTGACATGGTAATTTATCAACTGATCTTTATTTGTATGCTGGAAGGTATATTGTAAAATGCCAGTTTCACAAATGTCCAGTGTAAGAGATACCAAGAAGGTATGACAATACAAAATAGAATCTAACAGAAACAAGATCTATACAGGGCAAACAATCCAAACAAGTGGTTTAGATATATAAAACAATGTCAAAGACTAACAGTTGTCTAACAGTTACAGCAATTTTCATAAACTGAAAAACAGAAGGCAATCGATTACAATAAAGTAAAGAAAACATAGAGCAGCCCAAACATTTACATGTTAACATATGGAAGCAGGAAAGAGAAGGGAAGGGTATAGAAGAGTCAGTAGTTCAAGTTCAAGTTTATTGCAGGAGAGACTCCGTTGAGCAAGTTCATTCACAAGGAGGTCCTGAGGCACATACACATACAGTTCGCAATTACATAGACAGGAGATAAAAATGTAGAACAACAAAGAAAAAAAATTATAACACAAGAGGTATACACAATAGAAGTCCTTATGCTATATATGCAGTACATTCTAGCTTTAACCTTTCAAATTATGCAACACAGTAACCTAAGTGCTAGAGGTGGGAAAGTACAAGTCTTTGTGGTTGGTTGTAATTGGGTCCATGATTGAAATCTGAAGAAACCTAGGCTAGGAGTAGGTGGTGGGGTAAAAACTAAGTTGGGGGAGCAAAGGTAGGGAGATGGATGTGGGGAGAAGAGGAAGGAGGTAACAGAGACTAGAGAGTAAAGCAAAGGGACTGAGATCAGCAAGGTGGAGATCTGCTGGGTTTAGCTGGAGAGCCAGCCAGGGCAGCTGCAGATGGAAGGATTGAGTATGTGAACTTTGAGGTAGGAGTTGAAGGTGTGGATAGACCTACAGGCTTGGGTATTGGGAGGGCAGTTGGTTGTACAACAGTGCCTTATAGGTAATCAAGTTCTGAGCTTGCTGAATGTAGTAGAGGGTGTCAACCATACTTGAGGCCCCGGTTGCCCGCATGGTGGTATAGAAGGGGAAGAGGAAATCACGCTGGGTGGCAGCAAATTCAGGTGTATCTTATGGAGGAAGAAGAGTATTTTTGTTGAAACCATCCTTCAAGGTTGGGCCAGCCAAGGGGAGGAGTAAAGGTACAGTGGTGAGTTTTCCATGTTAAATCAGTGATGAAACGAGCAATGTTGTGTAGATTGATCTTAGATTGGAGTAGAGTAGAGATGTGGTGGGGAGGAGAGATGATGGATCCATAGTTGATGAGTGGCAGAAGAAGTTAGCTAAGCTGAAGCCTGGTTGCAGGGATATGGAACTTTCTTATCCTATAGAGAAGACCAAGCTCTGTTGTGGGTCTTCTGTATGAGGTTGTTAACATGGAGATTAAAGGAGAGGTGAGGGTCCAGGAGGAGCCCACAGTATTTAAATTCAGACGCCTGTTCAATTGGGTAGCCAGAGTTATCAACTAATGTAAGGCCAATGATGGTGCATTTTCTAGGGCCTGACAAGACCATAAACTTGGTCTTCGTAGAATTTAGGACCATACCGTTTTTGGAGAACCAGGAGTGCAACCGTGAAATCAGACTGTAGATTGCTGAACATGGTGGCTGGGTTGATGTCACTACTGTATAGTGCCGTGTTGTCTGCGTAGAAGACAAGTTGTGTGTTAAAGCAGATGGGGCGTGGCCTAGCTGAGGAGCTGAATGGAAGTGTTTTTGGAGAGCTCCGTCCTAATCCACAACAAATCTGCTGCATCCATCTTTAATAGCTGCCAAACTTTGCTTATTATAACTTGTAAGGACGCTCAATGTTGTATCAGGCAAGATCTACAAAAACAGGTAAAACTTACATTTTCTCAGAGACCTAAACAATCTGTCCCCATGAGGCCTAAGATTTCACCTAGCAAATCTCCAGCCCAGAACTAGACTGAGAACCAGGATCCGGGGGCTGATTCAGATGATTCTACAATGGAGGCAAACCATCAATCTTTGGAAAGGCTAATTCAGGACCTAAAATACGATTTGGGCAGCAGAATGCAGTCAGGTTTTGATAACCTGACTGCACAAATCTATTGTTGCAACAGTTAGTAAATACGGTACTACCTCTGAAACAGTGGATGCCCATGAAACTCGCATCATGGAAGCAGAAGTGCGTATTAGCTCACAAGAGATACTACAGGCCAACCAACCACAAACTTGCAACAAGCCCTCAAAGACATAAAAATTCTGAAGTAGGTGATCAATGATCATAAGAACAGAAAGGCACTGCAATATTAGACTAGTGGGCCTACCTGAAGGAGTAGAAGGGAAAGACTGCCTGGGATTCATTAAGAACTGGCTCCAGAAACAACTCCAGTTAGCCCAGACTTTACCCTATAAATTCAGAGGGCACACTGATAGCTAGGCCAGCGACCCACACCAGAACAGAGACCAGGACACCTACTGGTCAAATTCCTGCAATTTCAGGATCGCCAGGTGTTTTATCTGAAGCACGCAAGGTTGGCCCGATTACAATACAGGGCTCCAGGGTCAGCATCTTTCCAAATTTCTCAAGACAACTTCAGTTAAGATGACAGGCCTTTATGGAAGCAAAAATGTTTGCACAAACTGAACTGTCCATTTATGATGGCATATCCAGTGCGTAATAGTGCACCAGCAGGGCATGAACAGTGAACATTTACAGATCCAGAAGTGGCCCTGGAATTTGTGAGAGTCTGAAAAAGGAAGGAAGCGAGAAAGCGGGCCGAGAACAAGGAGGCAGAAGGATCGAACTGCAAGTTATTTGGATTTAATCTTTGTGCAGTACATTGCCCACTGAAGGAGGGATTTTAGGAGGGTACATGGTGGCACACAACACCAGGGTCAGAGGCCTATAAAGGCATGCTCGAGTGGGATCGTAGATTCCCACCCCTGAAAAAGGGCAAGCGAGACTTTACCAGAAACAGAACAATATATACTAATTTGGCCTCTGTTGGGCCCAAAGTTCTTAATTTTACTGTTGTTAATTTAGGCCACATGATAGTCCTAGAACAGGCCGTTATCCAGTTATGTAGTGGGAATGTGAGGCTCCAAACACTCATCACGGCTATCAGAGCTACAAAGACTTAAAAACAGCAGCAAACTTATTAAATATTATAACTTCATTGATGGGGATGGCCGGGGAGGGCACTAGCCTCCATGACCATGTTGAAGAGAACACCTGAGTTTGATTAATACAATTTTGCCATGTTTAAGAATATAGATTAGTGGTTCAAAGGAGGGAAGGACAAGATGGGTAACTTAGCAGCAAAACTGTGGTTTGGGGAGGAGAGTACTGGCTTAGAAGAGTACACATTAGAAGGAGCTATAGCCTTGAAGTTATCATAAAAATGTCATTTGAGAGCTCTCTATTAGGGACACATGGATAAGATTAGGCTGAGTAATTCTGTTAAAACTGTAAATTAATTTTTTATGTGGAGGAAGGTCAGGGCTCACGCCAGGCTGGGTGTGGGGAGCCCTATCCTCTGACTTAGCCCTGATGGGAGTGCTGCAGGTGCAACAGGGAGCACAGAGGCCGGGAAATCTAGTGTATAGCAGCAGCTTGTGGTGGGTGTGGATCACCACTCACAGCTTCTTCCCCAGTAATTTTTATATATAGGTAACGAGGGATGCATGTAATAATTCAGTAGAAACTTCATATTTTTTCTTTCTAAGTGGATTGGGCAGCTCACTCCATGAGTAGAGGAAGTTAGACTTTTTTCCTGGTTAGGTAAAGGGGATTATTTACAAAGGTTACTCAGGGTGGGAGGCTTTTAAGGTGTAAAACCGGAAGGGTAATCTTATATATGGGGTAGTCAGTTTATAAGAAGGGGCTATGGAACCCATTTGGGGGTTCAAGTTTCTACAATAGTTGTGTTAATGTGGGAAAAGGGGATAAGTGGGAGGGGACTCATGTTTTTGTTATGGGGATGGTTAAAACAAAAAGCTCAGGACAGTTCCATCTGAACCTCGAAATACTTGGTTTGTTATTGATAATGTATAAATGTCGCAATATTGTTTTTTTTTTCTTTATGACAATGGCTGAGTTAGCAATTATATCTTGGAATGTCAATGGATTAAAACAGTGGTCAAAAGGAAACAGGTGTGTCATATATAAAAAAATAAAAGGAGGTGTAGTCTTGCTGGAAATCCACCTTACAAAGAGGAAGCAGATAAGCTAGCCCTTGCTTGAGGTGGGGTCCTGCTGGTGGCCTCATTACATCTAAAGCTAGAGGTGTAGCCATCTGGATCTGACCAGGCCATCCACACAGAGTGAAGGGTTTAAGGCAGACCCCAGGGCAGATGTTTAGTGCGGAGATATATATGGGGAAAGGTATACTATTGCTTCCGTATATGGCTCCAATTTCGAGTCCTAGTTTCTTCACACATCTGGGTGTAACCCTGGCCCTTACCAGGACAATTTGATAGTGGGAGGAGATTTTAATACATACCTGGACCCCAAATTAGATCACTCGGGGTAAAAAGTAAACCCGTATCCAAAAAGTGTGACAAGCCCTGCAGGATCTAATTTCTAGGAGAGCACTGGAGGAGGCATGGAGGCACACCCACCCAGGAGGTGAGAATACTCATTCTACTCATACTCTCACTGAGTGTATACAAGGTTAGACTATATTTTACTTTCCCACAATTGATCACAGCCCCTTCCACTCTAGCTATGGCCCCATTTTAGTGTCAGATCATGCTCCATTACTACTCAGAATAGTGGTACCCCAACAAACAGTGGAGGACCACAATGGAGACTGAACCCTGTCCTACTCTTAGACAGTGAATATATTAAGCACATAATGGGAAAATTACAGAATTTGTTGCAAATAATAAAGACCAAGGTACCCACATACAGTATACTGTACTTTGTTTGGGATGCCCTCAAAGCTTATATTCGAGGACACTATCTCATATGCAGCCTTTAAAAGAAAACAGCCTCTGAAAATGGAGGAACAGCTACTAAATGAGATCCAGGAATTAGAGAAAGAGCTATGACTAATCATCAACCCCACCTCAAACAAGATTTAGAACAATTAAAGGAAAACTGAACCAAATAGTTAATGGGAAGCTAGAGAGGACCTGGTTATTAGTAGATCATACAACCATTTTGAGGACAAATCCGGCAAATGGCTGGCCAGCATGATTAAACAAAAAAAGGTGAAAAGACAGTGCTGTTAATGCGCATCCAGATGGAACACTTATGCGAGAAAGAAAGAAATGAAATCTTCAGAACATTTTACTCAGTATTATATACTACCCAGGTTCGATGGGAGCTAAACCAGAGGATTTCTTGCAGGGGATCTCTTTGCCAAAATTAGACAAGACTCTTGGTAGTGACCTAAATTCCCCCCTCAATATAGAGAATTAAATTTGTGGTCAGTCAAATGAAGAAAGAAGGCACCAGGTCCAGATGGCATCCCAGCCAAATTTTACAGAGCCACATGGGATATAATTGGGCCCTTATGGGTGAGATAATAGAGAATGCCTGAGCACAGAAATTGCCACACTCCCAGAGGTTGGCCACAATAATAGTACTCCCCAAGCCTGGTAAGGACCCTGCCAAGTGTGGATCCTACTGTCCCATATCACTTCTACGCTGATTATAAAAATGGTGAAGATTCTATTGAATGGATTGGAGAGAGTGATACGGGGTTGATACATAATGATCAGGGGCTTTGTTAAAGGCCGTCAAGCCAACACAATCTTTGCAGATCTATCAACATCATACATAGATGGAAGAAAGGAGGAACCACATAGAGGCCTCCTGGCCTTGGATGCTGAAAAAGCGTTTGACCGGGTTGAATGGCCATTTATGTTTGAGGTGCTGTGAAAGTTTGGTCTGGGGAGAATATCCAAAATGGATAGGTGCCCTTTATGCTTCCCCACAAGCACAAATATTAACAAATAATACAATATCAAGCCCATTTGCCTTGTCCAGAGGGACAAGACAAGGTTGTTGACTGTCACCCTACTATATGTGCTCACAATGGAAGCCTTGGCCTCTGCAATTGGGGACATGAGGAAATAAGGGGCTGTAGGGTGGGAAAGGTGAATCATGTAATCTTCCTATTTGCAGATGACATTTATTATTTTTGGAAAAACCCAGTAGGGCCCTACCAGCTCTGAATAAAGTATTTGAGGTATATGCTCCTCTGTCTGGACACAAAATTAACTGGGACAAAAGTGAGTGGATGCCATTGGGAGAGGAGGACTTTGATAGAAATTGCTGGGACTATAATAAATCCTACTAAGCAGATTAAATACTTGGGTGTATTGTTACCAAGCAGATTATCTCAAATTATAACAATCAACTATTCACCATTAGTGCAAAAATTAAAGGAGACTGCATTACTTGGAGAATTCTTCCCTTACCTAATGGGACCAGCCAGTTTGGTGAAGTTGCATGTATTGCCCAAAGCTTTATATCTTTTCAATCAATCCCAATATCTCTCCCAGAAATATATCAGAGCATTGGAAGGAGCCTTCACCCAACTCCTATGGCAGTGGAGAATGCCCAAAATCAGAAAGAAGTTGTGTGGTCACCAGAAAACCAAGTGGGGTTGAACTTGCCAAACTTTTACCTTTATTATCTATCGACCCAACTGGCACATATTCAGGATGTGTGGAGGACAGAAAAGATGCTCCATCTTGGAAAGAGCTGGAAAGGGGTGCCCCATATTTACTACTCCTTGCTGGTCAATAGCCTGGGAGGGGACACCATGAGCGATAACAAACCCATGCACGAAATCCACTTGGGGGCCTGGATGAGGGCTCACGCATTGTTGGGCCTGGCCGAGTCTCTCACCGGATACAACTCTATTGAATTACCTACAGGAAGGAAAATCTAACACTCAGTGATAAAAAGGATTAGAAGATGGGATAGACAGGTACTCTTTCAACACCCAACTCCTCAAAGATGGGAAGGTGAGGCACTTACAAGCATTAATGGGTACATATCACCTACATGCCTCCCATTACTTTCTGTACCTTAGAATACATAGCAGAATTTAGAGATCCCAAACAGATTTTGAGGGATCACAAGATACATATATTGGACAAACTGGTTTCCTGCGCAACGCTCTCCACTGGAAAAACTCTTTAGAAATTCTCCAATGTTAGGAGATTCAGACCCCTTAACAAATGTTACAGATTATTGTTGGGTGGTTTGCCAGACCCTATGGAAAGAGTTAAAGGAGTTTGGGAGGAAGATTTGTACCCTGAAGGTCTATCTGGTGGGGACTGGAAACTGCTCTTGAGAAACATATTGAACTGCTCAGTCTACAATAGGCTTAGAGCCATAGAATATAATTTCTTGCACCGCACATACCACCTCCAAAACTGGCACACATAATATATCTACCTCGTCCCCATACTGCCCCTAAATGCATAACATAGAAACATAGAAACATAGACTTTGGCTGGCAGATAAGGACCGCTTGGTCCATCTAGTCTGCCATTTCCCTACCTACAGGATAGGCCACAGATCAGTTAACCAACAGCCTATTTCTTCCTACCCACACAAGAATTGCCTTATGTCTGTCCCATGCATTCTTGAATTCTCCCACAGTTTTAGACCCCACAACCTCCTCGAGAAGGCTGTTTCCATGCCCTCTCTGTGAAATAATACTTCCTCATATTGCCCTAGACACCCCCCTTCTGTCTTTAAATTGTGTCCCCTTGTTCTTGCCGTCTCTTTTCTGAAAGATGCTACCCTCTTGGACTTTGTTGATTCCACTGAGGTACTTAAAGTTTCTATCATGTCCCCCTCTCCCTTCTTTCCTCAAGGGTATACATATTAAGCTCCTTTAGTCTCTCCTCATATGGCTTCTCTTGCAGACCCTGCACCATTTTAGTGCCCTCCTCTGGACTGCCTCTATCCTGTCTATGTCCTTGCGGAGATGGGGTCTCCAGAACTGGACACAGTACTCCAGATGGGGTCTCACCAACTGTCTGTACAGAGGGATAACAACTTCCTGTTTTCTGCTGCTGATGCCTCTCCCTATACATCCCAGTATACCCCCAGCCCTCCCTACTGCCTTCTCACATTGCTTGCTAACCTTAAGGTCATCTGATATGATTACCCCCAGGTCCCTTTCCTTTTTGTTGTTGTTACTACCTCCCCACCCATTGTGTATTCTTCCCTGGGTTCTTGTTTCCCAGGTGCATTATTTGCACTTCTTTGCATTGAATCCTAGCTGCCATACTTCTGACCATTCCTCAAAGGAAAGGAACATTGTTTAACCAGGAGTAGCACACTAAGCTGAAGCTTGTTTCCAGATGCAACCTGGGAGAACAAGGAAGTTAAATGACTTGCTCAGGATCACACAGTATGCACCTAGGCAGCTGTGGATTCAAACCAGTCTCAGATCTGCAGCTCAGAGCCTTAACCCACTGCGCTATACTCCAAGTAGGGACTTTTACCACATTATTTGGAAATGTCCTAAGGTCCTGTTATTCTGGACAGAAATAATTGAAATGCTACCCAAAATACTAAATGTTAATATAAGACTGGACCCTGCTGAAACCATTCTGGGTCTGCCTACTACAGGTAATAGTAGACTGGGAGGAAGTCAGAGATTGTGGAGGATAGGAGTGGTAGTGGGCATGAGAGAACTTGCACTATATTGGAGACTGGCACAGGTTCCTACAGTGTTCTCCTGGGCCTCTTCCTAATATAAGTAATGAAACTGGAGAAGATACAATATAAAGTTAGGGAACAATTGGGAAATACGAGAAGATCTGGTCATTATCAGAGGAACCAATCCAGAAGATTGGTTTCCATACTTTGAGTAACTTGCTGGATCGGTTGACATGCCAAAGCTTTCAAATCAAGTTATACTACTTTTAACTACATATGGTTAGATTTAGAGTATTTACCTGATCATGTATAAATTTTATCAATGGTACCTGTACAAAGAAAATTAATATATTTGTAACTCCATGGATGGGAACCGAGGTATGTAAGAACTTGTCCTATCATAAATAAAGTGCACAAAAAAATAGGCAGATAGAGGAGATTATTAATGAAAAGTGAGAACAGGAAGGGCCCAGGATCAAGCCCTGGGGGACACCATATTTGATTGGGCATTCGGCGAGAGATGACCTTCAATGGAATTTTAGAGGATCACCCAGAAAGGTAGCTTCAGACCCAATCTTTGTCATTGAGGAGAGGTGCAGATCTTTGAGGTGTCAAGTAGGGTGCATGGTCCCACAAGGTTGAATGTCTTGATCAGGTGGAGCAAATCCAGACCCAGTGTATTAGCCTTTGTCACTGGCCTGAAGAATATCGCTAGCAAACCAGACCAGGGAAGTTTCTGTGCTGTGACCAGATCTGAAGCCATGTTTAGCACAGAAGAGTAGGTTGTTGGCTTCCAGGTAGGCAGTGAAGTTGAGGTGGACAACTTTCTCAATGATCTTTGATGTGGGGGCAGAAGGAGATGGGACAGTAATTACGGACCTCACTTCTGGACCCGGTTTGAATAATGGTTTGATGGTGGCAGATTTCCACGTGTTGGGGAAATGCACGTGAGCAGAGGAGCTGTTTAGAAGATTGGTGATAGGGATTGCAAGGACATTGATGGCAGATGAGGAAGATTATTAATGAAAGTGAGAACAGGAAGGGGCACAGGATCGAGCCCTGGGGATGCCATATTTGATCCAGAATTCAAGGAGAGATGACCTTCAATAGAGGTTTAATGGGATCACCGGAAGGTAGCTTCAGACCCAATCTTTGTCATTGAGGAGAGGTGCAGATCTTTGAGGGTGTCAAGTAAGAGTGTGTGGTCCACATGGTCGAATGCCTTGGTCAGGTCAACAAATAACAACCCAGTGTATTGGCCTTTGTCATTGGCCTGAAGGATGTCACTAGCAAACCAGACCAAGGCAGTTTCTGTGCTGTGACCAGATCTGAAGCCATGTTTAGCACAGGAGAGTAGGTTGTTGGCTTCCAGGTAGGCAGTAAGTTGAGAGTGGACAACCTTCTCAATGATCTTTGATGGGAGGTGAGAGGGGGATAGGACAGTAATTACCGACCTCACTTCTGGACCCAGATTTGAATAATGGTTTGATGGTAGCAGATTTCAAGGTGTTGGGGTAGGTGCGAGAGAGTAGGGGCTGTTTAGAAGATTGGTGATGGGGATTGCAAGGACATTGATGGACCATTTAAGGATTTTATAGTCAATACTGTCGACCCCTTTGCTGGGTTTGGGTTGTTCCTCAAATAAGTTTGATAGTGTCCATGGGTTTTAGAGCCTTAAAGAAGAATTTGTGGGAGGCCCAAAATTGGGGTTGGGGTAGAGGGATCGGGGGATAGATGGGTGAGGGAGAAGGGGTGGCTGGTTTGTACTTTTCAAAGTCACTGAAAAAAGAGTTAAAGGCGTTTGCCACTTCTGTGGGGTCATGGGCTAGTCTACCATCATGAGACAGGGTGATGAGGTCAGAGTTTCTGGATTTGCCGAGAAGAGAGTTTGGGGTACCCCAAAGCTGATAGGGGTTGAGGATTACCTGAGTTGCTTGTTTTGTGAAAATCTATTTTGCCTTTCTTACAGCAGATTTGCATTTGTTTCTAAGGGACTTGTAAATGGCAAGCTGGAGGGGTCTCTGTGTTTGTGGCAATGGGCCCAGGCTTTGTTTCTTGTTCTCATTAATGAAATGGGGGACATTGTTTCACTAAGGGTAGCACATTAAGCGAAGCTTGTTTCCAGATGCAACCTGGGAGCACAAGGAAGTTAAGTGACTTGCTCAGGATCAAACAGTATGCACCTAGGCAGCTGTGGGTTCACACCTGGTCTCAGATCTGAAGCTCAGAGCCTTAACCCACTGTGCTATACTGCCTCAATAAATAATCTCTGGGAGACCCATTCATTAATTTTGCCTCTTGTCCTAATTTTTTGAGGGGCATGTTTATCCCAGATGTTAATTAGGATGCTGGAGATTTTCTCCAGGATGGCGTTACAGTCTTCTGGTCCATATGTGAGGACCAGTCAACTGAAGCAGATCGTGGTTAATTAATTGGATGTTCCAATTGGTTATTTTCCTTGTGAAGATAAATTTAGGAGGGTGCTTGGGAAAATGGTGGACCATAGACAATATGGCACAATGATCACTGATAGAGTTGAGGCAAGACTCTAGTGCCAGTGATGAAGGAGGGTCTGTGACGAGCGTCCAGTTGATTAGCATTTGTGTTCCTGTTTTATAATTAGGTCTGGTCAACGAGGCGATAAGCTGGTGGAGCCTGAGAGCTGTAATGCAAGATTTAGCTGTATCAGCTTGGCAGGAATCCCAGTTGATGTTAAAGTCTCCGGAGGATCCACTCTCTGTTAATAGGAAGAAGTGCTTCAAGGCCAGGGTGACTCAAGGTCATTGTGCAGAGTTCCTGGGGAAGGTGGCGGTCGTGAGGGTAAGGGTTTATTTGGACCTAGGTGGAGGTGGATGGAGAGGGTTTCAAGGAGGAAGATTCATAACTGGGTTTGTGTTCTGTGAAGGAGAATTTGTTGGAAACATAGAATGTGCAACCACCTCCTTTTTCTGTCTGTCCTTTCTGATAGAGGAGTAGCCACTAAGCTTAATTTCCTGTCGGCAATCTTGTGGGAAAGCCATGTTTCAGAGAGCTATCACATCAAAACTGTGCATGGCTACCCAGTCTTGGAAAGACTTAAATTTAGCTGGGTGACTCTGGATATTGATGTGGACTATGCTTATGTTTTGTCTTTGTTGGGGCAAGGTTGCGAGTTGGGAGTATAGGAGAATTCTGGACCGGGGTTGGGATGGATGGTCCCAGAGAAAGTAAGAGCAGGATGAGGGTCTTGGAGAGATGAAATGAGGGGACGTGACTTAAGATTTTTAGATCTGAGGCACTTTATTATAGTGACTGGTGTGTGCTTGACAAGACACCAAGGTCAGTAGAGGGATGGGGGAGGAGAGGTGGGAAATTGGATCATCCAGGAATGGATTTTGAGGGTGGTGGGTGGGAGGATGGGTCAGGAGGAATTGTAAAGGTGAAAAGGCCAGGGGAAGGGTTCAAGGGGACTGGAGATGGGACTAGAATGCCCAAAGGGGTTAGAGCAACAGGGTGAGAGAATGGGGAGGGTGGGGTGACAGTAATAACAGGAGAAGGGAGGAAAAATATGGCTGGTAAAAAAGAAAAAAAAAGACTATGGTACTTTAATCTTCCAAATTTGGAGAACAAACTGTTAAATCCCAGACATTTAAATAAGGTGAAATAAATAGATAAATCAGTCAATCAATCAATCAATAAATCAATACAAAATGATTCTTCTCTCTAGAATCCTTCCTTCTCTAGTGGGCTATAGAATACATTTTTGAGGCTCAAAATGCCAAAATTGTCCACAGGTTTATTTTCACTTGATTTCCCCAATAAGTATTAAAATTCAATCAAGACTACTTCCTCCTATCATTTATTTTAGACTGTAAAATTTGCACCAGTATATCAAAACTGGCAACCTTTATTGTGGGTGCTGATGAATAAATTATTCATACATGAAGTTTAATAATGGGAATATAAACAACAGGACAGTCAAGGCATTCAGTTGAATCTGCTAGAATCAAGTTTATTGTCTTGAGTTCTTCATTAATATACACAATTACTCCCCATCCTCATTTAATCTCTCATAGCAGTGGTGATGGTATGCTGACAAGAAAATATTATTATTGTGTCTAAAATATTTCTATTGAGTCAGATCTCAGAAATGCCTTTGTGAAACTTGGAATTGTGGGACCATTTTCTCAGTAAATCTATTTTATAAACTGACTTTCTGACATTGTCATGGGCAAGTAACGAAAAATTGGGAAACAGACTTGGGTTCAGTTCAATATCCTGCAGATTAGTAGTAAAAGTAAAATATTGTAGAGCATTATTTTGTAGTGAGCAGCCAAACTCATATTTAAATTGAATTGTAAATGGTATGTCTGCTGCATTAACCTAAGTGTACTGCTGATAGATACAAACATTGCTTCTCAGATGTCTGCATGAGATGGAACAGATGGTTTTCAGTGGGGTCATGCTATCAAAAGGGCCACAGTGACTTGCTTAAGGTCACCCAGTGCTTCTGTGACTGTGACAGGATTCAGACCTGCAGTTTCCTACATCATGGATCAGTGCTCTAACCTCGGCCACACTGCCTTTCCATCACATTTAGCCCAGCCTTGAAAAAGATGCTGTGACTAAATGAGAATCTGAAAGGAATCCAGTTATACACAACTTAATCATCCTTGACTTTTTCCACTAACATTTTTCTTTTTATTCCATTCTTCAGTGTGTTGTGTAATCACACCCTTCCACACACATTATGTTATAACAGAAACTCCAGAAAATTTACACATACTGTATCTTCAAGTAGCGACCTATTTAAAATTGACTGTGAGGGTAGTTTAGAGCAGACAGCTGGAAATATTATGACAGATATCTTTAGGGACAATAAATCTCATGCTACTGTAGTTAAAGTAACAAAAACATTTAACAAGTGGGACAGAAGATAAAAGAAAGGGATAATTTCAGTCTGCCTGCATCTTCACTTCCTTTGTAGCTGATTCCAGGAAAATAAGATGAGAATACAATATAAAACTAGCCACCACAAGCACCACATACTACAAAAGCATTGCAAATACTGTATACAAAATTATCTGTTTACTCCATGTTTTACAAACCTGTTTGTCTGGGTGAAATAAAGTGGTGTGATATCAAACCGCAATATTCTGCAGTCTTTGCCAATGTGCTGTGTTTCCTCAATTTACTGCAACTATAATAATTACAGGAAAGCAACGCTGTTATTCCCCACAGTCTGATTTTGACCCCTTTAAACAAAAATATGCTATTTCTAAGGAAATACTGCTTATTTAACTCAGTTTTGCCTTCACAGCCATTTGCATCAGGGTCAAGCACTGGAAAGCAAGGGCTTCAGAAAGCACTCCAGGTATTCAGGAGTTAAGGTCCGAAGGGCTCAAGGCCTATTGTGTCTGATCACTCCCTCCACCTGCCTTGTAAACAGGTTTGAATAATTGTGCTGTGCAAACATATAGTAATTTATAAGGTTCCCTACCCATTCTACTAACCAGGGTACCCTGTGATTTATTTGGTAAACAAACATTTGCACTGTCTTTCCTTGAAGGCCTACACTATCTGCTATAGAGGCTGCAAAGGTTTCCTTACTAGCAAAGATATGGCCAAGTCATAACCTTTGCAAAGACCTTTGAAACAACCTATTATGGCAAAATAAAAAGTTACAAGTCGTAAGTGGGAAGCTTGCTATTTATTAATAGCACACATCTCATCATTAAACAAACTCAGATAAACACATTTACAGTGCTTTATTTATATTTCTTTTATGTTCTCATATTTTTAGGGGTGCTATTAATGCATGGTATATACTGTGTAAGTAACGAACAGAATCCAATCCATTCCCCGTCCCTCAGCAGTTTGTTTAAATTAAGTTTCTTACTTTCTTCTTGCAATTCATTTTTTAGGGGTCCTGGTTATCAGATTTAAGCTGAGATGTGAATTAAGCCCAGTAGCCAGACAACAAGTTGATACCCCATGGTTGGTTATCTACTCTTACATTTAAATCTTTAACTCAGCTGAATTAGATAGCCACAAATCTTGCAATCATTAAACAAAAGCGGAATGTACAGGCTGCTTTGCAGAATGCCAAATATCGCAACTCCTGGCATAAACTGCTGCTTGCACCATTTGTTTCAGTGCAAGTCAGTTTACGACAAGCATATCCTTGAGACTTGGGGCCATAGGCTGAGATTGCTATATCTGGATTTGCATATGGATGATCACATGGTTTCACTGATGCAAGAGTACAGTGATGTAATCATGTGGCAGCATGCAGTCTTAGCCTGTTAGGGGAAGGTGAGATATATCTCCATAATGCCTTGAAGAATAATCAGCCAGAAAATATTCAAACTGGATTTACTGCAGTTACAGTATGTTTGATAGTTTGTGTTTAGAGTGTGCCCACGTGTAACTGAAAATTAGGTAAAAGCAAAATGGGATTAAAGAAAAGCATTTTGCAGTGCAGATAATATTGTGCAGTTATACTGCACTTACTGTCAGTGTGCTTAAGCAGTGTTTTGAAGTACAGTAAGCTGTATTTAAAAAATGCTGGTAGCTGTGATTGGAAATTAATTGAAAGTGAGATGAGGTTTGGAGGGCTCATAATTACAATCCCATCCTCTCCAAGTATCCCTTCCACCTCCCAATTGCCTCCTCTGCTGTAGAAGTAAAACTGACACTAGGGTGCCCAATTCCTTGTGTCGATAACTGAAATAAAGAAAATCACCCTTGTAGTCTTTTTATTTTTATACACAATGTAAAAAGAAAATGGTCAATCGATATCTGCTGCCATGCCATCTCCCACTGCCTTTGCCTCCACTCACCTGAGCCCCCACTCAGCACCCACCACCCCACACCCTTACTTTACCTACGAGTTCAATGTCATAATCCTCTCTGGACCAGAGACACATCTTCACTCTTCAATGCTTGACCAGGAAGTCAGGAAATCAGGTACTGGATGTGGTTCAATATATTTTAATGTGTTTTGAGCATACTAACATACTAAAATGCCAGCAGAATAGGCCTAACGGTCTTTCGTGTCTGCTCGTTTGGTCAGTCCCACCCTGGGTGCTGACCTTGCTGCCCTCCTCGCCTTCTCTGGCTTCTCCTTCCCAGTTCCAGATATTCTTGCTGCATTGGATTTTGCTTCCAGAACCCTTCCCTGTACTTGTCCACCCCCTCTTGAACCCCTCCACTGTCTCTGCCTCCACCAGCCACCTAGGCAGTGCATTCCATGGCTCCACCACCCTCTCAGTGAAGTAGCACCTCCTCCTCCTTTCTCCCCTGAATCTTCCCCTCCAGCTTCCACCCATGCCCTCTAGTGGCCCCTCCTCCTTCCTTCAAGCACCCTGACTGTTCCTCCCCTATTTACCCTCTTCATGTACCAGAAGACCTCTATCATGTCCCCAGTCCCTTCTCTCTCCAATGTGTACATATTTAGCTCTTGAGCCTCTCCTTATAGGTCCTGTCCCCCAAGCCCCAAATCATTTTGGTTGCCCTCCTCTGGACCCTCTCCAGGAGGTTAATGTCCCTTTTAAGTGTGGCCTCCAAAACTGCACGCAGTACTCAAGGTGTGGCCTCACCAAGCAGTTATACAGAGGAGTATCACTTCCCTCCTTCTGGAGAGTGATCCCCCTAGCGATGCATCCAAGCATCCTGTTGGCCTAGCTGCTGCCCTCCTACAAGTCTCAGAGTTGTTCATCTTGACATCCACCACCACTCCCAGGTCCCTCTCAGCCATCGAGACTTGTAGCATTCCCCAGGGTGTACACTTGCCCGGGTTTCTGGCCCCAGGTGGAGTACCTTGCATTTCCCTACGTTGAACCTCAGCTTCCACTTTCTAGACCATCTTTCCAGAGCCTCCAGGTCCCCCTGTGGGGCCACCCTCCCCTCCTCCCATCCACCACCGCTCCCAGTTTCGAGTGATCCGCAGAGACTCATCTCACTCCTGATTCCTGTCCTTATGTCAGAGGCGTAGGCGTTGAACAGAAGGGGCCCGAGACTGATCCCTGTGGGACCCCACTAATGACCCTCCTTGGGGATGAGACTATCCCGCCAACTACGACCCTCTGGGTCCGGTCCTGGAGCCAATTGCCTATCCATCTGATCATCTGGTTCCCCACCCCATGTGTTCATAACAAGATCATTTTAATATTTGTTTTCCTTAACATTTTAACATGGCTTTTGGGACCCTACCTCATGGACAAGATTGGTGAAATTATTCAGATCCATCCTAAAGGTGATTTCATGGCGCTGCATGAAATCACATTTTAAACAAGATTTGAACATTTTCTCCACCTTTATTCATGAGGTGAGATCATAAGAAGGTTATGTTGAAAATGTGGGTAAAATATTGAAAACAACAAACCTATGAGCTTGCATTGAAATTATTCAATGCACGCTTGAAAATTAGTTATTTTCAATAGTTTGACCCCAAATTTTCAACTGGGTTATCCTGGGTAAATACATTACAAATTTGTGTAACACAGGACCCTATAGCAGAACCCCACTGAAAGGAGATGTTGCATCTAAAATGACATGTCCTAGGAAATTACATTATAAATGTTTAGCAGGACCACACTAAAACAAGATATTGCATATCATCTCTACTATCCCGGTAAATGCAGTATAAAACTGTGTAAAATCAGGACCTCTCTGCAAATGACATATTACATCTCCTGTGGTCTATTTTTGGAAAATATATAGCAAAATGTGTACAAGCATGATCCGGTACATACAACAGCATTATCTCCTGCAATATTCATAGTGCTCAGGAATTCCTCACAAATGGGTTCTCCTCCATCCATCCTATTGGTCAATGCATGAAAAATAAATCTTTTTGGACAGCCAGAGACCAAGCCCTCTGGCTACATCTCTAGTATTCCAGTTTTCTTTGTGCATGCCTTGGTGGTCAGTCACGTTTGGCACCTGCTCCCTTTCACAGGGTAATTACTTTTCTTGTGTCACATATGCAACCCCTTAGATTCTAGGCTTAATAGCTGTCATGGTGTAAAGACAAGTTAGGAAAGCTGAGATGCTTTTGTAGTTGGTAAACTGATTTTTGCTCTAGGAAATTAAACTGGTGCTGGACGGGGGCAGGGAACCAGGCAGTACAGACCCTCAAGTAGCATCTGTCCTGCCCCAGTTTGGGACCCTCTAGTAGAGCCCCCAACGTCCTCCAGCAGTGGGACACAAACCCTCCTGTAGAGTCTGCTCCTCTTGGTCGTGGATACCTGTGGTTTCCCGGAGGAAGGGCATTGGATAAGGGCTGCCGCCTTCAAGATTCCAGTCTAGATCTGCAGGCTTTCCTTTCTTCCCCCAATTGAACTTGTACACCTCTTAGATCCGTGGAGGTTCTCTGGCCACTGTGTTGGCTCCAGCCATTTTCTATCTGGAACTGGAGTCCTCTGCAGCTCTGGTTGATCGACACGGCTTGTGCCATGCAATCCACTAGGACAGCATCACCCACACATTTCACCTGCAGGCGCTATGTTTCCCTTCCTGGTCTTGGTCCCAGGCATCATGGTGGCTCTCGTGAGACCCTGGGAGGCTGGAATTAGGGGCACTTCCTCAGAGGCAATACAGCCAAAATACTCATTCCTGCATTGCGGGAGTGATGCTGCAAGAGGAAGTGGTTGGACGGCTCTTGAGTCACAGACTTCTGAGGCTCTGCTGCTCAGGGAGGAATATAAAATGGTCCAGGAGTAGGGCAGCTCAGAGACCATAATCTCGAGATTTTGACCAGGAATTCAGTCGCGATGTCGGTATCTCATGAGAGCTCAGCCATTTCAAGCTGGATGGCAGCATGGATGGCAGTGATGGTGGCCATTTTAGGTACATTCACCGTCTTAAAGGGACACATATACATAGCATGCAGCCGCACCATATGGATACAGCTGGTTGACTGATTGATACTGGGAGCCACAACCAGACATGTTTCTTACCCAGTTCTTTGTGTCTGTTCATCATAGGCCTGCAGCCTCTACTTCTATACTATCATGCCTGCCTACATTGAATGTGGAACTAAGCTCCCGGGCTGGCTGCCAAGCAGTGGAGCCCTTATGTGCCGTGTGCGCGTGTCAGAGTCAGACAACTGGTGATCAGTGGGTGCCCTGGCATTGCAAGAAAATGGCAGGCCTGCCAACAGCACCACTGACTCTGAATGGCTCAAGTAGGACTACTGTTCCAGTGGCTGGAAAAGTTGCAGGGCCAGTAACCAGTTGGGGCCAGCAGCAAAAGCGCCTCATATCAGACCAGCGCCGATGTCCCACAAAAAGAAGAGCAGGCAGGCAGAAGACCTAGCGGAGTTATCAGAAGATGACGAGGAAGGCTAGGACTGTGATCAGGTGATGGGCAAGCTCTGTCCACAGGGGATATTGCAGAGTTAATCCGCCTGATCAGGATGTTCTCCAGGTCCCAGAGGACCCTAACAGCCACCGCCTTGATGGACCCACTTCTCACAGCAAACTCCAAGCCGGAGAAGTACTTCTTTCCCACCTGTGCAGCACTGGACGCCATTCTTTCAAAGGAGCAAGATGCATCAGAACCAGCTTGGATGCCAGAGAAGTGAGCCACTGAAAGTCGTATCCCTTACCGAACCCTATTGGACAGTTTGGTATACAGTGCCTAGTGTGGACACCCTGCTTTCAGCCCTTGTGCAGCGTACAGTTAACCCAGTGGAGACCACAGCCACTGTAAAAGACCCCATGGACAAAAGGTAGAGGATTATTTGCAAAAGTTCATGAGATCACCAGGATGGCCCTAGTCACGGATATGATGGTGTGATATACCAGTCGGGCACTGCTCCACTGGATGGAAGTGGTCACCAAAGACCTCGGAGGACTCACCTCTGGTGGGGCAAGCCGACTGCATCATACAGGCAGCCTGATACATTGTGGGTGCCTTTTCCAACATCATGAAGTTTGGTACCAGACCCATGGTCTTGACTAATAGGGCCAGATGAGTCCTACAGATGCCGAGTTCAAGGCCACATTGATGAAGTTACTCAGCAAGGGTGGTCACTTATTCAGAGAGACCCTTAACCCATTCTTCAGGGACCGGCTGGGACAAAACAGATGGCAGAAAGGAAGGACCTATACCTTCCGACATGTTGTCCTTTTGTCCATAGCTCAGAGGCAACAGGTGCCAGGTGAGTCCGTTGCCAGCCAGGATTGATGAGGGGTGCTGCTGTGACCAGTTTTCAACCAAGATTCAACCAGGCCAAGTCACAGGGTAATGCTGCCCAGAGGAACATTTCAATAACACCCAGGCTGGCAATGGTACTATAGAAGGCCCAATAAAGGTGGGGGGTCCCAGTGGACAGCCCCCAGTGGCATGTCACCTTTCGGCTGTTCACCGTGCAGTGGGCCCACACCACTACCGAGAAATGGGTAAGAGACATCACGCCTAGGGATACGCCATAGAACTTATTCAAAAGATGCTTCTGCACAGACTGTTGACCTCCTTCTTTCTTGGACACTCCAAACAGGCTGCTACTCTGCAAGCCATCACAAATCTGCACAACAATAAGGCGATAGTCCCTGTGCCACCATCGGAGAGGGACATAGGACTTTACTCTATGTTCTTCATGGTCCCAAAGAAATCAGGGGCTTCCATCCTTGCTCAACCTCAAGTTCCTGAACCAATTTGTGGTCTACAAAGAAGTTCAAGATGGAGACACTCCAGTCCACATTGGCGGCCATTCAGCCAGGGGACTTTCTAACATTGATAGATCTCAAGGTTGCTTACCTGCATATCTCGATTTGCCCTTGCCACCACCGATATCTCTGGTTTCAAGTCAATGGGGCTCATTTTCAGTTCACCTGCCTGATGTTTGGCTAGCATCAGCACCAGGATGTTCGCCAAGACTCTGGTGGTATTGGCAGTGAACCTTCACAAACAGGGGTGGATGTCATCCCTATTTGGATGACTGGCTCATTCAGGTGAGATCGCTGGAACAGGCTTGGTGGGACATGGACTTGGTGCTCCAGTGCCTACAGCAGCATGGCTGGATAGTCAATTGGGCAAGAGTCATATTCAACCGGCCCCAGGAGCTCACCCATCTGGGGCCAGGATCAACACAGAGCAGGATCTTGTGTTTCCCATGGAGAGAAGGTGGTCAACATCTTGACGCTAGTGGCGGAAGTGAGGCCAGGCCTCACCGGCCAGTTCAGATGTATCCTCACCTGCTGGGGCTGATGGCATCAGTGCTAGCAATGGTGCCATGGACCCACCTTCATATCGCCCTCTCCAATGATATGTTCTGGACAACTGGGATCAACTCACACAGAGTTTCGAGTATGTACTTGATCCAGAACCCACCATTCTCTCCACTCTTCAATGGTGGGGAAGCGCCACAACCTCTAAAAGGGTTCCCCTTCCCTGCCACATATGTCAATGATCACCATGGATGCCAGCTTGCATGGCTGGGATGCCATGCTGGGCCATCACGTTGCTCAAGAGACATGGTCTCAGGTAGAGGCTGGTCTGCCGTTCAATGTCTTGGAGATGAGGGCTGTGCTATGGGCATTGATCTTTTCTCCCGCAGATTCAGGGCCAATTGGTCCTGATCAGGACAGTCAACCAGGTCTTCATGATGTGCATCAACAAGCAAGGGGCACCAGGAGCAAAGTCATGCTCCAGGAGGTGCTCTGTGTCCTGCGTTGGGCAGAAAAGCATTTGTTGACGATCTCGGCCACTTACCTGGCAGGAAAGCTAAATACACAAGCAGACTGCTCAGCTGGATGACAATCAACCAGGTGGAATGGAAACTGCACCCTCAGGTGTTTCATCAGCTTGAGCAGAGGTGGGGCTATTTCAACTGGATCTGATGGCTTCTGTTGACAGTGCTCAGCTATCCCAGTTTCTCTCCCGAGCTCAGGACGCCACAGCCGAAGAGATCAACATGATGGCAGCACACTGGTCCTTTGACAAGGCTTACATCTTCCACCTTTCCAATGACTGCCAAGGTTCTATCCAAGATTCTATTCAAGATTCGAGACATGAGATCCATGGTACTGGTAGTAGTCCTGGACTGGCTGAGACAGGCTTGGTACTCTCTACTCCGAGCAATGTTGATCAACATTCCATGGCGGCTGCCACAGATGTCCAGAACTCTGTCTCAGGGGCCAATCCTTCACCACAACCTCAGACTCTGTCCCTCACAGCGTGGATGCTGAATAGTCAAGACTGTTAGGGAGGTTACCCTCCCAGAGTGGTGGATCACCTCCTTTTGTCAAGAAAGGACTCTACAAACAGGACTTACAAGAGACATTGGCAGACTTTTGCAAATTGTGCTCTACAAAGGGATTGTCACCTTCAGTGGCAGGCCTTCCACAAATTTTGGATTTCCTTAATGATGGGGCTGACAAGAGTTTGGCTTACTCTTCACTGAAGGCACAGGTTTCTGCCATCTCAGCAGTCCAGGGACCTCTTCCAGGCATAGGTCAGATTGGGGCACACCTGGATGGGGTTCATTTGCTCAGTGTGGTGCAACTGGCCTCCTCTCGGTGATGCCTAAATGTCTGCCTTGTCTACTGAATTTGGCCTTGGAGGCTCTGCACAACCCCTTTTGTTCCTTCTTCCCTTGTTGGGTGATGATAAGAGCGGTGTTCCCACTGCCCTGTGTTCGGCAAGATAGTGGGTGAACTGCATGCTCTTTCTTGCCAGGAGCCTTATCTGACTTTTGATACGTGCAGGGTATCCCTAGCTCCTGTTCCCTCCTTCGTCTCTAAGGTAGTTTCTGCTTTTTATTTGTAGCAGCCTGTTCAGTTGCGGTTCTGCTTGAGTCTACTCATCAGGAGATACTCCCATGCTCTTTATATGATATCACTCCTTAAGGACTACTAGAGCAAGACAGAGAGCTTCAGGCAATTGGATCAGCTGTTTGTGTTCTTTTGGGACAGAGGAAGAGGCATGCTGCCTCAGGGAGGCAACTGCCCACTGGATCAGATAGGCTATTATGGTGGCTTACCAGGCGGTGGGGCAAGATCTGCCACAGGGTATTCAGGCTCATTCCACTAGGGTCCAGTCAGCTTCTTGGGTAGAAAGGGAGCTTCAGTTCAGGACATCTGTGCCGCAGCTACCTGGTCTTCTGTCCACACTTTCATTCGCCATTACAAGCTGGATGTGGATTCAGCTGACAGAACTTCTTTGGAATAGCAGTGCTTCAGGCTGCAGCTGCACTGGGTTAGGGCCTGGGGTTTTCATCCCACCCTGGGTTTTCCTGTACTTGTTGGGGTACTGCTACAAAGTCCCATTTGTGAGGAATTCTGAGCACTCTAAAGGTTGCAGAGGATAATGGTATTTACTCACCTGGTAAAGGTGATTATACCTGCAACCTTTAGAGTGTTCAGGGTCCCTACCGATTGAAAAAAAAAGCAACAAAAAAAGAGACACCCAGTTCTGCTGTAGCTGAATCATAGTTTGGTCTCCTCTGTGTTTTGTCACATCTGGGTGTCCGCATTGGGTACTTGTAAATGATTATTACCTACTTCATATAAATATATATATGTATTATGGTATACGGTTGTGCTACCATAGCTAAGGTTGAGGAGCCATTTATGTGTTAAACCCAAAATGTTGCACCTTAATAACTTTGAAATCATTTGACAGATTTGCCTGAAATTTGGAATACATGATCAAGACCCATACGCCTTGGGAGCTGCCAAGTTTCGTACCAATCGGATATCTGACTACGGAGTTATTAAGCATGATCTCGCATGCGTGTATGCTTTTGGAGTTGATTGCACCTACAGGTCACTACGGTTTGCCGACCAGTCCGAAATCTTCAGGGTAGGTGCAGCCGCGGTCCCCAATGTGCCTTTTGAAGATTTCATGAAAAAATATTAAATGGTTCAAAAGTTCTTCAAAAACAAGTTCCCATTATAAGTCAATGGGAAAAGTTAACAAAATGTTCGACAGTGTCGCAACTGCAGTTTTACTTTCAAATGGCCCTTTACTGTCACAAATCCACCATTTTGTTTTCAGTTGATGATCAGAAAATGCTTGGCATTTAAATTTGTGACCCTCTAGCAAACAAATTCTTTTGTATTCATCTAGTCGGACCCAGAGGATGCTAGCCATGTCTTTATTTTAGGTAAAACACCCCAGAAATATGTTTTCACATTTCTGGAAAAATACTTTATAGAAATGCTTTCGCACTTGACACTGTCGAATAATTTAAAAGCTTTGCAAATGCGACAGTACTTTTCTAGGCTGTGGGAAAATGACAGCAATTCTTTGGTACCCGCTGCAAAACAACAGTTTGGAGTTTTGGGCTGAAATTTGAGGAGCTAGATGACATCTCACAGATGTGCCTTCTAGTATTTTGTTGAAAATATACAGCTGCAAAGTTACAGTACTCCAAAGTTTACACTTTTTCCCATAGGATAACATTACGGCGTACTGACGCATTGCAGCAATCATTTGGCACCCTACTGCAAAATAATGGTTTGGTCTTTTGTGCTGAAATTTGTGGGAACACAGCCAACATCCGCAGATGTGCCTTTCAGTGGTTTGGTGAAACAATATTACAGGAGGTAAAGTTATGGTACTCCGAACTTGTTTTTCCCATAGTATAACATTATGGCGTTCGCTGCGCCTTTTCAGGGCCCGTATCTCGAACGGTGTGAGATACAGACTTTCAGTCAGAAAATACTTAGCCCTCTAATGGGGACTAAGTACAAAACTAGCCAGGAAAGTGATAATTCATATGACTATTAAATTTTTTTCTTATCGTCGGCTCCTGAGATATAAGCAATTTACTATTCCAAGTCCTCATTTCTGTTCCGAGTCATTATTTTGCATACATTCTTTGTACTCACTGTCTTTCTCTATGCAGCTTTTGGGAAAACCAGCCTGTGCACTTACATTACTGTTACCATTACCATTTCCGCTTGGTAGTTCCATAACCGTTTACTTACTTATCTCATGTCTATGCTAACCATGTAAGGTTACCTTTGTGTTTCTATTTATGGTTGTGTTTATGCTTGTTTTTAACATTTCTGTCTACAGTACTGTTTCTCTTTCTGTTTCATTTTGCGTCACAATGTGCATTATGATTTGTGTTTAGGGCACAATGTTACTATGTGACAAGACATCACGTGGCGGGGAGCATGGGCCTCCACACGCCGCGTACATTCACTATTTCTCATTATCATTCTCTAAAAGAAGGAAATTAGGGCAAAAACTCCATTTAATGCATCAGTTAGGGTTGTTCCACAGCGACCAAAGCGGGAAATTCTATATTAGGGTTTGAAACCCCCTTTCACTCATCCAGCCCACCCCAACCAGAATTGGGGTGTGCGTTGGGGTCATCGGTCCTAACTCTCACCCCATTCTCCTATTCCTCAGCTTCTTTCCACATGCGATGGGGTGAGAGTTGGGACTGACGACCCCAATGTGCAACCTGATTCCGTTGGGTGGGTGGGCTGGAGTGGTGCAAAGGGGTTTCAACCTAACATCGAATTTCCTCGCTTTTGTCGCTGTGGAACAACCCTAACTGATGCATTAAATGGATTTTTTGCCTCTAATATATATATATGTGTGTATAGGTACATTAGGAAATGTGTTTCTAATCATTTATGCTTATATTTGCATGTGCTCAGTCTGTTGGCAGCATTTTGTTGTTTTTGCTATGTTTATATACTTTATTATCGTTGTGGATGGCAGAATAGTTTTTCCCATGCTGGTTGGTGGGGCTTCCCATTGTACCTGGATGTTGTCATTTTCTTTCTTTCAAAAAAAAAAAAAGAGCTGGATCTTTTTATTGATAACATTTGTCTTTGTGTGTTTCTTTCTCTGGGGTTGGTTCTTTTTGTGCCTTGTGTTTTCGTCTCGTTACTGCTAGGGAGTTACCTAACTGGAATCTTAGAGACGTAGCCTGAGGGTTTGGTCTCTGGCTGTCCAAAAAGATGTATTTTTCATGCAGCGACCAATAGGATGGATGTAGAAGAACCCATTTGTGAGGAATTCCTGAGCACTCTAAAGGTTGCAGGTATAATCACCTTTACCAGGTGAGTAAATACTAATGCAAGCAGTGAACTTTCAGCAATGACAAATGCTTGTTAGTAGAGGTGACTGGTCATCATCACTTACAGATTTCTAAACATTAATATAATCAATCATCCCAGACAAAATAAAATGCAGACAGGCTGTTTAAATAAACCATGCGGTCTGAGTAAGGGTCAGAGCCCTGGGGTTTGAGAAAGAGGCATGCCTGAAACATCACCTCATACTATTGTAGTTTCAGCACACATTCCACTAGAGCATGAAGAGCAACCCACAGCTCATAGTTTGTTTAAACAGCCTGTTGCCATTTTCTTTCAACTCATTTTCACAGTGAGCAGGTCAAAGCTTTATTTACTTATGTGGCATAGCATGTGAACTTAAATCACTCATTTGCACTGGATTATTAAGTGCCTTTGCATGTTTCCAGCACTTTGCATGCTGCACTTTATCTTCATACTGGAAATCTCCTAGAGCCCCAGCAGCAGAGAATCAGGAGACAACTTATCTTGGAGCTGAGCTAAACAATGTAGCTGCAGGTATTTTATGGTCAGGTCTCTTATGCTGTGAAAAGTTTGTTTAGAAATACTTTATTTACAATAGTGATCATTTCTCTATGATTGGCAAGGGCGAATTTGCACTAAAGCCAACTATGCCAATGCATAGCCTTTGTTTGCTGTGGGCCCTAGTCTTACTTACTTATTTTTCTGTGTGCACATGCACTGCCATTCAATTGTGCAGCACTGCCGCCCATGCACGTGTAGCCGCAAGGACCGACAATGGTAGGCTAGGGCAAAACAGGCAGCTAAGAGGCAGGCACAGAAACACAGAAACATAGAATTTGTTGTCAGATAAGGACTGCTTGATCCCCAGTCTGACCATTAAACCCTGCCAACAGCATCCCTCAGATCCTTCATGATCTCTGGATATTCCACCGCCCTTGTTCCTTTTCCATAAGATTTTCTTATGCTTATCCCATGCTTTTTGAATTCTTCCATTGTTTTAGCCCCAACTAACTCAGCTGGCAACCTGTTCTAGAGATCCATCATTCTTTCTGTGAAGAAGAGATTTCTCATATCCCTCCTGAATTTACCCCCAGCTTCACACCATGTCTCCCTCATTCTTGAGCACATCTTCTTCTGAAAATAGTCCCTCCTGCACCTTATTCACACCACTTATGTATTTAAATGTCTCTATCATGTCCCTTTCTCTCTCCTTTCCTTCAGGGTGTACATATTGAGTTCCAACAGGCTCTCCTCATAGGTCTTATGTTGAAGTACCTCACCATCTTAGCAGACCTCCTCTGGACCATGACCACTCTGTCTGCATCATTCTATAGATGTGCTATTCAGAACTGTACACAGTGCTTCAGAAGAGTTCTTACAAGTGACCTATATGGAAGTAACACAACCTCCCTTCTTCTGCTAGTCATCCCTCCCTATACAGCCCAGCATCCCATTAGCCTTCCCAACTGCCTTGTCAAGCTGCCTAGTTACCTTAAGATAATTTAAGAGAATTACACTGAGGTCTCTCTCCTGCTTGTTTTTGTCAACCTCACTCCTCCCATATTGTATTCAGATTCTGGGTTCCTGTACCCCAAGTGCATTATTTTGCAGTTTTTGGCATTGAAATTAAGTTACAATATGCTAGACCACTCCTCTAGCTTTCTCATGTCTCTCTTCATCCTCCACCCCCTTGGAATGTCACCCTGGTACAAATGTTGGTATAATCTGCAAATAGGCAGACTCTCCCTCAGATCCTCTGCAATGTCAGTAATAAATACATTAAAGAGGACCTCACAGCACTTACCCTTTGACACCCCACTGTTCACCTTCCCTCCTCTGAGTGAATCCCATTTACTGCTACCCTCTGTCTCCTATCCCTAATTTCTTACCCAAGTTAACATGTTGTGAATGTTACCTTGGCAGGCATTGAATGAACAATCAGTGGCTGTTGCATTTGCCACCATTCACCTGCTTCTGCCTGCAGCCTGACAACTTCGGAGACAATCTACATCCAAGCAGGTCATCATGCTATTGTGGTCATGACTGGAGTGGCCCATCCTCCAATTTTTCATTACCACACATGTCAAGGTTGTCGGGTCAGACACTGCAGTAGGTGTGGACAATGGTCAGGTGCACAGTTGTGGAGGAAGAAGCAAACCTTGAGTCTGAGAATGAACTGTGGCCCACTGTGAGAGCAAGTGGAGGCTTGGGGACCTGCCAACATAAATTGTCCTCACCTGTCTGATAGAAGGAGTTGTAACATAAGTCTTACATGCTCAGGCTGTGACTTATTGAAATGCAGACTGTTGAGGGCTGTTGGCAGTTGGCACTGCTAGTGGCTGGATTACTGTTTTTGCAACCCCATGATCATGTGCATGTAGGGATTATTGGTTGCAAATTTGCAATTTATGATTTACAGTAGGGGCCAGGGTGGCCGTTTGCAAACAAAAGCCTTTATAGCATAATGCACTGTACTAGGTGATGTATCACGTCTTGTAACAAACACTACAGTAATACCAATACCATCCTTTCCACTTGCCTTCTTACCAACATCATTGGAAATAAACACAACTTGTAAAATAAATGGCCGTTGTTTAAAAAAAAGAAATAATGGTGAGGTTTTGTAAATGCCATTTATGCCATATTATGACAACATTGGTGGTATAGTACCCCCACCCCAGCAGGCGGTGTCCTGCCACCCAACACCCCATCCCCAAACCAAGCCAGTGACTGGCATAGCCATGTGTTCACCACCATGGCCAGCCACCAACTGAGCTATTAATGAGCATGTAATGTATACAGTAAGCACTCAGTGACTGACAGCTGTCACTGTGCATGTACTGTATACAGTACATGCTCATTCAGAGATCAGTCGGTGGCTGGCCTTGTGGTGAGCGGTATGCAAGTCACCAGCTTGATTTGTGGATGGGGAGCTGGGTGGTGGGACATTGCCTGCTGGGGTGGAGGTTGGGGGGTCACTATACCATCATTGTTGTCACAATATGGCATAACATGGATCGGGACTTTGGGAGGGCATTAAATCACCAGGGAATTTGAATATATTAATACATCTCAGGGACATTGGGGATTGGGAAGAGGTGTACACTAGACCACCAGGGACTAATAATAAATAATCATTTCATGGGGACATCGGGAGGGGGTCCGCTAGTTCACCAGGGAGGGGTTATTTTACTGTTTGGTTATATGGAGTTAATCAGGGATTGGGGTCCCAGGGATCCTTTATGGCTGTGGGTCGCTCTGCAGCCATTTTCCTTGTGTCACTGAAAACAGACGATCATGGCACCTTCCAATGGACTTTGGAGTATCCTTCTGAACATTCAACAGAGCTTGTAACTCTCCACCATGATCGGCCACTATGGATAACAGCCCACTATTTGGGCTGTTACTGCCACATTCTGGGACAAGAACTGTGCATGCACCTCGCACACATGTGCAGTTCTGCTGGTGCCACTCATCTCTGAATGGCATATTGCCATTCACAGCAATTATACATGTGCCAATGCTTGCATGTTCAGTTGCATCACCGCAGCCATCTTGCAAATGGTGCTTAATGGCTCTGGTGGCGCTAACTCTCTAGAGCTTTGGAAGCTCACCACAGCAGTATTGACTCTGACTAGAGCTGTTTATTATAGTGGGGATCAGGCCTGCAGGGGAGGCACGGCAAATTGCTGCAGTAGATCAACTCTCCTAGTGGAGAAATGTTTAAGTATCCTAGACCAGCCCTGGTTTGTCTGATGGTACTTAGAAATTTACTCTCTGGGAGAGTTTTTGAATCCAATTCAGGGGTTTGGCAGCCTGCGTCTGCTGCAAGCCCTGGCACCATGCCATGACCCACTTTGTGGCGCAAAGGGTGGCGAAGCCTGTTTAGTGCAGGCTGCCTACGGTTGACAGGCTGCCTTTGTGAATTGCTCCCAGTGCATCGTTTGGTGCAAGGGCACTTCGCCATTCATCGAGATGCAAAGCCCCTTGCCGTGCACCAGGAGCTTTGAAAATCAGGTGCACTGTGTTTGATATTTGTCAAGAGAAACTGTTTGGAATGACTTAGCAGAACCTGCAGAGCATGTGATTGTATATGCACTTTGGAACTGATGTATATACTGTATATACTGTAAATATTAGCTTAACTCTCCTATAACCCATTTTATCATGTGAATTTTATTGTACATCACTGTGTTTATAAACATTTTTTCCCTGTATGTATAACTGTTTTATATAAGTGTATGATGTATCTGTTATGTATCAACTGTTGAACCTTGACCTTATCAGGTCCATCCTGTAAATGAGCCTTGCTCAATGACGGTCGCCTGAATAAATAAAGATTTGATGATGATGATGATGATGATACTCAGTGACATTTATAAGCGTTTTGTTGCACATCAAATCGTGAGCTTTCTACTTGCAATCTTTGAATAACTGACATTTATTACTTCAGCTTTCTATTTACATGCAAGTCTGAATGATAGCTGGTGAACCAACAGCTTTTCTCTTTGAATGCTAGACAGAATAAAACTTACAGATGCTGCTTTTGACATTTGCATAAAAAACTGTTGGGAATAACTAAAATCAAATTTACAGCACTACTTGCAGACTATGCATTTACATTTACCAAAAGGAATTTTCTGGAATAAGTAAAACTGAACTTGTTGAGCGATTGCTTGCACAAGCACTTTTGGAATTCACATTTACAAGTGCACTTTGCACATGAAGTTGTGAGTTTTATCTCAGCTCTTGCACAACAGACATTCATTACTTGACTCTTGAACTCTGGATGCAAGTCTGAATTATTTCGGTTTACTGATAGCTTTCTGAATTGACTATTAAACTGAATAGAATTTGTTACAGATTTTCTTTGTTTTCTATGCCAAATCGAAATTATTTTAGCCACTGCATTTGATATTTGTCACTTGACATTGGCTCTTTGTCCAACAGTATTATTATGGAGCCACTCACTGAGTTTGAAAGTGATATTTGAAAATTGCCATTTGCAGTTTATGTTTTGAATCAATTAGGCTTTTGAAAATCTAACTTGTACCTCTTTTATGCTGCCAATTCGGTGGCTAAACAGTTTGAATATGTTGTTAAACAAGTCTGCTACTTTTCTCCTATTTAGTTAAAATGATTAACCTGATTTGTACCTCTGAGAACTGCTCTCTTTATGCATGATTTGTACAGCTAATAGGAGTTTTGAAGATGTCTGTTATACAGCTTTTAAGTTCTGATTGGCATTGTCAGAACTAGTTCAGGAAGATTCGAACCCTCTTTGAACCCTGGTGTTCGAGTTCTAGTTTAGAACTCGAACACTAGAGGACTACAAAGGGTTCAATTTTTAACTTAAATGGTGCTGCCGTGCCACTGCCTCTGGTGCTTGCTCCACCTCTGCTCGCTCTGCTGGATGGAGACACTGGGAGGAAGGACTAACAGCTGGGAGGGAGGGACTCGGCAGGAATAGTTAAATTAGTCAACTGTTAGTTTACTACTGGACACTGGTGTGAGAGGCACAATGTGTATAGTACAGTTGAGTCATGTGACTTACTTCATTCAGTAACAGTTATACAGCAGGAAATCAGTGGGGCAGACAGAGCTAGATGACTAGCAGAGCAGATGTGTGTGCTCTGCTCTGCTCCATTTTGGTGCCTTTTGTTGAAATGTCTTGGAATGTTTACAGAGCAGAAGCAGGCACTGGTGGGCACTGACTGGAAGTCTTTTTCTTTGTGGCAGAAAAAATTACAGGGGATCAAAAGGAGCAGACAGGCAGTGGTATTAGTGGCAAGGACAAGGTGGTTTGTTGGGAAGGAGAGGGTTGGCAGGCAGGGAGACTGAACTGACTGGGGGCCTTGGGGGTTTCAGTGTGTACAGGTCATAATCCTGCTGTGTGCACTTTGCTGCACTGTACCCATTACTGTGTGATTCTTGCATGGTGTACTGGCCAGCCCATCATTCTGCTGTGTGCCCTTGACTGCACTGTACCCACTGTGTGACCTTCTGCACTGCAGCCCAGCACCCAATTGTGGTATCTTTAAATACATGCCAGAAATATTTATTTGCCTGGAAGAGAGACAGGAAAATCCATTAAAGAAAAAAATATATACCTGTGTGTGTCACTGTGTTGTGGGATTCTGTTTTCAATGTGGTGCACTGGCCAGCCCATCATCCTGCTGTGTGCCCTTTGACTATATTGTACCCTAACCAGTGTATGTGACTGTGTGTAGCCCAGCAGCCAGTTGTGTGATATCCTTAAAACATGCCAGAAATATATGTGTGACTCTGTCTCCTGAGGCATACTGCGGCCAGCCCATCATCCTGCTGTGTGCCCTTTGATTGCATTGTATCCTACTAGTGTTGTGCAAAATTGAGAAAATTCGTTACAAGAAATATTTTGCAAAATCCACATTCCATGAGATATTTTGTGGGGAGATGCAAAATTTCACCCAAAATTGCAAAATGTCATTTGAAAACTGAAAAATTTTGCCCAGAAATTGTAATATTTTGCATTTGCAACCGAAAATATTTCCCAAATTTTGAAAAATATTTCATGTGCTGAAATTGCTAATTTAGCAGCAATTTCTTTGGCAAAAGTTTATTTCACAACATCTGTATACCTACCCAGTGTGTGTGACTGTGTGCAGCCCAGCAGCCAGTTTTGTGGTATCCCTAAATACATGCCAGAAATATATTTCCTGTTGGGAAAAGAGACAGAAAAATCCCTTTCATTGTGTTGTGTGACTCTGTCTCCTGTGATTATTTATCTCTAGCCTTATTTTGAACAAGTTTTATTGCTTTTGTCCTCAATTTTTTGTGCTGTATTTCACTATTATCTTCATTATTGGAAGCACAATTAAAAATATGGTTCAAGTTCTAAAAAGTTCAAACAATGATTAGAACCTTAGAACTTTTTCAAAAGTTACATAAATACATAAATACTGTTGCTAGACAAGGGTCTATGGCCCACCAGTCTGCCCATTTGAACTTGTAAGATCACTTTAAGTTTGTCTAGAAATCTGTTGCCCCTTACCCGACCTCTAGGATTCCCTTATGTCTATCCCATGCATTCTTAAATCCATGATTGTTTCATCCCCACCACTTCCTGAGGCAGGGTGTTCCATTTGTCCACCACCCTTTCTGTGAATAAATTCTTCTTCACATTTCCTCTGAATTGCCCTCCTCAGCTTCATCCCATGCCTGTAGTTCTGGAATATCTTTTTTGCTGGAAAATAGTGTATTCCTGCACCCTGTCCCTCCCGTAAGGTACTTGTATGTCTCTGTCATATCCCATCTCTCCTTCTCTCCTCCAGGAGTACATATTCAAGTCCTTCAGGCTGTCCACATAGGACTTGTGTTGCAATCCCTGTACCATCTTTGTTGCCCTCTAGAACTAGAACCCAGCATTTCAGAGGTTTCTGACAACCATAGTTCTGATGTCAAGCTCTGATATTGCCAGCATTTTGACTAAATGAATAAATGAATGTTAGGCTGCTCTTCTCAAATGCACATTACTCTTTTTTCACATTTAATATGCTTTATTTATTCATGAAGCGAGGCAGAGTTACAATCAGATTCATTACAATGGCAGTATTCATGACAATGAATCAGATTCACTAAGTATGCTTTTTACGTAACAGTGAGAAATACTTGTCTATTCCCAATATCTCTGCACTGAAGTAAACAAGTACAGTTCTTTATTATAACATATGTCCCTCCATCCCCTTCCCCAAAACCACCAGATCATGTATCATAATAATAGCCTCATATTCCAGCCATCTTATAAAAGTTAAAACTGTAGGATAGTAGGTTGTTAAGAGAATAATCGTAAAACTCAGAAAGGAGGAATAAGTCAAGCCTAATGTTCCTCCTGATTTTATATTGTTAACAGGGTTTGCAATGGTTCCCAAATCTTTTTGTATCTGGCTGATTTGCTTGACATATTGCCACCAGCTGTTCAGCTTGTAAAGCAAACAAGATTTCCTATACCATTCCAGGAAGTGAGGGTGTACTGACCCAACCAATGTCTAAGGATGAGCTTTTTGCACGTGCTGATATCAGGGCCATGTGAGCCTTCTGATTACCAATAAGGGGCCAGAAAGTCACCCACTATCGTACTTCAGGAGAAATCCCTCTGAGAGCCCTAGAAGAGGTACATATGGGAACAAATTGAATTCCAGAAAGGGGTGACCTTCTGGCAAGTCCATAGAACATGGTATAAAGAGCCAGATTCTTGATCTCATCTGGAACAGAGATCACTGGAAAGGCAATCCATCTTATGCAGCCTCACTGGGGTATAACAGAGATTGTGGAGAATCTGATATTGCATAAGGTGGTACTAATTCCAACTTATGAATTGGTATAGATGCTTCCAGATGAGTGGTCATTTTCTGGGGACATAGTGGGAGGAAGAGTCTGGTCCCAACCACAAATCCTGGGGCCTCACTGGCAGCCAGAAATGTTTGGAGAAAGTGGTAATAGTATGATACGAGATGTGAGGGAGGGGCAGCAGAGATTAGTGGGAGGACAACAGAATCAAAATGACTTTGCCACAGGCCTGTGCCAAAATATTAATGAGCACATGCATCATCTGAGGTATTTAAAGCATGATAGGTTGCACCATTGATATATTTCCCTTGCTCTCTGGAATGGCAGTAATTTACCATCTAATGTTAGTTCATGTACTGTTTCTACTACTATATCAGGCCAAAAATGCCTGGATGGCATTTGTCCAGCTATTCGCAGATTAGGATTTCCTACGAGTGGCTGAAAGACATCTTGAGCAGGGCAGATCTTCAGAAAAGAACATAACTGGGACTGAATCAGCAAAGATGCCCCATGAGGTTTATCCCTTAAGGAGGGTGGTAACCTTTTTCTGGATATGAAAGAGAGTGCCCTGTAGTCCATTCCATGGATGAAACAGAGGCAGCTCCATGTTTACCCACTGTGGGGTGTAACCTTGAGTGTCTGATGGACATAACCAATGGGATATCTTATGGAAATGAAGGGCTAAATAGTACATAAAAATTAAGAACTTGAAGACCACCATCCTGCTTGTCCTCATTAACTTAAAGAGTGCCTGACAGGCTGCTTTGCCCTTCCATAGAAAGGAGGCTAGAATTCTGTGTACTTGGGTAAACCAAGATTGGGGAGAAACCAGTTATACATCTGTAAGGGTACAACAGCTGGGGTAAAAATTCATCTTGATAATGTTAATCTGCCCCATAGTGAGAAAGGCAGAAGAGACCAACATTCCAAATCCACTTTAATACTGGAAATGATAGTGTCCTGATTATATTGTATAATCCTATTGGGAGAGGTACTAAGAAAAATACCTAAATATTTAAGTTTATCCTTCCTCCAAGTCAGACTGAGATAATCCACTTCTGCTTGAAAGGTTCTGTTGTTAAGGGCATGATCTCCGTCTTGCTAAGAGTTAAGTTTGTAGTTAGATATAATACCGAATTGAGAAATAATTTGCAGTGCTGGTGGTAATGAAGTGGCGGGAAGAAGGTGTAGAAGAATATCATCCGCATATACAGAAAGCTTATAATCTGTATTATGAATTGAGACACCAGTAACCTGCGGTGAGGAGTTAAGCTTCCTGATGAGGTTCTAGAAACAAGTTACAGTAAATAAAAGGAGGATAAAGAGCAGCCTTGCCTGATACCTTGGTATAAGGAAAAGGTTGGGACAGTATACTATTACACAGGACCTAAGCTGTAGGAGAAGAATATAAAACCTTAACCTATTGTGTCAAACTCTGTCAAAGGCTTTCTCAGCATCCAGGGACACCAAGGTGGCAGAGATTTCTAAATTCCTGGAGGCCAGAGGAGATATGAGATTTTCGAAGGTGATCAGCAAGTCTCCCTGATGAACCCACCTGTTCCCAACTGATTAGGGAGTCCTAGACAACAACTAGTCTTTCAGCTAGAACTTTAGAGAGAATCTTGAGGTCAAGCGTTAATAAGTGAAATCACCCTATGGTTGATAAGCAGCAGTGCATCCCAATTCGAGCAGGGATAACCACAATGGAGGCAGTAGTCAGTGAAGGTCAGATAAACCTTTGTCAGAAATGTAGTTGCATGTGTCTAGAAGTATAGGTGCTCTCTATTCTTTTAGTGCTTTATAAAGATTCATAGTAATCCATCCAGGACGAGGGCATTGTCTGGGGTGAGAGTATCAATTGCCTGAGAAATTTCTGTTAGGGTTAGTGGGGCTTTCAGAAATATCTGTTGGGAGCTGAAAGTTCAGGAAGAAAGATGCCCTGAAGAAAGGAGTTAAACTGTTTTTGATGGAAAGAAGAAGGTTGGGGAGGGGAGGCGTATAACTGTTGGTAAAAATTTCTAAAGGCTTCTACTAGTCTCGGGAAATGTCAAGAGTTGTCCTGAGTCACTACATATCGAGGGAATTATTTTATCTGCTGCTTGCAATTTAAAGGCAAGAGCCAATGACTTCCCTGCTTTTTCTTCCTAGTCAAAATATTTCACTTTGGAATGTAGAATCACATGCTCTGCCTTTTCTCCCTGTAGTTATTGTATTGATATCTGAGGTACTCCAAAGTTCCCAGTCTGACTGTGGGGAAGAGGAAAATATACTCCTCCAGGTGCTTAATTCTAGACAGCAGAGAAGTAAGAAGGCCGATGTCTGATTTTGCATTTAGCAGAACTCGAATAAGATCCCCCTGGCGTGTACATTTTAAGCACCCCATGGCATATCAAGCTTAGATACGGAAGGGAATTAAGTATCATGAAGTTGGTAATAAATGATTGAATGAGCTGTAATGAGTCTCTAGCCTTAAGCAACTGGTTATTCATGATCCACATCTTGTCTCTGGAAAGAGACGGGGTTAAGTTCAATTGAAGAAAAACAAGGTGGTGGTCTAAAACAGCCTTAGGTGGGTAATAACACAGGGTTACTCCTGGAAGGAATAAGAGCTCAACAGAAAGTAGTCAATTCTGAGAAAGAATTATGGGGAGACAGCGGAATGAATATTGCTGATTGGAAGGGTTAGGGTCCACCATGGATCTACCAGACCAGCCGACCCATGAGGTCCATGAGAGCCATCTGACCTTAAGACAAAGCCTGACAGGAGTGTCCTGATTTATCTAGTTCACTGCATTGTACTAGGTTCCAGTCTCCACCCAGAATTATCGGTAGGGAACCCCAGAAGACAGGACGGACATAAGGGTGGTGAAAAATCCAGGGTCCTCTGCATTAGGGCCATCTGTTGCTCCTAAAACCACTTTTAGGTGACCCAAAAGGACACGTATGAAGACAAAATGTCCATTAGGGTGAGTCATTTCTTGAAAGAGACAGAATGGAATTCTCCGAATTATTAAAATAGCAACCCCTCTCTTATGGGAATCCAGATCTGCTCCAAAAACTTGTCCCACCAGGACCTCCTAATTAGAAGAACTTGGGAAGAGGGCAAGTGGGTCTCCTGTAAGAAGGTGATATCTATCTGAAGTTTGCATAGATGTAATATGATCTTGGCACGTTTAGTAGGGGATTGTGCACCTTTAACATTCCAGGAACAAAATTATAGACTGCCATGATATTTATATAAATATGACGGTAAACTATCTGACTACAGATATTTCCTACAATCCAATATAGAGTCATTTGCATGTGGACAAGATTCTCTCTGGTGGGAACCCCACATCTAGTAACCCCAAAAGATTTCCTTTCCATACAGGAAAGAACCCACCCAATCCCAATCCCAGTCCTGGATACCTTGCAAAACCCGTAACAAAAATTACTAGATTCCCCCAAGTTGGTGGACCAACACATCCCCTCCCACACAATTGATTGCACAAAACTCTCAGCTAACATAGCTGTTGCCCCACCTCCGGGCCCCTCGCCTCCCCCACATCAACATCTTGCTAATAATCAGAAAATTACTTAAATAACTAGCAATAATAGCTTCTAACCCAGAGAGTGGCTGGGCGATCTTAAGTGTCCCAGGAAGGACTAATAAGAGACCTGTGAAAAATGGTGAACCAGTTTCTTGGCATTGAACACTGTTACATAACTAAAATGAACTGTTTTAAAACAAGAAAGAAATTATGATGTCTCCTCTCCTATTAACTGCATAGGGAGGCGGGACCATGTCCACTTTAAACTGAGGAAATGCAGGTCCTTATTATACTGAGTCCGTGTCCCAAACAGGCTAACCTTGCCAGTCACAAGTATGGTGACTGAACTAGCTAGAAAAGAAAAAAAAAGAAAGAAACCCTAGTTATATTTAATAGGTCCCCATTCAGATTACTAGGGTGTTCAGCCAATATGTCCCTCCTACATCCATCCGAAGAGTCCCTTCCTTCTTAGGCCTCTTCTCAGAAAACTGGAAGAGTAACCAAAACATCCACAAGTTGAGGCAAGTGGCCTAACAATGCCAAAAGGTAACTGGAGAGTAAGAAAAAAAGTCTGTTGCTGTGGATAGAATTTTTAAACCCAAAGGTGAAGAACAGACGAAATCCACCCCAATATTACAACAATACTGATCACAACCAGTTAGGGCTCCCAGGTTCAGGTGTCCTTGAATAGGTCAGGCAGGAGCCTTTTAGTTCCTTCCTCACGGCTTCTAAGCTGTCATAGGAGTGCCACTTGTCTTGGACTTGGACTTGGAGACATGCAGAATATAGCATATGGAATTGGATCCCCGAAGCTATGATTTTAGTGACCACGGATGGAGGCTACTCGCTTCTGTCGGGTCCCTGCTGGTAGGTCCTGAGATATACACAGTTTGGTGACTTCCCATAGTCTGTCCTTTCGTCCTCATTTTTTTAGAATATACTGCTTGTCCAAAAGTTTAATAAATTGAGCATAGAAAGGCCTAGGAGGGAACCCACTTGAGATTGAGGTCATAGGGATCAGCGGGCCCTTTCCACGATATAAGTGGGACCATTGGGAGAGAGCACGACTGCTCGTTCTAAAGGTTTCTGTGCAAACTGAATAGGAGTAGTCCCTCTTCACCTTCTGGCAGACCAAATACAATCAAGTTGTTCTTCCTGCTACACCCCTCAGATCTTCCAATTTCACCTCTAGTTTGGTAATTTTGTGTCACATGGCCGAGGAATCGGATTCGGCCCTGTCTCTCCAGGTCTCCAGTAGAAAGCCTGAGCCTCCACATCCCCATCTGTCTGCCCAGATCTGTCAGGTGTGCATGCACCATTTTAACTTCCACAGTGAGTTCTTGTATAGCTAAAGTTAAGGGTTCTAACGCCTGGAGGAGCCGATCTTCTGAGAGGCAAAGGCACCATTGTGGGAGTGGACATTTGGCTGGTGAGCAGGGACTGGGCCTTAGAGCATTTGGCCTGCTTGTCTGGCATCTGTGGAGGGGTGTGCTTGGGAATGGCCTTCACATTTCCAGATCAGACATGATGCCTGTTCCGTTCTGCCACTCTAAGCACTTGCATGTTAACAGTGGTCCCGCTGTCGTCTTGAAATTTAATTTCTTTACTAGTTTATAGAAAGATCAAAAATAAGCGAGTAGTACAGGGACACAAACCATAGTAAATGACAGTAATTACTTAAAGGTAACAGTAAGAGACAACAAAATTCTGTAGAGACAACAAAATTCTGTAGGAATCATTGAGTCCTATAAAATAATAGGAACCCCCTTCCCATCCCTTATCCTCATACCCAGTCCCCCCACCCTGGATGTGCCTTATTAAAAGAGAGACAAACCCTACTACATATAGCATACATTAGAATGTAACCTTTATAAGACAAAGAATACACAATGAGCTTATAGCAGCTAAAGGAGCCAGAGGTGTTCCCATAAAGACATTAGTTCAAATAGAGAGCATACAGTTTACCCCATTTCTGATCAAATGTGGTCAAGCGATTCGGAGCTTGCTATTAATCTTTCAGTCCGAAGCAGAGAGAAATTTCACTGATCCATTCTGCATACGATATAACCAGTTGGTCCACCCAGTGCCTGAGGACCAATCTTTTAACAACTATAGAAATTAAAGCCATATGGAATCTACACTCCTTAACCTGTATATTGGAGAACATCCCTAGAATACATACTTCTATGGTAAATAAGTCTCCCAGACCCAAAGAGGTCTAGGTTGGACTGGATGGACCCGCCATAAGCGGAGCCACCTTGTCACACTGCCAAAAATATGTACCAGGTTCCTTCCACCATGCCACACCTTGTACAAGAGTTGAAGGTAGTCTATCTAATTTAGCCAACTTGACAGGGTATAGTACAAGTTATTCAATATATGATACTGGGTGAGCCTATGCCTATCGTGAGAGAGATACGGTACATGTCTACTCAAATCTGATCCCAGACTAGAGGGTTTCTGGCAGAAGAGGACCAACATTTAGAACCAATAAGGGGTTAGGAATTTAATGTCCAATAGGAAGGAGTAAATCTTGGAAATACTATGGGCCTTATTTGCATGTTCTTGTAGCTGGTCTAGGAAGGGCTTAACTTGAGCCGATATGGGGTGGACCCAAAACTGGAGGCCAATAGTTGTCTTAGCTGGAAGACTTTAAAATAAACTTCTGAGGGATGTTATATTTGGCCATAACCTCTCCCGAGGATAAAAGAATTATTCAGATACAAGTCATCGACACAACAATCCCTCAGCTGAGGAAGCCAATCTAAGGAGAGGAGACCACCAATCTTAATATTTAAGTTTAGAGTAAGAGGCTGAGTAGTGTCTTTCCTAGGAGAGAGGTTGAAGAAATTCCAGCATTGATTCAACACTTTAATGGAGGCACCTATGACACTACCTTGTAGAGGGAGGTAATATGGAAAAAGTATAATAAATAATTCTAGATGGCTGGAGACCATGCTCGACTAAAATCTTCCTCTCTGAGTTGTAACCAAATTGGTAGAGAATCATCTGCCCTTGAGTCATACCACCTCCCGATTTTCAACATGTGACTTGCCCAATAATATAGCATGAATTGGGAAGGCGAAAAGCCCCCTTTTCTTTAGGTAAGTTAAGCTTTAAAAGGCTTTCTTGGGTTGTTTGCCTTGCCAAATAAACTTGGAAATAAACCTATGGAGGTGTTGGAAATAGGACATAGGTAGGTATATATTCATTAAACTAAGTGGGTAAAAACCCAAGGCAAAACATTCATCTTGACGATATTTATCGACTCCACAGAGATAGGGGAAGAGCAGACCATCTCTGAAGGTGCGTGCTGTATTTGGTCAGCAAATCATCAGGTTAAGCCTCCTGAAAACTTCAGGGTCTTTGGTAAGATAAATACCTAAGTATTTAAAAGACGAAGGGCCCATTTCATGCCAAACTGGGTAAAGTTAACCTGAGGAGTGTTGACATTCAGCGGAAATATAATTTATTTAGCCAAATTCAGCTTGTAGTTTGCCACCTGGCCAAACCGGGCAATAATATGCACTATGTGTGTTGAAGCGATTCTGGGTTAGTCAGATATAGGAGAATATCATCGGCATAGGCTGAAAGAACCAGAGACTGTTGTTGAATGACACACCTGTGACCAGAGGTGAGTTCTTGATACTGAGAAGGAGAGGCTCCAAATATAAATTAAACAAGAAAGGTGACAGGGGACATCCTTGCCCGTGCCTGTAAATAACGAGAATCGAGAAGAAAAGACCCCGTTACAGTAAATTCTAGCAGTAGGATTTGTAAACTGACTTAATCCACTGGATGAAAGTCTTTGGGAGCCCATTCTCCCAATATAATCCAGAGAAACTCCCAGTGAACTCTGTCAAAGGCTTTTCCGCATCAATGATACTAAAGCCATAGGAGCTTGAGAGTCTTGGGCGGCCTGGAAAATATGTGAGAGAGCGCATGGGTGGTCAACTGAGGATCTGTCTTGGACAAACCCTACCTGTTCAGGACTTAACAAGTTGGACCAGACTCGTTTGATTCTAAGGGCTAGGATTTTCGTTAGAATTTTAATGTCATAGTTTAGTAGTGAGATTGGTCGGTAAC
The DNA here is from genome assembly GCA_016271365.2 of Neoceratodus forsteri. Classification (NCBI taxonomy): domain Eukaryota; kingdom Metazoa; phylum Chordata; order Ceratodontiformes; family Ceratodontidae; genus Neoceratodus; species Neoceratodus forsteri. The sequence continues at coordinate 1,525,740,527 of CM057455.1, forward strand.
TAGATGGGTCCGTCAGAGACTTATCTGGTTTCAATATCAAAACAATAGTGGCTTCTAGCTGGGAAGGGTCCAGGATATGGGAAGTAAACATGTACTCGAACAGTTTCATTAAGGAGAGCAAGTTCCTACCAAAAACTTTTAAAAGTTGGAAGGAAAACCATCAGGCCCCAGAGCCTTGTCCGGTTTAGTTCTCTGATCACCTCTTCCACCTCTGCCACCGTGATAGGGGCAATCAGAGCCTCCCTTGGTGGGTCTGCAGGGAGGAAGGGAGACCATCCAGAATTGGTCCACATGAGAATGAGAAAAGTGGGAGGAACCACTGCCATATAGTTCCCTGTAAAAGGACTCAAAAACTCGTGAAATATCCCTGGGAGAGGTTTTAAGTGAGCCATCAGAGGATAATAAAGAGGCCCGCTGTCATCTATGCTACTACTGCTAGCTGTTTTAGTGGAAATTAAACTTCTTTTTGTATTAAAATGTAGGTTTTCTGTGGCAAGTGCGGGAGCACGAGGAAACTGCTGTCTGATCAGAGCATCACGTGGCTCCCAAATGCACATTACTCTTACTAAGATACTATTTTTGTCAATTAAACAGTGGGCTGTACAGATGCCTCTCACTGTCTTTTAACTGGAATGATTGATTATATTAATGTTTAGAAATTTGGAAGTGATGATGACCAGTCACCGCTACTAAAAAGTGCTTATACAAATTTCCTGGTGTTAGCCCTACTAAAGGAGAAAGGTGTCTCCTGGTTTGCCTTCAACAAAGTCTCAACACTGAAACTCAAGACATGTTTCTGCAGTAGCTACAATTATTTCAACTTAATATAACTGATTTTGATCAGCAATAAGAGAACACATCTGGCTCCTGCTCTCACTCTACAACTACACAAACAAGGACACTGCAGGGAACATTCTACAGTAATGTATACCATGTGACCATCCTTTAGACAGGAAGTGATCTATGTGATCTGTTCTCCAGCATGCACTTCACGGGTATACTGCTTTGCCAGTGTGTTTTGTCATTTGAGACTACAGTATGCAGTTTTAACTTAACAGCTTTGCAGAAGACTGAAAGAAATGTATTAGGAGGCAGTTCTGATTCCTCCACTATTCTAGAAACAGTTGTATTTTCCAATCCCTATCTAAAAGGGACACTTGTATAACTGTAAGGCCATGGTTCCTTCCTGTGTCTTGGGGTATATGGTGGCATTTGTTATCCAGAAATGTCCCACTTACATCCAGAAACACTCAGTACCTCAATCACCATGTCATCATGGGCCTGGGCAGCTGGGGAGCAGGGCAATAGCAACACAGGGCACCAATAAATATGAGACCACCCACAGAATCATTGTTGATAGATGAGAGTTGGGTTAAGTAGGTTGTGTCTTTATTGCTGTCTGTGTGGTACACAGTCTAAAGGGCATCACCCTGTCCAATCACATATGGTTGTTTATGATTTCATCATACCACTGGCATGAGCAATACTATTATGTCAGCTCCTCAAATTGCTTAAATACTGCTGCACAGATATTTACACTTTTACTGAAACCTTATCTCCCATATGGGGTCCCTTGGCATTGTCATCCACAAGACCAAATGTGTCCAGGCACTCTCACCAGCCAGGCCAATACACTATCCTGGGGGGTATGTCTACATATGACTCTATGCCAGCTAGTGGCATCTTAACAGATTAGTGACCAGACTATGGTTTTCTTCTAAATGTTTGAATGGTCAATTCAGCTGTGTGGGTATGTGTGTCTCCTGTCCGACATCACATTGATGGTTCTAGTGACCAATACAACAGACTTCATTGTCTGGCTAACTACAGTGAGACTTAACCAACCCCACCTCTTGGCAAGCATCTTATCCTTTGAAACTAGCATGCACTTTATTGGGTATACTGTACTTTGCAAGTATGTTTTGCCATTTGAGACTACAGTGTGCAAAGTTTTAACTCATTGGCTTTGCAGAAAACTGTCTGAAAGAATTGTATTGGAGGCAGCTCAATTCCTCCACTGTTCTGGAAACAGTTGAAATGATTCCAATCCCTCTCTCAAAGGGGTGCTTGTATAAATGTAAGGCCTCAGTTCCTTCCTGAGTCTTGAGGGTATATGGTGGCATCTGTTATCCAAGGATGTCCACACTTACATCCAGAAACACTCAGTACCTCTAAATCACCATGTCACCATGGGCCTGGGTAGATGGGGAGCAGGTAAAATAGCAACACGGGCACCAATAAATATGAGACCACCCACAGAATCATTGTTGATACATGAGAGCTGGGGTCAAGTAGTCTGTGTCTTTATTGTTGTCTCTGTGGTACACAGCAAAAGAGCATCACACTGGCCAGTCACTTATATTTATTTATTTATTGGTTTATTAACTGGGTGAGGACACTGGTACAAGGTCCTTTTCAGATCCAACCCAGGAATACACAATTACAGAATATAAAACAGCATAAAACTAACAAAACAATTAAATAATACATTTACACTGAATTATGTAATAAAACTGTTTTAACATAATCTTAAAACAAGGAAGAGGTTGCCAAACAAAGTGACACAGGTAAGTATTCTGGTATAAAGGTGTTGCAATAGAAAATGCACTTCAATTTGATTAGACACTGCTGCACAAATAGTTACAGTTTTCTGAAACCTTATCTCCCATATGGGGTCCCTTGGCACTGTCACCCACAAGACTAAATGCGTCCTGGCACTCTCACCAGTCAGGCCAATACAATATCCTGGGGCAACTATTCCTGCACATGACTCTACCAGCTTCTGGCATCTTAACAGAGCTTGGTTTTCTCTAAATGTTTGAATAGTTAATCCAGCTGTGTATGTGTCTGCTGTCTGACATCACACTGATGGTTCTAGTGACCCAACACAACAGACTCCCTTGTCTGGCCCTAACCTCTGTGAGACTTAAATGACCCTAAGCCTCACCTGGCACCTTATCCTTTGGAACCATTACCATTTATTATTACAGTACATTTTTCTAGGGATTACTCATTATTCTTTAGGTGCCTTTTCTCTAGGTGTTTCATAAAGGTTCCCTTACATTGCTCCCCCTCTTGCGAGTATATTGGTGGGATAAGACCTGCCAGAGGCCACAGTGACCTCCTTTGAGAGGGGATGCCACTGTTTCCTAGAACCTGTCAGAATAGGTAATTCTTCTTCCTATTGGGGCAGGACTATTTTGGGTTCTTCCTTCTCTGCTGGTCTCTGGAGGACCCTCCCAATCCTGGGGGTTGGGGGAGATGAGAGAAAATACTCCCTCTCTGCTAGCTTTTCTAGGCCTCCAGACCTCCCTGGATCTGAACCTCTATAGGTCTGAGCTCTCAGCTAGACTTCCCTCTTTTAGAGAGTAAAGGGGATGCAGGGTCATGAATTATTCATGTCCCAGCTCCTGGTGGGCTGTGCCAGGAAGTACAGGACATCAACCTCAGACAATCTATCTTCTTGCTGAGACCCAATACAGAGCAGCTCTCAAGGTCGGGGGTAACCCTTTAAGTGATCCTAGTAACCTGCTTTGAGTTTGTATTAAGAGGCTGGTTACACTCCTCTTCAAAAGCCTTGGGTTCCTGCAAGAACAACCCGATGCTGCTGCTCCTAACTCATTTACAGGCAATTCTGCCCCTGGTGTCCACATGCAAAGGTGATCCTGCTCCTTTAATCCTCTGCCTGCATACAGCAGAGGCTGAACCCACAGAAGGCCTCACTTGGACCAATGAGGGCTTAAAGCAGCAGTATTTGTTAGTCTGTGAAAAAATTTATCATATTTTTTTTGTGTAAATGTATTTTTGACAACTTAAGATTCATGCTTAGTATATTTTTTGTTGTATCAGCTGTGTTCAGATTTTTTTAATAGCTGATCTTGTAGTTGATGACTCACGTCTGTTAAGATGGCCGCCATTCACCACTTTTTAAACATCTCTTCCCTGGTGTTACTTGTTGAATGTGCATGCCAGATTCATTCTATGAGTTGCATTAGGATAATTATTCTGCATGTTTCTGATAGTAAATAGCACAAAATATTTAATTGTTTTCATGGTAGGTGTGGCATGAGCATAGCAAGGGTGTGGCATGGACATGGCAACTTTTATAACTTCAAGACCCCATATCTTGGTTCAGGAATGAAAGAAATGAAAAAATGGTGTATCTTGATATTTTTGCCAGACAAACCTTGTTACTGAAAAGGTGTATGTTTATTAACAATGGGTCTTAACTGCTGGAGTGGCTGGCACATACACTAACTATGCTACAATACACTTTTCACTAATATCCAATACTGCATCACATTTCTTTTAGGACACAATTAGCTTAGTACCTTAGATGTGAGATGACACTTAGTTGCCTTGTAACAGCCTTCACTTTCACAAATTCTTTGGTCTTCTATTGTCCTTCCTTCTCTTTCCTTAGGGACATTATGGTAAGACTCAGCTCCACCTCCAAGAAAGCATAAGAGAATAAATTATACAGCATCACTATATACTCAACAATATTATTATTTCTTCAACAAGTGGAAAAACTGGTTTTAATGTTAAACATGAAGGTCCTTACTTTTCAGATTGTGAGAGCTATAAATCTGCTTCCTAATGGGATTGGTTTCTCAGAGGATATCAGAGGTGCATACTTTTAAGTTAGTTCAAATTGTCACACTGTGGCCTCTGCTGCATTGTCTCTGCACTAGGCAAGTGTAGGCACCTGGAACTGAGGTCACAAGCCACTTCTGTTTGTGTAGCGGTAGTACTACTTTCCACCATAGATAGGGAAGACACAAAATGTCTTCAACAGTTGCAAACATACAAACTGTTGGTGTTTCCTGATGGAGAAAAAGTAGGACCCCTTCCAACCCAAGTGTAGTTATGCAAAGTCCAGGGCATCTGCCTCAACATAATGTAAAGGATGGGGCTTTTGCATGCTCCCCATCTGGCCTGATGGTCCAAATAAAGTATCCAGTCTGTCAACCATCCAGACTGGTGTAAAGGACCTCATTTATCCAGATGCTCCTACCCATGTCCCAAGTGGAAATCTTGGTTCTAGCAATATGGGCAATTACATTGTTATTCTCTGTAATACTCATGGTCCCATCAACCGGGCTTTCTGGGCATCTAGCAACCAAATTTGTTCACACTGAGCATCTACAATTTCTTTATAGCCATCCTGGCATGTATGGGTAGCAGTATCCATATCGTGTTTCAACCCATCTCTTCATGACAGTCAGCTTGGCTAATCTTATCAAGATGTCTGACTTCTCTTTTGCCTGGTAGCTGCACAGGTCCACCATCATTTCTTCATTGCTTTGTCAATTGCCCTGCCGATGGTCTGCCTTTGTTTGTACAGTATGGGCCTCTGTTTTGCTTGGATCTGAAGCCTCTGGGTGGTAGAAATGAGTGGGGGTTTGGAGACACCTGTGGAAGACTTTGGAACAACTGGGGTTACCACTTCCTCCATTACTTCCTCCACCACCACATCTGGATCTGGTGCCTCCTCCTTTCTGTTGTTATGGTGCTGCTGTCCTCCTTTTGGTGGTCAGTCAGAGCTGGCTGAGGAATGGCCTCTAGGCAGACCACAAGATCAATGCCCAAGCCAGGAGCTGGGCTCAGAAAATTTAGAGCCATCAGGCCCTATGAGCTGTAGAGACACTCTGGACTGCCAAACTGACTCACTTTGGAACATGACCCACTCTTATTGACTGACACACCAGACTCCACACTCACCACATAGTCTGCCAGGGTGGGGTTTGCATCCAGAGACCTCACCAAGGCTCTAGATAAATAATCCAGTCTTGACCCCAGCATCTTAGCAGTCACCTCCTGGGACCAAAGTATTTCCAATAGATGAGCTCCTCTTCAGCGGATCAAGCCCTCGACTATGGCTTCTCCTGTTCCTGCAGGCCTTGGCTGGACCTATACCGCCAGATGGTACATATCAATGTTGGTGACAAAGGTAGACACTATGATCATGTTCTGTTCTTCTTTAGGCCACAGATCAGGAGAATGCCTGTGGGGCTTTGGAGGGTGACTATCCCAGGTTCAAGTATAGCATGGGTGTAAAAGGGTTCACAAAGCTTCACAGTCAGTACTCTGTCTCCATGGTGAAAACAGTGGTTGCAGTACCTAGGGAGAGATTTTGTAGCAAGTCACTCCTTAGCCAGTGTTTGAACATCCCAGTAACCTCCACAGGCAAGGCTCTTGGCTCAGGGTAAGTTAGTGAGGTAAACACAAAGATAGATAAGTCAACAGGAGAAAGGTTGGGGTAAATGGAGAAAAAGCAAAGGCATTAAGGACAGGGATGGTTCAAAAAGGAGTAAGGGCATCAAAAATGGAGGGTAATGAGTACCAATGCCCATAGTCTAGGTAACAAGCTCCCTGAACTGGTGGCCTTGATGAAAGAGGGACACTTGATATTGTGACAGTCAAAGAAACATGGTACACAGAAAACCATGACTGGGATGTCAACATACCAGGGTATACAACCTCCAGGGAGGGACAGGGAGGGTAGAAGAGGAGGAGGAGGAGGAGAAGCTCTGTGTAAGGGAAGGGATTAAAGGGTAAACAGAGATGAGAGAGGAGAGGAGGCACTGTGGGTCGCCCTGGAGACCAGTCATGGCACCCCAATCTGCATGGGGGTTGTATACAGACCCCATCTCAGGGGAAGAAATGGACAAGGAAATGATAGAATGATCCTTAGGATGGCAGAAAAGGAGATATTGTTGATGGGGACCTGAATATGCCAGATGTTAACTGGAGCACTTTACTGCAGCCACATCCAAGAGCAGGGTCATTCTTGATGCCCTACAGGGAGCATGCCTCAGACAGCTAGTGCTGGAACCCACTCGGGAGGAGCAATCTTAGAACTGGTACTCTCAAACGGGACAGAGAGGATCTCAGATCTTGAGGTGGGTAGCCATCTGGGAACAAGTGACCACCAAACAGTGTGGTTCATGATAAACAACAGCCAGAGTCAAACCATACTAAAGTGAGGGTACTGGACTTTAGGAGGCTGACTTTGTCAAAATAGGAGAGTGCCTCAGAAAAGCATTAGCAAACAGGCGGGAAGGAGGGTGGAAGAACAATAGGGAAACATCAAAACTGCCATCACAGAGGCAACAAGCCTTTGTGTGAAACAAATAAATCAAAATGAAAGAAAAACACTATGGTTCTCAAAAGAGGTGGTGGGAAGGTTAAGGAGAAAAGATAGCATTCAGGATGTATAAGGAAACGCAGAAGGAGCAGGAAAGAGAACTGTACCAGTTAAAGAAGAAGGAAGCCGGGAAGGCAATCAGAATAGTAAAGGCCCAAACCAAGGAAAAGATAGCTAACTTGGTTAAGAAGGGGATAAAACCATTTATAGGTACATTAGGGAGTGAAGAAAGACCAAGGATGGAGGGATAATGAGGCGTAATAAAGGGAGGTTGGTGGGCAGAGAGGACAGTGAAAAGCAGGGATACTGAATGAATACTTCCACTCAGTATTTACAAAGGAAGAGGAGGAGAGGTACATAATCCAATCAATAGAAGCACTCTGAATAGGAGTCGTTACTAGTCCTTCCACAGAAGAAAGGGTTCTGAAAGAACTCCTAAAACTGAAGGTGGACAAATAAATGGGGCCTGACAGGATTTACCTCAGAATTCTAAAAGAACTAAGGGTAGAACTAGTGACACCACTGACTACTTTTTAACAAATCATGGGTGGATGGTGTGGTACCTAAGGACTGGAGGAGGGCAGATGTGATTCCCCTTCACAAAAGTGGGATCAAAGCAGAGGCAGGAAACTACAGACCTGTTAGCTTGACTTCAGTGGTAGGGAAAATGATGGAATAACTTCTGAAAGAAAGAATCGTTGAGTACCTAGAGGCCAGGGCACAGGACCCGAGCAGCATGGATTAACAGTGGGAAGGTTATGTCAGATGAATCTCTAGATTTCTTTTGCTGGGTGACCAAGTAGTAGACCAGGGAGGGGCTGTGTACATGGCCAACCTAGACTTTAGGGCATTTGACACAGTCCCACACAAAAGATTAGTAAAAAATTAGCCAGCCTGGGAGTGGTCCCAGGTTGGTAGCCTGGGTAGAAAATTGCTGGACAACAGGACAGAGAGGTAATAGTAAATGGAGTCTGCTCTGAAGAAAGGGTGGTTACTAGTGGGGTACCGCAGGGTTCAGTACTGGGCTGTCCTTTTAATGTCTTTGTAGGTGACATTGCAGAGGACTGAAAGAAAAGTATGCCTCTTTGCAGACAACACAAAGATCTGCAACAGGGTTGAGACAGAAGGGGGCGGAAAGGATGAGAAGGACTTGGCAAGGTTGGAAGAATGGTCAAAGTATGGCAGCTTAGATTCAGTGCAAAGACGCAAAGTAATGCACCTGGGAAACAAAACCCAGAGGTAGAGCACACAATGAGGGGAGGTATTAACAACAACACAAATGGAAAGGGACCTGGGGTAGTCATATCTGATGACCTAAAGGTAAGCAAGCAATGTGAGAAGTGTAGGCTGGCTGGGGGTATACTGGGATGTATAGGAGAGGCGTCACCAGTAGGAAACAGGAAGCTATTATCCTCTGTATAGACAGTTGATGAGACCCCATCTGGAGTACTGCATCCAGTTCTGAGACCCCATCTCCACAAGGACATAGACAGGATGGAGGCAGTCCAGAGGAGGGCAACTAAAATGATGCAGGGTCTGCAACAGAAGCCATACGAAGAGAGTCTAAAGGAGCTTAATATGTATACCCCTAAGTAAAGGAGGGAGAGGGAGACATGATAGAAATGTTCAAGTACCTCAAGGAATCAACAAAGTCCAAGAGGGTAGCATCTTTCAGAAAAGAGTTGTGCAAGAACAGGGGACACAATTTGAAGATAGAGGGGACAGCTCAGGGGCAATGTGAGGAAATATTTTTCACAGAGAGGTGGTGGGCATGGAATGGCCTTTCTGAGGAGGTTGTGGGGTCAAAACAGTGAGGGAATTCAAGAAATCATGGGACAGACATAAGGCAATTCTGTGGGGGGTAGGAAGAAGTAGGCTGTCGGTTGACTAGGATCTGCAGCTTATCCAACAGGTAGGAAATGGGCAGACTAAGTGGGCCAAGCGGTCCTTATCTGCCATCAAAGTCTATGTTTTCTTCCTTTGGAGCATTAGTGCTTGCATTTGCTGATGTCTTAGCCATTCCTCCAGTCACAACATGCAGCCAGACTGCATAATGGCATGCAGGTGGTCCCACTCCCTGACATGCCTGTTCTGGTTTTTATCTTGCAGTTGCAAAGTTTAGTTTAAAGAAGTCTTGCATATGCAGTGCTATCTATTTACTTACTTCAGCCCTCCCATGTCATATTCATTCCCTCTCTTGTATTTACAGTCAGCAACTGTGGTTTAAGGAGCATTTGAAATGTAAAAATATACATTTTAAACTAAGTGATCCAGCTGTCCATTTAACCAGCTGCTGAAAGGAGGATGTGTGTCTTCTGAGCAAAGGAAGCATTCAGTCAACTCTTCCTCCCACAACTTGTTAGGACTGTCTTACAGCGAGATATAAGCAGCACAAAGAAATATATTTCTTTTCTTGTGAATTAAATAATTTTAGATGTATTATTTGCTATGCACAAATAAAGGCTACTAGTAATACACACTGTGTGAGTGGTGAGGCAGGACAGTCTTAAGCCATTGCAAACTTAACATAAAATACAAATAGGAAGCACTGAAAACCTTTATGCTTCTTCTAAGCTGTTGCTCCAGTGACATCAAAGAAAGGGAGGAGTTGTAGTACAAGTGCTGATTTGCATATACATGGAGATTGGCTTGAAGCTTCACAAGATTTTGTCAGTGCTTCAGAATCTATACATGTATTAAAACAAAACAAGCATCTGTCAATGCCAAATGTTGTCTTGCTAGCATTGGTATTGGTAGTGCAGGAGTTAGAGAGATGCATAATAGGAATGGCAGTGAAGTATGGCACTGACGCCATCTCCACCCTCAATTCGTAGAGACTGACAGGCATTGAGGTGTGCCTTGGGTCATTGGCCATAATGCTCATGCCATTTCACCCTCACCCTACCCTGCAGTCTCCGGACAGGTGTAACGCTGTGCCTTGGGGCCATCGGGTCTTACACTCACCCCATTCCATAAGGAAATATGTTGAGATGGGTGCAGTATAGGAGAATGGGGTGAACTTTGGGGTCAAGAGTCCAAGTCACATCTTGATGCCTGTCACTGGCTGTAGGGTGGGGGTGGTGGGAGTGGAATGGCGAAGCATTATAGCAGACACTTCAAAGTCACACCCTGACACCTGTCAGTCTCTACAGGGTGGGAAGTTATGGTTAGAAACTCTAAAACCCCAAGCATTTGTTGGTATTTGCACTCCAAATTTTCATCATGGGCTTTTTGACCCCACCTCATGAAAGTATTTGGGACCTCTGCTCATGAACAGTGGCACTGTGATTTTGTTAATCTGTTCCAAACTTTGATTTCCTACAGCGACTGCGCCATTCTGTGCCAGATGTGTAAAACATATTTTGGGCAGGATGAAAATTCACAGCTGAACAGTTGATAAGGAGGTGTTAAGAAATGGCAATGTTGAAAATCTGGGTAGAAAATATCAAAAATTCTCGAAGTTATGGCGTGTGAGAACCTGGGCAATGCACGCTCGTAACACAGTCATCTTAGTGGAATGTTTTCACCAAATTTTCAACATAGGCATTTTGGGACCTTCACCATGAACAGTGTCACTGTGATTTTCTTAATCTGTCCCAACATTAATTTCCACAGCGACAGCGCCATTGTGTGCCAGATGTGCAAACACATTTTGAGCAAGATATGAAAATGACAGTTGTACTGTTCATGGAGGCATGAAAAATGGCAATGTTGAAAATCTGGAGTGAAAATATTAAAATTGTCGAGTTATGAGCGTGCCTGGAAACTGTGCAATGCTGCGCCCTAACACAGACATTTTTTGAATTTTTAACCAAATTTGCAACATAGGCTTTTTGGGAGCCCACCTCATGAACAGTTACACTGTTGTATATTCATCGGTCCCAAAAGGTGATTCTGTGCAGTGACCGCAAAATCACCTTTTGGGACTGAATAACCAAATGACAGTGACTGAGTTCATGAGTAGCAAAATGGCCAGATATCCACCTAGTTGAACCTCCATTGATGCCATTATACAGCTTACCGTGATTTTGTTCAATTCGTGGTTGGCTTTTAAGAGTTCAGACATTCCGCCCAATCAAGATCATCATGCTGGGTTCCAGAGGTAAGTATGGGGTGAGGCGGTGTGGGGAGGTGGGCACAGAAAGTGGATGCAGGCTAGGGAGTGGGGCACTCTGACTCAACAATGGACCTTTTTCTTATTTTCAGGAACAGACAACGCGGGAGATTTTCTTTATTTACAGGTGAAATTAAATAACTGTTGGGCACACTGGGGTGGGCTACAAGTGTGCCCATGACTTTGGGGTTAAGAGTTATCGACTGAGTGGGCTCCCAGTGTGGCACACAATGGTGAGGGGTAAGGGCAGTAACATGCCAATGCAGTTGGCTTCAATGATGCAGGCACACTGGGGTGGGCTCCCAGTGTGCCACACAATTTTGAGGGGTTATAAACATGCCAACAGGGGGATTTGGAACCCCTGAAGTTGGCTTGCTGAGGATTGTGAGAGGCGGATGGCACAGTCACCGCCATGTTTATTGAAATGTCTCAGCAGGCAAGGCACTCCTTCATTGCAGCAGTGAAATTCTTTCAGGTTGGTGGCACACTTCTTAAGGGCTGTCATAGACAGCATGCTCATTCATTGGTGCCACAGAGACCAGCCCAAAAAAGCCGTGATGCCATTGGCCACAACATTACCACACCTCCACAACCTGCTACTCCAGCAAGCTGTCACAAAATGTTGCTTAAAGGCGCATGCAAGATAACATAAAAGTGACTAATCTCTATTGACATTCTTGAAGTAATTAATGTAATGCATAAACAAATTGTCAGAAATATCCAATTCATAGATAAACAGGAGTGTTCTCCTTTAGAGATCAGTTACAGCAGTCTATATACTGATGTGCACAACAGAGGTTCAGCACAGTTACTTATAAAATTATTTCTAGCTTCACATTTCTTACTGTGCGTGGCTCCAAAAATTCAAGACAGTACCTGATCATAAATCTCCAAAGGGTGTATTCATGGATGGAGTCCTGAGACATGGTCTCACCACAAAAATAGGCAGAGGTCCATAGGAGTGCCTCCCTCTTCTAGGCAAGCAGGGCACTGATAGAGTGATCCAACTCCTGTGGTGCTGGTGCTGCAACCACAGCCACAGCCACTGCTGATCCTTTAAGGTCCTTGGGGATAAGTTTCTAAAGTTCAGATAAATTCTGGGGTCTATATCTCAGCAGTTTCTTGACTTATCTGTACCAGATAAACTGCAACTGTGCAGTGTGTCCTGGGGTACCATATGTAGAGTTCTTCTAATAGCTTCATCTCCTAAATTTCATGAAACAAGCCTCCATGTGAAATTTCCTCGTGCCTCCCTCTGCCTAGGAGTATGTGGTGGCATCTCTCATTCAGATAGGGCTGTGCTTACATCCAGAAACACTCAGTACTTCTAACTCACCTCAACACCATGGCCTTGGCAGATGGAGAGCAGGAAAAATAGCAACACAATGGCACCTATAGATATGAGACCAGTCACAGAACTATTGTCGATACAGGACTCAGAGCTGGGGTCAAGTAGTCTTTATTGCTGTCTCGGTGGTACACAGCTGAAAAGTGCATCACCCTCTCCAATCACTTTATGGTTACTTAAGACTTCATCATACTCTTGGCATAAGCAATACCATTATGTAGGCCCTCAAACAGATTGGGAAGTGCTACACAGATAAGCTTGCTTTTTCTGAACCTTATCTGCCATACAGGGTTCCTGGGGCAGGGTATCCAAGACCAACTGATTACTGGCACTCACCAGGTTTGGCAATACATTATCCTGGGGGCAACTATGCCTATGCATGGCTTTGTACCAGCTAGTGGTATCTGAATGGATTATTGACTGGACTATTGTTTACCAGTCAAGTGGTGTTTGCCTCCCTTCTGACATACCATTGATGGTCCTAGTGACCCAGTGCAATAGACCTCCTCCTCTTCCTGCTCAACCACAGTCTGATTTCACTGACCCAAACTCTTGCCAGGCACCTTATCCTGATGAACCATTACTATTTATCATTAAAGCACATTTTCCTAGGCATTACTCTCTACCTTTAAAGGGACCAGGAAATGTTTGCTGCTTGGCAGGTGCTTTAAATGATCTCATTTACAGAGATCAAATGCACACCTCCAACTGTTCATATGTAACTGCAGCTGAATAAACACTGGTACAAAAAATGTGCTTTGAATTGTTATGTTTTTATGAACCACATTCTATACAGTTCCTTTCATGCAAAATGATATTTGAGTTTTGACTATCTTACTGTTTGTCTACAGAAAGCTAAGCATGAGTGTTTGACCTATAATCCAAATAGAGTTTAGAGTTCTGTACACAAACCGTGACATATTGTAGTCAAAACTCCAAATTACTTGTTCCTTTGTAAAGAAATGTATAAAATGTTGCCCATGAAAAGAAAATAATATAAAGTACATTTTTTCCACATAAACCATTATTCAAATACAGTTAAATAGGGATCATTTGGGGCAGGATTATCATTTTGAACCTAAGAACTTTACACACTGCGCAATTAGAAATAAATTTTCCTGCTCTCATAAAGGTGCCTTTTTCCTCTGGAGCATTAGGTAAAGGTTTGCTTGCTCATTCTGCCCTCTCTTGTGTACAGTACTTCTGTGTGGGAATGAATCTACATGGGTCCCACGACCTCCTTTAAAAGGAGGCCCAACACTACTCCCTGGTGCCTGTTAGGTTGGGTGATCAGTTTTCTTTTGGGCAGGACTAATTAGGGTTCTCTTCCTCTTCCTCTGCTGGTCTCTGGAGGGCCCTTCCAACCCCAGGAGGGGCAAGAAAAGACTAGGCTCTCTCTCTCTGCTACATCTTCTTGTCTTTAAACTTTGATACCTGGGCACCCAGACATCTCTGTATCTGAACCTCTAAGAGTCAAAGCTTTCAGCTAGCCTTCCTCTTTAGAAAGTAAATGGTGAGGGCAGCACCATGAATTATTTATTTATTTAAAATTTGATAACTGGGAAAGCAGTGTCAGTGGCTCAGTAGGTAGCACACTCACCTCTGAGGCCGGGAGATCAGAGGACTGTGGGTTCAGTTCCCACATCTAGCACTTGGGTTAATATCCCAGTACTGACACTGTAGTGCAGCATGAGAGGGGTGCTGCACTTGAGGTGCTGCCTTTCAGATGAGACGTTAAACCGAGGTCCCATCTGCCTGGATTGGTGGTAGTTCAGGTGGATGTTAAAGATCCCATGGCACTTATCGAAAAAAGTAGGGACTTTCCCGTGTCCTGGCCAAATTTCCTCATTCACTAAAATTACCACCAACAGCTTAATCTGGTTCAAGGTCAGTTGGCATTCATCTGTATCCCTCCCCGGTCGAGCCTGAAAATAGGCAGAATTTGTCTAGTGCACTTACCCGTCAACAATAATTAAAAAATAAAATAAAAGGTAAATGAATTAGTCATGCCCCAGCTCCCGGCAGGCTGAACCAGGAAGCATAGGACTTCAACCTCAGATGACCTGTCTTCTAGCTCATGTCCAAAACAGAGCAGCTCTCAGGGCCATGTGTTAATCCTTCAAGTGCTCCTTAGTAATCTGTCTTGAGCTTGAAGAAGAGAGGGCTAGCTACATAAAGCTCAGCCACATCTAAGCATATAAAATACATGTTCAATAATCTTCAATTTCATTATTCATTACTTCAATTAAAATCAAGAAATCTCTTGTTTCCTTTATGTGACATTTATTCTCCAGGACCAATGGTTTAATGAAGTAATCTATGAATACAGACTAGGTTCTAACAGGGAATATATGCCTGCAATAACCAGATGACCTGGAGGATTGGTGGAGTTTTTTGTCATTTAAGGAAATTTTAAAAAAGGAATAGTTGATATTTATTTAAGACTGCCTTCTACTATGGGCTGCCAACTGGTCCAGTGGGTAGGGTTGCCTGCTCCCACATTGGTGGCCCAGGTTCGGAAGCAAGCCTGAGAAGCTACTCAGGTGACCCTAAGGAATGAGGGGGGACAGCGTCACATGGCAGCATTCCCAGCTAGAGAGGTTCTGCCATGATAGTGACCCTTGCAGTGAGTCAGGAGATTGCCTCCACATGGGTATGCTAGCGATGCATTGTTTGATAGGGCAGTCCCAATGTCAGGGAGGTGGCAGGGCTGGAAAATGAGAAACCTTAGACCCACCAGCAGGATGAAGCTTGTCACTGGCCCCACACCACCGACTGGACCCTGGCTTCTCATCAGGATTTGGTCACTGAGGCTGGGGAGGATGAACCTTCCTCCCTAGTCCTGCCATGGGGACAATCCACAAGGGATCTCGGAGGCCAGGTAAGTCCCAGAGAGGGTGGGTGATGGGGCTGGGCAGGCAGGAAACTGAAGGGGCCAGAGAGAAAAGGGATCATAATCACAAGATGGAAAAAAACTGAGTGTCTTATAGTACCATTAACTTATCTAGTTATATGCTGCTGCATGATCCAAGAATATTTTAATATCATTTTGGAGTTGTGCACTTGAATCTGGTAATTATGAATAATTGATAATTGAGATAGGCACTCCTATTTGTAATTTTCATATGTTTTAATTGCTACTCTACTTCTTTATCAGCACTTACGATCACTAGTAAACTGCTATTTCCCACTGCTATTAATGCTCCAAACTCCCATGCTGTTACAATAAAACTGTAACACCTGTCTTTGCTTCTATTCATCTCTGTAAATTGGTGAACTCCTTTCCACAACACTGATATACAGTATATTTCAATAGCACTTGGTATAGGAAGCAAGAATGTGGATTTTGTTTTTAATTACACAGATAGTTCTTTTTTCCTATCCTTGTTAGGATCAATAATATTTACTGTGTCTGCAATGTTGTCACTATTTTTTCCTGAATAATCTTTGCAGATGAAATGTGAGTCCAAAACAATCAATCAGTGTGGGAAAAGGTACTAAAAGAAAATACCTTCCACAGCACCTGACTCTTCCTCTGTCAATATTTTTTTCTGTAAGGTTGCATAGTATAAACAGTACAGTATATAACTATTTTTTCCTGCTCTGTTGCCTGGTTTGAACTTTTCCCCAATGGTCTTTTTCCTTTTCTTGCTTGTTGGCTCTGCCCAGTCTGACGCTCCTTCTGTTTCTCACAAATTACCTTTCTTCTGCTTCCTGTAGGGATATCTTGTCTCCCCTTTGTTTGAAATACTTTTTCCTCAGACCACTAGAACTTGGCTTTTGATTTTCCCCTTTCTAAAAAATAGTTTCCAATGTTGTCCTCCATGCTTTCTATGATACCCTTCTCATGAACTCACTGATGAGTATACACAGCTGTAAGAATCTAGATTGTGATACCATTGTCATTAGTACTATGGTTTATTAGATTTTGCTCAACTACAGTATAAACCTTGTTTTCATTATAATTAGATATATCTTTTTATCTTCTGATTTATTATTTTCTCCTTGAATCCCTGATGAAGGAGATGGATCGGGGAGGGCAGCAGATATCGCCTACCTTGATTTCAGCAAAGCCTTTGACATCATTCCACACAGAAGACTGGTCAACAACTTGGGTTGCCTGGGGTGTGCCACAAAGTGGAGAGCTGGGTTAGAAACTGGTTATGGGACAGAAAGCAGAGGGTGGTGGTAAATGGGATCCAATCTGGAGGAAAGGGAGGTGATCAGTGGGTGCCTCAAGGATCAGTCCTGGGGCAAGTCCTTTTTAACATCTTCATTGGTGACATCACTGAAGAACTGGAGGAAGGTTTGCCTCTTTGCAGATGACACCAAGATCTGCAACAGGTAGCACTCCTGAGGGGTGTAAAAATGAGGAGGGAAAGCTAGAAAAATAGAGGTGTGGCAACTAAAGAAATGCAAACAAAGTGCAAAATCATGCACCTGGTGCACAGAAATTCTGCAGAGAGCTGTAGAATGGGGGTGGGGTTACTGACAGTTACTATGGAGGAAAGGGATCTGGGAATAATCATCTCGGATGACCTTAAAGTAGCCAAACAGTGCGCAAGGCAGTGGAGGAGGCCTGTGGCATGCTGGGTGCATAGGAAGGGGTATCACTTGCAGAAGAAGGATGTGGTGATGTCACTATGCAAAACACTGGTGAGGCCTCATCTGGAGTATGGGGTACAGTTCTTGAGGCTGCATCTTTGTAAGGACATAGATAGGGTGGAGGCAGTTCAGAGAATGGCAACTAAGATGGTGCAGGGCTTGCACCACAATACAGATGAGGAGAGATTAAAAGACCTCACTATGTATACACTGGAAGAGAGCAGGAATGGGGATATGATAGAAACCTTCAAGTATCTTAAGGGCATAAACAAAGTGCAAGCAAGCAACGTCTTTCAGTATAAAAGATGTACAAGGACAAGGGGACATGATATGAGATTGGGGGCAGGCTAAAAGGAATGTGATGAAATTTGTCTTCACTGAAAGGGTGGTGGATGCATGGAATAGCCTGCCACAGGAGGTGGTGGCAGCTAGCACAATGGAAGGAGTCAAACATGCATGGATAGACATAAGGGAATCCTGGAGATTGGAAGGAGAAGCTAAAGCCAATGGAAAGTAGTGTCAGCAGCCGTAGTGCAGGCAGGGAATACAGGCAGATTGGATGGACTGTGCGGTCCTTATCTGCCATCAATTACTGTGCTACTATGTTACTATAATTATCTGTTACCAACTGGTGCAGACAGATTTTTGTAGGGGAGACATTTGTTCATTAATGGGGACTTGCCACCCCATTCTCTCTGCACCACTCTCTTGTTATTTAATTAGCAGCTCTTGCTCAAATATGTTTGGAGTAGGAGTTATCATTGGGCTACTTTGAGCATTGGGAGCAGCAGGCACTTGTCTCCACTCTGTATAGAATCAGAAGGGTATGGAGGTTTTAATAGAGAATATCGGTTAGGAGGTAAATAAGATTATTTACACTAAGGTGAGTGATGAGCCTGGCAAACTTCGGTGGCGCTCAAGAGATTTATGGCGATCACCACCTCGGTGTGTAAAAGACATCATGAACACACACCCATTTCCAGACTTTATTTTCTATAATTGCTGGTGCATTTCCACAGACAGTCAGTGTCATTCAGTGTCATTCCTGCTGCTCAATCTCTCTCTCACCTCATACACAACACTTTATTTTTGTCTCCCTTTTTTAATTTTCTGTGTGGAGCCAAACGCTTTTATGTGAAGGCGCACAGTGAGCCACGGCCATTATGGAGTAGTAGTGCTCATTTCCTCACTTCCGCCTGAACTGTGGCAACATCATGATCAACCAAATAGTTGTTTTTTTTAATGTTAAGGCATGATCAACCAGATAAATGCTGTTAACAAAATTTAAAGGTTACCTCAGATGAGAGGATAACCTTTGATGGGGTCGGGTCCTCGGTAAGCAGAGAAACTGCCACCATGTTTGTTGATGTGCTGGGCCTGTCCCCACCGATTGCAGCCAATAAGGTGGCGGGGTTGAGATAAGTGACAGTCTTCAGAACCTAAGTCTTGGGAAAATGCCATAATAACTGGTTTTCAGGTTATTACAGCATTTTGGAGACCTCATAAACCAGCTGATAAAGGGGTCACCTGTAATTATAATATATTTTAGCTCACTTTAAAGTGTCTTTCAGTGAGAGTGCCTTTTTGTCCCTTAATTAGTCTACTGCCTTGTGCTTTTTATCCTCAGCACTGTACTAATAGCCTGACATACTTGTAGAAATTAAGCTACAACATTTCAAATATTGTTATAAGGCTAAACTGTGAGTCAGGAAAGTAATGGATCAGTGGCAAGTGAGATAATGACCCTTTTGTTTAAGTGGTCTAAAGGTATTGGAAAACACAAGACAGACAGACATTAATTTATTGGAGGACAATAGTGATCAATAAACTTAATCTGATGTATAATATAATCATGTTAGAAAAATACATTTGGAAAAACAGATTTCCCAAGTTTAAGAATAACTAAAATCCTCTGGGGAGTTAATGAATTTCTATTCAGTGACGAATGGGAAGCTGCAGCTTAGGATTGTTCTAAAATTTTTATGCAGCTCATAATAAAGGAAGACACCAGAAAATATAAATGAATTAAGAGGAGAAATATAAAAGCTAAAACTGACCCTTAATTCATTCTGAGCAGATTCTCAGTTTGTTAGTTTGGATAAAATTTTCAAGCAAAGATTAACAGATATGAGAAAGTGTAGATTGAGAGAAAACAATTAAAGCCCTCAAGAGACAATATCATATAAATGGGGAATTTTTTCTTGGTCAACAAGGAGAGAGGAGATCAAAGAGCTGAGGAAGGTCACACTCCAGAAAGAGGAAATAACAAAATACAGAAGTGCAACTAGATGAAAAAGTAAACAAGAAAGGGATTCATATAGATCAGACACAATACACAATGACTGAAAGTATTCCAGGAAACTCTAATGAGATCCATTTTTAGAGGTGGTAAAGGACACATAGAGCACAAAGAAAAAAATGAAAGGAGGACAAGGAGGGGTGGAGAGGAAAAGAAAACAAGGCAGAGACAATAAGAAGATCAGAAAAGGAAAAGTAATAGACCTTGTTATAAACATGTTGTCCTTCCCCATTAGTGATACAAAGAGAACGATATTGAATATCATATGTACCTACCCTCTACCAATTAATGTGATATTTCTGTTGGCCTTTTCCCATTTTACCCAAGATTTGTCTTAGATATCACTTTGCAGGAGCAAAGATGGGGCAAGAAGTAGTGAGAGGAATGAAGATACCAGTGATATTGAGATGCACATGGATGAGTTGGATCATAAATATTTCAGTGCCATGATGGAATTATGGAATGAAAATCAAAGCAACCAGAACAACAGGACTTGGAAAATCATTGAAATGAATCTGAGAGACGATACTGATGGTCCTGATGGCCAGTCACAAATTACAAACATGTGGGAAGAGTGAAAGAAAAGGTTTGACTATGGTTGACATTCACACCAATAATAATGAACTACCACAGTTTAACATTCAAACATTGTACTAAAAATTAAAGTTAAAAGATATTGAAGCAATTTTCAGAGGTCACGAGAAAAAAAATGTGTCTAAAAGGAAAAATAAAGCCCTAAATGAACTGTGTGCCCTGTCCAATATAGTATTCAAGCCAGCTGCTAGAGGTGGAACCATTGTAATCAAGACTATTGAATTTTATGAACAAACAATGGATAAACTGCTTGGGAATCAGCCACAATACAGGCAGCTGCCTGCCAATTCCATTAAGACATTTAAAACACAGGTGCTTGAATTGCTGGAGGAGCATTACATGCAGGTGAAATCACAGAAAACGAGTTCAGATATTTGTGGGTACCCCAGCCAGTAACCCCAGTATTTTGCACTTCCAAAGGTGCATGAGTACAGTAAGTGCACTCTTTGGCACAACTTACCTGACAAAACATTAGCACATGGTGGTGAGACTGAAGCACCTGGTTTTAACAAAGCTAAAGACCTGGTAGAAATCCTTGGTTGTGTGAATGCCTCTGGTCACACAAATTGAAGCTGGTCTTGCTAGGCAAATCAAGACAGCTGAGGTGTTTCAAACACATCAACATGAGTGCCCTTCCTGTGCATTATGAAGCCCAACATAATGCATGGATGGAGAGCACAATCTTTGCTCGATGGTTCAATGAGCAATTTGTCCCTCAAGTCAAGAGTCATCTGAGGGCTAAAGGACTTCCATTGAGAGCCATACTGCCGGTCAATAACTCCTCTGCCCATCCAGAACTGGCTGATGCTAGAACCAGGGATGGGTACATACGCTGTATGTTCTGCCAGCAAACACCATGACCAAGCTTCAGCCTTGTGATCAGGGCATACTAGAGATTTTAAGAGAACTTAGAGAAAGAAGCTTCTCCAATCAGATTGCAGACAGCAATCAACACTTGACCATCAGTGACATTATTAAACAACTGTCACTGAAAGATGTTGTTTGTATGTGCAGAGGCATGGATTTGGTAAAACTGGAGTCAATCTGCAAGACATGGATCAAGGGAGGAATTTGAGCATCCCATGATAACCCGCAACCACACCTTAACACTAGTGAGCAATCCAGTGGTGAAGCAGTGCTACTGAATGATGAGGGCAGCCAGGAAATTCAGCAACTTGCTGCTATGCTGCCAACCCCAGTGTCTAAAGAAGACATAGAGGAATGGCAAAATTGTGATGTGGAGGATGTCGAGCAAGAACTGCTTAGCGATGATGCCATCATCGCTATGGTACAGAAAGAAGAGAATGCCAATGAAGGAGAAGAGGATCAGGAAGATGACATCAACCCCTCGATTGTGCCCACTTATTCTGAGGCAGCCGATATGTCTGAAAATGCATCCTTACATGGAGAGTCAATCTGACTCTGATGGTGTACAGGTGATGCTGCTTTGGTCAGCGGCAAAAGCTGTTAGAAAATTGTTGGATATGTTGAAGCAGAAGACTGTCACTGACTACTTTCAGTGAACAGTGATCTGTGGACTGAATTTAGTTCAAACTGTTAAAACAGTTTACTGTAGTTTATTTATAAATATTGTAAAATGCCCTGTATTTCAATAAAGGCTTTCTTTATGCATCTTACTGACTACTTAGAAATTGATGATATTCCCTACATGAAGTAAGCTTTATTTAATGCATCTCCCACTTATCTGTTCTCCCATTTATCCGACCACTTCAGATGTCTCTGAAGGCGTTGGATAAACGGGTTGCACTGTATATGGAACACCACCAGACAATCCGATTGTCTCTGAGATGGGATCCTTGACAGAAACGTTATCCAGATTTTGGGATTTTTTTCTATAGGGAAGTTACTAAACTTAGGTCCTACCTCAGCAATACAGATGACCTCTTTGGAAAACTGAAAGATTTTAAATGGCAGGAGGGTACCACTGACTCACAAAAGATGCAAAAGTCTTATGGCATTATTGCATGCTGTAGGTTCCTGGAGAAAATGCATTCTAGTGCACCCATGAGATTCATTTTAGAGTGGATTGCCTTTATACTGAAGCACAATGCTTCTGAGTTCATAGGGCACACTGCTTGCAAGTGTGTGGTAGGCAATGGGACCTGTATGGTCCCATCATATGTGAATCTCCTGATGGGACTTTGGGACTGAGAGACAGCATACAGCAAGGCCTTTCCATACATAGACAATGTTGTCATGTGGTTCTGTTATACTGATGACATCATCTGTATATGAAACAGCAGTATTACTAGGGCTCAGGACTTTGTGTCACAGCTTAATAATAGAAACACAGGAGATTGATTTTCTTGATCTCACTTTGATAGGAACTCCTGGACAGTTAGTAGTCACAAAAGCTACAGGAAGCCAATGGCAACAGATTTGTTGCCAGACTATATGTGCCCTCAGCATCTGTTAAATGCAATTCCGTACTGAAGTTAAAAAAAATTGTAGCCAAGAAAGTGATTTCATGCAACAAGCTGAGGAGCTGGAAAAAAGGTTTAAGGAGGCTAAAATATATATGTAATCACAAAAGCTAGAATCAAGGTTATGGCCCCTCAATAACAAAGAATTCTCAGACCAAAATTAAGAAAGGTACAAGAAAAGGAACAGTCACTTTTTCAACTGAATTTAACCCCATAGTGGGTAAAATAGAATCAGTAATGTACAAATAGGAGGGCATTCTTTCATCAATTAAACCCTGAGTCCTGAACTCAGGAAAACCGAGGGTTACATTTAGAAGACCACCAACTCAAGAGACAGGCTAGTACATAGAAGACACAGTTCTCCACAAGAACACCTGGCCCTCATGGGTGGCTCTATAGCTTCTCCCAAAGGATTTTATGCTTGTAGAAATTACAATATCGTACCTTTTGCATTCCAGCAAAAAGTTGTACATCCTGCAACTAATCAGAAGTTTGTTATTGATAATTCATCAGTTGTGACCCTGAGTTCATATTGTATGTCCTGGAATACCCCTGCAAAAAAATATATGTTAGGAGGACATTAGACCACTCAAAAGGAGATTGCAGGAGCATGTCTGGGATGTCAAATGGGAGATAAGACATCAGTGGGAAAACATTTTAAAGACTATAATAGCTCAAACTCAAAAATAGTGAAATGTATGGAGCTGGAATATGTGCCTGTAAGTCTGAGGGAAGGAGACATACTGCAAGTTTTATTGCAGAAGGAATTTAGATGGATTCATCATCTCAAAAGTCTGAACCTCTGGGCCTAAACTATGATCTAGATTTCAACCTGTTTATTTGAATATGAATTACTGTGCCTTTCTACCAGCTGTAAAAGAGTTTATGCTCTGTAGCCTTATATGACTTGTGACTTAACTGTGCAAAAGTATCTACTGTACTTACAGTATTGATTAGTTGGTCTTATTTTTGTGTGAATCAGTGATCTCAGATAAATTAACTCCTAAAAATATACATTTTATTCATTAAACTCTAGGATTACAAATACCTTTGAGCAAGAACTGCTCGTTTACAATGGTTCCATGTCAAAGGATGGAAGGTTAACATACAAACAAAGGTAAACATTAATACAGAGTCTCAAAAACAAACTACCGTATTTCAAGCGGAAAGACAGCAAAAGGATAATAAGGCCAGACAAGCAACCAGTAGAGGTGGGGAGGGTGGGTGGGGTCAGGAAGGAGTGGGCAGGCTGAAGGGTCATTGTCAGGGGGATGGTTGGTATGAGAAGTGCAAGTTAGAGGGACAGAAGTCTGAAGTGCTAAAAGGTGGGAGGGTGTGGGTGAGGTAGGTGAGAGGGTAAGGTGAGAGGGAGGAAAGTAGAGAACAAGGATAATTGGCCAGAGGGATTTTGGGCCACACAATGCCAGGTGTGAGTGTAGAGGTTGACCAATTAGGAAAATGTATTTTATGATAGTAACTAGGATGTGGATGCTATTGATTGTAATCATATGATATTATAAGTTTAACTTCTGTGCACCAGAATTGTGTAATTGTAAACAGCTACATTTCTATTTTGTATTGCCTGTCACTTGAGAATTATTTTGCATTCACTTTTATGTAGCTCTGTCTCTCTGCATTCTGTGCAAGCATGGTTTACATCTATACAAATACTCTTGAAGCAGGGATGTGATTTCTGAAGCATAAAGCTCTTCCCTTACAGCAGAAGGATGCACACGTAAGAGGAAATTCATCCTTTTGAAGGTCTGAAGCTCCTGCTGAGAAGAGCATTTTTTAAAGAACCAAATGTACCTACAGTATATTATTTCATATGGCACCATCAGCCATAGTCACAGAACTTTGACTATTCAAATTAGCACACCACAGTGTTTCTCAAAACTTAGTTACAAAGGATGACCTTCTCCTCTATCTGATAAAGTAGCTGGTAGATGTGAATGGGACACTTTCTGAATGTTTCCATCTTTATTGTTTTTAATCGCTGTTGTATATTTCACATATTTTACTACTGTATCACTTTAATGGTGTTTTGAGACATTTTATATGTCTCCAGTGAAAATAATGGCATGAGTAATTAATTATTCGTGTTGAATTCATTGTGACTGGTTGGTTTACATTATATAAATGGACTTAGACTATTTAAACAAACAATAGGATTTGTAACCATGCCCTCTCCACAGAGCTCATGGAAACAAAGTGCTGTTGTTCCAATGGGCAATGCAAGGGACTGTTGGCAATAATTTTTGCACAGTTTTGCACATTAAAAAAGCACATTATTTGCTAGCCTTGCCTGGAGCTTTAAGTTATTTGATAACCTATTTGCTATGGTTTGCGCTTTCCTCAAGTATGAGATGGAACTGTGATATTTAGCCTCAAATCAGTATGGTCTGTTCAACCTGAATCTTATGTTCTGAAGAAAACTACTATAAATAAATTACAGTGTTACATACTATGTTTCAGCATACTTAGCTATTACTAACTAGTGCAGGCAGATTTTTTTGTTAGGGAGAAATTTGTTCATTAATGGGGACTTGCCACCCTGTACTCTCTTCACCACTGTGTTTATTTATTTAGCAGCTCATGCTCACATATGTTTGGAGTAGGTTTCTGTGCCCTAGGTGCATGATATTGCATTAAAACCCAGCTGCCATACCTCAACCACTCCTTGAGTTTTCTCAGGTCATTAGTCATTCTCTCACCCCATCTACAGTACTCCAGGGTATCTACTCTATTGAAATGTTGGTGCCATTTGCAAAGAGGCATACCTTCCTTCCAGCTCTTCTGTAATGTTGCTTATGAAGGCATTGAAGAGGACTAGTGCCAGCACTAAACCCTGTGGTACCCCACAGGTCACTTTTACCTCATTAGAGTCAGTGATGCTTACCACCACCCTCTATAATCTATCTGTCAACCAGTGCCTTACCCAGTTAACTACCTTTGACCCCACCCCAAACTGCCCAGTTTCCTTACAAGTCTCCTGTGTGGTACAGTGTCAAAAGCTTTGTTGAAGTCTAAGTAGGCCACATCCATGGCCCCATCCTGATCTATTTCTTTGGTCACCCAGTCAAAGAAATCAATCAGGTTCACCTGACATGACATCCCCCTCCCCTGTGAATCCATGCTGCCTCAGGTCATGTGACCTACAGGATTCAAGATACTCACTAACCTTACTTTTAATAGTGTTTTCATTAATTTCTCAGCCTCTGATGTTAGACTGACTGGCCTATAGTTGTCAGTCTCCTCCCTATTACCACTGTTATGGAGCAGGACTACATTTGCCCTCCTCCAGTCCTCTGGAACCACCCCTGTTTCCAGTGATTTGTTGAAAATGGATGTCAGAGGTGCAGCCAGTACCTCCATGAATCCCTCAGCACCCTTAAGTGTACCCTGTCCAGCCCCAAACCATTATCCACTTTCAGATTTGTAAGTCCTCTCAGGAATTTTTCCTCTGTGAATGGACTAGTTTTCACCTCCCTCCACCCAGTGTTCTTGCTGCTTCTCTGTGGTCCATTTCCTCTCCCTCCACTGTGAAGATTGAGCAGAAGAATCTGTTTGTGATAGCTGATTTTCCTAATCCTTCTCTGCACAATCTCCCTGGTCATCTTATCCTCTATTTACAGTTGGCTTCATTGTGTAACTGTCTAGGACACTCTGCTTGGTTATCACTGTGGTTCAAAATAACAACCCTGCCCCTGCATGGCCTTCTTAATTACAATAAGGTTATTTTTCCGTAGGTTAGAACAAGGGAATGGACCACTCAAGGCACAAAATGCCCAAATACTTATGAAATTAGGCAATCTTCATTTAAGAACAAACTCCCCAATGTTTCTTCTTGTCCTCTGTTCTTCTTCTGGGGCACTGTAATTTAACACAAAAAGATAAATAATGAACCAAATAAAATTGTATACATATATACAATAACTGTAGCTTAAGTATAACAACCAAGTGGCCATACCAATGCTTATTTCTTTGCAACTCCCAGTTCCTGGAAAGGTTCTGTATACCATAAAATTCCTGGGTGTCAACAAAATATTAACATGCTATTAGCTTAAATTCAATACCAAATGACACACATTTCACACTGCATACCAATCTTAAAAGTGTACAACCAATGCTACATCCATCCAACAACAAACCTCAGAGACCTGGCTGGAGTTTTGAAACTCCTACTGATTTTTTCTTTCTTCTACTGTAACAAGTTTAATAAACTTCTATAAACTACACAACACCATACCATTAGCATTACGCAATGTTTAGTGCATATACAGCAGAACCTAATTACCCTAAACAGTATTCACAAGAGCATCTGGCAAAACAGCAAACACTGGCTACAGTCAGCAGTGTGAATTTATGGAATGCAGTCACATTTTTGTTTTAACCAACACAGGTTAAAAGCTCCTCAGTGCTATCTTATAACTACCAAAATGTCAGTGGTACTACTATGTTGCAGTGATAAACCAACCCTTAGAATATTATCTAGAAGATCCACCTTGGTGAGTACATTCAGAGCATTTTCAAGACAGCAATAATAACATTTATGATAAAAATATAGCCACTTATATATAATACAGAAAAGTAGCATCTAAAAGTAATCCCAGCACAAGGTACACCATAAGGGTATGGCAAGAATATCATAGGATAACAAAGGATAATTTAAGAATAGCTACACATACTCCTTAAAATTGGAAGAACAGATAGACAGACATGATATTTAAAATGTAATCTTCGAGGAACAGAAGCTGTAACACTAATAGGGATTTCTATCAAGATGAGCATTTCATGACTTTTCAAGATTTGCAATATACATTTAATTTGAAAGAAAAGGATAAATATATATATATATATATATATATATATATATATATATATATATATGTATATGTAAGATCATATGGAAAAACATTAGGGACTAATCTGGCTAAACCTAGAATTACCTCAGCAGAGGAAATAATAATGAAAAGGAAGTCAAGGTGATATCCAAATTTATAATAAAATATTAGGAATGGAAATAAAAATGTAATAAAACTGAGGCAAAGCTGGGAAAAAGAATTAGGAAGTGGAATTAATGAAACTATGTAAATAGAGATAATAAAAAAATCAAAATCTTCTATAATCAAATCAGTTTTACATTTTCCATCATATATTTTATACACCATACTTACTAAATAAACAAATCCAGCATTATCTCTGATATGCAATAGATGTAAGCACCAAATGAGAATGCTTATACATGTAATAGCAACCTGTAAATTTACAATGCCATTATGGAAAAAATCATTGCAATGAAATAGTATCCCTGGGGAACACTTACATACAATCCAGAATTTTGCACTTTGGGTATAACCTCTAACCAGCAATTACCTCAAGAACCATTACAGAAAACTATCAGCCTAGCATTGATAAATGTAAGATGCTATATAGCTAGACTCTGGAAGGATCATGTTTATCCTGATTATACATTATGGAAAAGCCTATACATGAAATGTATGCAATTAGAAAATATATATTATATGAGTAAACAACAAAAAGCAACGTTTCTATAAAAACTGGGATTCAGTTGGAAATTAATAAAGGAAAATGAGATGTAAATAGAAAGAATGATTGGAGTGGGTAGAGGCAGAGTTTAGGTTCATCTATTAGGTAGAACAACGTTCAAAACAATAGGGAAGGTGGTATAGAGTTAGGAAGAGTAACAGGAGACATGAATAGGGAGGGATAGACGGGTTAAGAGGAGACAAAATTACAAGTAAAGGACAGTAGTAATCTCTGGAATCAGAGGATTTACAAACCTCATGACTTAACTTGGCAGATGCCTGGGGAAAAGAAGAAGAAGAAAAAAAGAAAAGAAAATGCCCAATAATTTATGAAATTAAATCAATCTTTATTTAATAACAAACTATCCAATGTTTTGGAACTGCTGTTGCCACACTAACAGTATCAATGTGCTCTTTGGGATTACAGTGTGGACAGACAACAATTATTTACTTTTGTCACTGCTCATTATAATAGTAATTACATCTATGGATAGTTAAATTACAACAGACTAACACAGCCATAGCTGCCTCAGAAAAAAAAACAACATTTAGCTGACAGAGACCCCTGTGTTTGCAATTCTGACAACTGGTACCAAGAACAATGAATAGAAATGTATCAGCAAAAAGAAGTTTAACCTTACCAGTGGCGAGTTAAAATACTGCTTGCTAAGTTTTTCCCAAAGCTGGTGTATGAACCAGTATAGCTCCACAATGTACCTGCAGCAATGTCAACAGTGGCTGCTGTTGTGGGTGTGTGGTTGCCTAGCAATGGTGCATATAACACCTGGTGACATCACCTGTTGCTGTGGGTACAAGAGGTATAGGCTGACTGAGGCTCAGTGCTCAGTCTGCACCCTGAACACAACAAGGAACACTGAAATGCTGTGTCGATACTTTTGTACACACAATGTGCATTATATTTCTAAGCAAACAAACTGGTATGTCTGCTTCACTGTTATTCTTAAGCTCAGTTATTGTACATTTGTATATGGTTTTATTTGGTTCTTAATTTATCTTTTGTGTTACATTACAGTCATAGAGAGAGAATGCTGAACCTTTGGGGAGTTTGTTAATAAATGAAGATTGATCTAATTTCATAAGTGTTTGACATTTTCTTGCCTGCAGAAGTCCATCCCCTTATTCTAACTTTGGAGTACCTTGCAAGTACCATCCTCATGGTGAGAAGCCACAGTCAACACAGTGATTACACATCAAGAACTTTTCTCTCTCATCTTTCTATAAGTCCTGCAAAAAATCCTATCTTCCTTTGATAAATTAAAGTTGACATTTTACAACTTCTGGGTCTTTTATGACACAGGCTGCTAAAAAATCAATAACAGCTGGAGTAGAACCCAGGGATTGATTCACAGTAACTTGTAATTTTGTTTTAGATTACACTCCATCACAGTAGATTTATCTTCACTATCAGCAAAAATGTATTGTAATTTCAGCCTTCTGATAAATTTCAGTATGCCAAGCTTTATTTGAAATTCATTTGGAAAATCATATATGGCAAATGAAACCCCTTAGCCCTTTCTGTTCATCCTCACTTAATTCCCAGTCCAAGAGGTTGAAGAGGTTGATATACAACTCAGGTGATTACCCAAGAATGTTCTTGCCCTCTCCTGTCAATGTTTGCTGGTCCCTTTCTTTTTTTTCTTTGTCTTTTTTCTCCTGCTTTCTTGGGCCTGGTGCAACTTCTATGTTTTCTGTGCCTGAGATCTCCCTGAATTGAGGCCTTTGTGTTCCATACTGGCTAAATGGGAAGCCTTCCTCCCTCCCTTCTCTAAAAGGTCCTTCTCTACCTTTCACCACTGTCATATCACCTTCCCCTGATGTGCTATAGCTTCTTGATCCTAAAATATCCATGTGACATGTCCTACATAGGAAAAATCAGTAGAGAACTTAAAAATATAAATATCTGAACATAAATTGGATATCAGAAGGAATGATACATTTTATGGTGAGACATTTTGTAGAGAAAAACATTCAGTAACTGCTATGAGATTTGATAGTATAGAAAGAGGAGTGCCCAGAGAAAGGGAGGGGAACTTGACTGCATGTTGTTAGAAAAAGAGGCTTACTGGACTGAGAGGTGGTGCCATCAAACCAGTCATTGGCCTTAATGATAGCATTGAATTGGTGTCATTTTCTCACCCACTCCCAGAATGAGTCCTGATCCTGTTGTGATAGACTTTAAAATGGTATAGTATTTATGTATTAACATTGCTTTATAGTTTTGTTTTTGTCTATGTATTGTGAGTAACATATAGAAGTTTATGTATTTCTTTTGTTTTATTAACATATTGGAAGCAACATTGGTATCCTGCCCCACTTTAATGCATCTGCACTCCCACTGTCTTCATCCTGCAGGGTGATGCCCCTCCTCCACTTCCGGAATTGCACTGGTGTTTGTAAAGATATATTGGCCATACAATTGGGTATTTTTGTATGCATGTGTAAGTTCCCCTTTTTTCTACAGGTCCACTTTTTAAGTTAAGTCTAGACCAGTTACCCCTTTTTAATGTTTCCTGTTTGGGTAACTTTTTAATTACATACAGTACTGATGGAATTTCAGCCTGCCTAGAAATCTACAAGAGAAAGGGCAGCACCATCACATCCATCCAAATGTATTGCCAGACTTAATGGAATTTATTCTGTCCCACAACTACTTCAGTTTCAACAGCAAACATTATGTTCAAACTATGGGAACAGCAGTGCACATCAGGATGGCTCCACAATATGCCAACCTTTTCATGGCCAGTTTGGAAGATGATTTCCAAAACAATGTAAAATCAAACCTCTTGCATACTTCGCTACATTGATGATATATTTATAATTTGGACAGAAAGTACTCACACACTTAAAGAATGTCATCAGAACTTAACTTTCCACTCATCCATTAAACTTTCACTGGAGTATTCTGACATCAGCATCAACTTCCTTGATACCACAATTACCATCAAAATGGAACTTTATAGGCTTGTATCTACAAGAAACCAACAGACAGAGATACATACACAAAAATGGCAATCACCCTCGCACACTAAAAAATCTGTAATGTACAGCTAAGCACTTCCATACCACTGAATCTGTTTGAGTGAGGAGTACAGAGATAAACATCTTGTCACATTGATAAAAGAAAACATTTAATGAACAGAGACTTTTCTAGAGAAATTGACAGAGCTGTGGAATGTGCCAAACTTATGCCAAGAGAACAACGACTACAATATAAATAAAGACCGCCATCAACTGGACACCCTTGGTTTTAATACAACCTCAATTTGGAGCCCTGTGAAACATTATCAAAGACCTATAACCAGTATTCAGTGAAGATGACACCTTGACATGTATTTTTCTAGGAACCACATTTATTGTCCTTTCAACAACAACCTAATTTATCCGACTGATTATCAGGAGCAAACTTATACCTGACTAAAACAAGAAGTAAATATATACCTAACCAAATCAACAGAACTCTAGGAGGTACTAAACCCTGCAGTATTCTTAAATGTAAAACATGTGAGCACATTTCCAAGTCAGACTTATCAACAATGGTTTGGAGAAAAATATTAAACCTGGGAAATAAATAATTACAGGGTGGCAATCAGATGGTGGAGGCCCCACTTGACACTAGGGCAAATGACAGAACCATGGGGATGGCAATCAGAGTGTAGGGGTGCCACTAGACACCAGGGAAAATCTAAATATATAAAATATTAAATACAAAAATATGGAGAGGGCAATCGGAGGATGGGGCACCACTAGACACCATGGTAAATTTATAAAATTAGGAGGATGGCGATTGAGGCTGGGGTGCCACTAGACACCAGGAAAAATTCACACAATTACAGTGAGGACTTGAAAAGCCTTTTTTCATTTAAAGGAATCCTTTTCTGTATAAAAACAAACAAAAAAAGAAAAAGAATTCACTCAAATGAAAAAGAACTGGGAAAACGAAGTATGAACACCTTTTTCTGAAAACAGTTCTTTTTCATTTGAACAAAAAGGGTGAACAAAAAACTGTTTAAAACTAAGTCTGAAATCCATTTGAACGAAAAAGATTCACAAAAAGCATTAGTGGGTCATGAAAAGGATTTAAACTGTAAAAAACATATTCCAGGGTCACTTTTCCACCAGATAACTGCAGAATCCACGTAATGGTGTCCTGATGAGCAAGAAACATGTGTTGGTGTCTCTGCACAATATTATTTTTGTGGATTCAATTTATTTTTAAAAAAACAGAAAACAAGATGGTGGCAATTGAAAAGGACTTTTCCTCATGAAAAGGGTTTAACCCAAAATGATAAATGATAATTTTTGTTTGGCCCAAATTCTTTTTCGTTCCAGGAAGCTTATCAAAAGACTGTACTGAGCATGCTCAGAAACAGAAATTTAAAATTTAATAACTTTGGAATGGAGTAATATTTTTCACCAAACCAGCAAAAGAGCACATCATTGGACAAGCCATTTCTACCCTGAAAATTTTAGACTGAAATTCTAAACCGTCTAGGTGCAGCGCAATAACAAAAAAAACACAAAAACTGTAATTTTATATATTGTTTCACTAGCCAAAGCTCAGAATCTGCACATCTGACCAGAACAAATCTTGGCACATCAAGAGATGTACCCTAAGAGACTGTGCATGCAAACCTTTGTGCAAATCCATTGAACAGTTGTTAAGTTATTAAAGTGCAAAATTTGGAGTTTAACATAGAAAGCCCTGCTCAGTCCTAACTATAGTGATGCTGCCGCTACCACTATCATAAATAAACATATATATTATAGGGGCACAGTCGCACCCTATAGTTAGGGTTGTACTGGCAGTTCTATGTTAAACCCCAATTTTTGCACTTTAATAACTTGGCAACCTTTAATGGATTTGCATGAAATTATGCAAGAGCAGTCTCACGGTAGACCTCTGATGTGCCAAGTTTTGTTCTGTTAAATGTGTGGTTTGAGTTCTGGATAGTGCAAAATATAATTTCCGTAAGTGTTTTCCCATTGGTGTTAATGGATTTTCATCTGATACAGTAGCACCTAGATGGTTTGGAATTTTGGACTGAAGTTTTCAGGTAGAAAGGAACTGGGCCACAGATGTGCCTTTTGCTGGTTTGGTGAAAATATTAATCTGGTCCAAAGTTATTTATTTTTAAAATTTTCAAAAATTTGGCTCTGACCATGCTCAGTAAGCATCTGAAAATAGTTGTATGAAACAAAAATGATCTTTTTTCATGATGATGTCATCCTTTTCATGAGGGGAAATCTTTTTCATATGGCAGACATCTTGTTTTCTGTTTTCCTTAACAATTTGAAAACCATAAAAATGTCATTCTAGAGAGTGACTAACACATGTAGCTTGCTTATCAGGACACCTTTGCTAGGTGCTACAATTAACTGCTTAAGAAATGTCCTTGAATGTGCATTTTTATTAAGTTTATAAACCTTTTCATATCACATAATAGGAAAAAGATATTTTTAAGTATCACAGTGACAAACAATATCTTTTTCATCAGAAGAAAGCCTATCCTTGACAGTTGTAACTCCCAGGAACTTTGGCATTTTGCCCTGAAACTTGCAGGGTACAGATGGAAGGTTCCACAGATGTTCCTTCTTGGGTGTGGTGCAAAGATCTTCAGGCACTCAAAAGTTATGATCACAAATTCAAATGAAAATGTTCATTCATACAAAACATTTCATTTGATATGTGCTTGCAGCCTATTTCTGACAGCTGTAACTCCCAAGTGCTTTTGAATTTTGCCCTGAAACTTGCAGGATACACGTGACTGCTGGGGTTTGTTGCAAAAATCTTCAGGCACTCAAAGTTATGATCACAAATTAAAAGGAAAGTTTCATTCATACAAACATTTTCATTTGACATATGTTGTGCAGCCTATTTCTGACAGCCGTGACACCCAGGTGCTTAGGAATATTACCCTTCAGCTTACAGGGTAGAATGGGGAGATTCCAGAGATATGTTTTCTGGGGCATGGTGCAAAGATCTTCAGGCACTCAAAGTTATAATCACAAATTCAAACAAAATTGTTCATTCATATAAAATTTGTCATTTGATATGTGCTGTGCAGCCTATTTTGATGGCTTAACTCCCAGGTACTTTGGAATTTTGCCCTGAAACTTGTAGGGTACAGATGGAAGGTTCCACAGATTTGACATCTGTGGGTTTGCTGCAAAAATCTTCAGGCACTCAAAAGTTATGATCACAAGTTCAAATAAAAATGTTCATTCATTTAAAATATTCATTTGATATGTGCTGAGCAGCCTAATTCTCAGAGCTGTAATTCCCAGGTGCTTTGAAATTTTGCCTTGATACTTACAGGCTACAAAGGGAATGTTCCACAAATGTGCCTTCTGGTGGTTGGTGCAAACATCTACAGGCAATCAATCCATGAAATGTTAGTTGCCTTGCAGCCTATTTTCTGTCTGTTGCTTTGCTATGCTGGATGTTTGGCCTTTTTATCTCATTGTTTATTCATTTGTTGTGATAAATCAGTTGCATTTTATATCAATAATGTTGAGATGTGCATATTGCATTTTATAAGATGCTCCATCTAGTAATTAAAATGTAGAACTGCATTAATTGATATTTTTACTCTAGGGTGATTATATTTCTAAATACATATCATGTGTTTTTCATTAATATTTTATTAATTATTTGATTGTTGTTTAGTTTTAATTGGTCTCCACATTTAAGGTTCTAGTTCACCAGTTATGTGTTACCCTCATAGAAGACTCTTGTTTGAGTCAAGGCGCTGGGTTTGGTGTACTGTGTGTTGGTAGCCTGAAGGTCACTATGCATTTTGCATTATATTGAAATGACATTTTATAGCATTCAATTTCGTTTGGACCTGCATTTTGCTGTTATCAGGTTGGAGTGCTTATTTCTTCTGGATTTGGTTCGTTTGTGGGTTGGCAACCCTAAATATAGCACCTTCTACGTTTGTCTGCCGATCACAACACGCTTTGTTTGTGATCTGAAATTTTGCCCTGAAACATGCAGGGTTCAAAGGGAACAATCCACAGATGTGCTTTGTGTGGCTTGGTGCAAAGGTCTTAAGCCACTCAAAAGTTATAAATCAGAATTTCAAACAAACACTTTCACTGATAAAAAAATTATTTTGATAGTGCTCGCAGCCTATTTCTCATGCGCTGTAACTCCAAGGTGCTGGAATTTGCCCTGAAATACGGTAGATAATGAAGTGAATGTTCCACAAATGTGCCTGCTGGGTGTTTGGTGCAAACATCTTCTGGCACTCAAAAGGTATGATCACAAATTCAAATCAACATTTTCGTTTGATATCTGCTGTGTAGCCTAATTCTGACAGTTGCAGCTCTCAGGTGCTTTGTTTTTGCCATGAAACCTGAAGGACATGCTGTGAGGTTCCACAGATGTGCTTTCTAGGGTTTGGTGTAAAGATCTTCAGGTACTCATATGTTATAATCATTAAATTCAAATAAAAATATTTGTTCATACAAAAATTTTCATGTGATATGTGCTGTGCAGCTTACTTCTGACTGCTGTAATTCCAAGGTGCTTTTGAATTTTGTCCTGAAACTTACAGGACACAAAGGAGTAGTTCCACATATATGCTTTCTAGGGTTTGGTGCAAAAGAGCTTCAGGCACTCAAATGTTATGATCACAAATTCAAATAAAAATGTTCATATGAAAATTGTCATTTGATATGTGCTGTGCAGCTTACTTCTGACAGCTGTAAGAGTCAAGGTGCTTTAGAATTTTGTCCTGCAACTTACTGGACACAAAGGGAGGTTCCACAGATGTGCTTTTTAGGGTTTGGTACAAAGATCTTTAGGCACTCAAATGTTATGATGGCAAATTCAAATAATGTTTTCATTCATATGACAAATGAAAGGCTTGCCTGTAGTTTGGTGGCAAAGCAGCCAGCCACTCCCACTTCCTGAGCTATATAAACAGTTCCTCTAAGCCTCACTGTGAAGCATTTTTCCTTTGCAGCTGAAGGCTCTGTCGGTTTGTCCTCTGTGCTGGTTAGGCTGCTTGTCTCTGCTGGGCTTCTGTGTTTATTTTTCTACTTCTGGTTTGTATTTTGCCTTGGCTGTGTGTGCTTCCTTCCTTTTTTTTTTGGGGGCTTTGTTTCTCGCTCTAGCATACTGCTACTCGGGCTCATACTGCTTGCTTTTTCTTACTCACATCTCTCAAATTACTTGCACAGCAACTCTAGCATTCTGCTACACAAAGCTCATGCTACTGCTTTCAGTTACCTACAACTACAGCCACTGCTGCTGTTTACTTTAATTACTATTGTACCCAGTGCCTGTGTTTTATGAAGTGCTCACCATGCTCAAACTACTGCAATGCAACTGCAATTGTTATCTGTGTGTTTCAGCTCAGCCATAGCTGCTCTATGTTGCATACTCAATTCTTTTCACCTGACACAGTTTACTTGACCTTGGCTGTGCTGCTCATTGCTGCTCTTTTCTACTTGCAGCTTCATTGCACTGCCTGGCTACACCTGCTTTTAAACATTGTCTGCTTGTTTTATTGCACTTACAGTACAACTCTGAGGTCAGCCACCTATGCTTCTGCTGAGGCTGTTAATATAGTTTTGTTATTAAAATTGCCTCACTGCTGATAATCCTCAGAGTGTTTGTCACCTTGATTTGGCTATTCCTGTTTGGCTGGCTTGCTCCCAATTCAGTGCTGTTTAATTGCTATACCATCGTTATGCAGGTCCTCCTATCACTACTACTGCTTATTGACCTACGGCAGGTCCACTCTGCTTACGTAACTGCTGCTCCTTGCTTACTCAAACCATTGTTTCATGCCTACTACCATCCCCTCAGCTTCAGCCTGGGATTCTGCTGCATTCAATCCGCATTCAACCTTGCAAGGTCTCACCACTTAATGTTCATTACGATCTCAGCACACTGTGCTCATTCAGCTCACCAGCTTTTCAGCTCTCGATCACTTTCTGGGGCATGCCAGCCATTCTATCCTGGCACAGGGTTCCTGCAGCCAATGGTCTCGCTCTGCTTTAGTCCGCATCTCGAGCGGTCCAACTTGGAGCAGGATCCTTCTCACCTGGCCCATAGCTGGAATGTCCTCACCCCAGGCTTGGCTTTTAGCCTCCCACTATGCAACAGCAGTCCTGGTGTAGAATTAAAACTAGCGGTGAAGGGTGGTTATGATGATCTCCCTTTGGCTTTAGTGTCCACTATAACAGTTAGTCATTGTCTTTAGTGGTTTCCCTAGCAAGGCACCTTCACCGCATCCTCCCTACAACTGCCTCTGGTTCATCTGGTTTGATTTAGGTGGGTAGGCAGGTAAGTGCCTCAGCAGTTGTTGCTCTCCTCCTGTGTCTTTGATGCATGTATTGTTCAGAGTTTTCTGCACCTTCCACAGTGTTCCCACTAGAGGGTTTGAGTGAGAGCCTTCCTCCAAATTGGAATATTTTCCACTCCATTTAATTGGGTTTTCCAAATTGCAGCTGCAGGCCGTCACTAAATAAACTATCCCAAGCCTGGAGGGAAGGCGACCTAGGCCTTGGATCCCCAGAGCTTTCCTCCTCATATGGTTTTTTTCTCCTCCATTGCCTCAGGTTATAACACTCAGTTAGCTTAGTTGTTTCCCTAGTTTCTTTAGGTAGGTTCCATTGTTGGATGGAGGTGGAGGATGTCCTGCCATTCCCTCTCTCCTTAGCGGATCCTCTACTCTCAAAGCACACCATCAGTATCATGCTATGCAGACCTGGGCAGTCATTACAACAACTGAGCATCTCACTGCATTATCAAACTCGTATACTTCTCTACTACTGTGTTACAGTTACTACTCCTATGTCACAGTTACTGCTTGCTCATATGCTTCTATGTTGCCTCCTTTTGGGGATGATACTACATTTTTGGTGGATTACGAAGATACCTTTTAGCCATGGGTTGTCCCATTGCACCTCTAAG
Source organism: Neoceratodus forsteri (assembly GCA_016271365.2). Classification (NCBI taxonomy): domain Eukaryota; kingdom Metazoa; phylum Chordata; order Ceratodontiformes; family Ceratodontidae; genus Neoceratodus; species Neoceratodus forsteri. The sequence continues at coordinate 1,525,778,579 of CM057455.1, forward strand.
GGTAAACCCTCTCCAAGAGTTCCTTGCCTTCATACTCCTACAGGGTGGCAATTCCTCTGGAATAGAGGTGTGAATGGACAAAACCAAACTAACACAGTTGCAAAAGCATAACACTATACTGGCTGTGTAGGCCAGTGAAATGAAAGGCTTGCATGTAGTTCAGTGGCCAAGTAGCCAGCCACTCCCACTTCCTGAGCTATATAAGCAGTTCCTCTAAGCCTTACTGTGAAGCATTTTCTTTGCCCCACCATCCTCCCCTCCAGTGGCAGCACTCTCTCCTTAGGGGATTCCTAAGGTACCTTTGTACAGGAACCATCCCATTGCACCTCTAGGGGTGGAACCCTCTACAAGGGTTCCTTTGCCTTCTGCATACACTACAGGGCAGTAATTTCTCTGAAATACAGAGTGTCCAATGGCCAAAAAGAACTAACACAGTTGCACAAGCTGCACACACCATACTAGCTGCATAGACCGTGAATTTTTGTTTGAAATGTACTGTGCAGCTTACTTCTAACAGCTGTAACTCCAAAGAGATTTGGAATTTTGTCCTGAAACTTGCAGGACACAAAGGAGAGGTGCCACAGATATGCTTTCTGGGGTCTGGTACAAAGAGATTTATCTATTGAAAAGCTAAGATCACAATTTCAAACAAATATTTTCATTCATTCAAAAATGTTTGTTTGATATGTGTTATGCAGCCTATTTCTGAGCTGTACTCCCAGGTGCTTTGGAATTGAGCCTGAAACTTGCAGGATACAAAAGGAAGATTCCTCTGATGTGCCTCCTCAGGGTTTGATGTAAAGTTCTTCAGGCACTCAAATGTTATGATCACAAATTCAAATGAAAATTTTTGTTCATACAAAAATTTCATTTGATATCTGCTATGCACTATATTTCTGATAGCTGTAGCTCCCAAGTGCTTTGGAATTTTGCCCTGAGGCTTGCAGAGTAGAAAGGGCTGGCCTACAGATGTGCTTTTGCTGGTTTGGTGAAAAATATTAATCCATCCAAAGTTATTTAGTTTTAACATTTTCAAACATTTGTTCTGAGCATGCTCAGTAAGCTCTTTAAAACAGCTGCATGAAATGAAAAATAATTCTTTCAGAAAAGACTTGCCTGCTCCTGTTGGAAGCTGAGAAACTTGCTATACTGCAGAGAACAAACTAGAATGCATTTGAGGAACTGGGAACTTGGTAAAACATAATATTGTAGGGGACTAGGAAGGTAAGCTACACTTTCTACAGAAAGTTTCATTATTTTCTTATTGGCATTAAGAATTGCAGGATTTCATTAAAGTGTAGTAATTTTATAACCAGATGGGTGGAAATACAACTGAAGTTGCTTGAGTTCTGTGCTAGACACATAGGATTTGGAAGGATATTTGTGCAATATTTTAGAAGTGTCCTGCTGGCTAAGCAGTGAGTTTATCCCTGGTTTCAGATAAAGGGTTTGTGTGTATTAGGAGCAGATATAGCAAACTGTCTTCACTGAAAGGCCTGCTTACATCACAGGTGTCACTATTCAATCAATTGATTCTGGTGGGGCTTTTATCACTGCTGTCTTAGATAAACTACACAGAGAAAAACAGTCAGAAAAGACTTGCCTGCTCCTATTGGAAGCTGAGAAACTTGCTATACTGCTAGAACAAACTAGAATGCATTTCAGGAACTGGGAACTGGTAAAATATAATATTGTAGGGACTAGGAAGGTAAGCTACACTTCTACAGAAAGTTTCATTATTTTCTTATTGGCATTAAAAATTGCAGGATTCCATTAAGTAGTAATTTTATAACCAGAGGGTGGAAATACAACTGAAGTTGCTTGAGTTCTGTGCTAGACACATAGGATTTGGAAGGATATTTGTGCAATATTTTAGAAGTGTTCTGCTAGCTGAACAGTGAGTTTTTTTTAATGCCTGGACTCCAGTAGAAGCGGTTTGTGCAGGAGCAGTGGTCTAGTACATTGTGGTGTTGGTTGACTCCTATAAAGGGCAGTACTCACCAGGGTGGTGGAGCAGTGGTGTATTTGATTGTTTCTAACAGTCACCAGTGGTTGTGGCCTACCCACCCACCCTTCCCTCACCCCGCCCACCCCAGGCATGGCATTTCCTTTATAGCCAAGGTTCTGACATCACTTCCTTGACAGGTCTTGGAGCAGAACTGTCATATTCTTAATTACCAGCACAGTGCATAAAGGGTAAGTACACACAAACAAACAAAAAATTATATATTACTCATTATATATTATAAGGAAGAGGGACATGTGGGGAGTGGTGCAATGCACTGGCTGTGGGGCAGCAATTTTCTGGGAGACACTCTGGAACCTGCATTGCTGCCCTATTTGCAGGCAACTATCAGCTCTGAGGGAGGAGGTTGCCCACCTCCAGGCTGAACTGGCAAGGACTAAGGAGGCCTCCCTCACCCAAAGAGCATCAGTTCCACAACCACTGCCTCAGAGGTTGCCATGTGTGAAGAGCAGATGGACCACAGCAGGTTCTGGGAGGGTGAGGGTGGTGGAACAGAGGCATAGCCCCAGAGCTGCACCTCTGCACAAATCATATGTCAGTCTGGCAAATCAAGGTTTTCTATGATGACACCCTTATTGGAGACCAAGAAGAATTCTGGGGACATCCACAAGGGAGGCCCACAAAAGAGTGGCACAGGACACCACAGGGGAAGGAAACAGCTTCTGATAGGGGACTCAATTGTTAGGGTGTAGACCTGGGGAAGGGAGAGGAGAGGAAGTAAGGTGCCTGCCTGATGCCATGGCTTGAGGGACATGAGCAAATCCCTCAGGATTGCAGAAGCAGCATCACAGGAGAGGAAACTAGATATCATTGTCCACCTCAGGACAAATGACCTAGCTAGGCATGAGATCAGTGCAGTGCAGGATGAATTTGTGGAGTTGGGGAGGGCCTCAGGCAGGTAGCAAGCACTGTAACCTTCTCAGAGGTGCTGCCAGTCTATGGCAGGGGTGAGGCTAGTGCTGCACACCATGCAGTTTAGTGAATGGTTGCAAAACTGGTGCAGAGCACAGGGCTTTAGCTTCATTGGGGACTGGGGTCCACCTGGAGAGATGAAGGTCTATACTGGCATGATGGCCTGCATCTGTCCAGGAAGGGAAACACACTCCTAGGTGACAGGTTTAAAGGCTTCCTTTGAAGCTTTTAAACTAGCCAAGGAGAGTGCTGATAGGAAACAGGAAAGTTCAAGCCTCCCACACAAAAACATGGCAGGTAGTAGGGTAAACACTGAGGTACAGAGCTTGACAGAGGGCAGGACAGGGGTAAATGGAAAGATGGACAAGAGCAATAAGAGCAGGGATAGGGTAAAAAGGATAAAGCCAACATTAAATGGAGGGCAATGAGTACCAATGCCGTAGTCTTGAAACAAGCTTCCAGAGCTAGTAGCCCTGATGGAAGAGGAACACTTGGATATTGTGGCAGTCACAGAAACATGGTACACGGAGAACCATGACTGGGATGTCAACATACCAAGTACACAATCTACAAAAGGACAGGGAGGGTAAAAGAGGAGTGGAGTAGCTCTCTACATAAGGGAAGAGATCAAAGCTACAGAACTAAAAAGTAAAGGGGAGGACAAGAGGAACTCTGGGTCACCTTGGAGACAGGGAATGCATCACAATCCCACAGGGGTTGTATACAGACCCCCATCTCAAGGGAGAAATGGACAAGAAAATGATAGAGGCATTCTCAAAATGGCTGAAAAGGGGAGATACTGTTGATGGGGACCAGAATATGCCAGATGTTAACTGGGTGACATGGACTGCAGCCACATCCAAGAGCAGGGTAATTCTCGATGCCCTACAGGAGCATGCCTTAGACAGCTAGTGGTGGAACCCACTATGGAGGAGCAATATTAGACCTGGTACTCTCAAATGGAGAGAGATCACAAACTTAGAAGTCAGTAGACATCTGGGAACAAGTGACCACTGCACAGTGTGCTTCACAATAAACACAACCACAGAGACAAGCCATACAGAGACAAGGATACTGGACTTTAGAAGGGCTGACTTTGGCATAATGGGTGAATACCTGAGGAATGCATTAGCAAATGGCCAGAAAGGAGGGTGGAAGAACAATGGAGAAAATCAAAACTGCCATCATGGAGGCAACAAGCCTTGTGTGAAACAAATAAAGAAAACAAAGCGGAATAAAAACCACTATAGCTCTCAAAAGAGGTGTCAGGAAGGTTAAGGAGAAAAAGGCTGCATTCAAAAGTATGAGGAATCACAGACGGAGCACGACAGGGAACTGTATCAATTAAAGCAGAAAGAAGTGGGGAAGGCAGTCAGAAAAGCAAAGGCCCAAACTGAGGAAAAGATAGCCAACTCAGTTAAGAAGGGGATAAAACCTTTTATAGGTACATTAGGGAGCATAGAAAGGTTAAGGGAGGGATCTGAAGATTAATAAAGGAGAGGGAGGTGGGCAGAGGAGACAGTGAAAAGGCAAAGATACTGAATGAATACTTTTGCTCAGTATTCACAAAAGAGGAAGAGGAGGAGTTACCTAAACCAAACAGTAGAAGTACTCTGGATAGTGGGTTGACACCAGTCCATTTACAGAAGAAAGAGTACTGAAAGAACTCCTAAAACTCAAGGTGGACAAAGCAATGGGGCCTGACGGGATTCACCTAGAATCCTAATAGAGCTAAGGGAGGACCTAGTGACACCACTAATCACACTTTTAACAAATCATGGGAGGATGGTGTGGTACCTGAGGACTGGAGGAGGGCAGATGTGATTCCCTTCACAAAAGTGGGAGCAAGGCAGAAGCAGGAAACTACAGACCTGTTAGTTTAACCTCAGTGGTGGGAAAATGATGGAATCACTTCTGAAAGAAAGAACTGTTGAGGTACCTAGAGGCCAGCAGGGCACGGACCCAAAGCAGCATGTGGATTCACAGCAGGAACGTCATGTCAGATGAATCTAATCGATTTCTTTGACTGGGTGACCAAAGTAATAGACCAGGGATGGGCTGTGGATATAGCCTACCTAGACTTTAGCAAGGCATTTGACACAGTCCGCTTCAAAGATTAATAATCAAGTTAGCCAGCCTGGGAGTGGGTCCCAGGGTGGTAGCCTGGGTAGCAAACTGGCTGCACAACAGACACAGAATAGTGAATGGAATACATTCTGAAGAAAGGAGTTACTTAGTGGAGTACCTCAGGGCTCAGTACTGGTCCAGTCCTCTTTAACGCCTTTATAGGTGACATTGCAGAGGGTCTGGAAGGAAAGGTATGCCTCTTTGTGGATGACACAAAGATCTGTAACAGAGTTGATACACAAGGGGGTAGAAAGGATGAGAAGGGACTTGGCAAGGTTGGAGGAATGGTCAGACATATGGCAACTTAGATTAAATGCAAAGAAGTGCAAAGTAATGCACCTGGGAAATAAAAATCCAGGAGAAGAGTACACAATAGCAGGAGAGGTACTAACGATAAACAATAATGGAAAGGGATTTGGGTGTAGTCATATCAGATGACCTAAAGGTGGTAAGCAATGTGAGAAGTCAGTAAGGAGAGCCAGGGGATACTGGGATGCATAGGGAGGGCACCATAAGTAGAAAAAGGAAGTGGTTATCCCTCTATACAAACAGTTGGTGAGACCTCTTCTGGAGTACTGCGTGCAGTTTTGGAGACCCCATCTACGCAAGGACATAGACATGATGGAAGCAGTCCAGAGGAGGGCAACTAAAATGGTGCAGGGTCTACATCAGAAACCATATCAAGAGAGAGACTAAGAGAGTTTAATATGTATACCCTTGATGAAAGAAGGGATGGGGGACATGATAGAAGCTTTTAAGTGCCTCAAGGGAATCAACAAAGTCCAGGAGGGTAGCATCTTTCAGAAAAAGAGATGTGTAAGAATAAGGTGGCACAATTTAAAGTTAGAGGGGAGGCTCAGAGGGTAATGTAAGGAAATTTTTTTCACGGAGAGCTGGTGGACGCGATGGAACCGCTTCCTGGAGAGGTTGTGGGGTCTAAAACAGTGGGGAATTCAAACATGCTTGGGACAGACATAAGGCAATTATAGTGGGGGTTGTAGGAAGCAGGCTGTAGGTTAACTAGAATCTGCAGCCATCCAATAGGTAGGGAAATGGGCAGACTGGTGGGCCAAGTGGTCCTAATCTGCTGTCAAAGTCTATGTTTCTATGTTTCTATTTTGACATCATCCTTTTTCCTAAGGGGAAAATCCATCATGTTTTCTGTCTTTCCTAAAAATTCTAATTTGAAAAACACATAAATTACTTTCTGGAGAGTGACCAACAGATGTAGCTTGAGAACCATTTCAGAATTTAAAGATCTCCTCTTTATGTAAAATGCTGAGTTAGTATCATTATAGTCTGACCATCCAGGTAGTTAGTGCAGTGTATAAAACCAATTTCTAATATTTGTTTTACATTTTCAAACTTTGGGGAATTTAGGAAAGAGAGAGAGATTTTAAGAGTTTTAAGAGACCAGCCAATCAGAAGGAAGGCTGGACTGACCTCACAGACCCTAAAAAAACTGCTGTGAAGAGAGAAAATTGCCTTTTGTTGAACATTTAGCAGTTGCCTTATGTAAGTTGAGTCTAACATATGGAAAGGAATTGCTGTGTGTAGAAAGATTTTCCACACATGAGAAGGGACTGGCTAGCTGTTTTCTTTCAAAGAGACCAGAATCTTCTGCAACAGATTGTAAGCCCTGTTGTACTGTAGATCAGAGAACAAAAATCATCTTGTCTTTTGGACATTTTCATCTGAACTTGGAAAAGAAGGTTTTCAACAGACTTGCTCTTTGCTTATCTTGGACACTGAGCACCACAGGTAGACTTTATTAGAATTCTAATAGTGTAGGTTTTTCTGTTTAATCCACTTTATTTTAGAAATTTTGGCTGCAACTCAATGCTTACATTTCTTGTAGAATATTGTAATGCTTTCCTTTATTTAAGTAAACATTTACCATATGTTTATCAACAACTCTGCCGGCCTATTGCTGTGTGTGTTATTTTGGATAAAAGGTTTGTTCAGACTGTGCCTAACTGCTCTAGGGCCAAAACACTACAAAGAAACAAAATAAGTAGACCGCTCATTAAGATACTGAAAATTAGATATAGGCTCCTTGGACAGAAAGAGGAAGTTTTCCTTCTTGACAGTCAAAGTCACGAGGGTTCTCCTGGGAGTAGGGATCCAGCCATGCCTAGGGATGAGCTTGACACCTCCTACAGGCAAATAAGGATATGATTATACTATCTCAAAAAGTAAGGAAATTTATTGCAAAAAAATGAATGCACTACTTAGGGTTAAAGCAACGAAGTTGTCAATGTGGCATTAGGTTTCCAACCCTAACACCCACCCAATCCTGCAGGTAGAAACAGGCATGGAGTGTGCCTTGGGGTTGTCAACCCTAACACTCAATGCATTCTCATATAGTGTATGCATCTCATCTTATTTACTTATGGAATGAGGTGAGTGTTACCACTGACAACCCCAAGCCACACCCCATGCCTGGTGGGGTGTTAGGGCTGGAAACCCCATCGCCACATTTCCTGCTTTTGACACTTTAATCTTAACCCTTGTGTAATCACCCAGTCCCAGGGGTTACTAGAATCCCCCCAGTATCAGTGCTAGGCAGAGAGAGGCAGCTGGTGACTAACTAGTTAAATGGGTTTTCACCAGCTCACCCTTTTGTTTACTTGGCTTCATCTGAGATGGAAGTAATGAGTTCATTTGGAACTCTCACGCAACATAAGCCTTGGTCAGCTCAGCTGCCTGAAGGAGATTAGAATGTTGAGATGAGAGTCAGTCTGAGGAGTAGTTGGAAGTAGCAGCTTGAAGTTGGAGGAGTGAAAACTGCTCAGCTGAGGGCTATGAGTTGAGGGTCCTGCATTCTCACCTGTTACATGAGGTCCCTGTTCCCTTATTAGTACCCTCAGAGGTACACTGTAGATAGTTAGTGCTTAGGCATATGTTATACTAACATATAGGGCTACAGGCATCTACTGTACAAGAGTAGATGTCAGGATATGTATGCATATTATTGTTATACGTTGCTTTCTAATATATATATATATATATTTTCTATGTATTTCTCACTCATAAGATGTTAGGATGTCTGTGTCCTTGTAATGATTATGATATATAAGTCGGCATTGCCACCTTTTGGTGATTTGTACCATTACACTGATTTGTGTAAGAACTGTACTCTTTGTTTCACAAATTGATGACTACTACAACATTGTATAATGTTATCTTGGACCGTGGAGCCACCTCTAATTTAGCCAATAAGGCTCATCTCTGTAACTAGAAATATTTCTATCTTACAGTAACCATAGTAATTATCATAGGTATATAACGTTAGACACTGAGTCTTATACCTCGGAGACCCCAAGAGACACGAAGAAACCTCGGGGTATAGGGAATGTAGCATTGACTCCGTTCTGTATTGGTAAGAACTGCTTAGGGCAAATGTGATTTATCCTTTTGTAGTAATAAACAAGTTTATTACTCTTATGCAACGTGTCTGTGATTTCTTGCATTCCCAAATTGCCAAGAACCTGAGGTGAGGTTTAGACCTCCTGACAATTGATGATCACGTGCAGGCACTATTTGGTGTTTGTGAGATTTCACTTGTTGCTTAAAACTTTTTCCTTCCCAGCAGGGGACCCTAGGTGTGCATTCCCCGCACCACCTCCCGTTTCTGACCACTTTGTAGGCACTTGCAAAGTCTGGCTGATTTTCTTGGGTGTGGTCGATGCCGACTTGACCCACCCACAGCAGCTTTGAATTTCAAGCCTACAAAGACAGTAGTCTGACTGTGTGTAAAGTGCTCATGCTGTGGATCGATACACAGCACAGCGCATATTCACATCTTTGATTTTTGTTCCCACACAATGGCCACCATATCAAAAATCTGCCCAAAACTGAGACTCAATGTCTCAAGCTTCCTTACCTCCCATGGAGAATGGGCTGACTTCACATGGGACGCAAGTCAATCTGAAAACCCTATACTGGGGACTTCAACCCAGTACTGTGAGACCAGACAAACAGCCATATCTGCCATGCCAAAGGGCTGTTGGTTGTGGCTCTCTATGCTGCTCTGGAAGCCTTCAAGCAAGGTTTCAAACCCTTGATTTGCAGATTTCATCTCTTAAGCAATAGATGGGTTTTGTAGGAAACAGAATGTGCTAGATTGCAGCAGAATTTGAGTCTGAACTCCAAACCCTGCGCAATGAAAAGGATTCACTTTGCATCATTCTGCACAGGCTGGACAGCAAGGAATTTGTATGTTGAAGCAAGAATGTGAAAGTTTGAGACAGGAAGGGGCAGGCTTTGAATATGAATGACTTGTTAAGTAGAGCGAATGAACAGTTGAGTGAGGATATGGGAGAGCTACAGGACAAGATAAACCAGGTATGTAATGACTTAGAAGTGGCTACTAGGGACAATCGTGAATTGAGCACCGTGTATAGAGTGTTGCAGAAACAAATGCAAGATGAGGTTGATGTGAATGTTGCAAATGTGGGTCATGCAGAACGTGAATCAAAGATAGTGAAACTGCGCCATCAGCGGGAGAGTTCTGGCTGGACATGTTAAAGCGATGGAGGAAGCAGCCCTGCCTTATATGTCATCTGAAGGGGAGGTATCAGATGATGACATCTTTCAGTACAATGCCTAGTCACACCCAACTATGGCCCAGAGACCCCACCCAGCCATCCACAACATGGGGGTCCCCACTCACCACACCTTGTCATATGTTGCCGACGTCGTGATGCATCATGGGTGATGCCAACATGGCAGCCCCATAATGGGAGAGCAGGCCCAAGCTTGGTCCCGGTTGGCACCACCGATGATAGCCATTATTAATGTGGAAGACAGGCAGGAGATAGAGAGAATGATTGATACTGGTATAGTGTGCCTATCCCAGAGAGGAATAAGTGGTGTTAAAAGGCCAAATTAGGCAGCTTATTCATGAAACTGGCACTCAGGAGGGCATTTTCCACTCTGTAGCGGAGGCCACAGCCCAGGTAGCCCTGGATGGCACCCAAGGAAATGCACCGTCACCTGATCATCCCACTAATCCCTACAAATGGCTACCCTGTTCAGCAAATAGCTGACAGTATTGGTCAGATGAGCCCGTCTGACCACCTCAGCTGCCACTTGGAAAAGGTGCATTCCAAATGTGAGATGCTTAGCCTCACTGCAGACTATCAGGTCCAAATACTACACCAGACCATCGAGCCTGGATTGTGGACCAAACTCCCTGATGCCATCTGCTAGGCTGGCAATGCCACCTTTGATGTGGTCGCAGCTGAACTCATTTCTGCACACAGCCCAGGTGTAGTAGTAGTGATGCTTGCATATCCTGTGAAACACAATGCTAAAGAAGTCCAAAGACTTACCACCAGAGACTCTGGTTGGCCTACCGAGCAGGAAAACAACTTGCACAAGAAGCTGCGGATGTAGATCTTATTGAATATAAGACCTTGTTCCTAGGAACATAGTCCTGCAGTAAGAGAAAGGTAGAGCCAACCACCTATCCCACCACAGAAAGGTTTGTCGACATTCTTGGGAAAACCGAGAGAGTTTACCAAATCTACATCTGCGATCTGGGATCCAGTTCAAGAATGTAGCCACCGTGGAGCCTACTCAAAGGGCCACGATGCACTACATGGTGGAAGGGCGGCCCAACACAAACATCCCTCCATGCAGACAATCAACACCCTCAGCAGGCCCAACAACAACAACCACAACCGCTGCAACAACAATGGGGTGGGAACCAGAAGGATCATAAGAATAAAAAGCACCACAAGAATCATAAGGGTAAACAAGAACAAAGACCAGGTCCTTCGTATAGGGAGATAGCCGAAGAGAATTGGAAGTTTAGAGAGCTCCTGGTACAAGTGTGTTCTGTAGCAGATGCTGTTCCTGCTCAGTCCCTTGCAGCCATACAACGGGAACCCAGGCCCCAATGGGCCATGGCGATACCGGAAGTACAGGCTCAAACCCAGAAGCTCCTCCCTATAGCATCAGTGCAGCACGGTGAAGTGGTTCAAAGGAGCCAGGCCCAACCTCCATACTTCCTCCAGTACAGATTGACAATTACAGGCCCCAGTCTGGATTGCAAACAAGCTGGTCTTGGATACAAACAGAAGGCCCCGCACTGAGGCCGAGATCGGGGCCACCTACTACAGTTATTGGATACAGGCATGGCTGTCTGTATTACATGATGACCACCTGGATACATCTCCTTGGTCCACAGGATGGAGGACCAACATGTCAGGAGTAGATGGTGCTAGGTTACCTGCATACTGCTCTCTACCACTACCTGTAGAGTTGGGACACCTGAAGGCCTCTCACACCTTCCAGCTGATGGTATTGCATGATCATCCTAGTATCATTGGGATTGACTTCCTTGCACCACAAGGCTGTGTGGTGGATCTAGCTAACATGCTATTGATAGATTCAGGGCCAATATCATACTATTTTGATCCCTGATTCACCGTTGTGCAACAATATCTCCAACAATAAAGATACGACATCATAGATTTGTTCAAGAACCATGAGCTTTTCCGAAGCTCCTTCCCATTTGCAAAAGGCATCTGGAAGCATTTGTTATTAACAAGCATGACTGTAACAGAATGCACACTGTCATCAAAGTGCCAGGCCCAGCCCACGAGAGGCAAAGGCAATATCCTTTCCCATCTGAGGCTTGCCTTCTCTCAGGAAACAGTAAAATCACTCCTCAACCAAGGGGTAATCAGAACATGTGTTTCTACTGCCAGCTCTACAGTGTGGCCTGTGAAAAAAACTACAGGTGCCTGGAGACTTACTATTGACTACAGGAAACTGAACCAGGTCACCCCTAGTTGTGCTCAACTGTGGCCTCCGCACCTGATGTGCTACGACTCTTAACCCCTGACCTAAAATGGTTCAGTGCCTAGATATCTCCAATGGTTTCTGGTCACTGCCATTAGCCCCTAAGAATCAATACAAGTTTTCCTTTACCTTTGAAGGTAGACAGTACACTTGGACCTGCTTACCATGGGATTCCATAACTTCCTGTCCCGTTCCATCTCACATGATCGATGCCCTTGAGGGTTTCTCTGCTCCCCAGTGTCTATTGCAGTATGTACAGTAGATGACCTACTGGTTGGTGACAGCTACACAGGAACAACACTTGGATCTCTTGGATGAACTATTGACTGTCATACAGACAGCAGGCCTCAGATGTAACCCAAAGGCACAACTATGTCAGAAAGAGGTACTCTTTCTGGGCCTGAGAATAACTGACCAAGGCCACAGCCTTAACTGGAAAAAGATACAAGGACTGCAAGACTTGCCATTACCCACCAGTGTTGCAACTCTTAAAAGGTTTCTAGGTATGGTGAACTATTCAATAGATTTTAGTTGTGATTTTTGCTCAGAGGCTGCTCCTCTGTATGAGCTACTGAAAAGGACATTCCCTGGACTTGGGGCCCCATACACACCCAGGCTATGACATCACTGCAACAGGCCTTGGCCTGGCTCCAGCTCTGGTCAACCCCAATCCAGCACTACCATTCCATCTGGAGTGTACCCTCTCTGACATTGCTATGCCAGCAGTGCTGGTCAGAAGGTTCATGGTGCCTTGAGACCCATTGCATATGCATCACAGCTCTTGACCCCAGTGGAACAGAAGTACAGCCTTTGTGAAAGGAACCTTCTGGCCACCAACTGGGCTGTCAAGCACTTTCTGTATATCATTAGGTACTCTCCACTGATCATTAACATGAACCACACCCAACTACAGTACCTTTCTGCTGTCAGACAGAGTGAAGGATGGGTCAGTCTCTAACACCAGGCTGACACACTGGTCACTTCTTCTCCAGGATAGAGACATACAGGTACACCAACCAAAATGACATCCATGCTGACACATGGACTCCTTTTCCAAGGAGCACCCCATGACTGTACCTGCAACCACCTGATCTGTCAGATTTAGGTCCTTCCTCCCTGCCATGCCACAATCACTTGAGAGCACCTCATTGTGTTGTATTTTCACAGATGGTTCAGCTTCCTACTATCAGGAGAACAGATTGCAGGGATGGGTATCTTAGTGATTTACCCCTATGGTAATGCTGTTAAAATCTCTAAATGTTGCAGTGTAGCATCTTCACAGTATGCCGAGATGGCAGCAGTGGCCTGTGCCTTCGAGTTCATCTGGCATGTAACTGAGGATACCATCATTTTACAGATTCTAATTGGTTTTGTTGTTCTCTTACAGAATTTCTTCCTTTCTGGCGAAGAACTCCTTCCTCTCTTCTGATGGCAGCCCAGTGAAATACAAAGAACTGGTAATATACATACACCACTGGCAAGTTTGCACACAGACTCTATGTACACAAAGTTAAAGCTCATTCTCCATGATCCCTACCATGCCTTCAATGCACAGCAGACACTCTTGCAAGGAAGGGACCTGAGGGGGGATACCTGGATGATGGACCATCCAGAGGCCAATGCGGCTGTACACATTGCAGCAGTCAGGAAGAAATCTGAACCTTTTTCCCCTTGGACCTTTCAGCAGCCCAATATGTTGATACTGAACTCAAAAGAAGTGTTCAGATTCGTGACTAGGTACCGAGGAGAAACTTCCACACACAATCCCTACGGGCGCATGAAAGTAAGTTACACTTGTCCCCAGATGACAAGCTTATCTGGTACCAACCAGATAATTCCACCACCAAGTTGTGGGTGGTCCCAGACATCTTAGGTCTGAATTCTTGCACCAAGTGCATGATACCCCACTGCTGGACACCGGGGAGTGGAAAACACCCTCCAGAGGCTCAAGACCATCACCTGGTGGCCTGGGTGTCACCAAAGATGTTAAACAGTACATAGATAACTGACTTGTTTGTGCACAAACAATCCCAGCCCCACCAAGCAAAATGCCAAACTCCTACACACAAAGACACTCTGGCCCTTGCATGCCATACAGATTGATTCTATTGGTCCCTTGATCAATACCAGCAGAAATAACAAGTATGATCTTGTGGTAACTGATCTCTTCTTTAAGTAGATTGAGCTTTCCCACTAAGACATGCACTGCTAAAATCACTGCCAAAATCCTGGTGGAACAAATTTTCTCCAGGTGGGCCTACCTCTTAAGGTAGACTCTGACAAAGGAACCAGTTTTACAGGTGAGTTGATGAAAGAATCCCTTGAACTCCTTGGAGTTCAACAGAAGTTCACATACCTTACCCTCAATCTTCAGGTCAAGTGAAACAGCCAACAGATGTATTAAACAAATGCTTTCCAAATTTATTGAGAACAATCCCAAAACTTGGGATTTCCTGCCCATTACTCCTTATGGCAATCAGGGGCACACCCTCAACCACCACCCAGTTGACACCCTTTGAGGTGATGACTGGAAGACAGATAAGTTACCCGAACACCTGTTGTTTGATCCGTACCCCACATGGACCATGTGTCTGTAGACCAATATGTGGAAAAGCTCAGAAAAGACCTCATACACACACACTTATATGCTGCAATTGCATGGGCCAAGCCCAGCAACAGTCCAAAATACAGTTTGACAAGCATGCACAAGAAGTGAATTGGCAGGTCAGAGATCAGGTAATGGTCCTTCAATTTGCACATCCCTCACTCCTTCTCCAGTAAGTGGGAGGCCCTTACCCATTGTCAACAAACTCAGTCCGGCAGTTTATTAAGTTAGACTCCTGCACAACAATAAACTGACTGACAAATAGTTACATGCAAACCAACTCAAACTGTATAAAGGAGCATAATTACTTTTCCTCACCCCATTGGGTGGAATAGTACTAACCTACTAATGTTTGATTTTCCTTTTCAGATATACTGACAAGATGACTATCTTGTTCCATATTCTCCTCATCTCAGGAGTTATACCTGCATCCAAGGCATAGTACCTAACCTCCTACTTCACCTTGATCCTCCAGCATCTACCCCAGAGGAGTATCCATCAAAATACTCAATAGTTTGATTACTGTCCAGGAAAGTTCTGATGCTTACCTCACTGCCTCGGTTGTTGCTCCTGATAAATCTACCCTTCAAATTGGTGGCAAACCACATACATGAGGACAATTTCTCCCTGTGGCCAAAACTCTCCAAGGACTTTCCAGGTTGGCCTAATGCTAAATTATCCCCAAATGTTTCTCTGTCCTTACTACAAACTGCTCTAAGAACATTCTGGTTTATACAATATTACTATTTTGATTGATCCCTCATATTGTAATTCTTTGTCTAAGGACTCTGCTCAAAAGTTTGTGCTGTACACAACACGGCATCTGCTGCCATGTAGCTTTCTGTGTTACACACCCACTGACAAACAACTTTGAATGTCCAAAGCACACCCTGGTCCTCTCATAGTGGTCTAACAGCCACTGCCCTGCCTGGTACACTGATTAACAATTTACAATTTATGCATATACCTATTTTGTTTAATTTAACTTACATAGAAACATAGAAACATAGATTTTGATGGCAGATAAGGACCACTTGGCCCACAGTCTGCCCATTTCCCTACCTATTGGATAAGCTACAGATCCTAGTAAACCAGCAGCCTACTTCTTCCTACCCCACCCCTAGAATTGCCTTATGACTGTCCCATGCATGCTTGAATTCCACCACTGTTTTGACTCCACAACCTCCTCCGGAAGGCCATTCCATGCATCCACAACCCTCTCTGTGAAAAATACTTCCTTAAATTACCTCTGAGCGCCCCTTCTATCTTCAAATTGTGCCCCCTTGTTCTTGCACCTCTTTTTTGAAAGATGCTACCCTCTTGGACTTTGTTGATTCCCTTGAGATACTTGAAAGTTTCTATCATGTCCCCCCCTCTCTCTCCTTTCCTCGAGGCTATACATATTCAGCTCTTAAGTCTCTCTTCATATTTCTTCTGGTGCAGACCCTGCACCATTTTAGTTGCCCTCCTCTGGACAGCCTCCATCCTGTCTATGTCCTTGCGGAGATTGGGTCTCCAGAACTGCACTAGTACTCCAAATGGGGTCTCAACAACTGTCTGTACAGAGGGATAATAACTTCCTGTTTTCTGCTGTGTGATGCCTCTCCTATGCATCCCAGTATCCCACCAGCCCTCCTTGCTGCCCTCTCACATTGCTTGCCCACCTTTAGGTCATCTGATTATGACTACCCCAGGTCCCTTTCCATTTTGTTGTTGTTAGTATCTCACCCCATGTGTACTCTTCCCTGGGTTTTTGTTTCCCAGGTGCATTACCTTGCACTTCTTAGCATTGAATCTAAGCTGCCATACATTTGACCATTCCTCTAATCTTGCCAAGTCCTTCTCATCCTTTCCACCCCACCTTGTGCATCAACTCTGTTGCAGATCTTTGTGTCATCTGCAAAGAGACATACTTTCCTTCCAGTCCCTCTGCAATATAGCTCTATAAAGACATTGAAGAGACGGTCCTAATACTGAACCCTGTGGTACCCCTAGTAACCCCCCTTTCTTCAAGTGGACTCCATTTACTATTACTCTCTGTGTCCTATTCTCCAGCCAATTCTTTACCCAGGCTGTCATCTTGGGACCCACTCCCAGACTTACTGGAATATAAAGAATTTGGTATGTATCCAATACTAACACTTCAGCATTTTACAGTACTTGTTGCTTGATAGTTTAGCAGCATTTTAGATTCATACTCAAGACCCTATTGCCAGGGTACACACCACTGAACATAGAGGCAACTTCGGGGAAACCTAATCCTGATGATCAAAGTCATAAATGTAATACACGTGAAGTTGACAGTTCTGATGTCACTGGAGCAACAGGCACTGTCACAGGTCTCTTTGGTACAGCTATGTCTATCTGGAATAAAGCAGACATCGCTGCTATCAAATCTCATTCAACCAAATTTCAAACTGGTTTGGTAAATAATATACTACTCTCATTATTGCATGGTGTAGATGGCCTTAGTCAGGAATAAAGATACACTGTTTATAATATGCATGATATTGCTAAGGCATTTACAGATTCTAAAGATACTTTAACACACTTATTGCACAAAACAACAAAGAAGCAGTTAAGCAATACATTGCCCGTGAGATTCTATGCTCAGCCTATGGCTCGTACATTATTACTACTATCAATAATTTCTTCCATGATCTAGAATCTAGAAGAATCCTGACATCATACATGACAGATGTATTTCTAAATGGTATTGTCACGTTGTAAAACCTCTGGCTGTATTGCTATGTGTATGAAACAATCTTTAACTATTCCTCTTTCTACAACTAGAATTTGGGTTTTGTGACCAGACACCCTAATACTGGTCCCTGTTTTACTTCTAAGAAATGTTCTATCAAAGATACAATGTTTGTTTCTTTTACTGTCTCCTTACTATTTTGATCCGCTACAGCTTTGTTTGACAAACTTGCTTGTACACTCCATCTGGCACCTTGATGATGACATCTACAGAGCATACTGGATGTGCCTCCTCTATTAGTCTTCCATCCTTTCCTGGATGCCCGGGTTGCTCGCACACAGACTGCTGTGCAAAAACAATATATCTACTTGTGTCGATGTGATATATTTGATGTTATTAAACCTGTATGTGGTTATTCTCCGACAGTATTGATTGGTCCTTCTCCATGGACAATGACATCAGCACTAATGGCACAGACTTTTTGGACTGAACATTGGCTCCAGATAAACTTTACCAGGCTTATGGAGAGAGGTTCATCACCTGTCAACGTGATTTCAAGACACCCTACACCTGCCTGGTACAGTTGCAAAATGGTGACTCCCCACTGTTAAAATGCAGTATAATTCCAATGGAGAGTACTGTGTGGTAACTAATTATAAAAGTTATACATATGGCACTGAAACATGTGTTATTGATAACCCTAGATTTTTGTTTTGTTCCCCACCAGAAAACTGTTATTGGACATACCGTTATTACCCCGTCCCCTTATAGATCCGGACATCATTGATGGTAACCCCGATTATCTGCTCACCTTTCTGAGTATTTACCATATTTTAAGTACATAGATCCACTGTCACTTACATTAAAATCACTTTTAGAGAGAAAAGACACCCACCTCATCCCATCAGCAATAATATTCACTAAGGCTAATGAAGCTATCCTTTCATTGATTAATGATGGTGATATGAATGATGCATTAATTAACACTTGGTTAGAGATTACTTTTAAAGGTTTTGTTATTCATTTTGATATTTTTCTTGCTTATTATGCTATATTGCCTACAGCGCACTTCGCCAACACCATGAGCAGCTGGAGTTCCTCTACAAAGCTTTGCTGGCCGGGTTTGTAAATGACCCCTACTCCTGACCTTTCCCTGTTTTACCTGTATTGCCCTTTAGAGGCAATAAGGGGGAAATGTTACAAAAGGTCCCTGCACCCGTATTGGTACCCTCAGAGGTACACTATAGACAGCTAGTGCTTAGGCATATGTTATACTAACATATAGGGCTAAGGGCATCTACCATACAAGAGTAGATGTCAGGATATGTATGCATATTATTGTTACACATTGCTTTCAATATATATATATATTTTCTATGTATTTCTCACTCATAAGATGTTAGGATGTCTGTGTCCTTGTAATGATTATGATATATAAGTTAGCATTGCCACCTTTTGGTGATTTGTACCATTACACTGATTTGTGTAAGAACTGTACTCTTTTGTTTCCCAAAGTGATGACTACTACAAAATTGTATAATGTTATCTTGGACCATGGAGCCACCTCTAATTTAGCCAATAGGGCTCATCTCTGTAACTAGAAATGTTTCTATCTTACAGTAACCATAAGTAATTATCATAGGCATATAATGTGAGACACTGAGTCTTATACCTCGGAGACCCCAAGAGACATGAAGAAACCTCGAGGTATAGGGAAGCAGCATTGGCTCCCAGTTCGTATTAGGAAAAACTGCTTAGGGCAACTGTGATTTATCCCTTTGTAGCAATAAACAAGTTTATTACTCTTATGTAATGTGTCTATGATTTCTTGCATTCCCAATATTGCCAAGAACCTGAGATTGAGGTTTAGACCTCTCGACACACCCTAGTCCTGGTATTCTCCAGTTTGCCAAGAGAATGATGCAAACCATTGCCTGCAGCAGGATCTCCTTATTTTCATCCTTGGAGGGGTGAAAAGGACTGCTAGTAGTTGGATCCAAGGGCAACCCCTTTTGATCCAGGATGTTTGAAACTGCCTGAAATGTCTAACAGTGAGTAGGCTCTGACTTTTGTTACAGAAAACAAGTACCTGTGCTGTTGTGTTCTGTGGCTAAAAGGAAAGGCACAACTTTTCTGTAAAATCAGAAGTGTGAGCCTGTTTTAATTTAAAGTTGGCTGAAGTGTGTGATGTCCATAGGTATGACTATATCACATTGTTCAGGACTTTAACTTTCACTACCAGTTGTAGTGATTTTGAATGCTAGATGCCAAGTTTCATTCAATAAGCATTTCAAAGTGTGTTTCTAAATGTTTAAGGTGCAACTCTGAAACAATGGCTGAGTATGGATTTAGGAGTGAAGGGCGGCAGATCCCAATCTGGAGTAACCAGTTCAGAACTACAGGTTCAGTAAGGGTACCTTGTTACTTTAGACAAAGGGCCAATATCTGAAGAAATTTTACCCCTGAAGTGGGTTATAGTTTCTTCTCTGGTTATGAAGAATGGTGATAGTCTTAGCAAAATGTGTATTCAATTGTGGCCAGTGCCACTGGAAGCAATGTTCTATGTCCTACAACATGTGGGATTACAAAGGGCAAGTGCCCTATGTCCACGCTATGTGGGAATACAAGTCCAAGATGTTCTATGTCCTACTGAGGTGGGAATACAAGAGTTTTCTATCAGATACAGTCAATTTGTTGTTCTGCAAGTTCCTAATGCCATGATGTAAACCTTGGGGTCCCCATTGCTTTAGACAACATTTTTGAATAAAGTCACACTCTAGAACCCCAGCTATGGTCTGACAGTTACATTATTGCTTCCTGTGTGGAGTTACTGGGTATCCATCCAAAAGATAGGTCTAACATAGCCCTAGCAAAACGTTGTCTCCACAGGACCTGGTTTTGTAAATGCCAAATAGGTCATATTGCTTTTGTACTCCCCACTCCTTGTGTAGAAGAATGAGCCTGGTATACTTTCCCAAAGCTAGGGGTGGTACCAATTGTCTAAATGTTTCTGAAGTCTGTGCCCATGTTATGGGTGCTGGGAGTAACTAATTATGTAAAGTAGTAGGAGGGTGCTTACAAAAAATGGGGACTCATCTGGTGATGTTTAATTTGGGGAGAGAACCAGAATTTTTGCTGAGGTTATGTTTAGCATCTTTCAGTCTGGTAGCAGTGTAGCCAAGTGGAAAGGAAGCTTTGGACAAATTATTTATGCTCAGAAAAATGCCACCCAAATGTGCTACTTGTGCCTTCCCATACAGTAAAAGTAAGAGTAAAAAGTAAAACAGTAAAAGTAAGAGTGCTGCTTGTGTGTTTTCAGCTAGTAATGGACAGTAATGTACTGAAATGTGTGCCCTAGTCTCTGCATCAAAAGCACTTAAAGAACTTTTAAAGTGCAATTTTCAAATGCCAAAAGTATTGTGGACTTTGATGAACAGACTGAGATATGTGCCTTGAAAGTTTCATGTGCTTCGTGCAAATTTAGTGGTGGTGGGGGTTTCTAGAGAAAATATCCAGAAACTGTGATAAAAATGGGTAAAACAACACTCCTGCTACTGAAAATTGCAGCTGAGAAAAAGTTACAGTTTGCAGTTTAAATTTGCTCCTGCTCGATGATCACCATGAAGGAAGAGCAAGCAAGGAAAGAGAGAAACTCATTTGCATGGTGTTGCTTGATTGGTGCGGTTGCATCCAGTCCCACCCCTGGCCAGCATTTGTGTGCTGCAGAGTGTTCGAGGAGGAGAGTTAGAGTGGCAAGTGAGCTGGTTAGACCAGGATCAACCATTGAGGAGCTTGTGAGCATTCTAAACTTTAGTAAACAGACCAGTACATCGTAATTTCGGGCTCAATTCATCTTCCGACCATCTGGAGTGATCAACTCAATCGTAGCTATGATCAGCGGGACCACCAGCCTGTTTCATCCCAGAGGCCTTCCTAGAATCAGCAGCAGGCTGAAATTTTCCATCGGAGGGTACTCTCTACTGAATTCAGTGAGTAAAGAAGTGAACTATGCAAACAAACTGTGTGAATGTCAAGCCAGCTAAACATGTGTGCAAGCAATGTGATTTATGTGCAAAGAAGGACTACACGTTTTAAAGACAGGTGCAACAAACAGAAAATTCTGAGCATAGACTGTGAGCAATGAGAAATGGGTTCAGCAACAGTAAATTTCTAAGCAGCAGGAGGTGGAGTTGTATAGGTGAGATGTAGCAAACAGGTAATTGTGCAAAGAAAGACTGTGGGGCTTATAAGTGACTTTGAGCACGGTAAATAGAATTTTCCTGAACTATGTTGATCTAAAGTCAACTTAAATCAGTATGAACATGCTGAAATGTACCAGCAGGAACAATCATTTGCAGTTTAAAATACCTGTAGTTCCAGTAGCCAGAAAGGTTGGGAAACAGTTTTTGAGCAAGATGAACAGACTTTGATGCATGAGAAAAGTTATAGACACTATGACAGGGTGGGTTCAGCAAATTTAAACACAGCAGCAGGAGCCATTTTGTGAGACAATACGTGACTAGTGAGCAATTCAGTAATGAAAGGTTTGTTTGCTTTCAGACATGGTTTGAGAACACCCCACTATCTGGACCATGCCGAGCTATGATCACCGAGGAGGTGGCAGTGCTAAGAGAATTGAGAGAGCCTACTATGGTGAAAGTTACCTCTGGATGTAGCAATTCCTAGCTATCCAATGAGACTATGCATTGTGTGTCTAAAGACTGGAAGGGATGTGTTTCTGATATCCCATTGCTCGGACTGCCTTGTGAAGTTTGGAATGAGCAGGTGCAGCACCAAAGAAGGCAACAAGAATTTGATTGGCTCCACGTGGATATTGGCAGGGACCCTGCCAGTAGCAGCACAGCACCAGGTTGAACCTGTTCAGGAAAGTTCTTCAGAGTGTGTTACAGAAGAGCAAGTAAAACTGATGTTGATCCACTGCAAGGGCAGGAACAGAGAGAAGTTTCACGCCTGTGTCCAAGATGGACAGTACAACAGAGGATCAGTTGACCCATAGAATCAGGGTCTGAATTCTAGCCTAGTGGGGAGGACAAATTGCAAGGGACATTGAATTGGGAGGAGTCTACCTCCACACCCAGTGAGGAATGGAATGCCTCAGGAGTGAGGACATTTGCTCACTCTTGGGCACAGATCATGAGCGAGGAAGAGGAGGATGAAGAAGAGTATCTTCCTGTTGAGGGCTACTGTAAGTCACCCAAGCTCTTGCCTCAGAGGAGCCAGAGACAGTTGGAGAAGGATCTAGCAACTTGTCCAAGAGAGGTAGTGGGGACAAGTTTGATCGTTCTTTGAGTTTGAGACTGGCTCAACCAGGACTGGCCACCCCAAGCCGGGCCATGGGCTGCAGACTAGTAAAGAGGAAAGACTGATTTATAGCAGGGCTGATGTCACAGATTGAAATCCTTTCCTACCTTCCTCACCAAGTCTGGGAGGAAATCGAACAGAACAGGCAATCCTGGCTAGTGGAGGAGGCAGAAAGGATTTTCACCCGCATGCAGCAGAATGTGTAAAGGACAAAATCATCAGTGATTGCCTTAGATTCTGTAGACTGATCAGGACTCTGTTTATGGACACTGTGTGAATTGTGGATGGGGCTGGGCAAGAGACATTACAACATCAACTTGGAACACCCAGATGGGTTATAGTCCTCCTCCACACCCTGAGTGGCACTACCCCTTAATGGTGCCACTCCTGTGAATATGCCCAGCATGCCTAAAGGAAGCAAGCAGTTGCAGGCCAAATGCCTGTCATCCAAAGCAGCAGTATCTGTGGAGGAAGATGCAGCTCTTCTGGTATTCCAGGATTTCTTCAGGTGTATCCAGATTTGTCAACCCAGCAGTTTTTCTGTTTCATTGTTTGGTTTTCCAGTAGGATCATCCAGCAGTTTTCCTGTTTCATCATTTGTTTTTCCAGAGGACATCATACCAGCAGTATCTAAAGATGCCATCTGGTCTGAAGGGAGAAGGTCCTCAGCTGCCAGAGTAAGATACATTTTTCATTCTTCAAGGAGCTCGTAAGAAAACAGTTTTATTTGCATAAACTGACTTTGCACAAAAAATTATACATTTGAAGACTATCCAAGGAACTTTAATTTTCATCAGAGACTCTCCCCATGGATTGCAGTGCTATACAGGCCCTGTCCTTTCTAAGAACTGTTCTTCAGCACACTTCAGTCTAGGAAAGATGCTTTAATGGACAATGCCTACGGACAACAGTGACATTGACTTTTAGTTTGGGACATTTTAGGAATTCCATCCCCAAATGTGTTGTATAAATGTCTCCTTTCAAATTTTTTTTACTTTCATAAAAAATGTTTGAGGGTTCTTTAGTGCTAGGTGGAGATTTGGCACTGTGTGGAATGTACAATGTGTTTTTTTTCTTCCTTGCCAGGTGTTTCTGAAGAAAAGAAGATGATGTCTGGAACTCATCTGAGTTCCCCTTTTCTTAGTGTTTTAGAAGTGTTTATGGTTAACAGGGTGTTAACATGTTTTCCTTAACAGTCATGTTTTTAAGGAAATGTAATGCATTATAGTGTATGTTTTTATTTTTCACGGTACCCCGGAAGTTTGGGGATAGGTTTTCCTGGTAGGTAGCATAGATCAGATAGTTTTCCTAGAGGGCTAGGGGAAGGCAGGTTGGTGGTCCTGATTCACCATAGGGGTCACCAATTCTGTCTGTCAGGGCATGCTTCAAGCAATTTTCTTGAAGACACTGAGAATCCATATATAGAGCATAGGATGGGGCTGAAATTTCATCAGCCAGCCTCTGTTTCTTTGTATTCTCTGCCTGTGTGTGGCACATGGTAGGAGGACCTGATCACCCCTCCCCGTAGGTAACACAGAAGGTAGGATGGCCTAGTGCAGGATGGAGATATGACTGTGGACAGTCATTTGTCTGGTTGTGGTGAATGTAACCGTCCAGTCTGCAGGGGTTACTAGAATCCCTTCAGTATCAGTGCTAGGCAGGGAGAGGCAGCTGGTGAGTAACTAGTTACTGTAAATGGGTTTTCACATGCTCACTCTTTTGTTCATTTGACTTCAGCTGAGATGGAGTGATGAGTTCATTTGGAACTCTCAGCAGCATAAGCCTTGGCCAGCTGCGAGAATGGAGTTAGAATGTTGAGATGAGAGTCAGTGTGAGGACTAGTTGGAAGTAGCAGCTTGAAGTTGGAGGAGTGAGAACTGCTCAGCTGATGTCTCTGAGTTGATGGCCCTGCATTCTCACCCTAGTCCTGGTATTCTCCAGTTTGCCAAAAGAAGTGGTGGAAACCATTGTTTACAGCAGGATCTCCTGATTCTCATCCTTGGAGGGTTAAAAGGACTGCTAGTGGATGGGTCAAGGAGCAACCCTTTTTGATCCAGAATGTTTGAAGCTGCCTGAAATGTCTAACAGTGAGTAGGCTCTGACTTTTGCTACAAAGCAAGTACCTATGCTGTTGTGTTCCCTGGCTAAAAGGGAAGGCACAACTTTTCTGTGAATTCAGAAGTGTGAGACTGTTCTAATTTAAAGTTGGCTGAAGTGTGTGGATGCCCATAGGTATGACTATATCACACTGTTCAGGACTTTAACTTTTCCACTACCAGTTGTAGTGATTTTGAATGCTAGATGCCAAGTTTCATTCAATAAGCATTCCTGAAGTGTGTTTCCAAATGTTTAAGGTGCAACTCTGAAAGAATGGCTGAGTATGGATTTAGGAGTGAAGGGTGGGCAGACCTCCATCTGGAGTAACCAGTTCAGGACTACAGGTTCACTAAGGGTGCCTTGTTATTTTAGGCAAAGGGCCAATGTCTGAAGAGTATTTTACTCCTTGAAGTGGGTTACAGTTTCTTCTCTGGTTATGAAGAATGGTGATAGTCTTAACAAAAATGTGTGTTCGGTTGTGGCCAGTACCACTGGAAGCAATGCTCTATGTCCTATGACATGACATGTGGGATTACAAAGGGAAAAGTGTCCTATGTCCTATGCTATGTGGGAATACAAGTTCAAGATGTTCTATGTCTTACTGAAGTGGGAATACAAAGAGTTTTCTGTAAGATACATTCAATTTGTTGTTCTGCAAGTTCCTCATGCAATGATGTGTAAACCTTGGGGGTCAACACTTGTTTTAGAGAACATCTTTTGGAATAAAGCACACTCTAGAACCCCAACTATGATCTAGACAGTTATGTTGTTGCTTCCTGTTTGGAGTTACTGGGTACCCGTCCAGAAGACAGGTCTAGCATAGCCCTAGCAAAAGTTCTCTCCCCAGGACCTGATTTTGTAAATGCCAAATAGGTCATATTGCTTTTACACCACCCCTTTTTCTCTAGAAGAATGAGCCTGGTATACATTCCCAAAGCTAGGGGTGGTACCAATTGTCTAAATGTTTCTGAAGTCTGGACCCATGTTATGGGCACGAGGTAGCTAACTGTGTAGTTGGGGAGGGGTTACACTTGCATTAATGATTTTTTGCAGTTAATATATTTATGTATGTAATCTCTCATATTTGGTATATTGTTAGAGTGCCTTATACATTAAACATTTTTTATTGTAGTGTCTGTCTCACGTTCACACACACACACACATTGTATTTAGGAGGTTCTTTGAATGTAAACATCTTACAATTGATAGGCCTTCGATTTCCCATTTCATTTTGAGAGGAGTCTACATCACTAATCTGATTTACAACCACATAGTATTCCAAAGACTCTTTTTTTTTTTCTGCATACTTTTTATCAAAATAACTGTTACACCTATGTGTAAAAGTATATTTACCAGTGGATTTCTCTATCCTAAGTAATGAGGCTTGTTTTCTGTAGAACCTGGCTGCTATGCCTGATGAAGAGCTTCTATGTAGCCTGAATGCTTGTGTTTTGTAAATAGAGTATCTTGTTGATCCAATAAAGGTATCAGATCACCCACTTTGTTCATTTTTTCTACAAGGACCAATATGGCTACAAGCAATTCTTTACTTTTTAAAGAGCTACTGTACTGCCTAAAATGAATATTAGTTTTAAAACAGTCAACAATTACCTTACATATCTGAAATACTTTTCTTTTCCCTTTGGTTAATTAGAAGATTGTTTACAGATATTATTAGGTGTGATATGTGGAACAACTCACTGCCTGGTTGCTGATATATCTAATTCTGTTCCCCTCATTACATATTCAACATTGTGACTCACTGACTGTGACATCACTGCTGCTTAGGAACAGCCATCAGTAGCTGCCAGGTCAGTCACCTGTGATGTCACTGTCAGTGTAATCGCAATGCTAATGATGTAGTGTGTGGACTAGAGAGAGATATGTCAGCTGCCAGACCGAGCTAAACTACACACCCAGCATAGTATTATCACGTGAAAACTTTCTAATGAGGAAAAGGAAAAGAAAAATACTTCAGAAATAAAACATTTCAACTGCCTACTTCTTAAAATTTGTATAATTTTCCTGTATCTGTTTCGGTTTCACTAGCTCTTTAAAGAATTTCATTGGTGGCTTACTTTTTAAACAGACCTTATCCCACCTGTATATTCAGGCAGATCATGGGGTTCTCTCTGTCAGAGAGATGCTCTGACGACAGCCTAATTCTGGTGGATGGTCCAGACCACATGCAGATAATATCACTGAGCGGGTGATGTTATCAAACTCTTGATGCATGCTCAGCACAGCTCTTGAAAAGGACAGCTCAGATGCCAAGCAGCATGGCAATATGGTTACATGCTGTGGTGTTCTGTCTGAATGTTAACCTGCAGTTGCCCAAGCTTCTGAATGACTACCAGAATGAACTGAAGGTAATTACTGGGCATATGTCTTTAAGTTGTTCTTCCACTATTGAGTTGTTTAAAAGTTATAAGTTGTGTGCATAATTTAAGTCAGTATGACTTCATATTAAAACCTGTTACCAATCTAATCCTTAAGGCTATCTCCCTTGAAAAAGATGAGGATTGTAGCACCCACACATTGGGGATTTTTAGGATGGCCGGTGAATTGTGAAAATGTCTCCAAGCAATAAATGGAAACTTATTGTTACATTTGAAGCTTTGTGGTGGTATTTGGATTTCCACCCATTTGCCATCCTGAGCAATCATCTCTGTTCAATGTCAGGTGTAAGTGAGCACAACAGTCTTTAACATGACAATAAAACACATGCCTTTCAACACAACAGCCAGATTCAAGTGTTTGCAGACCTTACAATAATGTGCCACTGTCCCTGACTTCTGCACAGCTAAATTGATTAATTTAAACCATTTCTTGTGCATTACTAGCATTGAAAATGATGAAACCACAATTAAACGAGTTGATGGACTTTCAGTTTCTTGCAACAGGAATAGAGCCATGAGAAAATAGTGCCTTTAGAGACCTTACAAATGTGACAATCTCCCATTTTCCATTGATGAAAGAGAATAGGATCATGAATGCATCACCAGGGTGGAGACAAATTCTGTTTTCCACAGAGAACAGCATTCTCAGCATTCATCAATGTGGGTAAAGTTCAGCACACAACCATTGCCTGAAATAGTACAGTATGACATGGTAGCCTTTCATATAAAATGGCAGGCAGATACTGTTTTATAACAATATTTAATGAATGGTGCTGCCAGTTTATTTCCTGAAAATGTCATTGCACATGATCTTTAAAATCAAAACTGAAGTTAATTTCCTTTGTTACTTGATAAAATAAACAGAAGTAGCAAGAATCAATAAATTTTAAATGTAGAAAGAAGTTTTGACCAATTGTAAAGAACCCTTTATTTAATATAAATGTACTTTAAGGTACTTTAATTTTAAAGACGGATTGACTGACTGATCACCCGACATGGGGTCATTAGCGCATTGCAAAACAGCGCAGCTAAAAAGAGCTGCGGTGAAACAACGCCAGGCAAAAACAGAGTTGTGCAAAACACTGACCTGTTCCACACACCATGCCTTTGATCACAATGCATCTTCATGTGTTTTGTGTGGGGATTGTCCCCACACCCTCCAGAACTAAATAACTAACTCAGAGGGTGGGGACCATGGGGATGGGGAGAAACTTGTGAGGCGGGTAGTTTTTTTTTTAAAACATGGCAAAAGATGTAGCAGTGGAGACCTGGGGAACCAAACCACGGTCCCAGGTCTCCCAATTGTGCCATATGCTGGTGCCTAGCCACTCCTCCATGGGAGGCGGCTCAACCAGGCACCCAGCACATGACAGCTTGTCTAGCCTCCCGATCTGTATGCAGCAACAGGGGTAGCGGTATTCCCCTAACACTGTTCTACCAATGTCACTGTAATCCCAGGTGCTCACTATACAGTGTGTTTAATACCGCGCTTGTCTTACATGCGCTGTGGTATTGACTGCAATTTGGAACACACCTAAATCATAGAAACATAGAATTTGACAGCACATAAGGACCGCTTTGGACCACCTAGTCTTCCATTTTCCTACCTAGTGGATAAGCTGCAGATCCTAGTTAACTAACAGCCTTCTTCCTCCTACCCACCACTAGAATTGCCTTGTGTCTGTCCCATGCATTCTTGAATTCCTCCACTGTTTTTGACTCTCGACCTCCTCAGAAAGGCTGTTCCACGTATCCACAACCATCTCTGTGAAGAAATATTCTCACATTACCTCTGAGCCGTCCCCCTCTATCTTCAAATTATGCCCACTTGTTTTGCATATCTCTTTTCTGAAAGATGCTACCCTCTTGGACTTTGTTGATTTCCTTGAGGTATTTGAAAGTTTCTATCATGTCCCCTCTCCCTCCTATCCTGGAGGCTATACATCTTTAGTTCCTTCAGTCTTTCTTCATATGTCTTCTGATGCAGACCCTGCATCATTTTGATTGCCTGCCTCTGGACAGCCTCCACCCTGTCTATGTCTTTGCAGAGATGGGGTCTCCAGAACTGTACACAGTACTCCAGATGTGGTCTTACCAGCTGTCTGTACAGAGGGCCAACAACTACCTGTTTTCTACTGGTGTTGCCTCTCCTATGCATCCCAGTATCCCCCAGCCCTCCTTACTGCCTTCTCACATTGCTGGCCCACTTTTAAGTTGTCTGAATTATTTTCTGAATTGGTTTGTGACATGTATCCTCCTTCTAATGATAGCAGATATGATATGCTTTATTCCATTTTCCTCTTGTATTTCTCAAATGTTGTGGGCTTGATAAGTAGTTTATTAACATTTATATATGTATGTATTCATTTATTTATTTGTTTGTTTGTTTATTAACCAGGTGGTGCACTGCTCCAGCAGACCAGTATTATTAACATAGTTTTATTAACATAATGAATTTACTTGATTAATATATCTGTATATGCATTTATATAGGTATTAAGACATTTTCTTTTGTTATGAACTCTACTAGATAGTTATGAAATATTACATTTTGGAAAATATGTTTTTATGTTGAAAATACAATTGGCCATGTTGAACAAGACACAACTGCCAATTACTACTCATATGTATATGTAAGAAAGGATGGGGATACAAGTAATTGCCAGTTGTGCCTTGTTTAACATGGCCAATTCAATTTTTCATTTGTAAATAGCGCATTTTCTAGAACTTGAAGAAACTGTCATTAATCCTTTCTCTCACACATTGTTCTAACTTTATTGCTTTCTAGTTGTTTTTTTTAACTTTCTCTGCTGTTGTCTACTAAATATTAAAGATAATGCAGCAATCATTTCACTGAATCTTTCAAAATGTATCCAACTGTCCCTGCTAACCACACAATTGCTGTTTCTGACATCACAGTCTGTTGTCAGAGTGAGCTCTATGATGTCATAAATCAAGGCAACGTGAGAATAACAAGGAGAGGCAAATGTTTTCACACAGACTTTTAAGATGGACTACCAAAATGTGCTGTAAATCATTAAAAGGAACATTGAAAATAAAATAAAAAATGATTCTCTAGTACATTGTAACAGCTGAAACATTTTATTTATGAAAGAACATGTTGAAGTCGAGACGCTCTTTTTGTTAGTCATACATGGATTACTCAAGAAGAGGCAATGCTGTAACTCTCCAAAGGAATAAAAAGTGCAGTTTTAAATCACAGGGGTTGTGACACAAAAAACTGCACTTCTCTTGGATTTGTATTACTTTACATGCTATTTATGTTACTACATAAGGGATCTGAGATGAGTCAATTTTCCACCAGGCTGGGGAATTTATATAATAAAACCACAAAGCATAGGAAAAAGTAAAAACACCTCAACAGATGATAAGGTTTTATTTCAAGAAAACATTTTCAGAAGAGCTGCAGCTGCACTGTCTAATCGTCTAGTAGTAGGAATCAAGGCTGTCCCAACAGACACACACACACATACACACACACACACACACACACACACACACACACACACTTCACTCCTCCTTCACAAAACAGTAAGAAAATACAGGCACAAAAACCAAAGGTTTACATACCCTTATTCAATTTGACAGCTCAGAATACTAAAAAACTATTTAAGTTACTGGTTCATAAGAAAACTGTACATGTTGCCCAGTAAAACAAAAATAACACAAAACAACATTTCTACATCAACTGGTATTCAGGGACTATTAAATAATTATCATTTGGGGGTATGAATATATTTTCTGAAAAAAAGAACATTAAAACAACTGTAGACTGATTTACAGTCACCTTTAAGTGACTGGCTCCCAAGGACAGGCTGGTATTGATGGTACCTTACCATGAAGAAGCATGGAATTGTACTTACCAGTTGCAGAGGTAGACCATTTTGGGCAGACCCATGCTACCACATTAATCTAGACCCTTTCCCAAGTGTTTGCCCAAACAAAATATATGTTCCTATACCATTACTCAGTTTAATGCTGAGCTTTCATGGGAGTCCTAGATATCATTGTAGGAAGTGTTAAAACTGAAAGGTTGTATAAACCATAATTAAGCTTGCCACTAAAAGGCAGGCCAGGTTGTCCTGGGATCCAGCCAGAAATGAATACAGAGGAAGGGGTGGGAGAGGAGGGACTGGGAAGGGAGGGACTGCACAGAAAGGGGAGGAGCTATGACCTCATGGATGGTGTCATCTGACCAGGCTTGGAGCTCGCTGGTTATTGGTCAAGGAGAGGGGCCAGAAAGGGTCCTTAGGGGCTATTTAAGGGCCTGTAAACCTCAGTAAGCCCTCTTTCTTGCTGTAAATTTCAGAGTGATCAACAGCACATTGCTGGCATATTTTGAGGTAAGGCACCGAGGGTCTGTGGCCTTTTGTAAGGCAACAGGCGAGAAGTGTGGGTAGTGTTTTGTGGTTAGCTGCATTGGCTAGAATTGAATGAAATGCTGGTGGCTGTTTTTTCAAAAGAAAAACAAGGAGAAAAGTCTACATACGTAAAAGGATGTGTTATGGGAAGGAGCAGGCGTTGAAGGATTTATTTCATTTGCTGTCTGATATTGAGGCTAAAGGGTGGGCCATGGCGGTGAGGAGGAGGGTTATTAAGAAAGGAAAAGCATGCTGTTAACACAGAGGCGAAGTGCTAGACTGTTGATGCTGGGGCAGGACAGCATGTTTGGGGCATTTTGTGGCAATGCAGCATTGCCTGGGGCCAAGGAAATAGTGCACAGCCTGGCTGGTGGCAGAGCACTTGTGGTAGGGCTGGGCTGCTTGGATCAGAGCTGCAGGTGGTTTCGAGAGTGCTGCGTGGGGTAGGCTCAGAGGCAGGCCAGAGCGGGGAGGAGCACATGTGGTGGTGTAGGCCACAGGCAGGCCAGAGCCAGTGAGAAGCGTGATGGTGGTGTAGGGCCAGAGGCAGGCCAGAGCAAGAAGAAGTGCTCACATGGTGGGCCAGCACTACAGTTTGCAGTTGGGTATTAGGCAGGGTTTATGGAGATGCCACAATGGCGCTTTTGGACATTTGAGTGTCGTGGTGGTGGAGTATTGTTGAAGGCCTGCTGCAGCATGAGATACTGGCATGGTAGGGGACAGCTGGGCAGGCCAAGCTGTGGCTGGCGCTGCAGCACCATTTCAAACTGCAGGGTGTGTGTGGCGGCACTGTGGGTCGTGGCACCATGAAATTTTTCCAATTGGAGCTGTTAAAACTGCAGGGGCATGTGATGGAGCCGTGGGTCATGGCGCTGCATGTTTTTTTCAATGGGTGGCAGATGCACTGGGGACTGGCCTGAGGTGGAGGGGGTGTTTCTGTGACAGATTGAGGCCATTTCAGCCAGAGGGAGCTTGAGGGCACCACGAGGCTGGTAGCAGCCGAGGGCCACGGAAAGCACAGAGTCGTGGTGGGCCGCATGGTGCGCCACCATTTTGAGCCAGGGACCACCCGGTGGTGTGGTTTGTGATGGAGCAGTGGTGCTTTGGGCAGCATGGTTTGGCCTGGGGGCCATGTGCAGGACCAGGTGGCATCTGAAGGGGATGACCGAGGCCCCGGTAGGATCGCTAAGGCGTGGGCCTCCAAGGCATGGGGTGGATGCACACTCAGCTGCCTGCATAATGCAGCAACAACATGGAACATGGTCCCGTGGCCTGTAGCAAGGCCGTAAGCTATGGAAGGCACAGCCGTGTGGGCTACCACCATTTTGGGGCTGTGGGACCACCTGAGGTGG
This sequence comes from Neoceratodus forsteri, assembly GCA_016271365.2. Taxonomy (NCBI): domain Eukaryota; kingdom Metazoa; phylum Chordata; order Ceratodontiformes; family Ceratodontidae; genus Neoceratodus; species Neoceratodus forsteri. The sequence continues at coordinate 1,525,811,315 of CM057455.1, forward strand.
CGGCAGCTGGTTTTGGTGAAGGTTGGGGCAATTTTGGTCAGCAGATCTGGGTTGATGCCTGTAATGGGTAGTTTAGAGGATGCTGATGACTGAGGTGTGGCCGCTGAGGCCTATATAGCGCTGCATGGGTACCTGCTGCACGAGGTGGCAGCCAAGGAGGAACAAGGGCCAGTGGGCCTGAGGGGTAACTGGGAGGCTGCAGAGGCCTCGCCACATGGCGTGGTCACCATTGCAGGGCCAGGGGCCAACCAAAGATGGTTCGCTGGTGGAGGGGACAGGTTGGGCGTCCATTTCACAGGACTGACACATGGTGAGGTGGCAGCAGCAATATTTCTGGGTCAAGGTTTCAAGCCTGGAGAGGGTCAGGAACAGAAGAGGAATTTCTCTAGCTGGAGGCCGGCTGAGGCCTGGCCACATGGTGCAGCTGCCATGTTTGGGTTTGGGAGCCAGAGGCCCCTCCACGCAGCCCAAGACATGGGAGAACTCAGACAGGCTTGGGGGCTGGGTCCTCCCGTGGAAAGGGAAGGACTGGCCACACGTTTGCTGTATGCTTATATTGTGTTTCTTGTGCAATCTAATCATGCGGCAGAAGAGATGGCACCCAAGAGAGCTCCAGTGTCAAGTGCTACAATGTCTGTGGAGGCAGCGAAGCTGATGACCCAGATGATGGAGCTGGTGGAGGCTGTGAAGAAAAGGGAGGTGGAGGAGGCCCAGTGGAAACAGAAGGGTGCATGAGAGGCAGGCACAGGGAAGGGCGAACAAGAGGCAGAAGAGGGTGGGACTCAGCCCACTGGTGGCACCTGGGCAGGAGTTGAGCTGCCGGGGCCACAGCCAGATAGTGGTAAGGACGATGTGGGTAAGGAACAATGAAGTTGATTTAAAGGAGTATATTGAGGGTTTGTTGAGTGACATGGGGAAAGGAGTGATGAAAATGGAGCGGGCCTTACAGGCCATTAAGGATTGGGGCAGGAAGGGCAAGGCAGGGGAGGACCACAGGGGAGTATGGAAGCTAGTATGAGAGACTGCCAGGTTTCACACTGGCACCATCTGCCAGCATCAATAAAGGACAAGATATGGAAGGGGAGTATGTTGATGTGTTTGATTTGGTGGATGAGAAACAGCCAAAAGTATGAGCAGAAGGAGTCAGTGGGCAAGCTGGAAACGGAGGTGGCATTGGCAGTGGTAGGGCACAAAGCGGAGGAAGCAAGGTTCAAAGGAAGCTGGTTTCCTGATTGATAGTGCATTGATGCTGGAGAAACAACCAGACCTGGCAATCCCACTGCTGACTTATATGGTGATCATCAGGGACGATATAAGGCAAAGCTGGGTTTCAGATGGCTTAAATACTGATGAGGCATTTTGAGGAGAATGGCAGCAAAGGGTGACCTGAGATGGGACTGCACCCAGGCGGAGCTGTGGGTATGGATACTCGGGACAAGCGGTGGGGCAGGTAGCGGAGCAGGTGAAAAGAGTAGCACCGCCCAGGGCTCCAAGGCCTGCTGGGCCTTTAACAGGTATCTGCACATGCCCTAGATGCAAGTTTGGGCATGTATGCTCATGGTGTAGGGGTCACACCAGTGATGACCGCAGGCAATAGGGTGAAAAAGCTGAACAAGCTGGGGGCAGTTCCAGAAGCAGCCCTTTGAGGTGGAAGGGGGCTGGAGGAGGGGCCTGGAGAGGGATATAATTCCAACTACAGTTGGAATTAGGATGGACCAGGGGTGGGAGGTGGGCTATGGCCTGGCCCACACCCCATCAAGCTATGGGTGATTGAGGCCTGGACAGAAGGCTACCCCGATAAGAGAGAAGCCAAGCTGCTGAGATCGGGTTTAGGGAGGTTTTCCGCTGGGCTTGAGGGTGCCCAGGTGGGATGTGGGCCAAGAACTTGGGTTCCTAAGAGAGAAGGAAGACATAGTCTGGGTTAAGATTCAGAAGGAGATCAGGGCAGGCAGGGTGGAGAGGCTCTGCGAGAGCCCCTTGCAGGCAGTTCTGGGTGTCACCCCTAGGGTGGTTCCCAAGAAGCAAGCGGGGAGTCCTGGCTCATACATCACCTGTCCTACCCTGACAGTGGGTCGGTAAATGGAGGGATCAAGAGGCTCTCAGCATGGTCTTGTATGCTTCACTGAACCAGGCGGTGGAGTTGATCTGGGTGGTGGAAGGGCCTAGCTAGCAAAGACAGGCGTTGAGTCCGCATTCCGTTTGTTGCCGGTCCACCGGTGGACTGGGACCTGCTCGGTTTCCAGTTTGAGGGCGGGTGTGCTTAGACAAGGCGATGCCCATGGGCTGCTCAGTGGCATGCTTAACGTTCAAGCATTCACTTCATGGGTGCAGTGGGTATTCGGATACCGATATGGGCACAGGAGGGGAGTCCATTACCTGGATGACTTCCTGTTGATAGAGACCAGCCAGGTGGAGACTCAAGGATGTTGAAGGACTTCCAGGGCATGTGCAGGGCCATGGGAATCCCCTGGCAGCAGGAAAAACAGAGGGCTCAGCCTGCAAGCTAGAGTTCCTGGGAATTGAGGTGGACACTAAGGAAGAGTGTTTTTCGGCTGCCAGGTGACAAGGTGGTGTGACTGAGAGGGCTGCCAGCACTGGTGGGGGAGGAGGAGGAGGAGGAGGGTGCCACTGGTACAAGTAAAACAACTGCTGGGTACCTTAATTTTGCCTGCAAAGCCATATGCCCAGGCAAGGCATTAACGAGAAGATTAGGGAGGGTCACAGGAAGAGTGAAACAACCGCATCACTGGGTGGACATCAGTAAAGGCGTGAGGGAGAATCTTCAGGTATGGGAAGCTTTCCTAGAGTCATACAATGGGGTGATGTTCTTGCAGGAGGAGTGGCCTACAATACAGACTTGAGGCTGTACGGACGCAGCAGGGGTTTGGATGGGGCCTACTTTCAAAGGGAGTGGACTTCGGAGGCATGGCCAGCACAATGGGCATGAATGGGGGTGGACCAAGGACATCATGTTCCTTGACATCTTCCCAATATGGGTGGCTCTGGTGGTATGGGGTGACTGGATGGCAGGGGGCGCATCTTATTTTTGGTGTGACAACAAGGGCGTGGTGGAGGTGACCAACAGGCAGAGTGGCCGTACAGGAGTCAGTGGGGCAGGTCCTAAGGGGCATGGTGTTATTGGGTTTGCATTTTAACCTGTCTTTAGGGCACAGCACATTGAGGGACATGGAATGAGGTGGCTGACTGTCTTTCTCGTTTTCAGATGGAGCGGTTCCAGGAGTTGGCACCACATGCCGCACCTGCCCCGACCAAAGTCCCGGACTGGTTATGGGAGATTGGAAGGAAAAAGCCAGGGCCCTGTACAGATGGTCATGGTCAGCCAACACCCTAAAAGCCTATGAAGGGCTTGGGCAGTTTCAGACATTTCAGTCTAGGATGTGCAGGGAGACAGAGGAGCCAGCCCTGGAAGAGCCATACCGGTCTATAATGTGAGTACGCTTAATAGCGTGCGACATATAAGCTAACCCAAAATAGCGCTGTCTAGGACAGCGAATGGCACAGTAATGTGTACACTGCTGTACCGTACTGCACTATTCACACACTCCCAGGCAAAGGATAAGACCTCTGCTGGGAGTGGGTTCTACCGAGCAGCTGTCATGGCTCACTGGACAGAGCCACAGCAGCAGGAACCCAGGCACTGTGTCTGGGACCAGGTTTGATTCCCAGTCCCAGAAATTTTATTTTTTAAAGACTTTGTGTGCTCCCTGAGTTGGACCCACCTGGAGTTAGGAATCTTTAGTGGGGGTCGGTGTGTGAGGAGAGCCCCCACAGAAAAAGAGTTGTGCCACATGGCATAAATCACACTGTAGTGGTAGCGTAGGATTTAGCCATGGGCATAATGTCTTGTGACATTATGACCCCATGCCGGAAGAGCAAGTCATGCAGTATGTAGTGGAGAAATGGGAGGAAGGGTGGCCCATGCCACCATGGTGATCCAGCTGGCAGGTATTAGCTAGATATGCAGGGATTGGGGTGGATAGATGCTGCAGGCAGCCGGGTCATCAAGCGGATGGTCATGGGCTGGCAGAGGGTCAGGGCATGAGGCAGGATGGGAGAAGGCCCATAATGGGGCACCTACTTACAAAGGTGGTAAGGGTGCAGGACCACATTTGCAGTTCATGAATGAAACCCTGTTTATTCAGGGTCATATTGTGATCATGGCAGGGGGCTTTTAGGGTTGAGAAATGGTGGTGCCCAGGAAGGGGCAGCCACACAGGCCAGAGAAGGGAATGTGAGGTGGAGGAGGATAAGGTGGTCATCTGCTGCAGAGGTCCACAATGGACCAGTGGGGTAAGGGCACCACTGTGGAGTTGCACAGGCAGGCAGGGGCAGGAGTATGTTCAGTCCAGGCCATGAGTGACTATGGTGAGTTCGAGGCCACATGAAGGGGCTGGTTCCTGCATGGGGACGGGTCCTAGTGATGAGTTTTCAGTTGGGTCTTGGTACTGAAGAAGGCAGTGACTCTTGTGGGGGAGAACCACAGCAGTTTGCCCCACTCCTTCAGGATCAGTGCAGCTGTAGAGGAGCATGGAGAATGAGGTCAAGCGGGTGGGGAGATGGACATCAAATTGTTACAAGAGATATGTGAGGTGTTGACATGGCTAATTGGTGTTCCTTTTCTCATGCCACAGCAGGCTCCAAGAGGCAGGTGTGGATTGTGGGACACTCATTCATCTACTGGGTGGGTGGTTGCAGCCGCCATAAGGATAGGGACGTGGTGCACCCAGAGGCAGAGCACAACAAGATGCGGTGGAGAGGCTGAGAGGCATGAGACGGTCACAGCTGCTTCCCCTGCTGGACGAGCTGTGGGTGCACTGGGCCAGACTGGACTGTATCATTGTCCATCTGGGGGTAATAACTTAGGGACATTGCTTTGGGGTCCCTGATGAGGGACATATTGCAGATCTGGAGAAGTTGAAGAGTTGGTGGCCAGGGGTGGTGATCGGCTGGTCCGAGATCACATCCCAGAGGGTATGGAGGCGAAAGGGCCTAAGGTGAGAGAGGTGGTACAGAAATGCCTGAACAGGAAAGTGGCCAGGGCAATTATTGAAATGGGGGGTTCACATCAAGCATAGGGATATTTCTATATGAACATAAGGAAGTGTACTGGGCGGATGGGGTACACCTGACAGAGCTCGGCATGTGCCTGTTCCTCCGGCCCTTTGGGGAACTGGTCTGGGAAACCAATAAGAAAGGCCTGAGGTTTTAACCTGCAGGGGGGAGCCCCATCTTCCATGACAAGCTGGAGATGGGTCAGTGGAAAGGGTTTGGGAGCAAGGGAAAAAGTGGGGCAGGTAGAGGGGAGGGTAGGTACCAAGGGCTGGGGACAAAGGAACCCAGGTGTGAGAGTAATGGGAAGGGGAAGGGGGAGGGATATAGAGCTAGGGGTGGAATGCTGTATCCACACCTGCACAGAGGAGTGGTCAGGGTAAGTGTAGTAGCCAGTTATGGTGACTGAAAGGGGGCCAGATCACGGTGTCCAGACCCCGAGAAGCAATGGTGAAAGAGGAAGAGAACAAGAAGAAGAACCACGAGAGGAAGACAGGACTGCTATGTCCTAGAAGTGATATGGGACTGTTATGTCCAAATTGTAAATACTGACTGTTAGAAATTAATTGGGATGTAAATGATGAATATATAATTGTGCCTTTAAATAAATATTGCCAGCGAGCATCCAAAAGTGACAAAGCAGTGGCCTGAGTTATTTCTGGGTGGGGATCCAGGGACAATGTCATCATTGTTCTGTGGCTACTTCATTTTGGGAACACACAGTATGTGTCAGACTTAGTGCTTCCTGCAGTTATGTATGTGATGCTGTTTGGGGACATAATTAGTACCATCTGGCCCTATACACTATACAGTAAAACACGTGCACCATATCATATGTTAATATGGCCTTCAGGGGATGTCTCTTATGCTGTAAGAGACTCAAGCATGAGGGTTGGGCAAGAGAGCTACAAAGCAAAGCTGATCAGTTCTGTCTACCCAAACCTTATGAGAGGAGTCTCTTATACTATATGATACATCCTTTGGAGGCTTTATTATCTTATTACAACTGACTTGAGTTTAGCTTGAGTGATTTATAATTTCTTTTTAATTTTATTTTGCCATTCTCCCTGATGCGGAAGTGGTATGCTCCCTCCTTCCATGCCTACACAAGAATACACTGTACATAGGATGAGAGGTACAGTGGCTCTGTGCACTGATTGGCTGAAATCACCTTAGTTATTTATAAAATAAAACACATACACTACAAAGTTAAATGCCTACATCATATGCTGAAATATTTATATCATATAGTGAAGCATACACACTATATAGTAAACTGCATATACTAATTAGTGAACCACATACATCATACACTGAAATACATATATCATACAGTGAAATGCATGCTGAAACACATAAACTATTAAAATGCACGTACAATGTGGTGAAATGAGCACATCAAATAATGAAATTAAAGAAACCTACAATGACCCAGTAGAAGAAATTTTTAAATACTGGCTCCAATTTAGTTATTTAGTTATAAACTACAGTATATCATACTATTCCCTCCTATAAAAACTGATTTCTAAATAATGGAAATAATAGTTACCATTCTGTTACTGTTCTGTGTCTGCAGTTTGTTTGTTTTCTTTTTTTGTTATAGTGGGAGTTTCTGATTTACACACAGGTAGTAAAGTAAGAAATAACACATGACAGGAGTCCTGCAGTTATTGGGTAATTAACACACACACACTTCCTGAGTTGAGGCACAAGGCAACAACCAATTGCCCTTCAATTACAGGGTAGGGAGAAGTGCTGTAATTACCCAATAACGGCAAGCCTAAAATATGTTATTGCATTTATAAAATGGCACTAAAATAATAGAAAAACAAGACTAAATAAATCTTGATCATTGTTAAACTGGTTCTCGCATCAAATAGATGGGTTTGCCATATCAAAAGTCAAATTGGCTGGCAGGCAAGCCTCTCTTTTGTTAGCTGGACCTTTTCTCTTGTTTTGTTTCCAATTGTCACAGATCCTGATGATAGTGCTATGTAGTTACTTCAGCATAGACAACAAGTTTCAATACTTGCAAGGCACTTTCCAGACCCACGTGGTTAGTGGTCAATTATAAAACTGGTTTGAAATTTCCTGCTTCCTGATAAGCTAAAAAGTTCTGAGACCCATATCTTAAATCTCCTTAACAGTACAGGTTTGAACAATTTCAGGCAGTGGGATTTGGAATTTGTGCAACTTACATACCGAGTCCATGTGCCATTTCACTCATTTCTGATTTCCATCACAAACATGGCTATCACCTTACTTATATATAAAACCTTCAACAAGACCCCAAAATAAAAGTCTAATGAATTAAACACACTAAGTAAATAATTAAATGTTATTTACCCTTATGAGACCCTCCTTACACACAGAAACAAATTAAAAAAAAACAAGTGCAATTGAGCATTTAGATTGCTGGTGTTTCTTTGGTAGCCATGAAAATCCCCTCCTATCCTTACTAGTTTGCCAGAGAACACCCTGCTCCTTACCCTGCAACAGATGAAACTGAGGATTTGGCTCCACTTGAGGCCTGTGTCTGTGTGTGTATGCCAGTGGAATTCTGCCAATTTTGAACACATGTGTAGTGGTGTGCAATGGTCCGGCCAGAAAGTTACATCTGCTGGGTATTACCCATCCCAATCTGGTGGGCGACGACCCTGACCACAGCTTGTCCGAACTGTTTCTGACCCACCAGCTGTATCTAATACTGTATCTATGCCTTCCATGGCCATTATGGCTAAATTACTTAAATGCAGCAGGGCAGGGCACTGAGAGCCCCACAGAATCCTCTCTCCTCTATTGATCAACAGAGGGAGGGTGGAAGAAAGGAGGGAGAGAGTTTGGGGGTTCATTTCTATGGTCATTATGGCTTAATTACGTAGATGCAGCAGCAGGGCAAGACATTAGGTCCCCACAGACTACTCTCTGCTCCATTGGTTGGTGGAAGGAGATAGTGAGAGAGAGAAGTTGGGTGGTGCACTGTATTTGCCATGTCAGGAGGGAGAGAAGAAACAATTGCCAGCTTGGGCTGGCTGTTGCTGGTGTGGAGGTAGTCTTATTGGCATGGGTGGCTGCTGGAGACGTTGGGGAGGGGAAGAGGCATATGTTGGAGGGGCGGTGCTGGCACTGGTGCTGGTGTACTGCTGGTGGGCTGAGGAGGTGGAACCCAGCTGTGGTGGTAAGACTGGGATTGGAGAGGGATAATAATCACTAAACAAATCACTCAATGTCTGTAAAGATGGGGGAACACGCAGTTGGGCTCAGAGGTGCTTGTCAGGAGATGGAATGGGGATCTAAGTGCTTTTACCTTTCTGGCTGGCTTCTGGAATGGAGCTGGTGAATGGGTGGGAGTCATGTCACATGCCACAGCAGCAGGCAGCATTGAGGAGGATGGAAGTGAGAGACTGAGACAGTGTTGGTTGGCTTGGGGCTGCAGACAAAATCTGAAATTGAAATAAAATGAAAATCTTTTGCACTGAAAAAATATCTATTTAAAAACAGAGCTCCGCCACTGGAAAGATCAATTGGACATTCCTTACACTGAGTAGCTTAATGAGTTGTTGAGCAATCTCTGAATGGAGAGAATGATAGCCAATTTCTATAACAGGATAGCTAGGTACAATAAAAAACAGGATAAATGGTATACTCTATTTTCCTCTAATCTTCCCTTGGAGTGGCACAGTGGAGCATTATTTGGCTTTACTTCCCTCTAGGTGTCCAAATACTTATTATCGTATTGCTTTCTCATATTAAGGTATGTTATTTGTCCTTTTCTTTGTTTACTTATGTTGCTTTTAGTTTTCGTTAGGTAGACTTACACTTTTGATGTTTAAAACCTACCACTGGTGGGGTGGGGTGGGGAGGGGTATGTAGTAGTCATTAGTTGTTGTTGTTAACTTGCTTGCCTTATGGCTGTTGTATCTCAACATGTGTTGTGTGTGTATATATAAACTTTAATGAAGTATCTTAAATTTAAAAAAAAGAGACTGCTGGTCAAGCAATAGAACGACTGGACATGGCAGGCTCTCCAGGGCAAACAGTTGACTGGGCAGTGGGGAGGTGGAATACAGCTGAACTGCACTGAAAAAATACCTGAAGAAATTAAAATATATTCTTAAAAATCAAAGGGACAGACTGGAGCAGAACAGGGTCTGGCAGCAGTCAGGCAGTGGGTACTGGACATTGGGTAACAGGGCAGGGGCTAAGCTAAACTGCACAGAAGAAGTACCTGAAAAAATATTTTGTAAAAAAAAAGTCAAAGAGAAAGAGACTGGAGTGGAAGCAGGACCTTGGAGGAGGCAGTCCAGGGTGGCTGTGGGTATTGGGCAGGAGGGTCTAGAGCAAAACTGCATTGAAAAAAAATTCTGAAAGAAACAATGTGTACTGTTGTGTCATAGTTACCAACGGAATAGTTGCAGTTTGAGTACTTGGCTATTTTCCTTACAAACCAAATATATAGGACCAGCTCGGTCAGTGCAGTATGCCCTTGCTTGCTGCCACCTAGTGTGCCTGGCTGGCTGCTGTCATGTCCACTTGTGTACAGCTCTCTCATAGTTGCCAGAGGGCTAGTTGCAGTTTAAGCAGTCCTAAATCTTGTGTGGGGACTGGAGAAACATGTGGAGGTGAGCCTTCCTTTTGGCAGTTTCTCAAACACTGCATGGTACAGTGTGTGGGCGTTCAAGTGGGAAGCCTGCACAAATGTGCGAGCTGGCATCTGCCATGTCACCTGTGTATAAGGGTTAAGTCTCAAAGTGTAAAGGTAAAAGCCACTATGGTGGCTCTTGACAGTGTTCCCTCCATGTTCTCTGACCCCCAGAATCCCTGAATACTAGTTGGGGTACAGAGGCACACAGGAGGGAGGAAAATAAAACTCTGCAGAGGTGCTGTAAGAGTGCTATGACTTTAAGAGCAGCTGAGGTTGCTATGTATGAATAGTCCTGCCTGCCATCGAGGGGGTAAGCTCTATGGCACCAGCGACAGGCAGGAAGTCTCTGCAAGCCCCACTCTGCCACTGGACACCAGGGCAGAGGGCAGCAATCAAACCTTAGAGGCATTAATGTTTAAAACTATGTAAAAGCTCTGCAAAATAAACTTATAGATGTGACTGGGTACTAACTGTTTTTATGGCAGGCATATTTGTCAACCATGACCTATACTTCCCCATCAGTGTCCAAGGAGCCCAAAGGACTTGTAGATATGGCTCCTGGGAAGGGGATAAGGACAGTGTTCTTGGTGCCCAAACAGTCAACCAATCAGGAATCGGGAGGGGTCTTATGTTTATTAATTTTAAAGATGTACAGCTATGTTCAGCTAATGGAAGCTGCCATTCTTTCTTGAGAGCCCAGGGACAGTTACAGCTCAGGGCAGTCTGGTTGAAGCTTTCTGTGAGTCAGGAGGGCTTGGGTTGTGTCAGAGGTAAAGTTTGGGGTCTGTCTAAGGCTTCCACAGCAAAACTTCAGGAGACTCGCCTAAAACTCTGTCACCTGGAGAGCCAGGGTGTGTGTTTGAAGAGCTGTTTGCAACCCAGAATCTGCACATCTGAGAGAAGCCCTCAGTGTGGGAGAAGGGTTGGAATGTGTTTCTGCCAAAGATCCAAAGTACCGCCTGGATTAAGCAGCCAGAGTCCAGGGATACACAGGAAGAAGACTCCTGTTGTCTGAAATCCAGCTTAATACAAAGCAAGCAACTGTGGCTCAAACCTGCAATTTGAAAACCACCTGAGAGGTAGTTTGCTATCCCTAGCCTTGAGGAGTGAGCTGGACTAGTTGCCAGAAACAAATTCAGTTTGCCAGCTGCTGTGAGAGAGATGGGGAGAGTGTGAACCCTGAGCTACTGGAAGAGAGTATCTGCCAATCTAGGACAGTCTAGGGAGTCAGCCAGGTAATGCTATCACTTGGCATTATCCATCTTTGCCCTGGAGCCTAGGGATGAGCATGGGGACCCTGGTCCTCAGTACTGGCCTGTTCTAGCCCTGAAGGCGACAAACTGCAAGAGCCTGCAACATCCCAGAAAGTGACAAGCTGCAAGAGCCTGCAACAGCCCAGAAGATGACAAGCTGCACAGAAGGTGACAAGCAGCTAGACTTCAGCTCCAGCCCCACCATCTGCAGACTTGCTCCACTGCTTGAGGTCCTAGCTTGACTGAATGAACCTGCTATTATGAACTAGACCTAGTGTCCTGTCTTTAGAACCCTGAGTACCCATAGAGCCTGCCCTGGCCTGGGAAGTTATAAGAAGTTATTCAGAGTTTCAATTCAGTTAAAATTCTAAGTGCACCAATGCCGGCCAAACCACGGCAACATAACAGGCATGCAACTGATCCTGGGTACCAGATAGACTTTAGGGAGCACCGGTACCAGTGGGAGGTGGGCAATCTAAATGTGTGTTGTGGTTGGGGTAGGCATGGCTATTGTTATAGTTATTGGTTTACCAGTTCATCAAATACTCAAATTGCAATTTATTCTTTTCATTCCCATTCCCCATCCCTATTAATAAATCTTTTATTGTTGTTGTTTAAAACTGTCTGTGAGCATATTATTAACTGCATTATTTAATTGCATTTGTTTTAAAGTGTTATAATTTAAAGTGGTATTTCATGTGTGGGTGACTGTAAGGGAGGTGGGTAGGTAAGACATCCCAGAAGGTGTATCATTTAAACATCTGCCTCACTGTATTGTACTCTGGGTTAAGGCACCATGCTATTTACCTTTTATCTGGGAAAGAACCCACCTCTACCATCAAAACAGAGCCCAGGCCTCTCAACATATTTGAGCCCAATAGGCAGGGGTAGTAGCCCATTGTTACATGGCACAAGAGTTACATCTTTGGCGGCACTGCTGTCATCTCCTGCTTACAAGGACCACCCAAATGGAGTTTTCAACTCACGAAGACAGTGTTGTTGCCCTTAAACACCCACTGCTAGCAGGTACCATGGCTTGCAAACAATTGATCAGTTTGTGTGAAGGAGGAGATGGATCCCCAGAAGGCCCGCTTGATTCTAGGAGTCTCACCTGGAACAAAGATAGGGATGACAGAGAAAGTCCTGTCCACCATTAACAGCCTTGGACATGCTGTTGTATGGGGGCATGCAATTGACTTCCCCACCAATACATTATTGGTGCTAGCTGAATGCCACAATGCCATAGATGCTTGTAAGGTACCAGATGTATTGTCTGCTGAAGATTTAGTACTCGCTGGACAATAGTGACCAATGATAGTGTGGCTTCCAAGTCAAATGCCTCCCCAAAAGCTGAAAGTTTCAAGAGAAGCTCAGATCCAGAAGTAAATGATTTGATACCTTTATTGCACCAACATAGATGTAACAAAAAGAACAAAGCGCTTTAGCTTTTGGACCAACAGGTCCTTCTTCAGAAGCTTAATGACAGTTATTTAGAAAATCCTTACTTTTAACACCCAGATCATGCAAAAATAAACAGACAAAATCCCCATTGGTTCAAAATACTCATTTAAAAAGTAACAGAAGAAAATGTCAGAGAAGCTTAATACTGTAGTACCATTTCACCTTCAGCTGAGAGGTCCTAAAGGTCAGAGGTGCATGGTGCAGAACAACATGCAAAGGAGGCACTGCACATAAATTAAAATGACTTAGAGATACTTTCAGAATAAGATAACTACTTGAGCAGAGGGCTCCTAAATCCTATTATGACTGTCACAATGTGTATAAGAATGCAGTTACTGAAAAGCAAACCCACCCGGATTAAAGACATGCTAAAATTATAAGTTAAAACAAGCACCACAAAATAGAACTACAAAACCATCTACATATGGCATAAGATTTTCATCAGGAACTTAATAACCTTCACCTACCATAAAACTTACCTGGAGTATTCTACCACCAGTGTTAATTTTCTGGACACCACGGTCACTATTAAGGATGGAACCTTACATATATTTATTTATAGGAAGCCAACAGACAGACAGATACTTACACAAGAATAGTAATCACTCAAGCCACACAAAAAATCTGTCATGTACAGTCAAGCACTTCGATATCACTGTATCTCTTCAATTGAGGGAGGACAGAGATACACATTTAGCTACGTTGAAAAACACCTTTATTGAGCAGGGACACTCTTCCAGAGAAATTGACAGGACAATAGAATGTGCAACACAAGTGCCAAGACAACAACTAATTCAGTATAAAGAAAGGACAGCTACCAACAGAATACCCTTAGTAGTCACATATCATCCAGACCTTGAACTTTTGAGCAAGACTATTAAGGACCTCCATCCAAGATTTAGTGAGGATGAGACCATTAATTGTATTTTAAGGAATTACCACTACTATCTTTTAAACAACCACCAAACTTAGCCAGCCTAATTATTAGAGTACGTTTTCACCAGAAAAGAATACCATGACACTAAATGGTACACGACCCTGCAATCAATACAACTGTAAGACTTGTGAGCACATTTCCACATTGGACTGTGTGGTTACATCACAAAACAGACAATTCAAGGTACATGGGAGTTATACATGTACATCACAACATATTTTATTTTCATTCAATGCAAGAGATGTCCACAAAGAGATTACATAGAAACATAGAATTTGACGGCAGATAAGGACCTTGGCCCACCTAGTCTGCCCATTTCCCTACCGACTGGATAAGTTGCAGATCCTAGTTAACCAGCAGCCTACTTCTTCCTACCCCACCCTCTAGAATGGCCTTATGACTGTCCCATGCATGCTTGAATTCCACCACTGTTTTGACTCACAACCTCCTCCAAAAGGCCGTTCCATGCATCCACGACCCTCTCTGTGAAAAATGCTTCCTTAAATTACATCTGAGCCGCCCCCATCTTCAAATTATGCCCCTTGTTCTTGCACACCTCTTTTTTGAAAGATGCTACCCTCTTGGACTTTGTTGATTCCCTTGAGGGTGCAGACGTTTCTATCATGTCCCCCTCTCCTCCTTTCCTTGAGGCTATACATATTAGCTCCTTTAGTCTCTCTTCATATGTCTTCCAGAGCAGACCCTGCACCATTTTAGTTGCCCTCCTCTGGACAGCTTCCATCCTGTCTATGTCTTTGCGAGATTGGGTCTCCAGAACTGCATGCAGTACTCCAGATGGGGTCTGACCAGCTGCCTGTACAGAGGGATAATAACTTCCTGTTTTCTACTGCTGATGCCTCTCCTGTGCATCCCAGTATCCCCCAGCCCTCCTTGCTGCCCTCTCACATTGCTGGCCCACCTTTAGGTCATCTGATATACTACTCCCAGGTCTCTTTCCATTTTTGTTGTTGTTAGTATCTCACCCCCATTGTGTACTCTTCCCTGGGTTTTGTTTCCCAGGTGCATTACCTTGCACTTCTTAGCATTGAATCTAAGCTGCCATACATTTGACCATTCCTCTAACCTTGCCAAGTCCCTTCTCATCCTTTCCACCCACCTTGTGCATCAACCCTGTTGCAGATCTTTGTGTCATCTGCAAAGAGACATACTTTTCCTTCCAGTCCCTCTGCAATGTAGCTATAAAGACATTGAAGAGGACCAGTCTAATACTGAACCCTCGGTACCCAACTAGTTGACCCCCTTTCTTCAGAGTGGACTCCATTTACTATTACTCTCTGTGTCCTATTCTCCAGCCAATTCTTACCCAGGCTGTCATCTTGGGACCCACTCCCAGGCTGGCTAACTTGTATATTAATCTTTTGTGTGGGACTGTGTCAAATGCCTTGCTAAAGTCTAGGTAGACCATGTCCACAGCCCTCCCTGATCTACTACTTGGTCACCCAGTCAAAGAAATCTATCAGATTTGTCTGGCATGACCTTCCCACTGTGAATCCATGCTGCCTTGGGTCCTGTGCCCCTCTGGCCTCTAGATACTCGACAATTCTTTCCTTCAAAGTGATTCCATCATTTTCCCTATCACCGAGGTTAAACTAACAGGCCTGTAGTTTCCTGCTTCTGCCTTGCTCCCACTTTGTGAAGGGGAATCACATCTGCCCTCCTTCAGTCCTCGGGTACCACCCCATCCTCCCATGATTTGTTAAAGAGGGTAATCAGTGGTGTCACTAGTTCTACCCTTAGTTCTTTTAGAATTCTGGGATGAATCCCATCAGGCCCCATTGCTTTGTCCATCTTCAGTTTTAAGAGTTCTTTCATAACCCTTTCTTCTGTAAATGGGTTGGTATCAACTTCAGTATCCAGAGTGTTTCTACTGTTTGTTTTAGGTACCACCCCTCTTCATTTGTAAATGCTGAACAAAACATTTGTTTAGTATCTCTACCTTTCACAGTCTCCCTCTGCCCACCCTGCCTCCCCTTTATTAAGCCTCACTATCCCTCCTTTGGTCTTCCTTCGCTCCCTGATGTACCTATAAAGGTTTTATCCCCCTTCTTAACTGAGTTGGCTATCTTTCCTCGGTTTGGGCCTTTGCTGTTCTGACTGCCTTCCCAGCTTCCTTTTGCTTTAACTGATACAGTTCTCTGTCCTGCTCCTTCTGTGATTCCTTGTACTTCCTGAATGCTTTCTTTTCTTGAACCTTCACTGCCACTTCCTTTGAGAACCATAGTGGTTTCTTACATCGTTTGTTTTGTTTATTTGCTTCACACAAAGGCTCGTTACCTCTGTGATGGCAGTTTTATTATTCCCATTGTTCTTCCACCCTTCCTTCCTGCCCATTTGCTAGTGCATTCCTTAGGCACTCACCCATTTTGGCAAAGTCAGCCCTCCTAAAGTCCAGTGCTTTTGCCTTTGTATGGCTTGACTCTATTGCTGTGTTTATTGTGAACCATACTGTTTGATAGTCGCTAGTTCCCAGATGGCTACCCCTTCTACATCTGTGATCCTCTCCATCTCCATTTGAGAGAACCAGGTCTAAGATTGCTCCTCTTGGTGGGCTCCAATACTAGTTGTCTAAGGCATGCCCCTGTAGGGCATCTAGAATAACCCCACTCTTGAAGTGGCTGCTGCAACTGCACTCCAGTTAACATCTGGCATATTCAGATCACCCATCAGCAATATCTCCCTTTTCTGCCATTCTAAGTATACTTTCTATCATTTCCTTGTCCATTTCCTCCCCTGAAGAAGGTCTGTATACAACCCTGTGCGGATTGTGGTGCCATTGCCTGTCTCAAATTTACCCACAGTGCTTCTTCTCCTCCCTATTTACCCTTTTGTTCTGTTGCTTTGATTCCTTCCCTTATGTAAAGAGTTACTCCTCCTCCTCTTTTACCCTCCTGTCCCTCCTGTAGATAGTGTATCCTGGTATGTTTACATCCCAGTCATGGTTTATGTGTACCATGCTTCTGTGACTGCCATGATATCCAGATGTTCCTCCTCCATCAAGGCCACTAATTCAGGAAGCTTGTTACCCAGACTATGGGCATTGGTACTCATTGCTCTCCATTTTTGATGGCTTTACCTTCTGTTGCATCATCACCCACTGACCTTTCTACCTTGGTCTTTTCTCATTTAGTACCCTGTTTTGTAGGGAGGCTGGGATTTTCCTGCTGTATCAGTGCCTCCCTTTGACTAGTTTAAAAGCTTGCCAATGAAGCATTTAAACAGATTGCTCAAAGACTTGTTCCTTCCTGGACAGATGCAGACCATCCTGCCAGTATGGCAGGTGTCCCTCCAGGTGGAACCCCAGTCCCCAATGAAGCCAAACTCCTGTGCTCCACACCATTTTTCAACCATTCATTAAATTGCATGATGCAAAGTACCCTCGCCTCCCCATGCCATTGACAGGCAGCACCTCTGAGAAGGATACTGTGTGTGCTACTTGTCTTAGGCTCCTCCCCAACTCTACAAAGTCCTCCTGCACTGATCTAATCTCATTGAGCCAAGTCATTTGTCCCTAGGTGGACAATGACGTCCAACTCAGACTCCTGTGCAGCTGTTGTCTTGATCCTGAGGATGCACTTCCTGTCCCTCCAAGCCATGGCACCAGGCAGGCACCTTACTTCAGTTTTCCTGCTCCCCACAGTTCTATCCCCTAATAATTGAGTCCCCTACCAGGAGCTGCTTCCTTTCCTGTGGTGTCCTCTGCCTCCTTCCTGTGGGCCTCCTTGTGACAGTTGTCCTCAGCCTCCTTAGTCTCTTCTCTTGGGTGCATCCATAAGGAGCTAAGCTCCCAGAATGGTGTATGGATTGTGGAGTGGAACAACTGACTGGGTGTGCCTCTCTCCACCATCCTCACCCTCCTGAGCCCACTGTGGTCCAACTGCTGTGCTTTCTTCGCAACCTCTGAGGTAGTGGTGGTGGCTCTGGTGCTCCCTGGATGGGAGGTTCCTCCTACTGTCCAGTGTGGCCTGGGGAAGGTTCCCTTACTACTGTCCAGTGTGGCCTGAGAACAGGCAACTTCCTCCCTCAGGGCAGAGGTTGTCTGCAAATAGGGCAGCATCTCAGCCTCCAGAAAGACTCCCGGAGACTGCTGCCACAGCCATTACATTGCACTACTCCCCACATGTTTATCTACTTTTGTTTGTTTTGTGTGTGTGTGTGTGTGTGTGTGTGTGTGTGTGTGTGATTGGTTTGTTATATAGAAATATATATATTATTCAATGTGTATGCTTGTATTGTCAGTGCAGTGTGCTAGAGAGGATATGACAGTGATATGCACTTGCACTCTTGAGAAGTGATGTCAGAACCCCAGGTATAAAGGAACTATTTCCAGGGGTGGGTGGGGTGAGGGTGGGCAAGGGTTCAGCCTAAACTGTGCCTCATGAAACAATCAACTAAAGCTCTGACCCACACTTATGAGTGCCTTCCTGTCAGCAAGATGCCCTATGCAACAATTTGAAAGAGAAATACCCTGCTAGTCAAACAGAGAAAAACCAGACATCCAAGTCAGAC
Organism: Neoceratodus forsteri; assembly: GCA_016271365.2. NCBI lineage: Eukaryota > Metazoa > Chordata > Ceratodontiformes > Ceratodontidae > Neoceratodus > Neoceratodus forsteri. The sequence continues at coordinate 1,525,829,208 of CM057455.1, forward strand.
ACAGGTAAACCTCCCAGCCCCAAAACAGTCTGGTGGTTTGTTAGCCACAAAGGAAAATCAAATATGCAGTTATTTCAACCCTTCTGAAGATGCTCACAAGATAAGCAGTTTTGAAAACCCCTTTCTGAATTAAAACTAAAATAATTAAACACAAAGCAATACCAATGTAAGACTGTAAAGTAAGGAAAACTTCCCTCAGATGTTAGCATGAGAGATATTGTTGCAGATATCTAGTCCAATATAGTATATCCCATGCAGCTTCTCAGTTGTTTCAAAGCACACAGAGTTACACAACTTGGAAGAAGATGGACTTCTGTCTGAAACAGGATCACACCAGTAGTTTATAGTAATTGATCAATGCTGGAATGTTCAAGCCAGAACAATTTGCTGTGATGCAGGTCTCCTGACTTGTGAAGACAATTCCCCCACCTCAGGCTATGTCTGGCATCCAATTACAAACTGCAGCCTTTGCTATTTTAAAGTACACAGCCACCACCAGTAAATATTGCAAAATATATTCATGCAGATTGTCACAGAATACTAGTAGACAGTCCAGTTATCCACAAAGGAAAATCAAATATGCAGTTATTTCAACCCTTCTGAAGATGCTCACAAGATAAGCAGTTTTGAAAACCCCTTCCTGAATTAAAAACTAAAATAATTAAACACAAAGCAATACCAATGTAAGACTGTAAAGTAAGGAAAACTTCCCTCAGATGTAAGCAGAGAGAGATTTTGTTTCAGATATCTATTCTAATATAGTATATCCCATGCAGCTTCTCAGTTGTTTCAAAGCACACCCAGTTACACAACTTGAAGAAGATGGAGAGACAAGCCAACTACTCTACACTACACTAGGATGAACTCGCACAGGCATAATATTAAACTGAAGATGACTGAAAACCAGTGAGCAACACTCTCTCGCCTGACCACTCAATCTCAGATATGTCAGTAATGGTCTTAAAAGGAAATCTCAAAAGTACACAACAGAGATGAGCTTTTGAGATCAAACTTATTTTACATCTCAATATGGTAGCAGATGGCATGAACACAGATTTGGAGTTTATGGGACATTATAGGACTTAACATGCACAGACCTTTTCTTCATAGGATAGATATACTATAGGACTTCAGCATATGTGTGTGTGTGTGTGTGTGTGTGTGTGTGTGTTTTGGGGGTATGTGAACATAGCATGTGTGAGGGATGCTGTTACACTGAGGTGGGCTCCTATTCAGATTCATGGAGTTACAGTGTGTATTACTCTTAGTTCACACACATAATGAATATTAATTCCTTCTTATTATTTATCTTCCGGGTGGTGTTGATTCCATTGGGTCTTATTCAGATTCCCTAGCCTGTTACTGTACCTACAATAGTTTTATTATATACTGTCACATTTATGAACTCTGAACATATTGGGGTGTGGGATCTCATTTGCATGTGGGTCCTTGACAGATCTAATTACATTGGGCTAATAGTGTAGTGATTTGTGGAAATGAAGGTATGTTAAGGCTCTTGTCTTACATACATACTGTGCATTTACTTTTAGTTACCTTACCCTGGGAAGGTGGACATTTATTTCATTGTGGTTCTATTCAGTATCCTTGGACTGTTATTGCACAGATAGTAGTATGGTTACATAGTATCACATTTTGAACTCTACATATTAGGATATATGATCTTTTTACTTGGAATTTCATGACAAGTTGAATTTCTTTGGTAACAATTGCAGTGACTGATGAATGATGGTGCATTAGGACTGTGTGTGTGTGTGTGTGTGTGTCTGTGTGTGTGTGTGTTTGCTCGTGAGTGTCCGTGTGTGTGTGTGTGTGTGTGTGTGCATGTATATATCTCCTTAAAACTAGTTATCTTTCCCACCCCCAGATAAGGGGTGTGGTGAAGTGGGAGAATTTAATTCCTTTGCTTTCTTATTCAGATTCCTTGGACATTTTCCGCTACATCAAGTTGTTATATTATACACTGAGAATTTATTGCAATCTGTACATATCTGGCTGCATGGTCTTAATTTCTTGGTGTCCTAGACAAGTAGTTTTTGTTTGACACTTATACTACCAATTTACATTTATATTATCATTTATAAACTCCTGTTACTACACTATAGTCTTTGAGGTTTATGGGGCATAATATCTAGCTTGAGAGAACAGTTGGGTAATGCGTCCCGCTAAGTTTTACATTCCATACAGTGTGTAACTACTGTTCTTTTTAGGAAAACTTTACTATTTACTCTTTGTATGCCATACAGTATATTGAAGCTTTTTGTAGTTCTATTTTGTGGTGCTTTGTTTTAACTTACAATTTTAGCATGTCTTTAATCCGGGTGGATTTTGCTTTTCAGTAACTGCATACTTGCACACATTGTGACACTCATAATAGGATTTAGAAGCCCTGTGCTCAAGTAGTTGTTATCTTATTCTGAAAGTATCTCCAAGTCATTTTAATTAATGTACAGTGCACTCCTTTGCATGTTGTTCTGCACCATGCACCTCTGATCTTAGGCCTCTCAGATGAAGGTGAAATGGTACTATTAAGCTTCTCTGACATTTTCTTCTGTTATTTTTTAAATGAGTATTTTGAACCAATGGGGATTTTTCTGTTTTTTCTGCATGATCTGGGTGTTAAAAGTATGGGATTTTCTAAATAACTGTCATTAAGCTTCCAAGGAAGGACTTGTTGGCCCAAAAGATAAAGCACTTTGTTCTTTTTGTTATATCTATGTTGGTCCAATAAAAGTTATCAAATCATTTGCTTCTGGATCTGTTCTTACAAGGACCAATACAGCAAATACTAAATCTGTATTTCAAGAGAAGCTCAGTAAGTGGTTGCAAGCCAAGGGAAACACAGTTGAGGAAGCTCAAAAAGTACATGATGCCACAGGTGGTGGGCCTCCCCAGGGTGAAGGGTCCAGGTCTAGCTATGGACCACCTCCTCAGATTCCTACCGGAGGCTAAGAATCTTCTCAGAAATGAAACCCACCCCAGCAGGAGAAAGAGGATTTATAGACATGGATGGACTGTGCTGCTCCTTTAGTACAGGATTGGCAATGTTCTAATGCCAAAAAAGAAAATGCCTGGGAGAAAGCCTTCAAGGACTTGCTTTGGACACCATTTGATCTATGAAGGCCATGGAACCAGATGCTGCTCAAGAGTATCTGCTCACCTTGGGGAATGTGTTTGTAAGTGCTGAGTTGAATGATGACCTTATGTGGAAGTTCAAAGCAACTAACCAATGAAGGGAGAACTTTGTCTGCTAATCTGATTCACCTAGAGTGGGCATTGTGGAAAATCTTTGGAAAGGATTTGTGGCCACAAGTGTATTGAATCAAGTAAGTCTGGATCACGTACTCAAGTCTGCTTGGTATTCTGGTCTGTTGTTGCTTAAGTTGTGTTTACAGAACCGAAGGATAATCCTCCTTCCACCAAGTGCTGATGAAAGAGGTGTGGAGCTGAGGAGGAAGAAGTTCAGTGGGGCCCCTGTACAGCTATGGCAACTGCAACTCCCATTCCCGAGACAGGATTTGTCAGTGATGGTCCTGGACTACAAGAAATACTTAACAAGTTCTGAGAGCCAGCTCAACTACTAGCTGTTCTTCAAATGAGGTCAAGATACTTGCCGGAGCCCATCTGTTTTCCCACCACTGTGAATCTTTCTTTCATGGGCATGGAGTGCAAGCCCAGACACCCTCTGTGGACTCTGATCTTAAAGCTAAGATGGACAAGTTGTTGAATCAGGTAACTGAACAAGAGGGTTGTCAATCTCCAGTTGCATCTAGGTTGAAAGGAAAGACCCTGGGTGGAAGCGGGCAGCAACTAGCACCCTCATCTGAATTCTGAATGCAGGTTCTACTAATCCAAGTAATCTAGATGGAGGACTTCATCTGATACCCCTAGGTCCACGACCATACAGAGAAAGCATTTTCAGTTACAACTGTGGAAGAAATGGACATATAAAGAGTGAGTGTCAGTCATAGGAGGATCCAGGAAGAGTGCAAGATAAACTGCTTGAAGAAAACTATCAGAGACAGGGATATTTCAGTGGGGCCCAGTAAAGAGTGCACTGGTGCCCGGCTAAGTCCAGCTCCACCCTGTTTGTAGCAATGTCTTTCAGTTAAAGTCCCTGAAACTGCATTACTCGACCTTGATGAACTGGTCGGCCTGTCTAGTGAAACCACAGTTACCACTGAAGGACTGCCTGCTTGAGCTGTGTTGGACAGTGGTTCTTAAGTGACGATCATTTCTAAGAACTGGTATGACCAGCACCTGTTTCATCACAAGCTCCTGCCCTTGGAAGATTAGAACATATGGGGACTTAGCAATAAATCCTACCCATACCTGTGGTACAGCAACATGTGCATTGCCTTCCCATCTGAAGTAACAGGAGTGGAGGACCTGATCAAGACATTTGTCTTAGTATGCCCAGAGTCTGGGATGTATGATGGATTGTCCATACTTATTGTCACTAATGCCCACATGGTTGATCACCTGGCTCAGCTGTGCCAGGAACAGAGGCCAAGCAGAAAGGAAAAGTGTTACATGTGCATTCCTGGTACAAAAGGCCTACCAGCAACAAATACAGACCCAGCTGAAGCTCAAGATGACCCTGTGGGTATAGTATGGCATGATGACACTGAAGAGCTTGTGCTGCCCTTAACATTGAATGCAACATCAGTTGTGTGGTACACCTGAGAAAAATGTAAAAACAGATACTGATGCTTGATGCTCCTGAAGAACATGGATTGCCTGTGGGACTATTAGTAAAGCCTAGTGTGTTGCCAGTCAGAGCTCATGCTTATGCCAAACAAGTTGCTGTCCAGGTAAAAAATGAAATAGAGACATTGTTTATTGTGCAGATATAGCAGTACAACCCACTCCAACCAGAGATGGCACCCATCCTGGCATTAACCAAGACTGTTTGATTTTAGTGACTGTCCTATTCCAGAAGCATGAAAGACCCAAAACAGAGGTCCCACGGGTTGGTGCCAACAGACACTGATGATGTGAGAAGACATCTACAGTAATTGTTGGTGGCAGATATCATCCAGGAATTGAGAAGTCCCTATGCATCACCGATTGGCGATTGTGGTAGTGCTAAGAAGATAGGGCAGAGGGCATGTGTGTGGATTATAGAACTTTCAACAAATGGACAATTTCTGATCAACATACCATGCTCAGGATTCAAGATGCTCTTGATTGCCTTAATGGAAGCAAGTGGTTTTCTGTGCTTGACCTATGGAGTGAATATTATCAAATACCCATGGTTTCTCAAGATAGAGGAAAACAGGCATTTATATGCCCTCTTGGATTCTATGAATTTCTGAGAATGCCTCAAGGTATCTCAGGTGCCCCAACCACCTTTCAGCACCTAATGGAGAGAGCTGTTGGAGACATGAATCTGTTAGACTGCTTATTATACCTTGATGACATCATTGTGTTTGGGGAGACCCTGGAAGAGTATGAGGACAGAGTACTGAATGTTTTAGATCAACTGGAAGAATATGGGTACAAGCTCTCTATCAATAAGTGTCATTTTTTCAAAACTCAGTTAAATATGTGGGACATATAGTATCGTCCCAAGCATACAGACTGACCCCAGTAAAGTGGAGGCATTAACCACCTGGCCCAAACCAAAGAACTTGAAGGATCTACAATGATTATGGGTTCTGTTTCTATTATCAAAGATTTGTCAAAGACTACACATGAGTGGTGAGACCACTACTGAATCTAATGGAAGGCTACCCACCCACCAACAAAGGCAAAGGAGCAAAGACCCCTGATGTTATGACTGAACCTAAACAGTATTTCAAGCCATCTGAACCTTTTGGCCAGAGGTGGACAAATGACTGTGATGAAGATTTTGATGAAATAATCTACCAACTGACTCATGCCACAGTTCTAGCATATGTAGACCCTCAGAAGCCATATGTGCTATATCCAGATGCCAGCTTCAGTGGTCCTGGGGTGGTCCTCTTCCAGAGCTACCCAGAAGAACTGCACCCACCGCCTTTGAATGTCGAAGTCTAAACAGTGCTGAAAAGAAATATCCTGTGCACAAGGTAGAATTTCTTGCTTTGAAGTGGCTATTGTGGACCAATTCCATGGGGCTATATCACTTCTAGAACTAGGGTGGGCAAAGTTGCAAATTCCACTTTCAAGGAACTTCCATGACATTTCAGAAATTTCATGGAAATTTCAGAACTTTTGCCATTGGCAAAACTGGGATTTCCACAGATTTTCGTTGAGTTCCACTGCCTTTTTTGAACTGTGGAAAATGCATATAAACTGCAGAATTTATTCTATCCACAGTTTAAAGAATTGTCAGTGAATGGAGCATGCTTGTACAACCATGCAGCTATTCATTTACAAATCAAGGGCCACCAGTAGTGGAGGAGAGGAGGGCTGCACCGGTGGCCCACTCAGGGGCAGGGTGGGCGGGGTGGTTTCCACCATGAAATTATGAATTTCACCGCTAAGTGTGGAACTCTGCTCTCAAATGGCAAAACTTCACTGTTCACAGGCAAAACTCTGCCATTCACAGGTGAAATCTTTGAGATTTTGGGCAAAATTGAAATTGCAGAGGGTCGGGAACACTTTGCAAAACACCATGAAGGTGAATTTCGTCCACTTTGCAGCAACTAGCTACTTGAGAACTCAGCAGCTGCAGTGCCTATATTAGTGAAATTTTTCCCATATTAATATTGATTTAAGAGCCATCTGCTCCAGCAGTGTTATCTTATGTCAATTGAATTTATATGTGTAGGATTCTTTGTATGTGTTTTGCACCAAGCACCTTTGACCCTGGGACCTTCCTGGCTGAAGATAATATGGTACTGTTAAACTTCTCTGACATCATTATCTATATTTTTAAATGAGTAGTTTAAACCAGTGGGAGTTTTTCGGTTCTTTCTGCATGATCTAGCTGTTATAAGTATTGTTTTTCTAAACAATGGCCATTAGGCTTCTGAAGAAGGGCAGGTTGGTCCAAGCTAGAGCACTTTGTTCTTGTTTATATCTGTGTTGGTCCATTAAAAAGTATCAAATCATCTGCTTCTGGAACAGACTATAAATAAAATTGGCATAATCACTTAGGGATAGAAATGTGGACTGAACTAACTGCATCTTGGCATCTTTGGTCAGGAGGCAGTTTATTCTAAAGAAAAGACCAAGCCTCTGGCTCAACTTTTCAGCAGATCTTCGACATGCTCCATGAAGGAGAGTCTGTGGGCTAATGAACCCCTAGGTACTTGAATTTCATAACAAATTCCAACCTCTCTCCTAGTAAAGTGTTTATGGGAAGTAAGGACAGGAGATAGCAGGGTTCACCGAATGAGTAGCCAGAGAGAACAGCATAGCTTTTGTTTTTTGCATTGAGTAAGAGTTTTTATTCAGGAGCTGATTCTGCAACAAGTTGAATTCTGTTTGTAAATCTCCACAGGCGGCTTCCGAGTTGGGTGGCTTAGGTACAACACTGTATCATCAGCGAAAAGGTGAATATTGGCCTCCTTGATGCCAACATTAATATTGTTTATATAAATGGCAAGAGCAGAGGCCCCAGGATGGATCCCTGTGGAACGCTTCTTTTGGTGGTTTGAGTGGAGAGAGCTCCCCTTCGGCCTTGACCTACTGAAGCCTATCTGTAAGGTAATAATTGAACCAGCACAGAGAGGTTGGGTCCAGACCTATCATTTTTAGGGTGGAAAGAAGCAGGCAGTGGACAACAATGTTGAAGGTCTTGCTAAGGTCCAGGAATATGGCACATACAAATTTTTTGTTTTCCAGCTATCATTGCCAGTCATAAGTCACTTTGGCCAGAGCCGTAATGGTACTGTGCTTGGCTCTGAAACCAGACTGCACAGGGTTTAGAAGGGTCTTGTTATCTAGGTAGGTTCTCAACTGAGCATTCACAATTTTTTCCAGCAGTTTAGACAATATTGGTAGGAGAACTATCAGCCTGTAATTTTTAGGTTGCAGGGATCCTCTGATTTAAACAGAGGAATGACGTGGGCAATTTTCCATAGGTATGGAAGGTCACCTGGGACAAGAACAAGTTAAATAGGTGGGTGATTAGTACAGCTAGGACATGGTATGCAATCTTTAAGAAGTAGAGGTTGAAGGGTCAGCACCAGTGCTTTTCTTGGTGTCCAACTGTAAAGGAGGTCTTGACCTCTTTCAATGAAGCAGGAAGGAATGAGAAGACTGCATTAGTGCTGATGGGGTACCCGAATATGCCAGATGTTAACTGTTGCACCCTTGCTGCAGCCACATCCAAGAGCAGGGTCATTTTCGATAACCTACAGAGGGCATGCCTCAGACAGCTAATGTTGGAACCCACTCAGGAAGGAGCAGTCTTAGACCTGATACTCTCAAACAGGGACAGAGAGAGGATCTCAGATCTAGAAGTGGGTAGCAATCTAGGAACAAGTGACCACCAAACTGGGTGGTTCATGATAAACACAGCCTCAGAGTCAAGCCATACTAAAGTGAGGGTACTGGACTTTGGGAGGCTGACTTTGTCAAAATGGAAGCGTGCCTCAGAAAAGCACTAGCGAACAGGCAAGAAGGAGGTGAAGTAACAATGGGGAAACATCAAACTGCTATCACAGAGGCAACAAGCCTTTGTGTGAAGCAAATAAAGAAATCAAAATGAAAGAAAAACACTACATAGAAACATAGAAACATAGAAACATAGAAGTTGACGGCAGATAAGGACCTAAGGCCCATCCAGTCTGCCCATTTCTTTTTCTACCTTATAAATGTGCCATCGGCCTTTGCTCTGTCAGTGACCTATCTATTCATAGTCATTTGTATTGCTCCCTTATGCCTATCCCATGCCTGTTTGAAGCCCTGCACTGTATTCATAGCCACCACTTCTTGTGGTAAGCTATTCCATGCATCTACCACCCTTTCTGTGAAAAGAATTTCCCACATTCCCCTTAATCGGCCTCCCTCTAATCTCATGCTGTGTCCTCTTGTCCTGCAATTTTTCTTATATTTAAACATGTTAGACTCTTTCACCTTGTTTATGCCCTTAAGGTGTTTAAATGTCTCGATCATATCACCTCTCCCTCCTTTGCTCAAGGGTATACATATTGAGCTCCGTTAATCTGTCCTCATATGTCTTCTGATGCAGTCCCTGCACCATTTTGCTGCCCTTCTCTGGACTGCCTCAATTTGGTTAATGTCCTTGTGAAGGTGTGGCTCCAATACTGCACGCAGTACTCCAGATGGGGCCTAACCAATGTCTTGTACAGAGGGATTATTACCTCCCTCTTACGACTTGTGATACCCCTACTAATACACCCTAACACCCCCTAGCCTTACCTACTGCTTTAGAGGTCTGTTGGATGATTTTAGGTCATCAGTGATGATGATGCCCAAGTCTCTTTCTTCCTTTGTGACTGCTAGCAACTCCCTCCCAGCCTATAAGTGGCTTCAGGGTTTCTCTTCCCTATGTGCATGATTTTGCACTTCTTTGCATTAAATCCCAGTTGCCACTCTTCTGACCATTTTGCTAGTTTATCCAGATCTCTTCTCATTCTGCCCACCCCATCTGGATCATCTACTCTGTTGCAGATCTTGGTGTCATCTGCAAACAGACAAGCCTTACCTCTAGTCCATCTGCGAGGTCACTAATGAAGATGTTGAATAGGACTGGCCCCAGGACTGATCCCTGAGGTACTAAGGTCCTCAAAAGAGGTGGCAGGGAAGGTTAGGGAGAAACAGATAGCATTCAGGAAGTATAAGGAAACACAGAAGGAGCAGGACAGAGAACTGTACCAGTTAAAGCAGAAGGAAGTGGGAAGGCAGTCAGAATAGCAAAGGCCCAAACTGAGGAAAAGATAGCCAACCCAGTTAAGAAGAGGATAAAACCTTTATAGGTACATTACAGAGTGAAGAAAGACCAAGGGAGTGATAGTGAGGCTTAATAAAGGGAGGGTGGGTTGGCAGAGAGAAACACTGAAAAAGCAGGGATCCTGAATGAATACTTCCACTCAGTATTCACAAAAGAAGAGGAGGTGGAGGTACCTACTTCGATCAATAGAAATGCTCTGTATAGGGGGTCAATAACAGTCATTTCACAGAAGAAAGAGCTCTGAAAGAACTCCTAAAACTGAAGGTGGAAAAAGCAATGGGGCCTGATGGATTCACATCAGAATTCTAAAAGAACTAAGAGGAGAATTAGTGACACCACTGACTACCCTTTTAACAAATCATGGGAGGATGGTGTGGTACTTAAGGACTAGAGGAGGGTGGATGTGATTCCCCTTCACAAAAGTGGTAGCAAAGCAGAGACAGGAAACGACAGCCCTGTTAGCTTGACGTTAGTGGTAGGGAAAATGATTGAATCACTTCTGAAAGAAAGAACTGTTGCGCACTCCAGGGGCCAGCGAGCACAGGACCCAAGGCAGCATGGATTCACAGCGGAAGGTCATGTCAGATGAATCTAATAGATTTCTTTGACTTGGTGACCAAAGTAGTAGACAGGGAGGGCTGTGGACATGGCCTACCTAGACTATAGCAAGGCATTTGACACAGTCCCACACAAACAATTGATAAACAAATTGGCCTGAGCTGGCCTGGTGGTGCTGAGAGCTGAGTTGCTGGTTGCCTTACCTCACGCATGCTGATGACCCAGGTTCAGGAATGAGCACGGGCCACCAGGGGTTGGTAGGGAGGAGAAGGATTGATCATCTGAGGGACTGCTCTCCTTCTCCGGGAGGGGGACCACCAGCAGTTGGTGTTGACTGGCCCCTAGTGGTGACTGGGGACAGCACACTGATTCTTAGAAAGGAAGGAGAGGAGGCAGACGCTGAGGAGCGCATGCAGACGCATGTGTGCTCTTTCCATAGGGCATCATTGCATGCCTCCTCTCCTAAGGGGAAGAAAAGGAAAAAGGAGTCCTGGGCACAGCAAGATGACATCCAATCCCTGCAGAGCCCAGTCCCATGAATAGGGTGACCTCCGCATCAGATCCTTTCCAGCCAGTTGAAGGTTCCCACCTCTCATACAGGGACAAGCCGTGGAGGGACAGCAGAAGGTAGGCCACGAGCAGGGGATGGGCTGGGAATCAGGCATGAAGGAGTACCACACAGGGCCAGGAGAAAGTTAACTGTAAAAAAAATAAAAAAATTGGCCAGCCTGGGAGTGGGTTCCAGGGTGGTGGCCAAGGTAAAAATTAGCTGGAAAACAGGACATGTAGGGTAATAGTAAATGGAGTTCACTCTGAAGAAAGAGGGGGTTACTAGTGGGGTACCGCAGGGTTCAGTACTTGGTCTGGTCCTTTTAATATCTTTATAAGTGACATTGCTAAGGACTGGAAGGAAAAGTATGCCCTTTGCAGATGACACAAAGGTTTGCAACAGGGTTGATGTGGTGGTGAACCCTCCGGTGTGTATACCATATAAGTAACACCAAGAATCTGAGGTGCAAACCTTTTCTCTTCTCTATTACTCTCTTTTCCTCTAATTTCTTCTAAGACTGTTGCACAACAGCATCTTTCTGTTTTCTCTGTTTAGTTCACGTTATGACTTGTTGGCCACTTGTTATAATGGGAACTCTTAGCTGTCCCTGGTTTCCTGCTTCTGCTACCTCCAGAAACTTGGTATGCTTAAGGCTAAAAACTGATATGCCTAAAATACAAGCAATACTGGCAGAGGGATTCATCTGAATACCCCCATCTGTAAGATACATGCCTGCTTGTTATTACAACCCTGATGCCTCACTTTCATTGGGTTTTCAAGTAAAATAGACAATAGTTTACATTCCCTGCTTTAATGTTAGAATTTGGTCTTATATGGTCTTAAGAAGCTGATTATGTATCCTCTTTTGTTAAAGATAAGTATGTAAACAAAATATGGGACAGAATCTCTGAATGTATAGATTTAGAAGCAATTACCTTGTCCCTCTGGAACATGCTTCCAAACAACAAGCTTTGCTTTTTGCAGGCTGTACACAGACACACCAAGCTTAGTAGGCGTGGTTCCTTTAGGGAATGAGTAGCATGATGTGAGCTAGCTTTATACTGTTAGCAAACCTCCTCCTACTACAAAATAGGTGGAGTTTAGCCTAATGCAGCCCATATTCCTGAAATTAAGGGATATTGTTCTTATGCATCAAGATACAAAAGGAATGTTATGCCATACTTTGATTATTTGTACAACTGAATAAAGAATGCTGTGAAGTATTTAGAAAGACCTGAATCTAAGGATAAAAGAAATGTATAAGAGATAATTATTGTGAGGGGTTTCAGCTTGTGGGAGGGGTTTGAGACCTATAATAGGCTCAAGCTGAAACACTGTGGTAGATAGTCATTGGGAGAGGACCTGTGAGGTTCTCCCAAAGGAAATCTCTGATAGAGATCAGGCACAGACCAATGTTGGCTGATAGAGCTATTATTCTAGCCAAGCTGTGCATTCTGTTTTCTTTTAATGTTATGAATATGCCAAAGTTATTTGTTTGAATTATTTTCTTTTCTGAGTTTTGTTTTCTTTAATAAAAATCGTACCTGTAAGGTATGTTGTACCCAATTTGCTGTTTCTGGTAAAAGTCATTTCTACCCCATGACAAAATTGGTACCAGAAGTGGGGTTACTGGTGATCCAAACTAAAAGAGATCCCAGAATAGATGCTGCACTTTAGTATCTGTGACTTTTGAGGAAACAGTAGGTACATGGCTCATAAGATGGAGGAGCCCTATGGAACTACAACAAGAAGCCAGACTGCCATCACTGGAAAACCCTTACTGTCCGGACTGCCTCCTGTAACCAGGCCCAAGATGAGGACTGGTATGGCTACTGGGGACATAGAAGAAATTACAAATTGGATGCAGGCTGTAAATATGGAGGAGCCAGAGGAACGATCTGAAGATGTACCCCAGAGGACTTAAAAGAGCTATTGCGGTGGCTAGCACTGAGACAGGTAGAACAGGACAGACAACAGGAAAGAGAGTACCGAGAAAGAAAGTAAATGTCAGAGACAGGACCAGAGATGGGCAGACACCGTAGAGATGTTTCAGACACTAAGGGCAGGACAAGGTGTACAAACCACAAAGGACATTAAGTTAACAAAATGACACTTACTGATGATATTGAATCATACCTAACAACATTTGAGTGGGTAGCCCAAGCCTATAATTGGCCCCAGATTCAATGGGTGGTTCACATTGCCCTTATTTAATGGGTAAAGCTCAACTGGCATACACTAATATGGACAGTGCATTAATGATTATATGACAGTAAAAAGAGATTTTGAAATGGTTTTACAACAATTCAGAAACATATAGACAGAGATTTAGGACTTTAAAACATGCCCTCACATACCACCAAGAGAAACCTACACCAGATTACAAGATTTATGTAATAAATGGATCCAACCAGAAAGGAAAACTGTTAAGGCCATTATGGACATGTTTATTTTGGAACAATTTATACAGATTATTTCTCCGAAGTGCAGCTGTGGATTCGGGAACGTAATCCAGACAATGCAGATCTTGCTATTACTTTGGCTGAGGAGTTTTGGCAGCTCGACAACCCTTATGGAAAGGATATCGGAGAACTGATGGCTTCCTGCTAGTAATCCTGCAACTACAACTCTGGGAAGACCATCTTTCCATCTAATCCAAGTACTGTGGATGTTGAGAAGGAGGGATTACCTACTCCTACCAAAGTAACAAATACAACAGTGGAATGTCATTACTGTCATGGTATGTGACATATTGCTAGATTCTGCCCTAAGAAAAGAAAGAACTGGTTTATTTTGCTTCTTTAAACCTGGTAACTTCATTATTCCAATCTGTGTTAATGGATATATTGTTGATGGACTTGTGGACTCTGGCAGCAAGCAGAGCCTTATTCGGTAGACTTGGTCCCCTGTTACCTACAACCTCTACAACAGGAGTGATATGCATACAGGAGACATCCATCAATATCCAACTACTACAGTGACTGTTAATATTTATGGACATGAGGACAAAGTGGTTGTGGGGTGGTTCCTACTCTACCTGTTCCTTTTATATTGGGACAGAACTACCAATGTTTTCCCAAATTGTGTCTTCTTGTCAGGATGTTAGTATTAATAAGTTAGTGGCTGTTTCTACTAGATCTCAATTGTCTACAGTAAATGACCAAACTAACCTACCTTTTACCTTTCAGAATGAGATATTTGGGAGGTGGGGAAAGCAAGAAAATCTAAAGCAGAAAAGAGAAATTTACAAAACAATGGAAAAAGATAAGGGACATGTAGATAAAATGCCCATATTATAGATGTACAACATTTCACAAGAACAGAAGGAGGATGCTACCCTTGTTTCTATGTTTTCTCAGATAGGTTAGATGGTAGTATTAGAAACCCTATAACTTTGAAACACAGTATTCTATACAGAATCTGTACACATCCTACCACACAAGAAAAGGTTGAACAATTAGTGGTCCCCTAAGTACAGAGCAGATTTGTTATATCTGCTCATGATATTCCCAGTGTATGACATGCTGGGAGGAGAAAACTTTAGCCAGACTCTTACAACGATTTTTCTGTCTGGGTATTCATGAATCTGTTGCTGATTACTGTAAGGGTGTTATGAATGCCAGAAAGTTAGTCAGATAACCAAAAAGAACAAGCCCTCTTAGACCTTTACCACTAGTTTCCCAACCTTCAACTATCGCAATGAACATTGTTGGGCCCCTAGTAAAAGTACTAAAGGAACAGATTTATTCTGGTTATTTGCGATTACGCAACCAAATATCCAGAAGCCTACCCACTGAGAACAATTTCAACTACAAAAATTGCAGAAAAGATTTTGGACTACTGTAGTAGGTTGGGGATCCCTAAGGTGATTCTCACTGACAGAGGTGCCAATTTTTGTGCTATGCTGCTCAGAGAACTCTATAAACTGTTGGGTGTTACTGCAATCAGAACAACCCCATATCATCCACAGACAGATGGCCTCATGGAGAGGTTCAATCAAACCTTGAAACGTATGTTGCTAAGTTTGTGGATGATGAGGAAAATACTGGGATCACTACCTACCTTTATTCTTATTTGCTTACAGAGAAGTTCCCAAGCTTCTATGGGATTTTCACCATTTCAGTTACTGTATGGTCGGAATCCCCGTGCACCCTTGGATTTAGTGAAAGAAGCCTGGGAGGGTGATCTCCATATTAATCATGTGAACATTTTAGAGTACATGAAAGAATTAAGGAAGAGATTGCTTTCATACACCCAACAGGCTCATAAAAATACTGTGGAAGCCCAGGCAAAACAGAAAGAATTTTATGACATCAAAACACAGGAAAAGGTGTACACTCCGGGTGACAAAGTTTTGCTTCTTTACCATCAACAGACAACAAGTTATTGATGAAGTGGCAAGGCCCCTATAATATTATAGAACAGACTGGACCTGTCACATACAGAATAGAAACCCCAGAAAAATGCTCATTGAATTAAGTCTACCATGTTAACCTGTTAAAAAATGGCCTGAGCGTATGGATACAAAACCTTGTTGCTAAGTTTACTCTGATGGTCAGGATACAGGGTTAGATACAGCATGCCATAGATTGGAAAAACAGAAAACCTTCAGGATGTGGTTATTAATTCACAATTAGATGAACAACAAAAATTGAGATTGACCAACTCCTAGAACAATTTTCTGCTGTATTTACTACTAAACCAGATCAAGCTAGTAATGTGTCACATCAGATTAGAACAACAGCTAATCCTATATGCCAGAAGGCATATAGATTACCTGAAAAACTATGTACAGAGGTCAAGGAAGAAATAAATAAGCTGTTAGCACTAGGAATTATAGAACCAACTGTAAGTCCATGGTCTTCTGCAATGGTAATAGTTCCAAAGAAGGAAGGGGTATCCGACTCTGTTTAGATTTTGAAAGTTGAATTTGGTATCAGAATTTGATAGCTACCCCATACCCAGAGTCGATGACATCATGACCAAATAGGCCAGGCTTGTTATATTACCACCTTAGACCTCACAAAAGGCTACTGGCAGATTCCCTTAACAGCTGATTCTAAAAACAAGACTGCTTTCAGTACGCCCTTTGGTTTCTTCCTATTTGAATATGCCTTTTGGCTTACACGGGCCCTGCAATGTTTCAAAGGTACATGGACCAGTTGTTAGCTCCACACATACAGTACTGTTCTGCCTACTTGGACGATGTGGTAATATACAGCAAAATTGGTCCTCACACCTTGATCATTTGAATAAAGTCATCCAGACCATCAATCAGCAGGGCTCACTATTGATCCCTCAAATTGCCGCATAGCCATGCAGGAGATAACATATTTAGGGTTCATTTTTTTTAAACCATCTTTATTTGATTTTCAAAAAAACAATAGACAAACAAACATACAGATACCTGGGAAACCAGGATATTTAGGGTTCATTCTTGGTAATGGGAGTTTGCTACCTGAAGTCAGTAAAGTGACAGCGGTAGCAAGCTGTCCTGTTCTAAGACAAAGACAGAAGTAAGATCTTTTCTAGGGCTTGCAGGATATTACAGGCGTTTCATTCCTGACTTTGCTACCTTAGCTACACATTGATGGAACTAACAAAAATCAATCCCCAATATTGTTCCTTGGTCTGATGCATGTGAAAAAGCATTTCAAGTTAGTAAAGCTGCTTTGTGTTCATCGCCAGTGTTGAAATCTCCTGACTTTACCCAACCTTTTGAGGATCATACCGATGCCTCTATATACTGGGTTAGGAGCTGTATTGTCACAGAACATCAAGGAGAAGAGCATCCTATCCTTTATATCAGCTGGAAATTATTTCCAAGAGAATATAAATATGCAATAATTGAGAAGGAGTGTTTGGCAGTCAATGGCTAGAAGCTCTGAAATTTTATCTGTGGGCATCAAATTTACGCTTGTTACTGATCATAACCCTCTGCTGGCTGCAACAAATGAAGGATAAAATGCTTGTATTCTCTGATGGTATCTGGCACTACAACCATATACTTTTGAAATCAAACATCGACCTGGTGCCAGACATAAAAATGCTAAATTCTTATCTCGGTATGGTGCAGGTTAAATATTTACTAAACCCCAGGGCAAATGTATTTATGTAGAAGAAATTAGATATTTATGTAGAATATGCAATCTACCTAAATCTTGCATTGTTAAGGGTGCCCTGGGGTGGGGTTTCTGTGAGGGTGGGTGTAAACCCCATCCCATTCCGACTGGAATGTGGATATGTTGATCTCTATATAAACCAGTAGAGATTGGTTTGTTTTGAATAGGGGGTGTATGTGGTGGTGGAATCCCCCTCCAGGTATACCATATAAGTAACACCAAGAATCTGAGGTGCAAACTTCTCTCTCTTCTCTATTACTCTCTTTTCCTCTAATTTCTTCTAAGACTGTTGCTGCAGTATTTTTCTGTTTTTCTGTTTAGTTCACGTTATGACTTGTTGGCCACTTATTATAATGGGAACTCTTAACTGTCCCTGGTTTCCTGCTCCTGCTACCTCCAGAAACTTGGTATGCTTAAGGCT
Source organism: Neoceratodus forsteri (assembly GCA_016271365.2). Lineage (NCBI taxonomy): Eukaryota > Metazoa > Chordata > Ceratodontiformes > Ceratodontidae > Neoceratodus > Neoceratodus forsteri. The sequence continues at coordinate 1,525,846,727 of CM057455.1, forward strand.
AAAACTGATATGCCTAAAATACAAGCAATACTGGCAGAAGGATTCATCTGAATACCCCCCATCTGTAAGACACATGCCTGCTTGAGTTATTACTATCCTAATGCTTCACTTTCATTGGGTTTTCAAGTAAAATAGACAATAGTTTACATTTCCTGCTTTAATGTTAAATTTGGTCTTATATGGTCTTAAGAAGCTGATTATGTATCCTTTTTTGTTAAAGATAAGTATGTAAACAAAATATGGGACAGAATCCCTGAATGTATAGATTTAGAAGCAATTACCTTGTCTCTCTGGAACATGCTTCCGAACAAGCTTTCTTGTTTGCAGGCTTGTACACAGACACACCAAGCTTAGTAGGCGTGGTTCCTTTAGGGAATGAGTAGCATGGTGTGAGCTAGCTTTATACTGTTAGCAAACCTCCTCCTACTACAAAATAGGTGGAGTTTAGCCTAATGCAGCCCATATTCCTGAAATTAAGGATATTGTTTTATGCATCAAGATACAAAAGGAATGTTATGTCATACTTTGATTATTTGTACAACTGAATAAAGAATGCTGTGAAGTATTTAGAAAGACCTGAATCTAAGGATAAAAGAAATGTATAAGAGATAATTATTGTGAGGGGTTTCAGCTTGTGGGAGGGGTTTGAGACCTATAATAGACTCAAGCTGAAACACTGTGGTAGATAGTCATTTGGGATAGGACCTGTGAGGTTCTCCCAAAGGAAATCTCTGACAGAGATCAGGCACAGACCAATGTTGGCTGATAGAGCTATTATTCTAGCCAAGCTGTGCATTCTGTTTTCTTTTAATGTTATGACTATGCCAAAGTTATTTGTTTGAATTATTTTCTTTTCTGAGTTTTTGTTTTCTTTAATAAAAATCGTACCTGTAAGGTATGTTGTACCCAATTGCTGTTTCTGGTAAAGTCATTTCTACACCCATGACAGTTGATTCACAGAGAGGGTGGAAAGTATGAGAAGGGACTTAGCAAGGTTGGAAGAATGGTCAAAGGTATGGCAGCTTAGATTCAATGCAAAGAACACAGTTGGGGGAGTTATTAAAACAACAAAATGGCAAGGGACCTGAGAGTAGTCATATCAGATGACCTAATGATAAGCAAGCAATATAAGAAGGCAGTAAGGATGGCTGGTGGGATCCTGGTATGTGTAGGGACAGGCATCACCAGTAGAAAACAGGAAGCTGTTATTCCTCTGTACCGACAGTTGGTGAGACCTCATCTGGAGTACTGCCTCCAGTTCTGGAGACCACATCTCCACAAGGACATAGACAGGATAGAGGAAGTTCAGAGGAGAGCAACTAAAATGGTGCAGGGTCTGCAACAAAACCCATATGAAGAGAGATTAAAGGAGCTTAATATGAATATCCTTGAGGAAAGAAGGGAGGGGGACATGACAGAAACTTTCAAGTTCCTCAAGGGAATCAACAAAGTCCAAGATGGTAGCATCTTTCAGAAAGAGATGTGCAAGAACAAGAGGTCACAATTTAAAGATAGAGGAGGAACGGCTCAGGGTAATGTGAGGAAGTATTTTTCATGGAGAGGGTAATGGATGCATGTAATGGCCTTCCTGAGGAGGTTGTGGTGTCAAAACAGTGGGGAATTCAAGAATGCATGAGACAGACATAAGGTAATTCTGGTGGGGGTAGGAAGAAGTAGGCTGTTGGTTAACTAGGATCTACAGCTATCCAATAGGTAAGGAAATTGGCAGACTAGGTGGGCTAAGTGGTCCTTATCTGCTGTCAAAGTCTACGTTTCTGTGTTTCTAGGTAGCAGGATCTTTGGCCTTTTCAGAAGTGATACCTGTCCCCAGAGCCAGCAGAGTTGGAAAGAAGAGGACTGACAGGTTAAATGACTGGCTGAAGAGTTGGTGCAGGGAGGAAGGGTTCAGATGTATTAGCAGAGCTGGGGGTATGGTTGAACAAATGTTGCATTCGGCAGATGGGCTCACCTTAGTAGATAGGGCTCAAAAAGTCTCCGAGACAAACTGAGGAGTGCATAGCCAATTTGCTGAGTTTAAACTGCTTGAGGGGCAGCACCCTCAGGGTTCCAGGACAAGGAGGTCAATAGACCTCCCCATACTGGCATTATCAATATGGAGCATGGATGTGGAGGGAAAGGAGAGAATTTAAGCACAGAGGGTGAGGGTGAGGGGTGAGAGGAGAGTACAAGAGGAAGGCAGGTCATAAAAAATGGAGAAGGAGGGCGGAGTCGTGGTGTGGGGTGTAGTCACTGAATGCTTGTAGTCTCGATAACAAGATGGCAGACATGCAGGTGCTCTTAGCAGAGGGGAAGGTATCAGCAGTTATTGAAACCTGGTCCACACCTCACCATGACTGGTCTTGATCCGGGATTCAAGCTATATAGAAGAGACAGAGCGATAGGCAGGGGGTGGCTTGTATCAGGCAGGAGATAACATGCACAAGGAAGAGACAGAAAGGGGGTGGAAGCACTATGGATTCAGCTAAAGTACAATAGAGGGTGGAAGGTGAGGTTGGGGTGGTCTACAGACCACCCAACTTGGAGGAGGAAGAAAGAGACAGGAGCTGAGTTCACAGTTGCTGAAAGCTGCAAGGAAGGGAGAGGTGGTAGTGGTGGGGGACTTGAATCTGCCTAAAGTGGCCTGTGGTATACCAAACACATCCTGTGCCATGAGTCAGGTGATCCTGGATGTGATACAGAGTGGGTTCCTGACTTAGGGCATCATTGATCCTACCAGGGAGGGGCAATTCTTGATCTAGTGCTCACAAATGGGGAGTACTTATAAGAAATAATGGTCAAGGAGTCCCTGATTGGCAGTGGGCATAGTGTGGTTCAGGTTGGATATGAGCAGGAAAGAATCCCACTAAGACCAAATTCCTTGATTTCAGGAGGGTAGACTTCAGGAAGATGGGTGAGGTGCTAAGGACGCACCTAGAGGACATCAAAGTGGATTTGGGATGGGCCAAAATTGCACCTTTATCAAGGAAATAATACTGGCTGCCACAGCAGAGTGTGTTAGGCTCGGGAGAAGAACTCAGGGCCAAGACACCCAGCTGGATCAGCTCTGAGGTTACCCAAGTGGTGAGATACAAGAGGTTAGCCTACAGGAGATACAGGAGGACCACAAGTGAGGTGGATAAAGAAACACCTGAATCTAGCCAAGGTAGCATGAAAGGTAGTGCTGCAGGCTTAGGCTCAAAAGGAACTCCAAGCAGCTGAAGAGATCAAGAAGTGGAGAAGTCTCATTGCCTTATTTACTTCATGTTTTTCATGCGTAGCAGAGGCAGAAGCCTCCCACCTTCTTGGCTTCTTGCTACTATTAGTCCCACCCTCAAACCTGGTAAGAAGCCCTCAACCCCTAGTCTTATAGGCCTATCTCTCAGTTCTGAATAAAGATCATAAACTTTATATGGCCATTTGGGCCAAACAATTGGAAAGAATCCTACCAATCATAATTCGCCCTAACCAAGCCAAATTTATTTGTAAGAGACACACCTAGATAACATCCACTGCACTCTTCTTCTTATTGAGCATGTTGTTTCCAGTCAAATTCGATGGCTTTGTTAGTTTAGATGCCAAGAAGGCATCTGAAAGGAGAGTCCTGGGGTTTTATTTTGGGTACCCAGTCTGCTTTTGCCTTTCCTGGCTCCTTTTGCTATGACTTCAGCAGCTTTATTCCTGTCCTTTGGCCTACATTTGTATTAATGGTGCAGATTCTTCTCCTATTGTCTTACAACAGGGCACACGGCAGGATGTCCAATGTCTCTGTTATTATTTGCTTTATTTTTAGAACCATTAGCCTGGCCATACACATTAATGAACAGGTTGAAGATGTTCACTGGGGTATGATTTATAAAATTGCATTATACATCAGACAACATTCTTCTCACATTATTAGACCCAGATTGCTCTATCCTAGCTACATGGTTTCTTAACCAAGCCTTTGGGTCCCTTTCAGAATATAAGCTTAACACACAAAATGGAAATGTTACTGTATAATTATTCCCTACTCTCATGTCTGTGCATCCTTTCCTTGGAATTGATGGAAGACTAAACTTAAATATCTTGGGATTACTATTCCTTTAGACTTGCAAAATCTCGCCTTTTAAATTATGACTCTTACTCAACAGATTAAAGAAGGCTTAGATACTTGGGGCAGATTAATTCTTTCTCTTTTCTCCAAAACAGAAATCATCTGTATGAATATTCTTCCCTGCTTATTATATTTTTCAAACTCTCTGCTTTTCCTGAACCATATTACTCTCTTTTGGAATAAACGGATTTCTAGATTTATTTGTGGGGGTTCTCATCCTAGCTGAGCTACTATATCCTCCAACTCCTTTGACAAAAGGAGGTCTGAACCTCCCAAATCTTTTTTTATGCAGAGGCTACTCATTTAAATATTATTTTACATGGATTCTCCCCAGGCCACACCTGTCTGAAAAAATAAAGAATAGACCATAAATAGACCATAAAGGACCTGTTTGATTTGTGTCCTCTCCTTTTTCTGCCCAGACCTCCACTTCTTCCTTACTCCTTTAACCTTTTTACTGCCCAAACTCTGAAGGTCTGGTTTAGCATTAGGCATCCCCTTCTTTTGCCTTGCTTTTTATTTTTGCAGAATTTTGGCTATGGACGAGGAATTTCTCCCTCCACTATGGATCTTACATTTCGTAGATGGAGACGTAATGGTCTTTCACACATCAATCAATTTTTGGACAATCATGGGGTTGTCCCTTTGAAACACTTCAACAGAAATATAACCTTACCAATAGTGAACATTATTGATACCTGCAGCTACGCACATACCTATTACACAAACATAAAGAATATACTAAGCTTCCCACAGTACTCCCTTTATTGCTAGCCTTACTACAGTAGTAGCCACAGACACTGCCAGCTATTTCCTGAAATTTCTGTGATATTTCCAAAATAATATCCAAAAAGTTATCTGGTGCTTTTGCATTTAAACAGTAGGGGCAGCAGAGAAACTCTTCAGAAATTTCGCAAAATATCTGGAAACAGCTGGCAATGTCTGTGGCTACCACTGTAATTGATTTTCAGAATGACCGCCTCTGGGGACATGTGATTGGGAACATATATAAGGGGTTAAAAGAATTTAATACCAAATCAACTCAGTGATCTTGGTCAAATGGAATCAAGATCTTCAAGTTTCCATTGATTACGCCTAATGGAAAGTTCATCTGTTGCAGCTCACAAGATTACTTCATCCCCCATGTTGTGAATTTGTGTGGAAATGCTGTTCTCAGTATTTCTGTACCCCTACTATTATTTTACACTTCTTTCTGCATCATTTTGGGATTGTTGGCAGCACTGCAGATGTAATACAGCTGACTAGGCTCATATTTTTACTTTTGCCCACTTTTACAACCTTTTGGGCATCACTGTTGACTCAGATATTCCTCAGAGTGCCCGATCCTTTAAGGTGACCACAGAATTTATTTTGATGTTGGTACCCTCTAATCAGCATTTACCCTGTAGGTCCTTGCTTTAGATATACATAGCTGCTAAAAAGCAATTACTCGCTTATGGACTAAACCTGCTCTGCCAACACTGGAAATGCATTCTATCATGTTAGAGATATATTTTATGGAAAATTTATGGCTGCTCAACAAAACACCTGGAGCAGTTTGAGATAGGCTGAGACCCTGGATTTTCATTATGCTCAATAATGAACATTGGCTTCCTTAACACTCTGCAGATGTTCTGAAGGATATATCATAATGTATCTCTCTTTGTTTTCTTGTGCAGGTTGATTGCCTGTGCCGGCACCCCCTCCCCTTTACCCGATAATGATATCATATCTGAATACCTTGTGATTATAGTTTCATTTACTTAATTAAATATTGAATGTTTATATTTGATATCTACAATGTGCTGTATATGGGTGAATTTCACTCTTTTGTCTCTTCACATGTTTTGTATTCTACACTGCCTTGAATTCCAGATGTTAAGTATTAGTTTGTTGTATATTAGCATTCTCTGTTGTGTGAATAAAATTTAAATACAAAAAAAGAAGCGAGAAAAGGCATTCTTTCATTATATAAGCAAGAAAAGGACAAGACGGATGAGATAGTTAGCTTATGAAGGGATTGATGGGAGGAGGATAACAGTGGTAAGGCAGAGGTACTTAATGAATAATTCTGCCTCCATCTTCACTAGGAAAAAGATGGACCAGTGCCATCAGGGGTGAGAAGAGGAGAGGGAGGGCACAGATGTCCTGATAGAGGAGGCTAGAGTGAGAAAAGGGCTACTTGAACTGAAAGTGCACAAGCCACCTGGACCAGACAGCATACACCCTAGGGTACTAAGAAAGCTGGCAGGGAGCTTGTGGGCCACTGGTGGGCCTCTTCAGTAGTTTCCTGGAGTCAGGAGTGGTGCTGCAGGACTGGAGAATGGCACATGTGGTGCCCTCACAAGAGTGGTCCCAGGTGGATATAGATGACATGCCTCTTTTCCTGACCAAATGGGATCTGACCCGTTATCTCAGCCTACCTGCATTGTGATACTGCCTATGAATAGGCATAATTCTTGCCGCCACAGCACTAAATGGGGAGGGGTTAGGGAGGATGGGGATTACTCTGGGAAAATCTTTCTCAGCTTTTACTCTTAGGGGTGGGTCTTTCTCTTCAATCTTTCTTGCCTTTTCTTTCCTTTTCTTGCTGGGACTGTATTTCTGATCATAAATGTATTTCTCTTGCAATGTTTTGAATATGTTCTGAACTTTGCATTATAAAATAAACTAAATTAAAAAAAAAAGAGTGGTCCCAGGGATGACCCAGGGAACTACAGGCGGTCAGTCTGAACTCAATTGTGCAAGTTCATGGAGACCATACTTAAGGAAAGGTTGGTAAGGTATGTGGAGGAGAATGATCTCTAGGATATGAGGCAGCGTGGATTTACGGAGAAGATCATGCCAAATATATCTGATTGACTACTTTGACTGGGTCACCAGGGCAGTAGACAGGGTCCTTTGCCTGGACTTCAGCAAGACCTTCATATCTGTATCCCACAAGAGATTGATCAGGAAACTAGTGGGTCTTGGGGATGGGGAGAAAATGACCAGGAGGGTAGGGACAGGACACAGATGGTGCTGGTAGGGGAGAGCTAGCCAGCACCAGGGAAGTCATTAGTGAGGTCCTGCAGGGCTTGGTGCTAGGGCCAGTGTTGTTCAATGTCTTCATCAATGACATTGAGAAGGGCATTAAGGTCAAAATGTGCCTATTTGCAGACAATACCAAACTCTGTGTGGGGTTGGTGGATACAGTGGAAAGACTTGGAAAACTTGAAAGATGGTCAGAACCTGGCAACTGGGCTTCTATGCCAAGGAATGCAAAGTTATACACATTGTAGCCAGGAACCCAAAGACCAAGTACTACGGGGGTGGTGGTGGTCCAGGTAGCAGCAAGCAACAGAGGAGAAAAGGATCTGGGAGTGATGATAACTAGCAACCTGAAGCACCTCACAGTGCAAAAAGGCAGCAGTGAATGCAAACAGGATTCTGGGGTGTATAGCCAAGGGAATAGCAGTAGGTGGAAGGAAGTTATCCTGCCTTTGTACTGGTCACTGGTGAGAATGCATCTGGAGTATGGAGTAAGATACTAGTGTCCATATTTTAAGAAGGACATCATCCTGGTGGAGAAAGTCGAGAGAGTGCAACTAATATGATTGCAGGTGAGCAGGGTATGACTTGTGAGGAGAGGTTGGGGCCCAGAAGATGTACTCCCAGGAGGAGAGGAGAGGTGGGAAAGAGGGACATGATAGAGACCTTCAAATACTTGAAAGGGCACATAGGGTGGATAGGAAGGGTCGCTTCAAGCTAAGGGACAGCCAAACGGTGAGGTGACACAGTCTAAAGCTGGAAGGGGAGGTTTAGGAGGGATGTTAGGAAGCATTTCTTCCTGGAGAGGGTGGTGGACAATTGTAATGCACTGTGGGAGGAAGTGATATCAGTGAAGTCAATGAGCAGCTTTAAGAGAGTTTGGGATAGCCATAAGGGAAACCATGGGGCTTGGGGGACAGATGGGCTGGAAGGGGGACCAGAGAGGGCAGGACATGGTCAGTAGCATAAAATGGAGACCCTGAAATATAAGCAGACTCAATAGACCAAACTGCCTTCTTCTGCTGGCTCTTTTGTATGTTTGTATGTTCGTGAAAGATGTCATTATTTACACCAGCCTTTTCAGCGTAGCAGATCCAGAACTCTGTGAGTGTAACACTAACAGTATTACTGTGAGTCTTCCTTTTTTTTTTTATTGATGCCACCATTATGCCAAGTACACTTAAATTGTCCTTATGACTCGATAATTTCCATCATAATTCTGTTGTTGCCACTGCACACCCAGACTACTGTTACTCTTCCTGTTGTAAATTGTCCCTATGTGGCTCCTTTTCTTGTTTCCTTCATAACTCTGGTGCTGCCACTGTATGGCCCAGACCACTGTCACTCTCTCTGTTGTAAGTTGTCCCTATAGGATTCCTCTTTGCAATTCTATCATAATTCTTTTGCTGACACTTGATGCCCCAGACCACTATCCCTCTTCCTGTTGTAACTTGCCCTATGTCATGCCCCTTCTCATTTCTTCATCATAATTTTATTGCTCCCACTGCTTGCCCCAGGCCACTGCACTGTCACTCTTCCTGTTGTATCTGTCACTGAACAGATATAACACATAGTGACAGTTAAATGCCCTTCACTGATCTGGAAAGAAAGTCACATACAGAAAGTAATGCTTGTATCTATCTATGCACATCTTCCATTCCTCCCTTATAAGGTAAACATCTGTTGCACTGACAAGGCCAGTATTACACATGTATGAAACTGTAGGTAGCCTGTGACAATGGTGACCGTGACTGAGCACTTTTAAAAAGGGCAACTCAATTGTGGCACCTGTCCACAGGCTACTGGGCAGGGATGGTGACCAGATGGGGAGGGGTCCGTGAATAAGGACAGGATGTCACCTATGTACACGTGTGGGGAGGCACACCATGCAGTGGGCAGAAAGGAGGGAGGGAGGGTTTGTGAGGCATAGTGTGGCGATGGGCTGTCAAGCTGGCCCTGTGGCATGGCGGGTGGGTGGCAGAGCTATGGTTGCGAGGGTGCCAGGTTCGGTTCCTGCACACATTGTTTTATTGTGCCTGGCTTAATTTGTTTTCCCGCTTTTGCACCCTCCCGACATGCACCCCTGGAGCTGAGAATCCATAAAACAAAAATAAGTCCCTGGCACCCTTTGTTGTGTGTTAGAGGTACATCACCAAAATTGATTTTCGTGATGTACATTTGCCCTAACAGTGATTGCCTTTCCACGCATCACCATTATCACATGGAACCAAACCGTATCAGTGGAGCAGATTGAGTGGGATGAACAGATGGAGGAAGAAATTATGCCACTGGTTCACATCAAACTTTTCAATGCAGCAGATCCAGACTTGCTGTGTACCACTAGCCTTGTGTTTTCTATTGATTGCACCACTAATTATTACTATATATTGCCTTTTTAGTTCTGGTTTTGGTTTAGGTTCTGGTTCTGATTTACCAAACCTGACCTGCCCTGACCGGCAGAAAAGAAATTGACCTGCACATCCCTACCCATATTACTGTTCCATGTGTGTGGGTGGGGGAAGAGGAGGAGCATTCTACTACTGAATATTACCAAGTTTTGAATTCTTGTTTTCGAATTCACACAGTATATTGAATGTATAGAAAGATAGATGGCTGAGAGGTGAAAACCATCTGTGGAGGGACTGTTTTGCATTTCTGAGCAATATCTGATTACATTTTTGTGGCTTTTAATAATTTTAGGCTTCATTTTGTTAAAGTTACCTTTGGATCCATTTTATAAGTGCAATAGGACACTTCAGGGCATTAGTTCTGTTGGTTTTACCACGTTTCCAGGGCTGAAGACACTCGGCCTGTGGCTGCATGCCTTAATACCTCTGGGCATGTGGTAAAACCAACACAACCAATGCCCCATCATGTCTTATTGCTTACTTACCCCACAGGTCTGAACAGCTAGTCACCAATCAGATCACTGGATTTTTCTTCACATTTTATGAAACTATTTTAGAACTGAATGATTTAATTTATGTCCTTGTTCAGCTCTTCCTTTATTGACACAGTGCATTCATGTACATTCATGTGCTGTTGTTTTGATGAGGAACCTTTGCAAATGAGCATCTTGCTCAAAGGTGTCATCCGAGTAACAAAATGAATAAAATAAATAAAAATAAATTGTTCTACTACAGAACTCAGTGACTAAACAGGACATAATACTACATCATAAAGTTCTAAAATGGCATGTATTACCTGTGTGTAAGTCAGACAATCCCACTAGGATAACAGAAAAAAACTGTAGCAATGGAACAGTAACAGAATAGTAACCAGTATTTAAAAATAGGCTTATACAGGGAAAATGACTTACAGGTTCAGTGCAGTTATCCTTTAATGCAATGTGTAGAGAAATGCACACCTGATGTACTGAAACATACACAATATAGTGAAATGAATACAGGATACTATATTGAAATATATTACATGCATCATATAGTGATTCATTACCATATACATTGCATACTGAAATGCATACATTACACAGTGCAATGCATACATCATGTGCTTGGTTAGTTGCTAGGCTTTGACAGCTGAATGATCATGTGCTGAGAAGCTTCTACCCCTTTGCACACCTACTCCATGGGACTGCTCTGCCAGCTCTGTTCTTTATGGATCCCAGTTCTTCCTGAGGCAGTCACTGATTGCTGCAGGTTGCTGGATATCCTAAGACAGCAGAAAAGGGGAAGATGCATGACCCAGGAAGATGTCAAGGAGCGTCAGATCAGGAGTGTTAGGCTGATTAGATGACAGGGTAGAAGAGGGATTGATAGAGATCCCTGTCTCATCCCAGTCTTAAGGTAGCTCCCTAGGAATGGGGGTGGGGGCAGGTAGCAAATGGGCCAATTTACCCTGATCCTACCTTCAGTGAATTTTGTGTCATATTGGTATGCCGTCCATACAGTGAAACCCCTACAGTGAACCCTGCAGGTCAACATCAGCACCGCAAAGTCCTCCAGAGTGACAAGGCAGTAAGTCCGACATGACGGCCATGACGAGGTACCATAGAGCAACAATGGGCACAGCTACAATGCCTATGCCACCCAGTTCAATGTTTCGCTATGGTGCAGGATGGGAAGGGTGCAGGATGCAGGAAGGCTGAGCACCACAACAGTGCCCATCAGCACAGCTCCACAGAGGCAAATGTCCAGTGAAGCACACCTCTGTGAGCCTGTAGATGCCTACAGATCTAACACAGTGATGGGCTAGTGTTCCGGTGGGTGGGCACACACAGTGTCACATCATAAAAGGTGGACGAGGGAGGTCTCAGTCTACCTGGTTACTGGAGATCAATGGGTGATGGCACTACAGTTTGTTAAGAGTGCCTGTGGAAACAACCTCTTGTCTTTCAGGGATTCCTCTACCAGCATGAACATACTCGCGGGAAGGCAGCATACTGGAGATGCGTCCAAAATCATTCCAGTCAGTGTCGCAGTATGGCTTGAACTGTAGTCAGTGTGGACGATGATGTAACCTCACAGGCTGGCACAACCATGTGCCTGATGATGCAGAGGCAGCTGTGTGGCAGCTGCAGGTGGAAGTGAAGTGGCGGGCAGTGACAACAACTGAGAGCAGCCAGCAAGTGGTTGTGGCATGCTGCAGCAGGCTACCCGACATGGTCGGAGGATGGCTGCCGTGGTAGAACCTTGAACACACAATACAGAGGGCACAGCGGAGGGCCCATAGGTCACCAGTGGAGCCCACATCACTAGCCAGCCTGACAACCCCTCCCCGACTACACAATCACAGATGTGGGGAGCCCTTTCTGCTGCAAGATTCCCATAGCACCATGGGCCAGTTCCTATTGTTCAGCACACAGCAGAACCTTGAGTACCTCACCTGCTGTGGTGCATGGTATGCTGATGGCTCCTTCTGTAGCAGCCCACGCCGATCCCAACAGCTTTACAGTCTCCATGGAGCAGAGCTGGAGACTGTGTTACCGCTTGTATGCTCTGATGGGCAGCAGAACCATGATCTGTTACATAGCTATGCTGAGAAAGCTGATGGAGCTATGCCCAGACCTCAGCCCCACGTTGGTGATGATTGACTATGAGCATGCTGAGTTCAGGGCATTCTGCACCGCCTTCCCCAGGTACATCTATGTGGCTGCTATTTTCATTTCACGCAGTGCCTGTGGAGGAAGCTGCAACAGCATGGTAACCTGGCACAACTCTATGTAACCAATGATGTGTTTGCACTGCACATTAAGATGCTCACCCACCGCTTCCGTGCCACCCACGGATGTCACAAATGCATATGAGGAGCTGAGGTCGTAGCGTTTTCAAATCCCATGAGGATGCCCCTGTGCTGTACCTTGACTACTTTAAGGATACCTGGCTGGGTTGGCTGGTTCATAGCGGGTACGGTACCAGCCCACCTATCCCTAGATTTTGGAACGTCTATGCTTCTGTCCATGAGGGCTTGCCCTGCACCACCAGCACACTTGAAGGGTGGCACAGAGGCATTAACTCCCTCATGGGGGCCACCACCCAATTATCTGGTGCTTCATAGAGGTACTCTGATAGGCAACAGCGCCTGACAGAGCTGAAGTACCAACAGATGTTGCATGGCACTGATGTGGGCACCTCATGAAGAAAGACCAGGGACACCAGCAACCAGCTGCAGCAGATCATGGAGCAGTGCAGAAATGAGGCTACTGAGGGACTACCTACTGGGCACTGCCCTTAATATATGCCTGCAAGTCTGAAGCCCTTGTGGATGTGATGCTCTGGATGCAGACTGGACCTAATGTATGCACTGTTGGCGTGTCATTGGTAGTGTGAGTTGTGGGCATGGTGGGGGGTGTGGTGCAATCATCTTCATGGAATGTGCTGGGCACGGGCATTCCTCAATGTGTCCCATGTGCATGTGTGCTGTCCTACAGGTCTGCAGTTACTGCAGTGGGGAGGGTTTGTTGCACTGCAGCCTGGGTGGTCCTGTGGAGCTGGGAGAGGGGGCATCTACCCCTGCTGACTGTTGCTGGGTGGTCCACCTTCCCTGGGGCTGTTGCATGTTCACCATGGCTGCTGTCACTGTCGGGGTTTGTGGTGCAATGTTATGGCACTGTAGTGTGTTGCACGTGTGGGTTTCACTGTGGGGACTTTGCTATTTCTGCTGCTGCTCTCCATTTTAGATCCTGTAATATCAGATCCCTGAAGAACAAGACTGCAGTAATATAATATTTTATTGTCATTCCTCTGGTGATCTGGTATGTCTCACTGAAACTTGGATAGATGATAACTCTAGGCCAGTCCTAGAGCAGCAATCCCAGTCAGGTTTAATCGGTGCACTTTCTGAGGCAGAATCATGGGAGGTGGGGTGGGCATCTTACCTGAGGCTTACAGTGTCCCCATTAAAGGAGGTGAGGTTATTTGAATATGTGGCCATGAAGGTTGATTCAGGTGTGAAGTGTGAGGATTCTCCTGGTTTACCACCCTCTGGGTTGTGAACAGGAGTTCCTACATAAATTGCCTACATTGGACACTCCCAATCTGATAGTGTTGGGAGATTTCAATACATGGGTCAAAGACGAAGAGTCACAATTTGCTCAACAGGCCCTCAAGTTTAATCTCACCCAAGCAGGTGATCTGTTCCTTGGAGCAGAGCTGAACTCCATTTAAGCCAGAACTTACCTACCTCAAATGAGGTGGAGGACCTGTCCTCCTTTCCTGATCATTTTGGGTTAGGCAGTTGCTCCTTGCCTGATATTTTCTCCTGCTTCTGGGCTTCACAACCTCTACTATGGCCGTAGTTTGTTAGGCCTGCTGGTACAGTGCATTCAGTGGTAACTGGGATGCAGCTAATCCCAATCACACGAAGCCCTGAAATACCTTGTGCTTGTGACCAAGCTGATCCTGAACATCATTCATTGATAGCTGTCCAGTGCAAAACTTTCAGAAGGTATCCTGTTCATCTGGGTAGAGCCCTTGGTCACTCTTCGACAGATGCATTGCTAGTGGGATGGAACATGTCTTAGGGTCTGCAGAATGCATGGGTTGTGGTTGTTGAGTGAGTCTCAGCTTCACATCAGCTTGCTGGAACTCCAGCGCTGTTTCCCTAGTGCTGATGGAGTTCGTAACACTGGTCCAGGGTTGAGTGGATCATGTCAAAACAGATAACACAACCACCATGTTCTAACCTAAATAAACAGGATGGCATGCATTCCTTTCCTATGTGTTGGAGGTGTTGCGGACATGGTCTCTGGCACGTTGTCTGTGAACAGACTTGGTGGGGGTCCAGGACAGAGGAGAAAACTACCAGCTAGTGGATGCTGCCAGTTATGTGGGTGAGGCATCCCACAAGTGTTTGCTACACCCTCAAGTTTTGTCCCAGGTCTTGGAATGGGGAAGACTGTCTGTGGATCCGGTCACTTCCTGGGCAACAGATGGCTGGGGCTGTTCTGTGTCTATTCCCTTCAGCTGGACACTCTACGTTCACTTTGCCTCATGCTCTTGATCATAGGCAGGGACATTAATGCGCCTTGGGATGCAGTCAAGGACTGGTTCACTCCCTCTTCTAGACACCCCAAGGTGTGCAAATGCATCACACAGATTGGCTGAGGAGAGAGCTGTGGTGGACATGAGGAGATTCCTGCACCCTACTACTCTGGAATATTCATTTAACTCTCACATCCACATCATCTATTATCATATAGATATAGTATTGGTTTTAACAGGGTTACTGCAACAGGTGCAGACAGGGAATACAACCCCATACTGCAGCCAGATCATGCCCCATAATGATGCCTCTGGCCAGTGATGGGGCACTCCATCCACAAGGACATGGAGAATTGACCCCAGGGTGCTTTTAGACACCCACTTTGAACAGAAAATAGTGGAGGAACTTGGGAAGATTGTTAAACATAGCAAAAGGTGGATATCTCTGATGGAACCAGATGGGAGGTCATGAAAGCATATGCTTGAAGAATTGCAATATCCCTGGCATCCTGGGCAAATGGAGAAGCCAGGAAGAAAGGAAGGAAAGAGCTGACTGATACGGGTTATATCCTTAGAAAAGGAGCACTCCATGCCCAGCTGTACTCTAGCCTCTACTGGTTCCTGGACTCCCAATTCTATGTTCTACATTTCATTTTCCTTTCTCTCTCCATCACAACCAGGAGTGATGTATTTTGCTATTATCATTGCTATTAACTGTATTGAGGTCTACCCACAATAAGTCACTTGTATCCAATGGATATTCTATTTTGTTGCTGTCTCATTAGAGACAGTTTGTTTCTATAACTGCTGTAATGTCATTGCTTTGGTGTGAAATGTCCCCTCCCCAGGACGGATCTGAAAATGAGCGGTCATGCTCAGTATGCCTTCCTGGTGAAACTTTTAAATGAATAAATAAATAAAATTCCCTGCTTCCAACAGAAGAGTTACTTAGGGAATCATGAGTGCTCAAAGGTCAGCTGAACAATTAATCCCTGCCACCACTGAATGAAGCTTACTGCTATGCCAAGCACAGGCCTGCTTCGATGGTGACAAGGGCGGAAAGTGGGTTGCTTGTCAATGTTACAGAAAAGAGGCAGATAAAGCCACAGTCAGAGTCAAACATAAGGTGGGCAGTACATGGTGAGCCAGGAGGGATATGGGTGCATTTAAAGATTTTACATTTTGTGGTATCTCTTGATACCCCACAATCAGACACCATTCTAGAGCCCTTCCCATCCCACAAGTATTGAGGGACAGATGACAATAGTTAGTGTAGGAATATGACAATTTGGTATAAAGAAAACATTGTAAAGTGCTGGCAGGAGAAGACAAAGTGTTAATGAGAATATTTACTGTGTTAATGCCTTCTTATTCATCCTTACTGCTGGAAAAATAGACATGCTAGTTAGCACACAGTGCACAGCTTGTTACTACATGTATGATAAATTGCTGAACATAAAAACAAAATTAGAGATAGCAAGGTTATGTGTAAGACGGCAGTTTCAGACTGGAACAATGGTTTAACCCTTAGGCTGCTACTAACAGGATATCTTGTCCTAAAAACCTGTACGTTCTAAATCTTCTGGCAGCCTAAGGGCCAAGCTTGTACAATACAGTAATGTAGTAGTAGTAGTAGTAGTAGTAGTAGTAAAAATGCTTATTTTTATACAGGATAGCAAACTTTAGGTCATAGACCTATTTACAAAGTTGTCCTGTGTCAAGAACAAATGACATTCAATATAACATACAAAAATTCAGACTACATAAAACAACTAATAAATAATGTTTGACACATTATACAAAAATCTTCAATCAGACCAACAACTAACACATTTATCCACAATTTAAAAACAAGTACATTCATCATAAAATACAGTGCTCGATCCTAATTTAAACTGGGATAGTTTAGTTGCTTTCCTTAATTCAGGGAATATTATTCCAAATATTTGCAGTCTGAGCCACAAGTGTCATAGTAACATATCTTGTATTAGTTTTTGGAACAGTGTAACCTCTATGCTTTACATCCCTTGAAAGATATGGTTAATATTTACTAACAGAAGACAATTCCAGGTTTCCATCAATCATCCTATTTATTATTTTATAGATAAATACTGAATATTGTTTTTTAATCGTACTGATAAACTGTCCCAGTTTAGGTCTTTATACAAAATGCAATGATGAGTATTATAGCTACAGTTCAGGACAAAACTTGCCAATCAATTGTATGATATGACTAATTTATTTAAATGTGTCTGACCTGCAAAATTATACACCATATTTCCATATTCTAATACAGGTATTATTAATTGATTTGCAATTAACCTCCAGGTTTGTAGAGTTAATATCCTTGAAGACCTACATAATGCTCCTATCTTATTACTAATTTTCTTTATTGTATTATTAATATGAGCTGAAAAGATATCAATTTTTCCATTCCTCATTAGTATTTCCCTATCTCTGATCTATTTTTATTAACCTTGTTTTTATTAAAAACATAACCTGAGATTTTTTATCACTTATCACTAATTTAGAGCTGGAAAACCAATCCTGTAGAACATCAAAATCCATCTGTAATTTAACCATCATTTCATTTTGAGATTTGGCTGATGCTAAAAGTACTGTATCATCTGCATACAACCTGATTTGTGTATTATTTATTTTGGTAGGTAATTCATTAATATATAACAAAAACAATAATGGCCCCAAAATTGAACCTTGAGGGACACCTCTTCATATACTACCTACTTCAGAAAATTGACCATTTATTACTACTTGCTGTTTTCTTTGACTCAAATATGATTTAAATCATAATAATGACCTAGGGGCTATACCAGTCCTCTCCATCCTCTCATACAATAAATGGTGGTCGACCAAATCAAAGGCTTTGGACAGGTCAACAAACACTGTGCCCATGGACTCTCCCTTATCCAAGGCCACTGCCACTTTATCAACAAAGTCCACGAGCACAGTGCAAGTTGAATAACCTGCCCTAAAGCCGTGTTGGTATTTAGTCAATTTTGAATATTTTTCTAAGTAACTATACAACTGGCCAAACACCATTCATTCCATTAACTTAGAGAGGATGGAGAGGATTGCTATTGGTCTATAGTTTGAGGGTCATTTGAATCCTCCCCTTAAATATAGGTACTATTTTGGCTATTTTCCAGATAGAGGGAAAAACATTTTCCATCAAACTTTGATTAAATAAATCAGTCTGTATTGGTGATAAGACTTCAACTGCATCTTTAATAAATTTCCCTCAATATTGTCCATACCATATGATTTATTTTTATTTAATTTTAAGATCTCCTGCCTAACTTCTGAGATTTTTATTTTTTAAATAAAAAGAGGACACTTTTCATTATTAGTTTCTTTATTTACTAAATCTGTTTGTACTTGTGAACCAGCTGGGATGGTAATATCGGGCAATGTTAAGAAATATTTATTCAACAACTGGGCTGTTTTCTTTGAGTCAAGGAGCTCACCTTATTATTACACAATTTTATACAAGACTTAGCTCTCAAAGGGTTTTCCAATTATTTTATCATATTCCAGTATTGTTTAGGATCATGAGTGGTCTCAATTTTAATGTTGTAAAATGATTTTCTTGCAGATCTAATTAATCTTTTGCATTCATTTAGCAATTTTGAAATTAACCCAGTCTTCCTCCCTTTTGTTTTATTTGCTCTTTTCCAGATTCTATCTCTGATACAAATTTTCTTTTTCAAATATTCGTTTATCCATGGTAGATGTTTTCTTTGTTTTATTTTTTTAAATTGTGCATGCCTATTACAGGCCTCTAAATAAGTTTTTGAAAATTCTTCAACCAAATTTACGCCTGGAATTACATTTAATCTTCCCACTCTATACAATTAAATCATAAACAAAATTATTTGTGTGATAGTTCTTAAAGTTTCTTTTAGGGTAATCTTTTCTTCCTCAGTTATTTGATTTAAATCTTTTACAGCACAATATACTGGATTATGATCCCAAATTTGGAGGTAAAATCAAACATTTTTCGACATGAAAGCTCCTAGAGAGAAAAATTAAGTCCAAAATACTCCTTTGACTTTAAAGACCACTTTTCCTAGTACTTTGATTTATTATTTGATTGACATTTAGTATCTCAAAACTTTGTTCCAATGTAATCCTTTGGCTTGCCCCAAGCAGCACTGAAATCACCAATTAGTATTAAATCTTTACCATCTGACAGTAATGCTAATTTAGATGCCAATAATTCAAACTTGGTAGAATTTACTTTTGGAGGAATATACTATACTAATTAAGAGCTGCAATCTTTCAAATTTAACACAAAAACATTCAATTCCTCTAAATTATCCTGAAAAACAACTTCTCCCAAACCTAGTTTCTCTGTGATATAAAAAGAACCCCACCACCCTCTTTCCCTATCTAATCTAAAAGATTATAACCATCCATTAATATTTCCTTATCCTGTATGTTTTGAGATAACCATGCTTCAGTTAATCCGATCACATCTGGTTCATAACTTTTAGTCCATATTTGAAATTCATACATCTTGTTTTTAACACTTCTTGTGTTTTCAAGTGAAATTTTTAAATTTTGTTTACTGACTCCTTTGGGGCCGGGATTTATCTCCATATCACCTGCAAGCAGTATTACTATGCTACAAACAAATGGTGTAGTTAATTTTAAGTGGGATTTTCTAGGTAAAAACATTGGATTCTAACCTGATTAAATAATCTCCACTGCCTAGAGAATCCATTTCTTCTGGTTCTATGAATAAATTCTGAACCTGACAACATAAATAAATGCCACAACATATTTTTCTTGCTGCCTTGCAGGTGACGGAGTGACCCCAATCCCAACAGTCAATCTTCTTCCATTGATTAATAAGTATCACAATTAGGACACAGTACATTACATAGTTCTGCATGGTTAATAATTAAAACAATCGAAATTCAGTATAACACTCACCAAGCTTGGACTTTTAAATCTAAGTGAGAGTTTGTATATTTAATTACTAAAAATATTTCTCAATCTATAAATCCAAACTTAAGCTAAAGAACTCAGCCCTTCAGTAAACCTATAAGCAAATTTTTGATGCTAAGTGGCGTCGCGCCACTCAACTCACATGGTAGCAGCGAGCACCCTTTATGCTGACTGCCCTCCTTCACTGCAAAGAGCACAAGCTACTGGTCCACGCCCTCTCATTGGCTGCCGGTTTAGCTTCTACAGCTGATTCAAGTTCTTAATTGCAGGGTATCCTTGGCACAAAGATGTTTCAAGTCCAGCACAAACAGCTTCTCACATAACGATGTAAAGTCCAGTAAAACAGCTTCTCTCACACACACAGAAAACTTTGTTACAGGCAGAATGTGGTGAATGGAAAAAGCCAGGTACCTTTTAAACAGTAGCTGCAAGCACCCTTATATGCTGACTGCCCTCCTCCACTGCAAAGAGCACAAGCTCCCAGTCCACGCCCCTCTCACTGGCTGCGGTTTAGCTTCTACAGCTGATTCAAGTTCTTAATTGCAGGGTAGCCTTGGCACAAAGATGTTTCAAGTCCAGCACGATACAGCTTCTCACATAACGATGTAATGTACCCAACATTTAATTATCTTGTATGGACATATGTTGAGTTCTGTTAGGATCACAACCTAAATACTTCTGTCAGTGGTAGCTGATAGTAGGCTAGAGACTGTCAGTGGAAGATTTTGTTTTCTGAAACCAGATTTGACTAAGAGACAGGTCGCATAACATGGAGAAATATATTCTGAAGTATGTTACTTTCCACAGGGAAGAATATTTTTGTAAATTCTGAAACGGATTTGACTAAGAGAGACAGGTCACATAACATGGAGGAATATATTTTGAAGTATATTACTTCTCACAGGACACAACATTTTTGTAAAGATGATAAGCATGAGGAGACTTGTGGAAATATGTTAAAGAATAGTTCCATTTGGAACTTGATAAGAAAATCATGGACAAACAAAAGAAAGAGTATTGTGTTCAGAGATTTATTTGTTGTGTTTGACTTTGCAGGACAAAGTCAAATGTATTAGGAAAAATGTGACAGAAGTGAAAGAGCTTAACTTTAAACTGCATAGAGAATTGAGGAACTCAAACAAAGAGAAATACAGATTACTGTAACACAGTGTAATTTAACAGCTCAACTTGAAGATAAATGGTGTTCTAATGACACCTTGAAGTCAGAGTAGGAACACTTAGGCAAGAAAGAGATGCTTTGAGAAAAAGAATGGAGATTTAAAGGCAGCCCTTAAAATACAGAGTGAGATAATGGTGAACCTCAGAAGAGGTAAGGAGGTAGATCTGTAAGAGACATATAGAGGAATTGAGAGAAGAAATGAAGGCTCAGAGAGAATAGTTGCAGCTATAGCTCCAGATGCTATGCCAGTAGCCACTGCCCTACCACTTTATGAGGTTGTTTAACCTAAGGGTCTTTACCCTATGCTTGATTATGAGATAGAACAGTTTGATTATGGGGAAGATGATGACGATGATGATTGGTATAAGACTGCCTCTAAAGGGTCGTAGGCTAGGAACAATGGTGGAAATCAGGTAACTCCTCCTATGACCCTCATTATACATAGAACTAGGACATAAAGTGAAGGAGAGACCACTAATATTACAGAAACTGCTATTA
This sequence comes from Neoceratodus forsteri, assembly GCA_016271365.2. NCBI lineage: Eukaryota > Metazoa > Chordata > Ceratodontiformes > Ceratodontidae > Neoceratodus > Neoceratodus forsteri. The sequence continues at coordinate 1,525,867,941 of CM057455.1, forward strand.
TACCCACAAGTGGTGGATACGTTGGTATCACAGGTATGGAAGTTTAAACTGGGCAAGGATGATGTCTTTAAGCACATGTTAAAGGTAACCCACACAGGGCATTGTACAATTTTTCAGATGCTGATAACACCAAATTGTTAATTGCTACATTTCCTCCCGAGCAGTGAAATGCCATTTCCCAAATATTGTGAGGAATGAAATCCCTAGCAGGCAGCGGTGGGTCATTTTAAGTTAATGAACAGGTTCCAGACATGAGAGCCCTACAGTGCCTTGGCCAAATGCAAACAGGATCAGGGGATGCCCCCATGGTTTACACCACCAACTGTACTCTGTAATATTCTTCTTTAGCCTGCAACCCCCAATGCTTCAACCAGGCCAGCAGGTGCAGCAACTGCCACTTCAGCAGCAAGTTACCCAAGAGGACAGCCCTACAAGCAGGCCTTAACCAATAACTGTCTGTCACAGATCAAGGCCATGATCGTATTGTATATCATGGCACAAAGCCTTTATGCTGCCATTTTGATAAAATGTGGCGTGAGACACTTAGGGGCTCCATACTAAGGATCCCAAGAATATGGTCATGGTAGTGACCACTTTGGGTCTGCTGGCATAAGCACCAGTGACTTTTACTAATAAAGGGCCACCACTAGAGTAACCACCCTACAATCTGCATTATGAGTGCGCTCATGGCCACTGAAGGGCTGGGGCCAAGACCGTTATAATTGGGATCTTAACAAACCCAATGTAATAGACGAGATGAGGAAACAAATCCAAAACCTGCATGCGTGCATTGAGGCCCATGAAGCAGAGAAGTCCCTGAGGCCCCCAGACCACAAGAAGGAATACTGGCCTCTGCCCATTTTCTAGTCCTTGTGGAGATGGATAAGTAGGGGCACCCAACAGTCTTAGCATTGGTTGAGGCTGCTGATGCACAGTTTTAATAGGCACAATGCATCTGTGTCCATCTACCACAGGTAGAGATGTGCGAAATCTGTGATTTCGATACACAAAATATTTCTCAAAATTTAGCATTTCACAAAATATTTCGTGGGTGTGAAATGCAAAAGTCCACTGGCAGAATCATGAATTTCACTCACGGTGGTGAAATTTCACCACTCTCAGGAAAAATTCTGCTGCTTGTGGGTGAAATTTGCATTTTGTGGGTGAAAATCTAATTTCAACAGCGGAATTTATCATTTCACACCCACGAAATTCATCAGTGAAATCTACGAATTCTGCTAAATGTTTTGCATGGTGACATTTGTGATATTGCCAGAATTTCACTGGTGAAATTTAATTTCATTGCATCTCTAACCACAAGGATCAACCTCACCCGTCAAAATTCTGTACATGTCAGGTGTTTACCTTACAATCTTTTATATAATAAGTCAAAAGCTATGGAATCCATTCCTATCTCTGTACAAATTGAAAAATTCAGGGTGGTGCATACAATGACCATTATGAATGTACCCCACAAGCAAACTATCTTAAGGGCAGACTTTCTTACCAAGCATGGCTGTGTAGTAGATTTAACTACAAAGTGTTGGGGCAAGTAGAGGAATGTTGGAAGAAGCTATAATGATCTCAGATGCTCATGCTGTGTTCGCTGTAAAGAAGCCAGAAAAGTTTAATGTGTTCAGTGTGCTGCAGGCAGGACAGGTTGTTGTTTAAGAGAATTGCTGAGAAGGCATGAGGAAGTCTTTGCAAAGCACGACATGATTATGGCAGGATGTAAGCATGTGTGTTGATCCAAAGGATAATCCACCTCCACAGAAGCAATATAGATTCCTAAAAGAGACAGAACCATATGTGCAACTTACCATAGTCCCATTGAAGGAACAGGGAGTGCTCAGAAAGTGTGCCTCTAGCAATAATTCCAATTTGGCCAGTAAAGAAGCCCCATGGCTCTTGAAACTGACAATTGACTATAGGTGACTTAATCAAACCACTTTAGTGTGTGCCTCTACAGTGGCATCTGCCCTTGATAGTTTATCCCAAATTAAGCCCGATTGTTGGTGGTATTCTGTACTTGATATATCAAACGACTTCTGGTCAATCCCTTACATCCTGACTGTCAGTACAAGTTTGTGATCACTTTTGCAAGACAGCGGTATACTTGGACCTGCCTGCCTCCAGGGTTTCCATAATTCTCTTTCTATTTTCACTTTTATATGAAAGAGACATTGCAGGGCTTCTCTTGACCTGAATGCTTGTTGTAGTATGTTGATGATTTGCTTTTTGCCAAAGGCACTGTAGAAGAATGATTGCAGTTGTTAAATGAATTGTTGAGCCTGCTGAAACAGAGAGGTTTGAAAGTGAATACTAGAAAAGCACAGATTTTGGTGCGACAAGTTAACTTTCTAGGTATCACTCTGGAATGGGAAGGTTGTACCCTGACCAGCACAAAGTGGAAATTGTATGCTGATTACCACTACCTACCTTGGAGGCAGCTCTCTGCTCTTCTAGAGTTGGTAAGGTATTCAGGGACTTTATCCCTAATTTTGCTGAGATGGCCAAACTTTTGTATGACCTCCTCAAGAAGGGAGTTCAGTGGAAATGGACTCCAGCCCACACAGAAGCAGCTAATGCACTGAAGGATGCCTTAACTGAGGCATTCAGTGAGACAGTAGCAAACCCACATCCTTCTTTAACTTGTCACCTGGAAGTGGCAGCCACAGAGACCTCCATCTCTGCAGTGCTGGCCCAGGAGCAACATGGAAAATTGTTGTCCATTGCTTATGCTGCTAAAATGCTTTCCTAGGTTGAACAAGTACATACACAGTGTGAAAAGAATTTGCTGGCAACTTTTCAGTTGTGAATCATTTTCCCTATATTGTGGGGTTGTACCCACTGATCTTATGTACGTGCCATATCCCCACTCAATACCTCCTGTCAGACAGAGTTAAAGATGATGCTGTATCCAATGCTTGGCTCACACATTGGTCATTATTACTCCAGGACAGGGATATTACTATCAAACATTCCTGCTTCCCTTCAGTGTTGTCCCACTCACTGCTTAATGAGAAAACCTCATGAATGTCCTAGTGCAGACCACCACCCACAGTGCAGTCCTTATTCAGGGTTCTGCCAGAAGAATATGTTGACACTGGTGAAATAAGGTCATTTGTAGATGGATCCAGTTATTACATAGAAGGTGAGCCCTATACTGTGTTTGGTGTCTGTGTAATTGAAGGTGATGTTGACAAAGAACTCTTCTTTAAATGTACTCCACATTCTGCCCAGTATGCTGAGTTAGCCACAGTTGCTTGCATACTGCAGAATTATATTGTTGCTGAGCAAGGTCTGATTGTGTTTATTGAGTCAGTTTGGGTTTGCAATGCACTGACTAAATTTATGCCCGTGTGGAAACAGAACAATTTTCAATCCTCTGATGAGAAACCTTTACTGCATAGCCAACTATTACAGCATATCTGCAGCCAAACTAAGACTGATGTAGGATCCATATATGTACACAGGAAAAGACACATTCAAGACCACACCATATGCAGCTTTCGGTGAAAAGGCAAACTCACTGGCTAAACAATGAGCCTTAGAAGGAGTTCTATGGCAACCACCTGCTACTGATAAGCCCCAAGTGGTTGCAGCTCAGAAAACTATGTAATCTATTGATCTGTCAGCTTTACAAATGGCTGATGAAGATCTCAAGAAAATTATTACACAATTAACAACTCTGCAACCCATTTCACATCCAGATTATGAAAAGTATGCATCCTTCATTGGAAGATCATACTGTATACTGAGTATGCCTTCCCATATGGGTGATTCACAAGGATTGCGATATGAGTTTTTGCATATGTTACATGATGCAGCCACTGGAGGCACCAATGTGCAAAGAATACTTCAGCTCATTTTGAAAGTGTAGGCTGGTGGCGAAATATTAAGCAAGATGCAGAAACATACTGTAATATGTGCTTGGAATGTGCACGGACAACCCAGTACCTAACCAGATAAACACATCTTTAAGGGACAGAGAATTGGAAGGCACAGGACACAGTTACAAAATGACTATATAGATCCCTTCCCACAACTGCAAGAGGTAAAAATACTTGATGGTGATCACTGATTTGTTTTCTAAATGGATAGAAGCTTTCTCACTCAAAGATGCCACAGCTAAAGTCACAACCAAGGTGCTGGTAGAACAGGTGTTTTCTAGTTGGAAACTGCTGATGTCCATTGACATGGATCAGAGCCCAGCATTTACTGGCAAAGTGATGCTGCAAACAATGTACCTTTTAGGGGTGAAACACACATTTCACATCAGTTACCATCCTCAGTCATCAGAACAAGCTGAAAGAGCCAGTAGAATAGTTAAAACCATGATGAGGAAATCTGTGGCCACTAATGGCAAAAACTGGGACACACTGATTCTGTTACTGTTAATGGCAATTAGGGCGCTCCATCAAAAACAACCTCTCTCACACATTTGAGATTATGACTGGTAGGCAAATGAGGCTTCCTGAATATCTGCTTTATGACCTCAATACACCCCTTTACCGACACAATATAAGTGGGCAAATATCTGGAACAGCTGAAAGAATATTTAAGAGCAATACACTTGTTTGCAGCTTAAACCTTGGGTAAGCATCACGCCAGGAAGCTAAACATTTTAACAAGGGTGTATCAACTGAAGAATGGCAGGTAGGCCAGAAAGTCATGGTATGATCATACGGTACAGCAGAACAACCCTTCAGCATAATTGGGAAGGTCCCTATCACATAGTAGACAAATGTAGTCAATCAGTGTATAAAGTCAGAATTACAAAGGAAAAAGCCCAAACTTAAATGATTTCATATCAACCAGCTTGGGGGGCCACAATGCATATCTGTGAAAATAACAACAGATTCTCCTTCTACTCTCATAATGCAACTTATTTAAAGTTATTTGTAGCTTTTCAATTGCTTGGCACATCTGCCCATCTCAGTTAAGGAGCCACACTTATGACATATCCCTATTGTGTTAGCTACAGTTTTTTTCTTCTACTGCTTGTTGAGCACATCAGGTTCTAAAGTTTTCTTTCTCCACCTTTTCCAAGGTGGTGGGCAAGATTCTGAAAGAGGTGCCTCAAAACAAAACAGACTAAGAGAGGTTAAATTGATAAATTACTTTATCAGTTATACTGTACTGAGTCCAGACTTCAAGAGAGGAATGACTGGCTGTAATCCAGGACACAAAAATCCATACGCTCTTTCCTCTCCTGAACAATAGCCTTAATTAAACAGAGAAATGAAGTAAATATTATGACACTAACTTTTAATTTCAGCATTTTAAGGTTTTAACATTTTATCATAAATGGGCTTCACCTGTGTTATTGTGCATATGTAGTCCACAGTATGGAAATGGCACTGTGGAGGATCCACCACATCAACCTTTGATTTGCTACTCCATACTGAAGTATTTACATGTCTGGCAGCATCACAATTTCACTGCTTCAGACAGCACACCCCTCATCTGTGCTGCTTATTACAGTACATTGTTTTCCTGGACACTTCTGAAGTCTGTCAATTTTAATTTAAAGGGATTAAATGGTTAAAACTCACTTCAAAAACCACTCCTTTAGCAGTGGCAATTCCCAACCAATCTCCTTGCAAAATAAGGAGCTCATGGAGGAGGCATGAACCTTTTCCACTCCCCCACCCCCACAATCTGTGGAAAGCTTCACAGAAAAATAAACCAAGCCCATTTACCTGAGCAGCTTACAGAAGCAAAACAAGTAACTAACTGCCTCATGGCAACAGCTGATTCCTGTAACTAACTGTTTAAAAGTGTAAGAGAAATTGCAATTGTCATCCACAAACTGAAATTCTGCTATATGCAGATCAGGGGCAAAAACAGTTTAGGTAATCCCACAGCACTCCAGACAGGAATTAATTTCTGCAGTTCTGATGTGCCCACATGAGAGGCAATCAGGGGCAAACAAAACAATTTTGAAAATGCAGACAGGTGGTGACCAGATATAAAATAAAAAAAGACATACACAGATGCTGTGAGAATTACACTGAATGTGTTCAGAGTAGCCCTCAGTGTACAATATCTGAGTAGCCTCTGACAAGTGATTTCATGTAAATCAGCTGAAACTGTTTAAAGATCAGAACTACAGTAACATACTAATGAGGTAGGGTGCTGAAGCCCTCTTCTTTGTTATCTTTTGTCTTTCAGAAGCTGACAACAATGTTCGATTTAGCTGATTCTAATTGTCCTGTGGCCTATAGCAACAGAACTTCAGGTGACCATGCATGGAACTAGGTTATAATACTGCAGCATAGCTATAACAGTGTGGCTCAAAACCACACCACCAAAATAGGGCCAGGAACTTGAAAAAGAAGAAAGAAATCCTTCATTTGAGCTTCCTGGGCTGAGTCAACTCAACTAAAATGTGCCTACTCCCTTGATGCTTATATTTATTTTATGTGTTGCTGATCCATGTCCCCCAAAATTTTACAGCTATTAAGGGATATTTGACATTTCTGCTATAGGTAGGCTAGAGGCGAGGGTGGACAGGAAATATGGTAGACACCTGAAACAGAAGGATTAAATTCCCTAACTTTTACTATTACTATTTTGCAGCCCAACTTACCTTTTAAAGGACACAGTGGGAGAAGGAGGGGCCAACCAGTTCCATATCAAAATAATGACTGAGAAGCAGTGACACATGATAACAGTGCTGAACCTAATTCATGACCACTCTTGACAAATGTCATTTTCTACTGGGGACTTCAGCCCCCACACACCCTTTTTGGGTACTTTGTCCATCACACCCCCTTTACTATATATTCTTACTTGGGGCAAAACTCAGGAATGGGGGAACGGATCGCTAAAAAGTATCAGCACTGTGGTTCACTGGCCATTATGTTGCTTCACCATTCCTCAATCACTATCTTCATTGGATACTGGGCCAACCTGCATGGGTATGAATGGATGAGGAAGTATATAGGGGACAGATACTCCTGCAATCTTGTCTCCCACACTATACTATGGGGTTACTAAAATACATCCCAAACCCTTTTATGATGGCAATGGCCAAGGCATACCTGAACACACACAAACTCATAGGGCATGAGGCTTTGCTATTTCCAAAATCCTATGTACCTGTAGCACAAGGGCTATAGTTTTCACCTAAGAAGTTGGGGCCCACTGCAGAGTAGTTTGCTAAATTGATGACAAAAGTTAGGAGAAAGTGGAAGATTTATACGAAGGAAGAACAATGTGCTCCTATCAACAACTATCAAAACAATATAAACTTATCTCAGCTGATCACTTTGCAAACCTCCAGACCTGGCACAGATTGATTCTTCTGAGGCAAGGCATACTTGAACCACACGGTCCTCCCCTGTGGAACAGATCCTGTAGAGGATGGTTTGACAGCAAAACTCATTAAGTTTTTATTATCTGATGCTGGGTAGCCAAGAGGCTAATATGCATAGAATACAAGACAAGGTGGTCTCAGCATATTCCTCAGGCAGATATCAGGGGCATTATGGCATATGACAGCAAATACCTTGCAGACATGTTCTACCAGTTACATATTACAGCAGCTGCACTATAATTTTATGCACTGGGTATACTACAACCCTTACATTCCAAACAAAGCAGTTCCAGAAAGATCTAATGAGTGCCCTAAGTGCCACAAAGAAACTGATGTCTTCTTCCATATGCCTTGGTCTTGTCAAAGCTTTAACCTTATTTGGCTGAGATAGTCCACATTCTTTCTTGAATACTGTGGTATGACTATCATTTTGGTGCTCCATACATGCTGCTGGGGACACAGGAACATAAGTCAGGAAAAAGTCTATGACCATTCCCTGCTGCCTGGTATCACCATACAGTACGTGAAGACAGTCTTGGTACGATACTACGAACATACGAAATTTGCCAGCAGATAAAGGCCTAGAGGTCTATCAAGTCTGCTCAAATGTGCAGCTAGCATCCCTTATTCTGTAGCTGCCCTCCCTTCCACCCTCCCCTTCATTAACCCTCCCCTTGTCCTGTCCCATCCTCGTTTGAAGCAGTCCACTGTTCTACTGTATACCACTTCAGCAGGTAACGCATTCCACCCAGCCACTGCCTTCTGTGTAAAAAGTGTCTCCTCATCTCCCTCCTGAACCTTCCTTGCTCCAGTCTCATATCATGGCCCCTGGTGGCCCTCCCTCCCTTACTTTGAACAGACCCTCTGTACCCATCTTGTTTATTCCTTTCATGTATTTAAAGGTTTAAATCATGTCACCCCTGTCTCTCTCTCCTCCAGTGAGTATATGTTCAACTCCTTCAACCTCCTCTCATATGATAAGTCCCCAGCCCTTGATCATCTTTTGTCGCTCTCATGCACCCCCTCCAGTAACTTAATGTCCCTCTTCAGATACAGACACCAGTACTGCACGCAGTACTCCAGGTGTGGTCTAACTAATGACCTATACAGTTGCAGAATCACCTCCTCCTCCTCGAGGAAATACCCTTGCAATACAACCCAGCATTTTGTTGGCCTTGCAGCTGCCTTCCTACATTGTGCCAAGTTGTTCATTGACCCTGCAATGAGCACACCCAGATCCTTCTCCTCCCCTGTCTGGGCTAGCTGCACTCCCCTAGCTGGTAACTCCTCCTTGGATTCTTCATCCCAAAATGCAGCACTTTGCACTTTTGGCATTAAAGCCCAGTTGCCAGGTGTCTGACCAGGTTTCAAGCTTTGCCAGATCATCCTGCAACCCCTGCCATCCCCTAAATCATCCACCACCGCGCCTACCTTGGTATCATCAGCAAACAGACTGATCTTGCTCTTGATGTCCCATGATATGTCTGCAATGAATGTCCCAAACAACACTGGTCCCAACACTGAGCCCTGTGGAACACCGCCGTCACTGCCCTTGGGTGTGAGGGCTCCCCATCCACCACCACCCTCTGTTGGCTTCCCTGCAGCCAGTTTCCTACCCATATCACCAGCTTGCACCGCCCTGTGCCTACTAACTTCCTTCCCAGCCTTCCATGTGGCACTGAGTCGAATGCCTTACTGAAGTCCAGATACAGGACATCCACTGCATGGCCCCTGTCCAGTTGCCTAGTTACCCAGTCATAGAACTCGACCAGTTTGGTTTGGCACGATCTGCCATGTATGACCATGCTGTCTGCTGTCCTGTAGTCCTTTGGCCTCTAGGAGGGCCACCAGCCTCTCCTTCAGGATAGTCTCCATTAGCTTACCCACGATGGGTGTGAGGCTCACTGGTCTGTAGTTTCCTGGTTCATCCTTGGGGCCACTCTTGTGGAGGGGCACCACATGAACCACATCTAGATGGCTGAACAAACATCTACAACAGCACAGTGGTGCAACGCACTTCTTGAGGAAATATGAAAATAGAAAACTCAGCACTGTATACTAACAACAGAAAAATATGATTCCATGTGGCAGCCACTAGAAAAGCACTACAGGAGGATTGGTTTCCACTGTGATCTTAAAACAACAATAAAGTCAAAACACTCAGTAGACTGTTAAGGCACTGCAACCCTAAATGCTTCTGGCTGTACTCAGCCTGATTTAGATATATGTCCGATTAACATGTAAATTGGTGGTGGTTTCTCCGTGGTTGGCACTCACTGTGCTTTCACTCTGTGTCTTCGGCTAACCAGCTATACTGTTCAATCATATGTTTGAATGTTATTCTTTATATAAGTTTTGGTCAATAATAAAAGCATTTTAAAAAGAATGTCCTCAAAGATAGTTCTGAAAATCAACCACTCACTTGCCAAATATTTTTGATCATGGTATACTCTGCCATCATTCCCAACATTTTGCTTGTTTTGCTTCCTCAGGGAAGGTGGTCCAACAATATAAAACAAATGCATATACTTATAAGTAAGATGATTCTTATGCCCTATGATACTCTGAATACAAATTTGTTTGAATGCATATTTTAATAAGGTAATATTTAAAAACAGTTTTCAGATACATTTTATACTGTAGTGCCACCGTCACTGAGGATGTCCAGATGGGTGAAATGTTGAGTATGGTAGCATGGTATACAAAATAAAAATTTGAACATTGTTTTCAGAATATTTGGTGAGTGAGTGGCTGATTAGAACTATTTTTTTGAGTCTAGTGGCTCCCCTCCGCACTTGATGCCATTAGTAATAGAACATTTATAGCTGGTAGTCTAGTGATACCCTCCTTCACCTAATCCCAGGAAAATTAGAACATTTATCCATGGTAGTCTAATGGTTTCCTCCCTCACCCAATCACAGGAAAAACAGAACATTAATCTCTGGCAGTCTAGTGTTTCCCACTCCAGTTACCTTGTGCTCACTCCCAAGTTTTCTGGTGACAACCCCTGATATTCCTCCAGTCCTACCCTGGACCTGAGACAGAGGTCAGCGCTCACCCTTCACTCACTGCCACGGTCAGCTGCTATCTTCCAAAGAACCATCTCAATTGATGCAGTCATTTGTTCAGTACAGGGTGGTCATCTGTGATGATGAGCAGAGGTTTAGTGCCATCTACTATCCCAGGATACTTGGGAGGAGAGATTCACCAGATACTAGGGGTATGGGCATCAGATACTGGGGAGGGAGGCATGGGATAACAGGAGTGCCAAGGGGATCACTAGTCTACCAGACAGTAATGTTCTATTTAACAGGGATTGGGTGATGGGGCCACTAGACTACCAGGGATAAGTGTTCTATTTTAATACTGCAATCTTGGGAGGCAGAAGAGGATTACTAGACTACTATGGAAAATGTTTCTGTTTTACTGAGACTGGGTAAAGGAGGAGACCACAAGACTACAATGGAAAATGTTTCTGTTTTACCAGGACTGAGTGGGGGCACCAGGCTACCAGGATTCTTCATTTCATAACAGGGACCTGTGGGACACCACTGGCACCAGGGATCTTTTTTAACTACTGGGACAGGGAGGGTGCCATTTGCACTAGGTTGTGCATGATTTTAAACACCAGCAGATCCAAATACTCACTCTGTGATCTTGTGCAAGTCATTTAACCTCTCACAGCTTCAAACCACAAAGCAGTTGAAATGGGTTGAATCAAGACAACACTGGATATGACATGTTGTATCTTAGCTGGGCTATCCTGGGTAGATATATTGCAGATTTGCCCAAAAAGGCACAACAGAACTACAGAACTGGGTCATGTGCAACTGTATCACAACAGTGCACACAAGCTCCATAGAATCTAGGGAAAGGGAATGTGTTTAACCATGAAAGGCAAACTAAGCCAGAACTTGTTTTCAGGTGTGACTTGAAGCACAAGGAATTTTAGCAACCATGCTCAGGTTAGAGATGTGCCAAAGTTTTAATTAGCCAGTGAAGTTGCCACAAAGTGGCCACAATCCACATCTGCAGAGTTTTGTGAAGTTTTCCTTGTCTTCAGCAACTTTCACTATGCCTGAAATTGCAGTTTTCAATGCTAAAGGTGGAATTTCACCAGCAAACAGCAGAATTTTGCCCACGAACAGCAAATTGTGCCCATAAATGGTGACATTCAATGTTTGCAGATGAAATTTTGCCATTTGTGGATGAAATTCTGCACTTTTCAGCTAAATTCTACACTTTGCGAATCAAGCTGCATACAAATTGCTCTAAATTTGCAAATTCATTCTCAGAGCAAATTTAGCTAACTTTGCCCATCACTATATAGTATACTGTATGTGTTTTCCTATATAATGTATGTGTTTCAGTATATGATGCATACAGTATATTTCATTACCTAGTGTATGAATTAATTTCACTAAATGATATATGATTTTCAGAATACAGTGTATATTGCATGACTCAGTACATAATGTACAAGCGTATACATCTTAATTTCTCCTGTTTATTGACTCAGTGCTGTCTAAACACTCTGGAAGTCTGGTTTGAGTGTAATTTCAGCAGATGGAGGCTTACATGAAAAGCCCATGAAGCATACCCCCTCAGCTACTTCCAAAAGCCTCTAAAAATCCAGGGCTTGGTGGGCCTGGACCTGATCCTCTGAGTCAATTTGGTGAGCAGGAACTCTTACGCTTTCCAGGTTCCTTGAAGAGGAAAGAAAGAAATGGCAATGGATCTGAAGTCTCGTTCTAGAAAATTGGATGAAGTCTAGCTATCTGTTTCCAATAAACAGCTCGAATAGTCGCCATAGAGAAAAAGCTGGGAAGTCTAGATCCTGATCTGGTCTCTATGCGTCAGAAATTATCTCATCTCGAATCCAAGCTCGAAGATCTAGAGGGCCGCAGCCAGTAGAAACAACGTTGTGATTCTTGGGCTACCGGAGGAGAGGAAGGCCAACATGTTGTGGCATTTGTCCAGAAGTTGGTAGAGCGGGTAGCCAGCCCATCCGCCTCTGGCCCTGGCTATATCATAGAGTGAGCTCACAGGTCTCTATAGCTAAACCTTCCCAGAGAACCCCCACCCCATCATTTGCCTGTTTTTAAACTATTTAGAAGCAGCACTTTCTGCAGAAAGTAAGAGCTTTGCAAGAGGTTCGCTGGGAAAACATGAAACTGAGAATTTCACAAGATTTGCCTGGCTCGGTTCACATGAAATGTAAAGCATTCCACCCTATTGTTTCCAAGATAATTGCAGCAGGCTTGAAGTTCAGGATGGGATACCCGGCCAGGCTACAGGTTCTAATAAACAGATCCTAGTTAAACTACGCGATCCTACAGCTGCCTTGATGAGCCTTAAGTCTATGTTACCAGATTTATTTAAGGATCCCTGAGATGTTGTGCTCGTAGAATGGAGAGATATATGAAATGGAAGCTGGAACTCTTGTTTTTCCTTTTGTGAGAAACCATTTAGTGTAAAGATGAGGAAACTGTTGGTTTGGACTAGGGGGATCATCATGAGCCGTGCTGGCTTCAGTTTTCTTGGCTCCATTGCAGTGGGCCACAGCTGATTTAAAGCAATGGACACTAGGGTCTCGGTCCTGATTACGGAGAATTATATATCAAGCCTTAGTAGTTTCTGTGTGATAAACATAACAGAAAGGGAGTTAGCTTTGTTGTGATTCAGATTTGTTGTTTTTCATCTGGATTGGTATTAGGACGGTCTTGGGCTTTATCTATTAATTCTCACCGGTTATGACCAGGAACTGGTCACCAGAGGCGTACCAAGCATAGGTGATTCGCGAGGATGCAGTCCTCAATTCGAGGAATTTAGCCAATTCTTTTCACTTAATCTGAGTGCAGAATTGTTAACCCTTATATGGAGAGCCTGTGCATTTGGAGGCATGTTATTTCTGGTGAGGCGCTTTATCGCCTTCCCCTCCTGTGGTGTGATTACAATCTTTCTTTTTCTCGATTCCGTTCTCAATTTGTGCTGCAGTCACTCCCCTCATTGGGTTCCTGGTCTGGTGTTGGTTTCTCTTGGGTTGCCTCGTGAGGCAAGGATGGTATCCACTTTCTCTCTCGGCTCTGTTTGGGTTTCCATGATCACCTGGGTTGTGCATGGATCTCGCTGTGGCCCTTTTCAAACAGGCCCCTACAAGTTCATGTTTTGGTGGAATTGTGGTGAAAGCCCAGGACCGTTCTATCTTTTTGGGAATAATCAGCACTGTTTTGCTTTCAATACGAAGATATTTGAATGTAAAGTTGCTAGAACAGGGGACATTATCGGGGAGCAGGAGAGGAAGGAAAAGCACCAGTACTGTGCTGAACATTGCTTGTGACAGTTTAGAGGGTGGAGGGGCGGGTTATGGGGTATTGCTGGAGGGTGGGGGTAGGGTGGACGAGAGGACTTAAACTTGGGGAGTAGGGAGGAGGGTAGGTTTACTGCAGTAACCCTGGGGTTATGTTTACAGGGGTTATGTATCCCGTGTGCTGAGCTGAATTTATTAGTTTAATTACCATTACTGGATGGCTGAGATAACCTTTGCAACTTGGAGCGTTAAGGGGATCAGAAAGAAGCATAAACAATACCAGGCTCTCAAACACTTAAGTTTACTTAGCTCTCAGATAACATTTTACAGGAAACCCATTTATTAGAAGTGGAAGCTTTACAGTTAAGGAGGCAGCAGGTGGGATCTATCTACAGTGCTCAGGGATCTACAAATAGTTGTGGGGTCATGCTCATGATTAACAGTCCTTTCATCTCTACACAGGTTATTAAAGATCCGAGGGAAGGTTTACCCTTGTTAAAGGTACTCTCTGGTCTGTTCCAATATTATTGGGCAGTATTTATGTCCCAACTTGGACGACCCAGGATTCTTCATGAGACTTATATCCATCATTCTTCCAATGCTTCCCATCAGGATTATTTTAGGGATTTGAACCAAGTACTCGAGCCTAATTTAGATAGATTAGGTAGAGGTCTGGGAGGTGCCACTCGAGGGCAGAAGGCTTTTAACGATTTATTGGACCAATGCGGGCTCTGTGATGTCTGGCGTGTTTTACATCCTGATTCTAGGGAGTTTACCTTCAGGTCTATGATGCAGTTAGCAGTCCGCATTGATTACATACTCATTTCTCAGTGCCTATTACCGGGTTAAGACCTCCTCGATTCAACCTGGCCCAATCTCTGATCATTCACTAGTAGTATGAAATTTGGTACTGCTTAATTTACCTTACAGGAAACTAGATGGAAACTTAATGAACAACTTCTTAAGGATGTTAAGTACTGTAAACTTATAAGGAACAAATTTAATCCTTTTTCATCTAACCCATTAGATAGTGCAAAGCCAGATATTTTGTGAGGGGCATTTAAGGCCTTCATGAGAGGGATCCTTATCAGCATGGCAGTTGGTAGGAAAAGGGCACAGGAGAAGGAACTAAAATCTTTATTATCCCAGATTAGATCACTTGAAGTTAATTTCTCGAATAGTCCTCTAGATGAGGATATGAGGAAACTTCTAGTGCTGAAAGATAGATACTTGGAGTTACTTGAGATAAAGCAGAATTAGCTATTATTCGTACAAGAGCTAGCTACACCGATTGGGGGAAAAGGTGGGACGCCTACTGGCATTGTGTATTAAGCAACAGGAATCAATGAGATTTATCCCTCCCATCAGGGCAATGGTTGACAGATCTTTAAAAGTATCTCCCACTGAAATAGTTCAAGAATTTGCCAGTTACTATACAAACTTGTACAGTGACATGGAGCACCCTTTACCCTGAGAATACAGAGAGTTACTTAAAGGATTCTCATTTGCCCTCTCTCCTGATTGATACAGGGATTCTCTGGTTGTTCCTATTTGTCATGAAGAAATTGCCAATGTCATTAGTGAACTATCAGCAGACAAGGTCCCAGACCCCAAAGGATTCTTCTCCTTATTCTATAAAGTCTTCTGGGACCTTCTATTACCAATACTTTGCAGTTTATTTCAGAATATTTTAGCTGGGGCGAGACGATTCACACCTCTTTGAGGCTTTGATTGTTCTGCTTCCCAAACCTGATAAAGACCTTGAGCTGGTTCAAAGTTATAGACCTATCTCACTTTTAAATCAGGACATTAAAATTCTCTCCAAAATATTACTAATAGACTAACGGTAGTTCTTCCTGAGTTAATAGGTATAAACCAGGTAGGATTTATGAAAGGCGTTCATCCTCTGATCCCTAATGCCTTGTCACATGTCTTCTCGGCTACCAGGGCGCTGAGTTCCCTGCAGGCTTGGTCTCCCTGGGCCTTGAGAGCATTTGATCAGTGAACTGGAACTTTTGTTCCGAACTCTAGAGGCTTTTCATTTTCCCTCTCTGTTTATTCCCTGGATTGCTACACTTTATAGAAATCCCACTGAAAGAATCTCTGCAGATAGGGCATTTTCTAAGCCCTTTTAAGCTTCATTTAAGCACTAGGCAAGGGTGCCCCATCTCCTCTATTATTTAATTTATATCTGGAACCTCTTACTCAAAATATTCTCAACAATGTTTCTATACAAGGTGTGAGAGTTGGCACATGAAATTAAAGTCACTGCATATCACGGATGACCTGTTAATACACTTGTCTCATCCTGTATCTTCAGTTCCGGCTTTGCTAAGGAAATAGCAAGATTTAGTGACCTGTCCAATTACAAACTGAATGCTAGTAAATCCCTATTTTTCCCATTGAACCACAACATTTTCAAAATGACATTAGCCCTTTTGGTTTATGCTGGACTTCTAGGTCATTTAAGTACCTGGGTATTAAACTTTCATAACCCTTTAACATGGTTTATAGAAAATCTGGATTCCCTATTGCAGGTGATTACCCTTGACCTTGAGAGGTGGTCTAAACTTCCTATTTCATTATGGGGCCGGATCAACATAATTAAGATGAACATGTTTCCTAGAATCTTCTATCCATTATCTCTCCTTAACACCTTCATTCCTTACTCTGGTTTAAAAGATGCATGGTGTATTCACTAGATTTATCTGGGCGACAGATATCCTCGTTTGGCTTATCATAAATTGGCAGCCCCGAAACTGGAGGGGTTCACAATTCCCCATCTGGCCATATATCACTGGGCTAGTCACCTTGGGAAATGTTTGAGATGGGTATCTCCAGCCCAGAAGAAGAGCAGCACGGTTTGGCTTAAAATAGAACTGGATGCAATTAAGGCCAAGAAATTTGGACCTCTTGCATTATTTTCCTTAAGTTTTCCAAGTATGCATGACCGAAGAGTGTCCATAATAATGACCTCCTTAAAGATTTATTTTCAAATGTGTTCTTTTTACAATATTCCCTCAGCAGGACCTGGCCCAGTCTATTTGGAACTCTCCATCATTCACTATTAATAAGAACCAAATTTCCGTCTTTGGTTGCCCCAATTGGGAGAAGGAAGCTTTTACAGATGGAGAGGGCATTGGTCATCAGTGAAAGATAATATTAAGAAATTTCTCATCCCTGCTTCTTTTCATTTTAAAGCTTTACAATTAAAGCATTTACTTGTAATTACCTTTGGCAATACTCCTCCCTCCCAGACCATCTCTTCTCTGATACCCTAGGTTTCCCTACTCTCTGGTTCTTCAGGTGTAATCTCTAAACTATATCAGGTTTTGTTTCACAAAAGTATGGGTGTCCATTTGGGCCTTCAAGACTCTGGAATAATTTTTCCCTCAACTTTATTTGGATTGGTACTCTCTGTGGAGTTCATGTCATAAATTTGTTTCTCAAGACAGACTGCACCTCATGCAATATCATATCTTGCATAACTTGTACTACACCCTGGTCAAATTACATAAGTGGGCTACCTGAATTCTAATATGTGCAATAAATGTTGCCAGGTAGAGAGTAAACTTTTCCACATGTTTTGGTCCTGCCTAGAATCTCCCCTTTGGGATTCAATCAAAACTTTCCTTGACCCCCTGCTGAGCCTTACTGAATACTTCACTCCGAGATTTGCCTGTTGGGGACCTGTCATCTATTAGTGTTAAGGTATGAAATTTCCACATCTCTCTGATTGCCTTATTGGCTAAGAAGCTTATTCTTCATCACTGAAAGACAGGTCCTCCCTTCTGTCCAGGAATGGGTAAAAGAAATTTTGTCCAATCTGCACAGAAAAAGTGATTGCTTGTCTCCATAATAGATTGGCAGCATATACTAAAATCTGGGATCCCTTCACTCATTAATCTCTCTGGTTCAAGTCTAAAGCTATCTTAAGGCTTCATGGTCTTATAAGACTTTAAGTAGGGAGCTTGGCATTGGCCGGTACTAGGTTGAGTTACTGCAGTAAGGGTAGGGTAGGTAGGGTGGTAAGGCAGTTATTCCTTCACATTGTATAGGAGTGTCTTTGTCACTGTCACTTAAACTGCCTTTTATTGTGGAAAATGTATCAATAAACTTTAAATTAAAAAAGATATATAGTGATACAGTATGGAGAACTTAGAGCTGGAACCAGGGTCAAAGGAATGTGGAAGGGACAGATATGGGGTAGAAAAAGGGGAGGGAGGAAGAGTCAATTATAGATGTGATCAGTCTTTTAACAGTAGTAATTAGAGTGTGCTTGGACTTATAGAGTCACTATTTAGGGTAGACAGGCACAGGACTCCTTATTATGATGCAGATATAGAGATTTAAAAGCTGCTAGGCTGATGGGGTGAGTTAATTTCAAAGTTTTTGCAGCTTGTTCCACAGTTGAGGGAGCACAAAGCTGATGGCTGCTCTGCCAATGAGATTTTGCTTTGTAAACATATAGGTAGATATGAGGTGCTTCTTAGGGCATACTTCCCAGAGGCACAGAGGTAAACAGACAAAGATATACTGGGGCAGTTTATTTGAGATAGCTTTGTATGTCCAAACCGCAGCATTTTTTGCCATCTGTAAGCAGGATGACCATCCCACTACTGTGTACAATGCACAGTGGTGGGCTGAGTATGGAAGATCTGTGATAAATCTTATGGCTCTGTGATAAAGCGTATCAAGTTTGGCTAGGGTACCTGCAGGACCCTGACTATATTGAAAGTCTGCGTAATCTAATAGGGAAAGAAAGGTAGTTTGAACCAGTTTCAGTTTAGCATCTCTTGTGAGGAGATTATTAATCCTAAAGAACAGACCAAGTCTGTGTCTAAGTTTTTGCCAGTTCTTCTAAGTGATCTGTGAAAGTAAGTCTATGGTCTAACCAGACCCCAAGTAGTTGAACTTTGTACGTAGTCCAACTGCTCACCTAGAATGGTAGTGATCTGTGGGAGTGTCCCAGCAATTGTAGGATTTATTGCATTTTGAAGGGGCCAGAGGAACATTGCTTTGTTTTTTTTGCATTTAAGAGCAGTTTCTGGTTTATAAACTGATGTTGCAGCAGATTAAATTAATTTTGAAGGGCTTTATAGGCTGCTTCAGGTGTGGGGCTACTAGCATAGAGTACAGTATCATCCGTGAATAGGTGTATTTGTGCTTCTTTGATGGGGGCATCTACGTTGTTAATATAAATGTGAAGAGCAAGGGACCAAGAATGGAACCTTGTGGTACACCCTCAATAGGGGTTTTGTGGAGAAACTTCCCTCCTGCCTTTACTTGTTGAAGTCATCCTGAGAGGTAGTTGGAGAACCATTTAAGGGATAGGGATCCAAACCAATGTTCCAGAGGATGACAGAAGCAGTCTGTGATCAATGGTATCGAACACCTTGCTTAGGTCCAAGAAAACTGCACAAAGTTTTTTTGTCTAATTAAGCTGCCAGTCATTTGTCACCTTGGCTAGAGCAGAGATTGTACTGTGCTGTGCTCTAAAACTGGATTGTAATGGGTTGAGCAATTTTTCTGATTCCAGGTACTTCTGAAGCTGGGAGTTCACTATTTTCTCCAGCATCTTTGACAGGATTGGAAGTAGAGAGACTGGCTTGTAGTTATTGAGGTCAATAGGATCTCCTGACTTAAACAAAGGGACCACAAGTGCATTTTTCCAAATGAGTGTAGGTCACCCTGGGACAAGGATAAGTTGAAGAGATGAGTAATTGGGACTGCGAGGACACAGTAGCCAACTTTTAAGAAGTAGGGTCAATGAGGTCGGCCCCAGCACTTTCCTAGTGTCCGGCTGAAGGAGAAGATCTTCAACTTCTTTCAGGGAGGTAGGCTGCAGAGAGAAGGATGGACTGGGGATGGGTTTTTCTTGTGTATCCAATCTAAGTTGTTGGCAGAGATATTCGTGGGAGAGGAGTCAAAGGGTAGCCCTGCAGTGGTAAAATGATTATTGAGAGCATCGAGGATAGACGGTCTGTCAGAGATGACAGTATTGTTGATCAATAATTTAGTGGGTAGGGAATTTACAATGGTGTGACCTTCAATGTCTTTGATAGTCCTCCAGAATTTGGAGGCATTTCTTGAGAGCTCTCCAGCTGAGAGTGGTAGAAATTAGCTTTGGCTTCTCTGACCATTTTGGTGCAGAGGTTGTTCGCCCTCCAGAAAGAATTCCAGTCATTTATTAAATTAGTTTTCCTAGCAGTTCTCCAGAGTACATCTCTACTCTGCCAAAGCATCTTTCATTCTGGCATGAACTTTTACAATGGGAGCATACTTGTTGAGAGCCCTAGCACAATTTCTGAGAATATCACAAGCCGTAGTCAGGGACCTGGCTAGATAGAAGTCCTGCCATCGCATGGAGTTTCTTAGGTCTGATATACACCCATGGAGATCAAAGTTCGTATGCACCTTTTAAAGGAGAATTTTGGTACAGTTGTGGATTTAAAAGTGGATCTTAAGCACGCGATGAAGCAATGGTCGTTAATATCAGAGAAAAAGATGCCAGCATGGGAGAATAAATGGGTTTGTTAACTAAAATTATATCCAAAAGAGTACTGTTATTAGCGTTGAGCTTGTTAGGACAAGTAGATCTGTTTATTAGCTGTGACAACCCAGGGAATCACAGAACATTTTAAGTGGCGTGGATGCACTGGACAGCCAGTCTAAGTTGAAGTCCCTAGTATGATACACTCTGAAGATGCCAAACCCAGGATGTTTTTGAGATGTTTTAACAACTGTAGTCCAGCTGATGGGGTCTATAGCATCCTATTATACATAATGAGACACCAGTGGCAATTTCAATCTTTAATGACAAGCTTTCGAATTCTTTTGGTACAGAAGTTGAGTCAATTATGTAGGCAGGAATTTATCCTTGATGTAAATAGCTACCCCACCACCTCTGGTTTGCCTGTTGGTTCTGAACAAACAGTAGGAGGATGTTAACTCTGTTGTTACTGGTCACCGGTTGGAGCCAGGACTCTATAATCACCAGAACATCTGGAGCAGTATGACATACCCAGGCCTGAACAGAAGTGATTTTTTTTAATATTCTGTTTATTAAAATTTTCTTTTACAGACAAGCTTGGACAATACACAATACACATATAAAATATAAAACAAACAACTACAAAACAACCAAATAAACAAATAGATGCAATCGAGTGTGTATTCCATTATAGACAATTATAGACATACAAGCAAAAATATATAAAAAAAGGAATCCTATTTCAATCCATTCAAAATACTGAATACCATTTCAATTTATATATTCAGCCCTGATCGAGCATCATATTTTCAGAAACACTCAAGGATGCTAAGAAGGGTGACCATTCTCTCAGGAAAGCCTCCTCCCTGTCCTAACTATTTGTGTCAGCCTTTAGAATGCCAGGGAGTGAAGGATCATCCTCCACCACTCTAGCACCGTAGGCCTAATTCCAGAAACCCAGGTATTCTGGATGCAGTGCTGGCCAAGACAAACAGGACCCTCATCCATCTGGGTAATGGTGTCCACTCCTCCCCACCTCTTACTACCTCAACCCCAAATAAACATACCAAGGGTCTCAGGACAGTTGCCCTCCAGTTATCTGATTCACTTTGACTATCTCCCCAAAAGTTGACCAGGACTGGACACAACCAGAAGCAGTGGATATAAGTACCTAACCTTCTGTTTACACCTCTGACACTGTGAAGATATTGCAGGGTGTGCTCTATGCACTGCTGCTGGGGCAATATACTCTATGCAGGAACTTATAGAAGGCCTCCTTAAACTTATTACATACCATTATACCCTCAGGCATACCCAAGGCCAATTTTCAACTCTCCTCCGATATTTGCTGACCTAGATCCCTTTCCCATAGGGCCTTTGTGGCTCCAGTTAAATCAGGCAGGCTTTGCTTACCATGTTTAGCAACCTTCCTATGAAACCTTTCGGGTCTTTCTTAACTTATACACCATCTGTTCAACCATATTCGGTTGCATCTCCCTTGCCCGCCTTTCCTGCTTTCCACAAATGCTCTTACTTGCAGGTATCTAAATAAATGGATGCCCTAGCCTCAGGTTCTGCCTAATCCTATCAAATGTGTTGAGCTCTCCTTTCTCTAATAAGACACCCACACAATCTACTCTCTCCATTCCCATTCCTGAAAGCCCCATCTTCCATCCCTGGCAGAAAAAAGGGTTCTTCACTATCATAATAGTATAGTCTCCCTCTGTGCCAAATCTTTCCACCTCCAGAGGTGATCCCATGCCTTCAGTGTTTCCCTAACCAAGGGTTGCCACTCCCAGCTCTCTAAGCCTGGAGTCCTTTACTATGCAGGTAGGCCGTGAGTATCCCTGGGGTCCCCACTGTTCTAGCTCTACCCAGCATGCCACCACCGGCCTATGAACCCAGTCAGCTATCCTCTGCGCTGTACCGCCATGTAGTACATGTCTAGGTCTGGAAGTTGAGCCCCTTTAGTCCTATCTGCCTTGAGCCATTTTAAACTAATTCTAGGCTTCTTACCCTGCAAATAAATTCCAAGAACCCTTTCCTATCCTTTTCACATCCCCATCATTAATCTCACCTGCAACATATGCATAGGGTATAGGATACGGGGAGGATATTCATTTTATCAGGTTGATCCTCCTAGCCATGAAACAGGAAGTTGCATCCATCTTTTAAGGTCTCGAGGATCGTCTTAATCATTGGGTGGTAATTTAACTTATATAAGTCTCCCCATCTCCCCCTATCTTTACCCCTAAATATTTAAAATCCATCTGAACCACCTTAAATCCCATTACGCTGAACTTCTGGCAACATCCGAAACCCCATAATTTCAGATTTCCTGACATTAATCCTACATCCAGAGAAACTTGCAGACTTCTTGATAATGGACATCAAGTGTCCCATGGACCTATGCAGGTCTCCCAAGAACAGTAGCATATAGTCGCATATAGCATACCTTATGTTTCCCCCCTCCACCCACCAACACCTATCACCCCTTATGTTGATATCACCACCGCCAGTGATTCAATCACAGGCGAACAAGAAGGGAACAGTGGCACCTCCCTGTCTTGTGCCTCTCCCTAGCCCAAATCGATTTGACAGTCACCCATTTACTATACACGCGTGCATTTGGCCTAAGTACGAGCACTAATCCAACCTATGAAAGAGTCATCCAGACCAAACTGGGCCATTACTTCAAATAGGTAGTCCCATTCCACCCTATCAAATGCTTTTTCAGCGTCCAGGAAACCACCCTATTCTCTCTTGGGTTTGGCCTGCCCTCCATATGACATTAAGTAATCTTCGCACATTATGATAGGACTGCCGCCCTAATGAACTCAGTCTGGTCTGGGTGAATCAAAGCAGGAGAATATTCTCCAATCTGGTAGCCAAAACCTTGGCCAGAATTTTCAGATCCACGTTAAGCAGTGAGATGGGTCGATAGGCTGTGCAGTCCAGCTCATCCTGTCCTGCCTTATGTATTAAACAGATGTCAGCATCATAACACGGTCAGGTAATACTGGGATCTCCTCCTCCCCTTGGTTCCAAACACCCTACTCAACACCCCGGCCAACTGACCTTCCAGGATTCTATACTACTCAATGAGGAGCCCATCCGGCCACTGGCCTTACCTTGCTGCAGCTTCTGAATAGCCATTAAAATTTCTGCCCTGAAATAGGTTTCCCCAGCAGCTCCCTCTGCTCCTCCATAACCTTCTGTAGGTCACTCCATCTAAAAATTCCCGTATGCAATCCTCTTTTCCAGTATATTCAGCACTGTATAGTAGCTCATAAAATTTCCTAAAACAGTCCGCTATTTCCCTGAGCTAGTGCAGACCCTCCTCCTTATTCCTAACCCTCAGTATGCGTGTTGAGCACCTACCCCGTCATCAATCTCACCAGCATGGGCCCTGGCCTGTTACCCACTCAAAACCCTCCTCTGGCAAGAGAACCATGCTTTCCAGCCTCATCCCTCAGCAATGTGTTAACAGCTCCTAGCCATTAATAGTAATATGGGGCTTCCTCCTTCTCCTCCTGACCCGCTTCTCCAGCTCCTTCACTTGCATCTCTAACTCCTCAATTGAAACTCACAAAAAAAAGGAGATAAACATGTGGGAGTAGTGCAATGTAATGGCTGTGGGGCAGCAGTCTTCAGGAGTCTTTCTGGAGACTGAGATGCTGCCTTATTTGCAGACAACTCTCTGCCCTGAGGAGGAAGTTGCCCATCTTTAGGCCACACTGGACAGTAGTAAGGAACCTTCCCCAGGCCACACTGGATGGTAGGAAGGGAACCTCCCCATCCAGGGAGCACCAGAGCCACTACCACTACCTCAGAGGTTGCGAAGAAAGCACAGCAGTTGGACCACAGTGGGCTCAGGGAGGGTGAGGATGGTGGAACAGAGACACACCAGTCAGTTGTTCCTCCACAATCCATACACCATTCTGGGGAGCATAGCTCCCCTATGGATGCACCCACAGAGGAGACTAAGGAGGCTGAGGACAACTGTCACAAGGAGGCCCACAGGAAGGAGGCAGAGGACACCACAAGGAAAGGAAGCAGCTCCTGGTGGGGACTCAATTATAGAGGGATAGAACTGGGGAGCAGGAAAACTGAAGTAAGGTGCCTGCCTGGTGCCATGGCTTGGAGGGACAGGAAGCGCATCCTCAGGATCACGAGAACAGCTGCAGGAGTCTGAGCTGGATGTCATTGTCCACCTAGGGACAAATGACTTGGCTCATCATGAGATTAGGCAGTGCAGAAGGACTTTCTAGAATTGGGAGGGCCTAAGACAAGTAGCACACACAGTATCCATCTCAGAGGTGCTGCCTGTCAATGGCATGAGTGAGGCGAGTACTTGCACCATGCAGTTTAATGAATGGTTGAAAAAATGGTGTGGAGCACAGGGTTTGGCTTCACTGGGACTGGGGTTCCACCTGGAGGACACCAGCCTATACTGACAGGATGGTCTGTATCTGTCCAGGAAGGAACAAGTCTTTTCAGCAATCGGTTTAAATGCTTCATTGGCAAGCTTTTAAACTAGTCAAGGAGGGAGGCACTGATAAGCAGCAGAAAAATCCCAGCCTCTCCCTACAAAACAGGGTACTAAATGAGAAAAAGACCTAGGTAGAAAGGTCAGTGGGGATGCTGCAACAGAAGGTAAAGCCATCAAAAATGGAAGCAATGAGTACCAATGCCCATAGTCTGAGTAACAAGCTTCCTGAATTAGTGGCCTTGATGGAGGAGGAACATCTGGATATCATGGCAGTCACAGAAACATGGTACACACAAAACCATGACTGGGATGTAAACATACAGGATACACTATCTACAGAGGGACAGGAGGGTAAGAGGAGGAGGAGTAGCTCTTTACATAAGGAAGGAATCAAAGCAACAGAACAAAAGGGTAAACAGGGAAGAAGAAGCACTGTGAGTAAATTTGGAGACCTGCAATGGCACCACAATCCGCTGGGGTTGTATACAGACCTTTCTCAGGGGAGGAAATGGACAAGGAAATGATAGAAAGTATACTTAGAATGGCAGAAAAAGGGAGATATTGCTGTTGGGTGATCTGAATATGCCAGATGTTAACTGGAGTGCAGTTGCAGCAGCCACTTCGAAGAGTGGGGTTATTCTAGATGCCCTACAGGGGCATGCCTTAGACAACTAGTATTGGAGCCCACTCGAGAGGGAGCAATCTTAGACCTGGTTCTCTCAAATGGAGATGAAGAGAGGATCACAGATGTAGAAGTGGGTAGCCATCTGGGAACTAGAGACCATCGAACAGTAGGGTCCACAACAAACACAGCAATAGAGTCAAGCCATACAAAGACAAAAGTACTGGACTTTAGGGTGTGACTTTGCCAAAATGGGTGAGTGCCTAAGGAATGCACTAGCAAATGGGCAGGAAGGAGGTAGAAGAACAATGGGGAATAATAAAACTGCCATCACAGAGGTAACAAGCCTTTGTGTGAAGCAAATAAACAAAATGAAACGATGTAAGAAACCACTATGGTTCTCAAGGAAGTGGCAGTGAAGGTTCAAGAGAAAAGAAAGCATTCAGGAAGTACAAGGAATCACAGAAGGAGCAGGACAGAGAACTGTATCAGTTAAAGCAAAAGGAAGCTGGGAAGGCAGTCAGAACAGCAAAGGCCCAAACCGAGGAAAAGATAGCCAACTCAGTTAAGAAGGGGATAAAGCCTTTATAGGTACATCAGGGAGTGAAGGAAGACCAAGGAGGGATAGTGAGGCTTAATAAAGGGAGGGAGGGTGGGCAGAGGGTGACTGTGAAAAGGCAGAGATACTAAACAAATATTTTTGCTCAGTATTTACAAAGGAAGAGAGGTACCTAAAACAAACAGTAGAAACACTCTTGATACAGAAGTTGATACCAGCCCATTTACAGAAGAAAGGGTTCTGAAAGAACTCTTAAAACTGAAGGTGGACAAAGCAATGGGGCCTGATGGGATTCAGCCCAGAATTCTAAAAGAACTAAGGGTAGAACTAGTGACACCACTGACTACCCTGTTTAACAAATCATGGGAGGATGGGGTGGTACCTGAGGACTGGAGGAGGGCAGATGTGATTCCCCTTCACAAAAGTGGGAGCAAGGCAGAAGCAGGAAACTGCAGACCTGTTAGTTTAACCTCAGTGGTACGGAAAATGATGGAATCACTTCTGAAGGAAAGAATTGTCCAGTATCTAGAGGCTAGAGGGCTGGGACCCAAGGCAGCATGGATTCACAGTGGGAAGGTCATGCCAGACAAATCTGATAGATTTCTTTGACTGGGTGACCAAAGTAGTAGATCAGGGAGGGGCTGTGGACATGGCCTACCTAGACTGTAGCAAGGCATTTGACACAGTCCCACACAAAAGATTAATATACAAGTTAGCCAGCCTGGGAGTGGGTCCCAAGATGACAGCCTGGGTAAAGAATTGGCTGGAGAATAGGACACAGAAGTAATAGTAAATGGAGTCCACTCTGAAGAAGAGGGGATTACTAGTGAGGTACCGCAGGGTTCAGTATTAGGACTGGTCCTCTTCAATGTCTTTATAGTTACATTGCAGAGGGACTGGAAGGAAAAGTATGTCTCTTTGCAGATGACACAAAGATCTGCAACAGAGTTGATGCACAAGGTGGGGTGGAAAGGATGAGAAGGACTTGGCAAGGTTAGAGGAATGGTCAAATGTATGGCAGTTTAGATTAAATGCTAAGAAGTGCAAGGTGGACAATCAATATGAGAGGGCAGCAAGAAAGGCTGGGGGATACTGGGATGCATAGGGAGGCATCACCAATAGAAAACAGGAAGTTATTATCCCTCTGTACAGACAGCTGGTCAGACCCATCTGGAGTACTGACATGCAGTTCTGGAGACCCAATCTCCATAAAGACATAGACAGGATGGAAGCTGTCCAGAGGAGGGCAACTAAAATGGTGCAGGGTCTGCAACCGAAGACATATGAAGAGAGACTTAAGGAGCTTAATATGTATAGCCTTGAGGAAAGGAGGAGGGGGACATGATAGAAACTTCAAGTACCTCAAGGTAATCAACAAAGTCCAAGAGGGTAGCATCTTTCAAAAAAGGTGTGCAAGAACAAGGGGGCACAATTTGAAGATAGAGAGGGGCGCTCAGAAGTAATTTAAGGAAGTATTTTTCACAGAGAGGCTTGTGGATGCATGGAATGACCTTCGGAGGAAGGTTGTGGAGTCAAAAACAGTGGTGGAATTCAAGCATGCATGGGACAGTCATAAGGCAATTCTAGGGGTGGGGGTAGGAAGAAGTAGGCTGCTGGTTAACTAGGATCTGCAGCTTATCCATTAGGTAGGGAAATGGGCAGACTAGGTGGGCCAAGCAGTCCTTATCTGCCGTCAAATTCTATGTTTCTATGTTTCCTTTTGCACCTGTTTTGCTTCTTAATTTTCTCTATATGAGCTATTATAGCCCCCTCATATAAGCTTTCCTGCTTCCCAAAAATAGTACTGGAAAACCCCTGCGTAGAGTTTGTCTCCTCATACAGCTTCCACTGTTCCACTAAGTAGTCCCTAAAAGTCTGGTCTTTAACCAGGTCACGTGGGAATTTCCAGGTTGAGGGCCTGTCCTCAAGTACCTTACCGGTCAACTTCATCTTTACCATGGCATGGTCTGAAACAAAGATAGGACTATGAGACATCTCCCTTATCCCACCCATCCAGCACCTAGGAAGACAAATGTAATCCAGGCAGGAACAGGCCTTGTGGGGTTAGAATAAAAGTATACTCCCTTACACCAGAATTAACCACCCTCAGCCATCTACCAAATCCAAGTCTGCTACCCAGTCCGCCACTGATTCATAGCCTCTGAGACTCATCCCTTCCCTTCAGAATGGTCCATGTGTGCATCCATAGTCCAATTAAAATCCCTCCCATAATAAGCCCAGAGAACTGCTCCCTGGTTAACAAGCCCAGCAAAGAGGAGTAGAATTGCGGCTCATGCACTGCCGGGCATATCGCATCCAAACGTAAGTTTCTCTCCTGCATCAGACCCATAACAAAAATATACCTGCCCTCTTTCGGATCTCGCACCACTCTTTTATCCTCAAAAGTAGATTTTTATGAAACAGTATCATGACACCTCTCTTATGAGAGGAATAGGAAGCGGCGTAACACTTCCCACCCAACTCCGCTCCAGCCTGCATGCTCAGAGTCTGTCAGGTGGGTTTCTTGCAGCAGTGCCACCTGCACCCCACCTCTTTTAAAGCGGTCAAAAGTGTTGTCCTCTTTACTGGGCTCTATACCTTTTACATTCCAGGAGATAACATTTAGACTTACAGCATTAGCCATATGCCATAATATATCCTTTCAATTTCCAACCTATTTCCATTAGCCATTTCCTGTACATTTCCATTTTACCAGAGCACTTTTTAAACAGGCTTGCAGAGTGTCTTTGTATTCCACAACATCGATTGCATCTATGATTAATACACCTACCTTAACAATGTCAACAGTTCTAACTATAATAACATTTTTAACTTTATGAACTTGATAAACTCCCCTCAACTCCCACCCCAATCCCTCCCTCCCCATTCAATGCCTAACATACTCTCTCCCAAACTCATCACCCCTCCCACCCCTACCAACACTAATTGCTAATGTAGCACAAGTTTTTGAAAACAGACAGAAGTACGCATCCCTCCTCAACTGAGATGCATGTCTCCCCCCCCACAGCCACATCCCACCTCTGTTGGTGGCCCCCAAGTGACACAAACAGGGAAAGGAAAAGCAAGAGACAATGATCATTAAGACCTACCCACTACGGGTCTCCATTTGCTGCCTTCCCTTGCCCCCGCTCATTTATGCTTGGTGGCTTAGCCCCCCACTTTAGCCGGGGTGTCTGATGCTCCTTATACCACCGTCTTGCACCTGAACCCAAACGTCTCAACACCACCCAGCTAGTGTACCTCAGTGATTTTTTTAATAGGCTTTATACATTAACATGCAGAATGTAAGCCCCTTGAGGCTTTGTAGCTCTGCTGGGGATTCCATGGGTGCCAGAGGGCCTGGATTATGCTCAACATTTCCTGAGCATAGTAAAAGCAGGAACAAGAGTTTCCTGCAGAGTCCAAGTGAAGTGTGGGTGGCTGGGTCTTCTTTCGTTGTGATTTGTCTGCAGCAGTATAGGGAGTTCTGAGGCTAGTTCCCAGTTTTCCTGATGCTGCATACAATAATACCCTGACCGAGAGAGTCAATGGGAGTGGGGGAAGAGTATGCAGAAGGTGGTGTAGCCCTGTGAGCAGGCTCTAGGAGAGTTCCTGTATGCTGGTGCAGGTGAAGGACCAGCAGCGGGCTAGGAAGTTACAGCACATACAAGTTCTTCTACTTGATAGGAAAAGTCCCAGTCAGACAATGTAAAAGAGAGCCATTCTCCACTCTAGGAGTTATTTTTGATTCACATTCAGGTCCAATACATGTAAGATGAGCAGAGACAAGCATAGAAGCAGGTAATATGCCCTCATTATGAGACTATCATCCAATGGGCACTACAAGTGCAGGCAAGAGAAGGGATTCTCAATGGAGGAGAATTTCTTAATCCCTGCAGAATACTACTATAGGCAGTGGAGCATGAAGCAGTAATCCTTAAGTACTGCTCCTAGTCAGGCTAATAAAAAAGAGTTCACATGACTATAGAGTAGTACTAGGGGCAGAGAGGCTTTGAACCAAATTTCTTAGCTACTACTCTGGAGCAGACTAAGTACTAGAGATCACCTGACCTAAATCAACTGCCTTAGCAAGACAGGATATGCTAGTGAGCAATAAGCAAACCTGAAGTACCAAAATGGTATGCCTCAGCAAGACAGAATTAGATAAAGCTGCTAGAAGGTTTAGTTGCAAAAAGGGATGAGAGGAATTGCAATTGTTGACAGTAAGTAACCAATAAATTGAAACATTAGATAGGAGTGGGGAGACAGTGTGCATTTAATGGAGGCCTGAGAGGGGAGGGGTGGGATGAAAAATCAAGGGAAGTTTGCAGAGCTCATAGCTGTTGCCAGGGGGTTTGTCTGGTTCAGAAGAACCCCTTTAAAACTCCCTTTATTTTTCATTATTTGTAAAAAAAAAAAGTTGAATAATTTGTGTTCATTTTTTACTGTTACAGAGTGCTAATGCACACATTATGAACCCCAGCACTTTCTCTCTGCATGCCCCTCTCTCCTTCTGCTGCCAATCAGCTCCCTCAGTACCAGTAAGATGACTGGAGCTGCTTTGTGAGTCTTTCTCTGCACCCTTCCCTTATGACTGGCTGGCCAATTGGCGCACACATCAGCATCGTGAATGTGACCTCAATACCTTGCAGCCACTGCCTACAATTCACACTGTCAGCTAGCACTGGAGGAAGATGGAGCATGGTGGCAGGCTCAGAGACGACATCACCAGGACAGCAAAAAAGAAGCAGAAGATCTCTACTTATAATATTATCAGTCACAGGCAGGTAAATTTTGCTGGCCACTACTTCCAAAGATGTGTCCCTTAATAACTGTATAATAAGGGATAGGCTGTGCAGTTGAGCAAAGAGCTTTTCAGGTGGCGGGCTGAAAATGTAGAAATAAATTATTTACATCCCCTCTATATAAAAAGCAAAGTTGTCATGTTTCATATGCCTGTTTTAACTTTTCATAAGTAAAGCAAAGAGGTACCACAGTGGAAAGGCAATGCAAGTGTTTAGAAGGGTCTGGCTGGGATCTGCACTGCCATGTCTCTAATTGTGCTGTTCAGAGAGGTCTTCACTGTGGTCCCATTTTCATGGACATTCAATACCACTTAGGTCTGTGTCATCTGTGCCAGATGCCATTAAATCAAATAAGTTGTGATGTGTTTTCTCCAGATGACCACGTGCCAGTAGAATGACATTTGTTGTTACAGTTCCATGTTTTGAACATACCCACTGTACTTTTGGAAGCATGGTGGGGTGGGGTTGGGGGTGGGGGTAGGCATTTGGGAGATGGTAACTTTCCACTGAAAATCCCGCCACTGTCAAATTACCTTTCCCTTCTCTCCCTTTGTCATACCTACCACTTTGGAGAATGGAGTGGGGACAACAATTGTAGTACTCAATATTGAACTAAGACTTATGTTACAGATTTTTTCCAAGCAGGGCCTGGAATAGAAATATAGACAATGATGGCAGAAAAAGACAAGAAGTCCATCCAGTCTGCCCAAGTTCCTATAATCCCTGGAACCTACAATTTCTCCAGGGTACTAACCCTCCCTGTCCTCTTTCTAGTCACCTCCTTGGTCCTGTTGCCTCCGGTAACCACTATTCCCTTCATTATGTCTCAGCCCTGCTTGAATCCTCTGACTGTTTTACACCCACCATTTCAGCTGACAGACTGTTCCAAAGTTCCACCACCTTTTCCATAAAGTAGTACTTCCTCACATCTCTCCTGAACCTACCTCCTGTTAATTTCCATTAGTGTCCATGTGACCATGAATTGGTACTCAGGCTAAATAGTACCCGTAGTTCACTTTAATTCATTTCAGGAACTTGAAGATCTCCATCATATCTCCTCTCTCCCTTTGGTCTCCAATGAGTACATATTTAGTGCCTTGAGGTGCTCCTCATAGGATTTGCCCTGCTGTCCCTTAATCGTTTTAGTTACTCTGCTGCACTGTCTCCAACCTATCTTTATCCTTTCTGAGGTGAGGACTCTAGAACTGGGCACAGTACTCTAAGTGAGGGCCTCACCAGGGATCTGTACATGAAGTATTACCCCTTCTTCTGCTATCATTACCCCTCACCAATACACCCCAGCAATCTGCTAGCCTTGCTATAGGCCATGTTGCACTGACTCAATTACTTAAATGGTATATTGAGCTGTGGATGGTGGGGTAACAAGGGGTAGAGAGAGTTCAGATATGAGTTATTTAGACTTAAAATAAGCTACAAAAATGCACCACTGAGCATACCATAGCCCATGGTTTCTGGGGCCTATCAGACCTAGACCCTGCCCTAGTAGCAAGCCAGCACTGCAGTAAGTTAGTAGTGCACAATACCCAGCCAAGACCAGCTGCAGACTCTGTATTGAGGTTCAGTGCATTAGCATTTGCTATCTCTATATATATCTATCTATCTATATACCTACATATATAATAGATAACCTACTCTAAAGTGTGCAGTCGTGATCTGATACACATGCCTTGGAGTGCATTGTTAAGCATGAGTCCGCATGAGCCAAGTGCATCAACCACCCAAGGCGTGGTGTATACTGGGAGAGTGACCACATATCCTAGAGTGGGTTATCTATCTTATAAATGAAAATTGTTTTGGAGGGGGGTGCGGTCACACTCTGACAGATGCATGGTCATGTGATGTGTTTTATACAATCAGAATGCTGGATTTGTTATTTACTTTGCTTCCATTTTATAAATACACACACACACACACACACACACACACACACACACACATACATGCCAACACAATCTGAGCCACCCAGATAGTAATAATTGTCCTTAGAGCAGAAGGTGGAGGAGAGCTCACAGATGAGTTATTCTGGTTTAAAATAATCTACCAAATTAGTCAAGAGTATCTAGTACCCCAAAGCTTCTGGGGCCAAGCAGCCCCAGACCCTTTCCTACACACCAGTAGATACAGCTGCAGATATTAAAACTCATAACATAATATATCTGAGACAATGTTTTAGGTATATTACATTACAGCATCTTGCTGCCCTCCAGTACTGAATACATATGTATTCACCCTGCAGCCAGCAAGATAATAATTTTGTTTAGAGCAAGGAGTGTAGGAGATCTCACATATGACTTCTTTAGCTTCAAAATAAGCCACAAATGCACCACAGAGCAATTCTAGGATTCCATGGCTTCCGGGTACTAGCGGCCCTAAGACCCACAGCTTTTTAAAAAGTTGCAGACGGCATAAAAAGAACCCCTTGTGAAAATCCTGGCAATGGCCCTGGAGCTAGCACTGAATCAGTGTATATACAGTTGAGAGAAACTGCAGCGTGGGGAATGGTGTTACTTTACACAGACCGAGCAAAACAGACTAAATTAAAATACATAAATTAGAAGCTGAGTACAAGGATGCAGGCTTACATTAAGCCACACGCCCCGGTGCTCCTGTCTCAGGTGAGTGAGACCAACCAATCAGGGAGCTCTACACAGGCATGGCGCCAATGCGCTACCCTGAGAAGGCGCCAAAATTGAAAACAGCAAATTGCAAGTGATGATCTGGTTCAGCGCTCACACAGCCCAGAGAAATCGTGGCAATTTTTCAAGCGAGCAGTACCTTATCTATCTCTTTGGGTGGTGGATCAGGCTCTTGCACGATATAGGTGCTATGCCTGATCATGACTGCTGCCTGTGGGGGCAAGTGGCACCTGTAAGGAAGGAGACAGCAGATTAAATAGGAGCAGATGGGGTGTGTGTCTAAACAGAGACACACAAAGAGAACTGAGCACTAACTTGAAAGACAAGTCAGGGGTATCTCAGACAAAGGCAAGGTGCCGCTAACTCAGGAATCCAAAACAAGCACAAAGAACAGACTGATGGGGGAGGGCAGGAGGGACAGAACAGAGACAGAGGAGGACAGAGGGACAAAGGAAGATGATTAAGAATGAAAGTCAAGGGCAGGAGCCTTAGGCTCAAGACAGAGGCTATACAGATTTTACAATTCACTGAATTTTCTAACTAAGTTCATAGCAGTAAGCATGTAAACCCAGTACAGTCTTAAATAGGATTAAAAAATATATTAACAAAGCCAGTAAAACTTTGTTACAAACTCAGTTCAAGGCAGTGTACAGAGTGAAAGCTTAATTGAGGAAAAATCAAGGGAAGTTTATAGAGCTAGCACTGAATCAGGTGCACATACAGTTGAGAGAAACTGCAGTGAGGGGGGAATGGTAAATTACTTTATACAGGCTGAGCAGAACAGGCTAAATTAAAATATATAAATTAGAAGCAGTACAGGGATGCAGGCTTACATTAAGCCACCGTCTCGGATGCTCCTGTCTCAGGTGAGTGAGACCAGACAATCAGGGAGCTCTACACAGGTGTGGAGCCAATAGCGCTACTACGAGAAGGCACTGAAGTGAAAACAGCAAACTGTGTGATGACCGGTTCAGCATTCACACAGCCCAGAAAATCATGGCAATTTTTCAAGCATCGTGCCTTATCTATCTCTTTGGGGGATCAGGCTCCTTGCACCATAGAGGTGCTATGGCTGGATCGTAACCGCAACCCTTCTCTTTTCTTTACTTGCTCTTAGTTCCTTCTAATCTTCTAATACTGAGACAACTATTTTTATTCTGCTGCCAAGGCTTCACAGTCAAACAGAAGATGCTGGACTGAAACAAATTGCTACTTCTCACAGATACATTCTCTAATAGCATATTTGGAGATGTTATGAGTTATATCCGGAAGATACCCTCTCAAAATTCTATATCAGAATTTACAATATATTCCTCTTAAATTCTTATTATCACACTTACATAAATATCTGTTAGTATAAAAGTTATCTTTAAAATAATAATAAATACCACTGTTGTCTATTAGGTGTCATTGTTCTAGATCCTTTTGCATAGCACAGTCTTTTAGCTTTTGTTCAGCTTCAGAATCATAAGTATTATTGTTTTCCAGTACTCTTGTTGCAAAAGTTATCCATCCCATTTTAAACTAGTATTGTGTTAGTTCATGCAAACCAGTTACTTTCCTTTTTTGACTTCAGAAATTTCTCCAGACACTGTCTTGGCAGTCTTTCTTCATTCATTGACCAAATTCTCCTAACAGTCAACTGGCACCTATTTCTATAGCAGCTTCTAGTGAAAGCATGCCACTTTCTGCTCTTACAAAAAGCAGACAGTGCATCTTGAGATAGTTTAATAACATAAATTAAAAAAAAACTGATTCTACATTACCTGTTTTTAAACCAATACCCAATATCTGACTTCCATTCATCAGCTGATTTTTTTTTTTATTTTAGCCATATATACTTCTTTTAGTGCCTTGAATGTACCC
This sequence comes from Neoceratodus forsteri, assembly GCA_016271365.2. Taxonomy (NCBI): domain Eukaryota; kingdom Metazoa; phylum Chordata; order Ceratodontiformes; family Ceratodontidae; genus Neoceratodus; species Neoceratodus forsteri. The sequence goes on from CM057455.1 coordinate 1,525,903,069, forward strand.
CAGCAAAAGTTGTCAGAATCTGTTAACCCCAATGAAGTTTTATTGGTAGTCAACTTAATGTTTTTAATTTGAGGATCCTAACTTAGGTCACTGTCAAAGGTAACACCCAGATAACAAGGCACTAGGTCAAGATGCCGTATTCAATTACATCATGGTCAAGAACCATACAGTAAATATGATGCTGACAAAACAGCACCCAAGGAAAATGCTACCTGCAATAATAATGCCAGTGGTAGCAGTCCAAAACCAAGGGAAGACTGCTACCATGAAGTAACAAACCAAAACTTGTTTTGTCAGGGCTCTGCCACGCACCCCTGAAATTGAGGCATCCTCCCCACCCTCCCCAATATCTATATAATCAACTCCATGAGGGTGGAACTCTGGAACAGGGAGAACCTTGGTGGGGAACTCAGGCAACACAACAGTCGGGGATGCAGACTAAAACTTAGGAGGGAATGGAATACACAGTAAATATAAAAATGGGAGAAAAGAAAAACAAAGACAATATAACAATTGGGAGACCAGAAACAGAACCCCCATCTCTGGGTCTCCTTTACTCTAGGTGCTAGTTCCTTAGCCTCTCCACCATGGGAGCAGCTTGACCAGGCACCTCTCTTCTAGCTCCTTGACTCTTTCTTCCTGTCTGCCTTGGCGGCTCCAGGGGTAGCAGTAACTAACATGCTATACTTCCCCATCGCTGTCAAGGCAGATGTGATTTTGAAGCACTGTTTTGACAGCACTCTTATTGAAATGATGTTTCCACCAGTACACGATAATAATACTGTCTTATTTCTTCAAATTCTATACCTTCAGTCACCCAGTTTTTTGTTCAAATTTTCTTTTCTTCAAGTTTTATCTTTGTTTTCTTGCTACTGATTTCAAGATACAACTCGTAAGGTGACTATTCACCACTGCCATACCGCTCCTTAGTCCTAATTCTGACATGATAAGAGAATAACATTATCTGTGTGTAACACCAGTTTAATATATCTTTCATTAATTGTAGGGCAAAAATATATGTTAGGTCCATAGACTGTATTAAAGTTTCTATGTATGAATTAAATAATGAAAAACTTTTATTAAAGTGCAAAATGCAAAAACAAACAGACCACCCTGAAGCTCAGGCCAACCACACCTCAACCAGTTTCACACCACTGCATCCCTCAGGAGGATATTGTTGAGGTGAATACCTCTGTCCCCTCAGTTCATTTGATATTCTTGATTCACTAATGAATCAGGGTCCTTGAACTGCACTTTCGTCTTGTGCTTGGTCTCGGTATTGGGAGGGGGGTTGGTGTGGCAAATCCACCTCTCCTTCCTTTAAAAGGATCCTCATTATTTTCTGAATCACTAGTACTGGTATAATACAATGGCGATTCACCCCTGTTATGTAGGATTGATTTGGGTTGATCCTCAGTTTCAGAATACTGTAACCCCAGACCTTCTCTATGACCCCCATGATTCCTCCCCTTCTGAAAGATCAGTTAGGGTTTTATTTCAAGTAAAACACCCTATTAAATTACACATTTCAAAGCTGATCGCAAATCTGAATAAAAGATTGTGGGCCTTTAGAAGGACAAGCCACTGTATTAACATGACAGCGCATAAGAACATTGTAAATCAGCTACTCATACCAGTAATGGACTATGGAAGTCACATTTACAGCATGATAAACAAATCCATCTCAATAAGCTAGATGTACTATATAACTGAATGGTCCATTTTGTCCTTAGATGTGATTATAAAACTCACCATTGTTTAATGTAACCAAGAGCTAAATTGGCTCCCATTAGAACAGAAACAAAAATGGTTTGAGCAAATCAAATGTATAAAATAGCAATAGATTCTAAACCCTTATATTTAACTGAGAAACTGAACAAACTGGAACATAAATACAACCTAAGAAATAAATGTGTCAGAGAACTGAGACTACCTAAAATTAGATACAAATTTGGAGATATGACATTTTTCTTATAATGTATTAACTACCTGGGCTAACATTAGTAGCCAAGTTAAATCTACCAAAACAGTAAAGAGTTTTACACTCAATTAAAAAGGCTCTGTCTTGCAGATGTATGTGTAATGGCTGAAATTTTTCACATCCAGCTACACATTCCATAAATCTTGGTTATTTAATCTGTTGCTTGTTTCATCATGTAAATTAGTGTTTATTTGTAGATTGTCAACAAATGTATTGTCTATTATGCATTGTTAGATAATTATTGACTATATGTTTGTTATATGCTGATCTGTACATTTATAATTTAATACAGGACCACCTTGAAAATAGGACCTGATCCTAAAGGTGTGACATGAGCTGTTCCAGCTTTCTATTTTTCTGTATTAAAATAAAGATTTTATTACTACTACTATTAAGTAGATAATCCTGTCTATCTCTTTCAAACTTCCGCAATTTTCATTCCTTAATTTTAAAATCCTCTTTTAATACAGTGCTTTTTAATTTTTCTTCCAGAGGTGTAAACTTTGGATCCTCCTTAAACAAACAAAAAACTACTGCCTCTTTGGCTTCTGGATTTAATGGACACAATATCTGCTTCAAAAGAATCAATAGTGGATTCAGCTGACCTCCATTTTAACTCCAGCTAATATTATGATAGTGTCATGGACACATCAGGACCTTACTACAGCCCATTGGTGGGCTACTATTTTCTGATACATCTGATATTTTACATACACTTTAAAACAATTACCTGATTTTGCTATAATTTTATAGTGGGTATATATGGACAAGTTCTTTATAGCACTTATTTAATTATTTGTTATGAATTGAACATCTTGGCTAAAAGCTATTAGCTTTATATGAATAATATAGTAATATTATAACTGGTGGAGTTATTAGTGTATACTATCATTTTTAATGGCTTAAGATTTTGTGTGTGTATATATATATATATATATACATATATATATACATACATATGTGTGTGTGTGTTTTAATTGCATTGTCACTTTAATAGATGCCTTTTTATGGTGAATGAATGCAGGGGACAGCACCTCCTGAGGGCGCTGGTGGTGTGAAACCAGTTGAGGCGTGGTTGGCTTGAGCTTCAGGGCAGTCTGTTTTGCATTTTGCACTTTAATAAAAGTTTTTGCACAGTATCCTGCAGTGCCGTCATTGCTGCTTTGTAATTGGATTACTGTGTGCATGCAGAGTGGTTGAGGAGTTGGAATTGTTTCTGTTATCATGAATTAAATAATGAAGGGGCTAAAGACATTCCTGCTTTACTCCAGATCTTATACTAATTTGTTCTGTCAGATTGCCTTTCCAATCAAATCTGACATGAGCTAGCATTGTTACGTAACATTTTAATAATGGACAATAGTTATTTATCCTTCCCATATTTTTATATTTCCATAAATACCTATTAACTGACTCAAATGTCAATTTTATGTCAATGAACATTGCTTATATTTTAACATTTTTCTTTATAACATATTTTTCTAGAATATAATTTCAAAAATAGAGGTACATCATGAAAATCATTCTTATATGGTGACATTATTTGCTTCTCATTTACCCATTCTTCTAGCCTATCCAAAGTGTACTCAGATATATTTTATTGTTATTGGGAGCATTATAGTTGTCCTATAACATGTAGGGCCATGTTTGGGACCCTTTTGAATAAGGGTACTATGATACCTAAATTCCAATCTTTTGGAATGGTCTTATATTAAATATTAAGTTAAGTAGTGCAGTTAAAGCTTTTGCCCACTAGTCTACATTATTTTGCAATAAATCTGCAATCCCTGGTATTTTATTCTGTTTTTGTACCATTATTGCATTGGCTACTTCTATTTTATAGAAATGAACTTATGTTATGTCATCATATTTTCATTGACAATATTCTCCACATCATGTACTTACAAAGTTGGTCTCACTGTCCTAGATATAATGAAAAAACATGGTGTTATTTTGTAGATGATGTTCCAAAGTTTTTATTCATTCATCAAAGCAGCAGTTTTCTCAGGTAGGGGAGCTGTTTGTTGTCTGCTGCTTTGATGAATCAATAAAATTGGAACATATATCTAGAGGCATAGACAGTGTTTTCATGATATCCAGGAGTATGAGCTCAGCTTAGTAAGTACCTGTTTCCTCTTTTGCTTGAGCACCAGTGTTGCTGGCCATAGTTGCCTGTGAAATATGTTCCCCACGTCATGTTTGCACACCTGTACATAATAGACATTATACACATTTTGAAGTGTGCTACTCATGTTGCAGGACTAATCATAGCCTTAATATTGTAGTTTATATTATTTTTGTTGGTTCCTAAACCCTATGAGCAACCACAATTGTTTGTTATAGTTCTCATAAATAGCATCAGTCTTGTATTATCTGTTTTTATTCAGTAGTATATTCCATGTTCTTTTTAAGTTGACATAACTTTTAATAAAGATTGTATCACATCTCTTTCTAGTGAATCTACCAACTTGAATTAGTTGTTGTTTACCATTCTTACATTCAGTATCAAACCATTTCATTGTTCCCCAATTTTAGTAGTTTCAAGTGTTCCCATATTGCTAACTTTCCCACAATTGTGTCTATAATATATTCATATGCTTTAAATGTATTTGTCTGTTATATCCCAGAGCCTTTATCATGTCTACTAATTCCATTCTAACTTATTTTTCATTTCCTCATCTTCTAGAATAGAGTAATTTTTTCTTTACTAAACAGAGTCCATTTTATTATTTTTCCTCTAGTGATGCACATAGAACACTAGAAGATGCAGGGAGTAGTGCAGTGCAATGGGTGTGGGGCAGCAGTGTTCAAGAGAACAATCTGGATGTTGCGGTGCTGCCCCATATGCAGGCACCTCTCTGGGCTGAGGAAGAGGTAGCAAGTCTCTGGGCTGAGCTGGCAGGAGTACTGGTGGCCTCTGCCCCCACACAGAGCCATCATGTCCACAACCACTACCTGGGCAGAGGTTGGCTGGACTACAGTGGGCTCAGGGAGATTGAAGGAGGGATCAGAGGCACATCCCCAACTGGTTCAACTCTAGAATTCCTATGGTGTCCTGGAGAAGTGGACAAGCCCCAAAGTGAACCTGGGGTTATGACCATGGAGGATGAGTGGGTCCTTCCAGAGGGAGACCCAGGAGTGGGAGGTACAGGACCCCAAAGGAGGAAGAAGCTACTCCTGGTGGGGGTCTCAATAGTCTGGGGGAGTGGAGCTTGGCACCAAAAGCAGGGTGGAGAGGGAGGTGAAGTGCCTTCCAGAAGGCATCGCTCAGAGGGTAGGGAGTGAATCCAGAGGATTGCCATGGCAGTGCAAGGTCCCTCACCAGGTCTGGATGTCATTGTCCACCTGTGGACAAATGACCTAGCCAGGAACAGGTATGCATAGAACAGGTGCAGGGGACTTCAAGGAAATGGGTAGTTGCCTTGGGAAGGGAGCAGAATCTGTAACTTTCTCAGAGGTGCTGCCAGTACAGGGCAGGGTGGAGACTATGAATCTATGCATCAAGCAGTTCAACACTTGGTTGAAGGGCTGGTGTGAAGAAAAGGGTTTTGGCTTCACTGAGGACTGGTGACCCACTTGTAGAGATGGGGGCCTGTACCAGAGGGGATGGCCTGTATCCATCCAGGGAGAAACTGCGCCCTCAATAAGAAGTTTAAATGCTTCCTTGGCAAGCATTTAAATTAACCAAGGGGGCAGCTGGGAGCAGGAGACTCATGTAGCCCACTCCCACAAGTTAGAGAAGCTAGCAGAGTGGATCAAGGGAAAAGAAGGTAACACATATTACTGTGCTCAAAGGGGATGGCAGAGAGAGGAGGCAAAGAAAACAACCAGAGTAGGAAAGAGGGGACAGGTAGGCAAATGCAGAATACAAAGGGAGAAAAGCATAACACGGGCAGCCAAGTATTCAAACACACGCAGTCTGGTAATAAGATTCCAGACCTGACAACCTTAATGGCAGAGGCTAACCTGGACATTGTGGCAATCACTGAGACATGGTACACTGGAATCCATGACTGGGAGGTGAATGTACCAGGGTATGCACTGTTCAGGAGGGATAGGAAGGAAAAAGGGGCATGGCCCTTTATGTCAGGGAGGTATTAAGCAACAGAGATACAGGGTAGATAGGGGAGGCCAAGGCACTGTGGGTCACAGTTGAGGCAGGCAATGGCAAAGCAATTCACACAGGAGTGATCTACAGGCTCCGGCACAGCGGGAGGAGGAGACAGTGCAATAGTGGAGAAAATACATGAGATGGCATCAAAGGTAGAGGTACTGCTGCTGGGTGATTTAACACACCAGATGTGGACAGGACCATCCCAGTGGCAGCTTCAGCCAGGAGGTGAGACATCATAGAAGCTATGCAGGGGCAGGTTCAGGCAGTTGGTAAAGGAGTCCACCAGGGACAAGGCAATTCTGGACCTTGTACTGACCATAGGACAGAATTGTGGAAGTCTGTGTAGATGGACACCTAGGGTCCAGTGACAACCATACAGTATGGTTTAAGATAGGTACAGCATCACAGGTGAGCCACACAAAGGCAAGAGTCCTGTATTTCAGGAGGATGGACTTTGCAAGGATGGGAAGGGATCAAAGAAGCCCTATGCACGCAAGGAGGTGGGAGGAGGGGCTGAGGGCAGTGGGCACATATAAAACAAGCCATAGTGGAGATGACAAATCAGTGCATTAGGCTGAGAAAGAAGGAAATGAAGGAGCAGACCACTATGGTTCTCAGGGGTGGCAGGAAAGGTTAAGGACAAAAGGTGGCTTTCAGAAAATACAAGAGTCACAGAGGATGAGGATGAGGCGGTGTACCCAGAAAGGCAAGGGAGCAGGAAAGACAGTGAGGAGAGCGAAGGTGAAGACTGAGGAAAGTTCGCACAGACAATAAAAAGGGACAAGACTTTCTATACGTACATAAATGAAAGAAGGAAGGCCAGGAGAGGTATTATAAGACTCAGAGGGAGGAAGGGGAGTGTGTGGAGGGGACCTAGATAAGGCATTGATACTGAATGAATACTTCTGCTCAGTATTGTAGACCTCCTTGTCCTAGTATCCCTCATGGAGACTGCCTTCAGTTCACAGTATAACGGAAAACAGTATTATGATGCAGTGTTATATTTGTGGTCTATACGCCACCTACTGATATTAGTTAATATAAAAGCTTAACATAACCAATTGAAAGGCTCTGTTGTTACCCAAAAGTAACACTAGTCAGCAATATTACTTATCTATGTGTACATGCAAAAGTTATAGTTTTGGGTGCCAAGCGCCCACCTAATCCATCAACAAGAGCCGTGCACTGCTCGGCAGATGAGACATTACTCAGGAACTGGACTTTCTAAATGCAAGAATATAATATTATGTAAGTTTTTGTTCACTTAGTTTTCTGCATGATCACCGGGTGTTCAGAGGTACCAAACACACAGTTGTTTAGGTAAGCTCTTTTATGAGTGTACGGAGAATAAACCTTATAGTCTGCCACATCTGTCTCTGTGTAGTGTTTTGCCTTCAGGTCAGAGTATTCTGTCAGAACCAGCTAATAAAGTAGCGACAGTGGCAGGACCTGATTGGACAGAACTGAACCAGAGCAACCAAAGGTGTTCAGAAGAACGGGCATGGGATAACATAGGTGAGAGAACCTGTGCCCCTTGTTCGAACATTATACAGAATAACTTTCAGGTACTTCCATGCCTGGATGGGACCAGGATCATGGAAGGTGATCAAACCTACACCCCTCATTCTACAGTGGAAAGGAGTCTGGGGACTCTGTATACCGCATGTCTGCCTGATTGCAGGACATAAAGTGGATCGATACACTTTGTACTCGATTAGTGCAGGTAAAAGCAGACCTCTTTCCAATATGGCCATCAGTACAGAGCTGAAACTAGATGACTCAAACTTTCTAGTCTTTCATGGGGGCTGGGCCAATTTCACACTGGATGCATCCGATATAGTATGTGTGCACCCTGTAGTCAGAAATGCAACCTATGGCTAAAAAGCATGACTAGAAGACTCACATGGTAGCCGCCCTGTACACTGCCATGCAAGCAGTGGAAATGGAGGTCTTAGCTTTGAAAAAGGAGCTGGGTCTAAAACCCATGACATGAGTGAGCTGCACAGCAGTCTGGAACAAGAAATTCAGAGGGTCTGCAATGAAGCTCAGAGTGAATTGCATTGTACTGTACAGGTTAAGGAGAAGTTGAAAGAGGATTATGAAAGGATTTTGCAGGATAAAAGCATGCATTACAAATGAATCATTTGCTGGCTAGTAAGAATACTTTGTGGAGTGAAAATGAGGAGTTGTATGATGAGTTGGGAAAGTGTCAGGAAGCATTGGACAGCGAGATTAGGAAAAATCGCAAAGTGAGCACTGCGTACATAGTTTTGCAAGAGAATGTGAGTAAAAGACAATACAAAGGCAGGGTAAATCACTCACAATGTCGAGCCAAGATGGTGAAGTTATGCCAACAGTTAGAATCCTGAAGGGTCATCATGAAAGCTATCGTACCCTCCGCCCATTGACCTGACATCATCGGAGGATGATGACAGCAATGACAGAGAAATCCAAGATGCTGGTCCTGGGGCTCCGGTGGATGGAAGCCTTGACATCCACCAGTTGCTGCTTTAAATAAGCAGGACAAGAAAGAGGTAGAAACGATGAATGATCTAGCGATCATGAAGGCTGGGGTCTCCTGAGGCACAGTCCATGGCAGTCCGACATACCATGACTGACATGCTTGAAAAGGAGGTGCTGAAACAAACCCTCATTCAGGGCATGGCCATAGCCATGGCCAAAGCTGTCATCAAAACCATGACAACCAAGTGGAAGGGCATTCCCCAAATGCTCTGCAGTCAGCCCAGGCCATCCAAACAATAGTGGACAAAGTGGGCCACATGGGCCATAATGACAATTTGAGCTGTCATTTGGAAAAAGTGAAAAGTCACTGTAAAATGCATAGCCTTCCACCCAAGCACAGAGTTCGGGTCCTGAGACAAACTATTGTCCGTACACTCTGGGCCAAACTGTCCAAATTATCCAGTCGAACAACAAAGCCAAATCTGAAACTGTCACAGCTGCCTTCCTGGCAGCAGACAGCTAAGCCTCATGGGTGTAATGCTGGCCCATTTGGTCAAACAATATGTCAAGAGATGCCAGCCCAATATGACAGCTGCTTGTGACTGGTCTACCAAACCAACAGAACCATGACTGGGGAGGACTCAGACCGAGACTCAATTGGGTACGAAAGTTTATTTTGAAAAATCTGAGTCCAGTCTCCATGAAAAGGTGGAAGCAATGGTGTTTCCAGGGAGGGACCACTTGCACAACATCCAGGAAAGGGTGGAAATGGCCTTCCAAATTTATGCCCAAAGCCTGACTTCCAAGGCCAAAGTCACTGCGGTGCAGCCCAGCACCAAACCATCTGCCCATTATGTGGTGGAAGGAAAGCTCAAGAAGTTCCAACAGAACAAGGCCTCCAACAAGAAGGGTGGTGGGCAAAACAAGAACAACAAAAAATATCAGCCCAAATCAAACCAACAGGGCTAGAAGAGATGTAAAGCACAGAGACTGGCCCTTTTACAAGGAGCTAGCTGAAGAGAACAATCGGTTCTGGGAATTCATTTTCTTGCAGGCAAAATGGTTCTACTGCTCCTTGTATATATGTAAATTGTTGTATACATTCATTTCTTGCCATTATATTGTTATTTATGCTATTCTTGTCTATGTAATAATATTTGTATTCTCATTTTGTATGACCACTCAGGTCCATCTTGTAAATGAGCTTTGCTCAATGATGTTAGCCTGAATAAATAAAGATTTTGATTGATTGATTGATTGATTGAATTCATGGCAAACATTCAGTCGGCAACAACGAACCTACCAATGTTACCAGCTTGGACTGTTGCCACAATCCCATCTGCCCCTTGGTGGAGAAATGCCTTAGAGACCAAAAGGACCCATAAACAGAAATCTCCCTATCGGAGTATGACAAATGCTCTGTGACATGATCCTCATTGGTGATCAAAGCCAAGATGGAGCAGACTGACGGTGCCAGGCCCAAGTCCAGATAGTCACCACCATAGTGACTGATGATTCCGGACATCCTTAAGTGGGCGCTGGTTGGGGGCACCAACTTGAATTATGCATCAAGATGATCCATCACTGTCTTGGTCAACAGGAAATCCACGCCTGCCCAAAACTTTGAGGGACTGTAATAACAACTTACAGGTCCAAGCCAATACCAATGGTCATAGGTACCTTGGAAGTAAAGCACTGTTTTGACCTAATGGTGTTACATCATCACCACAGCATTCTGGGAATTGACTTCCTAGCATGCAGTGGATGTGTAGACCTGAGTCAACTGGCTATTGCTTCAAATGCCTGGCTGGTGTTCAGTGATATTCATCTCTGATTCCCATGTTGTAGCACAGTGAAACCTAATGATGCACAATATGACATCATAGTCATGCTGCAAAACCATGAATGGTTTCTCAAGCTCAAACCAATTGTGGAAATCCATCAAGCAGCCTTTGCAAAACAGACATGATTGTGGGAGAATGAATACTCTCATCCAAGTGGCTGGTGATGAGCCACCTAGACAAACACAATATCCATTCCCTACATAGGCAATACCCCTCCTTGAGTGTGACCATTGACTCTCTCCTGAAGCAAGGGGTCCTTAGATCCTGTGTGTCCACAGTTAACTCTCCCATTTGATCAATGAAGAAGCCCAATTACAACCAGAGGCTCATCATTGACTACCAGAGACTCAATCAAGTCACCCCTCATTGTGCCCTACTGTGGCATCTGACCCAGACATGCTCAAATTCCTAAAATCTGAACACAAGTGTTTCAGCACTTTGGACATCTCCAATGACTTTGGTCTCTTCCACTCGCCCCTGAGAGCCAATACAAGTTTGTCTTCACCTTTGAGGAAAGACAGTACACATGGAATTGCCTCCCACAAGGATTCCACAACTCACCTTCCTCTGTCACATCCATATGAAGGAGGCCATTTGGAACTTTTCAACACCACAATGCCTCTTACAGTATTGCGTATGATCTCCTCCTGACAACCAAGACTTTGGAGAATCATCTAAAGCTCCTGGACAAACTTTTAGGCCTACTGCAGAAAGCAAGCCTCAAATGCAAGCCTACAAAAGTACAGTTGTGTCAACCAGAAGTCTACTTTCTGATTCTGCACATCACCACTGAGGGCAGAAGCTCTTCCCTAGACAAGGTACAGGGCATCCAGGACTTGCCACTTCCAACAAGTGTGGTTACACTGAGACATTTCTTGGTATGGCCAACTACTCGGGGACTTTATTTGCAGTTTTGCATGAAAGGCTGCACCTCTGTATGAATTACTCAAAAGGATGTTCCCTGGCATTGGGAACCTGAGCACACAGCTGCTGTCACTTCTCTGAAAAAGGCATTGGCCTCAGCCCCAACATCGGTCAATCAAATCCAGATCTTCCATTTAATTTGAAACTGCCACTTCTGAAGCAGGCATGTCAGCAATTTTGGCACAAAAGGCAGATGGAACCCTAAACCCATTGCCTATACCTCTAAATGCTTTCCCTGTGGAACAGAAGGTTCCATGTCACACGCAGCAGCAGGAAATTTGCTGACTGTACACTACAGCGACGGCACAATGCCGCAATTGGCATTGTGCCATTGCTTGCACAAAAGTGTCCCCAGTGCTGGGGCTCTTCCCACACTTTAGATAACCAACTATGAGTCAGAGTTGGTTCAGGGAGAGGTGAACTCACCAGAGACAGCAGTGTCTGGAACCAGCAGACCATCACAGCAAATTGTTAATTTTGTCACTGTGATGGTTCTTCGCGTGTTCCAATAGCTGTGGAATGGTATACTGGGCAGAAGTTCTCTTTGTGTAAGAGAAGCCTTTTGGGCTGTCATGCATATCACCTTCATTATAGGGTTTTCAGCTATTGTGTTACATACCAGCCACACCTCGACCAACTTTCTGCTGAATGACAGAATCAAAGATGGAAATGTGCCTAGCGCCAGACTCACTCATTGATCACTGCTGCTGCAAGATGGTGGCATCACCATCCTTCCCACCAAAATGCCATCCATTTTGGTACATGGTCTCCTGTGCCTAGGAGAACCACATGAGTGTGGTCTAGAGCCACCAGTTCTACCAGACCCATGTCCATTCCTGCCAGCCACAGAGGGATTGTAACAGATCCTGCATTTTACCTCATCTTTACAGTTGGATCCTCCTCATACTTTGAGGGAGACCAAATTGCATGTTTGGGGTTGTTTCTATCTACAGCAGGAAACACCATTGAAGTATCCAGAAAGTGTACCATTCATCTTCACAGTATGGAGAACTTGTTGCTGTGGCATATGCTGTGGAAGTAGTCCAGCAGGGAAAAGAGGATAGTCATTTTCTTTGATTCCTCATGGTGTATAACTCCATGACAGACATTCTTCCCTTTTGGAGAACACATGATTTTGCCTCATCAGAGGGTTCTCCAGTAAAATACAGAGATCTGTTCATCTACATCATCAGCCTTGCTGAGCAATTCCTTTTCAGACTGTACATTCACAAGGTAAGGCCCACTCTAAGGCTGAACCTTTTCATGATCAGAATGATTTGAGCAGACACCTTGGCTAGGATGGAGCTCAAAGGTGGGAGGTGTGGATAATTCCTCCTCTCACTGAGGCACACATAGTAGCTGCAAACAAGGTACATAGATACATAGATACTGATGGCAGATAAGGGCCTTTGACCCACCTAGTCTTCCCAATTGTGCATGTAATTTTGCATCTTCAAGCTTCTCTTGAACTGGATTGTCCCCTTCTCCAACTGCTAGGATCCCCTGATGCATATCCCAAGCATTCTTGAATCCTGTAATTTTTCAGACAAAGTAGTCCCTCTGGAGCTCAATGCAGTACAGAAGACAGATCCAGAGATCAAAGAAGTATTTGATTACTCCTCTAAAGATGTGGAGAAGGAGATGTTTACAAACAATCCATTCAAAAGACATGTGGATAACCTTCACCTCTCTGTAGACCAATAGCTGGTATTTCATCAATCTGAAAAATCTTTCACTCAGAAACTTTGGGTTATACCCAAAATACTCAGACCTGAGTTCATACAACAGGTCCACGATACCCCAACAGGTGGACCCAAGACCCTACAGAGATTGAGAGCTGCTGGTTGGTGGCCAGGGATGACAGTGAATGTCCAACATTATATAGACAACTGCATAACTTGTACACAGAACAACCCAATCCCTGGCAATAAAATGCAAGACTACCATGCCAGAGGCAATCAGGTCCTGGAATGCCACACAAGTTGATTTCATTGGACCCTTGCCTCTCACCAGCAGAAACAACAAACATGCACTTGTGATCACAGATCTCTTTTCCAAATGGATAGAAGCCTTTCCTTGTTGAGCAAACACCAACAAAACTACTGCCAAAATCTTAGTAGATCAAGTATTTACCAGGTGGGGCCTACCTCTCAAGGTAGACTCTGACAAAGGAACCAGTTTCATAGGTGAGTTGATGCAAGAATGTTTAAATTTGCTAGGTGTCAGTCAGAAGTTTCATATTGTATACCATCCCCAATCATCAGGACAGGTAGAGAGAGCAAATAGATCAAACTCATGTTATGTAAGTTTGCAAATGAAACCCCAAAGGCTGGGATACCATGTTACTCTTACTCCTAATGGCAGTCAGGGGACACCAGCAACAGCTACCCAGTATACTCCATTCAAGGTAATGACTGGGAGACAAATGAGACTACCTGAACACCTGTGGATTGGTCTCAAAACCCCTACTGCAGACAAAGTGTCCATGGACACTTATGTTGCATGAGTTGAGAGACAACCTGGTAAAAATTCACCTGTTTGCAGTCCAAAATCTGGGTTATGCCCAACAGCAGTCCAAAATGTACTTTGACAAAATGTCAAAGAAGTTGATTGACAAGTAGGGACCACGTCATAGTACTGAAATTCTCCACCACAGCCAATCCATTTCAGAACAAATGGGAGGGTCCCTATGATATCACCAACAAATTAAGCCCAGCAGTGTACCAAGTACACCTCACAGACCACAAAGAGACAACCAAAAGTGGTTCCATGTGAACCAACTCTAGCTCTTCAAAGGTAATTAAACTGTTTCTGATTCATGCCCCACCTCCTACCAAGGGAGGGGATTTGCAAGTTAACCCATTTTCTGTTTTCTCTTTTTAGCAACCATGATGTACCTCCTCTGCCTCCTACTGGCACTGATGAGCACAATAGAATTGACCGAAATCAAGAGGACACAAGCATATTTGCTCCTTCATCTCCTGACCTATGAAACCCCACATGGTACCCTATCATCTGATTCCACCACAGGAGTGGCTGTCAATGTTCCCAAAAGTTGTCACTGTTCAAGAAGCCAAGGATGCCTACTGCAATGCTATGGTGGTATTACCTGACCAATCTACCCTACTGATAGAGTGGAAAACTGACAACCTCAATGGACAACAAATTCCTGTGGCCTGCCTTTCCAAAGGAACTTTCCAAGGCTGGGCAAACTCCTGCATTGCCCTTGATGGAACTTTGTCCATTTAGCAAACCCAACAGCAGCACACAGGTCTTTACAATCACAGCTATAATGAATCCAGACTTTTGTAAAAAGTTTCCTAATGACACTTCCTGTCAATTGTGTTCTAGTCATTCAATGGCAGGCGCTGCATTTTCCTTTCAGTACTCCCACCTTCAGAAGATGATCCTATTCAATGCCCAATCCAAGAACCAGGTCCACCTGGTGGCCTGGTAACTTCATTACCCAGGACTCTAATCAACAAAATGCAGTTCATGCATGTGCCAGTGGTATTAAATCTTACTCACGGAACATGGCTGAATTTGACTACCGTTCCTTTACAAATGCTTCTATATTTCATGCTGTAATGTTGTTAGGTTTAATGGCAGCATATCATGTACATATACAAGACCCTGTAGCCGGCCCATACCATGGAACATTTAGGTGTGTTCCGACATCCCAAAAGGCTGCTTGTGCAAATGTAGTAGTCACAAAAGGTGCTGTTACAGTTTATTTTGCACTGTGATGTCAATTTGGAACCAAGCAAATTTTGCTACAATTAAGAGTCAAACACGAAAAGTTAATGATGGTTTTTCACAAGAAGAAAGATTTACAGTATACAACATGCATGATATTGCACTTTTGTTTAATGAGTCAAAAATAAAATTAATGAATTGAAGTTACAGAATAATAAAGAAGCCTCCGAGCATCCCATAGGCAGGAAATAATTTTTCATCTTATGGTAACTTTGCTATTAATCTGATTACAAATCTCTTCCAGGATCTGAAATTGAGTAAAATCCCAGCCATATGGCTAAATAGTATTGCCCTGGATGCTGCACACTTACATGCACCAACAGCTGCATTGATGAGACTTTCTTTTTCCTAGCTATAACAAGAAACTTGGGCTATGTTACTCATCACCCATCTGGGGACCCTGTTATGACACACGCCAGTGTACTTTGCAAGAGACAATGTATGTGACTTTTTCACAGTGTCTTTACCATGTTTTGATCCAATATAGTCTGTGTTCAACAAGCTGACAACCATACACTCCATGGGTCATCTTTGTTTTTTTTTTTGTAGACTTTGTTTCTCACTGGGACCGAGGAACTCTCTCCAGCTACCTTGCCAGCCAGGCTCTACCTCCCAGTCTGAAGCTTGATATTCCAGGCAGACCCGTCCAGCAGATCCCTGGCTCTGAGCCCTCAGGTGGGACTGCCAGCCTGGCGCTGTATCTACAATCAAATGCGCCAGGCAGGAGTTGGCAGACACCCTGGAAATTGAGCCCGATGTTGGGAGTGTGGCCTAGACTGGGGACACTCGCCTATCCTCAGTCTGGGGTTCTTTTCTTTAGGTTGCCTCAGAGCCAGACATTCTGTGACACCTACACGGAGAAGCCATGAGCATCTGCCGCCTCCTCCCTTACGTTCCAGGCACAGGTGGTACCCCAGTCTCCACTAGATTGTCACTACTGTGCCGTGGATCCCCAGAACCCACCCAGGGAGAGGAGAGCTGTCCTCTGAATGCTCAATCCTCTCCCTCCCTGCTGACCCCCGATAGCCTGGGCTTGTTCCTGAACCCAGGTTGCGGTGTGGCGTGAGCTGTGGCATCCAGCACCTCAATCCTCAGTGCCACTGGCCAGCTCCATGGGCCATCTTGAGGGAAATAGCTACCATGAATGCAAGGACCTACCTCCTTTGCTGGTGTTTCATCCTCAACATGATGCCTGGGTCACCCTACATAGACTGTTGTGCCAAACAGAGCCACCATTACTTGTGCAGATGTGATGTTTTCAGTGTAATCAAGCCAGTTTGTGGTTATGCTCAAAGTTTTATGGACTAGTCTTGTACCCTTCATATGGACCTTTTGCAAATAACACTGCTAATGCTACATCCATATCTGCTGAAGACAAGCCAACTACACCAAAGCAGGACAACTCAAAGGCTTCCATGGTCGTTTCTCCTGAAGACATCCAATGCCTCACCAACTCTTCCTTTAATTGCCTTTTTCTTCTCACCAAGTGGAGACTTCCTGAAGTTCGTGTGTCATACAACTCTGATGGACTTTTTGTGTTACCAACCATAAGACTCTTACCTATGGACCTTTGATTTGCAACATCTCCATGCCCAACTTTTGCTTTGTCCCACAGCAGAGCACTGTCATTAGCCATATGGTTATCTCCCGTGTTCCACCTGAAACCAGATTATATTGATAGTGACCCTGACTATCTTGATAATACAAAATCACACATGCCCACACAATGCAAAAGCATCATGGGCTGCATATGCAAATCACCACAGAATGTTATGCTGGTTCAACTTTAAGCAGAATTGCATGGTGCAAAGGTCTCTCACACAGTTTGCAAAGGGTGCTAACAGATGACAGACACGTGTTTCATCTAGCTGGTCCATTCCACTGGGGTGTCAAACAGATGAGGCATACTGATGAGTCCTGGTAGGACCCTTTGCAAACTGTGTGAGAGGCCTTTCGGCACCATGCAATTCTGCTTAAAGTTGAACCAGCATAACATTCTGTGGTGATTTGCATATGCAGCCCATGATGCTTTGCATTGTGTGGCATGTGTGATTTTGTATTTTCTTGAAACTTGGCTTCCCAGCCAAATGCCCTTTGGGTAACCCTTGCCTCAGTGTTTGCTTCAGAGGTTCTTTGTCTTTTAAATAGTTTTTTATTTTAATGGGTTCACCACAACATATCCAAGACACACTGTCTTAGGGTAGCTGGTCCATTCCACTGGGGTGTCAAACAGATGAGGCATACTGATGAGTCCTGGTAGGACGAAACACGTGTCTATGTCATCTGTTAGCACCCTTTGAAACTGTGTGAGAGGCCTTTCGGCACCATGCAATTCTGCTTAAAGCTGAACCAGCATAACTATCTTGATGCTATTTCCCAGTGTTTAATGTGCATATCAACCTGCTAACCCTAAATCTTAGATCTCTGTTAAACAGGAAGGATACTTATCTTATCCATATTAGTAACAATATAACTAAGGATGGTAATTCTTTAAATTCCTTGTTCCATGATGGAGAGCTCTCCACTGCATTATCCAATACCTGGTTAGAACTTACTTTCAAAGGTTTTCTTATTCTTCAAGTGCTTCTGATATTTTTCTTGATTAATACCTTATGCTGTTTAAGATGTACTCTCAAGCAACATCATGAATGACTGAAGTTTCTATACAAAGCTCATGCAGCAGGACTGTAACTAAATGTTTTACCAGCTTACTTACCATACTTGTTGCCTCCTTATTCAGCAAACAAGGGGGCGATTATGTAGACCTGCCTGTCTTAGTATCCTTCATAGAGACTGCCTTCAGTTCACAGCATAAGGAAAACAGTATTATGACGAGTGTTATATTTCTGGTCTTAGCGTGCACCCTACTGACATTAGCTAATATGCAAAGCTTAGCACAACCTACTGAAAAGCTCTATTGTTACCCAAAGTAGTTTTTTTAAAGTTCTAGGGAATATAGTTACAACTTAAGCCTTGAACTTAAATGTATATTGTGTTGTTAAATATATGTTAGAATGAGGATTAACTTGATAGCTGCTTAATGTATGTTTCTAGTGTATGATGTAACACTAAATTGTTTGTGCAATATTTGTGATTTTAACTTAAATGTAACAGGTCCATCTTGAAAATGAGTCTTTGACCCAATGATGTAGAACATTTCTACCTCTATAAAATAAATATTTTACCTACCTTTACCTGCTAGTCAGTAATATTACTTATCTATGCATACATGTGAAAGTTATAGTTTTGGGTGCCAGATACCCACCTAATTCTCCAATATGAGTTGTGCACTGCTCAGCAGATGAGCCGTTACCCAGGTAATGGACTTTCTTATTTCAAGTATATAATATTATGCAAGTTCTTTGTTCACTGAGTTTTCTGCATGATCACCGGGTGTTCAGAGAGGTACTAAACTCCCAGCTGTTTAGGTAAACTCTTTTATGTGTGTACCAGAGAATAAACCTTATAGTCTGCAACACCTTTTTTGGTGTAGGGTTTTGCCATCAGGTCTGATATTCTGCAGAACCAGCTAACAGTATTTACTGAGGAGGGGGGAGGAGGACAGAAACCACAATTAGACATCAGGAACAGTGTGGAGGGAGGTAAAAGCCAGTCCACTCACAGAATAGAGGATCCTGGAGGAACTCACAAAACTAAAGGTGGACAAAGTGAAGTAACCAGATGGTATACACCCCAAGATACTAAAGGAACCTAGGAAGGTGCTAGCAGCACCAATAGCAGCCCTGTTTAGACAGTTGCTTTATACAGGAGTGGTTCCAGAACACTGGAGGCAAGCACATGTGGTCCCTATTCACAAGAGTGGTAGCAGGGAGGAAGCAGAAAACTATAGACAGGTCAGCCTTACCTTATTAGATTATGGAAGTGATGCTTAAAGAAAGGATTGTGGAACACTTGGAATCCAGTGGAACACAGAATCCAAGACATCATAGATTCACAGCAGGAAGGTCTTGTCAAACAAACCTGATACACTTTTTGACTGGGTGATAAAGGAGGTGGATCGGGGAGTAGTGGATATCACCTACATTGATTTCAGTAAGGCCTTCAACACCATTCCACACAGAAGGCTAGTAAGCAAGTTGGGTAGCTGAGCATGGGCCACAAAAGTCAGGAAATGGGTTAGAAATTGGCTAAGGGACAGGAAGTAGAGGGGTGGTAGTAAATGGGATTACATCTGAAGAAAAGGGGTGATCAGTGGGTACCTCGAGGATCAGTCCTGAGGCAGTCCTCCGATGTCTTCATTTCAGACATTTGGAAGGCTAGACAGGGAGGTATGCCTGTTTGCAGATGACATCAAGATCTGCAACAGGGCAGACACTCAGAAGGAGTCAAAATAATGAGAAGGACCTAGATAAGCTTGAAAGATGGTCCACAAGTTGACAATTGAAATTCAGTGTAAAAGTGCAAAATCATGCACATGGGGTGCAGAAAACCCTCAGTGAGTTACAGGATGGGGGAGGAGTTGCTAACGGTCACGAGGGAAGAAAGAAGTTTAAGGATAATCATCTCAGATGACCTAAAGGTGGACAAACAATGTAATAAGGCTGAGGTGAGGGCTAGTGGGATGTAAGGGTGCATAGGAAGAGGGATTACCAGTAGACGAAGGGAGGTGGTGATGCCACTGTACAAAATGCTGGTGAGGCCTCATCTGGAGTAATGAGTACAGTTCTGGAGACCACATCTTCAAAAAATGTGGACAGGTTTAAGGCAGTTCAGAGAAGGGCAACTAGGATGATAAGGGCTTGCATCAGAAGACATATGAGGAGAGAATGAAAGACCTCAATATGTATACACTGGAGTAGAGGTGGGAGTGGGAAGATATGATTGAAACCTTCAACTATTTTTAGGGCTTAAACAAAGTCCAGGTAAATAATATCTTTCAGTACAGGAGAAGTTCAGGAACAAGAGGGCATGATATGATATTAGAGGGGCAGAGTAAGGGGAAATGAGAAGAATGTGAGGAAGTTTTTCTTCACTGAAAGGGTAGTGGATGCTTGGAATAGCCTACCCCAGGAACTGGTGGGAGCCAACACAGTGGGGAGTTTCAAACATGCATGGGACAGGCATAAGGGAACCCTAGTGGTATGAAAGAGAGGCAAAAGCCAATGACTGAGCAGGGTTAGTGGCCGCTGATGCAGGCAGGGATTACGGTACACTAGATGGGCCTAGTGGTCCTTATACGTCACTAATTACTGTGTTGCTATGTAATATTATCAAAGTGGTTGTTAGTAAGTAATTTTATATACATGGGTAATGGTCACTATCGTAAGTTTCTATAGTTTTAATTCAGCTATTTTATGCAAATTATATGCATCAATGAGGACTAAACCAATCACCAAGCCTTCTATTTTACTAGGTACTGTAACAGCACCATCACTATCCCCTTACATCTACCATTTGCAATTCTAAGGTTACGTTCTGAGGCCATTTTCTAGATGTTTATCCTTCCACATAGCTTTTATCGTTGATTTATATGTAGGTATCTCAAGATCATAATCCAAATTTAAAACATTAGTTTTTTCTTCCATTTTTCCCCTAATCTAACATTTATATCTCCTCAGAACTATAATTGTCCCATATTGGATCTCACTTCTAACTTATAGCACAATATTTTGTAATTTGTTCATAATTTCCAGAAAATCACAAATCTGTAGACCTGGGCTAATATAAATATTAATTGCCACTACATATTCATTAAAAGTAACATTTACCATAGAACACAAGATGTTATTGCACACACTATTTTATTCATGGCTGTCAAACATATGATTCATAGTGACCAGGTTCATGAGGCCTCCACAAGGATGACAATATTTTGTGTTTTTACTTGCTGGACACATCCAGTTTTTGATATCCTTCAAGCTGAGGAATATAATTTTCTGCCCAGGTTTCCTGCAGAGCAATAATAAGGTATTTCTTAATAAAAATACCCATAGCACAGCCTCTACTTTTGGCTGAACTCAGCAACATTCAGCTTAACGATATTATACACTGGTTACTTAGTTTTTACCCTAACTTTCTTCTACACTTTATATACTGTAATCCTCCCTGTCTGTATTTTCACTGTCATCTGTGATGCACACATATGAATTGTCCATTTCACTGCTATCGCCTAAAATCACACTTAACTGTACCTCACTCTGACACCCATTTGTTTTCTTCCTCTAATATACTTAATCTGTTTATTGGCAACATCATCTCCTGTTGAACTACTTTCCTTTCTACTAGCTTTCTGAACTGTGCAATTCTTTGTTGTGTTATATCACTCTTTTCTTTGATATTTTTACCTTTCTCTATCTGTTTGTGGATGATTGTTGATTCTGTTTCTTTGATAGTGTTACTTAGGTTAATCCCATGGTCTGCAAATTCACTTTCCATTTTAAACAAAACAAAAAAGATTCCTCACGCTAATCTCACTGGTAACAAGTCATAGCCACACTCTTGTGATGTCAGCTTTATATCTGTACACAGCTCTAAAGTCTATCCATTTAATCTTAGTACCCATGATTCCCTTACAGAGATTGTAAGCTGTATTTATTTCATTTTGTTTTTGGATACCTTTTAAAAATACAGTTATATTAATTACTTCAATTTATTAATTTCTATTTATCTTTTGTGTTCATATTATTATTTGTATTTTCATGTAACATATTTTTGACATCTTGGAAAGCTAAATTTACTGCTTCTGTCCTTTAACTGTCCCCTTTTATCTTTCTTATTCCTTTTCTTAACAGTCTTTAAGATGTTCATCATACTATGCCACCTCTTTTGAAGTATATGCTTCTTTTGATTTCATATGTTTTGTATTTTTAGACCATTGTACTTCTAGCACCTTCTTCCTTGCTCTCAGATTTCTAACCAGCAATAGGTATGGGGTAAAGTTGTGAATTCCACTTGGCGA
Organism: Neoceratodus forsteri; assembly: GCA_016271365.2. NCBI lineage: Eukaryota > Metazoa > Chordata > Ceratodontiformes > Ceratodontidae > Neoceratodus > Neoceratodus forsteri. Next base: position 1,525,925,070 of record CM057455.1, read on the forward strand.
ACTTTTCACAGAATCTTGGAAATTCCACAAAAGTTTTTGTACTTCCCTATAGGCATATTGGAAACTTCCACCCATTTTCTGTGGATTTTTGTTCTTTCCACATAATTTATGGGCTGAACTGTATAACAACACATTAAATTGCAGAATTTATTCCATCTGCAGTTTAATGTATTATTGTTTATGTATTCATATATTATTTAGTGATACAGCCTCCGTCTCCTGCCAATCACTGGCCCTGGTTTCTTGTGCCCCCCCACTGATAGTGAATTTGTTTGCACGCCTGTATGAATCTATTTCAATGCTTCCTTTACAGCAATAGTTTCAGCTACATTAACTACTGTCTTGTGGCTTTCTTTTGCCTCCATTTTCCTTCTTTTCCTACCTCTGTTTGATTTGCTGAACTGTATTTTATTAATTCTTTCTATACTGTTAGTCTTATTTTGCATTATAGTAATGCTATTAATATTGAAGTATTTTGATTGGCTGAAATCCTCAAGGAGCTCTACATTAATCTTTGATTAACATGCTTCTTGAGCCGCAGTACAAAAGCAGGCCTACACCTAAAAGAACCTTATTTTTAAAAAGATTCCATGTTAGTATTCCAAAACTGCCCCACTGTCCACCATTGTTCACTGCGACTACTTCATATTGCCAGCGCCTCATATTATTTAAAAGCAAATGTAAAATCGCAACAGACACCTGGTGCAACATATAAAGTCTGTAGCCAAAAAATGAGCTTTCTTTCACAATCGTGGACATCGAGATGGAGATGTTCATAGATACCCTGCATGGCAATGACAGCCACAATTCATCTGGTTTTGACATTTGACACAGATGAAGCAGTGGCTATCATTAATGAGGTTGATGTGCTCACCCAGCTGCCAGCAGCTCAATTAGTAGAAATACGACCTCCCTCAGCTGAAAACATCCGGAAAACTCACAGGCTGAAGTCCAAAACAATGTATCTCAAAATTCAGACAGCACTGAAAAAGGTAGTTTGCTTCTCATCAGACATGCAATCAGATACTCATGGAGCAAAATGAGATGAGCCATCAAGCCACACAGCAGTCCAGCATAATAGTAACTGCTGACATGGGCAGCACATCTATATAGATGTGCAAAGCCAACAATCAAATAAAATAATCTTAATGGCACATCAGGTATGTGTAAAACATCTCAATCAAAAACAGAAAAATAAAAAGTAAAAGGCAAAATTGTGCTCACAGTAGCAACCCATTCCGTCACACTGCATCAGCAACAATTATGTAAAGCTTAAACAGTTTAAATCATACCATACTGTCTATAATATTTCTGGCAATGTAGTACAGGAACGCCCCATAATTACAATGATTTTATTAACCCCCTCAGTAAAAGTGTTAAACCCATTTTAGACTTATTCTTACTCATAATCATCAAACATAACTGAGCCTACCTGATCACTTTTCATAGCTACTCAATATGCAGATTATGTAAACAACTGACCATTGTCAAGGAGTAGTCATGTTGTACCCAAAAGCATAGGCCTTAACTTCCTAAACATTAATGTATTCTTAGGGCAATCTGTTTTCTAACCCATGGTTAATCATTTAATGCTTCAGCAGTGTTGTTTTGTGTAAGGTTGTATTCTTAACTGCTTTATTACATAAGCTAACTCTAAATAAGGCATACAGACTCATGTATGTTTTTTAATAAGTCACAATTAACAGTAAAAATAGCAACAATGTACTTCATGGGGTTATGTTACCATCCAGGGTGTGATTAACAGGACAGTGACATAGTCCTAAAATACATTATTGCTTAGAAAATCAAGGCCTATGTCTTTGTGTACAGCATGACTTATCCCTTGACAATCATCTGTTGTTTACATAATTTGCATAATGTGTGGATATGAAAACTACTCACGTGAGGCTCAGTTATTGTTGATGATTATGAGTAAAAGGAAATCTACAATGGCTCTGATATGGACATATAAATAGAGATTTCTGATTGGCTGTAAAATTCTTTTAATACTGTAGGGGTAGGGGTAGGTCACGTCTTGGTGAATACAATCATGGTGAAAATGGGGCATGTCTGTGCAACATTGTCCTGCTTATCACACCCTGTGAGGTGTGTGAAGGGTGGAAGTGGCACAAGGTGTAGCCAGTGTCACATGACTCAGGATGTGATTTATTAGTACATCATTGTTATTGTAACTTTTAGTAGCGAATTATAAAAATACAAGTATTGGTCTATGTGATTCATTTACAGTTACTTTATTTCATAAAGCAGTTAAGAATACAGCTTTACACAAAACAACACTACTGAAGCATAATTTATTAACCAGGGGTTAGGCAAACAGATAGTCAATCACAGCCATTACAGTGTCATGTTCAACTGTGGGTAGATGACTGTCACATGGCAACAGAATATGTGATCATCAGACTGATAACATAACCTGTGGGTGCTCAAGCAATAAGGCATCAACAGAGTAATAGAAATAAAGAAATAAGAAACCACCAACAATGATTTTATAATTATATAAATCATACCACCTGGCGCCATGTGACAGCGTAGGTACTCCTAGTGTATACGTGATACTGACACAGTGGTCATAAACTACCTGTTATTCTCACACCTGAAACCGCCATACTATGTCCCAGTTTTATCCAATGACACCTAATGCTCTAACTTGCTTTTATTAAATACTACCAGTAGATGAGCAGAGCATGGTGTCTCCTGCATATTTTTTTTCCCTTGCAAGCAAAATAAATATGCATATCTGACACAACCTTACTCACCAAGCATTAGTATTTTAAGAAAACAGATCAGAATAGCAACTGATCTGAAACAGTTAGTGTTAATCAGTTTTTAGTTTAGCAGACAAATCACCCTCAAAGACGTCATATCCCACTGAGTGTAGCAGAGTTAAATGTGACGCCAAAGCATATGTTTAACAGACTGTTAGTAAAATTCATTAGAGTACCATATTGGCATAATAAAACGAATTTAGCAGTAATTTTTCAGTAGTGTTTTTTTTAATGCCAGCTGATTAGTTCAACACAGCACCACAAGAAAATGTAAACTAAAAACACACACACAAAAAGTTTATTTATCTCTCCTTTACTTATGACGTGTCACAAAGCGGGTACCATTCACAACTTGAATCACATGAAACACAGATGTTCACACATCTCAAGAGCCATCACACACTACACAACCATAGTACATATGAACATAGTAAGACACAATTACTGATCACAAAAAATTGTACTTATGCTAACTGCATCCCTGATCCTCAGTTTGTTTAAGTGGGGTTACATATTCTAGTGAATTGTTAAGATCTTTCATTTCATTTTATTACTGATGTTCATTAAAACAACAAAAATGATTATTTTTGGAAGTGGTGAATTCTTAAATCAAATCAAATCAAATCAGCTTTATTTATATAGCACCTTTCACAACCAAGGCGCTGTACATAAAACATAAACATAAACAGATTAAAACAGCATTATAGTCGTCAACTGTATTTAAATAAAAGCTAAGTTAAATAAATATGTTTTAAACCAGCTTTAAAACTATTGACGGTTGGGCATTCTCAACCAATGAGGTAGAGAATTCCACAGGGTTGGTGCTGAGAAAGCAAAAGCACATGATCCTGATGTTTTCAATCGAACCCTGGAATCTCTAGCAATCCCTCATTGGCGGAGCGGAGAGGGTGGAGGGCAGTAGGGAATCAGGAGATCTTTCAGGTAGCTGGGTCCCTGGTCGTGGGAGCTTTAAAGGTTAGTAAACCAACCTTAAGGTGATCCGCCACCTAACAGGCAGCCAGTGCAGTTCGCGGAGCACAGGTGTAATATGACTGGCCCTAGATGTCCAGTAAAGCCTGGCCACTGCGTTCTGCACTAGCTGCAGGCAGCGGATATCAACCCGGGTAGCCCTAGGTAAAGGGAATTGCAGTAGTCAAGGCGGGTAGAGACAAAGGCATGGACCAATGTTGGAAGATCATCCGATGGAACCAGGTGTTTCACCGGGCGATATTCCTCAGATGGAAAAAGAGGTTTTGATGATAGCTGATACCTGAGATTTTAAGGTCATCCCTCATCAAAAATAACACCCAGATTACGCACCTGATCAGAGGTAGGGAGCGGCATTCCACCAAGTAACAAACCTGAGGGCTGTCCAACTCCCAAACCCGCCCCGGGTGACCTGGGTCCACTACCAGCACCTCAGTCTTATCCGATTCAGTCTTAGCCAGCTGGAACTCATCCAAAGTCTGATCTCAGCAAGGCAATTGTTTAGCCGGAGGTGCATCACCTGGCCAGGGAAAGAACAAATACAGCTGGGTATCATTTGCATAGCAGTGAAAACCCAGATTGTATCGCCTAATAATTTCTCCCAATGGTAGCATATACACTGCAAACAGCATGGGGCCAAAATGGAACCCTCGGTACCCCACAAGGCAGAGAGGCGTCAGAGGAATATATTCGGTGGCAACTCTCTGAGACCTGCCTTGAGGTGAGAATGAAACCACTTGGGGACTGTACCAGACAGCCCACAGTAAACCTGCAGGCAATCCAATAGCACACCATGGTCTACAGTGTCAAATGCAGCAGAGAGATCGAGAAGGACCAGAATGGTACATGCTCTTGATCTCTAGCCATTAGAGATTGCTCAATACCCGGACAAGGGCAGTCTCCGTCTGTGCTTCTTCTAAACCAGACTGGAAAGTATCATAGACATTGTGAGTTGTAAGATGATCATCCAGTTGTACATAACTGCCTTCTCAATAACCTTACCAACAAATGGCAGGTCAGAGATAGGCGGTAGTTAGCTAGACAATCTGGATCAAGAAAGATTTTTTTGGGGTAGAAACGGCCGCCTCCTTAAAGTGTCGAACCCGACCCCCCTCTCCAGGACTTCCAGACAATGTCAGCAAGGATTGGGCAGATAGCTTCTACACATCCTACTAAGAGGTGTAGGGCCCGGATCAAACTACAACTAGTTGGGCATAATGTCTGGATGATCTTTACAATGTCACTGAACTCCAGTCGGCAAAGTCTGACCAGTCAGACTGAGTACATACCACTTCCATGATCACTGCAATCCCCTAAGGAGAGGTTAGACCAATGCAGATCTGATGCTGGCAACCTTATCTACAAAGAACCGAAGCGAACTCCTCGCATCTTAGCTGAGAAAAAGCTTCTTTGGGCTGGAGACAGACTGGATTGCACAGTCTGTCCACAGTCTGAAAAAGCTGAGCGGTCAGTTCTGTGCAGTAGAAATCTCCTGGACAGGAATTCTGCCTCCTTATGGGTGATTTCTGATTGATAGCAGTCATAATGTGCCAGCAACCTAAGCCTGTCAGTATCATTGCGGACTTCCGCAAGCTCTCTCCAACCGCCGCCAACCTCGCCTCAGCTCCTTCAAGGAGCCATCAAACCAAGGGCTCCTTGGATGGAGGGTGAGAGGTCAACATGAACAGGAGTAATTTTGTCCAGAGCATCTCCCACAGCCTTATTATGAAGCATGCGAGATCATCTGTACTCATGCATTCACCCGACAAACCCGACAGATCCAGTACCGCCATTTGGTCACTGGGTTAGCTTATATCAAGGTGGTACCGAACCATCTCCGTGAGGGCAGACCTAATTGGGGGACCCTGAAACTGAACCTTATGGTGTGATGGTCAGACCAACTGATTGGTTCCACCCCAAATCAGTGATCTCCATAAACAAAAGGAATATCAGATCCAATGAATGACCCCTACATGGGTCGAGGAGGTAACCACCTGTGTTATGCCCAGCATTACCATCAGCTGGAGGAGACTTTGACCAAATGTGAGAGTTCATCATCACCAGGCATTGAAGTCGCCCAGAACGCTCAGTCTGGGGAACCTCAAAACTAAGTCGACGATGAAGTCTGCTATCTCCTGCAGAAATCACCACCGTCACCTGGTGGACAGTAAATGAAGAAATCCTGCAGCCTACACCTCTCCCAGGATATATTCAAAGGATCTGTTAATTTCTAATGGCACCTCCACAAGGCTCAGCTCAGTCTTAAACATAATGGCCACACCCCCACCCTATGATCCAACCTTGGATGGTGTATCACCGAGAACCGGCTGGAACTGCCAGGGCCAATATAGGGCCTGGATTAGCAATGACCTAGAGAATGTAGGCTGGGTAACCATGCAGAATCAGTGTGTTCTGCAACAGAGGGTCTGATTCCCTATTGACCTAGAGGCGAGGCTCAAGAGGTCCTTGGGAATCAGACTCGAGGTGGCAGAACACACTGGTTCTGCATGGATTACCCAGTCAGTATTTTTTATAGTGTATGGTGTCCTCTATTTATTTTAAGTATTTTTTTGGTTGTACATCAGGTTTTCCCACGGCATGTCTCCCAGAGCTATGACCTTTTGTTATGGTGGTTGGTAGGGACTGGCGTCCATACATTGCAAAACTCACTCCCATTGGTTGCCAATTTGCTGTGGGTTGAACTTACTAAAAAAAAAAAAAAAAAAAAAAACATGACCGACGACTGGCCATGAGCAGGCAATGGACCGAGGGAGAAAGCTGTGGTAAAGCACTGCATATCTGAATATCTGGTTGATCCTGCATTTTCCATTACTGTAATTATGGAGCCATACACAGAAAACTGCCAGGCATTTTGTTGTTGGAAATAACATTGCCACGTGGTGGTTTCTGTCGATGCTAACTCGAGCTTTCAACTCTAAATGAATAGAATGCTGTTCTGCACATACAGTTAGTACAGCATTCCATTCAATTAAGTGTGTGGATGAACAGCATTTTTGTAAGGCTGGATTTCAGGTGAACAACGTTCCACCATACACTATAATGTAAATCTTAATGCTGCAAGGTATATCATTAAGACACCCATTCAGTCCATATCATGACATTACTATACAGGCTGCAGCACTTCTTGTCTATTGTCTTAACTGAAGCATGTCATTCTCAGAATGTGTCATTCAGTTGTGTGATGAGGCAAGAGTCATATCAAGTGAAACAGTACCCTATGTACTGGTTAGCAGTGCACAACCACACTATAACCCCACATACTATATAGTGTTTTAAATTGCAGTACTGCCACTGTGTTCCTAGATGTGTCTATTAGTGTGTCCTCACCTCAGTGTTGACATGTGCTGCAAAAACTATAAAATGTAAAAAATACAGAGAATACTGGATGTGCAACTATTAACAACCAGTGTTTTCTCCAACAGAGGTTCTGATTCCTTCTGACCTTGAGAGCAAAGCTCAAGAGGCCCATAGCAATCAGAACCCCAAGAATCAGAATACACAATGGATATGTATAAAGTTGCTCATCCTGTACTTTTCATAGTGTATAGTATTTTCTGTAATGTGTGCATTGTGTGTTTTCGTTTTCCAAAATAAAACTGACTTGTGCAATTTCTAGAGGTTTTAGAATGCTGTCCCACCACAGAAGGGTACAATCACATCCCATGACCTTTGAACTGTGGCACGACAGCATTTTGAAAAGATAGATTCTACATAGAACAATATTCTATTAAACACTGTATTTAAATCTGTGTGTACCTGTACTAAATTCCCAAATTTTATTCCCATAATATATAGCTGTAAAATGACAGCACACATCATCCAACCAAAATAGCAGACACTGAAATGACGGCAGAAAGGCATGAGCAAATCAGTAATGAGGAGCTAGATATCCCTAGAGGCAAATTGCAATGAGCAAAATACAAGAAAAGCGTCACAGTGGGCAGTAAAACTGTTTGAGGAGTGGTTATCTGACAAAAAAGAGACTTTGAACAGTATAATATTGTACAATTGAATGACACCCTTCAAGAATTCTATGCTTCAGTAAGAACAAAGGACAAAACCACTATAGCCAAGAAGTTATGTAAGCATCCGAGCTGGACTAAACAGGCATCTGAATGATCGCCATACAGTAGAAAAAATAAACTTAATGCATGGTGCAGACTTTACCACAGCCGACAATGTATTCATTGGCCTACTAAAAAGCGATCCGTAAAGGAGATGACAAATCAGCGCACTATCAAAGATAAGCAACCCTGACATTATCAAACTGAGAAGACAGTGCTGCACTAAGCCCAAATACTGCCTCCAGCCTAGTACAAAAGTGTGGCTCGATGTCCAACTGCATTTTGCTTACAGAGAATGCAAAGGGCTCCAGGAAATGAAGCCATCATCATTTATTATCAAGCAAGATGAGAATGGCAATAATCATGTTACCTAGCATAACAAGGACACAAAAAACATCATGGACTACATGAAGTAAACAAGGAGAAACTAAGGGGTATATATACGAAACACCAAATGACCCCATGTCCCATTGCATCTTTCAAAAATATCTATCAAAAATCCTTCAGATGTTGATGCATTTTACTTGCACCAAAAGACAAAATCAAGAGTTCTTAACACCCAGGAAATTTGGTTCTCTAGGTCACCAATGGGAGCCTCTATCTTGCTGGTATGATGCCAAGACCCAGCAAACTAGCCTAAGTCAGCCAGACACTCAACCACTCTGCGCGCAGGCACAGCAGTCCATCTGCTCCACACAGCTGGTCTTGGAACGAAGGAGATAATGTCAGTAACTGGTCACAGGAATGAATCCTCGATACACAGTTACTGGTCTGCTTCCACAATACAGAGACACAAGTGGTCCACTGTTCTTTCAGGCTGCTCTGAAACCCAGGTACAACAAAAGCTGAAAAGCAGCCACTGAGTGCCACCACAATTTCAACTGGTAGTGCACCGAATTTACAAATTACAAAGTACCTACCAACCAATGACCATTATCTAAACAATTGCAGCATAACTGGTGGGGTGCACATACATGTACATAACAATCCAGGCTGCTGTTACTGCTAAAATGTTGAAAACTTAAATGAGCATAAAATTACTGAATATATGGGTTTGAATAGTTATGGCATGTTCTGCTAACCGCATCATATGATTAAAGACTTAGTTGGGGTTGTAAGGGTCATGGGGGTCTATTTAATGCACAAATTAAAAATGTTTTTGTTAAAGTATTGCTTAAAGATTTTAAATGTAGCTACAGTAGTTATTTCAAGAAAAGACCTCAGTAACCTGACTAAAGTATATTGTAAGTGTTGTTCTAATTTCAAGTTTTTAAAAAGTGTAGCAACAGAACACAATAAATTTGTGATTATGGAATCAATAAGTACAAATGCTAGTACTGATTTAAAATGGTTAGGAATTGTTTGCAGAATGCAAATATTGTAGCTAGCCCACCCGGCACAGGTTGCATTTCTGCTTGCAATGCTGGTGACCGGTTCGGAATGGACCTGGGGATCTGAGGGAGCACGGGGAGAAGGATCAAGTACCCTCAGGGCTGCTTTCCTTCCAGGGGAGGGTTGAATGAGTGTCAGGTGCACATATGACTCCTGGCTGAGGCCAAGGGGAATGCAAGTGCTGGCACCAATCTAAGAGATGGGCGGGGCAGAAGCAGGATGTCATTGCACATCCCGCCCCTGGGACAATCTAAAAATCATGCGTTCAGCTTCCACGATAAAGCCTGCCCTTGGCTGATTAGCTTCCAGGCCAGCTCCCGATCCAGTCCCATGATTGTGACATAAGCCTAGTGCCGCAACCCCACCCTGGGGGTAAGCCAGGGGTGTCACGCGAGCCAAGACCAATATGAAAGTGGAAGCACAAGGTTCCATGACTGGGTAGACACTCCAGCAGCTGCAGGCGGGAAAAATAAACTAATTAAAAAAAAGAATGCAAATATTATAAAAATAATAAATTGTTGAATGAAAACAAATCCAGTCTCTCTGATTTTCTAACAAAAACTATCAACTAAGCATATAATAGTTGGTGCCCATCATCTCACCCTTAGTAAACAATATAGAAAAGGTTATTTCTGATTGATGTGTCAAGTTAAACATCACTGTGGTTGTGGTGGTGGTTGTGGAGGGGATGTGGAAGGTATGATTATTAATGCATCTCAAGACATGTGGAACATCTACATTACACAATCATGCTATCGTTTAACTGTAGAATAACATATATCTCAGAAAAAAACATTGCTATAGTGATGTTGTAAACTTCATGTTGATACTGTTTGCAGTACTCTATACATTTCCAAACAGAGGACAATTTCTACTCCAATCACATATGTGGTAATTTTCACAAGTGTGACTGTGTGTGTGTGTGTGTGTGTGTATGTGTGTGTGTGTGTGTGTGTGTGTAGTGGGTGGGGGTGGAAGAGGTTTGTAAATTGAATTGAAATACATCAATCTCTAAGCAAAGTAGAAAAATAAAGGAAATATAGATAGTTCAATATAATATAAGTTTAGAATAAAAAAAATGACACAACATAAAACAGATACCTGCCTCATATACTCTCACAACACAGTTTTTAGTAATACATCTATGATGATTATGTCAGGCAGAAACTTTGATAAGGATAATGTACCTGTTCAAAAGTACAGTCTCTGTTTTCATATGCACAGCAGCCAATAAAATGAAGTGCAGCCTGAAGCACTCTGCTGCTGGGACCATGAATTATCCCAACACTTCACCATCACGGTACTTCCTAATGTAGTAATCAATCTCTGAGAGAAGTGTGTGTGGTGTGTGTGTGTGTGGGGGGGTTGGTGCAGTGAGCATACTTGATAGGCCAAGAATGTCCCTTCCTGGCATCACAAATCTAAGTATCTGTAAATCTATGGAAATTCAACTCACAAACCCCACATTGAAACGCATGATGCAATAAATTTTTGTTGTTTGTAAAACTCTGCCTCATAGAAACATGATGGAAATATGGCCCATTCTAAATGTTACTTCATTCTACCCACCACCACTTCCTGTTCTCCACAGCAATGGGAGTGTAACCCAATAGCATAATGGCACACAACCAGAGAGTGTTTCAGCCAATAAGAGCTACTCATGAATAAACATAAGCTGCAAATGTCCACATAAACCCAACATATGTACCTTTATTTAATTTTCCTATTAAAGAAAACACACAAACAGCAAAGAGTACCCTGTAAAAAACAATAATGTCAGTGAAGGAAACCTCCTATGTCTTACAAGTGTGCCATTGTCCAAGCCCTGATGATAGGCAACAGCACCTCATAAAGCGTCAGGCAATGAAAAAAAGGTGAGGCAATCATTTTACATTTCAAGCTCCTTTCAAGTGCAGTTTACAGTTAAACACATCGGCATTTCTGTAATGAGTAGTGTGTGTAATTGAGAAAGGTAAACAGTGTCGGCAAGGATGAGTCAAACATGCATGGCAGGTGGCTTATCAGTGAGTGTTAATGCTACTTCTTTGTAAACAATTATGTCCACAAACTCATTGACTGAAACTTTAAATGAAGGAAGCAAGAGTGTGAAAACAAGTAATCATCCTTCCCTGCTTACATTTCCCTTAGTTTCCAACACCCACTATGGTAAAGGTAAACACCAGCAATTTCCTTTTGATCACCGTGTCTGCCAGGCTACCATCACCTGGTAACTGCTCCACATTCTAAATGACAGTGGAGGGACTTTTTGAAACTTCAAGCAAACATGAAACAAAATAAATAAACACGTATTGTACAACAAAAACAACTTTAATCACTACCATAATAGCAATAAGGTATTTCTTAGGGTTATATTATTGGCCGATTAATCACACCCTAGGGGCATGTGGCACTCAGCTGTGCCTCATGCCACATCACACCCCAGAGTGTGATTAACTGGCCATTAACATAACCTCTAAGAAATACCTCATTGCTTAATTAATAAAACTCATTCATCAAGCAATCTATTTCCTTATCTGATTTCATTTTAATACCTCCAAGTCAGTCATTGGATTTTTACATAAATCCCTGTCAGTCTGTCTAATTTCTTTATTTTATGGCAATTTCCATGTTTTCCAGATATGAGGAAGGTCAGGGGTTACTGTCAGTGGATCTAAACTTTGCCTTTTATATATATATATATATATATGACAAAATAATTCTTCAAAATCTCTTAAATATGATCTCTCTTTCTGGTTATATATTCCTTTGTTACCTGGTATTTTAAATGTAATATTTCTATACTTTTCTTTTTTCCTCCCTCTTGTATTTACTATCAAATACAATAAGTAGCTCCTGCTCCCTTTCCTCTACCATCATATGTTCTTGTTCTTTTAAATCATATAAGTGTAAACCTGGGTTGCAGTCTTCTTCCATGCCGCTAGTATAATGCCATACCATATCCCAATTTCTGTTTCCTTATCCTCATCATTACCACAGCCTGATTCTTCTAAATGTTTATTCTGAACCAGCAAAGAATATCAATTTGAACATGCTTTACTTTGATTGGTGAAGATGTTAATTTTAGTTCATCTGAATTCCTAATTCTAATATCTCTTTTTCACTCACAAGGATTATTTGGCTGCCACGTGAAAGGAAATAATTTGTAATTTCATTTGATTGCTTTTATTTTACTTTTTTGTTTGTTTTGTTTTGCTTTTGAGGTTTCTGTTAATACGCTTTTTGTCTGATCCATTTTAATGTTAGGAAGAAGTCTAAAGTAAACAAAACTATCTATATACTTTTTACCGTCACAGTGCTTTAACAAATATAAGATGAACAAAAAATAATGCAATGTATACTTTAAATTTAAGTTCTTTCTTTCCCATGGCAGTCCTGTGTTCCACGCTCTTCTGCTGAGAATGGCTGTAGATCTTGTCCAACACAAGGTGCACTAGCTATATAGACAGAATGATAAAATAAAATCTAGTATTTCAAACAGTAGATGCTAATAAGATATAAATTCATAAAATTCTACTTCTCTTCAAGAGCAGTGTATCATTCAGAAACACTGTTTACTTGCTTTATAAATTGCTGTTTTCAAAAACATAAAATGTCTGGAATAAAACAACTCCTTATTTTAAAATGCACAGAGCCAACAAATAGTCTGGTACACTGCTTTCAGCTTTCAGTTAAATACTAGGAGTACTCTGTGCCCAGCATTGTTGGCTTCTATGAAAGATAATGATGTATAACTCTCAAAATTAATGCCACTCTAAATTATAAAAAAACCACTATTTATCCTTTATACATACTGCACTTATTTTTGTAAAGTAAAATGAAAGACCTTCAGCATAGCAGTGAAAAACCCAGGCCATAGCATCAAATGATCTTCTAATGGCAACATATGCACAGCAAACAGCATGGGAGCTAAATCGACCTTGAGGCACAGCACGGCAGAGCACTGCAGTGCTTGAGATTAAAGAACAAAGCGACACCTGATGCACCCTGCTGGAAAAGTAGGACTCAAACCACCCCAACACCATCACTGTAAATCCTACATAGTATCTCAGATGAGACAACAACACACCATGATCCACTGTGTCAAAGGCTCAATAAAGGTCACACTGGACAAGAATGGGATGATGCCCAGTGTCCCTCACTAGTAGGAGATCATGGTACCCCTGACTAGAGTGGTCTTTGTACTGGGAAGAGGCCAGAAACAGGACTAGAAAGGCTTGTAGATATCACATCGCTCCAGGTGTTGCTCCAACTGCACCACCATCATCTCAATCAATTTCCTTGAAAAGAGAAGGTTCAAGATAGGTCTGTAGTTTGAGAAAATATCAGGGTCCAAGGATTTTGGGGGCTTCTCCACCACTTTTTCATGGTGGACAGAAAAATGTCTTCCCAAGCAAACACCCAAAGATCTCACAAAGATCAGATCAAGTGAGCTTCATCAATCTAAAAGAAGCTGGATTGCGCAGGGTTCAACATACAGAAGGTGGGATGCAGTCCAGAAACCGCAGAGAACACCATCTGCCATCACCAGCTGAAGCTCCATCCATAAAAGATAGAGTGCCTCTGTCCATCAAAGACTGGGCACTGTCATCTGATGGCAGACCATCTTATGATATCCAGCCTGAAGAGAGGACACCTTGTCCAGAAAGAACTGAATAAACTCCTCACACTTATCTGTGGAAAATCTCTGTGGACTGTAGAAAGGTTGGATTTAATAGCCTGTCCACAGTATTGAAGAGCTGATCAGTCGGCTCTCTCCAGCGGCAATCACCCACAAAAATAAACACTTACACAAACACAGCAACCTAACAACTACACAAAATTAAACCTTTTACATTTCATAAGTGCAAAATCCACTTCAGGACATGCATTTTAAAGAATAATGCACTTCCAGGTGCATTGAAAAGCAGCTAGCCAATGGGGCATGCAGTAATTCTTTAGGAATGCAGGCCCTGGTGAGGGTTATTGTTTATATATGATACCTATATTTCAATCTATTTTTGTATGCATTGCACTGTGTAGTAAATGCAGTTTAGTGTGTGGTATGTGCAGCTCACTATTTTATCACTATATGATGTACTGTATATGTTTCAGAAAATGATGTATGCATCTCACTATATAGTGTATATATTTTACTGTACAGTGTATATGGGCAGAGGATATGAATTACATTCCTAATGGCATTCCATAGTTATGTCCAGAGCACTTGTTACAAAGGTGATATCTTGGGTGGATGGGTGGAGCCGACTGTCCAGCTCAGACATCCATTTAGGTACACAGAAAGTGAGTGAGGACAGAAAGTGAGAGAGAGACAGAATGATGCATTAATGTCTATGACTCCTGCCACAAAAATATTTCTGTACTGACTTGCCTTTATTCAGAGCATGAGACCCATAGAGCCTATATTACATGCAGTTGTTTGTTGGTTATGTCATTCAACCCTCACTGTGAGTAATGAATCATATTCAGTTACATCTTACAGAGTTTTCATGTATGTATTTAGTTGGGTGTGTACAGTATGTATATATTGACTGATATATACTGTATCTATAAGATATATAGATATAGTCATATATTTTGTTAATACTATAATGTTTTGTCAGTTGTATGTTACATTCTTGACAGGCATCCCTCCTGACCCAACCTGAAGCTCCTGAGACTTACCAGTAATGTCACCCGCTCTAATCCAGCTCCAAGACTGTCTCCTCTTCCCCTCCCATATTTTTCTCTTTGTAAATAACTTCTTGACTACTAGCTCTCTTCCTTCTCGAACCTTGTTGCTGACCATCCACTGCTGTTTTGTCAATTACTACCCCTGACCTTCCTTCTGTCAGTCTTTCTTGTTATGTTTGAACATTCCTCACATTTCTTTCTATGTAACCTTACTAGCTTATTAACCCTTTCACTCCACAGGTCGGGTCCGAGGTTTCTAATTTATTATATATCTTACTGCCATTATCTGCATAATGCTTGCCATTATTTTTGTTGTTTCTACCATTGTATTTTTGTAGCACTGCTGTACTGTTCCTCTATTTGTAGTATTATATCCATGTTGCTGTTGTTCAACTGTTCTCTTTTGTTGTACTCTCCCAGGTCATGCCTGAAAATAGTCATTTATGGCTAGTGCACCTACCCAGTTAACAAAAAGAAATAAATAAAATAAATAAATAAATTACAGAACACTTTGTCAGATAGGGTATGATGCAGCAGTATGGTATGCTCTGATGTTTCTCTGACTAGAAGCTATTTGAGCAGGAGTTAAAACTGGTAACTACCTGAGGCTGAACGAATATGGCTTCAGCAAGATCTCAATCACAGCTAGCCCAGTTTTCTTCCTCAAGAGGCCATTGCATTGATTCCATTGTTAAAGGAAGTAGGCAGTAAGTCGAATGTGACATACAGTACATGTGAATAATTTATGTACAAAATAGGTTTCAGTCATTTCCCTGAGGTGAAGCTGTACATTTCCAATTCACGTATAACTGCCAAACTATGGAATGTGGCTATGAGTGAACTTTATAGCCGAGGAGTTTGCTGTTAGGAACTGTGTTGATTAGTCAGAGATATGCATGCTTCCTTTGTGTTCAAAGAGTGGCAACTCTGAAACATAAACTCCTTTCTTTCAAGGGAGCACAGTGACCGAGACAGTGGGCAGGACATAAACAAAATCCATATGTCACATTAATAACTTCAAAAAACAGTGAAAACTCTCAACCGAGAATTCTCTTGGTCAATGACAATCAGACAGCACTATTCTGCAATACTAAAAGAAGAGAAAAGAAGTGAGTAGGTACTGTGTCTTAAACATTCAGGTTAACTTGCAGGTGAGTTGTGAATTCCAGAGAGCAGGAAGGACACAAACTAAGGAGTGATTTCTAAAGTGCTAACTGCATGTGATAATCTCTTCCTTATCGCACCTGTAATTTACTACCTTCAAGATGAGAATATCTCTGCCAGGGTTCAGAAATATTTTGATAGACTCCAGGAGTGGTTTAGGTCTCATAGGTTGGTCCTGAATACCAAGAAAACAAAGCTGATGCTTTTCAGAGGCCCAAGGAAGAATAGTATAGGACCTTTTAAACATTTTTGATTTGAACAAGGAAAAGTATCAAATGTGTTGACAATTTTAAGTATCTGGGAATCACTTTTGGATAGCATTCTTTCAACTTTCAGCTTTATTGGATAACACATTGAGATGAAATATATATTTTCAATTACATCCAACAATTAACATGACATCAATAATAAATACAATAAAATAGAGCGTACAGATATAAACATAATAGATTGTCATATATAAACATTGCAATAGTCATTTATCAAACACTGCATCAGTATATATTGCAGTGTCAGTGGCTCATTAGGTAGCACACTTGCCTCTGAGGCCGGAGATCAGAGGGCTGTGGGTTCAGTCCACATCTGGCATAATTAATATCCCAGTACTGACACTGTAGTGCAGCATGAGAGGGTGCTGCACTTCTGAGAGCCTGTCTTTCAGATGAGGCGTTAAACCGAGGTCCCATCTGCCTAGATTAGTGGTAGTTCAGGTGGATGTTAAGATCCCATGGCACTTATCGAAAAGAGTAGGGAAGTTTTTATTGAAAAAAACATACATCACCAGTTAGACAGATTTACACAACAATACAAAATTGTACACAGAAATATATATGTCAAACAAAAAAGATTTCCAAAAGAAGCAAATTTAACAGCAGAACATTTTGCTTATCTTTGACTTTAACAGAGGATAAAACCAGTCTCCACTTGTGACAAAATTATAGAAATAGGAACTAATTTTGCTGAAAAATAAATTGACATCTGGCCTGCCAAAGATAAAATTGAATAAAGGCAAAAAACATTCAAGGTGCTGGGATGATAAGACTGCCATATACCTGTATAATCCCTAAGACCAAAGCATTATATGTTATCTGCTGCAACATCGAACCCCAATGATCAGATGCCTTACACCAAAATTATTTTGAACTGACAATCAATAAGAAAGTGAGATAAACTTTCTTCAATAGAGTTACAAGAAGACCTTAAACAGTATCTTTCAGTTGTGGTTTGTATTTAGATTCCCCACCCCAATTTCCCATGTAAAGATATCCACACAATGTCCCATATAGAAGATGGTATTCTATAGTCAGTTAATTTACGTAAAGCAAAGGACATTTTGGTTGGCACACAGTCTGGAAAAAGCAAAATGGAGCCTTGTACAGTAAAAACAATATAGTTATAGAAAGATTTCCTAGTATGTGAAATAAGGTCATTAAATAATAAATTCCACTGCCTACATTTTTTAAGAGAAGGCATTCCATACAGGGGCAAATGATTTTGTTTCAACAATTTAGGAGTACGTTGTCCATTTCTGGAAAGTAAGGACTCCATAGAAAATAAGACCATGAATGCAAAGGGAACCGGTGTGATTCAAAGGAAACTAAAGAATTAAACAAAAAAATGGAATGAAAAAAAACAATTGGATTTATCATGGACAATCCACCTTTCTTAACTGGTAAGTAAGAAATCCTGCGAACTGGATTTAAACGATTCCCCAAATCATCTGAAAAAAGCGGCTGTACAATCGTGTTTCTAATGAAACAGGTGGCGGTATAAATAACTAAGGTATAAAAATATGGGAATCAAAATTGCTTAACAATAGAAACCCTTTTCCGTTTCCCAAATTTCCATTGTTTCAGACATTCACTTTAGATTCCCTATTTTAACTGCTTTCCCAGTTAAAAGTAGCCATATCACCTAACTTAAACCAAATTCCTAGAATTTTATTAGGTTGTGATGAGAATGGAATACCCCAGTATCAAAGAGAGTATCCTGTTCAGGATGTAAAGAAAAATAAAACTTTTTGAAACGTTAAGTTCAGATCCAGAGATTTTTCCCAAATCTGAAAACAATGTAAGGCTTTCTGAAGGAAGGCCTATCCTGAACGTAAAGTGTAATATCATCTGCATAGGCGGTTATTTAACCCTTGGCAAGGATACATCAGGGTCAAACCCATAATCTCGGAATGCCCCTGAATATATCGAATAATAGGGTCCAAAACAAACACATACAAAGAGGGCTCAGGGGACAACCCTGCCGAACTCCCCTAACTACAGGAACACGGCCCCATTCTTCCATTCACTAAAGGATGTATCACTGCTTCGAATATAAAATTGAAATCCAGTATACAAAGAGTTTAGGAATTTTGTAGGTTAATAGTATATTAAATAAGTAAGAGTGACACACTTTGTGAAGGCCTTAACCTGATCCAAAGCAATAATAAAACCCGACCCTTTTCCCTATCACTGTTGTCAAATAAGTCTCTTAACAAATATAAACTATGTTGTATCTTCCTATGTGGTACTGCACAGGATTGAGCGGGATGAATAAGGGACTCAGAAATTAAGGACAATCTATTTGTGAGGATTTTAGCAAAGATCTTATAGTCACTAATTAAGGATACTTATCGACCTCCAGTTAGTAAGTAAGGAGAGTCCTTTTTAAAAATAAATTTCAATAAGGCCACATTAAATTCTGGAAACCTGGAGGTGGAGGTTAAGATAAAATTGAACACAAGAGGAAGAAAAAGACACTATGCGAAATGAAGGTTTTATAAAATTCATTTGGAATGCCATCAAACCAGGGGATGTTTTAAGTTTAAGGGATAGGATAACTTTTCCACTTCCAATGGAGAAATGGGTTTCAATAATTGAGCTTGAAATGTGGTGTCCATCACTGGAAGATAAGGCAAAAAGTCCCCAGGCAAATTCCACTAAGCTCGGGTTCTCCCCAAAGGTATCCGAAACAAATTGCTGTACAACAGATATCATATCTTTCTCGGAGGTTACTATTTTACCTTCGGAGAGGTTAATTTAGACATTACAGTCCGGTCAATGCCTTACACGCCCAAATAGATTCTGAAGTTGGTTGGGCTTGACCAAATCTAAATTCCATGTCTAGTGATATAGCTCTACTGTACTGATATTCAACCATCTGTTTTTTAATTCTGAGATTTGAGACAACAAAGGAGTTTGTCACTCGATGGTAGTGACATCAGTTTGTAAAATTGATCCCGATAATGTAGGTATTGAAGATATCGTGAATTGGCCTATGTTTCCCTTAGAACTTAAAGGATTTAATCTCTATTTTGTGTCTCTCCACCAGAAAAAAGGTTCTCATAACAACAAAGTGTAGAATGACGGCAAAAATAGATTTTGTAATTCGAAATACAATCACTGTCCTCAAGGAGGACACATTTAAGCACCATCTGGGGCTAGCTGAATATAGTTTAGGGAATATCTGCTAGACTAAAAACCCCAATTAAAAGGTGATGGTCTGAGAACTCAGTTGGTGTAATATATATAAGGGAAGGTTTTAGAAACTTAGAGACAAAAAGATAGTCAATACGTGAAGAAAATATGTTCCTGTGATATGAAGAACCACCTGTACTATGTAATGACCTATAAACGTCCAATAGTCCAGCATTTTTAATAATCTGTTTAAAGCTAAAGAATCACAATATATTTTTCTGGACTTCCCTTTAAATTTAGTATCTATATCACAGTTAAAATCCCTCCCCAGATAACGTGTCTTTGAGTATAAGAAAGGGCTTAACATCCTCAAATAATTTAATACGTGCAGTTTTAACTTGAGGGGCATAAATGTTTAATAATCTATAATCAAAGTCATGCCAGGAAAATCTAGGAGCAGGGCACGTCCTGGACAGATGTCACCAGTTTAGGAACTCTAAAGGCCGTGAAGTAAAGAGAACCCCAATCCCATCAGCTGCGTCAGGCCCAAAAGTCCAAAAGGAAGGCCCCACACCCATCTTTTCTGTGTTTGTTTGATTTCAGCCAGGAGGATAACCTAGTTTCCTGTAAAAGAATAATGTCTACATTTAAAGTACCAAGAAAGGAAAGGACAGCAAGTCTCTTCTTAAAGTTCTTTATACTGCAGACATTATAGGAGGCTATTTTCAGGGTGCATGTTGCAGAGATAGTACCATTAAGTTCCAGACTTCAGGAATGGCTAGTTTTCTCTTCTTTCCCTTTTTCTTTTGCTAAGTCTGTGGCTTTGCTATCTTCCTCTTCAAATCAATTCCGATGGGTGGGAAGTATCAGATTCTAAATCTGAGTCCCTACCTTCCAGTTGCAAGGGAAAAAGTTTTCTACTGGAGTGGGAGTAGTAGAGGAAGCTTTATTAGAAGCTCTCGTGAAACCTCTGAGGTTTCACTATCTCAAAGGGGGCATGGAAGAAGAGGCCTGTTGAGAGTCAGAGATATCAGGTGGAGAAGATGAAATAGATACATCTGCAACCAAAGGTCACCTCAGTCTCTGAGGAGGAAGGCTTGTCCACCAAGAGGGGTGAAGGATCAGCCTGACTACCTGATGTGTGAAGGATCAGGATCAATCACTGTTTTCCTGAGCCTTGTTAATTAGGGCATCAAGATCCCAGCCCCCAGCTTTGTTATGGAGGCCCGTGGGCATTGGTGAAAGGCATGGCCATTATCACCACAAAGATTACACTGAAAGATGTTTTGACATCTTTCTGCTACATCTTAAACCCTCCACACAATGGACATTTAAAAGGTCACAGGAGCTACTTAAATGAGTCGGGCTCCACATTTATAACAGGCCAGGCTGACCACTATAAAACAGACCCTCTATCTTTCCCTAGAAAAGAAGCTGTTCGATAAATGGATAATTTCACCATTTATTTGGGGTAACTTCACTTTAAATTTCCAGCTCCTGTCCAAATACCTTCTAGGTCCAAGATAGCTTCAGGGGTCCCATCACCTCACATTTATTTTGCAACCATTGGTAAATATTACCTACGCTGACACCTTCATTCCTAAACATGATTGTAATGTAGAAACACTGGTTTAGTAAGGGGATAGCATAAAATGGAACCCACAAAGGTATTTTTCAAAATGGAGTATCTATCCCAAAATTTCTCTAAGCCCTTAAAGGATTTAAAACTAATATCATAAGAATCCTCCCTGAGATGTGAATTAATGCAAAATATCAACAGGAAGAAAATTCATGGAACCTTTCAAAAGCGAGTTAGCAATATAATATCTATCCGGGTGGGTTTGAAGGCCACCCCTATAACATAAACGGACAGCTGCTTCTAGGTGCCTGTTCTAATTTGTTTTAAACAAGTCAGACATTACTGCTCTGGGTTTTTGCAAGCCAGCCTGTGCCCCTGTCTGAGCTAAATCCTGTACAAGTCCTATACCCCGAACTCGGCCCAGGTGCGCGAAGGACGGGTTTCAGAGCTCTGATTATCATTAATAGTTTCCACCCCAAGTCTGAATGTCCATACCTGAGCTCAGGTTTGTAGAAACGTTGGCATGCATGGTGGAAGACTGAGAACTGTCCGTCCATGTAGGGTCTGGGATCCATATGCCTGTTTGTGATTTTGTCCATCCAGCATCTTGTAAAACCTCCTCCGATGACCAGTCCATAGTAGGGTAGGATGATTTTCTATTATGCAAGCCAAATTGTTGCTTTAGAATCTGTGAGGCCGTAGGTGTAGAACAAGGGTCCAGCGGTAGTATTCCCAGGTCAATGCAGCTTCCAATGTCTGAGTGCGCTTCAAAATGAGTCCTTCCTGTATTTCCTGCGGTGTGTCTGCAAAAGGCCCGACGGAATCAGTCACCTGGCCGGCTGACATCAGCGATTTCCACAGGTACAGAAAACTTGGATATCAAAATAAATTAGTTGCAGCTCGATTCAGACGCGATTCAGTCTGAGGCTTCTCCTGGATATTAAGCACTTCTCCGGTTCGAGGTAAAGGGATTTTGCTCTAGTCTCCGTTCCGTGTAGGCTCCACTGAGCCAGACAACACAGCATCCGATTCCATGCCTGACCAAGAGCCTACTGAGCAACCCCTCCGGATTACCCAGCAGCACTCTCTCCACACAGAGTGAGGAATTTCCCGTGTCCTGGCCAAATTTCCCTCATTCACTAAAAACACCAACAGCTTAATCTGGTTCAAGGTCAGTTGGCATTCATCTATATCCCTCCCGGTCGTACTTGAAAATAGGCAGGATTTGTCCAGTGCACTTACCGGTCAACAAAAACTAAATAAATATAATGAAATGAAGTATCCATAGCAGTTACAGTGCTTGTTGTAGAAACTGCCCAGAGATGCTCTAAAGCGTTCCAAAGGCAACAGTACAAACACCTTAAGCTGTCTAGATATTCTATCCCAGGTTCTAGAGTACCACTACACCCAAAACTAAATCTGCAGTACATCTCGGAACATAAAATGAAGTCTGAGGCGTAGATCTTAAAAAAAATGATTTTGCACTGGTTTGATTTTTATTAAATTCATAAAAATTCTGGAAGAGATTGTATAACAAATTTATAGACAAATGTATTCAATGAATATCACGTCAGTCAAATAAAGAGGAAGGACCCGTTTCTCATACAATACACAACAGTGAGATCTATAAGGTAAATTTGTTATGAACCTTAAGACACTGTTGTACAAAGTATCTAGTGAACCCAGCAATGACTTCCTAGTATTTCTATAGATATCGCCATAGTCTAAAACTGATAAAAACAAAGAAATAACCAATAGTTTCCTAGCAGTTGAATTAAACATGGTTTTATTCCTATAAAAGAAACTGAGTAACCTCTTTAGCTTGTTGGAGATATTTGTAATATGTAAGTCAAAAGTCAAATGATTATCCAGTGTCAACCCTGTCCTTTGAGTTTTAAGTGTCTCTATTAATAAAGTCTATTTATTGCAGGCTGGGTCTTCTTTTTAGAGCACATGCTTTCTTAATTCCTAAGTCATGAAAGTTGTTGACCCATAGCCTCTTTTATCCAATATTGGCTATGGATCAATTGTTTATACAGCTGCATCAGAGAGAGTGCTATCCAAACTGAAGACTGTCTACAATAGTATGTGCTGGTTTGTCATGGGTCAGCCAAGATTTACTTACCACTGTTATCTTTACACTGCCACTGGTTGTCACCTCTTTGAGAGAGTTTGCCCAGCTCAGATGCTGGGCAAGACTATAATGGGAACCGTGCTTCACAGTGTGTATGAATTGCTTTCTCAGTCTTCCCATGATTTTTGTGCCAGGTCTCAGTCTAAAGAACTTTTAAAATACCACACTGTAGAATTACATTTGGTCAGAAAACATTTCTTATCTGTTCATATTTACAATGCTGTGCCAAATGATGTTTGTGTTGCAAAAAAGTCTTACTTTAAGCATAAACTGAAGAAGTGGTTGTTTGTACATTTAGATGTAACTGCACTATGTAAATGTTATCTGTTTTTAATGTTCCATTTTTTTTGTTGTTGCTATGCACTGTATGTCTGTTTCTGGTCATATGTGAAAACAGGCATCCTTTGCTCATCAGCTCACCAGAATAAAAATAAAAATGAAACAAAAAGTAAATGAAGACTGGTACTAAATCAGTTTAACTTGAAGAACTTGCAATTTCTTTCTTTACTTCCAGATGTTTTTACAGACTGCCCTATTAAAACCTGTTTGATTTCCATACTGTACTAACATACTGTAGTAACACATTTAGAAGAGACTCTAGTTCCATCATGCTTTACTCTGCCCACTGCTTAGTAAGCAGATATTAATTAGTATGTTGTGCAAAGGTGTACTAATTTTAGGGGTTCCCTTTCACCCTACTACCCAGGGCATTCAAGGGATTCATCAGCACCCTGTACATATTTGCACTGCTGCATTTCAGTGCTGCATCTCCAGCTTACTTTGGAGAATCACAAGAAGAAATAAATGGGTAATCTTTTTGTACTTTTGGCTCTCACAATTATTAGGATCAATAATGCCAATGTGACAGATGAAATTACCACTGAAATCACAGCGCTGGCATCCTACCAATGGTACAAAGCACGGTGGAACATAATTGCACCCTACAATATGCATGAACGGTAAGCACTGCAGCAGTGTGAGGAGCACCCCAATAGAAGACGCACACACACCAGCAGGACACAATATGAGCAGCCATCGGACACCACAACAATTTTGGCACTGACACTGACAGTCTACCAGCCCTGGTGCCTGAAAGGGCTGAAGGAAACACAAGAAAACACACAGATACCTGCTGGCCACAGTCCTGACCCAACACTCACCCCATATCATGACAGTACATCAGCCCCTCAACATCTGCCGGAGGTATGCAACAACCCCGTGGCCAGAGGACCCTTCCCGATCACCCACCAGTATATGGATGTGGACAGCAGCCCCTCCAGGCTGGCATTCCACCTCACCGACCAACCCCCATGCAGTATGTCACATATGCACGTGACACAGTGGCCCAGTGAACCCCCCCATGACCAGAGGACCCTTTCCGATCACCACCAGTATATGAATGTGGACAGAAGACCCCTCCAGGCTAGCATTCCACCCCCCATGCAGTATGTCACATATGTATGTGACACGTTGGTCCAGTGACCCTCCCTGATCCCGAGCCTGGTAGGCAAAGTAGTCATGTTGTTCTAATAAGTATGTCTGTAATAGTATGTGCGGTACCCACAGTCCCTGCTGATCTAGTGCCCCCGGCCTGGCAGATATTGTTCCCTGGTACCACCCACAAACCACCATCCAATATAGAAGCAGGCCACTGGCACAGCCCACCTCACTCCTCCAAGGCTGATGACTACTAAACTGTCAATGACTGGGCACATGATTGTGCTCATTCATTGACAGCTCAGTGGAGCCACCGCATGGACAGATGTGGGCTGTGCTGGTGGCCACTTTATATCAGGATGGGGGTTGTGGAGTGGTACCATGAAATAATGCCAACTGGGCTGGGGAATGGGGGCCGCTAGACCACGGGGACTGTGGTACTGTACATACTATTACTGGACATACTATTAGAACAACGTACGGACACATGCCTACCAGGCTCGGGATGGAGGGTTCAATGGACCACCAGGTCATGTACATATGTGACCTACTGCATAGGGGTGGTCTGCTAGCTGGGGTACTCCTGTCCACATCCATGCTACTGGCGGGTGATCAGGAAAGTGGCATTAAGGCCATGGGGGTTATCAGGAACCATGCTGGGCCCCCTACAGATGCCACACACACCAGCACCCCCCAAAGAGCTCAAAAGAATAGTAGCTGACCAGCTCACTGAATACAGGAACAAACACAACCTGCTGTGTCAAGAACAGCACGGTTTCAGGGTGGGACACAGCACTACCACTGCCCTTCTCCAATTCACCTCTTATATACATGAAGCGTTAGAGCAGGGGTCTGTAGCAGGTGCAATCTTTGTGGATCTGACCAAAGCTTTCGACACCATCAGCCACTTTCTCCCTTCCTCCATCTCGCCGAAACAATCTCCTGGTTCAAAAACTATCTCACTGACTAGGCGCAACAAGTCAAAATCAACACCACCCTCTCAGCTATGCAACCTGTTCATGCAGGAGTCCCTCAAGGGTCGATATTAGGCCCTCTTCTATTCACTCTCTATCTAAACTCCCTCCGCTGGCCTGCAGTTGAAAACTATTGCTCTATGCTGACAATGCAGTAGTATACTGGAAACACCATAATTCTAACTCTCTACAAAATTTCCTGCAAGGCAGCTTTACAGAACTAGAATCTGGTTCTCTGATCATCGATTAATACTTAACTACAACAAGACTAAATCTATGATCTTTGCGCACCTCAAAACCCTAACAGTAATGCCCTGCTATCAATCTTAACTTCTCAGGACACCCACATAGAACAAGTCCCTAACTTTAAATACCTGGGCATCACTCTGGACACATCAAACTTACCACATACACATTAAGCACCTCTCGAACATCCAGCTTGGGATATTATACAGACACAAACACTGCCTCCACCCAGGCACTAAGACTGGCGGTAACCAGCTCAGTCCTCTCGTGCTGGATGATGGCATAATATTCTATGGCATGGCTGGCAACACAGCCTAAACAGCATCAAACTAGCTCTCAATAAAGCCTGCAAACTGGTTACGAGCAGCGATAGATTAACCATATGTGTGAGCTCTATAAGCGGCAGTGGACTGGCTGACCTTTGAAGGCAGACTAATGTACCACACTTGCCTCTAGCAAAAGACCAAATGAATCTCGCTCTAAGGGCCTCCACCCCCCCATCCAACCTACCCCCACAGGAGCCCCCCTAGGCACCAGGCCAATACCCGCTCCTAGTCCCTCACTGCAGGACTGCCATAGGACAAAGATCTTTCGGTATCATGCTCCACTCTGGCTAAATAAACTTCCCTCTACCAACTCCCAGGCCCCAGCCTTGGCCTATTCAAAAGCGGTATCAAGAGATTTCTCATTGACTCAGAGATCTGTGGCTGTAACAACCAGTCCTCACTAACACGGTAGGGGATGGTCAGCTAGCGTTTCCTGAGCTCCATACCAAGGCCAATCAATAAATCTAAAGATGCCAATAAACCCATACTCCTGTACTGGACATGGCCTCAAACTTGGGACCCAGTCCCTCTCCCTGCAATGACCCAGGGTCCATAAACAACCCAGAGAACCTAACAAAGCAATGTAAAATAAATTAACTGTACAGAGTAACCAGGAATATTTTCTCTTTATGTAATGTTTGCCTAGTAAGCAATGCCCAAATTGTCTTTAAGCTATGTATGTATGTACTAACGTGAAGCCTTTGCAAAGGAGTCATTGACTCAAAGGATTGTAATTCCAAAAATTTGAATAAATAAATAAATAAATGAAGCATGACTAATTATGCTGTAACTGCAGGCTTTACTTGGGCACACCATGGTGCACAGTTCACAGAGGAACACACAGTGAAGTCTCACAGGATCAAGCCCAACTCTGCAGAAATCTGCAGTAGAGTTACTACAGGAAAATGCAATTTCAGTGGAGTTAATATCTTTTGTCATGAGGGAAACTGTGACACTGCAGCTGATCCTAGCAGGCTTCACTGTCACAGTCACATAGCCATATGGATACCGTACACAGTCATGTGGGTCACAATGGAATGAATGCACCTACTGGCAACAAACAACAGGGATCTATACCTGCAAGTGCAAGTTCATTGCTATTCCATTCAGGTAGTCCTACAAAGTGGTGTGCCATAATGGTTCACCAGCTCCATGATGCTCTGACTGCGGTCCTTGTGAACCTCCATGACACAGCCACTGCTGTCCCTGACACAATTGCTGAATCTTGATCTCATTGAGCTGCTGCTCTGAATGGAGGCAATCAATGAATGTCCAGGTACCAGGGTGGGCTGCTCCCAGCGGATGAACCCTCTATGCCAGCCTTAAAGCCGAGTTGATGGTCTTGACAGGCCACACTAGGCAACATTGAAACAATTCCAAAATGCAACTGGAAACATGGGCTTCTGGGACACCACTCCAAATGGGTCAGCTGGAGCCAGCTGTCCTCAAAGCAATCCAGTAGGGGGATGAGGAGAGTTTGTCCGTTCAGAGAAAAAGTCCCAGGTCACGAAGCTCCTCAAATATAGTCACTATGTCCCAGGTGGCACAAATGCCAAGGCTGTCAGGAGGTGAATATTCACTGCAAAGTCCCCATCCAATATGTGGGACCACTGTACCACTGGCAGCTGCTATACCTTGTGCCAGACAGCCTGACATAGTTGGAAAAGCAGCCCACAGCACCACCTCTGAGAAGACCGACTGGAAGGCTTTGTAGACTGCCAGTTCATAGTCCACCATCACTGACCAGGGTTTCAGACCAGGGTGCAGCTCTAACAGCTTCCTTATGATGGCCACATATGCAGTGATTGTATAGCTGGCATCAAAATGAACACCGTTGGTATCACTGTGCTGTATTCCATGCCATGTATGGTGTAGAGTTGACAGAACAATGGGGGACAGTACTTGAAGGTTAGAAACATAGAAACAGAATCTGATGGCAGATAAGGACCTCTTGGCCCACCTAGTTTGCCCATTTCCTACCTAACGGATAAGCTGCAGTTAACCAACAGCCTACTTCCTCCTACCCCCACTAAATTGCCTTATGTCTGTCCATGCATACTTGAATTCCTCTACTGTTTTTGACTCGACCTCCTCAGGTAGGGCCATTCGTACATCTACAACCCTCTCTGTGAAGAAATACTTCCTCCACACTACCTCTGAGCCATCCCCTCTATCTTAAATTGCTTCCCTTGTTCTTGCACATCTCTTTTCTGAAAGATGCTACTCTCTTGGACTTTGTTGGTTCCTTGAGGTATTTGAAAGTTTCTATCATAGTCCCCTTCCTCCTTTCCTCAAGGCTATACATCTTAAGCTCCTTTAGTCTTTCTTCATATGTCTTCTGGTGCAGACCCTGCACCATTTTGTTGCCCTCCTCTGGGCAGCCTCTCACCCTGTCTATGTCTTTGCATGCAGATGGGGTCTCCAGAACCGTACACAGTACTCCAGATGTGGTCTTACCAACTGTCTGTACAAAGGGCCAAGAACTTCCTGTTTTCTACTGGTGACACCTCTCCCTATGCATCCCAGTATCCCCCAGCCCTCCTTACTGTCTTCTCACATTGCTGGCCCACCTTTAGGTCATCTAATATGACTACCCCAGGTCCCCTTTCAATTTTTGTTGTTGTCAGTATCTCACCCCCATTGTGTACTCTTCCCTGGGTTTTGTTTCCTAGGTGCATTACTTTGCACTTCTTGTTGAATCTAAGCTGCCATACATTTGACCATTCCTCCAACCTTGCCAAGTCTCTTCATACTTTCCACCCAATCTTATGATCATCCCTGTTGCAGATCTTTTGTGTCATCTGCAAAGAGACATACTTTTCCTTCCAGTCCTCTACAATGTCACTTATAAAGACATTAAAAGGACCAGCCCCAGTACTGAACCCTGTGGTACCCCACTAGTAACCCCCTTTCTTCACTGTGGACTCCATTTACTATTACCCACTGTGTCCTGTTGTTCAGCCAGTGTTTTATCCAGGCTACCACCCTGGGACCCACTCCCAGGCTGGCTAATTGTTTATTAATCTTTTGTGCTGGGACTGTGTCAAATGCCTTGCTAAAGTCTAAGTAGGCCATGTCCACAGCCCCTCCCTGGTCTACTACTTTTTGTCACAGAGCCAAAGAAATCAATTAGATTTGTCTGACATGGCTTCCTGCTGTGAATCCATGCTGCCTCAAAATTCTTTCCTTCAGAGTGATTCTATCATTTTTCTTCCACTGAGTTCAAACTGACAGGTCTGTAGTTTTCTGCCTCTGTCTTCCTCCCACTTTTGTGAAGAGAATCACATCCATCCTCCTCCAGTCCTCAGGTACCACACTATCCTCCTTGATTTATTAAAATGGGTAGTCAGTGGTGTTACTAGTTCTTCCTTAGTTCTTTTAGAATTCTGCAGTTCCATCGGTATACTAGTCAGTGCACCTTTCTATGTACTGCAGGTTTTGTTCTGTGTCAAACAGCAGGAACCTGCCCTGCCCACTTCTTCCTGAATCCCATAGCAGGAACAGCTCACCCTTTTGGGTGACACGGTACTCCTGAGGCTACAACAAGTTTGGCTAGTGTGATCAGCAGACTGGTGTCTTGCTGGCTCCTCTCCTGGCACACTGTACCAACCACTTCACATAGTTCAGATGGGGCATCCTACCATCGATGGACTTGGGCACCAAGCTGCACCCAGTGGCCACCACATGTTGCGACATCTTCATTGTTGTGGCGCCATTTCTTGATGTCCTCCCCAACCTTCCTCACTGTGATGCTGGCCCAATCTGGGACATGGTTTTGTGTCCCCAGCACAGTGACCACCTCCTCCACAGCTGTGTGTGGCCCACGCCTTACACCGCCCACCCTGGTACTCCATGTACTTCCAGTAAGTTTTAACAGTGCAGGTGCGCTCCTTGTGGTACACATAGCCATCATGTACAAGGAGCTTATTGCCCTGGGGACTAGCGACATACTCGAGGGGCATGGCAGCAGCACTGTAGGTACTTTGTGGATGCTGCATCACTGTTCATTCACCAGTTACACAGCACCTGACCACCAGCCAGCCGATCGGTCCGAAATGCAAGTCCACCTGGGCACCATGGCAACTTGCATTACCCACACTGTCCATTATTGCAGCCACCTGAATCAACTTTGGCGCTCTTATTGTCAGGCTCCTCTGCATACTGCCTCCGCCCATCGCCATAGTTGACAGATGCTGCTCAGCCCAGGTCATGGTTCCTCCATTCGCCACTCGCCAGCACTGTAATGCCAGCGCTCTTATGCCATGGAACCCAATTATTTTGACAATGTAGTGTGTGCATGTGCTTTTAACCTCTGCCAGAGATCAGCTTACCTATCCTGCTGGTCAGCTTCTCTTTGATGCACGCTCAGCATTCTGCTGTCCCTACACAATGTCAGCAGCCACACAATACTTGTCATACTTCAACCCAGCTGATCAGCCAATCTACCAAGGTGAACCCCACTAACGGGTCTAGCACCATGATTGACCTTCCACCAACCGTCCCAACAGAATCTCTGACCTGGTGGTCCTTCCAGACTCCCTAAGCGATCACCATCCATCCTCTTTTCCTGATCATGTCTTCAGCAGAAACCCAAACCAAACTATATTGTTCGGCATCGCCTCAACCCAGAGGCCTCACAAAACTAAGAAAATACTTAACTCAGTGGGACTGGTCCCCCATCTCCCAGGCCCCTACTATAGATGAAGCTCTGATTATTTCACCTGTTCTTTTTTTTATTTTTTAGTTTATATTCTACTTCTCCTGTAAGGCCCCATCTGACTGGTTCCCCAGCACTGTTCTCTGGAATTACGGGCTTACCTTATGCCCTGTCCGGGAGAGGTGCCTGCAGAGAGTCAGTCGCCATCCTGCAGCCAGTGTCCTTTTCCTCCATTTCTCCCCTTGTTCCCGAGGGCCCCAGGGAAGGTTGCATGCATGTGGAGCGCATGCACCTTACAGCCCCAGTCATGACCCTTCTCCACCCGCCCCATTGGCCTATCACCTGGCAACCTGCTTGTGCAGCCCTCGGCCTCCACCAGGGGCAGCCATTAGCGAGGATGACATCCCTCCTCCCTGGAGGAGAGTTACCCTGTGGGGCTCCATCAACTCCCTCTCCCACCATACTGACCTCCAGCGACCCAGGCTCACTCCCGAACCCGGATCACCAGCATGCTGAGGTGAGACCTGCGCCTCAGCCCTACGCCACCGGGCCTGCTTCACCTGTTCTTTTAATAAAGCATGTGACATCTATCCTCCACTAGCAAAAGTGCAGTCCAAGAAATGTAATGCCCTGGGTCATGCCTGCACTGCTCCAACTGCTAAAGCACAGAGATGATCTCTGGCATAAAGCAGTCGTATCTGGCAAAGCAAGCTGACAGACAAGTCTATAAAGCAGCTCATAACAGATGCACTTGGGCCATTAAGCAGGCCAAATTAGCCTACACAAAATGACCCTTGCCTCCTCCTGGGGAATGCTTGGTTGTTCTGGGACAATATCAAGGAACTCAATGGCAAATCCGGCTCCCTCCTTCCTACTAACTGTCAACAATATCCCTACCACCGACCCGCTGGCCATGTAGTGCCTCAAGTCATCATTCTCTGACCTTAGTGCAGTACTCCCAAATAACTTCTTTGACCCCACTCCTGCAACCCCATCCCTAACACCTAGCATCCCCCTTCCATCTCAGGGTGATCTCTACAAATGAGGCAAGGCCTTTTCTCATTAAAGCACTCAGTGGCTCTTGCTATTGCAAAGATTATTTTGATTTGAGAATCCTACATCTAGTACTAGATACAGTCCTCTCCCACTGACTACCTCATTAACAGCTCCCTAAGTCTGGGGCAGTTCCCCGCAGCCTGGAAGACTGCCACAGTCATCCCAATACTGAAGAGTGGTGACAGCTTCTCCCCAATAACTACATCCCATGTCCATTCTTCCACCACTCTCAAAAGCCCTCGAAAAATTATAGCCACCCAACTCATTGAGTACCTGCTTGCTCATAACCTACTTTGCATGGAGCAGCATGGCTTCAGATCTAGGCACAGTACAACTCACGGCTCTCACTGAGTTCTCTAATTTTATTCACTCTGCCCTGGATAGAAAACACCTAGCTGGAGCTGTCTTCATCAACCTGTCAAAGGCCTTAGATACAGTCTCCCACCCTTTACTCTTAAGCACACTCTGCCACATAGGTCTGTCCCAAGGACCCGTCTCCTGGTTTACCAGTTACCTCACAGCTAGATCACAATGTGTCAAAATAAGCAACACCCTCTCAACCACCCTGCCAGTCTGCTCTGGGGTTCCCCAGGGCTCATCCTCGGCTCTTATTATTCAGCATCTACCCAAACACCTGCCCAATTCCTGCTCTGGCAACCTACTACTCTATGCAGACGACGCGGTTCTTTTGGCCTCGCACCCAGGTCCCACAGTTTTGCAGTCCTCCCTCCAACACGCACTTAACCAAATTGAAAGCTGGTTCATAGACCAAAGACTTGTGGTCAATCTAAAAAGACAAAGACCATGCTCTTTGCTCACCCGACAGAATAAGGCTAAGAATCGTAGCTAACAATCCTCCCACTCTCTCCTTCCTCTAAAACAGGTCCATACATATAAATACTTGGGCCTTATGTTTGATTCCAGCCTCTCCTTCCATTCACACATTGACACCATATCATCAGCCATAAATGTCCATATAGGCCTATTGTATCAGCACAAGGATTGCCTACCTCCGGAAGTCCTTAATCTGGCTGTCACCGCCTCAGTCCTCTCCCTAGTTGATTATGGGCTCACTATCTACTCGGCTGCTGACCACACAGCCTTAACAAAATCCACCTTGCCATAAACAAAGCATGCAGACTCCTCTCCGGGGCAGACAAGCGTACCCTTACCTGTACCTATATGCCCTGACAAATCTCTTCACCCTGGATGAAAGGCTACTTTATCAAACATGTCTCCTCACAAAGAAAATACATCTGAGCTTACCCCCTTGGGGTATCTGCCTCTCCTATCCTCCCACACCTCGGTGAACACCTGCACTGCCAACCGACAGGTGTGGTCCATCCAAGGGTTTGAACCTCCTTAGCCCAAAGGTCATTCCCACATAGGCCCCAGCCCGGTACAATGAACTTCTCTCTGACATCTCCAAATTAGGACCTTCAAGTCAGCCCTCAAAAGCACATTCTCACTTCACGGTGCTGCCAATGTACCACCTAGTACTGAGTCATCTATCTATCATCTCGGGACCACCCCACCACTGAGCTCCTACCAATGGGCTACCAAACATTACCTATTAACAATGCCTCCTTTGGCTGCACTCACAAAATGTCTAATTCTCTACTTCACTGTAAATATTAAACCTGTTACTCCTCCCTCTACCAGCAAACTTATTGTTCTCTTGAAAGCTGTAAAATACAGCTCTGCTAACACGTTCTATGCAATGTATCTGATCTTGATTCTGCAATATTGTATAACTAAAAACTGTAACCTTTAGCTGCCATTCTACGTCTAAATGTATTGTTTATGTTTGTTTTTCTGACGTGGAGCATTTGAAAATGAATCCTGACTCAAAGGTTGTAATCCTAAAGTCTGTTAAATAAATAAATAAATAAACCCCTTAACTATTATGGCCCAGAGGTCCTGTTCTCATCCATTGCTGAAAGAAGAACACCACTCAGTGTATAGGTCATACCTCTAATTTTTCTCCCCAGCTCTAGCACAATGAATTTAGCTATATTGAATCTGAAACTCCAAGTCTGACTAATTACCTAACATGCTCAGGTCCTCCTGACATTTGTCCCCATCCTCAAGGTTCACAATCCTGTCAACCTTATAGTCATCTGTAAACTTAAGCAGCCTGCTAGAAACTCCAGATTCCAGCTGACTGATAACGTTGTTGACCAGCAGTGGCCACAGCAGAAATCCCTGAGAACTTCTCTCCATTTGTAGTAGTGTCTGTCCACCATAATCTTTGGTTCCTACACCCAAGTCATTTATCAGTCAACCTTCTATATGCTATGTATATATCACACTGTTGTACTTTGTCCAAATGTTTGTCAGTGTCAGAAGCCTTTCTGAAAATCAAATAGACTATGACTATGGTACAGCCTCAATCTCCTCCTTGAAACCCCTTAAAGTGGGTGATGGGTTGCTTTAGTATGTGGACTTCAGGCCTGTCTCCACACTTCCCTTTGTAGGGAATGTATTGGTGGTGGAGGAGCAACTGACAGATCATCTGGAGTCTTTTACATCTACAAACTCTCCAGTTGGACCTTTGGTCCTGTCGCATCGTGAAGATGCTCTCATCAGGGTAACTCATGATCTTCTACTAGCCAGAGACTGAGGCATCATTCTTTATTGGTGCTCCTGGCTCTCTCATCAGCATTTGACACAGTGGACCATAGGTGCTTTGGATCACCTGAGGAGCTATGTGGGCCTCACTGGCATAGCTTTCATTGGTCTGAGTCCTACATTACTGTGAGAATGCAACAGGTAGCCCTGGGTAAGTTTACCTCTGGGGCTTATGTGTTATCCTATGGAATCCTGAAGGCTTGATTCTTGCCCCCATTTTATTTTTGTGTATATGTTGCTGAATTCTATGCCATAATAGCAAACGTGTTATAGCGATCCTATTATGGCAAGTGTATATCGCCAAAAAGCAATTTGTCGATATACACTTGCAGGTGACCACAAACCAGTGACAGGATTTTGGATATGGGGGCTTAGCCCCCGCACCCCCTACTTAAGGATTCTGAACTCCAGGGGTGCATGTCGAGAGGGGGTAAAACCTGAAAACAAATAACCAGCCCAACACAAAAATAAGCTCTGCCCCAGAACCAAACCTGGTACCCTTCCAACCTCAGCCTGCCACCCTACCCATCACACCACACAGCCAGCTCGGCAGCTGACCACTGCACTACACCCCACATACCTCCCCCCCTTCCACCCGTCACGTGGCATGGTCCTCCCCTGCTCATGTATACATAGTGACATCCTGTTGCTGTAGTCACCGACCTCCTCTGCATCTCCACCGCTATCCTGCCAGGTAGCCCAGAACACAGGCGCTATGATTGAGTCGCCTTTTGCAGTCACTCAGTCACAGTCACTGTGTTCACTGGATACCATGATACCGCTGGTGGAGATCATTAGGTGGTATTCATCACTTCGGCAGTTCTGTGCAATGCGCAGGTCACTGTGGAATAAAACTACGTAATGAAGAATTTCATTGCTGATTCCTCAGCTGACCTCATTTGCATCACAGAAATCTGGTTGAGCAATGATGCTGGCCCAGTGCTAACAGCATTTGTCCCTTGTGGGTATTCTGTGGTGCACTGCCCGAGAAGGGCTTGCAGAGGGCAGGGTGGCCATCTATTTTTAGATCTGCCCTGGAACTCACTGTAGTCCCTGTAGAAAATTTGAATCATTTGAATGTGTGATGGTCAAATGTATCTCAGGTGTCAATGGCAGAATCATTCTCATCTTCTGACCCCAGATGGTGGGAATGTTCTCCTGCAGAGCTGGTGGATTTCATTGCCTAACAGGTATTGGATACCCTAGGTTAATGGTACTGGGGGACTCAAATGCCTGGGTCAATGATGAATCCTCCTGGTTTGGACTGAGCTCCTCCAGTTGATGGTTTCTCTGGGATTGACAGGCAGTTACCTCTGAGACACATAAACATGGTCACACACTGAAGCTAATCTTCTCACTTGGACTTAACATAACTGTGGTCAAAGTTGACCCAATCATGTCCCTGAGTTCCAGTGTGGATCCCTTGTTCTATTATCCCTCTGTGGAGACTATCTGGTGTTGTTCAAAACATAAGTTGAGTCTCTGAGACTCGAGAATGCAGTAGATGTCTCAGGCATTCTGCTAGCTTGTGCTCAAGGTC
Organism: Neoceratodus forsteri; assembly: GCA_016271365.2. Lineage (NCBI taxonomy): Eukaryota > Metazoa > Chordata > Ceratodontiformes > Ceratodontidae > Neoceratodus > Neoceratodus forsteri. Next base: position 1,525,961,162 of record CM057455.1, read on the forward strand.
CAGAGGCAGCATTGATGTTTATTTTGTTTATTTATTTTTATTTACTGAATCTCGGATTTAAGACCTTTGAGCCAGGGGCTCTATTACAAAGGCTCCATGTCAACAAGGAATTATACAAAGGAGGGAGTAATAGACAAGTACATTGGATACAAAAGCAGGCTGGGTGAGGTACAATTAACCCAGTAGTCATTTGATAGCTATAATATTCTGCTCATGGCTGCCTTGGACTCTATTTCACCTTTCCACATTTGCCCCTTGATTTTGTGTCATGGCTCACCATGCTATTGTCCTGAACGTCAATGGCTGAAGGCTAGGGGCATAGGTTGGAACATTCCTGGAGAAGATCTGGATCACTGGAGGACAAATTGGCATTGAGACTTCACTACGCTAAATTATGGGTAATTGACCATAAAAAGACAGACTTTGTCTCGGTCCATTGCTGCAGTGCAAAATTGCCCAGCTGATCTCTTTCATACTGTAGACAGAGGGTTACATTAATACTTTTTATTAAAGATTTTCAATAAAGAGAACATTACAGTGCCATTGCATTTGTACAGTCATAGTCTATTCATTAGTCAAATGACTTCAAAATCTTGAAATATTCCAAAACAGTGAAAGTGGTTCTTGCAATGTATAACAGAGGGAAGCTATTCAGATATGGGTCCATTTGGGGTCCACTTTACAAATGGGGAAAGATATATAAAAGGCCCACATATCGTAATAATAGTGTAGTGCCCTTCGCTATATGAGACATTCTGGAGAGTATTGCCACTTGCTGGACGAGTGGAGCCACTCCTGTATCTGAGGCACATCTGTGGTTCACCATCACTTAAAACAAGTGTTTTGCCTCCATGCTAGCCTGAATTCTCCAACATACCAAGGGTCTGTGTAGCACATGTGAGAGAAGGTCAACCTAGCAATAGTAGTTGTGGGATTAGTGGGACAGAGTTCCCTAATCCTCATTTTCAGGCAGCTAGTACCTCTTTCCAATACATTTAGATGGATGGACAGCTCCAAAGATATGAAAAGATCACCACCCAGGGAGTTACAGTGCCATCATAAGTCCTGAGGGAGGCCAAAGGCACACAGTTTAACTGGTGTTCGGCGTACACCCTGTGGAAGATCTTGTTTTGTATAAGTAGGCTTCTGCTATCTGTGCAAGCAATGTGAGCCACTCATGAGGAGGTTTCCCAGTCCTGAGAGGCAATAGGGTAGCATAGGACAGATGCCAGTAATTACTAACTTTCTGAGTTTGGTGAGGATGGATTTATGAAATGGAAGTACACTGCACTCACCCAACCCTGATTTTAGTTAGCCAGGGTTGAATGTCTGATTTAGGCATTTGTGAGTCCTGCTGGTAGGGAGGTTTGAGAATGTGGGAAGTGCACTTCTCATTTGTAAGAACCTCCAAAAATCTTGTTTAGAGAGAGTGCCAGGGACTGTAGGTTGGTAAACGTGTTGAGTGTTAAGGTGACTAGGATCAAAAGGTCTTTAGGTGTTATACTTCTATGTAGCTGTGGTAGACCAATGTGCAGTCTAGCTGTCAATGCAGACCAAAAGCCAGGCATTTGGGGTGAGAGAGTATTTGGTAGTTTTGGACAGCCAGAGTAATGCTTGTATGGATGCCAAAATATGCTTCACTGAAGCAGATGGCGAGGAGGGAAGTGTATGAACAAGTGAGCCAGGGTGGGTGAATATAGTAGGGTTTCTGTGTTGAGCCAGACAGGAAGAGGGCTGGTAGAAGGGGAGAACCACTGACAGGTTTGTGCCCTAAAAAGCTTTATGATACCCTTGAAACCAGGGAGATTCCACCCTTTAGTCCAGTGGGACGGTAGTTTGGATCTACTAAGTCATGGCATTGTCTCAGCCCATAAAAGGAGCCTATTAATGTGTCAATTTTTGCAAACCAGGATGGGGATAGATTGAGAGGTAGGTAGGAAGGGCAATGAAAGATTTTGGGGGTGGCCATCATTTTAACAGCAGAGATCTTGCTAGCTAAAGAGAGATTCAACTTTGCCAATGGCCAAAGTCTTCTTTTCATTTCTGAAGCAGAGGGTACATTTAAGAGTTGGGAGTTTAAAAGGTTTACTGATAGGTAAATTCCTAGCTATTTAATGAAGGATGGTGACCACCTGATGCCTGCTTGTACAAATGGGGTAAGTGTGCATTTAGTATTAAGAAGTGAGACCTGTTGCCTTCGTTCCTTTAAGCTTAAAGTGATAAGAAAGGAAAGGAGATGAGGTAGGCCTGAAGAGGCTTCAGACAGCAATACCAGGAGGTCTTCTGCATACAGGCTAGTCTGTAGATCAACTCCTTTAAGGGGAATACCATGTAGAGTTAGTGTGTTCCCGGATGGCAATAGCCAGGGCATGAGTAGCCAGAACAAATAAGTTTGGGGATAGAGGGCATCCTTGTAGTACCTTCTTGTAATGAAAGGAGAACTGACAGCATGGAATTGGTGAGGACCCATGCCATAAGAGCCTGATATAAGGTTTACACCCAGGCAGAGAAATTGGTCCAAAGTAGGGATGGCAGACCTTAAAGGTCCTGATCCTTATTATCAGGTTCAGGATCCATGCCAGAGTTCTGATTGGTTCTGATTGATTCTGATTCAAATAAGAACCTTTAAGAAATTAATGTTAACCAGAAAAGACCAAAAATGTGTAAGAAAATCAAAATAAAGTATTTTCTAATCTGAGTGTGTCTGTCTGCATTTCTGACTCCATTCTATGTCTTTCTTCTCTGTTTCCAACTTTTTGGCTACAGGGTGTCCAGAGTTTGCTCTTGCCCCTACCATCTGTTTGGCAGCATAGTATCACCATGGCTTCCTCCCTGCCTCAGTATGCAGAGCCCCAGCCTCTCTATTTGCTGACAGTCTCCTCACCTCTATATATTGATTCCCTCAATCCTCATCCCATCTGTTGACATACACTCAACTCCAGTAATTTTTCATCTTTCACATCCCTGCCCCTCAAACTCCCACCCTGTCCCCAATGTATTACACACCACTGTCTCTCTCAACTGCTGACACCCACCTTGTAGAAATATGTGAACTGCTTACATCAGCAGCCTTCCACCCTGCCCCATTATGTATACCCCTACACCTCTGCTTGCATCCACTATTCTAAAGTCAACTCAGCACATGTATTATTTAATCCCATACACCCATTTATCTACTGGCTGCCATCTTGCCCCACTATGAACACTCCTAGCCTATCCATCTGCTAGCATTAACCCTTCCTAGTAGACCCCTCCTCCATCCATTTGCTAGCATCCATCCTGCCCAGTTTAAACGCCACCTCCTACATACCCCTGCATAACCCCTGCCCCCATGTACAAACATGAATTCTCCCATAAGTTGCCTGGCACCACCCTACCTAAATTCACACAGTGTACACACTCAGTCCCATCCCTCCGTGCCTATGCCAGAACAAAGCAGACCACCCTTAGAGAAGCATTCTTACAAGTACACCGAGTAATAGCCTCAGAGAGCTACAGCCAGATGAAAGGTACAAGTAAATTAAAGGTACACTCTTGCTCAAAGCAGTCACAATGATGTTGAATAAAATGAAGTAGTAGAACTAAACCAGTGAAGCCACAACATGTTAACATGCCTCTCAAGTTTGTCCCACATTATGAAGGACACAGCTTTAATCACTCAAAGCTGTCACATCCATCCTGCATGAACAAAAGAGACAGGACTGTTATTAGCTTAGACATTTAAAACAAAACTTAATATTGCACTCTGACAAAAAAATCATAAACAGCAGCAGCAAAATTTCTACAGTTCTCTAGCTCAGAAACACATTGGGCTGCAGCTCTACAGGTCTGTGTGCAGACACAAGATTCCAAGGGTACATGTTACTAAGCTAAACTCAATAGCAAACCAAATTCCAAACACACAACAGCCATAGCGGTAGCGATCTGCACCCATTGAACTGGCTTATTAGTTCAATAACTTAATTCATTATTTGCAAACAGCAGTAGCAATCTAAATTCATGCTCGAAACAGCTTAATCATAGGCATTGCTGGCGTGGTCACATTGGGGCTCCACATACTTCTTGTTTTACATAAATATTTAAATCCGGTCCGCTGACTGTCACTGTTCAGAGCATAACCACCCTAGCTCGTTACTTCACTCTTGAGCCATAACTTCTGGCCAGTTTACCCGCTTACTACGAGTAGTTCCCTAGTGCATAAGTCAACTAAAATATCATGTCCTACCTTGGCCACTGCTTATACCTTCGTGGCTGGAGAATATTAGAAAAATAAAATAGAAAGGCACCTTTCACTCTGCACTGATAACAGCTATGCGGACTGTTTGAGTATGTTCCGCTCTCAAACTGTCTCTCTCTCCTCTCTCAAGCATATCGGTTAAGTGTGCACAATTCCCTTTCAAGCAGGCGCATTAGCAGAGCCCAGTGGCAGAATGTTTTTTTTTATGACTAGTGTTTTATTCGGACAGGAGAGGAGATCCAGGTTAAAAAACTTTAAAAGTAAAAAAAAAATACAGCAACGAGACCCCAGTACACTGAGGGCAGTGTCCTGATCTACCCAGGTCCATTGGATCCTTTGAGATCGGGGTTCTGATTTCGTGTGGACAGGTCTGCCCATCCTTAGTCCAAAGCACATATACTGAAGGACCATTAGAAGGGACCCCACTCCATGGAATCAAGGTTTTCAAAGTCCATTGCAATGGCAGCTGTGGGAGTGGGGGTATGATTGGCAGCTGTGATAATGGATATAAGAGAGTGATTGTGGTCAGAACTAGTCTACCCTTTGTAAATCCTGCTTGAGCTGGGTGTTTAAGTGTGGTAGTATCTGGTCCATGTGGCGCACTCAAGGCCTTCACCAGAATATCTGCATCCACATTAATCAATGAGATGGGATGGTAACTGTTAGGGATGTGAGGTCCTTGCCCTCTTTAGGTAAGACCATTATACAGCTTCTCTAATGGTTGGGGGAGGTATCTGGGCATATGTGAATCCATAGAACATTCTTTTCTAGGACTGGGCTTATAATATGATCAAGATGTGCGTAATGATCTATGGAGATACCGTCACCCTCAGAGATTTATTTTTATTCAGGACATGGATGGCCTTTGGAATCTCTGATAAAGTAAGTAGGGATTCATGGAAATCCCTGTGTTGAGGGAGGGTTTAGGTAGAGGTAGTTTGGACAGAAAGTTATCAATTTTGGGGTTTGTTCCATCGCTGGGAACTATACAGTGTTTTATAAAATTGGGCCATTACATCATTGGTAGCTGTTGGTTTGTGGTGGGAATCCCATATTATCATGGATTTTGGATATGTGGTGGGCAGCTTGTTGTTTTCTCAATCAGTAGGATAACAAGTGCTCATTTTCCCCACTTCCCAATATCTATGTCTGGTATGGAAGGGCTAATTCTGCTTAGCAAGAAAGCAAAGTTCAGCTGAAGACAGATACAGCACTTCTGCTAGGAGGCTTTGCTTGCTTTGGGGTGGAAGCAGATTTGGATTCTCAGTCTTTTTGGGTTAGGGCTGCCCTCAGAGATTTAAGCATGGATGCTCTTACCCATGATGCTGCCCTAAGGGTAGCTTTAAATTCCTCCCAAACAGTAGCTGTGCATACTTCTCCTGTGTCATTTTCTTGAAAGTACCTAGTGGCATCTTCAGTGACCCATGTACAAAAGGGCTTATTCTTCAAGAGAAGATGATCTAGTATCCATTTGAGGATCTAGGCTTCCTGGACCAAATAACCATTGAACAGACCAGGGCATGGTCTGATATGACCAATGATTCTATGTCAAAGTTAGCACCTTTGAATAAGTGGAAGTGATCCCAGAAGCATGTCCAGTCTGACAGTTGACCCATGGACAGGGAAATATATATAAAATCTTTGGCCCTGGGTTGAGGGATCTCATACAGTATGTCAGTAAGGAAAGTTCCACTATCATACTTAGCAGGGTTGGCTGCCCTGGGTGTGGTTCAGTGGTCTACATGGATCTGTCAAGGTCTGAGGAGATGACTATATTAAATTCCCTCCCTATTGGGCAGGGCATTGAAGAGACAAATTTCTAGAGTGTTTGACAATGAATGCAAGGAAACTCAGGAAGTCAGTGTTGGGTCCATAAATGGAGCCCAAGATTAGGTGACCCTGAGAAGCAACAAGTTGTATAAGTGTTTAATGCCCTTTGACATCTTGCTCTTGCTTTTCAATAGTCAATTTAGGATTTATGAGTAGTATAATGACCTTTTGGTCTTGGGGAGACAACTGTGTTATGGTTAGCAACTTCTAATGGGACTGGGGGTCTCTTATAAGAAAGCTATGTTTGCACAGTTTCTTGAGATGTGAGAGGACCTGTTTATGTTTGACAGGAAATTTTAGTCCTCATACATTCCAGGTCACACATTTCAGGTCAGCCATGGGAATGCAGATATAGGACTGTGGAAGCATGCAAGTGTGTGTACACATGCCTGCTACTTGATGAGAGCATAAAAACTAAGAGCAAGGGGAAAGATGTCAAGGGGGCCCTAGAGACTGTGTATGGTACATAGTCATATACTGCCAATAGGTCATAAAGCAATTCACTGAGTACAATAGATATAACTCAGAAATGGTCTGCTATTTCACAGCAAACTAACACAAAACAATGAGACTACAGCAGTAAACAGGATCAAAAATGTGTAAATATATTTGTGCCTCTTCCTAATCAGAGAGGTAGAGATGTTGAGTATAATAAATTTTTATTTATTTTATTTAGTTTTGTTGACCGGTAAGTGCACTAGACAAATCTTGCCTATTTTCAGGCACAACCGGGGAAGGGATACAGATGAATGCCAACTGACCTTGAACCAGATTCAGATTAAGCTGTTGGTGGTATTTTTTTAGTGAATGAGGAAATTTGGCCAGGACACGGGAAATTCCCCTACTTTTCGATAAGTGCCATGGGATCTTTCACATCCACCTGAACTACCACCAATCCAGGCAGATGGGACTCGCGTTTAACGTCTCACCGAAAGACGGCACCTGAAATGCAGCACCCTCTCATGCTGCATTACAGTGTCAGTACTGGGATAACCCAAGTGCCAGATGTGGGAACTGAACCCACAGCCCTCTGATCTCCCAGCCTCAGAGGTGAGTGTGCTACCTACTGAGCCACTGAATAGAGCCCCATCAGGCCGGCTACCATCAGGGAGCCAGTGGGCCAGGGGTTCAAATCCTGGGTGATTGCCATATCTGAGTTTGAGTAGCAGGTTGAAGAACACAGACAGTATTGCTATTATCAACAATATGTAGGGGTGGTAAGCCTGAAACATAAAATATGGGTCTGATAACACATCAGTAAGATTAGAATAGATTGAACCATTAGTGCAGGGGTGTGAGGGGAGAGGGAGAAACAGTAGCCCTTGACTGTGGAGGTGTTTACCTTTGGGGAATAGAGGGGTAGGAGGAGCATGACATTAAGAATACAGTGGGAGGGGTATCACTCTTCAGATTATATGAAGTATGATCAGAGGTTCCAGTGGGTGGGTCCCTGTCAAAGCACTGGGTTGTAGCCCTGTGGTTGCTTTGGTTGTAATCCACTAGGACATAAGAGTAGGGTGGGGGAGGGTAGGAAGGGGAACGGTAGAGGAGGCAGGAGGAGGTACAAAAAAACAAGATCACTTTAAAAGACAGTTTTGAAATATGACATTTGCACCCCTCTCACCATCAAGATTACTCTACCAGTAGCGTTCAATTTAACTAGAGTAGATGCTATCAAAAACTGTTAAGCACACAAATGTTTGTATTGGAGGAGAAAATATATTAATGGAGGTAAACTCATAAAATTCGTGCCAGACATTAGGAGAGTAACCATTTGGGTGATCATAGTAGGAGCGTAAAGGGGCCTCTGAAAGAGCCAATGGACTGTAAATGCAGGTCGAGACCAAGGTCATCTGTCACTAGTAGACACAGCAGGAGTAGATGATGGTCCTCTGCTGCTTTGGCCAGATTATGAATCCACAGGACCATAGCAATACAGTCCGTTTCCATGTAGTACTATAGGAGGGTTCCCCAGAGAGGCTTGAGGGTTGTCTAAGGGTGCAAAGTGATGGCACAGAGGTGCCCTAAAATGAAGCAGGCCCCACAAAATGTATTTTGCAGCAGTATCAAAATGCAGGTATTCCTCCTGCTTGTATGAGAGCTGGGAAAGTAGGTCTCAGTATCAGAGGGTAAGGAGCCCTCAGGGGTATGTAGGTTCAGAAATTGGTAGCAATTAAGTTAGCACTCAGGTAGAAACATACTGACAGCTGAGTGCCATTTAAACCAAAAAAGCAAGAATGCCAGGTCGGGTTTCCTTTTGTTGCAGAAACCCAGACAGGGCCAAGAAAACATACTGCATCTATCAAGTCTTAAAATGGAAACTGTATGAATGAATAGGCAGCAAACAGCCAAACTGAGCCCCAGGGTCTCTGGGCCCAGAATGCACAACGGGGTCATCAGAACCAGTACAAATTCTTGAAGTAAAACCAGTCCCCAAGATGTCTTCTATCTATTTTACATTGCAGGTAATCCTCCTGCCTGTGTGATGGTCAGAAAAGGCAGTAGTCTGTCACAAAGGGGCTGAGAACCCCTTGAGGTATTATGTACCCCAAAAGCTGGTAACATTGAGGCCGGCACTGTTTATGGTTTATTGAAAATAATCAGAAAACAGCCTTTGAGCACAAATTGCTCATTTGCAAAGGTTTCACATCATAAGAGAACAATACAGCAGACAAAACAGGGTACAAATAAGATACAAATTCATATAAGTCAGCTCAAGGGAGCCTCGTTGAATATACTTACTACGTAGTGTTTCAAAAGGTGGACATGGTAACTATGGTACAGTATCTACAAATAAATAACCCATTTGCAGTAATTTAAGGTAACAGTGAGTCATAGTGTAAAGCAGGCATGATCAACACATTTGTAGGAGCCAGGTAATAGCATACTATAAAATGCAGCAGGAAATGCTACCACCATAGTAGGGTCTAGTCAAGCAATTGGCATGCTGAGTTCTGGGTAATATTAGCTTTAAGAGCTCATTTGAAATGTGAGATTTTGGGCTATTGTGACAGGGAGTTTGTTTAGCCACTTAGATGCCGGTTAGTAAAGGAGCACTGATCCAGACTAGTTCTTAGCAGAGGGATTTCTAGAGGCCTGCTGGGTCATGCTTCATGTGGTGTAGTTGTTGTGGATGGGTCTCATGAGGGAATTAATGGCAGGTGGAGTAAGGTCTAGGAGTGCTTTCTTGACCAGTAAGATTGTTTGGTAGCGGAGCCTGGCAGAGAAAGGGAGTCAGTAAGGGCATATAGATTGCAAGTGTGTGTATTTGTGCGAGACAGTCACAAAGTGGCATGCTTTATTGAGCACCATCATGATTCTATCTAAGACCATGTCGGTGGCTGACCCATAGATTGGAAAACCAGAGTCAATGAATGAGAGCATGAGCTTGATACTGCCAGGTGTTTTGTTTCATCAGTTAGAGTCATCCTTTGTCTGTAGAGTGCTCCCAGCTTCCTATTTCCAGTCTGTACAATACTTTCCACATGCTCCTTGCATGATGGGTGTCATCTAGAATAACCCCAGGTATCTGAATGTTTACTTGCTCACTGTGGCACCCAGTGTGTTATGTAGGTTGAGCAGAGTAGTCTGTTCTTACTGTGTGTCCCTGTAAAGAGCATAGTTTAATTTTTTTGTAGTTAAGGACAATTTTATTGTATTTAAACCATGATTCTAAGACCTCAAAGCTGTGCTGGAGTTCTTGTGTAAGGTTGTTGTGCAGTGGGTTGCTGTAGTGGGCTGTAGGTGAGAACAACTTGGCAGTGGAGTGCCTAGTAATGTGGGAACAGCATAGCAATGCTAGAACAGTGTCTCATCCCGCTGTGGAGATTGAAGTCAGGCCAAAACATGCTGTGTCAAACATTTATAAATAGTATTAACATATATAAGTCTATGCAGTGAGAAACAAACTGTGCACTAGGATCTCTGGGCCAAAGATGGGGCCATTGGAGCATAGTGTCTGCGGTATGGAAATGAGATTATGTAGAACTTATTCACCAGCATTAGGTGAGCTGACTCAGTGATTTGGGTCCTTCTTTTGAGGGAACCTGCATCTTCTGCTCCTGATGAGGTAAGCAGAGGAAGAGGGATAGTTGCTGCCAGTTAGCCCAAAAATGAACAGTGGGAGTGACTGGGGATGGGTCCAGAGAAGTGGGGTATCTTTTTCCACTCTAGGAGAGGTGTCAGACTTGATTGCCAGGGCTGCAAATTGGTTTGGAGCAGAGAAAATTCTTGGGCTAGTCAATGAAGCTAGAGACATTTTACTTTGGCTGAGGGATCTGTCAGTTCTCCATGGGTGTCCTTTCTGTTAGGTCCACGGTTTCTCTGCCTGACCCTTTGTTTTCTGGCAAGTTGCGGGGCAGGGATCTTTGAGACCAGTGGCCTCAGCTCCTGTCTGCACTAGGAGGGCCCTTCTCTGGGCTTCAAATTTAGGTGCTGGGCGAGTATTCATTGGGGCTGGGGCTGCAGTCGGGTGGGTTATGGACAAGGCCCCTACTTTCTGCAGCATGCTGGGACCAGGTTCTGCAGCAGGATTACCATTGCCACAGAACTTCTGTGGTGGCAGTTTGTAATATTTCGGAAGTTCTGTGCACCAATGAACTGCCACATCACAGTGTCAGCTTGTCATCCTGACTTCGTCCATGGCAATGGCTACGGCAATTGGGATGGAGAATGCACAGTAACGCTAGTTAAAAACACACAGACTTTTAGAAATAATTTTATTTATTAAAAACTAAAACAAATCTGTCACTTAAGGTCATATCCTATTGCATAAATGAAATATGCGGAAGGGACCTTATGTGATAAATAAGTTATTTATATACTCATGCTGTTTACACCACTTGTGAGGTCCCCACTGTGTATCACTTATATAGTTATATGCAATCTGTAACATAGTTGTTCGTTTTTTAAATAAATTTCCCTTGTCCCCAGATCTCCTTCTCAATGAAACACACAAACCATATTTAAATTGGTTTCTCAGTCAGCAATTCAGTTTTATTCAAACAATCCTATATTCACAGACTAACTTCATCTTTTTCTTCTCCAAAATTATATCCATAATCACTTATAACACATCGTCAACAACATCCATTTTGATGACAAGTTCTCTGCACAATCCCTACCAGACTCACCCCACTTACAACCTGGCTGAAACTTGACAAAGGAGAACCAGCTGGATTTATTGGTTGCTAAGAGGCGCTAACCAGACCCATCACTCCAGGCCAAAATCCGATGGGAAGCAAAGCTTGATATTTCAATCTCAGACAAGCAGTGGTCTCACTGCTGGCATAGGACCCACCAGGCATGCAGAGATGGTAGGGCACACCTGATTATGAACAAAACCATACATAGATGGTATTACACCCCTGCGAAACTCCAAAGGCTGGACCTACTGCCTAATGGCGCCTGCTGGAGATGTGGGCAAGATGGGGTACATCTCTACCACATTCTATATACACACATCATCAACAACATCCATTTTGTCTTTTAACATTTTACATCACATTTTATTTAGAATTTCCTTTTCTCCTTCTCCCTAGATGTACATCTGGGGCTTCTTTTCCTCATTCTTCCTTTTGCTAGGGTATGGATATAAATCCATACCCTCCCTCATAACTCCCTGGTCATAAAACCCAGAGTAATCTCTCATTCCCAGCCTTGGTGGAAACCCAGGTAGTACCTCTCCCCTATTTTCTTTCCTCTTTTTTTCGTCATTTTTCCACCAGACCACCTCCAGCTTGCAAAGGATGGTGGCTTTCCCATTTTGACCCCTGTCCCCCACACTATTTTTTATTTACTTGGCTGCCTTCCATGCATCTATTGCCACCCCTGTCTCTGCCAACCATAAATCATTACCCATCCTGGACAAATGTACCCCGTCCAATCTGTACAAAGTCACCTGCTCCTTGATAGCACTGTGTTTTATAATACCACCCCAAACTCTTAGAACCAATCCCCTACCCTTTTATTCATCCTTCTAGCAGCATACTTTATTGCCTTATGCCTCCTAGCATAACTCCACACTCTGTGGCACCATTTCCGACCACATAGGCTGCACATTTTGCTACCATTCCTTAATAATTTTAGTGTCCTCTTTTATCTGGAAAAAATTTCCAATCATGGCCTGGTACACAGGTCATTGCCTCTAAGATGTATAATTACAAGGTGTGGCTCTGGATTTGTTGTCCATATTTCCTCTAGTAATGGAAGTAACTGTGGCCATCGCATCCCCTCAAGCCTGAATGAGCATGTGAAAGGATCAAGTGCTAGCTGGCAGTTCATTTGGTAACAGAGGCGGATTGGCAGTGCTCCTGTAAAAATCAGGTTGCACTGTGATTGTTGATCTCCACAGTTTACATGGGTGCTATGGGGAACCAGGATATGTAATGTGTTAGCATATTGAGCGTTTCGATTTGAGGGACAGTTACAGAGTGGTATTCAACTGGCACCTATTTCTATAGCAGCTTCTAGTGAAAGCATGCCACTTTCTGCTCTTACAAAAGCAGACAGTGCATCTTGAGATAGTTTTAACATAACTTTAAAGAAAAAAAACTGATTCTACATTACCTGTTTTTTTAAACCAATACCCAATATCTGACTTCCATTCATCAGCTGATTTTTTTTTTATTTTAGCCATATATACTTCTTTTAGTGCCTTGAATGTACCCCCCAGCAAAAAGTTGTCAGAATCTGTTAACCCCAATGAAGTTTTATTGGTAGTCAACTTAATGTTTTTAATTTGAGGATCCTAACTTAGGTCACTGTCAAAGTAACACCCAGATAACAAGGCACTAGGTCAAGATGCGTATTCAATTACATCATGGTCAAGAACCATACAGTAAATATGATGCTGACAAAACAGCACCCAAGGAAAATGCTACCTGCAATAATAATGCCAGTGGTAGCAGTCCAAAACCAAGGGAAGACTGCTACCATGGGTAACTAAAACCAAAACTTGTTTTGTCAGGGCTCTGCCACGCACCTCTGAAATTGAGGCATCCCTCCCACCCTCCCCCAATATCTATATAATCAACTCCATGAGGGTGGAACTCTGGAACAGGGAGAACCTTGGTGGGGAACTCAGGCAACACAACAGTCGGGGATGCAGACTAAAACTTAGGAGGGAATGGAATACACAGTAAATATAAAAATGGGAGAAAGAAAAACAAAGACAATATAACAATTGGGAGACCAGAAACAGAACCCCCATCTCTGGGTCTCCTTTACTCTAGGTGCTAGTTCCTTAGCCTCTCCACCATGGGAGCAGCTTGACCAGGCACCTCTCTTCTAGCTCCTTGACTCTTTCTTCCTGTCTGCCTTGACGGCTCCAGGGGTAGCAGTAACTAACTTGTGCTATGCTTCCCCATCGCTGTCAAGGCAGATGTGGTTTTTGAAGCACTGTTTTGACAGCACTCTTATTGAAATGATGTTTCCACCCAGTACACGATAATAATACTGTCTTATTTCTTCAAATTCTATACCTTCAGTCACCCAGTTTTTTTGTTCAAATTTTCTTTTTCTTCAAGTTTTTATCTTTGTTTTCTTGCTACTGATTTCAAGATACAACTTCGTAAGGTGACTATTCACCACTGCCATACCGCTCCTTAGTCCTAATTCTGACATGATAAGAGAATAACATTATCTGTGTGTAACACCAGTTTAATATATCTTTCATTAATTGTAGGGGCAAAAATATATGTTAGGTCCATAGACTGTATTAAAGTTTCTATGTATGAATTAAATAATGAAAAAACTTTTATTAAAGTGCAAAATGCAAAAACAAACAGACCACCCTGAAGCTCAGGCCAACCACACCTCAACCAGTTTCACACCACTGTGCATCCTCAGGAGGATATTGTTGAGGTGAATACCTCTGTCCCCCTCAGTTCATTTGATATTCTTGATTCACTAATGAATCAGGGTCCTTGAACTGCACTCGTCTTGTGCTTGGTCTCGGTATTGGGAGGGGGGGGTTGGTGTGGCAAATCCACCTCTCCTTCCTTTAAAAGGATCCTCATTATTTCTGAATCACTAGTACTGGTATAATACAATGGCGATTCACCCCTGTTATGTAGGATTGATTTGGGTTGATCCTCAGTTTCAGAATACTGTAACCCCAGACCTTCTCTATGACCCCCATGATTCCTCCCCCTTCTGAAAGATCAGTTAGGGTTTTATTTCAAGTAAAACACCCTATTAAATTACACATTTCAAAGCTGATCGCAAATCTGAATAAAAGATTGTGGGCCTTTAGAAGGACAAGCCACTGTATTAACATGACAGCGCATAAGAACATTGTAAATCAGCTACTCATACCAGTAATGGACTATGGAAGTCACATTTACAGCATGATAAACAAAATCCATCTCAATAAGCTAGATGTACTATATAACTGAATGGTCCATTTTGTCCTTAGATGTGATTATAAAACTCACCATTGTTTAATGTAACCAAGAGCTAAATTGGCTCCCATTAGAACAGAAACAAAAAATGGTTTGAGCAAATCAAATGTATAAAATAGCAATAGATTCTAAACCCTTATATTTAACTGAGAAACTGAACAAACTGGAACATAAATACAACCTAAGAAATAAATGTGTCAGAGAACTGAGACTACCTAAAATTAGATACAAATTTGGAGATATGACATTTTCTTATAATGTATTAACTACCTGGGCTAACATTAGTGGCCAAGTTAAATCTGCCAAAACAGTAAAGAGTTTTTACACTCAATTAAAAAAGGCTCTGTCTTGCAGATGTATGTGTAATGGCTGAAATTTTTCACATCCAGCTACACATTCCCTCAAATCTTGGTTATTTAATCTGTTGCTTGTTTCATCATGTAAATTAGTGTTTATTTGTAGATTGTCAACAAATGTATTGTCTATTATGCATTGTTAGATAATTATTGACTATATGTTTGTTATATGCTGATCTGTACATTTATAATTTAATACAGGACCACCTTGAAAATAGGACCTGATCCTAAAGGTGATGCATGAGCTGTTCCAGCTTTCTATTTTTTCTGTATTAAAATAAAGATTTTATTACTACTACTATTAAGTAGATAATCCTGTCTATCTCTTTCAAACTTCGCAATTTTCATTCCTTAATTTTAAAATCCTCTTTTAATACAGTGCTTTTTTAATTTTTCTTCCAGAGGTGTAAACTTTGGATCCTCCTTAAACAAACAAAAAAAACTACTGCCTCTTTGGCTTCTGGATTTAATGGACACAATATCGTGCTTCAAAAGAATCAATAGTGGATTCAGCTGACCTCCATTTTTAACTCCAGCCAATATTATGATAGTGTCATGGACACATCAGGACCTTACTACAGCCCATTGGTGGGCTACTATTTTCTGATACATCTGATATTTTACATACACTTTAAAACAATTACCTGATTTTGCTATAATTTTATAGTGGGTATATATGGACAAGTTCTTTATAGCACTTATTTAATTATTTGTTATGAATTGAACATCTTGGCTAAAAGCTATTAGCTTTATATGAATAATATAATAATATTATAACTGGTGGAGTTATTAGTGTATACTATCATTTTTAATGGCTTAAGATTTTGTGTGTTATATATATATATATATATACATATATATATACATACATATGTGTGTGTGTGTTTTAATTGCATTGTCACTTTAATAGATGCCTTTTTATGGTGAATGAATGCAGGGGACAGCACCTCCTGAGGGCGCTGGTGGTGTGAAACCAGTTGGGCGTGGTTGGCTTGAGCTTCCAGGGCAGTCTGTTTTGCATTTGCACTTTAATAAAGTTTTTGCACAGTATCCTGCAGTGCCGTCATTGCTGCTTTGTAATTGGATTACTGTGTGCATGCAGAGTGGTTGAGGAGTTGGAATTGTTTCTGTTATCATGAATTAAATAATGAAGGGGCTAAAAGACATTCCTGCTTTACTCCAGATCTTATACTAATTTGTTCTGTCAGATTGCCTTTCCAATCAAATCTGACATGAGCTAGCATTGTTACGTAACATTTTAATAATGGACAATAGTTATTTATCCTTCCCATATTTTTTTATATTTTCCATAAAATATACCTATTAACTGACTCAAATGTCAATTTTATGTCAATGAACATTGCTTATATTTTAACATTTTTCTTTATAACATATTTTTCTAGAATATAATTTCAAGTAAATAGAGGTACATCATGAAAATCATTCTTATATGGTGACATTATTTGCTTCTCATTTACCCATTCTTCTAGCCTATCCAAAAGTGTACTCAGATATATTTTTATTGTTATTGGGAGCATTATAGTTGTCCTATAACATGTGGGGCCATGTTTGGGACCCTTTTTGAATAGGGGTACTATGATACCTAAATTCCAATCTTTTGGAATGGTCTTATATTAAATATTAAGTTAAGTAGTGCAGTTAAAGCTTTTGCCCACTAGTCTACATTATTTTGCAATAATCTGCAATCCCTGGTATTTTATTCTGTTTTGTACCATTATTGCATTGGCTACTTCTATTTTATAGAAATGAACTTATGTTATGTCATCATATTTTCATTGACAATATTCTCCACATCATGTACTTACAAAGTTGGTCTCACTGTCCTAGATATAATGAAAAAACATGGGTTTATTTTGTAGATGATGTTCCAAAGTTTTTATTCATTCATCAAAGCAGCAGTTTTCTCAGGTAGGGGAGCTGTTTGTTGTCTGCTGCTTTGATGAATCAATAATTTGGAACATATCCTAGGCATAGCAGTGTTTTCATGATATCCAGGAGTATGAGCTCAGCTTTAGTAAGTACCTGTTTCTCTTTTTGTGGAGCACCAGTGTTGCTGGCCATAGTTGCCTGTGAAATATGTTCCCCACGTCATGTTTGCACCTGTACATAATAGACATTATACACATTTTTGAAGTGTGCTACTCATGTTGCAGGACTAATCATAGCCTTAATATTGTAGTTTATATTATTTTTGTTGGTTCCTAAACCTATGAGCAACCACAATTGTTTGTTATAGTTCTCATAAATAGCATCAGTCTTGTATTATCTGTTTTTATTCAGTAGTATATTCCCATGTTCTTTTTTAAGTTGACATAACTTTTAATAAAGATTGTATCACATCTCTTTCTAGTGAATCTACCAACTTGAATTAGTTGTTGTTTACCATTCTTACATTCAGTATCAAACCATTTCATTGTTCCCCAATTTTAGTAGTTTCAAGTGTTCCCATATTGCTAACTTTCCCACAATTGTGTCTATAATATATTCATGTGCTTTAATGTATTTGTCTGTTATATCCCAGAGCCTTTATCATGTCTACTAATTCCATTCTAACTTATTTTTCATTTCCTCATCTTCTAGAATAGAGTAATTTTTTTTCTTTACTAAACAGAGTCCATTTTATTATTTTTCCTCTAGTGATGCACATAGAACACTAGAAGATGCAGGGAGTAGTGCAGTGCAATGGGTGTGGGGCAGCAGTGTTCAAGAGAACAATCTGGATGTTGCGGTGCTGCCCCATATGCAGAGCACCTCTCTGGGCTGGGAAGAGGTAGCAAGTCTCTGGGCTGAGCTGGCAGGAGTACTGGTGGCCTCTGCCCCCACACAGAGCCATCATGTCCACAACCACTACCTGGGCAGAGGTTGGCTGGACTACAGTGGGCTCAGGAGATTGAAGGAGGGATCAGAGGCACATCCCCAACTGGTTCAACTCTAGAATTCCTATGGTGTCCTGGAGAAGTGGACAAGCCCCAAAAGTGAACCTGGGGTTATGACCATGGAGGATGAGTGGGTCCTTCCAGAGGGAGACCCAGGAGTGGGAGGTACAGGACCCCAAGGAGGAAGAAGCTACTCCTGGTGGGGGTCTCAATAGTCTGGGGAATGGGTCTAGTCACAGATAGCAGGGTGGAGAAGGAGGACAAGCACCTTCCAGGAGGCATCGCTCAGAGGGAAGGGGAGAAATCCAAATAATTGCCATAGCGGTAGCAGAGGGGGCTGGAGGCTGTTGTCCACCTGGGGACAAATGGCCTAGCCAGAGAAAAGGTGAGCATAGAACAGGTGCAGGGGACTTCAGGGAATTGGTAGTTGCCTTGGGAAGGAGCAGAATCTGTAACTTTCTCAGAGGTGCTGCCAGTACAGGGCAGGGTGGAGACTATGAATCTATGCATCAAGCAGTTCAACACTTGGTTGAAGGGCTGGTGTGAAGAAAAGGGTTTTGGCTTCACTGAGGACTGGTGACCCACTTGTAGAGATGGGGGCCTGTACCAGGGGGATGGCCTGTATCCATCCAGGGAGGAAACTGCGGCCCTCAATAAGAAGTTTAAATGCTTCCTTGGCAAGCATTTAAATTAGCCAAGGGGGGCAGCTGGGAGCAAGGAGACTCATGTAGCCCACTCCCACAAGTTAGAGAAGCTAGCAGAGTGGATCAAGGGGAAAAGAAGGTAACACATATTACTGTGCTCAAAGGGGATGGCAGAGAGAGGAGGCAGCAAAAGAAAACAACCAGAGTAGGAAAGAGGGACAGGAAGGAAAAGTCAAAACTGAAGGGGCAGGCAGCATAACTTGGACAGCCATGTATACAAATGCACGCAGTCTGGGAAATAAAATCCCAGACCTGACAACCTCAATGGCAGAGGCTAACCTGGACATTGTGGCAATCACTGAGACATGGTACACTGGAATCCATGACTGGGAGGTGAATGTACCAGGGTATGCACTGTTCAGGAGGGATAGGAAGGGAAAAAAGGGGGCATGGCCCTTTATGTCAGGGAGGGTATTAAAGCAACAGAGATACAGGGTAGATAGGGGGAGGCCAAGGCACTGTGGGTCACAGTTGAGGCAGGCAATGGCAAAGCAATTCACACAGGAGTGATCTACAGGCTCCGGCACAGCGGGAGGAGGGAGACAGTGCAATAGTGGAGAAAATACATGAGATGGCATCAAAGGTAGAGGTACTGCTGCTGGGTGATTTTAACACACCAGATGTGGACAGGACCATCCCAGTGGCAGCTTCAGCCAGGAGTTGAGATATCATAGAAGCCTTGCAGAGGCAGGCTCAGACAGTAGATGCAGGAGCTCACAAGGACAAGGCAATTCTGGACCTTGTACTTACCAATAGGAAAGGATTTGTGGAAGTCTGTGTAGATGGACACCTAGGGTCCAGTGACAACCATACAGTATGGTTTAAGATAGGTACAGCATCACAGGTGAGCCACACAAAGGCAAGAGTCCTGTATTTCAGGAGGATGGACTTTGCAAGGATGGGAAGGGATCAAAGAAGCCCTATCGCATGAGAGGTGGGAGGAGGGGCTGAGGAGCAGTGGGCACATATAAAACAAGCCATAGTGGAGATGACAAATCAGTGCATTAGGCTGAGAAAGAAGGGAAATGAAGGAGCAGACCACTATGGTTCTCGGGGGGGGGTGGCAGGAAAGGTTAAGGACAAAAAGGTGGCTTTCAGAAAATACAAGAGTCACAGAGGGATGAGGATAGGGGTGTGCCCAGAAAGGCAAGGGGAGCAGGAAAGACAGTGAGGAGGCGAAGGTGAAGACTGAGGAAAGTTCGCTGAACAATAAAAAGGGGACAAGACTTTCTATACGTACATAAATGAAAGAAGGAAGCCAGGAGAGGTATTATAAGACTCAGAGGGGAGGAAGGGGAGTGTGTGGAGGGGGACCTAGATAAGGCATTGATACTGAATGAATACTTCTGCTCAGTATTGTAGACCTCCTTGTCCTAGTATCCCTCATGGAGACTGCCTTCAGTTCACAGTATAACGGAAAACAGTATTATGATGCAGTGTTATATTTGTGGTCTTAGCACGCCACCTACTGATATTAGTTAATATGCAAAGCTTAACATAACCAATTGAAAGGCTCTGTTGTTACCCAAAAGTAACACTAGTCAGCAATATTACTTATCTATGTGTACATGCAAAAAGTTATAGTTTTGGGTGCCAGGCGCCCACCTAATCCATCAACAAGAGCCGTGCACTGCTCGGCAGATGAGACATTACTCAGGAACTGGACTTTCTAAATGCAGAAATATAATATTATGTAAGTTTTTGTTCACTTAGTTTTCTGCATGATCACCGGTGTTCAGAGGTACCAAACACACAGTTGTTTAGGTAAGCTCTTTTATGAGTGTACCGGAGAATAAACCTTATAGTCTGCCACATCTGTCTCTGTGTAGTGTTTTGCCTTCAGGTCAGAGTATTCTGTCAGAACCAGCTAATAAAGTAGCGACAGTGGCAGGACCTGATTGGACAGAACTGAACCAGAGCAACCAAAGGTGTTCAGAAGAACGGGCATGGGATAACATAGGTGAGAGAACCTGTGCCCCCTTGTTCGAACATTATACAGAATAACTTTCAGGTACTTCCATGCCTGGATGGGACCAGGATCATGGAAGGTGATCAAACCTACACCCCCTCATTCTACAGTGGAAAGGAGTCTGAGGGACTCTGTATACCGCATGTCTGCCTGATTGCAGGACATAAAGTGGATCGATACACTTTGTACTCTCGATTAGTGCAGGTAAAAGCAGACCTCTTTCCAATATGGCCATCAGTACAGAGCTGAAACTAGATGACTCAAACTTTCTAGTCTTTCATGGGGGGCTGGGCCAATTTCACACTGGATGCATCCGATATAGTATGTGTGCACCCTGTAGTCAGAAATGCAACCTATGGCTAAAAAGCATGACTAGAAGACTCACATGGTAGCCGCCCTGTACACTGCCATGCAAGCAGTGGAAATGGAGGTCTTAGCTTTGAAAAAGGAGCTAGGGTCTAAAACCCATGACATGAGTGAGCTGCACAGCAGTCTGGAACAAGAAATTCAGAGGGTCTGCAATGAAGCTCAGAGTGAATTGCATTGTACTGTACAGGTTAAGGAGAAGTTGAAGAGGATTATGAAAGGATTTTGCAGGATAAAAAGCATGCATTACAAATGAATCATTTGCTGGCTAGTAAGAATACTTTGTGGAGTGAAAATGAGGAGTTGTATGATGAGTTGGGAAAGTGTCAGGAAGCATTGGACAGCGAGATTAGGAAAAATCGCAAAGTGAGCACTGCGTACATAGTTTTGCAAGAGAATGTGAGTAAAAGACAGTACAAAGGCAGGGTAAATCACTCACAATGTCGAGCCAAGATGGTGAAGTTATGCCAACAGTTGGGAATCCTGAAGGGTCATGCGTAAGCTATCGCATCACTCTCGCCCATTGACCTGACATCATCGGAGGATGATGACAGCAATGACAGAGAAATCCAAGATGCTGGTCCTGGGCTCCGTGGATGGAAGCCTTGACATCCACCAGTTGCTGCTTTAAATAAGCAGGACAAGAAAGAGGTAGAAACGATGAATGATCTAGCGATCATGAAGGCTGGGGTCTCTGAGGCACAGTCCATGGCAGTCCGACATACCATGACTGACATGCTTGAAAAGGAGGTGCTGAAACAAACCCTCATTCAGGGCATGGCCATAGCCATGGCCAAAGCTGTCATCAAAACCATGACAACCAAGTGGAAGGGGCATTCCCCAAATGCTCTGCAGTCAGCCCAGGCCATCCAAACAATAGTGGACAAAGTGGGCCACATGGGCCATAATGACAATTTGAGCTGTCATTTGGAAAAAGTGAAAAGTCACTGTAAAATGCATAGCCTTCCACCCAAGCACAGAGTTCGGATCCTGAGACAAACTATTGTCCGTACACTCTGGGCCAAACTGTCCGAAATTATCCAGTCGAACAACAAAGCCAAATCTGAAACTGTCACAGCTGCCTTCCTGGCAGCAGACAGCTCTAGCCTCATGGGTGTAATGCTGGCCCATTTGGTCAAACAATATGCCGAAGAGATGCCAGCCCAATATGACAGCTGCTTGTGACTGGTCTACCAAACCAACAGAACCATGACTGGGGAGGACTCAGACCGAGACTCAATTGGAGTACAGAGTTTATTTTGAAAAAATCTGAGTCCAGTCTCCATGAAAAGGTGGAAGCAATGGTGTTTCCGGGAGGGACCACTTGCACAACATCCAGGAAAGGGTGAAATGGCCTTCCAAATTTATGCCCAAAGCCTGACTTCCAAGGCCAAAGTCACTGCAGGTGCAGCCCAGCACCAAACCATCTGCCCATTATGTGGTGGAAGGAAAGCTCAAGAAGTTCCAACAGAACAAGGCCTCCAACAAGAAGGGTGGTGGGCAAAACAAGAACAACAAAAATATCAGCCCAAATCAAACCAACAGGGCTAGAAGAGATGTAAAGCACAGAGACTGGCCCTTTTACAAGGAGCTAGCTGAAGAGAACAATCGGTTCTGGGAATTCATTTTTCTTGCAGGCAAAATGGTTCTACTGCTCCTTGTATATATGTAAATTGTTGTATACATTCATTTCTTGCCATTATATTGTTATTTATGCTATTCTTGTCTATGTAATAATATTTGTATTCTCATTTGTATGACCACTCAGGTCCATCTTGTAAATGAGCTTTGCTCAATGATGTTCGCCTGAATAAATAAAGATTTTGATTGATTGATTGATTGATTGAATTCATGGCAAACATTCAGTCGGCAGCAACGAACCTACCAATGTTACCAGCTTGGACTGTTGCCACAATCCCATCTGCCCCTTGGTGGAGGAAATGCCTTAAGAGACCAAAAGGACCCATAAACAGAAATCTCCCTATGCGGAGGTATGACAAATGCTCTGTGACATGATCCTCATTGGTGATCAAAGCCAAGATGGAGCAGACTGACGGTGTCAGGCCCAAGTCCAGATAGTCACCACCATAGTGACTGATGATTCCGGACATCCTTAAGTGGAAGCGCTGGTTGGGGGGCACCAACTTGAATTATGCATCAAGATGATCCATCACTGTCTTGGTCAACAGGGAAATCCACGTCTGCCCAAAACTTTGAGGGGACTGTAATAACAACTTACAGGTCCAAGCCAATACCAATGGTCATAGGTACCTTGGAAGTAAAGCACTGTTTTGACCTAATGGTGTTACATCATCACCACAGCATTCTGGGAATTGACTTCCTAGCATGCAGTGGATGTGTGGTAGACCTAGTCAACTGGCTATTGCTTCAAATGCCTGGCTGGTGTTCAGTGATATTCATCTCTGATTCCCATGTTGTGGCCACAGTGAAACCTAATGATGCACAATATGACATCATAGTCATGCTGCAAAACCATGAATGGTTTCTCAAGCTCAAACCAATTGTGGAAATCCATCAAGCAGCCTTTGCAAAACAGACATGATTGTGGGAGAATGAATACTCTCATCCAAGTGGCTGGTGATGAGCCACCTAGACAAACACAATATCCATTCCCTACATAGGCAATACCCTCCTTGAGGGTGACCATTGACTCTCTCCTGAAGCAAGGGGTCCTTAGATCCTGTGTGTCCACAGTTAACTCTCCCATTTGATCAATGAAGAAGCCCAATTACAACCAGAGGCTCATCATTGACTACCAGAGACTCAATCAAGTCACCCCTCATTGTGCCCTACTGTGGCATCTGACCCAGACATGCTCAAATTCCTAAAATCTGAACACAAGTGTTTCAGCACTTTGGACATCTCCAATGACTTTTGGTCTCTTCCACTCGCCCCTGAGAGCCAATACAAGTTTGTCTTCACCTTTGAGGAAAGACAGTACACATGGAATTGCCTCCCACAAGGATTCCACAACTCACCTTCCTCTGTCACATCCATATGAAGGAGGCCATTTGGAACTTTCAACACCACAATGCCTCTTACAGTATCGTATGATCTCCTCCTGACAACCAAGACTTTGGAGAATCATCTAAAGCTCCTGGACAAACTTTTAGGCCTACTGCAGAAAGCAAGCCTCAAATGCAAGCCTACAAAAGTACAGTTGTGTCAACCAGAAGTCTACTTTCTGATTCTGCACATCACCACTGAGGGCAGAAGCTCTTCCCTAGACAAGGTACAGGGCATCCAGGACTTGCCACTTCCAACAAGTGTGGTTACACTGAGACATTTCTTAGGTATGGCCAACTACTCGGGACTTTATTTGCAGTTTTGCATGAAAGGCTGCACCTCTGTATGAATTACTCAAAAGGATGTTCCCTGGCATTGGGAACCTGAGCAACAGCTGCTGTCACTTCTCTGAAAAAGGCATTGGCCTCAGCCCCAACATCGGTCAATCCAAATCCAGATCTTCCATTTAATTTGGAAACTGCCACTTCTGAAGCAGGCATGTCAGCAATTTTGGCACAAAAGGCAGATGGAACCCTTAAACCCATTGCCTATACCTCCTAAATGCTTTCCCCTGTGGAACAGAAGGGTTCCATGTCACCGCAGCAGCAGGAAATTTGCTGACTGTCACTACAGCGACGGCACAATGCCGCCAATTGGCATTGTGCCATTGCTGTACAAAAGTGTCCCCCAGTGCTGGGGGCTCTTCCCCCTACACTTTAGATAACCAACTATGAGTCAGAGTTGGTTCAGGGAAGGGGGTGAACTCACCAGAGACAGCAGTGTCTGGGAACCAGCAGACCATCACAGCAAATTGTTAATTTTGTCACTGTGATGGTCTTCGCTCTGTTCCAATAGCTGTAGAATGGTATACTGGCAGAAGTTCTCTTTGTGTAAGAGAAGCCTTTTTGGGCTGTCATGCATATCACCTTCATTATAGGGTTTTCAGCTATTGTGTTACATACCAGCCACACCTCGACCAACTTTCTGCTGAATGACAGAATCAAAGATGGAAATGTGCCTGCGCCAGACTCACTCATTGATCACTGCTGCTGCAAGATGGTGGCATCACCATCCTTCCCACCAAAATGCCATCCATTTGGTACATGGTCTCCTGTGCCTAGGAGAACCACATGAGTGTGGTCTAGAGCCACCAGTTCTACCAGACCCATGTCCATTCCTGCCAGCCACAGAGGGATTGTAACAGATCCTGCATTTTACCTCATCTTTACAGTTGGATCCTCCTCATACTTTGAGGGAGACCAAATTGCATGTTTGGGGTTGTTTCTATCTACAGCAGGAAACACCATTGAAGTATCCAGAAAGTGTACCATTCATCTTCACAGTATGGAGAACTTGTTGCTGTGGCATATGCTGTGGAAGTAGTCCAGCAGGGAAAAGAGGATAGTCATTTTCTTTGATTCCTCATGGGTGTATAACTCCATGACAGACATTCTTCCCTTTTGGAGAACACATGATTTTGCCTCATCAGAGGGTTCTCCAGTAAAATACAGAGATCTGTTCATCTACATCATCAGCCTTGCTGAGCAATTCCTTTTCAGACTGTACATTCACAAGGTAAAGGCCCACTCTAAGGCTGAACCTTTTCATGATCAGAATGATTTGAGCAGACACCTTGGCTAAGGATGGAGCTCAAAGGTGGGAGGTGTGGATAATTCCTCCTCTCACTGAGGCACACATAGTAGCTGCAAACAAGGTACATAGATACATAGATACTGATGGCAGATAAGGGCCTTTGACCCACCTAGTCTTCCCAATTGTGCATGTAATTTTGCATCTTCAAGCTTCTCTTGAACTGGATTGTCCCTTCTCCAACTGCTAGGATCCCCTGATGCATATCCCAAGCATTCTTGAATCCTGTAATTTTTCAGACAAAGTAGTCCCTCTGGAGCTCAATGCAGTACAGAAGACAGATCCAGAGATCAAAGAAGTATTTGATTACTCCTCTAAAGATGTGGAGAAGGAGATGTTTACAAACAATCCATTCAAAAGACATGTGGATAACCTTCACTCTCTGTAGACCAATAGCTGGTATTTCATCAATCTGAAAAATCTTTCACTCAGAAACTTTGGGTTATACCCAAAATACTCAGACCTGAGTTCATACAACAGGTCCACGATACCCCAACAGGTGGACCCAAGACCCTACAGAGATTGAGAGCTGCTGGTTGGTGGCCAGGGATGACAGTGAATGTCAACATTATATAGACAACTGCATAACTTGTACACAGAACAACCCAATCCCTGGCAATAAAATGCAAGACTACCATGCCAGAGGCAATCAGGTCCTGGAATGCCACACAAGTTGATTTCATTGGACCCTTGCCTCTCACCAGCAGAAACAACAAACATGCACTTGTGATCACAGATCTCTTTTCCAAATGGATAGAAGCCTTTCCTTGTTGAGCAAACACCAACAAAACTACTGCCAAAATCTTAGTAGATCAAGTATTTACCAGGTGGGGCCTACCTCTCAAGGTAGACTCTGACAAAGGAACCAGTTTCATAGGTGAGTTGATGCAAGAATGTTTAAATTTGCTAGGTGTCAGTCAGAAGTTTCATATTGTATACCATCCCCAATCATCAGGACAGGTAGAGAGAGCAAATAGATCAAACTCATGTTATGTAAGTTTGCAAATGAAACCCCCAAAGGCTGGGATACCATGTTACTCTTACTCCTAATGGCAGTCAGGGGGACACCAGCAACAGCTACCCAGTATACTCCATTCAAGGTAATGACTGGGAGACAAATGAGACTACCTGAACACCTGTGGATTGGTCTCAAAACCCCTACTGCAGACAAAGTGTCCATGGACACTTATGTTGCATGATTGAGAGACAACCTGGTAAAAATTCACCTGTTTGCAGTCCAAAATCTGGGTTATGCCCAACAGCAGTCCAAAATGTACTTTGACAAAATGTCAAAGAAGTTGATTAACAAGTAGGGGACCACGTCATAGTACTGAAATTCTCCACCACAGCCAATCCATTTCAGAACAAATGGGAGGGTCCCTATGATATCACCAACAAATTAAGCCCAGCAGTGTACCAAGTACACCTCACAGACCACAAAGAGACAACCAAAAAGTGGTTCCATGTGAACCAACTCTAGCTCTTCAAAGGTAATTAAACTGTTTCTGATTCATGCTCCCACCTCCTACCAAGGGAAGGGGGATTTGCAAGTTAACCCATTTTCTGTTTTCTTCTCTTTTTAGCAACCATGATGTACCTCCTCTGCCTCCTACTGGCACTGATGAGCACAATAGAATTGACCGAAATCAAGAGGACACAAGCATATTTGCTCCTTCATCTCCTGACCTATGAAACCCCACATGGTACCCTATCATCTGATTCCACCACAGGAGTGGCTGTCAATGTTCCCCAAAAAGTTGTCACTGTTCAAGAAGCCAAGGATGCCTACTGCAATGCTATGGTGGTATTACCTGACCAATCTACCCTACTGATAGAGTGGAAAACTGACAACCTCAATGGACAACAAATTCCTGTGGCCTGCCTTTCCAAAGGAACTTTCCAAGGCTGGGCAAACTCCTGCATTGCCCTTGATGGAACTTTGTCCATTTAGCAAACCCAACAGCAGTACACAGGTCTTTACAATCTCACAGCTATAATGAATCCAGACTTTTGTACAAAGTTTCCTAATGACACTTCCTGTCAATTGTGTTCTAGTCATTCAATGGCAGGCGCTGCATTTTTCCTTTCAGTACTCCCACCTTCAGAAGATGATCCTATTCAATGCCCAATCCAAGAACCAGGTCCACCTGGTGGCCTGGTAGCAACTTCATTACCCAGGACTCTAATCAACAAAATGCAGTTCATGCATGTGCCAGTGGTATTAAATCTTACTCACCGGAACATGGCTGAATTTGACTACTGCCTTTACAAATGCTTCTATATTTCATGCTGTAATGTTGTTAGGTTTAATGGCAGCATATCATGTACATATACAAGACCCTGTAGCCGGCCCATACCATGGAACATTTAGGTGTGTTCCGACATCCCAAAAGGGCTGCTTGTGCAAATGTAGTAGTCACAAAAGGTGCTGTTACAGTTTATTTTGCACTGTGATGTCAATTTGGAACCAAGCAAATTTTGCTACAATTAAGAGTCAAACACGAAAAGTTAATGATGGTTTTTCACAAGAAGAAAGATTTACAGTATACAACATGCATGATATTGCACTTTTGTTTAATGAGTCCAAAAATAAAATTAATGAATTGAAGTTACAGAATAATAAAGAAGCCTCCGAGCATCCCATAGGCAGGGAAATAATTTTTTCATCTTATGGTAACTTTGCTATTAATCTGATTACAAATCTCTTCCAGGATCTGAAATTGAGTAAAATCCCAGCCATATGGCTAAATAGTATTGCCCTGGATGCTGCACACTTACATGCACCAACAGCTGCATTGATGAGACTTTCTTTTTTCCTAGCTATAACAAGAAACTTGGGCTATGTTACTCATCACCCCATCTGGGGACCCTGTTATGACACACGCCAGTGTACTTTGCAAGAGACAATGTATGTGACTTTTTCACAGTGTCTTTACCATGTTTTGATCCAATATAGTCTGTGTTCAACAAGCTGACAACCATACACTCCATGGGTCATCTTTGTATTTTTTGTAGACTTTGTTTCTCACTGGGACCGAGGAACTCTCTCAGCTACCTTGCCAGCCAGGCTCTACCTCCCAGTCTGAGCTTGATATTCCAGGCAGACCCGTCCAGCAGATCCCTGGCTCTGAGCCCTCCAGGTGGGACTGCCCAGCCTGGCGCTGTATCTACAATCAAATCGCCAGGCAGGAGTTGGCAGACACCCTGGAAATTGAGCCCGATGTTGGGAGTGTGGCCTAGACTGGGGACACTCGCCTATCCTCAGTCTGGGGTTCTTTTTCTTTAGGTTGCCTCAGAGCCAGACATTCTGTGACACCTACACGGAGAAGCCATGAGCATCTGTGCCTCCTCCCTTACGTTCCAGGCACAGAGTGGTACCCCAGTCTCCACTAGATTGTCACTACTGTGCCGTGGATCCCCAGAACCCACCCCAGGGAGAGGAGAGCTGTCCTCTGAATGCTCAATCCTCTCCCTCCCCTGCTGACCCCCGATAGCCTGGGCTTGTTCCTGAACCCAGGTTGCCGGTGTGGCGTGAGCTGTGGCATCCAGCACCTCAATCCTCAGTGCCACCGGGCCAGCTCCATGGGCCATCTTGAGGGAAATAGCTACCATGAATGCAAGGACCTACCTCCTTTGCTGGTGTTTCATCCTCAACATGATGCCTGGGTCACCCTACATAGACTGTTGTGCCAAACAGAGCCACCATTACTTGTGCAGATGTGATGTTTTCAGTGTAATCAAGCCAGTTTGTGGTTATGCTCCAAGTTTTATGGACTAGTCTTGTACCCTTCATATGGACCTTTTTGCAAATAACACTGCTAATGCTACATCCATATCTGCTGAAGACAAGCCAACTACACCAAAGCAGGACAACTCCAAGGCTTCCATGGTCGTTTCTCCTGAAGACATCCAATGCCTCACCAACTCTTCCTTTAATTGCCTTTTTCTTCTCACCAAGTGGAGACTTCCTGAAGTTCGTGTGTCATACAACTCTGATGGACTTTTTTGTGTTGTAACCAACCATAAGACTCTTACCTATGGACCTTTGATTTGCAACATCTCCATGCCCAACTTTTGCTTTGTCCCACAGCAGAGCACTGTCATTGGCCATATGGTTATCTCCCGTGTTCCACCCTGAAACCAGATTATATTGATAGTGACCCTGACTATCTTGATAATACAAAATCACACATGCCCACACAATGCAAAGCATCATGGGCTGCATATGCAAATCACCACAGAATGTTATGCTGGTTCAACTTTAAGCAGAATTGCATGGTGCCGAAAGGTCTCTCACACAGTTTGCAAAGGGTGCTAACAGATGACAGACACGTGTTTCATCTAGCTGGTCCATTCCACTGGGGTGTCAAACAGATGAGGCATACTGATGAGTCCTGGTAGGACCCTTTGCAAACTGTGTGAGAGGCCTTTCGGCACCATGCAATTCTGCTTAAAGTTGAACCAGCATAACATTCTGTGGTGATTTGCATATGCAGCCCATGATGCTTTGCATTGTGTGGCATGTGTGATTTTGTATTTTCTTGAAACTTGGCTTCCCAGCCAAATGCCCTTTGGGGTAACCCTTGCCTCAGTGTTTGCGCACAGAGGTTCTTTGTCTTTTAAATAGTTTTT
Source organism: Neoceratodus forsteri (assembly GCA_016271365.2). Lineage (NCBI taxonomy): Eukaryota > Metazoa > Chordata > Ceratodontiformes > Ceratodontidae > Neoceratodus > Neoceratodus forsteri. Next base: position 1,525,991,232 of record CM057455.1, read on the forward strand.
TATTTTAATGGGTTCACCACAACATATCCAAGACACACTGTCTTAGGGTAGCTGGTCCATTCCACTGGGGTGTCAAACAGATGAGGCATACTGATGAGTCCTGGTAGGACGAAACACGTGTCTATGTCATCTGTTAGCACCCTTTGTAAACTGTGTGAGAGGCCTTTCGGCACCATGCACTTGCTTAAAGCTGAACCAGCATAACTATCTTGATGCTATTTCCCAGTGTTTAATGTGCATATCAACCTGCTAACCCTAAATCTTAGATCTCTGTTAAACAGGAAGGATACTTATCTTATCCATATTAGTAACAATATAACTAAGGATGGTAATTCTTTAAATTCCTTGTTCCATGATGGAGAGCTCTCCACTGCATTATCAATACCTGGTTAGAACTTACTTTCAAAGGTTTTCTTATTCTTCAAGTGCTTCTGATATTTTTCTTGATTAATACCTATGCTGTTTAAGATGTACTCTCAAGCAACATCATGAATGACTGAAGTTTCTATACAAAGCTCATGCAGCAGGACTGTAACTAAATGTTTTACCAGCTTACTTACCATACTTGTTGCCTCCTTATTCAGCAAACAAGGGGGGGGGCGATTATGTAGACCTGCCTGTCTTAGTATCCTTCATAGAGACTGCCTTCAGTTCACAGCATAAGGGAAAACAGTATTATGACGTAGTGTTATATTTCTGGTCTTAGCGTGCCGCCTACTGACATTAGCTAATATGCAAAGCTTAGCACAACCTACTGAAAAGCTCTATTGTTACCCAAAAGTAGTTTTTTTTAAAGTTCTAGGAATATAGTTACAACTTAAGCCTTGAACTTAAATGTATATTGTGTTGTTAAATATATGTTAGAATGAGGATTAACTTGATAGCTGCTTAATGTATGTTTCTAGTGTATGATGTAACACTAAATTGTTTGTGCAATATTTGTGATTTTTAACTTAAATGTAACAGGTCCATCTTGAAAATGAGTCTACGACCCAATGATGTAGAACATTTCTACCTCTATAAAAATAAATATTTTACCTACCTTTACCTGCTAGTCAGTAATATTACTTATCTATGCATACATGTGAAAAGTTATAGTTTTGGGTGCCAGATACCCACCTAATTCTCCAATATGAGTTGTGCACTGCTCAGCAGATGAGCCGTTACCCAGGTAATGGACTTTCTTATTTCAAGTATATAATATTATGCAAGTTCTTTGTTCACTGAGTTTTCTGCATGATCACCCGGGTGTTCAGAGAGGTACTAAACTCCCAGCTGTTTAGGTAAACTCTTTTATGTGTGTACCAGAGAATAAACCTTATAGTCTGCAACACCTTTTTTGGTGTAGGGTTTTGCCATCAGGTCTGAGTATTCTGCAGAACCAGCTAACAGTATTTACTGAGGAGGGGAGGAGGAGGACAGAAACCACAATTAGACATCAGGAACAGTGTGGAGGGAGGTAAAGCCAGTCCACTCACAGAATAGAGGATCCTGGAGGAACTCACAAAACTAAAGGTGGACAAAGTGAAGTAACCAGATGGTATACACCCCAAGATACTAAAGGAACTTAGGAAGGTGCTAGCACCAATAGGCAGCCCTGTTTAGACAGTTGCTTTATACAGGAGTGGTTCCAGAACACTGGAGGCAAGCACATGTGGTCCCTATTCACAAGAGTGGTAGCAGGGAGGAAGCAGAAAACTATAGACAGGTCAGCCTTACCTTATTAGATTATGGAAGTGATGCTAAAGAAAGGATTGTGGAACACTTGGAATCCAGTGGAACACAGAATCCAAGACATCATAGATTCACAGCAGGAAGGTCTTGTCAAACAAACCTGATACACTTTTTTGACTGGGTGATAAAGGAGGTGGATCGGGGAGTAGTGGATATCACCTACATTGATTTCAGTAAGGCCTTCAACACCATTCCACACAGAAGGCTAGTAAGCAAGTTGGGTAGCTTGCGCATGGGCCACAAAGTCAGGAAATGGGTTAGAAATTGGCTAAGGGACAGGAAGTAGAGGGGGTGGTAGTAAATGGGATTACATCTGAAGAAAAGGGGGTGATCAGTGGGGTACCTCAGGGATCAGTCCTGGGGCCAGTCCTCTCCGATGTCTTCATTTCAGACATTTTGGAAGGGCTAGACAGGGAGGTATGCCTGTTTGCAGATGACATCAAGATCTGCAACAGGGCAGACACTCCAGAAGGAGTCAAAATAATGAGGAAGGACCTAGATAAGCTTGAAAGATGGTCCACAAGTTGACAATTGAAATTCAGTGTAAAGAAGTGCAAAATCATGCACATGGGGTGCAGAAAACCCTCAGTGAGTTACAGGATGGGGGAGGAGTTGCTAACGGTCACGAGGGAAGAAAGAAGTTTAAGGATAATCATCTCAGATGACCTAAAGGTGGACAAACAATGTAATAAGGCTGAGGTGAGGGCTAGTGGGATGTAAGGGTGCATAGGAAGAGGGATTACCAGTAGACGAAGGGAGGTGGTGATGCCACTGTACAAAATGCTGGTGAGGCCTCATCTGGAGTAATGAGTACAGTTCTGGGAGACCACATCTTCAAAAAATGTGGACAGGTTTAAGGCAGTTCAGAGAAGGGCAACTAGGATGATAAGGGCTTGCATCAGAAGACATATGAGGAGAATGAAAGACCTCAATATGTATACACTGGAGTAGAGGTGGAGTGGGGAAGATATGATTGAAACCTTCAACTATTTTTAGGGCTTAAACAAAGTCCAGGTAAATAATATCTTTCAGTACAGGAGAAGTTCAGGAACAAGAGGGCATGATATGATATTAGAGGCGGCAGAGTAAGGGGAATGAGAAGAATGTGAGGAAGTTTTTCTTCACTGAAAGGGTAGTGGATGCTTGGAATAGCCTACCCCAGGAACTGGTGGGAGCCAACACAGTGGGGAGTTTCAAACATGCATGGGACAGGCATAAGGGAACCTAGTGGTATGAAAGAGAGGCAAAAGCCAATGACTGAGCAGGGTTAGTGGCCGCTGATGCAGGCAGGGATTACGGTACACTAGATGGGCCTAGTGGTCCTTATACGTCACTAATTACTGTGTTGCTATGTAATATTATCAAAGTGGTTGTTAGTAAGTAATTTTATATACATTGGGTAATGGTCACTATCGTAAGTTTCTATAGTTTTTAATTCAGCTATTTTATGCAAATTATATGCATCAATGAGGACTAAACCAATCACCAAGCCTTCTATTTTACTAGGTACTGTAACAGCACCATCACTATCCCCCTTACATCTACCATTTGCAATTCTAAGGTTACGTTCTGAGGCCATTTTCCTAGATGTTTATCCTTCCACATAGCTTTTTATCGTTGATTTATATGTAGGTATCTCAAGATCATAATCCAAATTTAAAACATTAGTTTTTTCTTCCATTTTTCCCCTAATCTAACATTTATATCTCCTCAGACTATAATTGTCCCATATTGGATCTCACTTCTAACTTATAGCACAATATTTTGTAATTTGTTCATAATTTCCAGAAAATCACAAATCTGTAGACCTGGGCTAACATAAATATTAATTGCCACTACATATTCATTAAAAGTAACATTTACCATAGAACACAAGATGTTATTGCACACACTATTTTATTCATGGCTGTCAAACATATGATTCATAGTGACCAGGTTCATGAGGCCTCCACAAGGATGACAATATTTTGTGTTTTTTACTTGCTGGACACATCCAGTTTTTGATATCCTTCAAGCTGAGGAATATAATTTTCTGCCCAGGTTTCCTGCAGAGCAATAATAAGGTATTTCTTAATAAAAATACCCATAGCACAGCCTCTACTTTTGGCTGAACTCAGCAACATTCAGCTTACGATATTATACACTGGTTACTTAGTTTTTACCCTAACTTTCTTCTACACTTTATATACTGTAATCCTCCCTGTCTGTATTTTCACTGTCATCTGTGATGCACACATATGAATTGTCCATTTCACTGCTATCGCTTAAAATCACACTTAACTGTACCTCACTCTGACACCCATTTGTTTTCTTCCTCTAATATACTTAATCTGTTTATTGGCAACATCATCTCCTGTTGAACTACTTTCCTTTCTACTAGCTTTCTGAACTGTGCAATTCTTTGTTGTGTTATATCACTCTTTTCTTTGATATTTTTACCTTTCTCTATCTGTTTGTGGATGATTGTTGATTCTGTTTCTTTGATAGTGTTACTTAGGTTAATCCCATGGTCTGCAAATTCACTTTCCATTTTAAACAAAACAAAAAAAGATTCCCTCACGCTAATCTCACTGGTAACAAGTCATAGCCACACTCTTGTGATGTCAGCTTTATATCTGTACACAGCTCTAAAGTCTATCCATTTAATCTTAGTACCCATGATTCCCTTACAGAGATTGTAAGCTGTATTTATTTCATTTTTGTTTTTTGGATACCTTTTAAAAATACAGTTATGTTAATTACTTCAATTTGTATTAATTTCTATTTATCTTTTGTGTTCATATTATTATTTGTATTTTCAGTAACATATTTTTGACATCTTGGAAAGCTAAATTTACTGCTTCTGTCCTTTAACTGTCCCCTTTTATCTTTCTTATTCCTTTTCTTAACAGTCTTTAAGATGTTCATCATACTATGCCACCTCTTTTGAAGTATATGCTTCTTTTGATTTCATATGTTTTGTATTTTTAGACCATTGTACTTCTAGCACCTTCTTCCTTGCTCTCAGATTTCTAACCAGCAATAGGTATGGGGTAAAGTTGTGAATTCCACTTTGGCAGAACTTTCACAGAATCTTGGAAATTCCACAAAAGTTTTTGTACTTTCGCCTATGGCGTATTGGAAACTTCCACCCATTTTCTGTGGATTTTTGTTCTTTTCCACATAATTTATGGGCTGAACTGCATAACAACACATTAAATTGCAGAATTTATTCCATTCGCAGTTTAATGTATTATTGTTTATGTATTCATATATTATTTAGTGATACAGCCTCCGTCTCCCTGCCAATCACTGGCCCCTGGTTTCTTGTGCCCCCCCCCCCCACTGATAGTGGAATTTGTTTTTGCACATGCCTAACCCGCAGATCTATTTCCAATGCTTCCTTTACAGCAATAGTTTCAGCTACATTAACTACTGTCTTGTGGCTTTCTTTTGCCTCCATTTTCCCTTCTTTTCCTACCTCTGTTTGATTTCGCTGAACTGTATTTTTATTAATTCTTTCTATACTGTTAGTCTTATTTTGCATTATAGTAATGCTATTAATATTGAAGTATTTTGATTGGCTGAAATCCTCAAGGGCTCTACATTAATCTTTGATTAACATGCTTGAGCCGCAGTACAAAAGCAGGCTACAACCTAAAAGAACCTTATTTTTTAAAAAGATTCCATGTTAGTATTCCAAAACTGCCCCACTGTCCACCATTGTTCACTGCGACTACTTCATATTGCCAGCGCCTCATATTATTTAAAAGCAAATGTAAAATCGCAACAGACACCTGGTGCAACATATAAAGTCTGTAGCCAAAAAAATTGAGCTTTCTTTCACAATCGTGGACATCGAGATGGAGATGTTCATAGATACCCTGCATGGCAATGACAGCCACAATTCATCTGGTTTTGACATTTGGACACCAGATGAAGCAGTGGCTATCATTAATGAGGTTGATGTGCTCACCCAGCTGCCAGCAGCTCAATTAGTAGAAATACGACCTCCCTCAGCTGAAAACATCCCGGAAAACTCACAGGCTGAAGTCCAAAACAATGTATCTCAAAATTCAGACAGCACTGAAAAAGGTAGTTTGCTTCTCATCAGACATGCAATCAGATACTCATGGAGCAAAATGAGATGAGCCATCAAGCCACACAGCAGTCCAGCATAATAGTAACTGCTGACATGGGCAGCACATCTATAGTAGATGTGCAAAGCCAACAATCAAATAAAATAATCTTAATGGCACATCAGGTATGTGTAAAACATCTCAATCAAAAAACAGAAAAATAAAAAAGTAAAAGGCAAAATTGTGCTCACAGTAGTAGCAACCCATTCCGTCAGCACTGCATCAGCAACAATTATGTAAAGCTTAAACAGTTTAAATCATACCACATACTGTCTATAATATTTCTGGCAATGTAGTACAGGAACGCCCCATAATTACAATGATTTTATTAACCCCCCCCCTCAGTAAAAGTGTTAAACCCATTTTAGACTTATTCTTACTCATAATCATCAAACATAACTGAGCCTACCTGATCACTTTTCATAGCTACTCAATATGCAGATTATGTAAACAACTGACCATTGTCAAGGGAGTAGTCATGTTGTACCCAAAAGCATAGGCCTTAACTTCCTAAACATTAATGTATTCTTAGGGCAATCTGTTTTTCTAACCCCATGGTTAATCATTTAATGCTTCAGCAGTGTTGTTTTGTGTAAGGTTGTATTCTTAACTGCTTTATTACATAAGCTAACTCTAAATAAGGCATACAGACTCATGTATGTTTTTTAATAAGTCACAATTAACAGTAAAAATAGCAACAATGTACTTCATGGGTTATGTTACCATCCAGGGTGTGATTAACAGGACAGTGACATAGTCCTAGAAATACATTATTGCTTAGAAAATCAAGGCCTATGTCTTTGTGTACAGCATGACTTATCCCTTGACAATCATCTGTTGTTTACATAATTTGCATAATGTGTGGATATGAAAACTACTCACGTAGGCTCAGTTATTGTTGATGATTATGAGTAAAAAGGAAATCTACAATGGCTCTGATATGGACATATAAATAGAGATTTCTGATTGGCTGTAAGAATTCTTTTAATACTGTAGGGGGTAGGGGTAGGTCACGTCTTGGTGAATACAATCATGGTGAAAATGGGGCATGTCTGTGCAACATTGTCCTGCTTATCACACCCTGTGGGGTGTGTGGGGGGTGGAAGTGGCACAAGGTGTAGCCGAGTGTCACATGACTCAGGATGTGATTTATTAGTACATCATTGTTATTGTAACTTTTAGTAGCGAATTATAAAAAAATACAAGTATTGGTCTATGTGATTCATTTACAGTTACTTTATTTCATAAAGCAGTTAAGAATACAGCTTTACACAAAACAACACTACTGAAGCATAATTTATTAACCATGGGGTTAGGCAAACAGATAGTCAATCACAGCCATTACAGTGTCATGTTCAACTGTGGGTAGATGACTGTCACATGGCAACAGAATATGTGATCATCAGACTGATAACATAACCTGTGGGTGCTCAAGCAATAAGGCATCAACAGGAGTAATAGAAATAAAGAAATAAGAAACCACCAACAATGATTTTATAATTATGTAAATCATACCACCTGACGCCATGTGACAGCCAGGTACTCCTAGTGTTACGTGATACTGACACAGTGGTCATAAACTACCTGTTATTCTCACACCTGAAACTGCCATACTATGTCCCCAGTTTTATCCAATGACACCTAATGCTCTAACTTGCTTTTATTAAATACTACCAGTAGATGAGCAGAGCATGGTGTCTCCTGCATATTTTTTTTTCCCTTGCAAGCAAAATAAATATGCATATCTGACACAACCTTACTCACCAAGCATTAGTATTTTAAGAAAACAGATCAGAATAGCAACTGATCTGAAACAGTTAGTGTTAATCAGTTTTTTAGTTTAGCAGACAAATCACCCCTCAAAGACGTCATATCCCACTGAGTGTAGCAGAGTTAAATGTGACGCCAAAGCATATGTTTAACAGACTGTTAGTAAAATTCATTAGAGTACCATATTGGCATAATAAAAACGAATTTAGCAGTAATTTTTCAGTAGTGTTTTTTTTTAATGCCAGCTGATTAGTTCAACACAGCACCACAAGAAAAATGTAAACTAAGAAACACACACACAAAAAAAGTTTATTTATCTCTCCTTTACTTATGACGTGTCACAAAGCGGGTACCATTCACAACTTGAATCACATGAAACACAGATGTTCACACATCTCAAGAGCCATCACACACTACACAACCATAGTACATATGAACATAGTAAGACACAATTACTGATCACAAAAAAATTGTACTTATGCTAACTGCATCCCTGATCCTCAGTTTGTTTAAGTGGGGGTTACATATTCTCGTGAATTGTTAAGATCTTTCATTTCATTTTATTACTGATGTTCATTAAAACAACAAAAAATGATTATTTTTTGGAAGTGGTGAATTCTTAAATCAAATCAAATCAAATCAGCTTTATTTATATAGCACCTTTCACAACCAAGGCGCTGTACATAAAACATAAACATAAACAGATTAAAACAGCATTATAGTGCGTCAACTGTATTTAAATAAAAGCTAAGTTAAATAAATATGTTTTTAAACCAGCTTTAAAACTATTGACGGTTGGGCATTCTCTCAACCAATGAGGTAGAGAATTCCACAGGGTTGGTGCTGAGAAAGCAAAAGCACATGATCCTGATGTTTTCAATCGAACCCTGGGAATCTCTAGCAATCCCTCATTGGCGGAACGGAGAGGGTGGAGGGGGCAGTAGGGAATCAGGAGATCTTTCAGGTAGCTGGGTCCCTGGTCGTGTAGGGCTTTAAAGGTTAGTAAACCAACCTTAAAGGTGATCCGCCACCTAACAGGCAGCCAGTGCAGTTCGCGGAGCACAGGTGTAATATGACTGGCCCTAGATGTCCCAGTAAAAAGCCTGGCCACTGCGTTCTGCACTAGCTGCAGGCAGCGGATATCAACCTCGGTAGCCCTTAGTAAAGGGAATTGCAGTATCTGGCGCGGTAGAGACAAAGGCATGGACCAATGTTGGAAGATCATCCGATGGAACCAGGTGTTTCACCCGGGCGATATTCCTCAGATGGAAAAAAGAGGTTTTGATGATAGCTGATACCTGAGATTTTAAGGTCATCCCCTCATCAAAAATAACACCCAGATTACGCACCTGATCAGAGGTAGGGAGCGGCATTCCACCAAGTAACAAACCTGAGGGCTGTCCAACTCCCAAACCCGCCCCCGGGTGACCTGGGTCCACTACCAGCACCTCAGTCTTATCCGGATTCAGTCTTAGCCAGCTGGAACTCATCCAAAGTCTGATCTCAGCAAGGCAATTGTTTAGCACGGAGAGTGCATCACCCTGGCCAGGGAGAAAGAACAAATACAGCTGGGTATCATTTGCATAGCAGTGAAAACCCAGATTGTATCGCCTAATAATTTCTCCCAATGGTAGCATATACACTGCAAACAGCATGGGAGCCAAAATGGAACCCTGCGGTACCCCACAAGGCAGAGAGTGAGCGTCAGAGGAATATATTCCGGTGGCAACTCTCTGAGACCTGCCTTTGAGGTGAGAATGAAACCACTTGGGGACTGTACCAGACAGCCCACAGTAAACCTGCAGGCAATCCAATAGCACACCATGGTCTACAGTGTCAAATGCAGCAGAGAGATCGAGAAGGACCAGAATGGTACATGCTCTTCGATCTCTAGCCATTAGGAGATTGCTCAATACCCGGACAAGGGCAGTCTCCGTGCTGTGCTTCTTCTTAAAACCAGACTGGAGAGTATCATAGACATTGTGAGTTGTAAGATGATCATCCAGTTGTAACGCAACTGCCTTCTCAATAACCTTACCAACAAATGGCAGGTCAGAGATAGGCGGTAGTTAGCTAGACAATCTGGATCAAGAAAGATTTTTTTGGGGTAGAAACGGCCGCCTCCTTAAAGTGTCGAACCAGACCCCCCTCTCCAAGGACTTCCAGACAATGTCAGCAAGGATTGGGCAGATAGCTTCTACACATCCTACTAAGAGGGTGTAGGGCCCGGATCAAACTACAACTAGTTGGGCATAATGTCTGGATGATCTTTACAATGTCACTGAACTCCAGTCGGCAAAAGTCTGACCAGTCAGACTGAGTACATGCCACTTCCAGCCGATCACTGCAATCCCCCTAAGGAGAGGTTAGACCAATGCCAGATCTGATGCTGGCAACCTTATCTGCAAAGAACCGAGCGAACTCCTCGCATCTTAGCTGAGAAAAAGCTTCTTTAGGCTGGAGACAGACTGGATTGCACAGTCTGTCCACAGTCTGAAAAAGCTGAGCCGGTCAGTTCTGTGCAGTAGAAATCTCCCTGGACAGGAATTCTGCCTCCTTATGGGTGATTTCTGATTGATAGCAGTCATAATGTGCCAGCAACCTAAGCCTGTCAGTATCATTGCCGGACTTCCCAAGCTCTCTCCAACCTTCGGCCAACTCGCCTCAGCTCCTTCAAGGAGCCATCAAACCAAGGGCTCCTTGGATGGAGGGTGAGAGGCCGAACATGAACAAGGCTTAATTTGTCCAGAGCATCTCCCACAGCCTTATTATGAAGCATGCGAGATCATCTGTACTCATGCATTCACCCGACAAACCCGACAGATCCAGTACCGCCATTTGGTCACTGGGTTAGCTTATATCAAGGTGGTACCGAACCATCTCCGTGAGGGCAGACCTAATTGGGGGGACCCTGAAACTGAACCTTATGGTGTGATGGTCAGACCAACTGATTGGTTCCACCCCCAAATCAGTGATCTCCATAAACAAAAGGAATATCAGATCCAATGAATGACCCCCTACATGGGTCGAGGAGGTAACCACCTGTGTTATGCCCAGCATTACCATCAGCTGGAGGAGACTTTGACCAAAATGTGAGAGTTCATCATCAACCCAGGCATTGAAGTCGCCCAGAACGCTCAGTCTGGGGAACCTCAAAACTAAGTCGACGATGAAGTCTGCTATCTCCTGCAAGAAATCACCACCGTCACCTGGTGGACAGTAAATGAAGAGAATCCTGCAGCCTACACCCTCTCCCAGGATATATTCAAAGGATCTGTTAATTTCTAATGGCACCTCCACAAGGCTCAGCTCAGTCTTAAACATAATGGCCACACCCCAACCCCTATGATCCAACCTTGGACGGTGTATCACCGAGAACCCGGCTGGAACTGCCAGGGCCAATATAGGGCCTGGATTAGCAATGACTATGAGAGAATGTCGGCTGGGTAACCATGCAGAATCAGTGTGTTCTGCAACAGGGGTCTGATTCCCTAATGACCTAGGAGGCGAGCTCAGGAGGTCCTTGGGATCAGACCCAGAGGTGGCAGAACACACTGGTTCCTGCAGTGATTACCCAGCAGTATTTTATAGTGTATGGTGTCCTCTATTTATTTTAAGTATTTTTTTGGTTGTACATCAGGTTTTCCCCGGCATGTCTCCCAGAGCTATGACCTTTTGTTATGGTGGTTGGTAGGGACTGGGCGTCCATACATTGCAAAACTCACTCCCATTGGTTGCCAATTTGCTGTGGGTTGAACTTACTAAAAAAAAAAAAAAAAAAAAAAACATGACCGACGACTGGCCATGAGCAGGCAAGGACCGAGGGAGAAAGCTGTGAGTAAAGCACTGCATATACGAATATCTGGTTGATCCTGCATTTTCCATTACTGTAATTATGGGAGCCATACACAGAAAACTGCCAGGCATTTTGTTGTTGGAAATAACATTGCCACGTGGTGGTTTTCTGTCGATGCTGGCTCGAGCTTTCAACTCTAAATGAATAGAATGCTGTTCTGCACATACAGTTAGTACAGCATTCCATTCATTTAAGTGTGTGTGGATGAACAGCATTTTTGTAAGGCTGGATTTCAGGTGAGAACAACGTTCCACCATACACTATAATGTAAATCTTAATGCTGCAAGGTATATCATTAAGACACCCATTCAGTCCAGCCAATATCATGACATTACTATGCAGGCTGCAGCACTTCTTGTCTATTGTCTTAACTGAAGCATGTCATTCTCAGAATGTGTCATTCAGTTGTGTGATGAGGCAAGAGTCATATCAGAGTGAAACAGTACCCCTATGTACTGGTTAGCAGTGCACAACCACACACCATAACCCCACACATACTATATAGTGTTTTAAATTGCAGTACTGCCACTGTGTTCCTAGATGTGTCTATTAGTGTGTCCTCACCTCAGTGTTGACATGTGCTGCAAAAAACTATAAAATGTAAAAAAATACAGAGAATACTGGATGTGCAACTATTAACAACCAGTGTTTTCTCCAACAGAGGGGTTCTGATTCCTTCTGACCTTGAGAGCAAAGCTCAAGAGGCCCATGGCAATCAGAACCCCAAGGGGTCAGAATACACAATGGATATGTATAAAGTTGCTCATCCTGTACTTTTCATAGTGTATAGTATTTTCTGTAATGTGTGCATTGTGTGTTTTCGTTTTCCAAAATAAAACTGACTTGTGCAATTTCTAGAGGTTTTAGAATGCTGTCCCACCACAGAAGGGTACAATCACATCCCATGACCTTTGAACTGTGGCACGACAGCATTTTGAAAAGGATGGATTTCTACATAGAACAATATTCTATTAAACACTGTATTTAAATCTGTGTGTACCTGTACTAAATTCCCAAATTTTATTCCCATAATATATAGCTGTAAAATGACAGCACACATCATCCAACCAAAATAGCAGACACTGAAATGACGGCAGAAAGGCATGAGCAAATCAGTAATGAGGAGCTAGATATCCCTGAGGCAAATTGCAATGAGCAAAATACAAGAAAAGCGTCACAGTGGGCAGTAAAACTGTTTAGGGAGTGGTTATCTGACAAAAAAAAGAGACTTTGAACAGTATAATATTGTACAATTGAATGACACCCTTCAAGAATTCTATGCTTCAGTAAGAACAAAGGACAAGAGCCACTATAGCCAAGAAGTTATGTAAGCATCCGAGCTGGACTAAACAGGCATCTGAATGATGCGCCATACAGTAGAAAAATAAACTTAATGCATGGTGCAGACTTTACCACAGCCGACAATGTATTCATTGGCCTACTAAAAACGATCCGTAAAAAAGGAGATGACAAATCAGCGCACTATCCAAAGATAAGCAACCCTGACATTATCAAACTGAGAAGACAGTGCTGCACTAAGCCCAAATACTGCCTCCAGCCTAGTACAAAAGGTGTGGCTCGATGTCCAACTGCATTTTGCTTACAGAGAATGCAAAGGGCTCCAGGAAATGAAGCCATCATCATTTATTATCAAGCAAGATGAGAATGGCAATAATCATGTTACCCTAGCTTATAACAAGGACACAAAAAAACATCATGGACTACATGAAGTAAACAAGGAGAAACTAAGGGGGTATATGTACGAAACACCAAATGACCCCATGTGTCCCATTGCATCTTTCAAAAAATATCTATCAAAATTCCCTTCAGATGTTGATGCATTTTACTTGCACCCAAAAAGACAAAATCAAGAGTTCTTAACACCCAGGAAATTTGGTTCTCTAGGTCACCAATGGGAGCCTCCTATCTTGCTGGTATGATGCCAAGACTCAGCAAACTAGCCTAAGTCAGCCGTACACCAACCACTCTGTGCGCAGCACAGCAGTCCATCTGCTCCACACAGCTGGTCTTGGAACGAAGGAGATAATGTCAGTAACTGGTCACAGGAATGAATCCTCGATACACAGTTACTGGTCTGCTTCCACAATACAGAGACACAAGTGGTCCACTGTTCTTTCAGGCTGCTCTGAAAACCCAGGTACAACAAAAGCTGAAAAGCAGCCACTGAGTGCCACCACAATTTCAACTGGTAGTGCACCGAATTTACAAATTACAAAGTACCTACCAACCAATGACCATTATCTAAACAATTGCAGCATAACTGGTGGGGTGCACATACATGTACATAACAATCCAGGCTGCTGTTACTGCTAAAATGTTGAAAACTTAAATGAGCATAAAATTACTGAATATATAGGTTTGAATAGTTATGGCCATGTTCTGCTAACCGCATCATATGATTAAAGACTTAGTTGGGGTTGTAAGGGTCATGAGGGAGTCTATTTAATGCACAAATTAAAATGTTTTGTTAAAGTATTGCTTAAAGATTTTAAATGTAGCTACAGTAGTTATTTCAAGAAAAGACCTCAGTAACCTGACTAAAGTATATTGTAAGTGTTGTTCTAATTTCAAGTTTTTAAAAAGTGTAGCAACAGAACACAATAAATTTGTGATTATGGAATCAATAAGTACAAATGCTAGTACTGATTTAAAAATGGTTAGGAATTGTTTGCAGAATGCAAATATTGTAGCTGGCCCACCGGCACAGCGGTTGCATTTCTGCTTGCAATGCTGGTGACCCGGGTTCGGGAATGGACCTGGGGATCTGGAGGGCCGGCCGGGGGAGAAGGATCAAGTACCCTCAGGGCTGCTTTCCTTCTCCAGGGAGAGGGTTGAATGAGTGTCAGGTGCACATATGACTCCTGGCTGAGGCCAAGGGGAATTGCAAGTGCTGGCACCAATCTAAGAGATGGGCGGGGCAGAAGCAGGATGTCATTGCACATCCCCGCCCCTGGGACAATCTAAAAAATCATGCGTTCAGCTTCCACGAATGAAGCCTGCCCTTGGCTTCGATTAGCTTCCAGGCCAGCTCCCGATCCAGTCCCATGATTGTGACATAAGCCTAGTGCAGCAACCCCACCCTGGGGGTAAGCCAGGGTGTCCGCGAGCCAAGACCAATATGAAAGTGGAAGCACAGGTTCCATGACTGGGTAGACACTCCAGCAGCTGCAGGCAGGAAAAATAAACTAATTAAAAAAAAGAATGCAAATATTATAAAAATAATAAATTGTTGAATGAAAACAAATCCAGTCTCTCTGATTTTCTAACAAAAACTATCAACTAAGCATATAATAGTTGGTGCCCATCATCTCACCCCTTGGTAAACAATATAGCAAAAGGTTATTTCTGATTGATGTGTCAAGTTAAACATCACTGTGGTTGTGGTGGTGGTTGTGGAGGGGGATGTGGAAGGTATGATTATTAATGCATCTCAAGACATGTGGAACATCTACATTACACAATCATGCTATACGTTTAACTGTAGAATAACATATATCTCAGAAAAAAAAACATTGCTATAGTGATGTTGTAAACTTCATGTTGATACTGTTTGCAGTACTCTATACATTTCCAAACAGAGGACAATTTCTACTCCAATCACATATGTGGTAATTTTCACAAGTGTGACTGTGTGTGTGTGTGTGTGTTGTGTGTGTGTGTGTGTGTGTGTGTCGTGGGTGGGGGTGGAAGAGGTTTGTAAATTGAATTGAAATACATCAATCTCTAAGCAAAGTAGAAAAAATAAAGGAAATATAGATAGTTCAATATAATATAAGTTTAGAATAAAAAAAATGACACAACATAAAACAGATACCTGCCTCATATACTCTCACAACACAGTTTTTTAGTAATACATCTATGATGATTATGTCAGGCAGAAACTTTGATAAGGATAATGTACCTGTTCAAAAAGTACAGTCTCTGTTTTCATATGCACAGCAGCCAATAAAATGAAGTGCAGCCTGAAGCACTCTGCTGCTGGGACCCATGAATTATCCCCAACACTTCACCATCACGAGTACTTCCTAATGTAGTAATCAATCTCTGAGAGAAAGCGTGTGTGAGTGTGTGTGTGTGTGGGGGGGTTGGTGCAGTGAGCATACTTGATAGGCCAAGAATGTCCCTTCCTGGCATCACAAATCTAAGTATCTGTAAATCTATGGGAAATTCAACTCACAAACCCCACATTGAAACGCATGATGCAATAAATTTTTTGTTGTTTGTAAAACTCTGCCTCATAGAAACATGATGGAAATATGGCCCATTCTAAATGTTACTTCCATTCTACCCACCCACCACTTCCCTGTTCTCCACAGCAATGGGAGTGTAACCCAATAGCATGGCAAACACACACTCCAGAGAGTGTTTCAGCCAATAAGGGCTACTCATGAATAAACATAAGCTGCAAATGTCCACATAAACCCAACATATGTACCTTTATTTAATTTTCCTATTAAAGAAAACACACAAACAGCAAAGAGTACCCTGTAAAAAACAATAATGTCAGTGAAGGGGGGGGAAACCTCCTATGTCTTACAAGTGTGCCATTGTCCATGAGCCCGCTGATGATAGGCAACAGCACCTCATAAAACGTCAGGCAATGAAAAAAAAGGTGAGGCAATCATTTTACATTTCAAGCTCCTTTCAAGTGCCGTTTACAGTTAAACACATCGGCATTTCTGTAATGAGTAGTGTGT
This sequence comes from Neoceratodus forsteri, assembly GCA_016271365.2. Taxonomy (NCBI): domain Eukaryota; kingdom Metazoa; phylum Chordata; order Ceratodontiformes; family Ceratodontidae; genus Neoceratodus; species Neoceratodus forsteri. Next base: position 1,526,007,428 of record CM057455.1, read on the forward strand.
AATTGAGAAAGGTAAACAGTGTCGGCAAGGATGAGCGCCGAAACATGCATGGCAGGTGGCTTATCAGTGAGTGTTAATGCTACTTCTTTGTAAACAATTATGTCCACAAACTCATTGACTGAAACTTTTAAATGAAGGAAGCAAGAGTGTGAAAAACAAGTAATCATCCTTCCCTGCTTACATTTCCCCTTAGTTTCCAACACCCACTATGGTAAAGGTAAACACCAGCAATTTCCTTTTGATCACCGTGTCTGCCAGGCTACCATCACCTAGGTAACTGCTCCACATTCTAAATGACAGTGGAGGGACTTTTTTTGAAACTTCAAGCGCAAACATGAAACAAAATAAATAAACACGTATTGTACAACAAAAAACAACTTTAATCACTACCATAATAGCAATAAGGTATTTCTTAGGGTTATATTAATGGCCGATTAATCACACCCTGGGGGCATGTGGCACTCAGCTGTGCCTCATGCCATCACACCAGAGTGTGATTAACTGGCCATTAACATAACCCTAAAATACCTCATTGCTAATTAATAAAACTCATTCATCAAGCAATCTATTTCCTTATCTGATTTCATTTTAATACCTCCAAGTCAGTCATTGGATTTTTACATAAATCCCTGTCAGTCTGTCTAATTTCTTTATTTTATGGCAATTTCCATGTTTTCCAGATATGAGGAAGGTCAGGGGGGTTACTGTCAGTGGATCTAAACTTTGCCTTTTATATATATATATATATATATGACAAAATGAATTCTTCAAAATCTCTTAAATATGATCTCTCTTTCTGGTTATATATTCCTTTGTTACCTGGTATTTTTAAATGTAATATTTCTATACTTTTCTTTTTTTCCTCCCTCTTGTATTTACTATCAAATACAATAAGTGGCACCTGCTCCCTTTCCTCTACCATCATATGTTCTTGTTCTTTTAAATCATATAAGTGTAAACCTGGGTTGCAGTCTTCTTCCATGCCGCTAGTATAATGCCATACCATATCCCCAATTTCTGTTTCCTTATCCTCATCATTACCACAGCCTGATTCTTCTAAATGTTTATTCTGAACCAGCAAAAGAATATCAATTTGAACATGCTTTACTTTGATTGGTGAAGATGTTAATTTTGGTTCATCTGAATTCCTAATTCTAATATCTCTTTTTCACTCACAAGGATTATTTGGCTGCCACGTGAAAGGAAATAATTTGTAATTTCATTTGATTGCTTTTATTTTACTTTTTTTTTGTTTGTTTTGTTTTGCTTTTGAGGTTTCTGTTAATACGCTTTTTTGTCTGATCCATTTTAATGTTAGGAAGAAGTCTAAAGTAAACAAAAACTATCTATATACTTTGTACCGTCACAGTGCTTTTAACAAATATAAGATGAACAAAAAAATAATGCAATGTATTACTTTAAATTTAAGTTCCTTTCTTTCCCATGGCAGTCCTGTGTTCCACGCTCTTCTGCTGAGAATGGCTGTAGATCTTGTCCAACACAAGGTGCACTAGCTATATAGACAGAATGATAAAATAAAATCTAGTATTTCAAACAGTAGATGCTAATAAGATATAAATTCATAAAATTACTTCTCTTCAAGAGCAGTGTATCATTCAGAAACACTGTTTACTTGCTTTATAAATTGCTGTTTTCAAAAACATAAAATGTCTGGAATAAAACAACTCCTTATTTTAAAATGCACAGAAGCCAACAAATAGTGCCTGGTACACTGCTTCACGCTTTCAGTTAAATACTAGGAGTACTCTGTGCCCAGCATTGTTGGCTTCTATGAAAGATAATGATGTATAACTCTCAAAATTAATGCCACTCTAAATTATAAAGAAAACCACTATTTATCCTTTATACATACTGCACTTATTTTTGTAAAGTAAAATGAAAGACCTTCAACATAGCAGTGAAAACCCAGGCCATAGCATCAAATGATCTTCTAATGGCAACATATGCACAGCAAACAGCATGGAGCTCAAATCGATCCTTGAGGCATAGCACGGCAGAGCACTGCAGTGCTTGAGATTAAAGAACAAAGCGACACCTGATGCACCCTGCTGGAAAGTAGGACTCAAACCACCCCAACACCATCACTGTAAATCCTACATAGTATCTCAGATGAGACAACAACACACCATGATCCACTGTGTCAAAGGCTCAATAAAGGTCACACTGGACAAGAATGGGATGATGCCCAGTGTCCCTCACTAGTAGGAGATCATGGTACCCCCTGACTAGAGTGGTCTTTGTACTGGGAAGAGGCCAGAAACAGGACTAGAAAGGCTTGTAGATATCACATCGCTCCAGGTGTTGCTCCAACTGCACCACCATCATCTCAATCAATTTCCTTGAAAAGAGAAGGTTCAAGATAGGTCTGTAGTTTGAGAAAATATCAGGGTCCAAGGATTTTGGGGGGGCTTCTCCACCACTCTTTTCATGGTGGACAGAAAAATGCCTTCCCCAAGCAAACACCCAAAGATCTCCACAAAGATCAGATCAAGTGAGCTTCATCAATCTAAAAGAAGCTGGATTGGCCCAGGGTTCAACATACAGAAGGTGGGATGCAGTCCAGAAACCACCCAGAGAACACCATCTGCCATCACCAGCTGAAGCTCCATCCATAAAGATAGAGTGCCTCTGTCCATCAAAGACTGGGCACTGTCATCTGATGGCAGACCATCTTATGATATCCCAGCCTGAAGAGAGGACACCTTGTCCAGAAAGAACTGAATAAACTCCTCACACTTATCTGTGGAAAAATCTCTGTAGGACTGTAGAAAGGTTGGATTTAATAGCCTGTCCACAGTATTGAAGAGCTGATCCAGTCGGCTCTCTCCAGCGGCAATCACCCACAAAAATAAACACTTACACAAAACACAGCAACCTAACAACTACACAAAATTAAACCTTTTTACATTTCATAAGTGCAAAATCCCACTTCAGGACATGCATTTTTTAAAGAATAATGCACTTCCCATGCATTGAAAGCAACTAGCCAATGGGGCATGCAGTAATTCTTTAGGAATGCAGGCCCTGGTGAGGGTTATTGTTTATATATGATACCTATATTTAATCTATTTTTGTATGCATTGCACTGTGTAGTAAATGCAGTTTAGTGTGTGGTATGTGCAGCTCACTATTTTATCACTATATGATGTACTGTATATGTTTCAGAAAATGATGTATGCATCTCACTATATAGTGTATATATTTTACTGTACAGTGTATATGGGCAGAGGATATGAATTACATTCCTAATGGCATTCCATAGTTATGTCCAGAGCACTTGTTACAAAGGTGATATCTTGGGTGGATGGGTGGAGCCCGACTGTCCAGCTCAGACATCCATTTAGGTACACAGAAAGTGAGTGAGGGAGACAGAAAGTGAGAGAGAGACAGAATGATGCATTAATGTCTATGACTCCTGCCACAAAAATATTTCTGTACTGACTTGCCTTTATTCAGAGCATGAGACCCATAGAGCCTATATTACATGCAGTTGTTTGTTGGTTATGTCATTCAACCCTCACTGTGAGTAATGAATCATATTCAGTTACATCTTACAGAGTGTTTCATGTATGTATTTAGTTGGGTGTGTACAGTATGTATATATTGACTGATATATACTGTATCTATAAAGATATATAGATATAGTCATATATTTTTGTTAATACTATAATGTTTTTGTCAGTTGTATGTTACATTCTTGACAGCCTTATCCCCTCCTGACCCAACCTGAAGCTCCTGAGACTTACCAGTAATGTCACCCGCTCTAATCCAGCTCCAAGACTGTCTCCTCTTCCCTCCCATATTTTCCTTTTGTAAATAACTTCTTGACTACTAGCCTCTTCCTTCTCGAACCTTTGTTGCTGACCATCCACTGCTGTTTTGTCAATTACTACCCCTGACCTTCCTTCTGTCAGTCTTTCTTGTTATGTTTGAACATTCCTCACATTTCTTTCTATGTAACCTTACTAGCTTATTAACCCTTTCACTCCACAGGTCGGGTCCGAGGTTTCTGCACTTATTATATATCTTACTGCCATTATCTGCATAATGCTTGCCATTATTTTTTGTTGTTTCTACCCATTGTATTTTTGTAGCACTGCTGTACTGTTCCTCTATTTGTAGTATTATATCCATGTTGCTGTTGTTCAACTGTTCTCTTTTTGTTGTACTCTCCCAGGTCATGCCTGAAAATAGTCATTTTATGGCTAGTGCACCTACCCAGTTAACAAAAACGAAATAAATAAAATAAATAAATAAATTACAGAACACTTTGTCAGATAGGGTATGATGCAGCAGTATGGTATGCTCTGATGTTTCTCTGACTAGAAGCTATTTGAGCAGGAGTTAAAACTGGTAACTACCTGAGGCTGAACGAATATGGCTTCAGCAAGATCTCAATCACAGCTAGCCCAGTTTTCTTTCCTCAAGAGGCCATTGCATTGATTCCATTGTTAAAGGAAGTAGGCAGTAAGTCGAATGTGACATACAGTACATGTGAATAATTTATGTACAAAAATAGGTTTCAGTCATTTCCCTGGGTGAAGCTGTACATTTCCAATTCACGTATAACTGCCAAACTATGGAATGTGGCTATGAGTGAACTTTATAGCCGAGGAGTTTGCTGTTAGGAACTGTGTTGATTAGTCAGGAGATGCATGCTTCCTTTGTGTTCAAAGAGTGGCAACTCTGAAACATAAACTCCTTTCTTTCCAAGGGAGCACAGTGACCGAGACAGTGGGGCAGGACATAAACAAAATCCATATGTCACATTAATAACTTCAAAAACAGTGAAAACTCTCAACCGAGAATTCTCTTGGTCAATGACAATCAGACAGCACTATTCTGCAATACTAAAAGAAGAGAAAAGAAGTGAGTAGGTACTGTTGCCTTAAACATTCAGGTTAACTTGCAGGTGAGTTGTGAATTCCAGAGAGCAGGAAGGACACAAACTAAGGAGTGATTTCTAAAGTGCTAACTGCATGTGATAATCTCTTCCTTATCGCACCTGTAATTTACTACCTTCAAGATGAGAATATCTCTGCCAGGGTTCAGAAATATTTTGATAGACTCCAGGAGTGGTTTAGGTCTCATAGGTTGGTCCTGAATACCAAGAAAACAAAGCTGATGCTTTTCAGAGGCCCAAGGAAGAATAGTATAGGACCTTTTAAACATTTTGATTTGAACAAGGAAAAGTATCAAATGTGTTGACAATTTTAAGTATCTAGGAATCACTTTTGGATAGCATTCTTTTCAACTTTCAGCTTTATTGGATAACACATTGAGATGAAATATATATTTTCAATTACATCCAACAATTAACATGACATCAATAATAAATACAATAAAATATAGCATACAGATATAAACATAATAGATTGTCATATAAAACATTGCAATAGTCATTTATCAAACACTGCATCAGTATATATTGCAGTGTCAGTGGCTCATTAGGTAGCACACTTGCCTCTGAGGCCGGAGATCAGGCACATGGGTTCCAGTTCACATCTGGCATAGAATTAATATCCCAGTACTGACACTGTAGTGCAGCATGAGAGGGGTGCTGCACTTCTGAGGTACCGTCTTTCAGATGAGACGTTAAACCGAGGTCCCATCTGCCTAGATTAGTGGTAGTTCAGGTGGATGTTAAAGATCCCATGGCACTTATCGAAAGAGTAGGGAAGTTTTATTGAAAGAACATAACATCACCAGTTAGACAGATTTACACAACAATACAAAATTGTACACAGAAATATATATGTCAAACAAAAAAGATTTCCAAAAGAAGCAAATTTAACAGCAGAACATTTTGCTTATCTTTGACTTTAACAGAGGATAAAACCAGTCTCCACTTGTGACAAAATTATAGAAATAGGAACTAATTGTTGCTGAAAAATAAATTGACATCTGGCCTGCCAAAGATAAAATTGAATAAAGGCAAAAAAACATTCAAGGTGCTGGGATGATAAGACTGCCATATACCTGTATAATCCCTAAGACCAAAGCATTATATGTTATCTGCTGCAACATGGAACCCCCAATGATCAGATGCCTTACACCAAAATTATTTTGAACTGACAATCAATAAGAAAGTGAGATAAACTTTCTTCAATAGAGTTACAAGAAGACCTTAAACAGTATCTTTCAGTTGTGGTTTGTATTTAAGATTCCCCACTCCAATTTCCCATGTAAAGATATCCACACAATGTCCCATATAGAAGATGGTATTCTATAGTCAGTTAATTTACGTAAAGCAAAGGACATTTTGGTTGCTACAGTCTGGAAAAAGCAAAATGGAGCCTTGTACAGTAAAACAATATAGTTATAGAAAGATTTCCTAGTATGTGAAATAAGGTCATTAAATAATAAATTCCACTGCCTACATTTTTTAAGAAGGCATTCCATACAGGGGCAAATGATTTTGTTTCAACAATTTAGGGGGGTACGTTGTCCATTTCTGGAAGTAAGGACTCCATAGAAAATAAGACCATGAATGCCAAAGGGAACCGGTGTGATTCCAAAGGAAACTAAAAGAATTAAACAAAAAAATGGAATGAAAAAAAACAATTGGATTTATCATGGACAATCCACCTTTCTTAACTGGTAAGTAAAGGAAATCCCTGCGAACTGGATTTAAACGATTCCCCCAAATCATCTGAAAAAAGACGCTGTACAATCGTGTTTCTAATGAAACAGGTGGCGGGTATAAATAACTAAGGTATAAAAATATGGGAATCAAAAATTGCTTAACAATAGAAACCCTTTTCCGTTTCCCAAATTTCCATTGTTTCCAGACATTCACTTTAGATTCCCTATTTTAACTGCTTTTCCCAGTTAAAAGTAGCCATATCACCTAACCCAAACCAAATTCCTAGAATTTTATTAGGTTGTGATGAGAATGGAATACCCCAGTATCAAAGAGAGTATCCTGTTCAGGATGTAAAGAAAAATAAAACTTTTTGAAGCGTTAAGTTCAGATCCAGAGATTTTTCCCAAATCTGAAAACAATGTAAGGCTTTCTGAAGGAAGGCCTATCCTGAACGTAAAGTGTAATATCATCTGCATAGGCGGTTATTTTAACCCTTGGCAAGGGATACATCAGGGTCAAACCCATAATCTCGGAATGCCCCTGAATATATCGAATAATAGGGTCCAAACAAACACATACAAAAGGGCTCAGGGGACAACCCTGCCGAACTCCCCTAACTACAGGAACACGAGGCCCCATTCTTCCATTCACTAAAGGATGTATCACTGCTTCGAATATAAAATTGAAATCCAGTATACAAAGAGTTTAGGAATTTTGTAGGTTAATAGTATATTAAATAAGTAAGAGTGACACACTTTGTCAAGGCCTTAACCTGATCCAAAGCAATAATAAACCCGACCCTTTCCCCTATCACTGTTGTCAAATAAGTCTCTTAACAAATATAAACTATGTTGTATCTTCCTATGTAGTACTGCAAGGATTGACGGGATGAATAAGGGACTCAGAAATTAAGGACAATCTATTTGTGAGGATTTTGCAAAGATCTTATAGTCACTATTAAGGATACTTATCGACCTCCAGTTAGTAAGTAAGGAGAATCCTTTTTAAAAATAAATTTCAATAAGGCCACATTAAATTCTGGAAACCTGGAGTGGAGTTAAGATAAAATTGAACACAAGAGGAAGAAAAAGACACATGTATGCAAATAGAAGGTTTTATAAAATTCATTTGGAATGCCATCAAACCAGGGGATGTTTTAAGTTTAAGGGATAGGATAACTTTTCCACTTCCAATGGAGAAATGGGTTTCAATAATTGAGCTTGAAATGTGGTGTCCATCACTGGAAGATAAGGCAAAAAGTCCCCAGGCAAATTCCACTAAGCTCGGGTTCTCCCAAAGGTATCGAAACAAATTGCTGTACAACAGATATCATATCTTTCTCGGAGGTTACTATTTTACCTTGGAAGAGGTTAATTAGACATTACAGTCAGGTCAGAAATTCTCCTACCATGAAGCCAGAGATCTAGAAGTTGGTTGAGCTTGTACACCAAATCTAAATTCCATGTCTAGTGATATAGCTCTACTGTACTGATATTCAACCATCTGTTTTTAATTCTGAGATTTGAGACAACAAAGGAGTTTGTCACTCGATGGTAGTGACATCAGTTTGTAAAATTGATCCCGATAATGTAGGTATTGAAGATATCGTGAATTGGCCTTGTGTTTCCCTTAGAACTTAAAGGATTTAATCTCTATTTTAGTGTCTCTCCACCAGAAAAAAGGTTCTCATAACAACAAAGTGTAGAATGACGGGCAAAAATAGATTTTGTAATTCAAATACAATCACTGTCCTCAAGGAGGACACATTTAAACACCATCTGGGGCTAGCTGAATATAGTTTAGGGGAATATCTGCTAGACTAAAAACCCCAATTAAAAGGTGATGGTCTGAGAACTCAGTTGGTGTAATATATGTAAGGGAAGGTTTTAGAAACTTAGAGACAAAAGATAGTCAATACGTGAAGAAAATATGTTCCTGTGATATGAAGAACCACCTGTACTATGTAATGACCTATAAACGTCCAATAGTCCAGCATTTTTAATAATCTGTTTTAAAGCTAAAGAATCACAATATATTTTTCTGGACTTCCCTTTAAATTTAGTATCTATATCACAGTTAAAATCCCTCCCAGATAACGTGTCTTTGAGTATATAGAAAGGGCTTAACATCCTCAAATAATTTAATACGTGCAGTTTTAACTTGAGGGGCATAAATGTTTAATAATCTATAATCAAAGTCATGCCAGGAAAATCTAGGAGCAGAGCACGTCCTGGACAGATGTCGACCAGTTTAGGAACTCTAAAGGCCGTGGAAGTAAAGAGAACCCCAATCCCATCAGCTGCGTCAGGCCCAAAAGTCCAAAAGGAAGGCCCCACACCCATCTTTTCTGTGTTTGTTTGATTTCAGCCAGGAGGATAACCTAGTTTCCTGTAAAAGAATAATGTCTACATTTAAAGTACCAAGAAAGGAAAGGACAGCAAGTCTCTTCTTAAAGTTCTTTATACTGCAGACATTATAGGAGGCTATTTTCAAGGTCGCCATGTTGCAGAGATAGTACCATTAAGTTCCAGACTTCTAGAATGGCTAGTTTTCTCTTCTTTCCCTTTTTCTTTTGCTAAGTCTGTGGCTTTGCTATCTTCCTCTTCGAAATCAATTCCGATGGGTGGGAAGTATCAGATTCTAAATCTGAGTCCCTACCTTCCAGTTGCAAGGGAAAAAGTTTTCTACTGGAGTGGGAGTAGTAGAGGAAGCTTTATTAGAAGCTCTCGTAAACCTCTGGGTTTCACTATCTCAAGGGGGCATGGAAGAAGAGGCCTGTTGAGGTCAGAGATATCAGGTGGAGAAGATGAAATAGATACATCTGCAACCAAGGAGTCACCTCAGTCTCTGAGGAGGAAGGCTTGTCCACCAAGAGGGGTGAAGGATCAGCCTGACTACCTGATGTGGAAGGATCAGGATCAATCACTGTTTCCCTGAGCCTTGTTAATTAGGGCATCAGAATCCCAGCCCCCAGCTTTGTTATGAGAGGCCCGTGGGCATTGGTGAAAGGCATGCCATTATCACCACAAGATTACACTGAAAGATGTTTTGACATCTTTCTGCTACATCTTAAACCCTCCACACAATGGACATTTAAAAGGTCACAGGAGCTACTTAAATGAGTACGGGCTCCACATTTATAACAGGCCAGGCTGACCACTATAAAACAGACCCCTCTATCTTTCCCTAGAAAGAAGCTGTTCGATAAATGGATAATTTCACCATTATTTGGGGTAACTTCACTTTAAATTTCCAGCTCCCTGTCCAAATACCTTCTAGGTCCAAGATAGCTTCAGGGGGTCCCATCACCTCACATTTATTTTGCAACCATTGGTAAATATTACCTACGCTGACACCTTCATTCCTAAACATGATTGTAATGTAACGAAACACTGGTTTAGTAAGGGGGATAGCATAAAATGGAACCCACAAAGGTATTTTCAAAATGGAGTATCTATCCCAAAATTTCTCTAAGCCCTTAAAGGTTTAAAACTAATATCATAAGAATCCTCCCTGAGATGTGAATTAATGCAAAAATATCAACAGGAAGAAAATTCATGGAACCTTTCAAAAGCGAGTTAGCAATATAATATCTATCCGGGTGGGTTTGAAGGCCACCCTATAACATAAGGACAAGCGTTTCTTCTAGGTGCCTGTTCTAATTTGTTTTAAACAAGTCAGACATTACTGCTCTGGGTTTTGCAAGCCAGCCTAGTGCCCCTGTCTGAGCTAAATCCTGTACAAGTCCTATACCCCGAACTCGGCCCAGGTATGGCCGAAGGGCGGGTTTCAAACTCTGATTATCATTAATAGTTTCCACCCCAAGTCTGAATGTCCATACCTGAGCTCAGGTTTGTAGAAACGTTGGCATGCATGGTGGAAGACTGAGAACTGTCCGTCCATGTAGGGTCTGGGATCCATATGCCTGTTTGTGATTTTGTCCATCCAGCATCTTGTAAAACCTCCTCCGATGACCAGTCCATAGTAGGGTAGGATGATTTTCTATTATGCAAGCCAAATTGTTGCTTTAGAATCTGTGAGGCCGTAGGTGTAGAACAAGGGTCCAGCGGTAGTATTCCCAGGTCCAATGCAGCTTCCAATGTCTGAGTGCGCTTCAAAATGAGTCCTTCCTGTATTTCCTCGGTGTGTCTGCAAAAGGCCCGACGGAATCAGTCACCTGGCGGCTGACATCGCGATTTCCACAGGTACAGAAAACTTGGATATCAAAATAAATTAGTTGCAGCTCCGATTCAGACGCGATTCAGTCTGAGGCTTCTCCTGGATATTAAGCACTTCTCCGGTTCGAGGTAAAGGGATTTTGCTCTAGTCTCCGTTCCGTAGTAGGCTCCACTGAGCCAGACAACACAGCATCCGATTCCATGCCTGACCAAGAGCCTACTGAGCAACCCCTCCGGATTACCCAGCAGCACTCTCTCCACACAGAGTAGGGGAATTTCCCCGGTGTCCTGGCCAAATTTCCCTCATTCACTAAAAACACCACCAACAGCTTAATCTGGTTCAAGGTCAGTTGGCATTCATCTATATCCCCTTCCCCCGGGTCGTACTTGAAAATAGGCAGGATTTGTCCAGTGCACTTACCCGGTCAACAAAAACTAAATAAATATAATGAAATGAAGTATCCATAGCAGTTACAGTGCTTGTTGTAGAAACTGCCCAGAGATGCTCTAAAGCGTTCCAAAGGCAACAGTACAAACACCTTAAGCTGTCTAGATATTCTATCCCAGGTTCTAGGTACCACTACACCCAAAACTAAATCTGCAGTACATCTCGGAACATAAAATGAAGTCTGAGACGTAGATCTTAAAAAATGATTTTGCACTGGTTTGATTTTTATTAAATTCATAAAAAATTCTGGAAGAGATTGTATAACAAATTTATAGACAAATGTATTCCAATGAATATCACGTCAGTCAAATAAAGAGGAAGGACCCGTTTCTCTATACAATACACAACAGTGAGATCTATAAGGTAAATTTGTTATGAACCTTAAGACACTGTTGTACAAAGTATCTAGTGAACCCAGCAATGACTTCCTAGTATTTCTATAGATATCGCCATAGTCTAAAACTGATAAAAACAAAGAAATAACCAATAGTTTCCTAGCAGTTGAATTAAACATGGTTTTATTCCTATAAAAGAAACTGAGTAACCTCTTTAGCTATTTGAGATATTTGTAATATGTAAGTCAAAAGTCAAATGATTATCAGTGTCAACCCTGTCCTTTGAGTTTTAAGTGTCTCTATTAATAAAGTCTATTTATTGCAGGCTGGGTCTTCTTTTTAGAGCACATGCTTTCTTAATTCCTAAGTCATGAAAGTTGTTGACCCATAGCCTCTTTTATCCATATTGGCTATGGATCAATTGTTTATACAGCTGCATCAGAGAGAGTGCTATCAAACTGAAGACTGTCTACAATAGTATGTCTGGTTTGTCATGGGTCAGCCAAGATTTACTTACCACTGTTATCTTTACACTGCCACTGGTTGTCACCTCTTTGAGGAGAGGTTTGCCCAGCTCAGATGCTGGGCAAGACTATAATGGGAACCGTGCTTCACAGTGTGTATGAATTGCTTTCTCAGTCTTCCCATGATTTTTGTGCCAGGTCTCAGTCTAAAGAACTTTTCAAAATACCACACTGTAGAATTACATTTGGTCAGAAAACATTTCTTATCTGTTCATATTTACAATGCTGTGCCAAATGATGTTTTGTGTTGCAAAAAAAAAGTCTTACTTTAAGCATAAACTGAAGAAGTGGTTGTTTGTACATTTAGATGTAACTGCACTATGTGAAATGTTATCTGTTTTTAATGTTCCATTTTTTTTTGTTGTTGTTGCTATGCACTGTATGTCTGTTTCTGGTCATATGTGAAAACAGGCATCCTTTTGCTCATCAGCTCACCAGAATAAAAAATAAAATGAAACAAAAGTAAATGAAGACTGGTACTAAATCAGTTTAACTTGAAGAACTTGCAATTTCTTTCTTTACTTCCAGATGTTTTTACAGACTGCCCTATTAAAACCTGTTTGATTTCCATACTGTACTAACATACTGTAGTAACACATTTAGAAGAGACTCTAGTTCCATCATGCTTTACTCTGCCCCACTGCTTCGTAAGCAGATATTAATTAGTATGTTGTGCAAAGGTGTACTAATTTTAGAGGGGTTCCCTTTCCACCCTACTACCCAGGGCATTCAAGGGATTCATCAGCACCCTGTACATATTTGCACTGCTGCATTTCAGTGCTGCATCTCCAGCTACTTTGGAGAATCACAAGAAAAAATAAATGGGTAATCTTTTTGTACTTTTGGCTCTCACAATTATTGGGATCAATAATGCCAATGTGACAGTGAAATTGCCACCGAAATCACAGCGCTGGCATCCTACCAATGGTACAAAAGCACGGTGGAACATAATTGCACCCTACAATATGCATGAACGGTAAGCACTGCAGCAGTGTGAGGAGCACCCAATAGAAGACGCACACACACCAGCAGGACACATATGAGCAGCCATCGGACAACCACAACAATTTTTGGCACTGACACTGACAGTCTACCAGCCCTGGTGCCTGAAAGGGCTGAAGGAAACACAAGAAAACACACAGATACCTGCTGGCCACAGTCCCCTGACCCAACACTCACCCCATATCATGACAGTACATCAGCCCCCTCAACATCTGCCCGGAGGTATGCAACAACCCCCCCCCGTGGCCAGAGGACCCTTCCCGATCACCCACCAGTATATGGATGTGGACAGCAGCCCCCTCCAGGCTGGCATTCCACCTCACCCGACCAACCCCATGCAGTATGTCACATATCACGTGACACAGTGGCCCAGTGAACCCCCCCATGACCAGAGGACCCTTTCCGATCACCCACCAGTATATGAATGTGGACAGAAGACCCCTCCAGGCTAGCATTCCACCCCCCCATGCAGTATGTCACATATGTATGTGACACGGTGGTCCAGTGACCCCTCCCTGATCCCCGAGCCTGGTAGGCAAAGTAGTCATGTTGTTCTAATAAGTATGTCCTGTAATAGTATGTGCAGTACCACAGTCCCTGCTGATCTAGTGCCCCCCCGGCCTGGCAGATATTGTTCCCTGGTACCACCCCACAAACCACCATCCCAATATGAAGCAGGCCACTGGCACAGCCCACCTCACTCCTCCAAGGCTGATGGCCTACTAAACTGTCAATGACTGGGCACATGATTGTGCTCATTCATTGACAGCTCAGTGGGCCACCGGCCATGGAGGACAGATGTGGGCTGTGCTGGTGGCCCACTTTATATCAGGATGGGGGGTTGTGGAGTGGTACCATGAAATAATGCCAACTGGGCTGGGGAATGGGGGGCCACTAGACCACAGGGACTGTGGTACTGCACATACTATTACTGGACATACTTATTAGAACAACGCAATGACTACCATGCCTACCAGGCTCGGGGATGGGAGGGTTCAATGGACCACCAGGTCATGTACATATGTGACCTACTGCATAGGGGTGGTCTGCTAGCTGGGGGGTACTCCTGTCCACATCCATGTACTGGCGGGTGATCAGGAAAGTGGCACTGGCCATGGGGGGGTTATCAGGAACCATGCTGGGCCCCCCTACAGATGCCACACACACACCAACACCCCCCCAAAGAGCTCAAAAGAATAGTAGCTGACCAGCTCACTGAATACCGGGAACAAACACAACCTGCTGTGTCAAGAACAGCACGGTTTCAGGGTGGGACACAGCACTACCACTGCCCTTCTCCAATTCACCTCTTATATACATGAAGCGTTGGAGCAGGGGTCTGTAGCAGGTGCAATCTTTGTGGATCTGACCAAAGCTTTCGACACCATCAGCCACTTTCTCCCCTTCCTCCATCTCGCCCAAGAAACAATCTCCTGGTTCAAAAACTATCTCACTGACTAGACGCAACAAGTCAAAATCAACACCACCCTCTCAGCTATGCAACCTGTTCATGCAGGAGTCCCTCAAGGGTCGATATTAGGCCCTCTTCTATTCACTCTCTATCTAAACTCCCTCCCGCTGGCCTGCAGTTGAAAACTATTGCTCTATGCTGACAATGCAGTAGTATACTGGAAACACCATAATTCTAACTCTCTACAAAATTTCCTGCAAGGCAGCTTTACAGAACTAGAATCCTGGTTCTCTGATCATCGATTAATACTTAACTACAACAAGACTAAATCTATGATCTTTGCGCACCCTCAAAACCCTAACAGTAATGCCCTGCTATCAATCTTAACTTCTCAGGACACCCACATAGAACAAGTCCCTAACTTTAAATACCTGGGCATCACTCTGGACACATCACTAACTTACCACATACACATTAAGCACCTCTGCGAACATCCAGCTTGGGATATTATACAGACACAAACACTGCCTCCCACCCCAGGCACTAAGACTGGCGGTAACCAGCTCAGTCCTCTCCGTGCTAGATTATGGCATAATATTCTATGGCATGGCTGGCAACACAGCCCTAAACAGCATCAAACTAGCTCTCAATAAAGCCTGCAAACTGGTTACGAGCAGCGATAGATTAACCCATATGTGTGAGCTCTATAAGCGAGCAGACTGGCTGACCTTTGAAGGCAGACTAATGTACCACACTTGCCTCCTAGCAAAAGAGACCCAAATGAATCTCGCTCCTAAGGGCCTCCACCCCCCCATCCAACCTACCCCCCACAGGAGCCCCCCGTAGGCACCAGGCCAATACCCCGCTCCTAGTCCCTCACTGCAGGACTGCCATAGGACAAAGATCTTTCCGGTATCATGCTCCACTCTGGCTAAATAAACTTCCCTCTACCAACTCCCAGGCCCCCAGCCTTGGCCTATTCAAAAACGGTATCAAGAGATTTCTCATTGACTCAGAGATCTGTGGCTGTAACAACCAGTCCTCACTAACACGGTAGGGGATGGTCAGCTAGCGTTTCCCTGAGCTCCATACCAAGGCCAATCAATAAATCTAAAGATGCCAATAAACCCATACTCCTGTACTGGACATGGCCTCAAACTTGGGACCCAGTCCCTCTCCCCTGCAATGACCCAGGGTCCATAAACAACCCTAGAGAACCTAACAAAGCAATGTAAAATAAATTAACTGTACAGAGTAACCAGGAATATTTTCTCTTTATGTAATGTTTGCCTAGTAAGCAATGCCCAAATTGTCTTTAAGCTATGTATGTATGTACTAACGTGAAGCCTTTGCAAAGGAGTCATTGACTCAAAGGATTGTAATTCCAAAATTTGAATAAATAAATAAATAAATGAAGCATGACACAATTATGCTGTAACTGCAGGCTTTACTTGGGCACACCATAGGTGCACAGTTCACAGAGGAACACACAGTGAAGCTCACCAGGATCAAGCCCAACTCTGCAGAAATCTGCAGTAGAGTTACTGCAAGGAAAAATGCAATTTCAGTGGGAGTTAATATCTTTTGTCATGCAGGGAAACTGTGACACTGCACTTGATCCTAGCAGGCTTCACTGTACACAGTCACATAGCCATATGGATACCGTACACAGTCATGTGGGTCACAATGGAATGAATGCACCTACTGGCAACAAACAACAGGGATCTATACCTGCAAGTGCAAGTTCATTGCTATTCCATTCAGGTAGTCCTACAAAGTCGTGTGCCATAATGGTTCACCAGCTCCATGATGCTCTGACTGCGGTCCTTGTTGCCTCCATGGCACAGCCACTGCTGTCCCTGACCGCAATTGCTGAATCTTGATCTCATTGAGCTGCTGCTCTGAATGGAGGCAATCAATGAATGTCCAGGTACCAGGGTGGGCTGCTCCAGCAGGGTGACCCTCTATGCCAGCCTTAAACCGGTTGATAGTCTTGACAGGCCACACTAGGCAACATTGAAACAATTCCAAAATGCAACTGGAAACATGGGCTGACGGACACCACTCCAAATGGGTCAGCTGGAGCAGCTGTCCTCAAAGCAATCCAGTAGGGGGATGAGGAGAGTTTGTCCGTTCAGAGAAAAAGTCCCAGGTCACGAAGCTCCTCAAATATGGTCACTATGTCCCCAGGTGGCACAAATGCCAAGGCTGTCAGGAGGTGAATATTCACTGCAAAGTCCCCATCCAATATGTAGGACCACTGTACCACTGGCAGCTGCTATACCTTGTGCCAGACAGCCTGACATAGTTGGAAAAAGCAGCCCCGCAGCACCACCTCTGAGAAGACCGACTGGAAGGCTTTGTAGACTGCCAGTTCATAGTCCACCATCACTGACCAGGGTTTCAGACCAGGGTGCAGCTCTAACAGCTTCCTTATGATGGCCACATATGCAGTGATTGTATGGCTAGCCATCAAAATGAACACCGTTGGTATCACTGTGCTGTATTCCATGCCATGTATGGTGTAGAGTTGACAGAACAATGGGGGACAGTACTTGAAGGTTAGAAACATAGAAACAGAATCTGATGGCAGATAAGGACCTCTTGGCCCACCTAGTTTGCCCATTTCCCTACCTAACGGATAAGCTGCAGTTAACCAACAGCCTACTTCCTCCTACCCCCCACTAGAATTGCCTTATGTCTGTCCCATGCATACTTGAATTCCTCTACTGTTTTTGACTCTACGACCTCCTCAGGTAGGCCATTCCGTACATCTACAACCCTCTCTGTGAAGAAATACTTCCTCACACTACCTCTGAGCCATCCCCCCTCTATCTTCAAATTGTGCCCCCTTGTTCTTGCACATCTCTTTTTCTGAAAGATGCTACTCTCTTGGACTTTGTTGGTTCCCTTGAGGTATTTGAAAGTTTCTATCATAGTCCCCCTTTCCCTCCTTTCCTCAAGGCTATACATCTTAAGCTCCTTTAGTCTTTCTTCATATGTCTTCTGGTGCAGACCCTGCACCATTTTGGTTGCCCTCCTCTGGGCAGCCTCCACCCTGTCTATGTCTTTGCTGCAGATGGGGTCTCCAGAACATACACAGTACTCCAGATGTGGTCTTACCAACTGTCTGTACAAAGGGCCAAGAACTTCCTGTTTTCTACTGGTGACACCTCTCCCTATGCATCCCAGTATCCCCCAGCCCTCCTTACTGTCTTCTCACATTGCTGGCCCACCTTTAGGTCATCTAATATGACTACCCCAGGTCCCTTTCAATTTTTGTTGTTGTCAGTATCTCACCCCCATTGTGTACTCTTCCCTGGGTTTTGTTTCTAGGTGCATTACTTTGCACTTCTTGCGGTGAATCTAAGCTGCCATACATTTGACCATTCCTCCAACCTTGCCAAGTCTCTTCATACTTTCCACCCAATCTTTGATCATCCCTGTTGCAGATCTTTTGTGTCATCTGCAAAGAGACATACTTTTCCTTCCAGTCCTCTACAATGTCACTTATAAAGACATTAAAAAGGACCAGCCCCAGTACTGAACCCTGTGGTACCCCACTAGTAACCCCCTTTCTTCACTGTGGACTCCATTTACTATTACCCACTGTGTCCTGTTGTTCAGCCAGTGTTTTATCCAGGCTACCACCCTGGGACCCACTCCCAGGCTGGCTAATTTGTTTATTAATCTTTTGTGCGGGACTGTGTCAAATGCCTTGCTAAAGTCTAAGTAGGCCATGTCCACAGCCCCTCCCTGGTCTACTACTTTTGTCACAGAGCCAAAGAAATCAATTAGATTTGTCTGACATGGCCTTCCTGCTGTGAATCCATGCTGCCCTCAAAAATTCTTTCCTTCAGAAGTGATTCTATCATTTTTTCTTCCACTGAGTTCAAACTGACAGGTCTGTAGTTTTCTGCCTCTGTCTTCCTCCCACTTTTGTGAAGGGGAATCACATCCATCCTCCTCCAGTCCTCAGGTACCACACTATCCTCCCTTGATTTATTAAAATGGGTAGTCAGTGGTGTTACTAGTTCTTCCCTTAGTTCTTTTAGAATTCTGCAGTTCCATCGGTATACTAGTCAGTGCACCTTTCTATGTACTGCAGGTTTTGTTCTGTGTCAAACAGCAGGAACCTGCCCTGCCCACTTCTTCCTGAATCCCATAGCAGGAACAGCTCACCCTTTTGGGTGACACGGTACTCCTAGGCTACAACAAGTTTGGCTAGTGTGATCAGCAGACTGGGTGTCTTGCTGGCTCCTCTCCTGGCACACTGTACCAACCACTTCACATAGTTCAGATGGGGCATCCTACCATCGATGGACTTGGGCACAAGCTGCACCCAGTGGCCACCACATGTTGCGACATCTTCATTGTTGTGGCGCCATTTCTTGATGTCCTCCCCAACCTTCCTCACTGTGATGCTGGCCCAATCTGGGACATGGTTTTGTGTCCCCAGCACAATGACCACCTCTCCACAGCTGTGTGTGCCCACGCCTTACACCGCCCACCCTGGTACTCATGTTACTTCCAAAGTTTTAACAAGTGCAGGTGCGCCTTGTGGTACACATAGCCATCATGTACAAGGAGCTTAGTTGCTGGGGACTAGCGACATACTCGAGGGCATGGCAGCAGCACTGTAGGGTACTTTGTGGATGCTGCATCACTGTTCATTCACCAGTTACACAGCACCTGACCACCAGCCGGCCGATCCCGGTCCGAAATGCAGTCCACCTGGGCACCATGGCAACTTGCATTACCCACACTGTGCCATTATTGCAGCCACCTGAATCAACTTTGGCGCTCTTATTGTCAGGCTCCTCTGCATGCTGCCTCCCGCCCATCGCCATAGTTGACAGATGCTGCTCAGCCCAGGTCATGGTTCCTCCATTCGCCACCGCCCAGCACTGTAATGCCAGCGCCTTATGCCATGGAACCCAATTATTTTGACAATGTGTGTGTGCATGTGCTTTTAACCTCTGCCAGAGATCAGCTACCATCCTGCTGGTCAGCTTCTCTTTGATGCACGCCAGCATTCTGCTGTCCTCACAATGTCAGCAGCCACACAATACTTGTCATACTTCAACCCAGCTGATCAGCCAATCTACCAAGGTGAACCCCACTAACGGGTCTAGCACCATGATTGACCTTCTTCACCAACCGTCCCAACAGAATCTCTGACCTGGTGGTCCTTCCAGACTCCTAAGCGATCACCATCCATCCTCTTTTCCTGATCATGTCTTCAAGAAACCCAAACCAAACTATATTGTTCGGCATCGCCTCAACCCAGAGGCCTCACAAAACTAAGAAAATACTTAACTCAGTGGGACTGGTCCCCCATCTCCCAGGCCCCTACTATAGATGAAGCTCTGATTATTTCACCTGTTCTTTTAATTTTTTTTTAGTTTATATTTTCTACTTCTCCTGTAAGGCCCCCATCTGACTGGTTCCCCCAGCACTGTTCTCTGGAATTACCGGGGCTTACCTTATGCCCTGTCCGGGAGAGGTGCCTGCAGAGAGTCAGTCGCCATCCTGCATCCAGTGTCCTTTTCCTCCATTTCTCCCCTTGTTCCCGAGGCCCCAGGGGAAGGTTGCATGCATGTGGAGGCACGCATGCACCTTACAGCCCCAGTCATGACCCTTCTCCACCCGCCCCATTGGCCTATCACCTGGCAACCTGCTTGTGCAGCCCCTCGACCTCCACCAGGGGGCAGCCATTAGCGAGGGATGACATCCCTCCTCCCTGGAGAGGAGAGTTGCCTATTGGGAGCTCCATCCAGCTCCACTCTCTCCCACCATACTGACCTCCAGCGACCCAGGCTCACTCCCGAACCCGGATCACCAGCATGCGTTGAGGTGAGACGTCCTGCGCCTCAGCCCTCTACGCTACCGGGCCTGCTTCACCTGTTCTTTTAATAAAGCATGTGACATCTATCCTCCACTAGCAAAAGTGCAGTCCAAGAAATGTAATGCCCCCTGGGTCATGCCTGCACTGCTCCAACTGCTAAAGCACAGAGATGATCTCTGGCATAAAGCAGTCGTATCTGGCAAGCAAGCTGACAGACAAGTCTATAAAGCAGCTCATAACAGATGCACTTGGGCCATTAAGCAGGCCAAATTAGCCTACTACAAAATGACCCTTGCCTCCTCCTGGGGGAATGCTTGGTTGTTCTGGGACAATATCAAGGAACTCAATGGCAAATCCCGGCTCCCTCCTTCCTACTAACTGTCAACAATGTCCCTACCACCGACCCGCTGGCCATCTCCAATTGCCTCAAGTCATCATTCTCTGACCTTAGTGCAGTACTCCCAAATAACTTCTTGACCCCACTCCTGCAACCCCATCCCTAACACCTAGCATCCCCCTTCCATCTCAGGGTGATCTCTACAAATGAGGCAAGGCCTTTTCTCATTAAAGCACTCAGTGGCTCTTGCTATTGCAAAGATTATTTTGATTTGAGAATCCTACATCTAGTACTAGATACAGTCCTCTCCCCACTGACTACCTCATTAACAGCTCCCTAAGTCTGGGGCAGTTCCCCAGCCTGGAAGACTGCCACAGTCATCCCAATACTGAAGAGTGGTGACAGCTTCTCCCCAATAACTACATCCCATGTCCATTCTTCC
This sequence comes from Neoceratodus forsteri, assembly GCA_016271365.2. NCBI lineage: Eukaryota > Metazoa > Chordata > Ceratodontiformes > Ceratodontidae > Neoceratodus > Neoceratodus forsteri. The sequence continues at coordinate 1,526,028,560 of CM057455.1, forward strand.
ACCACTCTCAAAAGCCCTCGAAAAATTATAGCCACCCAACTCATTGAGTACCTGCTTGCTCATAACCTACTTTGCATGGAGCAGCATGGCTTCAGATCTAGGCACAGTACAACTCACGGCTCTCACTGAGTTCTCTAATTTTATTCACTCTGCCCTGGATAGAAAACACCTAGCTGGAGCTGTCTTCATCAACCTGTCAAAGGCCTTAGATACAGTCTCCCACCCCTTTACTCTTAAGCACACTCTGCCACATAGGTCTGTCCCAAGGACCCGTCTCCTGGTTTACCAGTTACCTCACAGCTAGATCACAATGTGTCAAAATAAGCAACACCCTCTCAACCACCCTGCCAGTCTGCTCTAGGGTTCCCCAGGCTCTATCCTCGCTCTTTATTATTCAGCATCTACCCTAAACACCTGCCCAATTCCTGCTCTGGCAACCTACTACTCTATGCAGACGACGCGGTTCTTTTGGCCTCGCACCCAGGTCCCACAGTTTTGCAGTCCTCCCTCCAACACGCACTTAACCAAATTGAAAGCTGGTTCATAGACCAAAGACTTGTGGTCAATCTAAAAAGACAAAGAGACATGCTCTTTGCTCACCCGACAGAATAAAGGCTAAGAATCGTAGCTAACAATCCTCTCTACTCTCTTCCTCTAAAACAGGTCCATACATATAAATACTTGGGCCTTATGTTTGATTCCAGCCTCTCCTTCCATTCACACATTGACACCATATCATCAGCCATAAATGTCCATATAGGCCTATTGTATCAGCACAAGGATTGCCTACCTCCGGAAGTCCTTAATCTGGCTGTCACCGCCTCAGTCCTCTCCCTAGTTGATTATGGGCTCACTATCTACTCGGCTGCTGACCACACAGCCCTTAACAAAATCCACCTTGCCATAAACAAAGCATGCAGACTCCTCTCCGGGGCAGACAAGCGTACCCATACCTGTACCCTATATGCCCTGACAAATCTCTTCACCCTGGATGAAAGGCTACTTTATCAAACATGTCTCCTCACAAAGAAAATACATCTGGGGCTTACCCCCTTGGGGGTATCTGCCTCTCTCCTATCCTCCCACACCTCGGTGAACACCTGCACTGCCAACCGACAGGTGTGGTCCATCCCAAGGGTTTGAACCTCCTTAGCCCAAAGGTCATTCCCACATAGGGCCCCAGCCTGGTACAATGAACTTCTCTCTGACATCTCCAAATTAGGACCTTTCAAGTCAGCCCTCAAAAAGCACATTCTCACTTCACGGTGCTGCCAATGTACCACCTAGTACTGAGTCATCTATCTATCATCTCTCGGGACCACCCCACCACTGAGCTCCTACCAATAGGGCTACCAAACATTACCTATTAACAATGCCTCCTTTGGCTGCACTCACAAAATGTCTAATTCTCTACTTCACTGTAAATATTAAACCTGTTACTCCCTCCCTCTACCAGCAAACTTATTGTTCTCTTGAAAGCTGTAAAATACAGCTCTCGTTAACACGTTCTATGCAATGTGTATCTGATCTTGATTCTGCAATATTGTATAACTAAAAAACTGTAACCTTTAGCTGCCATTCTACGTCTAAATGTATTGTTTATGTTTGTTTTTTCTGACGTGGAGCATTTGAAAATGAATCCCTGACTCAAAGGTTGTAATCCTAAAGTCTGTTAAATAAATAAATAAATAAACCCCTTAACTATTATGGCCCAGAGGTCCTGTTCCTCATCCATTGCTGAAAGAAGAACACCACTCAGTGTATAGGTCATACCTCTAATTTTTCTCCCCAGCTCTAGCACAATGAATTTAGCTATATTGAATCTGAAACTCCAGAAGTCTGACTAATTACCTAACATGCTCAGGTCCTCCTGACATTTGTCCCCATCCTCAAAGGAGTTCACAATCCCTGTCAGCTTATAGTCATCTGTAAACTTTAAGCAGCCTGCTAGAAACTCCAGATTCCAGCTGACTGATAACGTTGTTGACCAGCAGTGGCCACAGCAGAAATCCCTGAGAACTTCTCTCCATTTGTAGTAGTGTCTGTCCACCATAATCTTGGTTCCTACACCCAAGTCATTTATCAGTCAACCTTCTATATGCTATGTATATATCACACTGTTGTACTTTGTCCAAATGTTTGTCAGTGTCAGAAGCCTTTCTGAAAATCAAATAGACTATGACTATGGTACAGCCTCAATTCTCCTCCCTTGAAACCCCCTTAAAGTGGGTGATGTGGTTGCTTTAGTATGTGGACTTCAGGCCTGTCTCCACACTTCCCTTTGTAGGGAATGTTATTGGTGGTGGAGGAGCAACTGACAGATCATCTGGAGTCTTTTACATCTACAAACTCTCCAGTTGGACCTTTGGTCCTGTCGCATCGTGGAAGATGCTCTCATCAGGGTAACTCATGATCTTCTACTAGCCAGAGACTGAGGCATCATTCTTTATTGGTGCTCCTGGCTCTCTCATCAGCATTTGACACAGTGGACCATAGGGTGCTTTTGGATCACCTGAGGAGCTATGTGGGCCTCACTGGCATAGCTTTTCATTGGTCTGAGTCCTACATTACTGTGAGAATGCAACAGGTAGCCCTGGGTAAGTTTACCTCTGGGGCTTATGTGTTATCCTATGGAATCCCTGAAGGCTTGATTCTTGCCCCCATTTTATTTTTGTGTATATGTTGCTGAATTCTATGCCATAATAGCAAACGTGTTATAGCCGATCCCTATTATGGCAAGTGTATATCGCCAAAAAGCAATTTGGCCGATATACACTTGCAGGTGACCAAAAACCAGTGACAGGATTTTTGGATATGGGGGGGCTGCAGCCCCCCGCACCCCCCTACTTAAGGATTCTGAACTCCAGGGGGGGGGGTGCATGTCGAGAGGGGGGTGTAAAACCTGAAAAAAACAAATAACCAGCCCAACACAAAAAATAAGCCTGCCCCAGAACCAAACCTGGTACCCTTCCAACCTCAGCCTGCCACCCTACCCATCACACCACACAGCCAGCTCGGCAGCTGACCACTGCACTACACCCCACATACCCTCCCTCCCCTTCCACCCGTCACGTGGCATGGTCCTTCCCCCTGCTCATGTATACATAGTGACATCCTGTTGCTGTAGTCACCGACCCCCGTACCCCACCGCTATCCTGCCAGGTAGCCCAGAACACAGGCGCTATGATTGAGTCGCCCTTTTTGCAGTCACTCAGTCACAGTCACTGTGTTCACTGGATACCATGATACCGCTGGTGGAGATCATTAGGTGGTATTCATCACTTTCGGGCAGTTCTGTGCAATGCGAGGTCACTGTGGAATAAAACTACGGTAATGAAGAATTTCATTGCTGATTCCTCAGCTGACCTCATTTGCATCACAGAAATCTGGTTGGGCAATGATGCTGGCCCAGTGCTAACAGCATTTGTCCCTTGTGGGTATTCTGTGGTGCACTGCCCGAGAAGGGCTTGCAGAGGGGCAGGGTGGCCATCTATTTTTAGATCTGCCCTGGAACTCACTGTAGTCCCTGTGAGAAAATTTGAATCATTTGAATGTGTGATGGTCAAATGTATCTCAGGTGTCAATGGCAGAATCATTCTCATCTTCTGACCCCAGATGGTGGGAATGTTCTCCTGCAGGAGCTGGTGGATTTCATTGCCTAACAGGTATTGGATACCCTAGGTTAATGGTACTGGGGGACTCAAATGCCTGGGTCAATGATGAATCCTCCTGGTTTGGACTGGAGCTCCTCCAGTTGATGGTTTCTCTGGGATTGACAGGCAGTTACCTCTGAGACACATAAACATGGTCACACACTGAAGCTAATCTTCTCATTGGACTTAACATAACTGTGGTCAAAGTTGACCCAATCATGTCCCTGAGTTCCAGTGTGGATCCCTTGTTCTATTATCCCTCTGTGGAGACTATCTGGTGTTGTTCAAAACATAAGTTGAGTCTCTAGACTCGAGAATGCAGTAGATGTCTCAGGCATTCTGCTAGCTTGTGCTCAAGGTCCAGAGGCAGCCATTGATGTTTATTTTGTTTATTTATTTTATTTACTGAATCTCGGATTTAAGACCTTTGAGCCAGGGGCTCTATTACAAAGGCTCCATGTCAACAAGGAATTATACAAAGGAGGAGTAATAGAAAGAGTACATTGGATACAAAAAAGCAGGCTGGGTGAGGTACAATTAACCCAGTAGTCATTTGATAGCTATAATATTCTGCTCATGGCTGCCTTGGACTCTATTTCACCTTTCCACATTTGCCCCTTGATTTTGTGTCATGGCTCACCATGCTATTGTCCTGAACGTCAATGGCTGAAGGCTAAGGGGCATAGGTTGGAACATTCCTGGAGAAGATCTGGATCACTGGAGGACAAATTGGCATTGAGACTTCACTACGCTAAATATCTATGGGTAATTGACCATAAAAAAGACAGACTTTTTGTCTCGGTCCATTGCTGCAGTGCAAAATTGCCCAGCTGATCTCTTTCATACTGTAGACAGAGGGTTACACTTAATACTTTTTTATTAAAGATTTTCAATAAAGAGAACATTACAGTGCCATTGCATTTGTACAGTCATAGTCTATTCATTAGCCAACATGACTTCAAAATCTTGAAATATTCCAAAACAGTGAAAGTGGTTCTTGCAATGTATAACAGAGGGGAAGCATTCAGATATGGGTCCATTTGGGGTCCACTTTACAAATGGGGAAAGATATATAAAGGCCCACATATCGTAATAATAGTGTAGTGCCCTTCGCTATATGAGACATTCTGGAGAGTATTGCCACTTGCTGGACCGAGTGGAGCCACTCCTGTATCTGAGGCACATCTGTGGTTCACCATCACTTAAGAAGCAAGTGTTTTGCCTCCATGCTAGCCTGAATTCTCCAACATACCAAGGGTCTGTGTAGCACATGTGAGAGAAGGTCAACCCAGCAATAGTAGTTGTGGGATTAGTGGGACAGAGTTCCCCAATCCTCATTTTCAGGCAGCTAGTACCTCTTTCCAATACATTTAGATGGATGGACAGCTCCAAAAGATATGAAAAAGATCACCACCCAGGGAGTTACAGTGCCATCATAAGTCCTGAGGGAGGCCAAAGGCACACAGTTTAACTGGTGTTCGGTACACCCTGTGGAAGATCTTGTTTTGTATAAGTAGGCTTCTGCTATCTGTGCAAGCAATGTGAGCCACTCGCGAGGAGGTTTCCCAGTCCTGAGAGGCAATAGGGTAGCATAGGACAGATGCCCAGTAATTACTAACTTTCTGAGTTTGGTCGGGGATGGATTTATGAAAATGGAAGTACACTGCACTCACCCAACCCCTGATTTTAGTTAGCCAGGGTTGAATGTCTGATTTAGGCATTTGTGAGTCCTGCTGGTAGGGAGGTTTGAGAATGTGGGAAGTGCACTTCTCATTTGTAAGAACCTCAAAAATCTTGTTTAGAGAGAGTGCGGGACTGTAGGTTGGTAAACGTGTTGAGTGTTAAGGTGACTAGGATCAAAAGGTCTTTTAGGTGTTATACTTCTATGTAGCCAGGTAGACCAATGTGCAGTCTAGCGGTCAATGCAGACCAAAAGCCAGGCATTTGGGGTGAGAGAGTATTTGGTAGTTTTGGACAGCCAGAGTAATGCTTGTATGGATGCCAAAATAGTGCTTCACTGAAGCAGATGGCGAGGGAGGGAAGTGTATGAATAAGTGAGCGGCGGGGTGGGTGAATATAGTAGGGTTTCTGTGTTGAGCCAGACAGGAAGAGGGCTGGTAGAAGGGGAGAACCACTGACAGGTTTGTGCTCTTAAAAAAAGCTTTATGATACCCTTGAAACCAGGGGAGATTCCACACCCTTTAGTCCAGTGGGACGGTAGTTTGGATCTACTAAGTCATGGCATTGTCTCAGCCCATAAAAGGAGCCTATTAATGTATGCAATTTTGCAAACCAGGATGGGGATAGATTGAGAGGTAGGTAGGAAGGGCAATGAAAGATTTTGGGGGTGGCCATCATTTTAACAGCAGAGATCTTGCTAGCTAAAGAGAGATTCAACTTTTGCCAATGGCCAAAGTCTTCTTTTCATTTCTGAAGCAGAGGGGTACATTTAAGAGTTGGGAGTTTAAAAAGGTTTACTGATAGGTAAATTCCTAGCTATTTAATGAAGGATGGTGACCACCTGATGCCTGCTTGTACAAATGGGGTAGGTGTGCATTTAGTATTAAGAGGTAAGACCTGTTGGCCCTTCGTTCACTTTTAAGCTTAAAAGTGATAAGAAGGGAAAGGAGGTGAGGTAGGCCTGAAGAGGCTTCAGACAGCAATACCAGGAGGTCTTCTGCATACAGGCTAGTCTGTAGATCAACTCCTTTAAGGGGGAATACCATGTAGGTTAGTGTGTTCCCGGATGGCAATAGCCAGGGGCATGGTAGCCAGAACAAATAAGTTTGGGGATAGGGGGCATCCTTGTAAAGTACCTTCTTGTAATGAAAGGAGAACTGCAGCATGGAATTGGTGAGGACCCATGCCATAAGAGCTGATATAAGGTTTACACCCAGGCAGAGAAATTGGGTCCAAAGTAGGGATGGCAGATTCATTAAAGGTCCTTGATCCTTATTATCAGGTTCAGGATCCATGCCAGAGTTCTGATTGGTTCTGATTGATTCTGATTCAAATAAGAACCTTTAAGAAATTAATGTTAATACCAGAAAAAGACCAAAAAATGTGTAAGAAAATCAAAAATAAAGTATTTTCTAATCTGAGTGTGTCTGTCTGCATTTCTGACTCCATTCTATGTCTTTCTTCTCTGTTTCCCAACTTTTTGGCTACAGGGTGTCCAGATTTGCTCTTGCCCTTACCATCTGTTTGCAGCATAGTATCACCATGGCTTCCTCCCTGCCTCCAGTATGCAGAGCCCCAGCCTCCTATTTGCTGACAGTCTCCTCACCTCTATATATTGATTCCCTCAATCCTCATCCCATCTGTTGACATACACTCAACTCCAGTAATTTTTTCATCTTTTCACATCCCTGCCCCTCAAACTCCCACCCTGTCCCCCAATGTATTACACACCACTGTCTCTCTCAACTGCTGACACCCACCTTGTCGAAATATGTGAACTGCTGCCCCCTTACATCAGCAGCCTTCCACCCTGCCCCATTATGTATACCCCTACACCCTCTGCTTGCATCCACTATTCTAAAGTCAACTCAGCACATGTATTATTTAATCCCATACACCCATTTATCTACTGGCTGCCATCTTGCCCCACTATGAACACTCCTAGCCTATCCATCTGTTAGCATTAACCCTTCCATAGAGACCCTCCTCCATCCATTTGCTAGCATCCATCCTGCCCAGTTTAAACGTCACCTCCTACATACCCCTGCATAACCCCTGCCCCCATGTACAAACATGAATTCTCCCATAAGTTGCCTGGCACCCACCCTACCTAAATTCACACAGTGCACACACTCAGTCCCATCCCTCCGTGCCTATGCCAGAACAAAGCAGACCACCCTTAGAGAAGCATTCTTGCTGGCACACCGAGTACAGCCTCAAGAGAGCTAAGCAGCTCAGATGAACATGTACAAGTAAATTAAAGGTACACTCTTGCTCAAAGCAGTCACAATGATGTTGAATAAAATATGAAGTAGTAGAACTAAACCAGTGAAGCCACAACATGTTAACATGCCTCTCAAGTTTGTCCCACATTATGAAGGACACAGCTTTAATCACTCAAAGCTGTCACATCCATCCTGCATGAACAAAAGAGACAGGACTGTTATTAGCTTAGACATTTAAAACAAAACTTAATATTGCACTCTGACAAAAAAAATCATAAACAGCAGCAGCACCAAATTTCTACAGTTCTCTAGCTCAGAAACACATTGGGCTGCAGCTCTACAGGTCTGTGTGCAGACACAAGATTCCAAGGGTACATGTTACCAAGCTAAACTCAATACAAATCCAAATTCCAAACACACAACAGCCATAGCGGTAGCGATCTGCACTCCATTGAACTGGCTTATTAGTTCAATAACTTAATTCATTATTTACCAAACAGCAGTAGCAATCTCTAAATTCCATGCTCGGAAAACAGCTTAATCATAGGCATTTGCTGGCGTGGTCCACATTGGGGCTCCACATACTTCTTGTTTTACATAAATATTTAAATCCGGTCCCGCTGACTGTCACTGTTCAGAGCATAACCACCCTAGCTCGTTACTTCACTCTTGAGCCATAACTTCTGGCCAGTTTACCGCGCTGACTACGAGTAGTTCCCTAGTGCATAAGTCAACTAAAATATCATGTCCTACCTGGCCTGCTTATACCTTCGTGGCTGGAGAATATTAGAAAAATAAAATAGAAAGGCACCTTTCACTCTGCACTGATAACAGCTGTGCGGACTGTTTGAGGTATGTTCCGGCTCTCTCAAACTGTCTCTCTCTCCCTCTCTCAAGCATGTGCGGTTGCGTGTGCACAATTCCCTTTCAAGCAGGCGCATTAGCAGAGCCCAGTGGCAGAATGTTTTTTTTTTATGACTAGTGTTTTATTCGGACAGGAGAGGAGATCCAGGTTAAAAAACCTTTTAAAAGTAAAAAAAAAAATACAGCAACGCGGACCCAGTACACTGAGGAGCAGTGTCCTGATCTACCCAGGTCCATTGGATCCTTTGAGATCGGGGGGGGGGTTCTGATTTCGTGTGGACAGGTCTGCCCATCCTTAGTCCAAAGCACATATACTGAAGGACCATTAGAAGGGACCCCCACTCCATGGAATCAAAGGTTTTTTCAAAGTCCATTGCAATGGCAGCTGTGGGAGTGGGGGGTATGATTGGCAGCTGTGATAATGGATATAAGAGAGTGATTGTGGTCAGAGACTAGTCTACCCTTTGTAAATCCTGCTTGAGCTGGGTGTTTAAGTGTGGGTAGTATCTGGTCCATGTGGCGCACCAAGGCCTTCACCAGAATATCTGCATCCACATTAATCAATGAGATGGGATGGTAACTGTTGGGGATGTGAGGGTCCTTGCCCTCTTTGGGTAAGACCATTATTACAGCTTCTCTAATGGTTGGGGGGAGGTATCTGGGCATATGTGAATCCATGAACATTCTTTTTCTAGGACTGGGCTTATAATATGATCAAGATGTGCGTAATGATCTATGGAGATACCGTCACCCCTCAGAGATTTATTTTTATTCAGGACATGGATGGCCTTTGGAATCTCTGATAAAGTAAGTGGGGATTCATGGAAATCCCTGTGTTGAGGAAGGGGTTTAGGTAGAGGTAGTTTGGACAGAAAGTTATCAATTTTGGGGGTTTGTTCCATCGCTGGGGAACTATACAGTGTTTTATAAAATTGGGCCATTACATCATTGGTAGCTGTTGGTTTGTGGTGGGGAATCCCCATATTATCATGGATTTTGGATATGTGGTGGGCAGCTTGTTGTTTTCTCAATCAGTAGGATAACAAGTGCTCCATTTTTCCCCACTTCCCAATATCTATGTCTGGTATGGAGAGGGCTAATTCTGCTTGGCAAGAAAGCAAAGAGTTCAGCTGAAGACAGATACCCAGCACTTCTGCTAGGAGGCCTTTTGCTTGCTTTGGGGTGGAAGCAGATTTGGATTCTCAGTCTTTTTGGGTTAGGGCTGCCTCCAGAGATTTAAGCATGGATGCTCTTACCCATGATGCTGCCCCTAAGGGTAGCTTTAAATTCCTCCCAAACAGTAGCTGTGCATACTTCTCCTGTGTCATTTTCTTGAAAGTACCTAGTGGCATCTTCAGTGACCCATGTACAAAAGGGCTTATTCTTCAAGAGAAGATGATCTAGTATCCATTTGAGGATCTAGGGGCTTCTGGACCCCAAATAACCATTGAACAGACCGGGGCATGGTCTGATATGACCAATGATTCTATGTCACAAGTTAGCACCTTTTGAATAAGTGGAAGTGATCCCAGAAGCATGTCCAGTCTGACAGTTGACCCATGGACAGGGGAAATATATATAAAATCTTTGGCCCTGGAGTTGAGGGATCTCCATACAGTATGTCAGTAAGGGAAAGTTCCACTATCATACTTAGCAGGGTTGGCTGCCCTGGGTGTGGTTCAGTGGTCTACATGGATCTGTCAAGGTCTGAGGAGATGACTATATTAAATTCCCTCCCTATTGGGCAGGGCATTGAAGGGGGAGCAAATTTCTAGAGTGTTTGACAATGAATGCAAGGAAACTCAGGAAGTCAGTGTTGGGTCCATAAATGGAGCCCACGATTAGGTGACCCTGAGAAGCAACAAGTTGTATAAGTGTTTAATGCCCTTTGACATCTTGCTCTTGCTTTTCAATAGTCCAATTTAAGGATTTATGGAGTAGTATAATGACCCCCTTTTTGGTCTTAGGGGAACAACTGTGTGCATAGTTTAGCAGCTTCTAATGGGACCAGTTTGGTCTCTTATAAGAAAGCTATGTTTGTACACAGTTTCTTGAGATGTGAGAGGACCTGTTTATGTTTGACAGGGAAATTTTAGTCCTCATACATTCCAGGTCACACATTTCAGGTCAGCCATGGGAATGCAGATATAGGACTGTGGAAGCATGCAAGTGTGTGTACACATGCCTGCTACTTGATGAGGGCATAAAAACTAAAGAGCAAGGGGGAAAGATGTCAAGGGGGCCCTAGAGACTGTATGTGGTACATAGTCATATACTGCCAATAGGTCATAAAGCAATTCACTGAGTACAATAGATATAACTCGCAGAAATGGTCTGCTATTTCACAGCAAACTAACACAAAACAATGAGACTACAGCAGTAAACAGGATCAAAAAATGTGTAAATATATTTGTGCCTCTTCCTAATCAGAGAGGTAGAGATGTATTGGAGTATAATAAATTTTTATTTATTTTATTTAGCTTTTGTTGACCGGGTAAGTGCACTAGACAAATCTTGCCTATTTTCAGGCACAACCCGGGGGAAGGGGATACAGATGAATGCCAACTGACCTTGAACCAGATTCAGATTAAGCTGTTGGTGGTATTTTTTTTAGTGAATGAGGGAAATTTGGCCAGGACACCGGGGAAATTCCCCTACTCTTTTCGATAAGTGCCATGGGATCTTTCACATCCACCTGAACTACCACCAATCCAGGCAGATGGGACCTCGGTTTAACGTCTCATCCGAAAGACGGCACCTCAGAAATGCAGCACCCCTCTCATGCTGCATTACAGTGTCAGTACTGGGATATTAACCCAAGTGCCAGATGTAGGAACTGAACCCACAGCCCTCTGATCTCCCAGCCTCAGAGGTGAGTGTGCTACCTACTGAGCCACTGAATAGAGCCCCATCAGGCCGGCTACCATCAGGGAGCCAGTGGGCCAGGGGTTCAAATCCTGGGTGATTGCCATATCTGAGTTTGAGTATGGCAAGTTGAAGAACACAGACAGTATTGCTATTATCAACAATATGTAGGGGTGGTAAGCCTGAAACATAAAATATGGGTCTGATAACACATCAGTAAGATTAGAATAGATTGAACCATTAGTGCAGGGGTGTGAGGGGGAGAGGGAGAAACAGTAGCCCTTGACTGTGGAGGGTGTTTACCTTTTGGGGGGAATAGAGGGGGTAGGAGGAGCATGACATTAAGAATACAGTGGGAGGGGTATCACTCTTCAGATTATATGAAGTATGATCAGAGGTTCCAGTGGGTGGGTCCCTGTCAAAGCACTGGGTTGTAGCCCTGTGGTTGCTTTGGTTGTAATCCACTAGGACATAAAGAGTAGGGTGGGGGAGGGTAGGAAGGGAACGGTAGAGGAGGCAGGAGGAGGTACAAAAAAACAAGATCACTTTAAAAGACAGTTTTGAAATATGACATTTGCACCCCTCTCACCATCAAGATTACTCTACCAGTAGCGTTCAATTTAACTAGAGTAGATGCTATCAAAAACTGTTAAGCACACAAATGTTTGTATTGGAGGAGGAAATATATTAATGGAGGTAAACTCATAAAATTCGTGCCAGACATTAGGAGAGTAACCATTTGGGTGATCATAGTAGGGCGTAAAAGGGGGCCTCTGAAAAGAGCCAATGGACTGTAAATGCAGGTCGAGACCAAGGTCATCTGTCACTAGTAGACACAGCAGGAGTAGATGATGGTCCTCTGCTGCTTTGGCCAAGTTATGAATTCCACAGGACCATAGCAATACAGTCCGTTTCCATGTAGTACTATAGGAGGGTTCCCCAGAAGGCTTGAGGGGTTGTCTAAGGGTGCAAAGTGATGGCACAGAGAGTGCCCCTAAAATGAAGCAGGCCCCACAAAATGTATTTTGCAGCAGTATCAAAATGCAGGTATTCCTCCTGCTTGTATGAGAGCTGGGAAAAGTAGGTCTCAGTATCAGAGGGGGTAGGAGCCCTCAGGGGGTATGTAGGTTCAGAAATTGGTAGCAATTAAAGTTGGCACTCCAGGTAGAAACATACTGACAGCTGAGTGCCATTTAAACCAAAAGAAGCAAAGAATGCCAGGTCGGGGTTTCCTTTTGTTGCAGAAACCCAGACAGGGCCAAGAAAACATACTGCATCTATCAAGTCTTAAAATGGAAACTGTATGAATGAATAGGCAGCAAACAGCCAAACTGAGCCCCAGGGTCTCTGGGCCCAGAATGCGACAACGGGGTCATCAGAACCAGTACAAATTCTTGAAGTAAAACCAGTCCCCGCAAGATGTCTTCTCTATCTATTTTACATTGCAGGTAATCCTCCTGCCTGTGTGATGGTCAGAAAAGGCAGTAGTCTGTCACAAAGGGGCTGAGAACCCCTTGAGGGTATTGTGTACCCCAAAAGCTGGTAACATTGAGGCCGGCACTGTTTATGGTTTATTGAAAATAATCAGAAAACAGCCTTTGAGCACAAATTGCTCATTTGCAAAGGTTTCACATCATAAGAGAACAATACAGCAGACAAAACAGGGTACAAATAAGATACAAATTCATATAAGTCAGCTCAAGGGGAGCCTCGTTGAATGGTTACTACTGTAGTGTTTCAAAAGGTGGACATGGTAACTATGGTACAGTATCTACAAATAAATAACCCATTTGCAGTAATTTAAGGTAACAGTGAGTCATAGTGTAAAGCAGCATGATCAACACATTTGTGGGAAGGCCAGGTAATAGCATACTATAAAATGCAGCAGGAAATGCTACCACCATAGTAGGGTCTAGTCAAGCAATTGGCATGCTGAGTTCTGGGTAATATTAGCTTTAAGGCTCATTTGAAATGTGAGATTTTGGGCTATTGTGACAGGGAGTTTGTTTAGCCACTTAGATGCCGGTTAGTAAAGGAGCACTGATCCAGACTAGTTCTTTGAGAGGGATTTCTAGGGCCTGCTGGGTCATGCTTCATGTGGTGTAGTTGTTGTGGATGGGTCTCATGAGGGAATTAATGGCAGGTGGAGTAAGGCCTAGGAGTGCTTTCTTGACCAGTAAGATTGTTTGGTAGCGGAGCCTGGCAGAGAAAGGGAGTCAGTAAGGGCATATAGATTGCAAGTGTGTGTATTTGTGCGAGACAGTCACAAAGTGGCATGCTTTATTGAGCACCATCATGATTCTATCTAAGACCATGTCGGTGGCTGACCCATAGATTGGAAAACCAGAGTCAATGAATGAGAGCATGAGCTTGATACTGCCAGGTGTTTTGTTTCATCAGTTAGAGTCATCCTTTGTCTGTAGAGTGCTCCCAGCTTCCTATTTCCAGTCTGTACAATACTTCCCACATGCTCCTTGCATGATAGGGTGTCATCTAGAATAACCCCCAGGTATCTGAATGTTTTACTTGCTCCACTGTGGCACCCAGTGTGTTATGTAGGTTGAGCAGAGTAGTCTGTTCTTACTGTGTGTCCCTGTAAAGAGCATAGTTTAATTTTTTTTGTAGTTAAGGACAATTTTATTGTATTTAAACCATGATTCTAAGACCTCAAAGCTGTGCTGGAGTTCTTGTGTAAGGTTGTTGTGCAGTGGGTTGCTGTAGTGGGCTGTAGGTGAGAACAACTTGGCAGTGGAGTGCCTAGTAATGTGGGAACAGCATAGCAATGCTAGAACAGTGTCTCATCCCGCTGTGGAGATTGAAGTCAGGCCAAAACATGCTGTGTCAAACATTTATAAATAGTATTAACATATATAAGTCTATGCAGTGAGAAACAAACTGTGCACTAGGATCTCTGGGCCAAAGATGGGGCCATTGGAGCATAGTGTCTGGCGGTATGGAAATGAGATTATGTAGAACTTATTCACCAGCATTAGGTGAGCTGACTCAGTGATTTGGTCCTTCTTTTGAGGGGAACCTGCATCTTCTGCTCCTGATGAGGTAAGCAGAGGAAGAGGGATAGTTGCTGCCCGGTTAGCCCAAAAATGAACAGTGGGAGTGACTGGGGATGGGTCCAGAGAAGTCGGGGTATCTTTTTCCACTCTAGGAGAGGTGTCAGACTTGATTGCCAGGGCTGCAAATTGGTTTGGAGCAGAGAAAATTCTTGGGCTAGTCAATGAAGCTAGAGAGACCGAGCTTTTACTTTGGCTGAGGGATCTGTCCAGTTCTCCATGGGTGTCCTTTCTGTTAGGTCCACGGTTTCTCTGCCTGACCCTTTGTTTTCTGGCAAGTTGCCGGGGCAGGGATCTGTTGAGACCAGTGGCCTCAGCTCCCTGTCTGCACTAGGAGGGGCCCTTCTCTGGGCTTCAAATTTAGGTGCTGGGCGAGTATTCATTGGGGCTGGGGCTGCAGTCGGGTGGGTTATGGACAAGGCCCCTACTTTCTGCATGCGTTGGGACCAGGTTCTGCAGCAGGATTACCATTGCCACAGAACTTCTGTGGTGGCAGTTTGTAATATTTGCGGAAGTTCTGTGGCACCAATGAACTGCCACATCACAGTGTCAGCTTGTCATCCTGACTTCGCGTCCATGGCAATGGCTACGGCAATTGGGATGGGAGAATGCACAGTAACGCTAGTTAAAAAAACACACAGACTTTTAGAAATAATTTTATTTATTAAAAAACTAAAAACAAATCTGTCACTTAAGGTCATATCCTATTGCATAAATGAAATATGCGGAAGGGACCTTATGTGATAAATAAGTTATTTATATACTCATGCTGTTTACACCACTTGTGAGGTCCCCACTGTGTATCACTTATATAGTTATATGCAATCTGTAACATAGTTGTTCGTTTTTTTTAAATAAATTTCCCTTGTCCCCAGATCTCCCTTCTCAATGAAACACACAAACCATATTTAAATTGGTTTCTCAGTCAGCAATTCAGTTTTTATTCAAACAATCCTATATTCACAGACTAACTTCATCTTTTTCTTCTCCAAAATTATATCCATAATCACTTATAACACACATCGTCAACAACATCCATTTTGATGACAAGTTCTCTGCACAATCCCTACCAGACTCAACCCCCACTTACAACCTGGCTGAAACTTGACAAGGGTAGAACCAGCTGGATTTATTGGTTGCTAAGAGACGCCTAACCAGACCCATCACTCCAGGCCAAAATCCGATGGGAAGCAAAGCTTGATATTTCAATCTCAGACAAGCAGTGGTCTCACTGCTGGCATAGGACCCACCAGGCATGCAGAGATGGTAGGGCACACCTGATTATGAACAAAACCATACATAGATGGTATTACACCCCTGCGAAACTCCAAAGGCTGGACCTACTGCCTAATGACGCCTGCTGGAGATGTGGGCAAGATGGGGTACATCTCTACCACATTCTATGGCCACACACATCATCAACAACATCCATTTTTGTCTTTTAACATTTTACATCACATTTTATTTAGAATTTCCTTTTCTCCTTCTCCCCTAGATGTACATCTGGGGCTTCTTTTTTTCCTCATTCTTCCTTTTGCTAGGGTATGGATATAAATCCATACCCCTCCCTCATAGCTCCCCTGGTCATAAAACCCAGAGTAATCTCTCCATTCCCAGCCTTGGTGGAAACCCAGGTAGGGTACCTCTCCCCCTATTTTCTTTCCTCTTTTTTTTCGTCATTTTTCCACCAGACCACCTCCAGCTTGCAAAGGATGGTGGGCTTTCCCCATTTTGACCCCCTGTCCCCCACACTATTTTTTTTATTTACTTGGCTGCCTTCCATGCATCTATTGCCACCCCTGTCTCTGCCAACCATAAATCATTACCCATCCTGGACAAATGTACCCGTCCAATCTGTACAAAGTCACCTGCTCCTTGATAGCACTGTGTTTTATAATACCACCCCAAACTCTTAGAACCAATCCCCTACCTTTTATTCATCCTTCTAGCAGCATACTTTATTGCCTTATGCCTCCTAGCATAACTCCACACTCTCTGTGCACCATTTCCGACCACAGGCTGCACATTTTGCTACCATTCCTTAATAATTTTAGTGTCCTCTTTTATCTGGAAAAAATTTCCAATCATGGCCTGGTACACAGGTCATTGCCTCTAAGATGTATAATTACAAGGTGTGGCTCTGGATTTGTTGTCCATATTTCCTCTAGTAATGGAAGTAACTGTGGCCATCACATCCCCCTCAAGCCTGAATGAGCATGTGAAAGGATCAAGTGCTAGCTGGCAGTTCATTTGGTAACTTAGAGGCGAATTGGCAGTGCTCCTGTAAAAATCAGGTTGCACTGTGATTGTTGATCTCCACAGTTTACATGGGTGCTATGGGGAACCAGGATATGTAATGTGTTAGCATATTGAGCGTTTCGATTTGAGGGGACAGTTACAGGAGTGGTATTTCCATTTTTGAATTTGGGCATAAACATTACAACAAGAGTCAGAAACAGCATGGTACAGGCTTGGAAAACAGTCACAAGCTTTCAATGAGAGGGTGGAACAGCAGTCAAGTGTAGGATATACAAATAGGATCTGCCATGCCCTCAGGCGGGAATGGGTAAATAGGCATCACAAGTAATACAATTTGAGGGCAAGAGTGCAATCAACAAAGAGACAGCATAGAGTTAAGCTTGACATGAACAGTAATGGCAGCAGGGATGGACCAGGTTGTGGTACCAGAACTGGTAGGGGTTCAGGCTGATATGAAGGTACTAGTACTGATCATGAGGAAAGAGGCATAGGAGCTTTATAATTGGAGTCACATGGGGCAGGCACCTTAGGATTAGGTGCTCATTGGACATAGCCCCTTGGATGCTTCCTGCCCCCAACCCCATTGCCTTTCTCATCCTTCCTCTTCCTTCCCTTACTCTTTGGCTCACTCCCCTCTGGTTCCTCCTCCACATTGTCCAACACTTTGTGTGGCCTGTCCATCAAATCCATGAACATTTTCATGGCATCTTCCTTCTGGGTTTCCTTCCTCTGGTTGTCATGCTCATTTTCTTTGCTGCAAAACAAAATTGTCTATTCAATATAAATGTCACATTTCCAATGCCAAACCAATAGTGGCTATCCCTTTCCTCTGTCCTCTGTAACTCACAAAATCCAGACACACCATTAAACTCAAAATTATATAAATTTTGTTATTATTCTTTTTTATGCCCAAATTCAAAAATGGAAATACCACTTCTGTAACTGTCCCCTCAAATTGAAATGCTCGATATGCTAACACATTACATATCCTGGTTCCCCATAGCACCCATGTAAACTGTGGAGATCAACAATCACAGTGCAACCTGATTTTTACAGGAGCACTGCCAATTCACCTCTAAGTTACCAAATGAACTGCCAGCTAGCACTTGATCCTTTCACATGCTCATTCAGGAAAAAAATTGCAAAGGCTGTAAGCTAGTTGATCCTTTCAAGCAGTCCCTCTCCCAAAATGGTGTCCAACTGCATGGCCTTAAACCTAAGATGGCGGCCCCTTACTGTTGCCTGTAATGGCATCCAAAATGCCTGTACCCCATGCTATTTTCTAACAAAAAGTGCATCATTTTATTCATAAAATATATATATATATATTTTTTTTTTGGGGGGGGTTACTCGCTTTTTATCTGTGCCCCATTTTTTAAAACAAATCCTTCAGCCTCTTTGTCATTTAACTTCCTGACCAACACCACGCTGAAAACATCTGCTCTCTGATTCAATGGTGCCATGTGGTCCTGATGCTCCGCACACAAAAAAATGCTGCATGCTCATACTGACTATACCCTCAAAGCTGCAAAAAACCCTATCGCTATTACCGCAAATAGCAATGCAAAATGAGCGGCTCCATTTTGTTCATAATCTGACTAAATTTTACTAATAAAGTCATTTTCTTTAGCCGCCATCTGCGCTTCCTACTAACGCAAAATCTAATGCTTCCTTTCCAGTTTCTTGTAACCGGACAATCCCCCTTTCCCATATAATACATAAAAACTTGAAATTATGACTTGCATTCCAGAGGCAAGCAGTTCACTGCGTACCACCCCACTGTACTCGCATTGTCCGTAACCAGTATTTCAGATGCTGAACTGCCCTACCAAATGGTCTTACCCAAAATGAAGCAAACTACTCGCAGCACACTACATAGCAAGCGAAAATGCAAATGAAAACAATGTGAATGAAATCTAAATGCATTTCAAAGGCAAGATTTTTTTTTTTTTATTTCCAGGGCACCGTGAATGAAAACATAACTAAATGCCTTCAAGGCCAGACTTTTAAAATTTCCCAGGTCAAAATGCACACTAATATAGATGAACAAAAGACTGATTACTCCCATAAAATACAAAAACACTCAGCCATACTCACAGGTTCAGTTCACAGAAAAACCATAAAAAGCTCCAATACTTACCAACAATTAAGCAAAATTATACTTAACAGCAAAATTTCTCCAACAATAAACCAACTGATGTAGTGATCAGCGTAAAGACAAAACAACTGGCTAGTAGAAAAAAGGGCTGCCTGCTCTTGTGCCATCCTTCTTATGCCCCCTCTCTCCCAAGCTCTCCTCCAGTCCTTTGCCCTTGCTTGCCCTTTTGCCCTCGCCCCTTTTCTGACATCACTCCTCCCTCCCCTCTGCCCCCCCATCCCCTCCTCTCTTTCCTCCTTCCAATTCCCAACCTAACTGAGATCTGCTTTCACTGGCCAGGGGCCCAGGACAAAGGGGTCTGCATCCCATATAGGCATTCCTTCTTGTTTTTGACCATGAAATGGTATCCTCATTCATACAGGCCTCTTTGGAAGTGGAATAAACAGAACAGAGAATATACTGCAAGACTCATTTTTCATACCAACCCACTTCTCCTGACACACTACATAACCGCATCAGGCCATGACATGTACATGAACCCCCTGCGAGAGAAGGCTCCCTAGTAGTGTTGCTCAGATAGTGTTTTTGTAGATCCTGCCATTATCTGTTAGACAGTACTGGTATCCTACCTTGGATCCTACTAGAAGTCCTGGGAAAGACAGATGTAGGATCCAGAGTCAGATAGCTATGGATCCTAGTTAGGATCCAGGGATCATTGTCAAGATAGTTAGGATATGGGGTCAGATATTGATGGATCCTAGGTTAGATAGTTAGGATCCAAGATGGATCTGTTGTTAGGATCCACTGGATCCACAACAATTGTAGGATCCATGCACTGGATCCAAGAGGGTAGGATCCATTGTCAGATAGCATTACTATCCTGCTACAGCAACCATCTGGCCAAATGGGAGGTATCTGTTGGTATCCTAATTTCTAGGATACTATCTGAGAAACACTATTCCCTAGCCCATCACAAGGTGTCACCTGTGTGACAGAACACTGTACCATACCTTCTCAGCTCTCAGAGCAGTGGTATGAGAGAAGGCCCCCCCCCCCACACTCCTTGTGCTGCCCAGCCAGCTCCCAGAGCTTGTGCCAAACCTGAGGCACCAGCATGGGAGAACACAGCATACTACCTGCAGGCTCAATGGCTGGCCCTGCACACAACATTTATCCATAACTTTTAGGTAACTGTCAACCTATGAAACCATGCAGTCAATAACATTGGCAAAAATGTGTACAGTGCAATTATTCATTTAGTAGAGCTGTTCTTTCAAAAGGTATACACGTTATTATAGTCCACCTTTCTGGGCATAATTACTTTATTTATTCTTGAAAATGACAGGTTAATTCATTTTACCACCTATTCATTTCAGACAGCATCCCTATACCTTAAAGGGCAAATAAATCTGTAGAAAGTAAGGTATGGCATTAACAGGTTTATGCTGTTGTCAAGTATTTGTTTAAGCTGTCCCTAGTGTAATAACTTAAGACTGAAAATTTTATTAGGCTGTAGTACATTTTGAGCAAATATCACAGTACTTCGTGGGCTGTGCCACCTCCTCTGGGAGTGGGAGCAGTTTTAGATAAGTGACTATTCATTTCTGTGGCATAATGCAGCCCTGTCATTAGGTAATGTATGATGTGGTAGCACTGATAACATCACATGCCGAGTATAGAGGGGTTTTGTATATAAAAGAAGGGGAAGGGAACCAGGTGCTATGGATAATTTGGAAATATTAATAAAGAATCACCAAGAACAGTGAATTCTGTGACATTGCAGATATTATGTGGTAGGTTGCAAGTTCTGAGCAAAATTCTGTGGTTGCAGAATTCTAGGGGCCTTAGTTATGGAGGTCAAAAAATGTTCCACAGCTTCAGGAGATGCAAAAGATTGTTGCATCCCATTAAGTTGAACACACAGTGTAGCGGGATATCACATGCCATATTGGTAGCCCATCTGTGCTAGTTTTCATCAGGCAGTAGTGAAAGCTTGGTGCCCGTGGAAAGTTCAACCAAGATGTTTTGGAAGACTCTGATCATATGGCTCTGCCATACTAGAGGGCCCTGTTCTCTGGCCAGACGTAGGATATTCTCCTTCACCGGGAGACAGAGGATTGTGGCAATGATAGACCATGGAGGATTGTCCCATTTTAGGTTTCGAGACCAGACTCCTGTGTGCTCACTCAGATTCAAAAGGTGAGAAGTCCAGTGCATTTAGGAGTTGCAGTAATGTTTGCTGCAGAAAGCAGATCATGTCCGGGCTTTCAGCCCCCTCTAAGAAATCAACTATATGCATGCTATTACGTCTTGCTTGGTTCTCCAAGTCATCGACTTTCTCAAGCAAATAGCATATAGTGGAAGCTTGTTCCCTGGGCTGGGCTTGTGTGCAATCCATGTGTTCTTCCACAAATAAATGGTGCTGTTCAGTCAAGGAAATTCAACCACCTAGCTGGGTAAGTTCATGATTGGTATCGGCTGCTGAGCAATTAAGTTCTGTTGTATCGTTTAGTACCTAAGCCAACATTTTTTTGTTATTTGCTGCAGGTCTGCTGGTGCTGGAGACTGGAGGCTCATGGCTGTTTTGAGAGGTTCCTGCATAGTAGATAGGTAGGATACTGTATTGGGCCCCACTTTAAAGCGATGCACTGCATGGCTGTCAGTCAGAATTTTTAAGGACAAAATAGGATTGATCTGTTGCAAGTTGGTTAATGATGCTGATCCTGATATTTATTTCCAAATGGGTTGCACCTTCTCCATGGATGATGGGGGATTTTGTTGATCTATAGCAGCAGATTTGGTTTTGGAGGTCATTTTGCTTGGTGGCTAGCTGTCCCCACCCATAGACAGATGGTTGAATTCTCCCAGTCTGCAGTCCATGGGAGGCATTTCTACAGAAAGGTGTGAAGAGTTTTGGTGTTTTTCACTGACAAAGTGTTCACCATTAGGTCAAGTATTTCTTCTAGTGGCCTGGCTTGGGCTGGGGTTGTAGAACCTATGATAGCTCTCATCTGTCAGCCTGGGATGAGTTTTGTCTGATGCCAGAGGCTCAATTATCAGTCAATCAAATTTTATTTGATTAAGCACATTTCTCAGTTGCGACTCAATGTGCTTTACACAGTTTCACATTTTAAAAACACATATGGTACAAACCAAAACAAACATAAACATAGGTATATATATTACTTCAGAATAAAACTTATTAACTGGTCATAAAAGCTTGGTTAAATAAAAAGGTCTTGAGCTCCTACTTGAAGATGTCCACAGTTTGACTCTCACGAATATGATGAGAGAGGGAGTTCCACAGGAATGGGGTAGCAGACACAAAGGTACAAGCCCCAGATGTCTTTAAATAAATCTTGGGAACTCCCAAAAGGCCCTCATCTGTGGAGTGCAGGAGGCAGCTGGGCCGGTAGGGACACAGGAGCTCTTGCAAGTAACCAGGCTCTTGACCATGTAGGGCCTTATAGGTCAGCAAACTGACCTTGAAGGAGATCTGCCACATAACTAGCAGCCAGTGCAGAGAGCATAGCACAGGTGTAATACGACATGATCTAGGTAGACTGGTCAATAACCGGGCTGCCACATTCTGCACTAGTTGCAGGCAGTGCAGTTCTCCCCCCACTAGCCCCAAGTAGAGGGCATTACAGTAATCCAGGCATGATGTCACAAAGGCATGAACTAGTTCCATCAGATCAGCTGGGAGTATCAGGTGTTTATCCCTGGCAATGTTCCTCAGATGGTAAAATGAAGTCTTAACCATGGCTGACACCTGCGGGTTCAGGATCGGACCGCAGTCCAAAACAACACTAGGGTTTCTCACCCAGTCAGAGGTAAGCAGCTGGGAGTCCCTGAGCCTAAGCCCTGAGACTTGACCAGACTGCACCCTCATCCCCTGGTAACCAGGTTCTAGCACCAGTACCTCAGTCTTATTTGGATTCAACCTCAACCAATTAGCCCTCATCCAATCTTGGATCTCATCCAGGCAGGTGTTCAATACTGTTCAAGGCTGAGGTCCTCCAAGTGGTTGCCAGTTTGTGACCCACCAAATTTGAACTGGACCAAGGTCCAATGTGGATGATTATTAGCTGTGCTGAGTTCCTAGGCCCATTTTTCACAAAGATCGTGAATGGGTCTTTGAGGGAGGGTATCTTTCCTTCGACCTTGAAAAGGGCTGTGGTAAGGCCCCTTCTAAAAAAAAAAAAAAAAAAAGCCATCTGTGGACCCTGACATTCTTGTGAAATACAGGTTGGTCTCTAATCTCCCCTTTTAAGGGAAGGTTATTGAGAAGGTGGTTGCTGAGCAACTGATAGGCCACTTGGCAATCGTTTTTTTTATTTCCACTTTTTCACAGCAATACAATAAATCAATTTATTAGTTTGACTTTCAAAGTCATTACAATGATAAAAAGACATGATACTGGGCTGGCCTGATGGCGTTGAGGGTTGAGGTGTTGGACGCCACATCTCGTGCCATGCCAGTGACCCAGATTCAGGAATGGACTCAGGCCACCGGGGGCTGGCAGGGGAGAGGAAGGATAGAGTGTCCTATGACTGCTCTCCTTCCTCTGGGGTGCATGAGGGTGCTGCACCACACTGCAGTGATGCCTGGTGGAAACCAGGTGCGCTGCAAGCTGCGGGCACAAACAAGGGGATGGACTGCTGCAGGCGTCCGCACATATGTGCACCGATGCCATTGTACATCCATCTCCTTGGGGCTCTAATACTAGGAGGAAAATGGCGGGGTGACCACTCAGCTGATGGCCTTGCCTGTGCCCCCAGACTCATGAAGATGTAGCCACTGGGTGTCTGTGCTGCAGGGCCCTGGAGAGGGACCAGTCATTGGCCTGCCCGGTGAGTGAGTGATAATACGCATGACAGACCTGGTCCAGGGGTGCTGGTGCTGGTGCTGGCAGCCATGGTCACTGGGGGACTGCTCTGGCCAGGAGGGAAAAAGCATTCAATCATAAATAAAAAAATATATGATATTGAAAAGATACAACATTTACAAAAATGTTCCCAGTTATTTGACTATACACTCAGACTCCTGACTATCATTCCATTTCTGCAAGACATTTTCGGAGAAACACTATTATATATAATTTCTTGGTCTAAAACTTGAGAAAGGAAGAATCCAGAGGTATTACTTTAGCTAATACAGCACTACACAAATTTATACAGGACACCAATGGGTACGGGGCAGGTTACCTACACCCTCAAGAGGAGTATTGCCACCTAAACTTGGAAGGGGGTTCCAAAAAGTTATCCCTTGAGTTCTTTCTTAATGTGAAATTGAATGCTACTAGTTGTTGTTATTTGTCTGTAATGTGTCTGTGTTTGACATGAATGAGTACAGTAGTATACAACCTCTTTGAAGCTCTTCGGTTAACTGTATCCTCCTATGTCCTCTCCCTCCTTGACTA
Source organism: Neoceratodus forsteri (assembly GCA_016271365.2). Taxonomy (NCBI): domain Eukaryota; kingdom Metazoa; phylum Chordata; order Ceratodontiformes; family Ceratodontidae; genus Neoceratodus; species Neoceratodus forsteri. The sequence goes on from CM057455.1 coordinate 1,526,052,694, forward strand.
TGGCATACTTATTTATGGAGCTGCAAACACATCTGCCCTAGGGAGACTCTGACTCTCCCTGAACAAAGCCTGCCATCTTGTCCTCAGCTGTGATCGCCTCACACACACTTGCTCTTTATACACCACCACTAACTCGCTGAACCATGATAGTAGAATACAGTTCCACGCATGCCTTATGGCCAAAAAGATCACCCTGGGTCACACTCCCACTGGCCTCTCCCCTATTATCTAAATGGCCCTTACTCATAGACCCACCCATAGCTCGGGCAAGCTTCTTTTCTCAGTTCCCAGGTGTCGAACCTCCCGACTCCAAAGATCTTTCAGGAACAGGTTCCTTTCCTTGCTGAACTGCCTTCCCAGAACACTTGCCAATGAAACCAGAATTGGCCCCTTCAAAACCTTACTTAGAGACCATCTCCAGTCCTCCACCCCGTGCAACTGTCATTGACCTCCCTGCCCCTCCCTGACTACAGCCCTGGCCTGCACTCCTCCCTTTCCTCCCACTTTTTTGCCTTTGCCTACTCAGCTCTTTCTGAGCCTTTACTCTAAACTGGTTTAGTCTAGTCTTACTATATCTCCTCTGGGTATGACTGTTAGCCAGTTACATTATTTGCTGTAACAAGTCTGTCTGAATTATGTTTACTCTTGTATTGTCCAACTAAATGTGATGTGGAGCCTTTGTAAATGAGTCTTTGACTCAAAGGCACTTTCCGAATAAGCAATAAATAAATAAAACAACCATAATCATTGCTGAAAGCAATGAGTTGACTATATACATGTAATATATAAATTTGTTTTTTCCACTCTGATGCTCTTCAAAAGTGTAACCGTACCACCAATCTCCATGTAATTCACAATACTGTACCATTTTTCTTATGCTAATTGTTATTTCTGTATATCTATATTTTTTTTCTATATCTATGTCTCCCTGTTGTACTATGCACCTGGGTCGCACCTGGAAACGAGCCTCGGCTCAGCGTGCCTTTCCCAGCCAACAATTTTAAATAAATAAATAAATAAAATATACAGGGCCCCTGGAATTCTGTGGTTCTGCAGTTGTGGAATTTGCTGCAGAATTTGCATCATGCCTCAGAATATATATAGTGCCGCAGAATTCATTGTTTTTGGTGAATTTTCATATAAATATACTGTTTTTCCATAGTGTCAGGCTTTCTTTCCCACCTCGTTTATCCTGAAGCCCCTCCTCTATGCTCAGCATATGATGTCATTGATGACATCACATCATATTAAGCCAATGTCAGGACTGCATTCTGCCAGATAGATGAATAAATCATGCTGCAGAAATCAGAAAATGCTGCCGCAGAAGTCAAGGAGCCCTGCCGCAGAAATCAGAAAATTCTGCCGCAGAACACCAGGGGCCCTGACTATACAGGATTGCAGACCTAGACGCAGATAGCATCGTACAATTCAAGGAAACATTGTCTACAGTATATTCATCCAGACAATGGTTAAAGCAGTAGTGCAACGAAAAGCTGTAATTTTTGCATCTGTGATTTTAATTTACTTAGTTTACTCAGTTTGTTAAGACATAAGGAGGCTTATGCCCATTGAGAATGTCTCCAACAACAGCATGAACATATTTATTTCCATCCAAGATATAAGTCTAGTCTAGAATTGAATATTTCAAATGAAGGGGCATCTATCACATGTTGGGGCAAGTTGTTCCATGCCTTTACTGATCTTATGGTAAAAATATTATCTCTTTTTGTAGTTTGAACCTTAGGCACCTTTGGCTTTGTAAATTTAGAGCTCTAGTATTATTTTCGATGTTGAATGATTGCTTTAATCGAGGATCAAGTAAGATATTGATTTAGTAACATGCTGCTTGATATCCATTTTACTGTAAGTTATTCTAAGTGTTTCCTTTGGTTCTTTATTAGTTTCTAATTAATTTGCATGACATGTTTGTTCTCTTCATGTGATTTGCTGGGCAGTACATTAATTCACTTCAATTAATTACAGTTTTTATTGAAGTAATAAAAAATAATAACGAACCAAAGGAAACCCTTAGAGTAATTTAAAACAGACATCAGGCAGCATGTTACTAAACTAAAATCACAGGTGACTGCAAAATTACAACTTTTCATTGCACTGCTGCTTTAAAGGGCATTATAACATTGCAAGAAACATATGACAATTTCCAATCTCATGGGTGCAAAGACATAACTTGGCAATCATTTTTTCCCTAACTCTGTTAACTACAAGAAAATAATCTGCCAATCTCCTGATTGTCTAGTCATCTTCCGTATGTAAGAGAATTACTGGAATTACAGACTTATCCAGCTCATTCCAATTCACAAGATAAGGACCTAACCAATATGCCTTCATCTTGGTATACTAACAGCAATTCCACATCATGTGAATGAGATCCTCTTTGCCACCCATGGAACAGAAACAGTTTTGTCTGATAGGAGCTAACTTAATATTTCTAGTCATAATAACTTTACTGTCAAAGAGCTCAAATTTATATTTAATAAAGATCTTCGTAAATTGATGATCATCAAGAACATCTAAGTAATATTTGTATGCAAATCGTGTATTATTAGTTGCAAACCATAAGGAGAATCTAAACTTTGAAATACTTCCTAAATCGGAATTAACCCAATAATTTCTGATTTAATATATTTTTTGTATTCCACACTAAGGGTTACATTTTTTTTAAGATAACTGTTCAGGTTTAGCAAATTATACATACTCAATTTTTGCTTAATATATTTAAAACAACTAGATTCCCTGCATCCCAAATGATGCCAATCTTTTTTCCCTCAATACATTTATATAGTAACCTATTCCATGACATTCTTGTTAGCTAGAGCCAGTAGTTAACCTTCTTAGTATCCATAACTGAGTTTATATTATCCAAGAACCGCTTGGGTCTGATGTAAACTGCAGGACATGAATAACCCATTTCATTACTACCCTCAGAAGTAGGTGGACTTGTACAAGTAACTTATCTCTATCTTTAAGCTCCCAAATTTCAGTCCCATATAACTGTTGCACAAAGTACTTGACTTTAATTACTTCAACTAAAGATCTCATAGTAATCCCACCATAAGCATAGTTAAACGTCCTGAGACTGAACACTGTTTTCTTGTTATTTTACATAATTTTAAGGACATGTTTTGAACAGGAGCCATTTGATGCAAAAGTCAAACTCAAGTATACATAACTAGTAGTGGTTTCTAATCTATGACTCCCAGTAAACCAAGGATATACTATGTTATCTGGAAACTTGTTATCCTGATGCTCAGGATACCGAGCCCAGATGACTGAAATACAGAATCCTGATGACACCACTACCCCGACCTAATGTTGGGCAACACGGCAACAAATATATTTTTTTTTAATGCAGGGCTCCCCAACACCCCCATAACTAAAATAACTAACTCCAAGCGGGAGCGGACCCCAGAGTTAAAACTAACAGTTATGGGGAGGGGTGCAAAAGTATGTGGTCTGACCAGTCCAGAACCTGGGTCCTACGGTGCATGCTGGCTGAGCTGCCTGTACTCCAGTCCTCCACACCATGGGGGCAGCTCAGCCAGCTTCCAGATCTGACAGCATTTTCAGGGGTAAGGTAGCAAGCCATCACATCCACTACCTTACCCCATCCCATAACACCATGGGGCATGTCTCTGTCAGCACAATTGCTACTGGGACACTGCACCTGTCAGGCAATAGTGCCTGAGCAGGTGTGTGTAGGGATAGTGAGCCATGGGATATCATAAGGGTACCTAAATGAATGACCTTTAAATTTATTTGAACTGAAAATCATGGCTTGGGTTTTTGTGTAATAAATATTAAGTTTTACTTCTATGTCTTTCATGTTCAACATATCTAATTTCTTTTGCAAGTCCTCCTGTGATAATGCTAGTAAAATCAGATCATCTGCATAGGCCATTGCTGGACATGAGTAGTCTTTTATTTTTGGAGAGTCCAGTTCAAGCTGTTCAAAGTCTCTTAGCAACTGATCAGTATAAAGACAAAAAAGTGCAGGGCCCAAGACACATTCCTGCCTTACACCCTTATTTATAGAAATGACACTTTAAAGTTGACCTCTGGCTCCAAATCTGATATGGACTGATGTATCCTTATACAGATTATGTATTACATGAATCAGAAGTGGGTCAGTACTCCACTTTGCTATGAGTAGCCACAATAAACCACTTGAAACTGAGTCAAAAGCTAAAGAGAAATCAATAAATGCTATGCATAATTTCCATTTCCTGAGATGGACATATTTTTCTATCAAATGCCAAAGAGTGAAGCAATTATCGATAGTGGAATAACTGCTCCTAAAACCCACCAGAAGTTCACTAATCCCTCCTCAATCTGAGTTTTTAATGTCTCTTCTATAATTTTAGAAAAAAACTTCAGATTTATATGCAACAGATAGATTGATCTGTACATGGCTGGATCAGCCATTTACCCTTTTTGTGTATAGGAACTATTTCAGCTACCCTTCCAGGTACTTGGAATAATACCTTCCATAATGCACTTAGCAAACAGGACCATCAATGGTTTACACCACAGTGAGTTGTTACATAAGTAAATCTCAGCTGGATTTTTTTCTGGTACTAGAGTTTTTCTTAATTTAAAGGAATTGATTGCCATATATACCTCTTTTCTATCTATTAAAGGGACCCACTCTTATCTATGGTTCGGATCTTGAGGGGGACAAGGTTTCAGTATTTGGACTGAAAAGAAAATACCCGAAAATAATTATACCCACTGCTTCTCAGAAATGTAACAGTCTATGTTGTCTTGGTAATTGTTAGTTCCTCTCATGACCAATTTCCAGAAACCTCTGGTACCCTTTTCATTTATAACCCTAAGTATCTTGTCCCACTGTAAGTTATTGTATTTTTTTTCACTTATGGAAACCCTTGTATTTCTTCCCTTCCTGATTAACATTTTTAAACAAATTTTTGTTCTTACTAGGTTTGATATATTTTATCATCTTTCTTAAAAGAGCTTTATATCTCCTACATTCCGAATCAAACCATACAATCTAACACTCCTGTGTCCCAGTGGCTATGACCTCTTGGTAGAGATGTTTTATTGTTGTCTCAAACATTTGAGAGACCTCAGGCCATAAATGAGTCACATCAAAGTTGTAAAAAAGCTTCCCATTCCTTGGTTGCAAGGGATTCCTCTTTAATATTCCTGATGTGCTGCTCCAGATTACAGTCCCATACAATTCTTCTAATAATTTTGAGCACACTAACTGGACTTCTGATCTCACTTCTAATGCATGATCTGCAGCTAACCCTTTTAAAAGTAATGGCAAATGGTCACTTTCTGACCTTACAGGAATATGCAGGCTTTGACAAGTCTGTGGTTGTTCTGACCAAATAGCTAGATCAGGAAGGGAGATACCAGTGGATTTTACATATGTACAGTTTCCTCTCTAAATCGCCTATCAATCTACAGTACCTTTCAAAGGGCAGAAATTAAATTCTTCTAATATTGCAGTCAAAGTTGATCCTGCCATATTAGGTTATTTATCTTTTGTGTTTCTACAATACACTGCTTGAAGACTATTTATATATCCGAGGATTGAATTATCCACTAGACCATCAAATACACCAATCCTAGCATTTAGATCACCCATTATCAGGATATCTTTATCAGGAAACCTAAAGTAGACATCCTGCACCAACAGTCTAAAGAACTCCCATATATTTTGCTGGTGGAACTTAGATCCTCTTGGAGGAACATAACTATTAATTATTAGGAATTTATGTTTTTGATTTTCCAATAGGGTAATAATAATAATTTTGGGTGATACATTATATTTCTGTGTGTTAATAAAGGAGTTTATTTTAATATATCTGCCTAATCCCCCAGAGTACCTCCCATATTTAAACTCCTTAGACTCAAGATGGTGAAATAACTCATACCCATTTAACTTGATATTGCTCTGACTTTCATGCTATGATTCCTGGAAGCAAATCACATCGCAACTAGTCACAAACTGTAACCAGTCAGAATCCAGAAATTTGTGTTCATACCCTGCAATTTTCCATAACAGGAATGAAAAGCCCTCATGCTTTTCAATATCCGCCTTGTTTCATCAACCAACTCTATATATTTCTTTAATTGTCTTTTATTAAATTGTTGTAGTCAGATGTCATAGCCTGCCATAGCCATGAACTTATTAGCCAAAGAAATTAGGACTTTTTGTTTGCAATGTTTATCTGGAATTTCACTTGACTTCACCATACTAGAATTTGCAATTGGAACTGTTATACTGTAATCTATCAGGTATAGTCCCATGTTGTCCATCAAATCACATTTTTGCATAATTCTTTCTGCCACTAGTCTGATTTTATTTATTATATCAATTTGACTTCCATGCTCCCTGCAAGTAGCACTTAAAATACCATTCTTACCCAAGTTTATTCATAGGGAATTTCAAAAAAAGTTACATAAAGATCCAACCAACCTGAATTTGTTTTCTGCAACCATCTGGGGCATACCAAAAAAACTGAGAGAAACTGGTGTCTCAAAATCACCTCTGCCATTAATGTCTATTTTATTAAAATCATTTCTGTTGAGAAATAAAATACAAATCCCTCTATACTGCAAGATGCCACCATTAATCCAAACATGATTTGCAATCCTAAGTGACATAAAATAGACATCCATGATATTATTTAGAGCAAACTCTTCAACTTTCTTGACCTCTTTGATGTCATTATTGTAGATTTCCACATCCATATCTGCCCAATTAAATTAATAATCTGATCTTTAAGATCAATCACAAAGGAGTTTAACCAATTATTATGGGCTAAAATCCTCAAAAAGGCTTAAGGGGCAATTACCTCCTCATCAGGGCAACCAGTGGTTGCACTTGTTAATTTGCTGTTCAAATCCCAGTTGTGGACAATTTGTCCTTGTAATTTCTGTCTTAGAGACTCTGTGTCAACTTTTGAGACATTTTGATCTACTACACAAAATTCAAATGACTTATTCAGAGGACAAGGTAGCAATAAAACTTTCTTACACTGCTGTGTCAATAATTCCATCTCAATCTAATTTAGCAAGGTGCATTGTTAACTTATCCATTTGAACTTGCTGCACTTGAAAAGAGCTACCACACTTAATTCCATTGCTATCATTATTTTTCTGTGCCCTTTCCTGTTGAGAAGATATGTCCTGTGTCTTCAGATAGCTCTCTATTGCCTCTTTATGTACCTTACTTTAGTCCCTCTTCTCTTTCCCTCTATTCTTCATGGGGCTTATCAGCCCTATTTTTAACAGTTACTGGTCCCTCTGGAATGTTAACAGTACTGAAATCAGGTCTGACATTAATAGGAGAAGAATTGAATATGTCCAGAACCCTTGATGAAGAGTCTTTTCTGGGCACCAGATCATCACATTTTTATTAATATTATCCAGTCTTGCCCCATTAATTGCAATATCCTCTCTCATGGTCTCAGTATCATTTTTAATAATAACCAGCTGTTCCATCAAAAACAGATTTGTGGCATATTGATTTTTCAATAGACCTATCAACTCATTACTTAAATTTGTGGAGAAATAATGTTGTGCAGTACTTTGAATAATACATTCAGCTACTGTCCCCTCATGTTTATTCACATACTCATTTGATTATAAGCTGTCCTTATATGTTCCTTCAATATATTTTTAAGCCATGAATTGTTTGCTGGAGTTTCTACATGATTTCCTTTATTTTGTTTTTGGAGACCATGACACTCTCATTTTAAAGTGGATTATCTGAAGCTCTGTCAGCTTCCCTAAAACTAGTCTCCCCAGGCAAAAATAGACAACTATTTCCCAGTATATTATCTTCAACTTCTCCCTTTTTAATAAAAGCTACCCCTCTTTCAGCATCTACTTCAAGTGAGTTAGAAAGAAATAGCAAATTAAGGGACATTTACAACATGCTTCCAACCAACAGATCAGCAGTGGGTAAAATTGGAAGTGAACTACTAGTTTTTGTTTTTACTTTTGGAGTGGAAGTCCTATCCACAATCATTTTATCAGATATAATTAAATGATCAGTCATTTTTGTCTGTTTTGTCCTGGAAAAAATGCACTTACTTTTTTTCCTTTTGGTGCCCTACAAATATTCACTTAACAAAGGGGAACTTATACTTTTATTCTACCATTGTACTCTTATGCTACCATGATAAACTCCCGCTAGGGAGTTACATGATGTCTGGCTGAAGTGTAGACCTGCCTCTGCTATCTCCAGATGCTATCGCTTAAACTTTTAAATTTCTTTAGCTGCGGGGATTTAAAGTGAGCTCTGAGGAATCTGTTACCTAGTGTGGACATTCTTGTAATTACTGTATCTGTTTTTTATCTTCAATGGTGACAGAACAGAAAATCATGGAGGTTGTCCCCCCTCCGAGAACCCCTCCCAGCTCACTCCCCTCCCTCAAGCTGCCCAAGGAGGATAATTCACCACTCGCTTCCCCGGCTTCTGAGGCTGAAACCTCCTCCACCAATTGATTCTCCTGTGATCTGAACACTATCAAGGAAGTGCTTTTTGAGTTGATGTCATCGTTCAAATCTGCCAAACCTACCTTGGAACTCCTCAGTAGATGTCTCTCGGACTCTGAGGCTTGTATCTCTTCACTAGAAGACAAAGGCCATAGAACCAAGCTGTAAATCACTGAAATGTGCCGCAAATTGACCTAACTGGAAGAAAAGCTAGATGACCAAGAAGCACATAGCTGGTGCAATAATTTGATAATGTCGGGTGTCCCGGAGCCATCTGAGGGGAAAGACCCCATACAATTTGTACAAAACCTACTAGAAAAAAATTGCTGCACCATCATCCTATGGGGCTACTTATGTTATAGAATGCACTCACTATTCACTGTGCCCCATCCCTAACTCAGGAGAGAAGCTGCATATCATAATTTTCAGACTCCTCAATTTTAGGGATAAAATTCATATTCTCACCAAGGTTCATGAGCAAAGGCACTTGTGGTGGGAAGGGGTGCGTATCTTCATCTTTAGCAATCTCAGCCCAGGAATTCAAGCTAAGCAGCAGGCTTACAAAGATATTAAAAAGAAGCTGTATGCTGCTGGTATTACATTTCATCTTCACTACCCTGCTGTTCTACAAGTTGTTACTGCAGTGGGAGACAAACAGTTTCATTCAGCCATGGAAGCACAGATGGAACTCCCTAAGGATTTTCCCATTTGTTTCCAGTATCATGAACACCTGCTCGCTGACTTAGCTCCGGGATACTACAGTAAACTCTGGCACAACCTTTGCAGGATTAGCCCTTACATTCTTGGACCTATGTTTAATTATTTATTTATTCATTGAAAAGTTTCACCAGGAAAGGCACATTGAACAACAGGTTGCTCATCTCACGGTGCATCCTTGGGGAAGGGGAAAGTGGCATACATAAGTTACAATACATTCACCCAACTGACATAATGCAAATTAGGCAACTCTAACAGGTTGCATTAAGTACTGAATATAAGTAAATAAAGTCAAAATATAAAACATCCACAATTATAACATTAATACAGTTTGAGTGGAGTAGCAAGATAGAACAACATATCAGTTTTCATAAAGCTATACGTAGAGCAAGGTAGTAATAAGTGCATTAATGAAGTTAGCTAGTTCACAACTAGAGGAACACTTAGTGCAGCCTGATTAGGGTGTCTGCATATTCAAGAGAGCTAAGATAGATAATCAAGAGGTAGAAGAGGGCTCATGGAATTGAGCAGGAAGATGGCAGTGGGATTAGCTGCAGGTACAGTTTACTGAGAGAAGTTATTTAAGGCTAGAGAAAAGGGGTGCAGGGAGGAAGATAAGCAGATTTGGGGGCATTCATGTCAGACTGCTCTGTTCATCTTTACTTTAATTTGACTTTGAGTTTTTCTCTTTAACTTAGCTTACCAAGCTCCCTAATTGCTGGACATGTCAACTGTCATCATTTTATGGCTGCACACTTGTAGAAGTGTGCGAAGTTGGAAACATTTGCTCCACTTAAATATTTGCCAATTTCCACTCTTCCATGAAATTTTCTGCACTTCGAAGTATGACTTCAAAGACTATTAGCTGATTCGTGAAATTTCGAAGATGAAAACTTCGAAACACGTTAAAACTAATAGTAGAAGTGTCCCAGATCTGTGAAGCTAGAACTTCACCATCAAAGTTCAGCATCAGAAGCGAAGTTTGCAATGTACCATGTGATATAAGGTCACATGTTGCTGAACAGCCAATGAGAAGCTAGTTTGGTCATTCTGAGAGTGCAGTGTGTTGAAGAGATACTTAGAGAGCACAGCTTGTGCTCGTAGCTTGGAGTCAAAATCTAAAAACATTATATTAAAGAGCATTTTGTTAGTAAAATTGCTTCAGAACAGTGTTTGTGAGTGCCCTTTGCACACACAGTACTTTTTTGTGTTGATTTTCTCCTGTATTCTTTATATGAAGTATTTAGTTTTCTGTTAATAAAGAAGTAGTGAGGGCTGTCCTGTCGGCCCAGTGGTTGGATTTCCATCTGCAATGCCAGCGACCCTGGATCAGGAACGGACTCAGGTTGCTGGAGGGCTGGCCGGAAGAGAAGGAAATGAGCGTCCGACGATGGCTCGCGCTCTCAGGGGAGAGGGTGGATACGTGGCTCGGCACTTGCTGACTCCTGGTGGAGGCAGGGAGTATGGCAGGATGTTGGCCCCAATACACTAGGGGAGCGGTACATGTCACTGTATGCCTTGACATCAGTGGCAAGTCACTTCTTGGGGGAGCAAAGCAGAAAAATGGCACCAGGCTGATCGGGTGATGGCCCTCCAGAACCCTCACCATTGGGCTCCCAAACCACCATATGCCATCCCAGCAGCACCCCAGGATCATTGGTTGGCCACCAGGGCCGTTCTTCTATGAAGGTAAGAGACCCACCCGGTGAAGGGATACACCAGGGTTACCTGGGGCTGGCTGTGATATGGGTCAGTAGGGGTAAAAGAGTAGCCGCGGTGGGGAGTTCGTGTGGGGGCCCAAAGGAGAGACCGGCCAGGTGTGGGGAGGAGTAAAAAAAAAATAGAGAAGTAGTGGTTTGGTGGCTTGTGTGGAGGAGGGTAGGAGCAATTTAGAAGGCACACTTATCTTCAGAACCAAATCAGTGGGCCAGTACCCTATCTTTTTTTAAGAAAAAAAATCACTGTCCTCCTGACTGTGATTTAATCAGAGTACAGACAGTTGGTGAGACTCCCTGGAGTACTGTGAGTAGTGTGTGCAGTTCCAGAGACCCAATCTCCACAAGGACATAGACAGGATGGAGGCAGTCCAGAAGAAGGCAGCTAAAATGGTGCAGGGTCTGCAACAGAAGCCATATGAAGAGAGACTAAGGAGCTTAATATGTATACCCTTGAGGAAAGGAGAGAGAGGGGGGACATGATAGAAACTTTTAAGTACCTCAAGGGAATCAACAAAGTCCAAGAGGGTAGCATCTTTCAGAAAAAGAGATGTGCAAGAACACGGAGAAACAATTTGAAGATAATGGGGGGAACAGCTCAGGGCAATGTAAGGAAGAATTTTTTCACAGAGATGGTGGTGGATGCATAGAATGGCCTTTCTGAGGAGGTTGTGGGGTCAATAACAGTGGGGGAATTCAAGAACACATGGGGCAGAGATAAGGCAATTCTTGTGGGGGGTAGGAAGAAGTAGGCTGTTGGTTAACTAAGATCTCCAGCTTATCCAATAGGTAGGGAAATGGGTGAACTAGTTGGGCCAAGCGATCCTTATCTGCCATCAAAGTCTATGTTTCTATGTGATTGTTGTGTCCCTGTCAGCACACCTTTATTTAGGAAAAAACTCACTGTCTTCTTGACTGCAATTTAACCAGAGTGATTTTTATGTGTCCCTGCATGCACACTTGTGCTAGGAAAAAAAATCTCTGTCTTCCTCACTGCAAATTTAACCAGAGTGATTGCTGTGTGTCCCTGCGTGCATACCTGTGCTAGGAAAAAAATCACTGTTCTCCTGTATGCGATTTAACTAGAGTGCTTGTTGTTTCTCTGCCGGCACACCTTTATTTAGAAAAAAAATCACTGTCCTCCTGACAGCGATTTAACCCAAGTGATTGTTGTGTTTCCTGCATGCACACCTGTGCTAGGAGAAAAATTGTTGTCCTCCTGACTGTGAATTTAACCAGAGTGATTGTTGTGTATACCTTCGTGCATACCTGTGCTAGGAAAAAAATCACTGTCCTCCTGACAGCGGTTTAACCAGAGTGATTTTTGTGTTCCTGCCGGCACATCTTTATTTGGAAAAAAAATCACTGTCCTCCTGACTGTGATTTAACCAGAGTGATTGTTATGTGTCCCTGCCTGCACACCTGTGCTAGGGAAAAAAATCACTGTCCTCTTGACTATGATTTAACCAGCATGATTGTTGTGTCCCTGCCGGTTCACCTTTATTTAGCAAAAAGAATCACTGTCCTCCTGACTGCAATTTAACCAGAATGATTGTTCAGTGTGCCTGTGTACACACCTGTGCTGGGAAAAAAAATCACTGTCCTCCTGAAAGCAAATTTAACCAGAGTGATTGTTGTGTGTCCCTGCGTGCATACCTGTGCTAGGAAGAATATCACTGTCTTCCTGACTGTGACTTTAACCAGCGTGATTGCTGTGTGTTCCTACATGCACACCTGTGCTAGGAAAAAAAATCACTGTCCTCCTGATTGCGATTCTACCAGAGTGATTGTTGTGTCCCTGCCGACACACCTTTATTTAGAAAAAAAATAACCATCCTCCTGACTGCAATTTCACTGTAGTGATTACTCTGTCCCTGTTGGCACATCTTTATTTGGAAAAAAAATCACTGTCCTCCTGACTGTGATTTAACCAGAGTGATTGTTGTGTGTACCTTCGTGCATACCTGTGCTAGGAAAAAAATCACTGTCCTCCTGACTGTGATTTAACCAGAGTGATTGTTGTGTCCCTGTATGCACATCTTTATTTCCGAAAAAAATCACTGTCCTCCTGACTGTGATTTAACCAGAGTGATTGTTGTGTGTCCCTGCCTGTACACCTGTGCTAGGGAAAAAAATCACTGTCCTCTTGACTATGATTTAACCAGCATGATTGTTGTGTCCCTGCCGGTTCACCTTTATTTAGCAAAAAGAATCACTGTCCTCCTGACTGCAATTTAACCAGAATGATTGTTCAGTGTTCCTGTGTACACACCTGTGCTGGGAAAAAAAATCACTGTCCTCCTGAAAGCAAATTTAACCAGAGTGATTGTTGTGTGTCCCTGCGTGCATACCTGTGCTAGGAAGAATATCACTGTCTTCCTGACTGTGACTTTAACCAGCGTGGTTGCTGTGTGTCCCTACATGCACAACTGTGCTAGGAAAAAAAATCACTGTCCTCCTGATTGCGATTCCACCAGAGTGATTGTTGTGTCCCTGCTGACACACCTGTATTGAAAAAAAAAATCACTGTCCTCCTGACTGCGAATTTAACCAGAGTGATTGTTGCATGCCCCTGCATGCATACCTGTTCTAGAAAAAAATCACTGTCCTCCTGACTGCGATTTAACCAGAGTGATTGTTGTGTCCCTGTATGCACACCTTTATTTAGAAAAAAAATAACCATCCTCCTGACTGCGATTTCACTGTAGGGATTACTCTGTCCCTGTTGGCACATCTTTATTTAGAAAAAAATCACTGTCCTCCTGACTGTGATTTAACCAGAGTGATTGTTGTGTCCCTGTATGCACACCTTTATTTAGAAAAAAAATAACTGTCCTCCTGAAAGCAAATTTAACCAGAGTGATTGTTGTGTGTCCCTGCGTGCATACCTGTGCTAGGAAGAATATCACTGTCTTCCTGACTGTGACTTTAACCAGAGTGATTGCTGTGTGTCCCTACATGCACACCTGTGCTAGGAAAAAAATTCACTGTCCTCCTGATTGCGATTCAACCAGAGTGATTGTTGTGTCCCTGCCGACACAGCTGTATTTAGAAAAAAAAATCACTGTCCTCCTGACTGCGAATTTAACCAGAGTGATTGTTGAGTGCCCCTGCATGCATACCTGTTCTAGAAAAAAATCACTGTCCTCCAGACTGTGATTTAACCAGAGTGATTGTTGTGTCCCTGTATGCACACCTTTATTTAGAAAAAAAATAACTGTCCTCCTGACTGCGATTTAACCAGAGTGATTCTTGTGGCCTGGCCACCACACCTTTATTTAGAAAAAAAATCATTGTCCTCCTCACTGTGATTTAACCAAATTGACAGGTGTGTCCCCGCATGCACTGAAGAATGACTGGGATTAAAGGGGCAACTAAAAGGAGAGGCCGTGGAGCAGCCATAAAGAACATTGCTCAATTTGTGGTCCCTAATAGTGATGCAGGAACCAAAAACATGTCAGTGAGAGCAGAGGGACAGTATTCAGATTACTCTGTGGCAGGCAGTAGCAGTAGTAGCAATGTATTTTGCCCTGGTGTTGGCTTTCCTTCCTCTAAATTTTTCTTTGCCGAATCTGTGGCAGACAAGGTGACGGATGTGTCAAATTCAAGTGACACTGTGACAGGAAGCAGCAGCACCACCACCAAACAATTGTGGGCATGGAGGCAGTTGGTTTGAAGTGCAATTTGAAAGTGTTGCTGTTGGTGATGGTGGGTCAGAGGTGGAGCCTGATAATGTGTGTCCAGTGGCAGTGGGTGAGGGTGAGGTGGTACATATGGAGCAACATGAGAACACCAGTCATGAAGAGGAGGTGCCGGTGCCCATCACAGAGCCTGTTGCTACTGAGGAGGACAGACCTGCAGAGGATGATGAGAAGGCCAGCTTTTTTGCTGACTATGATGTGGATGATGTGTCAGAGAACAGGGATCTGTCATGGGAGCCTGAAAAGAAAAGGGCAAAACAGGGTGTCCCAGAACATGTCTTTCCTGTTGCTTTAATGGCTATAACCACCACAGAAAAGGACCCCCCTGCACTGTTTCTCCCATTTTTCCAGTCACTCCACAACATAACAAACAGCAAATCTTCTCCTTGCTATCCCAGTCATCTTGGCACCAAGTAAATATAAGGTCCCATAAATCTCTAGTGTGGGATTTTAATGTACTGGACCCATCTGTCGCTATGCCTCCTCCTCACATCGGCTGAAACACCACTGTCTCCTCTATTCTGACCTGGGATGGCTTCCTCCCACTGAACAAAGGCTACATGCTTATGGCTCTATCATTGACAATATGGTCCATCTACAAATCCCTAAACCCTGGCAGGCCTATTCCAAAATGTGAGTCTGTGCTATGAATTGCATTCCACTGACCAGGCCCCTGTTTTCATCCCCAGACACTGCACCACTGAAGGTGCTAATGCTTTCACCTGCCATGCCCCCAAATACTGGAACTCTCTTCCACTAACCTTGCACCAATCAACATCCCATGCATCTTTTAAAAAAGGACTACGTACTTTTCTTGAAGCTTCCCACAAATGCTCCTGTTTCAAACCTCTCTAGCTTTAATCAACATCCCATGCATCTTTTAAAAAAGGACTACGTACTTATCTTGAAACTTCCCACAAATGCTCCTGTTTCAAACCTCCCTAGCTCTTCTCATCCCAGTCTTACCTCTCCTTTCTTATCTGTCCCCTATATGCTATGCACTTCTCCTTTACCTCCCCTTTGCACTTCTAATTTACCTCCCCTTTCTGAGTCTCTTACTTCTATCACTTACTAATATCCCTCCCCTAAGTTAACTTTTCAATCCCTTATTAGTACTGAAAATGTTATGTCATGTTTTTTCCTTTTTCTCAAAGCAAACTGTGGTGGAATTTAGTTATTGTATAGCTCCAAGTTTTCTTTTTTTCTGTCTTTCTGCACTGTTACCGTAACTTACATGTTTTTAGCTAATTTCTTGCAACCTGCTTGTAAACTGTTGTAATGATTTTTTGTTGTACTTGTACTTGGAATGTCATCCCTGTATTGTTGTTTTGTATCCTCCTGGGTTGTGCCTGAAAATAGTCATTGCTATGGCTAGTGCACTTACCTGGTAAACAAAAACTAAATAAAATAAAAATAAAAAATCTGACAAGACAGTGGCAATTTGCCAACTGTGTCAAACCCGAGTAAGTAGATGTAAGAAGGGTAGTTACCTCGGCACAGGTGGGCAACATACACACCTTAAAAACAAACACCCAATTTGCTAGCGTCAACACCAGAAGGCAGTCAGCACCAGTGGTTCCAGTCCATCCAAATCAGTGGGCTATGTAAACCAAATACACCCGGCACTACAAAAGGGAGATGGAGGTGCAGGTGAGGAGGAGGGCATGTATGTGGTACTGGATGAGGAGGATTCTGGAAGTGGGCCAAGTAGTGGTCTTAGCAGCAGGACTATCACCCCAAGTCAAAGTGTGATCGCTACCCCAGTCGTGAAAAACAAAAAAGGCCCTTAGGTGTGTCGTGCAGTATCTGCGAGTACCATTGGCAATCCCCAATCAAGGAGCACCCCATTAATGGCACAACGATGAGGGAAGCTGTTTGACACACCATCGGGTGCATCACCGGGCAAGCAAGCCATCTCCATCTTCTCAGTTCCGTCAATTCAAGTATCCAGCAGCAGGCATCAGTTCAGACACATTCTGGAAAGTACTGTACCTGAAATTATAACAACAGCAACTGGAAATATTGACTACTGCATCACGCACAATTTACACTGAAAATGCCCCCACCTCCACCAAAGCTAAATGAAATAATAATTACCTTGCAAGGTGTAATACCTCAGATACTGCTGGATGGTACTCATCATGGCCCTGGGTTAGTCAGTCATCATCATTTGCTTGTGGAATCCAGCCCCTCACTGGCAAAAATTACAGGCACAAGGGATATCTGTAATGAAGAAGAGCAGAGGCAGTGATTTACAATCAATGTATCAATGGCACAGAAGCAAGGCCCCTCCCCCAAAAAAAATACTTATCTTCTTAGTTGGCAAATGTTGTGAATTAAAACAACATTTATGTTGTGTCTTTCTGGCAGCAGCAATACGATGTCATCAGCACCCATAACTAAAAATGAATGAAAGAGCAGTACGAACATATTAGCCTTTGACAGGATACCGGTAACCCCCCCCCCCATTATAAAGAAATAAAAAAAATACTTACCTTTGTGCTATGTGTCAGCATCTTAATTCCAATTCCATGTGAGCAAGAGTCCATATCTCCGCAGCAGGAAAAGCAGCAGCAAAGCATCCCTTAAGCTATACCCTCTATTCTCACCGTCAACACATCAACTTGATATGGGATGGGATGATTAAAGCTTAGCCTTGCACAACTACGCAGCAATGTTTAACTTTTCTTCAGTTTTTCTAATGTTGTTTTTCCCAACTTCTATGGGTGGTACAACAGCAGTATTTGGCAGCAGGAATGCAGTTTCTCTCTGGGGGCACAACTTTTCATGTCTGACTGGCATAGAGGTGGCAGCGGTGGTGGTGGGTGGTGGTGGCAGACACTCAACCCATAACTACTAGAATCATGTTTATCTTCCCTTGCAATTCTCTCACATGATTTTCAGTGCCTTGTCTGGCATGTGCAGGAATAGTATTTACCTAGGGAACGTGATTTCTCTCTGGGGACACAACTTTTCATGTCTGACTGGCATAGAGGTGATAGCGATGGTGGTGGTGAGGTGGCGGTGGCAGGCCCTCAACTCATAACTACCAGAATCATCTTTATCTTCACTTGCAATTACTGTGTACAATACTGTACTTGCCATTTGTGGTTAATGAAAGGACATATGAATCACTATAAACAAGAGGAAGGAAAGGGGTTCATGTGTAAAGATTAAAGTGAATGTCTAAGATTATGGTAATGGTTCTAAAACACATTAGTCCATTACCTTATGCTAGCAACACTCATTTGGGCCCAGAAAGGAACTATTTTCATTAACTCCACTACAGAAGGGAAGAGATTGAAATTTGTGCTGATCAGATGGCCAGTTGAACTCTTCCACTTCCTGATTAGCTGGCCATGGCCCACCTCCTCATTCAGATGTTTTATAATGTCTAACCAGGCAGCAGGAGGGGGTGTGCCACATGGAAGTCAAAGGAGGACATTTTCTGAACTGTTTGATGCTGTATATACTAAAGGAACCTTTGATATAAAAGAAAGTCACTGCCCAACTAACAGGGGCCCTATACGTTGAGGAATGACTTTTATTTATAACAAAGGTTTATTTAACATACATAAAACTGTTTCAAAAATTTCATCCATTGACTTCTATGTGGCACACTCCTGTGTTCTGCCTGATTAGACATCACTTAGTGCCTGAGCATGGGGGTGGGGCCGGCAGGTCAGCAACTGAAGGGGTTCAGCACAATTTTTGATCACTTCCCTCCCATAGTTGACTTAAGGAAAACATTCCTTTCTGTGCTCAAATGGCTATCCCCAGAAGAAGGTAATGAACTACTGTATTTAAAATGCCATTACAAAATCTTAGACATTTCCTTTAAAGAAAACACAGAAGAGGAAAGGATCCGGCAATAGTCATCACAGAAAGATGAATGCTTAACTGTACATGAGGATAAAATGAAGGGAGTGAGCAAGTGAAAGGATGGAATGAAATATGGACCTCGACAATTTATAACAGTAACACAAGCAAGTTTAGAAATAAATATTTGACAGTAATTAAAAAGAGAGCAGAGATTAAGTATAAAGAAAAAATATTTTTTTATAACTTTTCATAAATGTTTTTTTGGGGGAGAAGGGGGTGTACACAACAGGGGTAAAAATAAGGACACAGCATGGAAATAATAAACAACAAATAATAAAACTGCCAATGAGACAAAAACACAACATGAGTCATGATAACACCAGTCACACTGTCAGACTCATCACACAGGACCTCTGCTGCCACTAACTGCGCCAGGACCACCACTGCCATGCAGCTCAGACAGGACAGTGAGAATCTTCACATGACTGGACATAACATTGTCCAACCAATCTCTCACTTCCCGTCGAAACTGATTGAAGTCCTGGCACAGCTGTTGCACCTCATCCCACAGTACCGCAACATCCCCCTGTGTGGTGGTGCTGTGGAGTCCACATCACCTGCTGCCGCTGCAGCCTGTCATCTTGTCTGTGGCTGATGACTGCTGCGTTCCTCCCTATGGCCACCATGCTGACTCACAGCAGCATGATGGACCACCTCCCACTGATCTTCTTCACCACCACCATATGCTCCACCCACCTCATGCTCCTTCACCTGCCACTCTGCCAGGTGGTGAAACCAAAAGTGTGTCCACTGGCTGCCTGTCACAAGGCAGCTGCCTTGTTTCCCCTGCCTTACAGTGTGACCACAGACCTTGCAGATGGCCATTGTTTCATCTGGAGGATCTACATCAAAGAACTCCCACACAATAGATCACCCAGGGAAGGGAGGAGAACCAGATGCTACTGCGGCAGGGTGCTGGACATTGCCAGTGGTGGCTGAGCTGCTGGGGGTGGCACTGGCAACAGTGGGACTTGGGACTGGGGCAGACACCATGGGCTCCTTCTGGGGGGGGTCTGTGGATCCTACTGCTCCTGCTGCAATAGAGCAGTGGAACTCCCATCCTGATCGTGGGGGGGGAGGGCTCACTCACTCCTCTCCCAAATGATCTCCTGTTGATCCTAATCTCAGTCGCCCCACCCTTCCTGATCTCCTTCCCACTTCTCTCCATTTAAAACAAAAAACAATTAAGAAAATGAGAAAAAAGAGATACCACAAGCACACACATACACACACACACACATAGTACACACCCTACAGTTTCTTAGCTAACCAAAACAAATATACACTAACAGCATTTTTCAGTGCAAAATAAAGATAAATAAAAATATCAATGACAGACACAGGAAGGTGAAAATAAAATTAGAAAATGTACAAAATAAAAATATTTCAAATAGGGATGGTTTGCTATGTAGCTGGGAGATCTACAGCTGTCTGCTGCTTCACTCAGCTCTGAATGGTGAAATTACATTGAAACACTCACTTCCTGCCTGACTGGGGCCTCCCATATGACATGCAGGATGTGAATCACATGACAAGCCCTTTTTTTCAAAAACTTCAAGTTAGGAACAAAAGTTAAAGTTAACAGTTGAAGTTAACTTTGAAATTACACACAAAGATTTGTCATTAAAAGGCAATTTCGTGAAATTTTTCACAGGGCGAATTTGGTGACTTCAAATGAACTTCGCAGGCAGAATAAAACTTAGCAATATCTCTACACAAATTAATTGAGTATACAGTGTAGTGCTATAGTACTCTGTATTGCTCCCTTTTTTTCTTTTGTATTTTCTCTTTCAGATAGTTGAACCTGTTCGGCGTGGGACACAGAAGCGCTCTCACTGAGAGGCAGGCTGTCTCACCTCCTATTCCTTTTTACTGATTGTCTTTTGTCCGCCTGCTTCCTCCTTTAGCATATTTTGATATTGGTTCTAGTGTCCCAGTTTTCTACTCCTCTATAGTATAGTCCAGTAATCTAGATTATGTGCCTTTAGTTGCCCTTGTTTTTTTTCCCTTAGATTGTTATTGCTCCCCCCACTTTTTTTGTCTGTCTTCTCTTCTAGTATGCGTTTTTTTTTCATGTATTCCCAATCTTTCTATTTTATTGAATATGGCACAGTATATCTCAATGATATGGTGCGCTTCATGTTTAATATTGTATAAATCTTTCCCAAATGCTATGTATATGTTTCGCCTAACTTCTTTTTGCTTCACAGGGGCTGGTGGAGAACCCCTCTGCAGTACCCTGATCATGCTTGACTGCAGAAGTGCAGTCCTGAGACCAGGGGTTGCTCTGGTAACCATGTGTGTTACTATGGGTTGTATTTGTTCTTGTTTGTTTGGTTATGTGTTTTGGGGAATCCTTTTTTCTACAGCTTCAGCAGGTGTAGTCCTGCAGACGTTTTGCATTCAGAAAAGGGCTGATGTAATTTTTGCTACCAAGCAACATAATATGTATTAAAAATAGAGTCCCATTGGAGCTGCATTGCTATGCTGCCTGTGTGTGTATAGGAGCAGGACAGCACTATTTTTCCTCTGGCTTGAGGAGTTAATTGAGCCTCCCTCAGCAGAGTCTCAGACATTCTGCACTACAGTCAGCAAACACAGAATTTTAACTCATTATCTTCTGGCAGTCATTTTGTGTCAGGTTACCAATGCATAGTAGACATCATACAAAGCTATTGGAAGTAGAATGGGTTAAACACTTCCCGGAGCTTTCTGAATAACAAATAAGCACTGCTGTGCCCTCAGCCCCTATGAACACTTCATTAAGCATTTGACACCTCCATCCTAACAGCAATCATCCTGCTACTTTGTAATAAATTCCATAGCAAAGAGTTCCAGTGATGTCTGTTCCCAAATAACAAATACATTTAAAGTGTTAAATGCCAACTTCATTTTCTTAGGCAGGCAGTTCTGGGGAGACACTAGTACCTGACATTTAGTGATTACTTGTCTGTTATATTATTAGAATTTCAACTCTGTCTGTTTGTTTCTCCATGGAGAAAGTAGCAAGCTGTTGAACATGCTGTATACTTTGGAACACAGTGGACTGTCAAGGATGTTGGTGCCTGCTGCTTTTATTTCTTTTTGTAGAAGAATCATTTAGTGTATATAATCTCACAGATGTATGCTTTAATTTTCCAAACATTTGTTTTCAATAATGTTAATAATATATCCAAAGCACCAAAACAGCCAGTTGTGTTTTAGTTATTATTTTATACAGCACTGTGTTCTTAACCTGCAATTTGTGACTATAGCTGTTTACAACTGAATGATAGTAACCACATTTGCATCACTTGCAAGTAGGTAGGCATGTGTGTGTCTCATTTTTGCTTGACTTAGGTTATGAAGTGGCACATAGAATCTGACCAGTTCATAACATGATGTATTGTGATTAAATGAACTGATAAATGGGGGCTTTGGTTTCTTTTACAAATTTATTTTTCCTGACCATGGATATACTAAAACAAAAATTTATAAACAAAATGTTTAAAAATAAGGAGTTACAGTAAGCAGTAATTTAGTTGATGTGGTGTAAAGAGCTGCTCCCTGGAAAATTGTCTGGTTGGGGGGGGCTGCCACAAGCAAAATGGGACTTCAAGAAGGGGGAGCTCATGGCAGTAGAAGAGGCATGATGGCACTAAAGGCTTAATGGTGTAGATGTAGAAGCACCGATATCTGTGCATGACTTTGGTAGAGGACTAAGTGTGACCGGGGGTGGGGGATCATCAGGAATTCAGTGAGTCTTGGTATTGTTAGCATAATGGTTTTCTGAAATGTCAAGCTTCACTGGGTTAGACTCTGCATCCATCTGTACAGTATGTCACTAAGCCACATGCAGTGGGATATGGGCAAAAACCAGATTGCCAGACCCAGACCAGAGCTGTAAAATCTGGACTGGGCACAGCTTGTGCAAATATTGTTGATCCACTCTCTCCAGATGATCTGGTCGGGCATTTACCTATCTGGTCTTGTCCTAACGGTTCAGTTTTCAACCATGCCAAGAAAGGGTTGAAAAACAGATTTCCAGGAATGGGCCAGATATGTAAAAGTTGGACTGAACAGTGCAGCCAGAGTGACCGGAACAGTAGTATTTGTACAAGTTGCACCCAGTCTAGCCAGTTTGGATTTTTACAGAACTGCCGTGGTTCAGGTCTCTCAGTCCAGTTTTTAATCAATCTTTATTTTATACTGAAAGGTATGTGAGCAAAAATGCCCATTTAAACAAATGGCCAGTTAAGCATAAAAAGAGAATAGAACACCAGGTCAAACAATTACATAGTAAAATACAGTATAAATAGGTCTAACATAAACAGGTCTAATACAGACATCTAGAGGGATATACAGAAGAAAGGGAAAGCAAATACAAACATATGAAATTGCCGGCAGAAAAAGGCCCACAGGTCTATCAAGTCTGCCCGATTGTGTAGCTCTTAGTTTCATATCACTCCTTGCTGCCTCCCTTCTACACTGCACTGATACCTTCATGTCCCCTCTGACTATTACCCCCAAGTCCCTTTCCTCCTCTGAAGCTGTTACCTGCACTCCTCCCAGCCAGTAGCGGGTCCTGAGATTTCTGTCTCTGAGGTGCATGACCTTGCACTTGTTAGCATTAAATCCCAACTGCCACTCTCTAGACCACTGTTCGAGTTTAGCTAGATCCTCCCCAAGTGCCTGCCTCCCTTCCTCATTGTCCATTTTTGCACAAATCTTAGTGTCATCCGTGAACAGGCTGATCTTACTCTTGACCCCTCCACAATTTCTCCAATGAAGGCATTGAACAAAACAAGGCCCAGCACTGAACCCTGCAGTACCCCACTCATTACTGGCCTTGGCTTGGATGTCTTACCCCTTACAACTACCCTCTGTTGTCTGCCCTGCAACAAGCTCTCAACCCACCCCACCAGTTACTCCCCACCCCCATGTCCCTCAGCTTGCTCATTAACCTCCTGTGCAGCACCGAGTTGAAAGCCTTGCTGAAGTCCAGATACAGGACATCCACAGAGTAGCCTTCGTCAACTGCAATAGTGACCCAGTCAAAGAAGTCAATCAGGTTAGTTTGGCATGATCTTCCCAAGACTAACCCATGCTGTCTGTCATCTCGTAGACCATTACTATCAAGAAAGGTTATCAACCTCTCCTTCAGAATGGTCTCCATCAACTTCTCCACTATGGAAGTCAAGCTCACTGGTCTGTAGTTGCCCAGTTAGTCCTTGGGTCCAGTCTTGTAAAGAGGCACCATGTGAGCCATCCTCCTGTCCCTGGGTACATTCCCTGTCTCCAAGGAAGTGTTGAACAGATCCCTCAGAGGGCCTGCCAACACCTCTGCCAGTTCCTTCAGGACCCTTGGGTGTACACCGTCCGGTCCTGGTGCCTTGTCCACCTGAAAGGCTTTAAGGCCCTTCAGAACTATATCCTCTTGGATGACCCCATCTGTTATCTCTGCCCCCCCCTCCACCCTTTCCTCCTTCCCTTGCGGTATTGGGCCATCCCTTTCTTTCATGAACACTGAGCAGAAGTACTCATTGCGTGCCTCTGCCTGTTCTTCCCCTTGTTCCACTGATCCCCCCCCCCTTGATTCTAACAATGTCATCTCTACAACTCCTTTTCTCCCTTATGCATTTAAAGAACCACTTTTCCCCCTCTCTGATCTCCTGAGCCAACTTCAACTCCTTCACTGCCCTGACTGCCCTGGTCACCTCCCTAGATGCCTTTATGAACACATCTCTATCATCCTCACGTCCTCATTTTTTGAACTAAATAACAGTGACAAATTTACAGCGTGGGAATATAGTTGGAGGTACAATTCAGGAACAATTGGGGGTACAATTCAGGAACATGAACAGTTGGGTGATATGATAAAGACATAAAATATGCACAGTACCATCTAACTAAAGTAGAAACTCAAACATCAGTACAAGCACAGAGGCCAAAAAATAGTTGGTTACTCAAAACAGACTAAGTTGAGGAGCTAGGGAAATATTCCACATGACAACCAATAGTGGTGAGAGCTGAGCAGTGCATGAGGGGTAAGCAAAGGAAGGGGGAGAGAGACATGGAAGTAAAATTACAGGTCTTTACATAGAAGTCTCGCCCACACTCGTGTTCATTTTCCTCCTCAAACTATGCTTATTGTATTGTAATACATTATACAGTTCATTTTGTACTACACATGCTTATTCAAATGTTACCAGTAATAACTACTACTGAACTGTATGTATTTTGGAGGGCTGCTAAATTGAGGCGCCATTCACTCGAGGCCTTGAGAGTAAATGGGATGGTGACTGAGACTGTAATGCAATACATAGTGGATAACAATAAAAGTGACATGGTCTGGTCAGGAAAATTTACATAAGTGAGCGTTGCAGAGGCTTCCATGTAAAGAGCAATAATTTGTACTGCCTTTCTGTAATGTTTGAATCATCATTTTTAATGTCAGCATCTCAATTTCTCACAGGTCCTGCAAATATTGGCACCTTACTGTCACTAAGTTGCAAGGCAGTATTCAACTGAGGTCCTGATTCCTA
Source organism: Neoceratodus forsteri (assembly GCA_016271365.2). NCBI lineage: Eukaryota > Metazoa > Chordata > Ceratodontiformes > Ceratodontidae > Neoceratodus > Neoceratodus forsteri. The sequence goes on from CM057455.1 coordinate 1,526,077,726, forward strand.
TTTTTTTCCTATGTTTTGAACATACTTTATTACTGTGAGCTTATTGTTCTAAGCTATTATTCCCCTCACCCTGGATAGTGCAGGCCACTCCTTTACCCATCTACTGTGCAACCCCCTCAAATTCACAGGATAATTTCCTAGGTGTGTAGTGTGCTGTACAAATGATATAAGATAGTGACAACTGAGTGGTTTGCTCATGCTACACAGGGAGCAAAGTCTACAATAAATACAAAACATCCCAATGTTCATTTAGCCCCATAAATAGATGTTCACAGAACAGTTAGAACTAGCTGTCTTTCTTTTTTTTTCCTGCATCTAGCATAGAAACATAGAAGTTCACGGCAGATAAGGACCGCAAGGCCCATCCAGTCTGCCCATTTCTTTTTATACCTTATAAATGTGCCATCGGCCTTTGCTCTGTCAATGGCCTATCTATTCATACTCATCTGTATTGCTTCCATATGCCTATCCTATGCCTGTTTGAAGCTCTGCACTGTATTTATATCCACCACTTCCTGAGGTAGGCCATTCCATGTTTCCACCACCCTTTCTGTGCAAATTAACTTCCTCACATTACCCGTTAATCGGTCTCCCTCTAATCTCATGCTGTGTCCTCTTGTCCTGCTATTTTTCTTATATTGAAACATGTTAGATTCTTTTACCTTATTAATGCCCTTAAGGTGTTTGAATGTTTCGATCATATCACCTCTCTTCCTCCTTTGCTCTAGGGTATCCATATTGAGCTCCGTTAATCTGTCCTCATATGTCTTCTGATGCAGTTCCTGCACCATTTTGGTTGCCCTTCTCTGGACTGCCTCAATTTGGTTAATGTCCTTGTGAAGGTGTGGCCTCCAGTATTGCATGCAGTACTCCAGATGGGGTCTAATCAGTGTCTTGTAAAGAGGGATTATTACCTCCCTCTTATGACTTGTGATACCCCTACTAACACACCCTAGCATCCCCTAGCCTACCTACTGCTTTAGTGGTCTGCTTGATGATTTCAGGTCATCGGTGATGATGATGCCCAAGTCTCTTTCTTCCCTTGTGACTGCCAGCAACTCCCCTCCCAGCCTATAGGTGGCTTAAGGGTTTCTCTTCCCTATGTGCATGATCTTGCACTTCTTTGCATTAAATCCCAGTTGCCACTTTTCCGACCATTTTGCCAGTTTATCCAGATCTCTGCTCATTCTGCCCACCCCAACTGGATCATGTACTTTGTTGCAGATCTTGGTGACATCTGCAAGCAGACAAACCTTACCACCCAGTCCATCTGCAATGTCACTGATGAAGATATTGAAGAGGACTGGCCCCAGAACTGATCCCTGAGGTACCCCACTTGTGACTTGCATCTCTTCTGACTGTATATCGTTTACCACCACTCTCTGTTTTCTCCCCGTCAACCAGTTGCCACCCAGTTGACCAACTTCTGACCCATCCCGAGCCTACCCAGCTTATTAATCAATCTTCTATGTGGAACAGTATCAAAAGCATTGCAGAAGTCAAGGTAGGCAACATCAACTGCTCCCCCTTGGTCCACCACTCTGGTTACCCAGTCAGAGAAATCTATGAGATTAGTTTGACAGGACCTTCCTTTTGTAAACCTGTGCTGTCTAAGATCCTGTGCTCCTATGGATTCCAGGTGTTGCACTATCCTTTCCTTAAGGAGTGCCTCCATAATATTACCCACTACTGAGGTAAGACTGACTGGTCTGTAGTTCCCTGCCTCCTCCTGCTACCACTCTTGTGGGCGAGATCCCATGAGCCCTTCTCCAGTCTTCTGGGACCTCTCCTGTGCTAGAGACTCACTAAACAGTTCTGCTAATGGCTCTGCTAGTTCTACCCTTAGCTCATTTAGTACCCTGGGATGTATGCCATCCGGTCCCATTGCCTTGTCCACCCTGAGCTTATCAAGCTCTTGTAGGACCTTTATTTTGTGAAGGACTAGTGTCACCTCCCTCCCCTGTGTCAATGGTGCTGAGCTGTGAGCCCTGCCCTGCCTTCTCTTCAGTAAATACTGAGCAGAAATATCTATTTAGGATAGCTGCTTTTACGTGGTCCTCCTCCTCACATGCCCCCTTATCTCCTTTGATCTTAGCAATACCCCCTCTGGACTTTCTCCTTTCACTAATGTATCCATAGAAAGCCTTGTCACCTTCTTTTACTGTCTGTGCTAATGTTTCCTCAGTCTGGGCCCTTGCCTGCCTTACTGCCTTCCCTGCTTCCCTTAGGGAAGTTTGGTATACCTCCCTATCTTCATCCCACTGTGTTCCCTTATATTTCCTGAAGGCCAGCCTTTTGACTCTGACCTTTTCTGCTACTGTCTGTGAGAACCAAAGTGGTTTCCTTCTTCTTTTGCACTTCCTTTTCTCTCTAACACAATGGGATGTTACTAGACATTGTTTCAAAGGTGAACCCTCCCCCCAAGAAAAAGAAAGAAAGAAATCTTTTATTTCTTTGGAATTGCCTTTACTTTTTTTTTAATTAAATATACTTTATTAATTTTTAAGCAGTCAGGCATGTAGATAGAAAACATGATGCAATTCGACAGGACTGCATAATATTATAAATGTACAAGCATACAAACAGGAACAAACACACAACAATTACACATATGGTCCTCACCACCCACCCTGTACCCACCCTACCAAGCATTTCCTTGAAAAATCGATAAAGACAACATATATAATACATAATACAGTAGGATATTATAAGCTAAGATGCAAGAGCACTCATAGAGGTTGACAGCAGATAAGGACCGCAAGGCCCATCCAGTCTGCCCATTTCTTTTCTACCTTATAAATGTGCCATCTGCCTTGCTCTATCAGTGGCCTATCTATTCATACTCATCTGTACTGCTCCCTTATGCCTATCCCATGCCTGTTTGAAGCCCTGCACTGTATTCATAGCCACCACTTCCTGAGGTAGGCCATTCCATGCATCCACCACTCCTTCTGTGAAAAATAATTTCCTCACATTCCACCTTAATCAGCCTCACTCTATTCTCATGCTTTGTCTTCTTGTCCTGCTATTTTTCTTATATTGAAACATGTTAGATCCTTTTACCTTATTAATGCCCTTAAGGTGTTTGAATGTTTCGATCATATCACCTCTCTTCCTCCTTTGCTCTAGGGTATCCATATTGAGCTCCGTTAATCTGTCCTCATATGTCTTCTGATGCAGTTCCTGCACCATTTTGGTTGCCCTTCTCTGGACTGCCTCAATTTGGTTAATGTCCTTGTGAAGGTGTGGCCTCCAGTATTGCATGCAGTACTCCAGATGGGGTCTAATCAGTGTCTTGTAAAGAGGGATTATTACCTCCCTCTTATGACTTGTGATACCCCTACTAATACACCCTAACATCCCCCTAGCCTTACCTACTGCTTTAGTGGTCTGCTTGGATGATTTCAGGTCATCGGTGATGATGATGCCCAAGTCTCTTTCTTCCCTTGTGACTGCCAGCAACTCCCCTCCCAGCCTATAGGTGGCTTAAGGGTTTCTCTTCCCTATGTGCATGATCTTGCACTTCTTTGCATTAAATCCCAGTTGCCACTTTTCCGACCATTTTGCCAGTTTATCCAGATCTCTGCTCATTCTGCCCACCCCAACTGGATCATGTACTTTGTTGCAGATCTTGGTGACATCTGCAAGCAGACAAACCTTACCACCCAGTCCATCTGCAATGTCACTGATGAAGATATTGAAGAGGACTGCCCCAGAACTGATGCCTGAGGTACCCACTTGTGACTTGCATCTCTTCTGACTGTATATCGTTTACCACCACTCTGTTTTCTCCCCGTCAACCAGTTTGCCACCCAGTTGACCAACTTCTGACCCATCCGAGCCTACCCAGCTTATTAATCAATCTTCTATGGGAACAGTATCAAAAGCATTGCAGAAGTCAAGGTAGGCAACATCAACTGCTCCCCTTGGTCCACCACTCTGGTTACCCAGTCAGAGAAATCTATGAGATTAGTTTGACAGGACCTTCCTTTTGTAAACCTGTGCTGTCTAAGATCCTGTGCTCCTATGGATTCCAGGTGTTGCACTATCCTTTCCTTAAGGAGTGCCTCCATAATATTACCCACTACTGAGGTAAGACTGACTGGTCTGTAGTTCCCTGCCTCCTCCCTGCTACCACTCTTGTGGAGCGAGATCCCATGAGCCCTTCTCCAGTCTTCTGGGACCTCTCCTGTGCTTAGAGACTCACTAAACAGTTCTGCTAATGGCTCTGCTAGTTCTACCCTTAGCTCATTTAGTACCCTGGGATGTATGCCATCCGGTCCCATTGCCTTGTCCACCCTGAGCTTATCAAGCTCTTGTAGGACCCTTTATTTTGTGAAGGGACTAGTGCTCACCTCCTTCCCCCCTGTGTCAATGGTGCTGAGCTGTGAGCCCTGCCCTGCCTTCTCTTCAGTAAATACTGAGCAGAAATATCTATTTAGGATAGCTGCTTTTACGTGGTCCTCCTCCTCACATGCCCCCTTATCTCCTTTGATCTTAGCAATACCCCCTCTGGACTTTCTCCTTTCACTAATGTATCCATAGAAAGCCTTGTCACCTTCTTTTACTGTCTGTGCTAATGTTTCCTCAGTCTGGGCCCTTGCCTGCCTTACTGCCTTCCCTGCTTCCCTTAGGGAAGTTTGGTATACCTCCCTATCTTCATCCCACTGTGTTCCCTTATATTTCCTGAAGGCCAGCCTTTTGACTCTGACCTTTTCTGCTACTGTTTGTGAGAACCAAAGTGGTTTCCTTCTTCTTTTGCACTTCCTTTTCTCTCTAACACAATGGGATGTTACTAGACATTGTTTCAAGGTGAACCCTCCCCAAGAAAAGAAGAAAGAAATCTTTTATTTCTTTGGAATTGCTCTTTTTTTTAATTAAATATACTTTATTAATTTTTAAGCAGTCAGGCATGTAGATAGAAAACATGATGCAATTCGACAGGACTGCATAATATTATAAATGTACAAGCATACAAACAGGAACAAACACACAACAATTACACATATGGTCCTCACCACCCACCCTGTACCCACCCTACCAAGCATTTCCTTGAAAAATCGATAAAGACAACATATATAATACATAATACAGTAGGATATTATAAGCTAAGATGCAAGAGCACTCATAGAGGTTGACAGCAGATAAGGACCGCAAGGCCCATCCAGTCTGCCCATTTCTTTTTCTACCTTATAAATGTGCCATCTGCCTTTGCTCTATCAGTGGCCTATCTATTCATACTCATCTGTACTGCTCCCTTATGCCTATCCCATGCCTGTTTGAAGCCCTGCACTGTATTCATAGCCACCACTTCCTGAGGTAGGCCATTCCATGCATCCACCACTCCTTCTGTGAAAAATAATTTCCTCACATTCCACCTTAATCAGCCTCACTCTATTCTCATGCTTTGTCTTCTTGTCCTGCTATTTTTCTTATATTGAAACATGTTAGACTCTTTCACCTTTTTAATGCACTTAAGGTGTTTGAATGTTTTAATCATATCACCTCTATCCCTCCTTTGCTCAAGGGTATACATATTGAGCTCCGTTAATCTGTCCTCATATGTCTTCTGATGCAGTCCCTGCACCATTTTGATTGCCCTTCTCTGAACTGCCTCAGTTTGGTTAATACCCTTGTGAAGGTGTGGCCTCCAGTACTGCATGCAGTACTCCAGATGGGGCCTAACCAGTGTCTTGTAAAGAGGGATTATTGCCTCCCTCTTATGGCTTGTGATACCCCTACTAATACACCCTAACATCCCCCTAGCCTTACATACTGCTTTACAGGTCTGCTTGGATGATTTCAGGTCATCGGTGATGATGATGCCCAAGTCTCTTTCTTCCTTTGTGACTGTCAGCAACTCCCCTCCCAGCCTATAGGTGGCTTCAGGGTTTCTCTTCCCTAGGTGCATGATCTTGCATTTCTTTGCATTAAATCCCAGTTGCCACTCTTCTGACCATTTTGCTAGTTTATCCAGATCTCTTCTCATTCTGCCCACCCCATCTGGATCATCTACTCTGTTGCAGATCTTGGTGTCATCTGCAAACAGACAAGCCTTACCCTCTAGTCCATCTGCAATGTCACTAATGAAGAGAATGGGCCCCAGGACTGATGTCTGAGGTACCCCACTTGTGACTTACATCTCTTCTGACTGTATACCATTTACCACCACTCTCTGTTTTCTGTCCGTCACCAGTTTGCCACCCAGTTGACCAACTTCTGACCCACCCCGAGTCTACCCAGCTTATTTATCAATCTTCTATATGGAACACTGTCGACAGCTTTGCTGAAGTCAAGGTAGGCGACATCAACTGCTCCCTCTAGTCCACCACTCTGGTTACCCAGTCAAAGAAATCTATGAGATTAGTTTGACAGGACCTTCCTTGTAAACCCATGCTGTCTTGGATCCTGTGCCCCTATGGATTCCAGGTGTTGCACTATCCTTTCCTTAAGGAGTGCCTCCATAATCTTACCCACTACTGAGGTAAGACTGACTGGTCTTTAGTTCCCTGCCTCGTCTCTGCTACCAATCTTGTGGAGCGGGATCACATGAGCCCTTCTCCAGTCTTCTGGGACCTCTCCTGTGCTCAGAGACTCACTAAACAGTTCTGCTAATGGCTCTGCTAGTGCCACCCTTAGCTCCTTAAGTACCCTGGGATGTATGCCATCAGGTCCCATTGCCTTGTCCACCATGAGCTTAGCGAGCTCTTGTAGGACCCTTTCTTTTGTGAAGGGAGTAGTGCTCATCTCCCCCCCCCCCCGTGGCCATGGTGTTGAGCTGTGGGCTCTGCCCTACCTTCTCTTCAGTAAATACTGAGCAAAAGTATCTATTTAGGATAGATGCTTTTACAGGGTCCCCCTCCTCATACGCCCAATTATCTCCTTTGAGCTTAGCAATACCCCCCCTCTGGACTTTCTCCTTTCACTAATGTACAGTATCTATAGAAAGTCTTGTCACCTTCTTTTACTGTTTGTGCTAGTGTTTCCTCAGTTTGGGACTTTGCCTGCCTTACTGCCTTCCCTGCTTCACTTAGGGCAGTTTGGTATGTCTCCCTATCTTCATCCCGCAGTGTTCCCTTATGTTTCCTGAAGGCCAGCCTTTTGGCTCTGACCTTTTCTGCTACTGTATTTGAGAACCAAAGTGGTTTCCTTCTTCTTTTGCACTTCCTTTTCTGTCTAACTCAATGGGATGTTGCTTCAAGTATTGCATCTTTAATGCTTGCCCACTTTGCCTGTACCCCCTCACCTGTGTTTCTTTTTGCCAGGGCTAGCTTAACTCTGTTGGAAACCTTATCAAAGTCAGCTCCTCAGAAGTCCCATATTTTTGCCTTGGAATGGGATGATTTAGATGCAGTGGCCAAATTGAACCATACCATGTGATGGTCACTGGCCCCCAGGTGACCTTCTACCTGGAGATCTGTGATCCCTTCCCTGTTAGTCAGTACTAGATCTAGGATAGCCCTCTCTTGTGGGTTGTTGTACCAGTTGTTTGAGACCCTCCCCCCTGCAGGGAATCCACCATGTGTCTAGTTCTTGTAGATGTTCCTGCTGGTATTGACCAATCTGTGTCCGGCATGTTGAAGTCTCCCATTATCAGAACCTCCCCTTTAGCTGTCATGTTTTGTATATCTTCTAACAGTAATGTGTCTATGTCCTCCCCCTGGTCTGGGGGCCTGTAGACAACCCCAGTTCTTATGACTGTCCCATTTCCTGTTTCCAGGGTGTCCCACAGTTCTTCTGGCTCCTTACGTGTATTCTGAATTTCTGTAGCTTTCAAATTTTCATTGACATACAGGGCCACACCACCCTCCACCCCCCTTTTTGCACCTCGGTCTCTTCTGAACAGTACATAGCCAGGTACTGAAGTCTCCCAAGTGTGGTTACTGGTAAACCACGTCTCACTAATTGCTACTATGTCCAGTTTAGCCTCTGACATTATTGCCTGCAGGTCTGGGATCTTATTTCCCAGGCTGTGAGCATTTGTGTACATGAGTTTCCATTGGCCAGATTTCGGTGTATTAGTTGTTGGGTGAGGTTTGGCATTTCCCTAGTCGTCATATGGGAGACAGACCTTTTTCTTACCTAGTGATGCAAATGAACTGCAAACATGCTGAATCCCTGTTTGACCACTAGCTGAGGGGAGGTGTTCTTCCATTCGACGTGTAAGTGCTGCACCCCTCCCCATTTGCTAGTTTAAATATTCTGCAAAGACATCAAACTTCTGCCCCAATGCACTGACTCCCTCCTTAGTCCGATGCAGTCACCAAATTTAAAGAACTTTCGCTCCCAGAATTGTTGCCAGTTCCCTACAAATATGTGTCCTTTCCTGGCACCAGCCTTGAGCCACATGTTTAGCTCCCCTATCTCTCCTTCTCTGACCTTCTGTCCTTCTGCCCCCCTCTCCCAGACTGGCAGGATCTCAGAGAAGGAGATGTCAGACGAAATGGATGATAGTTTGTCACCCAGCCTGGTCAGGTATTCCTGGGTCTCCACAACTGACCAACTGGCGAGATCATTAGTCCCTATGTGTACCAGGACGTCAATGTTTTCTCCTGCTTTGTGAACAATTTTAGCAATGCGGTGAGACATCTGACCATTACCCCTGGCTGGAGATGGGTATCAACTCCCCGAATCATGGAGTCTCCTATGATCAGAAGTTTTTTTGATTTCCTTTTTGCTTTTTTTGTTTTGGTTCCTGATTTGGGTGAGTTTTGTTGTGCTAGCTCAATCTATTAGATGGGCTAACAGGAAGACTAGAGTTTCTATATGGAAAGCAATGCTTCAAGAGGGCCCCAGTTACTCTGATAAGCCTTGATCCTATCTCGCATAAATGCAATATGTTTTTCCACTTGTAGTGCTACTAACACTTCTCTATATCATTCATTTACTGAGGGAAGAAACTCCTTCTTCCAATACTTCATAATTATTAGTTTAACAGTGGCGGCTATCAAGGCAAGGTGTGCCTCCCTGATTTTGGGTATTCGAGGGGGAAAAGAATATAATAAACAGGCTTCAAGGGTAAACAATGTGTCTAAGCCCAATAAGGGATCTAACACATTCCTGATGGAGTGCCCAGAAAGCCTAAACCTTAGAGCAACTCCACAACATATGACACAAGGTACCAGTTTCCTTTTTACACCATGCACATACTAGGGACGGGCATATGCCTATTCTATTGAGTTTCACCAGAGTGAAATATATATTGTGCATGATGTTAAATTGGACCTGACGGAGTCTATCTTGCTTAACAAACTTGTAGGTGTGCTGCCAAAGCCTTCTCCACATAGCAGTGTCTGCAGACATATCTTGTTCATAGGTCCAATAGTAGCAGACACTTGTCGGCAAAGCAGAGTCCAACTCTTGTAACTTCATATATACAATAGAGACTGCATGAGGCTGTCTTGCTATTTGCAAGCTAGTTAATAAATTAATGGTAGGAGAAGTTAACCAAGGCGTATTCCCCTATAAATGAGTAAATAGCTTTTCTAACCTGCATGAACTTAAATCTGGAAATGTCTGGCACCCCGTGCTATAGTTGGAAATCACTAAAAGGGATCATTTTCCCATCTTTGAGGTAATCAGAAAGCTTGGAGTAGTTGAGCAAGGGCCAAAAGAAGGGTAGAATCAGCTTGTTATCTATTTTAAAGTTAGGGTTGTAAGTGAGGGGCTGTTCTAATGACTTATGCCAATTCAGCGAAAGATGGTTCTGGGTTTGATGCAAGGCTTTAATGGGCCACCCAATCGGGGTATTCTTGAGTGGTTTCGGCAGACTAGAGGGAGTGACATATAAGAGAGAAGACAATGAGCAGGAGTGCTGCGATGCTAAATATCTCTCTAGTTCCAACCATAATGAAGAATAGCCTGGTATGGTGGAGGGGTATGTACACTTGGCCCAATAGGCTAGCTTACTAATTTGGAACACACTATAATATATAAAAAGGAAGGGGCTGCCAGGCCACCCTGATTTTTAGGGGCTGTGAGTTTAAAGTAGGCCCTGTGAACTCCTTTCCCTTTCCATATAAAAGCATTAAGTGATTTCTGGAGCTTGGCAAACCAGACTTTGGGCAGGAAACATCCCAACACACCCAATGGATAGAGGATACGAGGGAGTATGTTCATCTTAACAGTACTATGTCTGCCCCAGAAGGAGAGTGGAAGAGAGACCTCCATTAATCCATATCTGAGTTTAAAGTCTTTAATAATTTAGACAAATTCTCCTTGACCATTGTTGGCATGTCTCGTGATACCTCAATGCCCAGATAAGTAAGAGATTTAACTTCCCAGGAGAGATGGTGGGCTACTAACTCAGCCTGGGTAACTCTGCTATTCAAAGGGTAAACTTTAGTCTTAGAACAATTTACAGTAACCTATAATAAGACAGTTTGTAGAATGTTTCAACCTTGACAACAGAATTAGATTTCACACCTGTCTCATGGCAAAACAAATTGCCCTAGGCCACTGCCCCCAGGACTCGCACCCCTAATCCGACCAGCCCTGACACTTAAGCATACTCATAGCTCTGGCAAACAACTCCTCTCTGTCCCTCACTGCTGTACTTCCCAACTCCAAAGGTCCTTTAGCTACAGAGCTCCTTCTTGGGTGAACAGCCTATCCACCCCACTTGTCAATGAGACCAGACTTGGACCCTTTAAAACCTCTCTTAGAGACCTCCTTCAGTCCTCAAACCACTGTGACTGCCACTGAAACACCTTCCACTACCTTCCTGACTAAGGCCTTTGGTCAGCTTCTTCTACCCTACCTGCCCCTACCTGAGTTACCCAAGCCTAGCTCTAGATCTGAATTTTTATATGTATTGTTTGATTGCACTAATTATCCATAGTATTTGACTGTTGGCCTTACAATTGCTCTTGTAACAACCTGACTGTGTACTGATGAACAGCCATGTAACTGTATGACTTTGTATGTAAATTCTGTGACATGGAACCTTTGAAAAGGAGTTTCTGACTCAAAGGTACTTTCTGAACCCTCCAATAAATAAATACATTTCTAAAAGTAAGGCCGGGATGGAAGTTTGAGGATTCTCTACATATAAAAGTAAATTGTCTGCATAAGCAGAGGGTATACCTTCTATTCCCAACTTTGATACCTGTTATTTCTTGAGAAGATAATAATTTACAAATAAGCGGTTCTAAATAAAAATTAAAAAGTAGGGGGGATAGCGGGCATCCTTGTCTGGTTCCATGACATAGTGATATTGGATTTGAAAGCATACCATTACACCAGACACAGGCAGACAGGGAGGTATATAACAATTGCACCCAGTTGATGAACTCATCGGGCAATCCACAATGAACCAGAGTAGCAAAAAGTAAGTCCCAAGAAATGCTGTCGAACGCCTTCTCGGCGTCCAGGGACTCGAGTGCCACCCGTGTGTCTGAGTCCCTGGACCCCGAGATTAAGTGTAAGAGTTTCCGCATATGATCCCCAGAGGACCGTCTCACCATAAATCCCACTTGTTCATTACTGATAAGGCCACCCATAATAGGAGCAAGCCTATTGGCTAAAATCTTAGCAAGGATTTTAAGATCTGAATTTAACAAGGAAATGGGACGATAATTTCCTGGATATAAAGAGTCTCTCCCCGGTTTTGCTATTAGGTTCATAAGTGCATCTTGAAAACTGGGATCAGAGAACCCATTCATGTACCAATAATTGAAAACCTCCTCAAACACTGGAGCTAGCATAGTCTGACAACCCTTATATAGATTGTTAGATAGACCATCAGGGCCCTGGGATTTGTCTGAGGGCAATTGTTTAATGGCCTGTTGTATTTCTTTCATGGTGATGTGGGCACCTAAGGAGACTGCCTCATCAGGGGGCATTTTTGGGAGTATAACTGAATCAAGATAGTGAGCTATGGCTTCCTTAGATGGCTGCAGAAGGGGGTCAACATCATAAAGTTTTTGGAAATACTCTGTAAGAGCTTCAGCTATTTCTTTGGGATTAGTGCACACCGGGCCATCTTTTATAATACAGAGATCAGAAATAAATCGGGAGGTGTCAACTTACCTGAGCCTGAGTGCAAGCAACTTGCCCGCTCTTTTACCTGAATCTAGATATTTAAATTTGGTGCGATGTAAAGACAATTGAGCTTTTTGGGCCATTAGGTCTACATACTGAGCCTGAAGTTGACGTAATCTAGCCCACTCACTGTCCAAAGAATGCCGAGTAAGATTCTGTTCCAAAGTCTGAATTGAGCTAAGCAAATCTGTCATCTCTGCTTTGGCTGGACGTGACTTAGTTGTTGCCATCCGAATACATTCACCCCTTAGGGCACACTTCAAAGCTGCCCAAACTAAATCTACTTTATTTACTGACCTTTTATTGATTTCTAGGAAGTGGGAAATGAATTCCCTAATATGGTTTAGGGAATCTGGTCTTTGAAGCAGTTGATTATTTAAACGCCTCAATGAATCCTGTTTAATCCCTGGGCCTAACAAATAACTAAAACTGATGGGAGAATGGTCGGACAAAACTCTGGCATGTATGATCGAGTCTAAGACACTGGGAAGGGAAAAAGAGCTGATTAAAAAACAGTCTATGTGAGAATAAGAACAATGGGGATGGGAATAAAAGGTAAACTGTTTTTCCTTAGGATTTAAAATTCTCCAAACATCTACAGTAGAAGACCCGCTCCACTGACAAGATCTTTCAGGGCTCTTTGGGCTGGGGATAGGCCACACCTTCTGCAGTCTGTTCCATCTAGATCCAATTGGGGAGGGGGGGTAATAGTCCAGTTTCCACCTAATATAGTTAGTTTGGGGGGGCTGGTAGTAATACAATTTAATAAGTGTATGAAAAACTGGGGAGAGTCTATATTTGGACCATACATAGCACCCAGTATCACTGGGTGGGTCTCCAGCATCCCATGAAGCAAAATATAATAAAGGAATAATGCACGACAGTGTGTGTGTCATGCTGGGATAGCGCCATGCCTGGGAGGGCTGGGCACGAGGCCGCAGGCCAAGTGCATCCAATGCCCCAGGCGTGGCATTAGCCCAAATGACACACACCCTGGAGTGTATTATTCCTATTATACAATGGCTTGTTGTTATATATAAAATAAAAACATAATTTTAAAGAATGTTTTTATTAGTGTAGAAAAATATTTTTGTTTCTTAAGAGGAGATGCAAAAAAAGAGCTCTATGTGGTGCTGCATATTGGTTCACAGTGCTGAGACTGGACCTGTGGCATCGTGCTGGGATAATGCCATGGGTCCAGCCCCAGACTAACCAATCACAGTCCAAGATTCTGTCTTGCCATTGTATAATACCCATTAGGGTCCCATGTTTCTTAAATTAATTTAAATGGAATTGTTTTTGCCAGCAAGATTGCAACCCCGCCATGGCTTGTAGACACCCCCATGCCAAAAGTCTGCCCTACCCAAGTTTTTTTGTAAGAGAGGGGTATCCTCCCTCCGAAGGTATGTTTCTTGTATACAAGCTATCCCAGCCCTAAGGTGTGAAAGATGCTTCAGTATCACTTGTCTTTTACATCTGTCCTACACCCCCCTGACATTCCAACCCACAAATACATATGGATCCCCCCACATAACAAAGGAAACAGAATATGTAAAAATGTTTGTCATCCCCAGGGCGCTCCTACATTTAACGAAGGATATAACAAGGCAATGCTTGGTAACCCTCCCCCCTAAATACCAAAATTTCAACATAAGTTCCGCATTGTATAAAATGCACCCCAGTTCCTCCCAACCCTCCAAAACAAGGTACCCTTCTAAACATAGATCCCCATCCCCAACAACTGCCCCAGTTCTAAACAACCGCACTACTATTCTAACACTGCCAGGTGATGTTGTAGTGCAAGTCTGATTACAGCAAACAGTCCCTTCATTACCTCCCCTTCCCCCCCATGAATAAATCACACCAAAACCTTTATATCTTAATTTTAAACAACTTTCACTTAAAGTTATTGATTTATCATCATTGAAGCAATCATTTGTAATCTCAGAACCATCTTAATGCTACCCTAGCATGCAGTCCCTTGTCTCAAAAAACAATTTGGGATACACACAGAAAATGGCGAGCGGAGGGCAACGTGCACAACTAAATCACAGGAACATCTGCATAATCTTTGAGCGCAAAAAACTATAGAAACAAAATAAAGTTCGGCTTGGGGGGTGGCATGTTATACCACTTATTTCAGAGTGTTACCATCGCATTCAGCATTCCTGATCAAGAATCAGATCGAAACTTTTCTTGTAGACTGTAAATACTCCTTTTGTTAGAGTAACTTGCAAAACTTAAAAAACTAAACAACCCCCAATTCCTCAGTTCACTTGAACAAGTCAGGAAATAGGGTTTTCAGTTCTTGCATAGCCTGTTCAGGAGTCTCAAAAGTTAACCACTGATCATCATGTTTCATTTGCAAAATTGCTGGATATTTGACTCGAAAAGATTTGTCAGCTACAATTAGTTTGGAAACAGTCGGGTGAAGCTCTTGTCTCCTAACTTGCACAGAGTGCAGCAGGTCTTGGGTGATACAAATCCTCCGACCTTCCTACTGGACCTCTTGGAGCTCTCTGATTTTGGTTAAAAAGTGCTGCTTGTTCTGAAGGTTCAGGAATTTAAAGATAAAAGGACATGGGGGGGGGACCTGCCTGAAGTGGAGGACACAAGGCATGGTGTGCTTCTACAGTAGTATATGCCATTCCATTAGGTGAAGGCCCTGCAATTTTCTCACAGAATTTCTGTAAAAACTGGATTGGGGAAGCACCTTCCTCTTTCTCAGGTGTGCCAATTATGAGCAGGTTATTGCACCTACTGTGCCCTTCTAGGTCCTCTAACTTATCTTCCAGTTTCTTAAGTCGACGATTTCTATGTACTGTCTCTTGTTAGTTTTTTTCTTGTTTCTTTTCCAGAGATACAATTCTTACCTCCGAGTCCCCCATTCTTATATTTAAGGTTGCCACTGAAGATTTAATTTGTGGCATATCTTCGGAAATGGTAGAGATCGCGGCCTGCATCAGGCGCATTATCTCTAAGAATTTCTCCTCGGAGAGAGCTGTCTGATCGGCAGAGGATCTAGATGAACTGGTGGCCTGCTGTTTTGAATGCTCAGCGGCCTTGTCTTTCTGCGGTGAGGGAGATGGCGTATGCAGCAAAGGAGCTTTTTTCATATAAACCTCCATGTTGTCTTCCCAAATCAACTCCTGAGGTATTTCCTCAAGTAACTGTCTCCACTAATTAAAAAAGTAAGCTTACAGTAATGGTTTTAGTGTGTTTATCCATGGGTAGGGAGCAGAGCTATGGAAGTACACTGCTGCCTCTCAGACTGCCATCACGTGACCTGTAATTGCCTTTACAGTTTAGCACATTTAAAATATTACACACCTCAGCTGGATAAAGAAAAATAAACATCAATACATACATATTCAGAGGCAGAAAATAAAATGCTGTAATACAGTCCAACAATGCATTTTACAACACCACTAGCTATTCCAGATAAACAGTCACGCAATGAGTCACTAGCTGAATAAATGTGAATTGCTCAAAAACTGACTGCCAAAGAAATGATCATTCCATGTAACACAGTCTGTAGTGAAATATTTACTAAGGTAGTATCAATGAGTTACAGCTCCACTTGGGACCTTTGTGCAATGTGTGATAACTATGACTGCACACTATACTTTTGGTGAACTTAATTATTGTTGCTTTAAAAGAAATGCAAGCCACATGATGATGACAGCACCGTCAGTGCAACTCTATAAATTTCTCTCTCCCTCTCCCTCTCCCTCTGTCTGTCTGTCTGTCTGTCTTTCTGTCTCTGTCTCTCCACACCTCTCACAGTAAACACCATGAATGTCAGGAGCTTAAAAAATAGTCAATTTAATTCATATATATTTCAGCGTGACAGTATAGCTGTTTGTGAATTTCTGCATGGAAATCAATTGTAAAAATACATAAATCTCTGCAAGATATGTAGAGATGACAGATACAGTATGTAACTGTGCTTTTCAATTTGATGATCAATGCATTTGAAGTGGCACAATTCTGCACTATAAATACAATTTTTATTTCCACTCCTGACATTCTTGGTGAATATTGTGAGACATTGGGTAGGTGGGAATGGATAGAGAAATGTACACAGGTGTGCTGACAGTGTTGTCATTATCTTGTGGCTTGTTTTTTTAAAGGAACTATAATAAAGTTACCTAAAACTCTAGTGTGCAGTCGGAGATGTCATACCTTGCATGGAGGTCCCAGGTGGAGTTGCGATTCCTTCAGTACAGATATGGAATGCACATTTCTTTGTCAGACAGTCTGTTTACAAGTAATTCACATTTCTTCAGCTGGTGAGTAATTGTGTGACAGTATATAGTGTAAATCCTTTACCTTTATAAGGGTATAAACTGTGGTGCTTTTCTTAACAATATTGTAAGAAGATATAGTATTAATATGCCCCTTTACGGTGAACTGTATTCTATTGTTAAAGTAACAACATAGCTGGTACAGTTTAAGTTACATAGTGTTGGCCACTGTAAGCATAATAATGGGACAATGTTGTAAGGGGTTATCTGAAATGAGAAGTATAGGAACTTGAAGCCAGGTGCAAAATAATGACAGCAACAGTAAAACCTGTACTGGTGTTTTTCCAGGAAAAAATAATAAAGTTTTTATTAAGAGGATACAGGTTCCTCTTGACCTCATTGATCTACCATCGACTGGAGCAACCGAATTAGTTTGCTGATTCCTGAGAAATATTTTTTTGCCTTAGGTGTAAGGAATTATATCTCTTTTTGAGTACACAGCAGAGTCATGTGGCTGATGCATGAAAGGGAGCATGGTTCTGACTCGGTCATCTGCCGGGCACTGCAGCCTGATGGTCTGTGTTAGGAATAAGTTGGATTGTTTTTATAATAATAGTATGAATTAATGTTTGGTACTATATTATAATAACTGGCTGGCGCTTTTTCCCTAAGAAAACCCAGGTTGATATTTGTCATAATAACCGTCTGGTTATTACAGCAAACATGTGCTGGATTTCTCTGACTGCATGTATGCACCAGCCGCTTTCTCTTTTTACTCACGCTGGACATCTGCCATAACCGCCACTCGGTGGTAAGTGAAACCAGAATCTCTTTTTTTTATTTTATGTAACTGCTGTGGTGAAAAAGTGCCTGCCAGCAATTTTATAAAATAAAAGATGTAGCGGTGTGTAAAACTCGATTTTACATACACCCTTAGTGTGGGATGCTTCTCATAAACCCCTCAGGCTACACCCATGGGGTTTATGTAGCATCCCTCACCTCAGGTGTGCGTAAAATCTCGTAACAAACACCACCCTATCCTTTATTCTCTCTATAGTAAGTAATAAAATAAAAAATAATAAAGCAAGCAATGGGAAAAACAGCAACATAATTTCATAAAACAATAATCTGATAACAGCATATTAGCTCCACTTGACCCATGTGACCTCCAATTTATATGGTTGGCGAATATGCACCTAGATTTAATAGATAGATATGGGTTACAGGTATGACCAGCAAAATGAAGAACATAGTTTTGTTACATAGTTGTTTTGTTAGGATTGTGAGTAAAGTGCCCTTACTTTATTATTTTTTTGTATACCAAACAACTGGCACTCAGCTGATATTGTATCAGAAGAGAACTGCTACAAACTGAAGTAATAGCTTAACAATTACAGATTAGGTCACTGTGACTCCCATGACCTCCAAGCTCTAGTTCTATATGAAAGTAATAAGCCACAACAGGGTGTGCATTTCAAGGATTTTAATGCACACCCCAGGCATGTGCAAAGGCATGAGGCGGAAGACCAAGTGTCCTTATGCCCCTGGGAAGTGCATTAAAATCAATGAAATGCACAACCTGGAGTGGCTTAATCACACTTATAAAATGGGCCACCATCATAAAAGAAATAGTTTTAGTCACTCTGATAGGGATTAAAACTTCTTTACTATTTTCAAACATGTTTACAATACATTAACTCTAAAACTGTTAAAAAAATTGAAAAAGTAGTCCCTATTAATGCATAAATAGCATATGTCAGCAATAGATTAGTACTTTGCAGTAAAATTATATATTAGTAGTGTTAGTTGATGATATATATTTTCTCTGTAACATACAGGATAATGCCTGAGTAACAGTGGTTAACCACGATGTAATCACCTCAAGCAGTTGCCAGGGCAATCAAGTAAACCTCGAGAGCACAGCTCGAGAGGCTTACAGTTATCATAGCAACCAGAAGAGGTGATTACATCTGTGGTTGACCACCATTGCGTAGGCATTGTATTTTATATAATGTATGGAAAAACTAGCCACTGTGGGGGAAATACAGTTGTTTTCAATGTGCGTTTGTTCTCCCGCTCGGCTGTGAATGCCTCCTGGTTTGAATGTTGAGCAACTGAAGTGCTGAAATTAGCCATTGTGATCTATACTGCAGTGGGTCTGTAACTGTCTGAATGGAATGTGTGTGTTTTTAATGACTGTCCAAGCAGCAGATCACCATCCTTTCCAAGAATTTAGACAGGTGTTGACATTCTATCCGGTAATACCATCATTATGACATAGTTAAGCAAGGTTTACAGCATACTGACATCATAATGATGGGATTATCAGATTATAAACTGATTGAAAAAAGGGGTTAATAGACACTGTCCATATGTAATATGTAAATTCTCATATCAATGCACTGCAACATCTGTAAATTTGTAAAAATAAACAGTGTTTAAAACTTTATTTTCATTACACTGTTGTAATTATAATGTAATAACTGGCTTGTGTTTTTTCACATAGAAGGAGCAGGTTATAATTTGCTGTTATAACCCGTGGGTTATAACGGTGAACATGCACCACCTGCTCCTTCTTTCCCCTTACGTTGCTCCTCAGCATACACTGTCACCTGTAAAAGCTGCAGGGAAACAGAGAGACAACTCCGTCATTAGTAGAAAGTGGGTGCTTATAAAACGGCATTCTAATCTTCAGTAAAAGCAGTTTAACTTACACTCCCCCACTTAAGAAAACAAACTTTCTACTGTAAGTAAATCACACTGTTACCCACTAACCCCACATACCAACACACCCTGCAAACCCAAAATACCTTTCAAAAAATATAGATTTTCAAAAGAATCTACATTACCTCTTCATAGAGTTTCAACACACTCCCTAATACATAGCTAATGTACTCTCTGTCATCTCCATAGGAACGGGATCCCTGCCCTTGACCTCATTACCATATTTCCATGGAAACATCGAGGAAAAATTAGCAAACCAAAAACTGGACTGAAAAATACTTTCTGTACAAAAAAATAGCTAAGTCCTCTAAGCAAATTTAAAAAAAGGTTTAACAGTTGAATCAAGCTTTTCTAGTTCTCGTTCATACTGCCATGTTCCGGTTTCACTCAGACAAGTGTCACACAACTCTTTTTTTATCTTTGTGGCAAAAAAAAAAACAAGCCAGCAATTACACATAACAATACATGGGGGTGAGTGAAAAATGAGAAATTATGTCCACCCTCGATGCGGGATGCTTTGATAAACCCCTCGGGCGTCGCCCTCAGGGTTTATGTAGCATCCCACACCTCAAGTGGGCATAATGTCTCATTATGCACTCACCCCCATGCATTATTGTATATATAGTTTCTTTGAAGGCAACATTCTCTTATTTATAGGATTGAGGTAAAATGTTGGTAAGAAAAAACATGTTACCTTGCATTTCAAATCAGTACAAGTACTGTCTCTTAATGGAAATCTGTTCAAAACTTTAAAAATGCCAGATTGCCTCTTTTTTTTGGTGGAGGTGGGGGAGGTGATAGATTTCACCTGAAAATACCCATATATGATTCAAATGTACATGCTTTCATAAACTTCAGGAATGTGTTTGAGTAGTTTGGGTCTGCCTCTGCCTATATAATTGTGTTTTGCCACCATTTCTCTTTGATAATAAAGTATTATTGCCTACTTTCTTCTTCCTGTTTTTTTTTTTTTTGTCTGTGTTTCCCCACATTCAAGGCATGGAATTTTATTATGGAACGTTTACCATGGAACAAAGGGATGCAAAATGCTCTGTTCCACTGGTGGAAAGTTCCTCTCCTAACATACTATACACACACACAGACATTCAACAAAGACCTCTTCTACAGCCACATACTCAATTCCTCACTGTCTGGGCAAACAGAAGAGCTTTCCCTGGTGAGCACGGTAAAGACAGAACGGGGATTTTTCACTGCCAGCAAAGAAACGGTTGTAATGAAAACTATTAACAAATTCTTAATGTTTCTAATGTGTTTATATATGTAAAGAGAGTATGATGATCATGAAAATAACATTTAATTAATTTGTTTTATTTTTTAATTAAGGTAGTTTAATTTTTAGGGCCCTGTGGAAGGTTTTTACAGTGTAAAAGTAGCAGCCATGTTTGTGATGGACAATTAGCTCTGGTTGTAGGGGGACTGATGGGAGATGGTTCTGGTTGTTGGAGGACTGATTTTCTCATTGTGTGATGTGGTTTAGCACCAGGATGACTGTTCGTTTATAGAGATTTTTTTTTTTTTTGCCATTAAATCTTTCTTCCAGTTTTATTTACTGAGAATGGTTCCAGGAAACATAGGTACAAACATGAGGATATACATTGATGCTTGTTACAACTAATGACAGGAGTCATTCTCTGCAATACTCCCCAACAGAAAACAAAAAAGAGAGTAAGTGGAAAATAAAACACCCAAGAAAGAACAAATTCCCTCCTCCCCCCCAACTCTCCCCTACCACCCTTCCCGCACAAGACCTTTTAACATGTTTTCAGTCAAAGGGGTGCCCATATATCTTACAGTGAGTAAGAAGTATAGAAGGGACCCCAGATCTTGTCAAACCTGGGAAGCTTATTTTGAAGGACGGCTATCATCCTCTCAATCCTGAGGCTAGAAAGTAGTTCCTCCAGCCATTCGGAGTAGCTGATCATGACAGGGTCTTTCCAGTGTCTAAGAACCACCTTTTTAAGGGTAACCGAGATCAGAGCCATATAGAACTTCCTATTCCTAACCGTAATATGGGACACATCCCCCAGCAGGCATATTTCAGGTGTAAAAAGGTCTTCCAGGCCCAGCAAGGGATCCACTTTATTTTTAATGGCTGTCCAAAGTGGGACTACCTTTGGACAATTCCAGAAAATATGCATCAGATCCCCATTTCCGGTATGACACCTGTTACATGTGGGATCCGACACCAATTTTAGGTTCATTAGCTTTTGTGGGGAGTAGTAAATGTTATGGAGAATTTTAAACTGTATAAGCCTTAACTGGTCCTGCAGGATAAATTTATGGCAACCTTGCCAGACGGCCGTCCAATTAAATTCTTCATCGGGAAACACCGTGGCCCAGTAGGAGCATGGAGCTAGGTTTTGAGAGTAAGCCCAGTTAAATAATACATTGTATATCTTGGAAATTGCCTGTGAAAGGCCCACCAGAGGTTTATAGAGGTTTAATATACGGTCAACTGACGTCTCTTGACTAATCAGATTTCTAGATGTTTTTTCTTGCCCATTAGTAATAGTATCTAATACTGTTATGGATGCAGTCTTACTGTTGTTCTTCTTTTGCAACTCAAGTGTTAAGTCCAATTAGAAATTTTTGCCACTAGCTGTGACTTTAATTTTACGTTCCTGTTTCATGTGGTATTATGTTGGAAAGTGCTACTCTCTGTAAGGCAGGGCACTTGATCACTTAACTTGTTTTGGCTCATATATGACTGTAAATCTACTCTGCAGTGAGCTGTATGTTATTTATTTTTATTTACCATTGCATATGTTTTATTTTTGCCTATGCAACCATCAGAGATGCAGAACAATATTTGACCCTCCTTTCATTTTATAGCTACTTCTTCTCTTCCATTCCACTTTCTATTTTATTTTTATTAACTTCATTCCTCTCACTTAAAGATGAGTATCTCTTAACCTTATTTCACTCCATTTATTAATCTGTGTTTCTAGCACAAAATGTGTGCTGATGCGATTTAGTGCCAGCTTCATTTCTGCTCCTTTTTCTTTCCCAAACATCTCTTTTCTTTTTACCTTTCAACACACACTACTTTACAAGTTATTTTTTTTTTTTATTTTGGTGTGATCTGTTCAATAAATTAAATGCTTTCTATCCACCCCTCCCAAGCTTTTCAGAAGGCACAGTTACTTATTGTTTTCCTTTAGATTTCTGCGCACCCACATCATATAGAAACATAGAAACATAGAATTTGATGTCAGATAAGGGCCGCGTGACTCATCTAGTCTGCCCATTTCCCTACCTAATGGAAGCTTCAGATCCTAGTTAACCAACAGCCTACTTCCTCCTAACCCCCTCTAGAATTGTCTTATGTCTGTCCCATGCATTCTTGAATTCCCCCTCTATTTTGACTCCACAAACTCCTCAGGAAGGCCATTCCATGCATATGCAACCCTTTCCATGAAAAAATACTTCCTCACGTTATCTCTGAGCTGTCCCCCCCATCTCCAAATTGTGCCCCCTTGTTCTTGCATATCTCTTTTTCTAAAAGATGCTACCCTCTTGGACTTTGTTGATTCCCTTGAGATACTTGAAAGTTTCTATCATGTCCCCCCTCTCCCTCCTTTCCTTAAGAGTATACATATTAAGCTCCTTTAGTCTCTCTTCGTATGTCTACTGGTGCAGACCCTGAACTATTTTAGTTGCCCTCCTCTGGACAGCCTCCATCCTGTCTATGTCCTTGAGGAGATGGGGTCTCCAGAATTGCATTCAGTACTCCAGATGGGGTCTCACCAACTGTCTGTACAGAGGGATAACAACTTCCTGTTTTCTTCTGGTGATGCCTCTCTCTATGCATCCCAGTATCACCCCAGCCCTCCTTACTGCCTTCTCACATTGCTTGCCCACCTTTAGGTCACCTGATATGACTACCTCCAGGTCCCTTTCCATTTTTGTTGTTGTTAGTATCTCACCCCTCAATGTGTACTCTTCCCCTGGGTTTTTGTTTCCCAGGTGCATTACTTTGCACTTCTTTGCATTGAATTTAAGCTGCCATACATTTGACCATTCCTCCAACCATGTTAAGTCCCTTCTTGTCCTTTCCACCCCACCTTATGTATCAACCCTGTTGCAGATCTTTGTGTCATCTGAAAAGAGACATACTTTTTCTTCCAGTCCCTCTGCAATGTCGCTTATAAAGACATTAAAGAGGACAGGTCCCAGTACTGAACCCTGTGGTACCCAGAGCCGGTTTTAGGACTTTGGGGGCCTCCAGCAAACTATGACTGGGGGCCCACAGACAGGGCTGGGGCCCCTCCCAGGCTGGGGCCCCCCTCCCCAGTAATCTTTCTACATAGTATTTTTAATTTCATACAATGTGCCAATGCATACTTACATGCTATCACATTTGGAAGACTAGAAACAAGCCCACCATATTTCTAAAACTGACAAATTGTTCTCAAACTTGAAACAAAATGAACTTAATATGCTTACTTGTTGTAAGTTGTTGGGGTTCTTAGTCTCATCATCCAGCTGAATTATGATTAAGCCTGACCACTATGGCAAAGTGACCACCTCCATCGGTCAGGAAAACTATTCTGGTTAAAAATTGGAGGTTCTTAGTCTCATCATTCAGCTGAATTATGATTAAGCCTGACCACTATGGCAAGTGACCACCTCCATCGGTCAGGAAAAACTTTTTTGTTTTATATCTTGCCCTTCAGGGTGATGTTCTCCTGCTTTTAGTATTCTGGGTAAACCACTCAGACTTTACTATTTAGGTAGTGTGCTCCAGCCAAAAGAGGCTCACAGGGTTTTAGTTGGAGCTCACCAATTTGAAGAGGCTACAATTCTCCTGCATTCCAAACTGTACAAGGGATTTGACAAGCTCAACCCCTATATTTGTAATGAAATTGTGCATACGACTTTTAAAGCTTCAGAGGGACTTTCCGGACTTTTTTGTTGACGAATTCATCGATAAGGTGACTATAAGGGAGACTTTTGCCAACTTCATGCTCAATAGACAGCACTGCTAGCCCAGACAGTCTTTCTTGGCTCATTGATGACCTCAGATAGGTTTTTATCAACTTAAGTTTTGAAAAACTGCGTTCTGCTGTTGCGACAGTTACAGGTACTGTCAAAAAAATGTGCAACACCGCAAAGACATTCACATACATGTCATGTAGCCGGTTTTGAAGGAGAAAATTTAATACCTGTATTGGTGACGTATCAGTCTTAAGCATTCCTGCCAGGTTCCTGAGTTCATGTGCAAGTTCATGAGCATCAAAGTCAGAGTGGTTAGTGGTTCTGTCTGTTAATTTTTCTTTGAGGACCTCACATTGCTGCATCAGGTCTTCTATGGAAACACCATTTAACGCTTTTATGTTACACAGAAATCCAAATGTTTTAGCAAACTCAGACATTTGCTGAAAGCGCTCACTGAAGGACATGAGTGTGGTGTCCAGCAATGTGTTGAAAAACTCAACTTGAATACTGTGTTCTGGGTCCTGCACTGTCTCATCCTGTCCTTCATAATCAAATAGTCGCTTGACCTTTCTGTGCCTTGCCTGACGGAATCCAGCTGGGGCATCCAGTTCTGCAGCAATCTTAGAGCCCTGTACCAATGCCTGTTCAAACCCACTCTCTCTGTACTTTTAAGTATGTCAGTGGTTGAAGCAAGCACCTTCACACAGGTCGATATGTCAACTGATGCACTCTGTAATATCTTGCTTGCGCGGTTGACTTCAAGCAGGACATCATACCAGATGACAAGACTAAATGAATTTGTATGACAGGAGTTCGGCACAAAGTGACGTTGCCTCTGCATATGCTGCAGCATCCTTGGTCCTTACAGACTCTGCAATCTCCTGCAAAGCACTCCTAATTTCCTTGAGCTGATAGCGTAGTGCTTTTACAGACTCTATTCGACACTCCCACGAGTCTCAGAAAGTGGCTTTGGAGTGATGTGAACATGTTTTTCAGTATTTGCCATGACCTGTTGATGCTGAGCAAGATTGTAGACCTTCTGCAGGCAGCCAAAGAAAGAGACAGCATGCCTTGATGAATGGGCTCCATAGCTGATGATGAGATTCAGGCAGTGGCAGGCACATGGCATAAAGCGGCTCTGCGGTTTAATTCTTTTATCTTGACCTGCACCACTGCTTTCCCTTTCATGTTGCTCCCATTATCATATCCTTGCCCCGACAGTTGCTGATGTCCAGATTATGTTGCTGTAAAGTCTGAAGAAAGAGTCAGTTAGTCCTTCTCCAGTTGTGTCATTTACAGGTATGAACCCCAAAATGTTCCTCGATGGTGGCGACATTCTTGAAACATCCACATGTCTAACAACAAGTGTCATCTGCTCTTGGTGGCTAATGTCAGGAGTACAGTCCAGGATAACTGCAAAATATCTTGATTGTTGTATCTTTGATACAATGACCCTTACAATTGCACCTGAAATTAGTTTAATTATTTCATTTGAATGTCCTTGCCCAAATAGTGGTCCATTATTTCTTTATTCTGAATCGGTATATATGTTCAGCCATGAGTGGGTCAAACTTTGACAGAAATTCAACATGACCCAAGAAATTTCCATTGCCTTGGGTATGAAGCACATCACTTGTGTCACGGAAAGCCATGTTCCTCTCAGCCAAGAACTGAATAGTTGCTATGATCCGTTCAAGACTCCACGCCAGTGTTTATCTCTTTCTCTATCAGCAGCTGTCTCTTTTCATCCAGTGTCTGGCCATTCTTCAACCTGGTCTCCAGTTCCTTCCACTGTAACATGCTTGCTACATGTTCTGGTGCGAGTCATGGCACTCAAAGCCTTGGACATTTCTCGCCATGCTCGATAACCTCCAGTTGAGAAGATTGTTTGAGTGTCCAAATAATTTGCAGGCAAAGCAAAACAGTGCATCCTTAGACACAGAGTATGTCAACCAAGTGCGCTTGACTCTCTCACCATGGGGCAGAGTGCGAAAATAATTTTCTGCAGTAAATCTTCTCTTCTTCTCATTTACTGGAATTGTGGCAGTATGACTTGCACAGGTCCATGTTTCTGAGCGACACTCTTACTTCATCCCTTAGTGTGTGTGGCCAGGTTCCAAGATCCTCAAATGAAATTTCAGAAGATCGCTAAATCACAAGTGAGGTCATCTATGCAGGTGGGCACAGTGTGGACAGTGGCAGGTGTGTTACTGGTCTCCTCTGAAGGCAGTACTCCTGGGACTCTATTTTGCAGGTGGTGGGCACTGTAGACAGTGGCCAGTGCATTTCTGGTCTCCTCTAATGTTAGAACTCTGGGGTGATAGTTTCACAGGTGGACACCATGTCTTCCATTACAGCAGTTGCAGGAATATGCTCCAGGTTCAGGTGGTCTTTCAAGATCAGCTCCGCTTCCTAGGCTTTGACTTGAGTGTGATGGGGTAGTAACAAAAATTTCTCAATAGCACCTCTTTGCCGCTTGTGTCTTCATTTCTCTGCTGCTGTAACTTTCTCTTTGCAGCTCCCGACAAATATGTGCGATTCATTTCTTAAAACTGAAGGAGGAAAAAAAGAAATTTCTCGGCAGAATTTTCAGATTTGCTCAAGAGCATTTTTTCACTTTTCCCTTCCATTTCAGTGAAAGGTGACTACATCGGGCATTTTAATATTTTGGCTTTGTGGATTCAGCAACACTTGCATTGACCTGCTCTGTGTAAAGGTTGCCATATATAGATACCCAGGCCCTATGCCATACACCGAGATGGCCGCAGGCACAAAACAACTCACTGTGATAGAACCCCCACACACACACACACTATAAGGATCATGACCCCAAAACACAGTGAGTGGGTCACAGACCAGACCGCCAGACAGAGACAGGCAGGACAGACTAGACCAACCGACCAGACCAACCGACCAGACCAACACTGGGGTCCCTGGCCCCACACTGGGATGGCCATGAACCCCTTACTGGTATACTACACTGAGAGAGTATGGGTCCCTTGCACTCCAGGCTAGGATAATCAGCCTCCCATCTCCCCAAAGGAGCCATGAGGCTTTGCTGGATATTTTAATTTTGGTGGAAATGTGTTGATTTTGCTGGATACTACAGGTAATAGGAAGGCATGTATCCCAGTGTGAGTGCAGGGGTCTGTGTGCATGTGTGTGAGAGACATCAATCAAAGCTTTATTTTAAAGAGCATCTTTTCCAAAACCAAAGCCTTTTACAATAAATATATACAGTAAAATTAAAACATCCTAAAATCATGATATGTACTGTGTATTCATGTAAATAAAAACAATTCTGAAAACCAATATGTGTGGCTGTTCTTTCACCAACTACACACACCACAACTCAAAATAACCACAGAACAAATCAGTAATCTTTGAAGGAAGCAGCAAGTCAGGCCTTAGAATCGTGCAGTCCTTGATTATGTAAACACTCAGGAAAGTAGGTGCGCTCAGGTTTGGTGGTGCCATCTAACACTGCCAGCCCAGCTGCAAAAGACAGCACTCACTGTGGATTTTCCAAGATGCTCAGTGCATGTTTTAATCAGAACAGGTCCCCAAGGGTGCCGGAAGATGGTAAAAGCTGAGGGGGCTGAGAATCAAAAAGGCACTTATGAGGGTACAAAGGGCACTTTTTCCTATACTAGTTTTTACCATACAGAAATAAAAAGTGGAGGGGCTACTGCCCCTTTCGCCCCACCCGGTTCCGGCACCTATGCAGGTCCCTCACAAAATCAGCCGTGTGCTTCAACCTTTCAGCAGTCCTTCTAGAGGCAGTGATGTCTCTGGAAGGCCAGCTGAAAAGGTTGAGAACACAGGCTGATTTTTGAACACCTGCTGATTAAAACATGCACTGAGCAGCTAAAAAAAAAAAAAGAATGTGAAAATCTATTGAAAACAGCTTCTAACATAGTAAAAGCCAGCACATTACAACTGCATGCAATACTCAAGGTGGTAAACTGAGAAACATTACTTTAGATTCAGTGCAGTTCTCCTTTAACCCATTTAATGTTCACCTGGTGTGTGTGATGTCTGTACCTAGTGTATACCCAAGCAGCTGCAAATGAGTTCTAATAGAGCCTTAAACTATCTGCATTTTGTACATTGTCCTACAGATTATACCAGGTGCACATAGTAAAGAGCTGCTAATGAGCCCACAGCCACATGCAGTATTTTCACATTGTCCTAAGTAAGGCCATCAGGATCACATAAAGAGCTGCTAACGAGATTAGTTGGCTGCTCTCACATTTCATTGTAAAAGTACACTAGGTCTGAAAACTCTAGAAACAAAGTAGCCCCGGACCATGCAACAATAAATTTTCAGCTTGGATTGGCATTGCAATTTACTAATTTGTTTTTAGAAGGTGGGTCTTAGGGCTCTGCTGTGATGTCCCATCAGCTTGGTCCCCATGGCAAACTATATCTGCCTCAAATGCCTTACCTTCATATAGGCAACAGCAGTCCAAAATAGACCCAATGGTGGCAAGGTGTAGTCAACCACCAGTGTGTAGGTAATGGAAAACCATACATCTCGCTTTACAGACCTTATCCAATGTTAACTGCTCTGAGTCATACTTGCTCAGTCACAAAACCATAAACTGTGTGCACCCCCAAAGTGGTAAGCCTTTAGCCCTAGTCATTGAAACACAGCATGAGATAGCCAGACAAATAAAACCCTCATGCATATATTTGTATTGGTAAAAACAGTGCCCACAGGGGAGGGCTTTGACGTAGCGGCACTGCTTTTCACAAACGCTCCCCTACCCATCCGCAGGACCTGACCGAGGAGTTACCTCTCATCAGCCATTACACTTACATGCAAACATAACCTCTTTTTAGATATAATATGGTGCAGTATGTAACATGAATACACACACACACACACACACACACACGAAATACAATAAAACTAAAAAAGTTAATTACACATATTCCTTTGCTTTCCCAACAAGGCGCTCATACACTTGACTGTCAATAAAACAACAAAGTAAACTTCCTTTGCTTTCCCAACCATGCACCTGCACATTTGATTCTCAATAAAAGAAAAAAGTGAACTCAGTAAGTTGCCTTTAGTGACACCACTTACCTTGCCTAGCATGCCGCTGACCAATCTATCAAAATGAAGCTTTCTTCCAGCACCTAGGCAAGGCAAGGTAAGCGGTGGCACTAATGGCAACTGTCACTATAATAACCACCTCTAAAGTCTGTCCCAGTCAATGCCTCGAGAATAGCTTCTGCACTGCAGGATACCCAATGTATGTCTCCAGCAAGGCTGCATTGCTCTGGCAACCCACCAGTCTGTTCAATTCACACTTGTATTTCTTCAGCACCTACATGTTTCCAGGAGACCTACTACATTAATGCCTGCCTTCGACTGCTAGTACTAGTAAAGGGGTAGTAAACAATAAACATGCAAAGCAAATACTGTCAGAAGCACTTAAAACTAAGATCAACAACCAGAAAATATTTAAGTTAGGTACAAAGTATTAAGTAGACTTTGCAACAGAAAATCAAATGGAGTCTGCTTCAATTATTGGATTAATCTTTATTGCCTCCAACACCCCTACGTTTCGCTGTCTCCAGCTTGTTCACGGGGCCTCTTAATATCTAAACAAATATAAATATAACATTATAAATTACAATTTTTCCAAGAACAGTTTGTAAATGTTTATATTTATATTGTTTAGATATTAAGAGCCCCAGTGAACAAGCAAGTTGAAAGTGGCTAACAGATCAACAGTGTATCTGTTACAAAATCTAAAACATCTGCAGAGTTTGATAAACAGTATATGTATTGTTCATTTCCCAGATTATTTATGTCATACAAAGTAGTAAGTACACTTGTACATATGATACAGCCTCCCCATGCTGAGCTTCACCACACAAATTTACTGACTGTATTACCTACCGAAAAGGAAGAGAAGGCACTAGGCAAGGCAAGGTACTGCTGGTCTCCTGGAATTCTTGCTGTTCTCACCGGCGTCACGTCACCTAGTCGGCAGGCACGATGGTTGTGTAGCAGTCCAGTCTCTCAGGCTAAACTACTGTCTGGCCTGCTTTTTTTCTTAAAAAGAAAAAAGTAAATTTAATTTACAGCTCAAGTTAGCAGCACTGGCAGAAGTACAGGAGGGACCCTGTATCAGTGGTGGTGGGTGCTGGGTGGGCCTGGATGAACTGCTGCCAGACGGTTCTGTAGCTGGCTGGGCAAAGATAATCCTCCTCCTCTCCTCTTCTCCTCTCCTCTCCTCTCTGCTCCTCAGAATAGCGACTGGTCTGGCTGCAAGCAACAATACGCTCTCCCTACACAGAATCCACAGGCCTGAGGTCTCCTCGACGTTCTGGAACCGGTCCTGACTCCTGATCCTTGACTCAGTTTGCTGTGAGTGAACAGTGAATTTAATTCCAGGAGGGTTCATTTTTATGCTGCAGCTACGGACCTGAGTGGGAACCGAAATGTTCAGGTCACAGTGGGCGGAGGTGTGATTTCAGGAGCGGACAGAGTCGAGCCCTGCGATTGGTTCACCACACCACGTCCGTCCCACGTCATCATGTGCAGCACAATAAGGGGATGTAGGGAAACAAGGCAAGGCAGGGAACAGTCCACGTCTCGGTGAATGAGAGCAGAGCATGGATGGGAATGGACGCACGGCAGGACGAGTCGACAGGAGTCACAGCCAGCCTCCAGGGCACACAGCCGCCACCGGGATTCGGGAATCCAGTCTGCCAGGGTGGGAAATTGGGTTCGGGTACCTACTCTGCGGCTGCCTGTGCTTGCTGTCTCTGCAGCGTCACTCGCTTTGTTCCGGGGCTTCGGTGACTGCTTGACTCTCTGACTGCTCGCTCGTTCGTTGCTGTACAGGGGCCCACACAGTGAGTGACAGTGTGACACTGATTTAATTTATTATATTTAAATAATTGGTAATTGTACCATCTTGTTCTTTGAGCACCATCCAGCAGACTGTCCCAAGGGGCCCGCCGCCAGCCCC
This sequence comes from Neoceratodus forsteri, assembly GCA_016271365.2. Classification (NCBI taxonomy): domain Eukaryota; kingdom Metazoa; phylum Chordata; order Ceratodontiformes; family Ceratodontidae; genus Neoceratodus; species Neoceratodus forsteri. The sequence goes on from CM057455.1 coordinate 1,526,108,690, forward strand.
GCACTCGGCGCTCGTTTTTGGGGGCCTCCCGCGGCCCTGGGGTTAGTGAGTGTAATGCGGCCCTGGTGGTACCTCACTAGTAACCCCTGTCCTGTTGTCCCAATTTTTAACCCAGGCTACCACCTTGGGACCCATTCCAAGGCTAGCAAACTTGTATATTAATCTTTTGTGGGAGACTCTGTCAAATGCCTTGCTAAAGTCTAGGTAGACCATGTCCACAGCCCCTCCCTGGTCTACTACTTTGGCCACCCAGTCAAAGAAATCTATTAGATTCATCTGACATGATCTTTCCACTGTGAATCCATGCTGCCTTGGGTCCTGTGCCCCACTGGCCTCTAGGTACTCAACTATTTTTTCCTTCAGAAGTGATTCCCTCATTTTCCCCATCCAGTTGTTTGAGTGACAGCCTGGTAAACTTCCTACAAGTGAAACTTAGCATCCCTAACCTGTACTGGCAGTCCCTCACCTTTTATCCCAAAGCTGCATATACCCTGATGCAGGATCATTGGAATGGCTTGTTTATTGATATGGGGCTGGGTGCAATGCATGCAAGCTACTGGCCTGATATTTTTCTGTAATAAAGAGGGTTACCCAGTTAAAAGGGCAGACCCCATTGTCCACAGGCCCAGACCAAGAGAAGGTAGTGGGTGTGTAATGAGGTGGATTGGCAGGGAAAAGGAGAAGGGGGAGAAGGAGGGAGGAATGAGTAGGAGGGGATAGTGAGGTCAGAAAGGGGAGGAGTCATGAGGTCAGAGCAGGGATCTGGTGGGAAGATATGACTGGATGGTCAGGAGGAGAAAGAGGGGCAAGCAACCAGGGTATTTATAGCCAGGTACAGACCCTGGGAGCTCACAAATTATTTTAAAGAGAATTTCCTACCTTCCTGCTCTGATGTAAGTGAAAGGGAAGGGATGGTCGCTGCTGCAGGTGAATAGCTAAGACACCAACTAACAAGGTAAGTTTAACAAAAAAAAAGAAATGAAACTGCAGAAGAAAAGAAATGCAGAGTATGAAAGTTTTGCTGCTGTCATGGGTCTCAGTGGTTACTGGAGAGCATTACATGCTCAGGGAGCTGGGGAGTTGGAGAATGAGGCTAGCAAAAAGGCAGTCTGGTTGACTGGTGGGAGTAACAGGTACACAACTTCATTGGCTGGCAGGTCACAGAAGTGCACAGGCAAAAGGGGGGTGTTGGTGAGGAGGTACCACCTAGTGTCCAGGTAGGGGCTTCCATGGAGTGAGGGAACCGCATCTGAGTCCAATCCATGCGGCAAGTGGGTCCGACAGCAAGAGTCCTTCTTGGTAAGGTGTGCGAGTCCAATGGGGAATTTGGGCACCGGATCCCCTTTTGAAATGGTTGGAGAGACTGCCAAATGGCAGCACGGTTGGACAGGGCTAGACCCATCAGCAGACCATGTGGTGATGGCATCTGATGTCATCACCACGTGTTTGACCAGATCAAAAAGAGCACTGGTGTTTTTTCAGCCTAGGGGCTATGGCAAAGAAAAAGAGTTTTCGCTGGTGAGGTTGATGGGAAAAACAACACCAAATAAGGTGGAATTTGGAAAATTGTGGGAGCTTTTTCTGCCACAGCATGAATAGGCCATGCAGTCAGTGCTCGGAGGAATGAGAATTTGCTTTATCTGAAGGACATCAGACTTATGGGTGCAAGGGCATGGGCAAAACAGGAGCGGACCATGGTCCAAGATACCTCAGGGAAACAATAAGGCTAAAAAAGGAGAGGAACGAAGGCAATTTTGCAACAATCGGGGGCCCGGCCGACGAGTAGGCCCAACGGCGGGCAGCATGGTGCAGGTGGTGATGTCAGCACCATGTGGTCGACCGGCCCAGGCATCCTCTACCCAGGAAGAATTTGGGAGCATGAAGGGGAGCTAGCAAAAAATGTTAATGGTGCATTGGGCCAGAGGGCAGGGGAGGTCTCCTTGAACAATGATGCAAGGGGCAAGAAATGGAAGGGGAATGGTTGCCAAATTAAAAAAAAGTATTAAAATTAATGCTTTAGAGGTATGAGACTAATTAACTAAAGGATAAAAGGAGAAGTGAGGTAGGCACCCTGAGTGGCTGGCAGGTACTGGAATAGATACACAGGACCATCATGGGCAGAATGAAACAGCAACAGAAACAAATGAGGTAGCATAAGCCAGAAGCCCAGGTTTGGGGGAGCTGGGGGGGTAGTGACGCCACATGCTGAACATAGTCCCTGTGCTTCGGGGTAGCATCGCATGTACGTAAGGCAACAGGACCCTGCTAGGTTATCTCAGACCTTCATAAGGGTGGCCACAAGGATTGCACCATTATCTAGGGGAAGTGGATGGCAAGGCAAAAGGGAAAAAGAGGAACTATATCTGATATATACAGATAAACTAACAGATGATCAAGTTTTTTCAGGTCACAAATGCTATTATGGCTCCTAGAAGGAATAAGCCAAGCATAGCAGAGTGCTACCAGGCAGTGATGGAGCTATTGAACAAGGCAAATCAGCTGTTGCAGGCTGTGGACCCACCCAACCCGGCAGAGGACAAAAAGTGGAAAGTGGGCACAAAGCAGGAGGGGAAGGACAGCAAAAAAGTGCCCCGGGCACCACCTGCACCCTGGTCCGAGGAGCTCATCCCAGTTGATCCAGTGCCAGCTGAACCAGTTCCTCCACCTGCTCTGGTACCCACTCCTGTGCCAGTCCTTGCCCCTTTGTTTTCACTAAACATGCCAGTTCCCCTGGATCCAGCTCCTCTTGCCCTGGTGGCACCTCTGGCTCCAGCTCCAGCCATCATGCAACCTACACCTCCTGAAAGGCCTAGCCCTTAGATGGACTCCCAGCTGGGTAATAAAGAGATCACACTGGAAAGTAGTGCGAGAGAATATGTGGAGCAGATGCTAAAAGCTATGGGGGACACCAGTTTGTGGCAGTTAGAAAACGTTTTAGGAGAGATCAGGAACATAGAGAAGGGAGAGGCTACAGAGTCAGTAGGGGGGACAGGAGATGTAAAGGTTCTTGGGAAGGAGTTAGGGGAACCAGTCGTCCTTATTGGGGATCATGTCCCTTTAGCCACAAAAGGGAAAATATGGAAGAGCGAATATGTGGACATATTTGCTCTGGCTAATGTAGATAACATGGACAAATACAAGGAGAAAGAGAGTTTTGAGAAGAAGGACATGGCAGCGCCGGTAGTGCTTCTGGGGAAAGGAGAGGAAGAAAAAACAATGAAAGGGAAGAATTGGGATAATTGGTCAACAGGTTTTACTTATTGCAGAGCTATAGCCATAGAGTAGAAACTGGAGCTGAACACTCCTTTGTTAACCTATTCCCTTATTATTAAAAAATGCCTATAAAAATGGGGGGGGGGTACAGTCGGTTGAAATACGACAAGAAATTTAGTAAGAGAATGGCTCATTTTGAGGATGTCAAATGGGATGCCAGGCAGATTGACCTTTGGCTGGAGATTTACATGGGCACAACCAGTGGCGATAGTGAAGGGGGCAAGAAAACGGGGGCAGGTCAAAAGTGCTGCTGGGGTTGTAATCAGGATTTCTGCTCCTGGCCAAATAGCAGTTTCCACCACACCTGCCCAAAATATGAGGGTAGCCACCCAGTATCAAAATGCAGGTATAGCTAGGACAAAGGGACTGGGAACCCTAATGAGGGCTACAACCAGTCCTTTTGGGGTAACCATATGGGGCATTGGGGACAACAGTGGGGAAGGGGGCTACAGGCAGGGGGGCAGGTGGGGGCAGGGACAGGCCTTCTGTGGAGGCCAGCAGGATAGTTAAGGACTACACAGTCAGATCATTTCAGCTGGCTGACACTCCTATTAAAATGGATGTCTTGGCAGACTGAGTGAGACATTACCCAGATGCAGAGGCAGCCTGCATGCTTCTAGACGGTTTTCGGAGGGGCTTCAGTCTGCATTTTCAAGGAGCTAGAAAAAAGACAAGAGCAAAGAACTTGAATTCAGTAAGAGGTAGGGAAACAGTGCTAGAGCAGGAGATTCAGAAAGAGATAATGGCTGGCAAGGTGGAAGACCCATTCAGTCATCCACCTTTACCAGATCTGAGGTATCCCCCTTGGGGTTAGTCCCCAAAAAGCAGCCAGGGGAATTCCGGGTGATATACCACCTGTCTTATCCGGACAGTGATTCAGTCAATGATCATATCAAAGAGGAGGACAGCAGGGTGACCTAAGCCACCTTAGAGGAAGCAGTTAGGTTGATCAGGGCAAGGAAGGGGACATGGCTGGCAAAAATGGAGATTGAGGCGGCATTCTGGGATCTACTGAGTTTACAAGTTGGGGGGAGATAATATTTTGATAAAGCCATGCCCTTGAGTTGCTCAATTGCATGTGCTACATTTGAGTTGTTCAGCACATGGCTGCAATGGGCCTTTCAGATGAGATATGGGTACAGGGCAGTGATCCACTACCAGGAGGATTTTCTCTTGATCGGGGAAGGGATGCAACAGGCAAAGTAGATGTTGAGGAATTTTGAGGCAATGTGCAAGGAGCTCGGGGTGCCGTTATCCCCCAGACAAGATGGAAGGTCCCAGTCAGACAATAGAATTCCTCAGCATTGAGATCGACACCATGGGGGAGCTTTTCAAGCTGCCTGAGCCCAAGGTGGAAAGAACACTGCTAGGGGAGGTCAAGGCCCAGTGCAGGGTGCAGCTTCAACAGGTGCAGCAGTTGTTGGGTCATCTGAATTTTGCATGTAGGGCCATAGTACCCGGGCACACATTTACATGACGCCTGGCTAGGGTGACTCAAGGCGTCTCTAGGCCTCATCATTGGGTGGACATAGCCAGGGGAACCAAGGAAAACCTCCAAGTGTGGGAGATGTTTTTGAGCAACTACAATGGGAGGATTTTCTGGTTGGAAAAAGGGGTCTTTAACGTGGACCTACAGCTGTATACAGATGCAGCTGGGGCCATTGGAATGGGGGCCTATTTTGGGGGAAAATGGTTTACAGTGGCCTGGCCCAGCATGTGGACGAGGGCAGGAGTGAAAAGGATATCACCTTCTTGGAGATCTTCCCTATATGGGTAGCAATGGAGGTTTGGGGGAAAGCCCTTAGGAACCAGAAGGTCACTTTTTGGAGCGAGAACAGGGCAGTCGTAGATGTGCTAAACAAGTGCGGGGCAATGTCCAAAGGGTCATGAGGGTACTAAGGCAGCTTTTATTAAGGGGGCTGATGTTGAATATGTCATTTAGGGTGAGGCACATTGATGGTGTAGATAATGTGATAGCTGATTGCCTCTCTCGCCTGCAGATGGACCAGTTTCGAGCTATCACTCCATGAGCAGAGCCGGAGCAGACGGCAGTCCCGGACTACTTCTGGAAGATTGGATTGATGGAGCCAAACAGTTGTTTTGCAACTCCTGGTCCCCTAGGACCCTAAAAGCATATGAAACCTCCTGGAGGGCATTCCAAGTCTTTTGAGCACAAAATGGCTGTGAGATAAGTGGGGCGGTAACAGGTGACCAGGTGGCGCAATTTATAGTGGCAATGTGGAGGAATAGAACAGCACACATGACCATGGGGGTTCATTTGGCAGCAATAGGCCTGGTGTGTACCCTAAGAGGGTGGGGGATCCCACAAAGCACAATGTGATAAGACGTATGATGCAAGGCTGGCTTCGGGGGGCAGAGAGGTTGCAGGACCGCAGAAGGCCACTTACAGAAGTGCTGTAGGAGCGGCTGCTAGGGGTACTACACAAGGTATGTACATCTAGTAGTGAAGCTGTCTTATTTCGGGCAGCATACGCCATCATGTACAGTGGAGCTTTCTGGGTCAGTGAGGTCACAGGGCATGGGAAAATGGATAGTTCTATGGGACTGCAGTGGGGAGACACGATCTGGACTGAGGAAGGTGTATCAGTGCTCTTCAGGCAGTCAAAGACCAACCAGGCAGGAAAAAGGGCATAGGGTACTGTTGCAGAGACATAAGAATAGGGTCTTATGTCCAGCGGGGACCCTGCATGCATGCATGGCAGGTTGACCATGGGATAAAAACCCTTTGATGTTTTTGCATGGGGGTGGCGCCCTGGTCACAGGGTCGCAGGTAATAGCGGTACTTAAAAAGTGGCTAGCTTTTATGGAGGAGGACCTAAGTGGATATACTTCGCATTCTTTCCGGATTGGGGTGGCATCAGTATTGGCAGCCCTAGGTGGCACTGCCAGAACATTAAACAAAAGGGGAGGTGGTCTTCCAACTGTTTTAAGAGATATGTCCATGATGTGAAACAGCTTGAAAAATGATGTTTCTTCTCTTTCCAACCAAGCAAGTGGTTCATTGCATTATAAAATAATGGTATGGGGTGGGGGGTTGATTTACCCAAAGACTGGGTTTTGGTAGATAAGGGTTCAAGGGATATAGACGAGGACGGGGTTAGATATCTAACTCTCTCTATGTTTATGATTTATCCAGGATGAACAAGGAGGTTGTAGGCCTGGATTTGCCGTCACTCCTTCGTCCATTGGGCTGAGAGGTGGGCATCCAGAAGGCTTGGGGGATGGAGTTTTATCTGGACCTTAATCAGATCAGATCAAGCTGACCTGGAGAGGCATTCAGGGCATGAAATGGGCACAACAGCTGCCAGTACTGAGGGAGATGAGAAAGGATCACAGTCACCCGGACCTTAGGAGGGAACCACCTGGGGACCAAACCTTGGCTGGACATATACTATCACATTAAAGAGGACATTAATAAGATATGTGGATGGTGGCCAGAGGTTACTGTGGTGTGGTCAGACATAGTGCCAAGGGGGGGTGTGGAGACATGTTAAAAAACACAAGGCCATGGACAGTGCCAGGAGGCGCATGAATGCCAGGATGGGCAGGTTGTTTTTGGAGATGGGGGTAAGGTCATACGCAGGGGCGTGACAGAGCAGATAGCGGAGTTTTATAGGGGGGATGGGGTACACCTGTCTGGGTTAGACCTGGCTATGTTTAACTCTGAAATTGCAGATACAATTGAGCCCTGGATGTGGGAGAGAATTGACTAAGAAGGGGGAAGTCCACTGTCCATTGCAAGTGGGAGGTGGACTAGTGGAAACATTGGGAAAGAGGGAGAACAAGCTAGGGGTAAAAAAAGGGGGGGGTAAATAAATAAATATTATGACATAAGGCAACACTACGAGAAGCAGGGGTACGGTGAGTATGCTCATACTCCTTTGGGCAGAAGAGAATGAAGAAGAGCAACTCCCCCAAGATGTACAATCTGGGAAGGAGAAGAAGAAGATAAGAGAAGACAAAGAATAAATTGACAGTAATTTTAACAAATGAAATGATGGCATGATTAAATGGATTGGAGTGGCATAATGGTGTATGGATTATGTTCAATGTACTGTAAATAGATATATGAATTTGTGGATTAAAATCAATAATTTAAGTAAATTAATTGCCAGATCTGAGCACTCACACATACTGGTCTGGTATCTTCTTTTGGGGAGATCTGGGGACAATAGGTTCATGGAAGGGTCAGAAGAGATGATTACATGGCTTTTGGGGCACAGGTTCTTATGAGGAGTGGTTTTCCTTCTAAACATTTATTTTGTGTCAGGAAAGACATTCTGAGCCGGTAATGGCTCATTTCCAGAAGCTTCATGGGCAGGGGAGGGGGGAACAGTACAAAACAGTAAATATAAAGTACATACAAAAAATAAACAAAATAAAGAACAGTAACACCTCTCTTAGTTGTTTTGTATATTTATCTGACCTGTTAATTAACTGTTGGTTATGATGTATGCTTTCCATGGATATACAATGTACTGCGGTATTTCTGATTCATATATTTATCATCTAGTGAAGACATCAGAGTTGTCTGCCTTTTCATAGAATTCCAGTTCACTGATTAAAAAAAATCTTTTTTTTTTGTATCAGTCACTTCACTTTGTTTATTTATGTATTTATTTATTTAATTTATTTATGCATTTAACCAGGAAGGCATGCTGAGCAGGCTACTGCTCGATTCCAGATGCATCTTGGGGGAAGGGGGTACTGCATATGCAGTTGGAGGGCAAACATAGTACAACCTACTCTTGAACTATTCAAAACCGGTATCATGAACCTCTTCCTTGATTCTGGTGACTGCGGCTATAATACACCCCCGCCCGTATATCAAAGAAGGTGTAGTTAAAACATAGGTTCCCACTGTAAATATATTCTGACTCAGGGCCCTGTTAAAGACTGTCCGACTCTGTATTCAGACTTGTCTAGCAACTATGACACAGGGTCTACATAGGTCCTAAGGTGGTGGCTAATTTGTATTGTAAAAACTCTGTGCCTTGTGAATAATGTATAACTGTTATTATATGTAGTGTTTGTATTTCCTGTACTGACGTGGAGCCTTTGCAAAGGAGTCTACGACTCAAAGGATTGTAATTCCGATTCTCTCAAATAAATAAATAAAAAGTGTAACTCATAATAGGACAAACACTACTACAACTTACACACAGCATTATGTAGTTACAACATTTCCAGCTGAGCGGTATGTTTTGTTATAGTTCATCAGGTTCCTTGTTGTGATTGTACCATTTTGATTCCTGATCCTTTATTTTTTTTGTAGTTTCTATCACAGTCATATTTTCCTTTCACAGCCTCTACATCTTAATTAGCCCCAATGCATTGTGTCATTTTGCTACATACTTGCTTCACCCCCTTTCTCAGTTTTTCTACATTGGTATCTAATACTGTTACTGATTTGGTCTTACTTTTTTTTTCTTTTTCTGCAGCTCAAGTGTTAATTCCAATTGGAATTTTTTGCCACTAGCTGCAACTTAATTTTCCATTCCTGTTTCATGTGGTATCATGTTGGAAAGTGCTGGAAAGTGCTACTCTCTGTAAGGCAGGGTGCTTGATCACTTAACTTGTTTTGGCTCATATATGACTGCAAATCTGCTCTACAGTGAACTGTATTTTATTTATTTTTCTTTATTACCATATATGATATGTTATTTTTACCTGTGCACCCACCTGAGATGCAGAGCAATTGAACACATCATCTATTGCCACTGGAATAGCTCTGTATTTACCCCCCTTGCATTTAATAGGTACTTCTCTTCCATTCCACTTTGTTTTTTTTATTAACTTCATTCCTCTCGCTTAAATTATGTGTTATGTGGAATATCTCCCATTGTTATTATTTTTTACAAAAACTGTCAGCTGTGCAGATGCCTTTGTCAAACAAGTTCTGGCCAGAGCTGATAGGGTGGTGAAAAGCTACCAAGTGACCAAAGTTACACATGTGCATAGAAATTATTGAACGCCCGGGTGTAACTTGGCCATTTTGTGGAGGTGTTGCACCAAATTTTCAACTAGGTCTTTTTGGTATCCCTTGTCATAAAGAATACCAGTGTCATTTTGTTCACTTGTCCCAAAAGGTGATTTTGCATGGGAACTGTATCATTCTGTGCTATTGGTGCGAAAACACATTTCGGGCAGGATGTGGAAAATCTGGAGTGAAAATATTAAAAACTGGCAAAGTTAGGAGCATGCATAGAAACTGCACAATGCACACTCTTAATGCAGTCATTTATTTTGGAGTTTTTTTTCACCAAATTTGCAACATGGGCTTTTTGGGACCCCACCTAATGAATAGTGGCACTGTCATTTTTGTTACTTGGTCCCAAAAGGTGATTCCGAGCAGCGACCGCAAAGTCACCTTTCAGGACTGAGTAACGAAATGACAGTGACACTGTTCACAAGGTGGGGTCCGAAGTACCCCATGTTGAAAATTTGGTGCCAAAATTAAAAAAAAATGGCTGATTTATCAGCTTAAGTTGAAAACTCCGTTGAATGCCATTATAGCATGCTTATCTTTGATTCTTCTGTTTGCAGTTCAGCTTTGAAGAGTGCAGACGTGTCTTGATCCAGATACAATGACAGTGCTGACCTCTGGAGGTAAGTATGGGGTAAGGGGTGTAGGGGAGGTGGGTGCTCAGTGGGAGGGTGGGGATAGGGAGGGAGACTTGGATGATGATGAAGGACCATTTTCTTTTTTACAGTTTAAAAAGAAAAAAACACGTAGGGGAAAGGTTTTCTTTATTTACAGGGAAAAAGGAAGCGTAAACATCTGGGCACACTGGGGTGGGCTCCCAGTGTGCCACATGAGTTGGGGATGTGGGTACATGATGCGACACAGAGATTGGGCACCCCAATGTCAGCGCAGAGGGGGAAGAAAAAAGAAACAATTGGGCACACTGGGGTGGGCTCCCAGTGTGCCACATCAGTGGGGGGGCACACAGTGCTGACACGGGGATTGGGTACCCCAATGGCATGGGGCAAATAAGTACAATTGGGCACACTGGGGTGGGCACCCAGTGTGCCACATAGGTTGGGGCTACAAAATGCCAGCACAGAGATTGGGGACCCCGATGTCGGTGGCAGTGGGAGGACAGCAGCAGTGAGTGGCTTTTTCTACTGGTGGTGACGCAACTGCACATGCACGACACTCGCGCATGCATAGTTGCAGAGAATGGCATTTTGCCACTCATAACATGATGGTGCCAGCTGAACTGTGCATGGACGTGAGTTGCGTATGTGTAGTTCATGTCCCGCAATATGGAAGTAACAGCCGAAACAGTGCAGCTGTTATTCTGAAACGGCCAATTGTGGCAGAGGCTTTCATGCTCCGTTGGGCATTCAGAAGGATACTTCCAAATGTCCAGTGGAAGCTTCCATGATCAGCCATGTTCAGAGCTACCATCTGATCCCAATTGGGCTGTAGGCTCTGCCCACAGCCCTTAAAATGAATTATAATAGTAAGACTTTTTGAAATGTTATTTGACTTACCATATTCATGCTTGTCTACCCACTTACTCAATCTCCAACTTGTTTCTGCCCTTGTACTAATTCCTGTTGCTTCATATCAAGGGGTTGTTGATTTTCATATTGTGTTTGCCTGGGGTGAAGCAACATTAAAAGATAAACTATGCAATGCCCTCAATAACACACCTACCCCAGTTTACTTTTACCTAACATCCATTTCTTAGGCCTTGTCCAATAAGATCTTCCTTCAGGAGAACAACTTGTAATGAAATGTTTAAGATTTACATTGACATTTGGGTATATGTACTTTTACATAATACTAATTGTGTGTATGTGTATATACTGTATAACAATCTCAAAAAATCAATTAAACACATTAAATGTCTTTGTAAACATGTCTCAACATTGTATTTGTCTTCCACCTTGTTACAACATATAGTTGTCTCAGTAGTGTTTGCAGTTAAGGTACAGTACCTTCATGTATATGATGGCCAGGTTCTGTTGAGTTGATTGCTATAACAGTGCATAGAATAAAATGTAAAACATATAGGTAACTGTAATACAGACAGTGGCATTTTTTTTTATCTTCCCTCTCTCAATGTACAGTACTTTGATTTGGTTAGTGTATGCAACAGCAATTCATGTTTATGTTTAAGCCCATGAAACACCCTTATCTAGTTAATGCATTTGCAGCCATAGTGGCTCTGCTAGTACTTGTTTGCGTAGGGATGGGAAACTGTGAGTGCTATCTGTTTTTCCTTTTGGTATTATGGCAGGGCTGCTTTTCATGGGCTGTATTTTATAATTTTTTTAATCAGTATGTCCACTAGCCTAAAGTTTGCATTCTGGAACATCCAAGGGGCAAGGTGCAAAACCAAGAAATATCAAATCCTCAAACACTTAGCTCATTGTGGAGTTCATGTTGCTTTTTTACCGGAACCACATCTGTTGTCCACTGAATCAAGTCTGTTTCACAGGGACTACAATGGACACATCCATGGGGCTGGGACACTATTAGAAGTAAAGGTGTGACCATTCCTATCTCTAGATTGACCCCCTTCTCTCTCATTAATAGCATTGCTGACGCTGATTGTTGTTTTATTTTTTTGCATGCCTGTTAAATCAAACTGAAGTACTGCTAAGGAGCATTTATGGCTCTAATGCGGACTCTCCCCCTTTATTTACAGCTTTAGTCACTGCCCTTGCTCCCTTCACTCACCTGCCTCTTTTTCTGGGTGGAGACTGGAATTTAACTTTAACATGTGACCTAGATAGGTCCCACAAGCCCAAGGCTGGTCTGTCTCCTGCACAAAGAGTCCTGATAGACATAAAGGACTCTCTCGGCCTCTGTGACCCATGGCAAATCCTTAATTCCACCCTTAAACAATACACCTTTTTTTCACCAGCCAACAATTCATATTCCCATATTGATTTATTTTTGATAAGCCGTACCCAAATGCCTAATATTTATGCTTGTGACATCGCACCTTGGGTCCTGTATGATCATTCGCTGGTCTGGTTATCTCTTTCACTCGACCCTAATTTAGATATGACCCTGCTTTGGAAACTTAATAATCAACTCCTGAAAGATAATTACATTGTTGAAAATATCTGGAAAGTCCTTAGGAATTTTCTTCAGGATAACTGAGCACACTCACTAGGAGGGACATGGAATGGTCCACTTTTAAAGAAGCACTAAGAGGGGAGAGTTTATCTAGGTAACTTCTAAGTGTAATAAAAAGTATAATGAAAAGGCCTCTGCTTTATTACATGAAATTATGACCCTGGATAAAAATCTTAACCCGGCCTCACCAGATGTCTATAGAATAAATTTGGAAGTTTTGAGGGACCAGTATGCTGAGATCTTGAGGAAACAGTTAGAATGTGCTATATTTAAGACAAAGTCAAAATACATAGGCCAGGGAGAAAAAGCTGGTAAATTAAAGGCTCTCCATTTATGTAAGCAGGAGACTTCTAGACTTGTTCCAACTGTTCACTCTCTTTATGACCAGTCTCTTAAATCACATCCTAGAGACATTGCCAATTAGTTCTACACTTATTATATAATGCTTTATAAGGCTCAACTTCATCCCTTCCATCCTTGGAATCTATTTTTGATTATTTAGATGCTGTTACTGTATCTGTAGCCCAACAAGCTGAACCGTTTTAACAAATTTCAATAGCAGAAGTCTCCACAGCTATTTCCTCACTGAGTTTAGACAAAGCTCTGGGCCCAGATGGTTTTACTTCAAATTTTTACAAAATATTTGTACATGAATTGGCCCCTATTCTTACCCAAGGTTTCACAGATATTTTGGGAAGCGAAATATCAGATCCCGTTATGGCCGAAGCTTTGATAGTCCTCCTAACTAAACCAGGTAGGGATCTGGAACTCATCCCCAATTACTGCCCCATTTCACTTTTGAATCAGGACCTCAACTTCTTTCCAAGATACTCATTAATTGCATTAATAAAGTGTGGGGCTCTTTAATAAGCCCAGAACAGGTTGGCTGATCCGCTGCTGACGACCTGTGTAAACTTGCCTATATACTCTTGGGGCTGGATATTCAAACTGCGCCATTCAAAGGCGCAAGTCCTTGCGCTGTGCAAAATAGATGCGCAGGGGTGTGTCCTGTGTGATATTCAAAGGAGTTGCGCTATTGAGCAACTCCTTTGAATATCGCTCCTCAGCCATAGCCACTGTGCATGGTGCAGTGGAACTTGCGCAAGCGCAAGTTGACAGAGTGGAGCAGTCAACTTGCGGTGGCGCAAGTACCATTGCGACATGTGCAAAATCACGATATTCAAAAGGTGACATGCAAATGGGGCCATAATACATACAAGGTGCAGGGGGCCAGCATTTGCATGTCATCTCTTATTTGCATGCCATTATGGCATGTAGGTGTACCCGATCCCCGAGGACTTGTGCCTGGCACCCTGCCAGGCAGCAGCCGTCGGGGACCGGCGCACCCTGCAGCCCGATCTCGGGCAGCAATGTGAGCTCCCCACACTCCTCCTGTACATCTCCTGGTGGTCCAGTGGACGAAATGCCCGATCGCGGGCAGAAAGGTATAGAACCCCCCATCCCATGTGCCCGATCGTGGGCAGTAAGTAAGTGCCCCAAAACATCTCCTGGTGTCTAGTGTGGGCCCCAACCCACCCACCCACAAAGCCCCACCACCCTTGCCTGCGATCAGGCACATGGGATGTGGGGTTCTGTATTCTTTCTGCCCACGATCGGGCATTTCGGTCCACTGGCCACCAGGGATGTGAATGGGAGGGGGAGCTACATTGATGCCCGCTGAATCGGGCTGGGGCACAGGGACTGGGTTAGGGCCAGCCACAGTGGCAGCTGCTGTGTTGCACCCTGCAATGCAGCAGCTCACCTGTGGGTGGCCCTCAACTTAAGCCTTTTTTTTTGGCTCAAAGTTGTGCAGGCGCAGGTTGGGGGTTGCACCTACACAACTCTGCACAGCCCGACTGAATATCGGGCTGTGCAGTTTATGCATGGTTCCTCCCCCTCCTGTTGAGCATGCATTCATTTGCATTGTGCTGTTGCTCAGCCTGTTTTCAGTTGTGCAGCTGCCTCCTGCTGAATATCGCAGAATGGCGCAATGTAGAACTTGAGCATGCGCAACCCTGTTGCGCATGGCGCAACCCTTTGAATATCTGGCCCTTGGTGTTTAGGGACCTGGGGCTTCCCACAGCCCTGGTCTCCCTGGATGCTGAGAAATCATTTGACAGGATCCACTGGCCATTTTTATTCTCGATTCTCCCCCGGTTTGATTTTCCACCTCAGTTCGTATCTTGGCTCAGAGTTTTGTATGTATGCCCTAGTGCCAAAGTAAACTGCCACGGCATTCTCTCACATTTGTTTACACTGTTTAATGGCACCAGACAAGGTTGCCCATTGTCCGCACTGTTTTTTAATTTCTATTTGGAGCCACAGATACTCAAACTAAAAGATAGCCCACTTATTATAGGCATACCCATAGGTCATTCTTAATACCAGCTTTCTGTTTATGCAGACAGAATATTACTCCACATTAACCATCTTGCCCAAGCTATTCCCTCTATCTTAGACACCATTAATTTCTTTAGCTCCCTTTCAAACTATAAATTAAACACTTCCAAAACAATCATGATGCCACTGAACCATTACCTCCTTCGTACAGATATTTTGCATCATGGTCTTGTTTGGACATCCACTATCATACGATATTTGGGAATAGAACTCATGACTGACTTAACTCAGCTTAAAAAACTTAATTTAGATGCATTAATCCATACCCTTAAATCTGATTTAGAATGAAGGACCACTCTTCCTTTTACTTTGTGGGGCAAGATTAATATAATTAAGATGAATGTTCTCCCCCAGGAGATTTTCTACTCCCTAAAAATGCTACATGTTTATATCCCTCTGTCCTGGTTCAAAATGGTGTACTCTATTATTTCCATTTTATTTGGGCCAGTAAGCTTTCTCACAGGGTATGCAATAAACTATCTTCCCTAAAAATATTGGGGGACTGCAACTGCCAGACATTCTGCTTTATTATCAGGCCTCTCACATAAGTAAATATTTTCATTGGCTGTGCCCCATGGATACTGCTGACTCGCCATCTTTATTTTCCATATTGGCTACGCATAGAACAAGACATGATTAGTTTATATGATCTTTCTCCTCCTTCACTATTATATGTGAAGTTTAAGCCCCCCACCCGGCACTTCAATGTTCACTGATTGGAAATTCACTTTCTATACATAAACAAAGGACTGCAGCCTAGTCCCCTTAACTTCAGTTTGGATATTGAACAACCTATTGTTAGGAATCCCAACTTCAAAATAAGTTGTAAGACTATATCCCCAGGCTGGTTAACTAACTCAGAAAAGCACCTTCTCTCAGAGTTAGTTACTGAGGGGCATTTGCTCTCATTTAATCAGGTGAAAGACCTTTTAGTCCTAACCAGTTCTGTAGTATTCAAATATTTCCAGCTTAAACATGCAGTGGCACAGTACACGGGCTCCCCACCTTGGCTGTCAACCTCTGACCCTTTAATTTCTTCTTTGACATCTATGGCAGCTCTTCCACATGCTGTTTCTAAAATACTGTATATAAAGTCCTTAATTCTGAATTATGTAAAGGCTGGAATTGTTCCAGCCCATATTGGCTTAATATATTTCCAGAGGTCACATTTTCCTGGACTACGATATGGAAAGACCTTTTTCAGTATATCACGCAAGACAAGCTATGACTAGTCCAGTTTTTTTATTTTACACAATCTTTATTATACCCCCCAAAAGTTGGCCTGGATTGGCAGGTCTCATTCCTCAATTTGCATCAGGTGTCGGTCTAGGGAGGGAACTCTGCTGCATATTTTTTGAGACTGTTCCTTAGTTCACAAACTCTGGCTGGAAATTCAGGCTCAGCTGGACCCTCCTCTTGGACTAAATGAGTTCTTTACTCCTGAGACCTCTGTTATTGGAGAACTCCATGCCATATCCATTAAGGAACAGAAATACCATGTAGAGTTGATCTTTCTTTCTGCTAAATGCCTGTTTTTCCATCACTGGAAAAAACAGACATCCATCTCCTGCATGGAATGGCTTAATGAGCTTCTGTCTAACCTTTGTATGGAAAAATGCATTGCTAGGTATTCACAACAGATTATCAGTTTATGAGAAAAGATGGTCTAAATTACACAATTTACACAATTGTTTTTATAGCATATGGTTTGTGCTTATTGTGTATGGAATTCAGTGGCTGCTCAAAAGTTGTTGCACACATTCTAAAAGTTGTTGTGCACATTCTATGTTATTGTGCACGTTCTGTAATCAATAATCATGAACCCCTGATTAATATTCATAACACCATGTTCTACTCTCCACTTGATTGGTTGAATCAGCTCTTATAAAACAAAAAAACAAACATGGTGGCACCGCTTAGCGAACGGCTCACCGAGATGCTTCAGACAAAGACTACTGTAGTCAGTTCCGTGTTCTGAAACCATACAGGTGTGACATTTTTTTACTTATTTTTTTTTTATTTTTGGTTCATAAACTGCACCTGGGAATGGTTACAGGTTCAGGAATAAAACGGGACCTCACCAACAGACTCTGCCTGACAGACTGAGCTGCTGACAGAACCACAAGAACAAACACAAGGTATGAAACCTTGGAAAACATAAATGCTGAAACTTTTTTTTTTTTTGTATCTAGGGGAACCATATACTATAATAAATAAAGGATGGATGAACGTACACAACTCGCCTTGTATTTCCATCTCGGGGTTGAGATACCAGCACAGAACACTAGTATCTCAACCCATCGATGGAAACACAGGTTTGTTGCGTATGCTCACCCATACTTTATTCCTTATGTTATTATTTGGTATTGGTTGTTGTGTTGCATGTTACAAATTTAATAAAGTATATTAAGTTAAAAACAAAACTCCTGCTAACAGCAGGTTATACTAAATAGGTACATCTCTTAGATGGCAACAATAAATCAGATCTTTAAAATGACACAAATTGTAGTCAGAAAATATTTCACCCCACAAACGGGACTTTGGCTAGAGTAGAAACATAGAAAAACATTGAAAAATAGACGGCAGAAGGAGACCAAGGATCTATCTAGTTTGCCAATGTGTTCCTTAGACCTTCTCAGATCTCAGGACCTGACCTCCCCCCCCCTTCTGCCTAATGACTCCTACTGCTCCTGTTGCTTTTGATTGTGCTTTAACCTTGTCCCACCCCAGTTTGAATGATGTCACAGATTTGCTTCCACTACCTCAGCTGGCAGTTTATTCCATGGCTCCACAACTATTTCAGTAAAATAGTGTTTCCTAAGCTCCCTCTTGAAGGCCCCCCTCCAACTTCCACTCATGCCTTCTAGTGTTAGAATTGGAGATTCCGGGGGGTCACGTGATGCTAGCTCTGTGAGTGCAGCCTGATCCACCGGCTCCAGCCTCTTACCTCTCTAAAACCCACTTTTAATTAAAATTTGTGAAGCCAGCGACTCCAGCTCATCTCAGCAGGCTCCATTAAGGTTCCCGGAAAGTTTCTGTGCGAAATCGGGCGTAAATGGATGTGGATATGCGGAAAAATGCACCCAGACACACCCCGCCTGTCTCTCCAGCAAAGGCCTTGCCGAAAAAACCGAGGGTGTCTACGGGTGCTGGAGGCCCTGAAAGCGAAAGTGCGAATCAAGAGAACGAGCCTCTGACTTTGGTACAATTTCTCGCAGAATTTAAACCCTTCCGCACAGAGCTCTGTACTGTGACTGAGGAACTCAAAGCTGTGACTGTGGCTTTGGAAGATTTATCACATCATATTGGAGATACAGAGGTGAAGGTTTCATCGCTCGAAAAAAGAATGGCTAAGCAAGAACCTGAGATTGTAAACCTTAGACAAAAGTTAAATAAAATGGAGACAAAGATCGAAGATCTAGAGGGACGGAGCAGAAGGAATAATCTCGTCATCATTGGCATCCCTGAGTGAGCAGAAGGAACGGATTCAATCCTGTTTGTCCAGCAGTTTTTTAAAGAGATTGTAGGCCCTATGCCCTTCGGTGATAAATTTACAATAGAGCGGGCGCATCGGGCACTACGTGCGGCTCCACCATCTGGTTCCCCCGCGTACCCTGATAGTGTCTTTCTCAACTATCAAGAGCGACAACTTGTTCTGAATAAAGTAAAGGAGCTTAAGGAGGTTAAGTGGAAGGGGGCTCCGATTAGGATCACACAAGATCTACCCTTGTCGGTTCGCCAAAGAAGAGCTGAATATCACTCAATGGTCTCCAAGTTAATACCTGCGGGTATTCGATTTAGAATGATTTATCCGGCCAAATTGCAAGTCTCCCTCTCCGGGCAATGGTCTACGTTTGAGGATGCCCCAGCAGCGAGAAAGGGGTTGTCAACAGCCCTCCTGGAGCTCTTTAGATAATACTAGGAGCTTCAGTCAAGTGATGAGTGACCCGTGGTGGGATAACATGCATCGGTTTTGAGTGTCATCTCTATAGGGGGCTCGTGACCTCCCGTTAATTATTTCTCATTGTTATAACCTTCTTTGTTCTCTTTCAGGTGATGGAAGTAAGAGGGGTAAGATGTGTGGGCTCTCGTAATAAATCTGCAGCGATTGGCTGTTCATTGAGGGGCTTTATGGAATTTCGGTCCCTGGGGAGCGCATGCAGGACAGATGAATAACTGAGCTCCTGAGATGGGGATAAGGGCTGAATTATGCTGGGAGGGAGTGTATGGTCTCTCAATAGAACAGCGGGCTTGGATCGGAGGGGCCTTAGTTATGGCGTTATCGGAAATGTCATTGCGGACAGTTTTTTGTTGCTGAGGCACCAAACTCTCTAGCAGCAGATGGTACCTTAACTCTGTGGGTCTCGGTCACATGGAGGCCTCCTCGGTGATAACTGGCATGCTGTGTCAAAATTGTGCAGCTGGTTGGCAACTTTATCACGGCTCAGGAATGTGGTCCTCGAGACCTGGGCAATTTAAATACGCTACTGGTGCCCAAGGGAATCAGGGAGTGCGCTTACTCAAGGGACCTTGATTTATTGACTGGCTGTTTTTTTCTTATGGCAGTTATTTTTATATCTCCTGCAACCTCTGCTTAAATGACTCAAGTTCAGAGTGCTATGTTGGGTTTACATGTATTCTAGGGGGAACCCCCTATGTATTTAACATTTTTTTATTTTACTGTATTGAATGTATTGAAGTCCAATTGTTATGGATTCCTTTAAATTCACCGTCTTGTTGGGAACCTGGCAGGGGCTGTCCCCCGAGAGGGGTGCTGGGGTATAGATAGGAATTGATTGATTTGGGGAATGGCATGCTTTAATGCTGGACTGTGCCTTCAAGCTCCTCTTTATTTTAATTTTTTTCTATGGGTGATTAAGTAGGTATATAATGGGCTATTAAGAGGATTGTTTAGACTGGGTTAGGTATTTAGATGGTTCTGTAGGTGGGGAGGCTGGAGGGCGGGCTCGGAGCTTGTGGAGCTATGAATGTCATGGGCCAAATGGTTGTGGGGAGGGAGGTGGGTGGGGGTGCTGGGGAGGGGTCTGGGGGAGATTAGGAGTTTTCTAAATACTGATGTTTGGCGTTGGATGGTGGGGGTGGGTTCTTGCAAGGATAGGCTGGGTTTTGAGGGGGGGTGCTAGTAGGAAGTTGGGGGGAAAGTTTTGGTCGATCTGCTCACCCAATGGTCCTATTTGGGAATGAAGTGATTGAGGAAGAGGCTCGATGGTTCTATGATGACTATTTTGTGAATGGGGAGTCTTTTTGACTTTATCACGTGGAATGTTAAAGGGGTCAGACAAAAAATAAAGAGATACAAGATATTAAAGCATCTGCAATTACAAAGGGGGCAGATAATATGTTTGCAAGAAACACACTTACTTGGAAAAGAATTAAATATGCTTAGGTGTCAGTTTGTTGGGCAGGTATATGGGGCTGGAAATAGTACAGCTGGTAGGGGGGTGGCGCTCTTAATTCACAGGAGTCTGGCTTTTGTTTGTGAGAATAAAATAGTGGACCCGGAAGGTTGTTACATAATTGTAATCAGGCTTTTGAACCAGACTAGGCTAGTACTAGGCAGTATATATGGGCCTAATGCAGATACCCCTGAGTTTTTTACAGGCTTATTAAAAATTTTGGGCCCATTTCATCACCTTCCAATACTGTTGGGGGGTGATTGGAATTTACCATTCACTCCAGACTTAGATAAGGATAGTAAGTGAAATCTGGGACTTTCTCCTGCGCAGAGAGCCATCAGGGATTTGTCTGACAATCTGGGTTTAAGTGATCCATGGAGGGTTTTATACCCTTCATGTAGGGAGTATACATTTGTATCAGAAGTTCATAAATCCAGATCTCGGATTGACTATTTTTTGATGAGTCGAGAACTGCTTTCCGGTCTGGTACATAGTAGTATTATACGAGGATCTTTTCGGACCACTCTATGGTTCGTTGCTCCCTCACTTTGGCCCCTAACACTCCCAGACAGACTATCTGGAAGTTAAATAACCAGTTACTTCGCTCTATGGAAATAAGGGATTATATTGGCCGTCGGATTAAACAGTACGAAGTGGAGAATTGCCAGGCAGCTGTTAGAGGGGATATACTGTGGTGCACTCTAAAGTGTGTATTGAGGGAGGAGTTTATACAATTAGTGGTTGCAAGGAAGAAGAAGAGGGAGGATAGGGCCAGGTATTTGCTGGCACAAATTAGAAATATAGAGAAGACTCTGTCAAGGAGCACCCCTGATGAGACCAGGGAGTTGTTGATCAAACTGCGTCATGAGTATGATGGGATAGTGGGAGAAAGCAGAATATGCACTCAATAAGACAAAGCGTTTGTATTTGGGCCAAGGTGAGAAGTCAGGAGGCTCTTGGCAATGCGTTGAGAGGGCATCAGAGGCGTCCAGGATAGTTCAGAGTATTACGTCTCGTGTTGATGGGTCCGTTAAAATCTACGCCAACTGAAATTGTGGGGAATTTGAAGATTATTATAAGGCCCTATATAGTCCCATGACCCTAGACCTAGTAGGGAAGCGGTGGAGGAATATTTATCCGCTTGTAACTTGCCCCAAGTAGCGGAGATCAGAAGAGGGAGCTCTCACTTCCCATTTCTGGGCGGAGATCTTGGAGGCAATTCAAATGCTTGCAAATGACAAGGCACTCGGCCCAGACGGTTTTTCGTTGAATTTTTATAAATGTTTCGCGACCTTGTTATGTCCTGGCTTACAGAGATTGTTTCAGAGTATTTTGACTTCGGATACAATAGACGGCTATTTATTTGAAGCCCTGATAGTGCTTATCCCGAAAGAAGGGAAGGAGCTAGATACAGTTACTAGTTATAGGCCTATCTCCCTGATTAATTGCGATATTAAGATCCTAGCGAAGATTTTAGCGACTCGGCTGTCCAAGGTCATGCCCAGTTTAATCCATCATGATCAGGTTGGGTTAATGAATGGTAGGCTGGCTTCGGATCATCTCCGTAAATTATCTCACATCTTCTCTGTATCCAAGGATTGTGAATCCCCATGTGGTTTGATGTCAGTGGATGCAGAGAAGGCTTTTGACAGAGTGGACTGGAGGTTTTTGTCTATCGCTATGGAGAAATTTGGCTTCCCGTCTCAATTCATTAATTATGTGTTCGCCTTATATAAAGATCCCAAGGCTAAAATATATTGTAACGGTGTTTTCTCTACCTGTTTTTCCCTCCATTCTGGGACTAGACAGGGATGTCCCCTATCGCCCCTCTTATTTAATCTATATTTAGAACCACTCCTTACTAAAATTAGATTGGATCCCAGGGTTACGGGTGTCAGAATCGGGTCACAGGAGCTGAAATTTCAGCATACGCTGATGACATATTGTTACATGTCACCCGGCCATGTAATTCAATTCCGGTAGTACTGGATATCATTGGTGAGTACAGTAGATTATCTAATTACAAGATTAATGTGGAGAAACCCAAATTTTCCCACTTAATTCGCAAATACATAAGTTGGAGGTGTTCGAAATGGGCATGCAGTGGACCCCGCATAGTTTGAAGTATTTGGGTATTTATTTGGCCAGATCCGACTCGAAACTAGTGAAACTCAATTTGGATGCCACTAGGAATATTATTAAGCAGGATTTAAATAGGTGGGTTGGCTTGCCGCTCTCGCTCTGGGGGCGGATTAACATAGTTAAAATGAATATTTTGCCCAGGATTTTTTATCCACTTAACATGCTCAATGTAATGTTGCCCCTAAAATGGTTCAGAGAGTTACATTTGTCTATCTCAGACTTTATTTGGAAGGGGAGAATGCCCCGTAGGGCCTATTGCAAGTTGGCTGCCCCTAGGGAGAGAGCGGGGCTGAGACTCCCGCACTTTGGTTTATATTACTGGGCAAGTAATCTCTGTAAGTATTTGAGATGGCTAATACCTGTGAGTAAACTTGAGTCTTTGCCCTATGTTCCCTCATGGGTTAGATTGGAAATAGAGGCGATAAAAGAGGTAGGAATAGATCCAATAGCAGTACTTTACTCCACTCCTAAGATACTGCCTCCTAAATTGCTCGCCACCCCAATAGTAAAGTTCCTGTGCATTCATAGGCAGTTATGTGCGATGTTGGGTTTTGTCCCGGACAGAGATAAGCATCAACCGATCTGTCATAATCCTAATTTGAAGATTGGGGGGAAAATTATATCTGCTAACTGGCTTCCCCAACTTAGAGGTTTACGGATAGAAGATTTTATTGGGGTTAATAGTATCCTACCAATAAAAGAGATTTTAGAAAGGTATAATATAGATTGTAAGCAGGTGTTCAAGTTATGTCAAATAACTCATTTATTGGAGCAGGTGAGGATCAAACTTAGAGAAGGGAATATAAATGGCAGCTGGTTTGAATCGTTAGTTCAGGTTGTATGGGAACCACATGCGGTTTCCAGAATATATAACTCACTTCTTGATCAAGTTCTCCGGGACATTGATCATAAGCCTAAATATTGGACTAGTTGTATGGAGGAGCAAGAGAAGGATTGGGAGCGCATTTGGAGTCATACATATCGATATGTCAAACAGGACAGGTTGAGGGTGACGCAGTTTCATTTCCTGAACAATCTGTTTTGGACTCCCTCCAAGCTATACAAAGTTGGTCGCAGGCCTGATCAAAACTGTTTTCAGTGCCATCAGGCAGTTGGGGATTTGTATCATATTTTTTGGGAGTGCCCATCGATAAATCAGCTGTGGATGCAAATCAAGCAGAAAGTAGATCCACTGTTGGGTATTGATCAGTATTTTACTCTGGGAATCTGCTTGATTGGGGACTACTCTGGCATCAAATTTAAGGACCGCAGATATTATATGGCCCTGATCTCATGCTCGCTTAAAAAGGTAGTCTTGCGATACTGGATGACAGACACCTCAATCACTTACGTGGAGTGGTTGCAGGAGATGTTGTTCAATTTGAATATGGGGAAATTAAATACGGGAAGGGAAAACCGGCTTCATTCGTACAAAAAGATATGGAGTCGTTTTCAAGCGTTATACCTTCCCCAAACGAGGTCGTAGTTAATGAGGTAGCTCGAAAGTGGATCATGGGTGAGCAGATCTTCCTTCAGGGGTCTAGGTTTTGGTTCTTAGGAAGGGTGGGTTAGGTAGCCGAGGGGGGGGTGTGGGAGGGGAGGGGTGGAAATTGTTTATCTGTTTGTAATCATTATGTCAAATGTTCTGAAGGCACAAAATGTTTTCTGTTATGTACTTGATTTTTGAAGTGTGGTTTATCACAATAAAAGTTTGAATTTTAAAAAAAGAATTGGAGATTCCGTTAAACAGGTCCAAGGATGTCACCTCATTTATTCCTCTCAGGAACTCATATGTTTCAATTGTATCTCCCCTCTTCATCCTTATCTCCAGTGAGAACATATTTAATTCTTCCAGACACTCTTCATACAAGTTCCCTTGAAGGCCTTGGATCATTTTGGTCACTCTCTCTGAACAGCTTCCAACCTGTTTATATCCTTTTTCAGATGTTGACTCCAAAACTAGATACAGTACTCCAGATGAGGCCTTCCCAGGAACCTATACAGTGGCAGTATTACCTCCTTCCTCCTGCTGTCGAATCCTCTCCCTATGCACCCCAGCATTTTGTTGGCCTTGCTATACGCTTTGTTGTATTGACTTGTCTGTTTAAGGGTGCTGCTTATGATGACACTGTTCTTCCTGTGTGTCACTGACCTGAACTCCATTGAGGTGGTACTCTGTCCTTGAGTTCCCTTTACCCAAATGCAACATCTTACATTTTTTTGTGCTGAACTTCAGCTGCTAGATGTTGAACCATCTTTCCAGCCTTTGTAGGTCTTTTTATAGGTCCTTAACAGCCTCCTCACTGTCAACCTTCCTCCTAGCTTGGTAGCTTCCATGAATAGGGCAATTTTGCCCTGAAGAACTATGCCAATGTCACTGATAAATGAGTTAAACAGGACTGGCCCTAACACTGAGCCTTGGGGTGCACCACTAGTGACTGCACCATCATCAGAACTCACCCCATTGACCATTACTCTCTGTTTTCTGTCTCTAAGTCAATTATCTTCCAAAGGATTATGCAGTTGGCTGCACCCAGATCCTCCAACTTTTTCAGCAGGTGGTTGTGCGGCACCGAATCAAAGGTCTTACTGAAATTGAAGTAGAAGAGGTCCACTGGGTGGCCCTTGTCTAGTTCCCAAGTGACCCGGTCAAAAAATTTGATTAGGTACATTTTGCATGACCTTCCCACCATGAACCCATGTTGCCTGTCATCCTGCAGACCATTCTTATCTAGGTACTCTACCAAGTCTTGTTTTATTAAGGCTTCCATCAGATTCCCCACTATTGATGTAAGGCTGACTGGTTGGTAGTTGCCTGCTTCCTCCCAGCTCCCTCCTTTGTGGAGAGGTACTACATCAGCTGTTCTTCAGTCTTTTGGTACTACTCCTGTCTGAAGTGATCTGCTGAATAAATGAGCTAAGGGACCTGCCAATTAATTTGCTAGCTCCTTTAGCACCCTCAGGTGTAGTCCATCAGGCCCTGGTGACTTGTCTTTCCTGAGCTGACCCAGGGCCTGTCTAACCCTACCGTTGATGATTGATGGTGATTCCATTTGTGGAACACCTTTGTCAGCAGCCTTGATCCCACTGTCTGGTACTAGGCCTTTGTGTTCCTTGGTGAACACTGAACAAAAAAAGTTGTTCAGAACAGTGACCTTCTGCCTTTCCTCCTCCACTACTCTGTCACCATCTTTGAGTCTAACTATTCCTCTCCTTTTCTTTTGTTTTTTTCTTGTATATATCAAAAAAAGCGTTTGTTCCCTCCTTTAATCCCTTCCACAAGCAAAAGCTCAGTTGGGGCCTTAGGTGATTTCACCATACTCTTTGCATCTTTGTCCTTCTGAATGTAGGTTTCCCATGCACTGTCTTCCTGAGTTCTTTTATAGTTCCTATAGGCCTCCCTTTTGGTTCTGATTGCAGTTTTTACCTGGTTACTGAACTATATATATTTTTTTGTTTGTTCTCTCTGGTCACTGTTCTTATGTACATCCTGGTAGCCTCTAAAATGGCTAACTTGATCAGCCCCCATATTTCTTCCACATCTAAATGCTCCTGGAACCTTAACAGCTTCTTACTGACTACTTCCTTCATTTTGTCAAACTTAGCTCCTCTAAAGTTTAAAACCTCTGCCTTGGATTGCGATTTTTCTACCCCTAGGACTAACTTAAACCACACCAAGTTGTGGTTGCTGTTGACTAGTGGCTCCCCAATCCCTGTAGCCCTTACTACCTCTGAGTTAGTATACAGTGAATAAGAATAAATAAGTTAAATCGAAATATAAACATATAAATTATTGTTTACAGCACAAAATACAGATTCACAAGAAATCATATACTGTACGTCTCATTTTGCTGAGCCTGCCATGTCATAGCACTGATGCTGGTGTTGTAGAGCAGATTCAGAGCCTCTTGAATGATTTTGCCTGCTTGTAGCACAAGGTTGTTTAATCAATGGTTTTTCCCAAATACTCTGAGGACAGAACACCAGTACAGGAATGACTGGAACAGCTCAAACTGTTTGAACAGTCCAAGTAATTCAGACAGCTCAAGTGATTCTGACTGTTCAAAGGTAACAACTCAGGCATACATTTCCAGAGACTAGAGATGGATGGGCAATCTTGTGAAAATGCAACTGAAATAAAATCCATAAGATATTTCAAAAAAATATCCTTTCCTTAAGCACAAATAATTAAAAAAAAAATTACAATCCTCACGTATTTCCCATGCTTATCAATCATTCTAAAAAAGTAGGAAAATGTTACAACTTTAACCTATAGTAACCGGACTTCTAGCACCAAGGCTGCATCGATTTATATTCACCTACTTTTAACAAAATTAAAACTAGTGCACTCTTTTATTCTGTTTAGTTCCAGGGACTACAGTCTCTCAGTAGTTTTGATCAGTTTACTTGGCAGCTCCTCGGAGTTGTTCATGAAGTGAACCTTGCCATCAGAAATCAGAACCAATCCGATGTCAAAATTATGGGGACAGTACTTAGCTTTGAGTCTAAACTCCCCCTTTCAAAAATTACTAAACACAAACAGGGGCTCCTGTGCTCTTGTGGACCTATAAACTGAACTGCATGCTATGTCAGAATGAACTAAACAGAACCTGTTCTGCAGTGCCTTATCCCTAGTTTTAATTGATGCACTGCAGACATCAATTATCAACAACTTAACACTTTGGGTATGCGCACCGTTACAGTGCCTGGAATGTAGGGAACTAAACTACCTTCACATGGAAGTTATGAGGAAACCGTGTAATTAGCTTAAGATTAATTACAGGGGATCAAGTGACTTCCAAAACTGTGCTATACCTTAACTACAAAATTAATAAATATTTATATCACTTCACTTTACAGTGCTCCCAGCACCACATTTTGTCTATCTAAAAGTCTTGCAAAATTCCAAGATGCCTACAAAATAAACTCAATAAAATTCAATATTAACAATAAAATAAATACAGAAAAAAGCATATAAAATATCTACAAAACTAGGCATAACACTTTCATCTCAGCAGATAGTACCCCATTCTCTAATTTTTAGAGGTCTTATCCACTCCTTTACTTTCTTCCTTCATTTTATATTCATAAGGCATTGCTGTTGTCTATAGAAAGAAAAATCCTCAGCTCCACACACACATGCCAGGTAGTAGTAAAATCCAGAAACAGAAAAACAATGGCACTGCAGGTCTACATAAATAAACTTTTATTTATTGAGCGATCAGTCACAAGGCCACCCATGTAGTACAGGCTCCAACCTCAACTAGTTTCGCACTACATGTGTGTCATCAGGAGGATTGTCTTGTCAGATCATCATGCTATGAGCTTTCATATGGGGGCCCCACCAGTGAGCTTGTCCCCTCTTGTGGAGTTAGTTTGGTACTGATCAAAGTATAATCTTGAACCTAGTAGGTTCATGGTAGTACTGGACTGCTCCCATGTTGCAGGTGTGTGCAGAATGGTTCAAAATGGTGGTGGAGGTTTATAATGTGGCTGTCACTGCTGCCTTTGACTCTCTCACACCATTTTATGTATGCCCAAGGGTCTCCCACCAGAACTGTCCCTAATACAGTGGGGGACTCATGTGGTTGAAGGCCAAAGGATGGAGTTTGGCATGTTCTTCGAGGAGACCAGGATTGTTCGAGGAGAGACCAATCCTGAGAACTCATTACAAGGAGTAACAGAGGACAATCACCCCAAGAAAGGCACAGTTCCTGTTACGAGTGATTGCTGCAGGAAGAACTGACTAGACCAGCTCTTCTGCTCTGTAGGCAGATCATAACATTCTATCTGCTATAGTCTGGGGGAGAGTTGCCAGACAGGTGTGAAGAGTTTGGCCAGGTCTTCTTTGACAAGGTATTCTCAATTTAATCCTGGATCATCCCAACTGGGCTGTCATAGCCTAGTATTAGTCAGTCCCTAGTGGATGAGGGCATTCCGTGTTCTGCAATGAGTTCTGGCCAGTACTAGCTGGATTTGATTCTCCAGCTGATCCCTGAGCTCCATTACACTTTCTGTTTGCTGAACCTCAGATCAGCCTGGCTGTTTGTGGACTGTCGTAAGTCCCTGGCACCAGTTTTGGGGGAGATTGTTAGTTGATCACTACAGGAGAGGGTCTTCTGCACTGTGCTTAAAAGATGGCTGGGTGAAGCCCCTCCTAAAAAAAGCTATACTTCGGACCACCATATTTTATCCAATTACAGACCTGCGTCAAATCTTCCCTAGCTAGAGAAAATTATTGAGAATGTAATGCAAATGCATCTTGAACAGCATCTGGAGGAATTTTCAATCATTAAGCCCTTCCAGTCAGGGGTCTGTAGGCATCACGGCATAGATACTGCACTCCCCAGGACTCAAAATGACCTTCTTGTAGTGAGAGACAGAAGGGAATGATCAATTTGTGTTCTCCTTGGTCTCTCATCAGCTTTTGACTCTGTAGATCATGGAGTTTTAACACTGCAAATGAGGCACATGGGATGACTCAAGTGATGGAAATCAAGGGGGGACCTAGCGGGACTCTGTTCTGGGAGTAGAATTAAATGACTGACTCAGTTCCAGGAGTAAGATGGGGGAAGGACTTCTCCTTTGTAAAATGTAGCACCTTAAAGATATAACATTATCTAAACAAAGTGCAAAAATGCAACAAATGAGGAAATGTGTCCTCACACTCCTGTCATGTATGCTCGATCCTGCATCAAAGGTGATGTGTTCTCCCAGTAAATATTTCCATTTCCAACACTAGAGAACTCACAGGCACTGTGTTGAACTGGTTTGAGTCACTCCTTTGTGGCAGGATGCAGCAGATAGATTAGGGAAACTTTTACTCATGTCCTGCTGCCTGTGACTGTGGGGTGCCTCAGAGTTTGATTCTAATGCCCACGTTGTTTTTGGTGAATTACTGGAAGAGGTCACTTGATGACAAGGTTTGAGTTTTTATTGCTGTGCCAATAATATTCAGCTATATCTGTCATTTTCCCCTGTGGAGAGAAATGTAGTCAATCAGCTGAACAAATGTCTAGCTGCCATCAATGACTGGATGGCCTCCAGCTGGTTGATGCTGAACCCAGTCAGGACAGAATTTTACTGGTGAAACCTGGTTGTTGTAGATCTGCAGGTTTGGATGGGAGTTGGCTGGGTTATGACTTGATGCTGCCCCACTCATGCCCAGGGATAGGGTAAAGAATCTGGGCATCATCATGGACTGCAGACTGGTCATGAAACTTCAGGTGTCAGTCATAGACTGTGGTGGGTTTTTCCACCTTAGGAACATCACTCGGATCAAACTCTTCAGTATCCGTGTTCCAAGAACATGAAAACTCTAGTGCACTCTTTTGTCATGTTGAGGCTGGACTACTGCAATGCTTTGTACCTCGGGTTATCTGCAGGGTTGATGCATTGCTTGCTGCAGGTGCAGAATCATATAGCCAGGCCGATTGCTGGAGCTCCTTGCTTTGTGTACAGCTCCCTGATTTTGCAGACATGGCAATAGCTGCCAGTGAGGTGGTCTGTTTCCTATAGGATGCATTTGTTAATATTCAAAGTCCTACATGATATGGGCCTGGGCTACATGAAAGAGCTCCTTCTTCCTTTACTCCTAGCCACCCTATCCACTTTTCCAAAGATGGACTCTTGGATGTCTCCAGATAAAGGTCAAAACTATCTGGGGTCAGATTCTTTGTAGTGGCAGTGCTGGGTTATTGGACCTCACCTGCCAGTAAAGAGAGACCACCTCGGTTGAGAGCTTTGAGTGGAATCTTAAATTTTATTTGTTCACCATGGTCTACCTTGAGTGATCTCATTATCTCATTTTTAAAGATCTAGCCTTCAAATTCTGTAATTTATTTATTTTGTGTATTTTAAAGTTTTGAGCTAGACCTGATATCAGGATCATCTCATTATATGGATTGCTGCTGTATATGTTACTATTGTAAGGTGCCCTGAGCCTGTGAGTTAGGGCACCAAATAAATAAAATCTACAACTTGTACCACCACTACTAGTATTACTAGTACTACTACTGAAGTTGATGGAAAGAGATTCCAAGATTAGGTCTGGTGATACTAAAAAAAAAAAAAAGTATTTTTAAAGAAGTCCTTATTGCAGGATGAAATATCAGAGGACAGCCAGTACTGCATACAGCTATGCTGAGAGTCATCGAGGAAAATAAGGTAAAGCATGTCGTGTGTGACCTCTCTCTCCCAGGTCCCAGTAAAATATTGACTTACTGTAATCCCTGTAGACAGAAAACAAGGTGGAGGTACCCAGGTGAACCCTTGAGGGTTGGTTCTCAGACATTGCTTCCTTTCCAGGTGGAAGCAAATGTTTGTCAGCTTGCTATTTATGAAACTCATGTAATTTCAGCCAGCACGCTATGCTAAGCAACCATGTGACAGAGTTATTGATTGAAGGTAGCAGCAGAAACTAAAATGTTGGGAAAGAACTAAGGCTGTCCCCTACCCCCCAGGGTCCAGTATTGTCTGAAATTCTGAGGTTACTCTGTTGCATTTTGCTCGTGCTTGGGAGCAGCCAAGGAGTCTATTCAGTACTGAGTCACCTCAACTGCTTCACTAGATATGCCTGTGTGGACTATGAATTATTGTGTTAGGTGTCTGAAGTATTAAAGGCACCCCCTCTGCATCATGCCACTGGTCCCAATAGACACATAGTAGGAACTCTGTCCAGACCCTTCCAAATAAAGGCTCCTGTGGTGTCCAACAGCTAGGGGCAGTTACATTGAGATATAGGACTGGTACTGTACTGTGGAAGGGATATTTTGTGGTTCTCCAGGGTATCTGTCAAACCAAAAGAGACATTATCACAGTTAATTTGAGCTACTTGATCCTTGCTCATTCTGGGAAGCATTAAGCTGCAAAGGGCAAAAAAAATAACACTCCACCTGAGGTTTGGACAGTCCGTCTTGTCTTGGTCCAGAGGGATTGGTGACTGGACTGATGAGTCAAGTTGTATGGGATGTGTCAACCAGGCAAAGGGGTAAGTGAAGGTGCAGAACAATAACCAAAAAAACTAGGGTGGAGGTCTATAATAATTTGGTGCAAAACTGCTGCTGGTGCTATTGTAGATGCACAGTTTGTGACTCCACAATATGAGCAACTTGAATATTTGTAAAAGTTTAGAAGAACACAGCTGTGTGAGTACCTAAACATTCAATAATTGGTATAGCGGTTATCTTTATGAGTAAGATATGGATCTCTTTATGAACTAGACTACCAAAGTTTGCAAGTGACTACCCAGATGGCAGCATACAGTAACTAGGTATCAAAAAAAACGTTCAATTTTGTTCATGATCATCAAGCCAGAAAGCTTCCACATGAATTGGAATTCCTTCTTCATGACTGTATTAGCCCCATATTTGTAGAGGTGCTCTTTCACATTTGCACAGTAAAATGTAAAGATGTACTATATGATGTATTACATATCTCCTCATTCAAGAGTTTTAATTACTTTTTTTATAAATAGGGACACTTTTCTTTGAAGTACTTGTCTTCTGTATTCCCTATTATCCTACAAGTATAAGCATACGTGTAAGTCAATTTGTATGCTTGTTTAGTCATATTCAGATTCATTCATCCAAGTACCAAGAGATTTCTTTTCAGACAGTAGCATCCTAATTAGTGTCACTGAAGTAAAAATCTTACTTACTATATCTCATGGACTATAGCACACACTGGTTTATAAATCCCCTACCTTACAAGTGGTTGGAACCAACAAATGTTGCACCAGGAGATATCAGATCAAGTCCTGTTGTACTAAAGTCATTGGGCCTGATTCACAAAGCCCTTAGATTGATGCAAGGTACCTGCATCAGCCATAAATGACACAATTGGCACATTATGCCGAAAGATGCCCCAGGAGCTATTTAGAAAGGCAGCCTGCATGAAATGCAGACTGCATGCACCAAAGAGATCTAACACCAGCCGTGCACCACAAAATGGGATGCGCCATGGTGCTAGGGGGCTTACAGCAGACACAGGCTGCTGTATCCCCTGTTGCAGTATTTTCATTTAATTATTTTATACTGAAGGGTCTGTGGGCTAAAATTCAATTTTCACAGATGTCCAGTGGTTAGGTACAATACATAGAACAACACAAAAAAACATAGCTAACAAATACAATAAACAAAAATACAGTACGTATGAATATAAAATTATGAAAAAAAAATACTTGCAGCAGGAATTTGACATTATATAACCTCTGAGATTTGTCTTAAAAGTAGCTAACTTTGAGCAGCTGACAACAGCACTGGATAAGCTATAATATAGCTTAACAACAGAAAAGGCTAAGGAATTTTGTGCAGACTTATTGTGACAAAGGGGGATTAAAAAGGAATTTCTATTCTGCAACCTTATGTATCCAAGGCAATAATTCATAGGAAACGTACTGATTAGGCTTTTAGGTAACAAACCCAAGTGAATCTTATGCATGAACAATGGTGACTGAAAATTGAACCATTCAGTCAGGGACAGACAAAATTATAAAGATAAAAATGATACATCAACCTAGGCTGACCAGTAGCAAACAAAATATAGTGTGGAATGTGATACGAAGTTTGGACATTTTTTCTGAAGTATGTGAATAAACTACTGAGCCATAGTCTAATACAAACAATAACAGACTGTGTATAACAGCGTGTCTAGATTCATCTGGAAGATTTATGTTTATTCTGTATAAGAAATCAAGTCTC
This sequence comes from Neoceratodus forsteri, assembly GCA_016271365.2. NCBI lineage: Eukaryota > Metazoa > Chordata > Ceratodontiformes > Ceratodontidae > Neoceratodus > Neoceratodus forsteri. The sequence goes on from CM057455.1 coordinate 1,526,141,743, forward strand.
CTATGAAGTTTATTTATTAAATCAACAAAGTGTTGCTCAAAAGAAAGATGTGTATCTAATATCAGACCTAAATATTTAAATACTGTTACTGCTCTATGGAGTTTCTCATATTGTCATTTAAGGGCAGAGCAAAAGTAGTTGATTTCTTAGAACTGGAAAAGACCATAGTTTTTGTTTTTACTAAATTTAAAACTAAATTATGTGTTTCAAACCAATGGTGTAATCTACTGAAGTCAAACTGTAAAGTTTTTTGAATGGTAAATTATACCCAGCTCAGACACACAGGGCAACCCTGGGGTGCTTACGTCAGGTGCGGTCCAGCCCCTAGCCTAACTGTCTGCTGAGCTTCACTGATCTTCATTGACTGGAAGAGACACCAGTCACAGAGGAAAGGCAGACTTAGACACAAAGGGCAACCCTAGGAGGCATATGCCAAGTGCAGTCCAGCCCCTAGCCTTACTGTCTGCTGAGCTTCACTGATCTTCACTGACTGGGAGAGATACCCATCATGGAGGGAAGGCTGACTCCAACAGGTGCAGAAGCAGGGATTCCTTGACAGCAGTTCTACCTGGGTGAATCCCCCTTAGTGTGTACAGTGCAGGCTCCAATCTCTGCTTAGGCAAATTCTTTCCTCGATTCCTCTGCTTAGACCCAGCCAGTGGCTACACTCTCAGCATAAGGAGCCGTTGGAACATTTACCCAGAATTCCTGGCTGCTGTATGTAAATCAGCATTTGTACTACTCTACCACTACTGAAATAGTGGATGACTAATACAAATCTCTCAGCTGGAAGCTATAGGTCCGACACAAAGGGCACCCCTAGGAGGCACACGCCAAGAGAGGTCTAGCCCCTAGCCTTACAGTCTGCTGTACCCACTACTGAAATAGTGGTTGGCTAATAAAAAGCTCTCAGCCAGAAACAACCAGAAGCAACAGCTCAGGCACAAAGGGCAACCTTAGGAGGCATACGTCAAGTGCGGTGCAGCCCCTAACTTTACTGTCTGCTGAGCTTCACTTATCTTCACTGACTGGGAGAGCAGTGTCAGTGGTTCAGTAGGTAGCACACTCACCTCTGAGGCCAGGAGATCAGAGGGTTGTGGGTTCAGTTCCCACATCTGGCACTTGGCTTAATATCCCAGTACTGACACTTTAGTGCAGCTTGAGAGGGTTGCTGCACTTCTGAGGTGCCGTTTTTGGATGAGACATTAAACCAAGGTCTCATCTGCCTGGATTGGTGGTAGTTCAGGTAGATGTTAAAGATCCCATGGCACTTCTTGAAAAGTGTAGGGGAAGTTTCCACGGTGTCCTGACCAAATTTACCCTTATTCACTAAAAATACCACCAACAGCTTAATCTGGTTCAAGGTCACTTGGCATTCATCTGTATCCCCCTGCCCTGGTTTATGCCTGAAAATAGGCAGGATTTGTCTAGTGCACTTACCCGGTCAACAAAAACTAAATAAATAAAAAAATAAATTAATAAATAAAGATTCTGACAGGTGAAGAAGCAGGATTCCTTGACAACAGTTCTACCTGGGTGAATCCTCCTTGGCGTGCACAGTCTCCTGCCTCTGCTGCGGCAACTTCTCTCCTTGATCGGTCTGCTCAGACCCAGCCAGCGGCTGCTCTCTCAGCATAAGGAGCAGTTTTATTACAGCTGGACAACACTCCACCTTCCTGCCTGCTAGGAGGAAAGGGTGGAGTTTCAGCACAATTCATAAAAAAAAATAATTATTTTCTTTCAGACAATAGTGTATTGTTTTCCATATACTACTACCTTTACTTACCTGCCAGAGGTGCACTGCTTCCTTTCAGAGGGCATGCATTCAGGCACTAGGACATTGCCCCACTTGCTGGACGATGCAACATATGAAAGCTCAACTCAAAGAGGCAAGGAAACAAATAAATCATCTCCACAATGTCATTAGAAACCACGAGCCTGCTCGCCTCTATACACCACACTAACTCCACCAGGAGGTCATTCTCTGTCACTTGGCCACCCCTCATCAAGGAGAATGGCAGGTAGTAGGGGGTGCAGGAAAACATCACACAGGCCTCAACAGCAGTCCCCCTATACACCACACCATCTTCACCAGGATGTCATTCTGCACCACTTGACCACTCCTTGTCCAGAAGAATGGCAGGCAGTAAAGAGGGACAGGAAAACAATGCACAGGCCTCAACAGTAGTCTCTGTACTGTGAGGCTCAAATCAAAATAACTAATAGATACACCCCTCTAGCCATGGAAAGCAAACAGGGGTGTAACAACACACACTGCCAGATAGGGCATGAAACAGGAAAGAACAAGGAAAGCACTGCAAAGGCATCTATTAATAAGAAGCTAAGGAAAGTTCTGATTGTAGGTGATTCCATGATCTGAGGAGTAGAATCATACATCAGAGTCTGGAGACGGAGGTCAAAGTTAAAGGTTTACCTGGTACCTCTGCAAAAAGGGACACCGACCACATACATAGGTTAATAAAAAGAGAAGGTAAATGCGCTGGCATTTTCATTTACGTAGGTACTAACGATGTGGCAAATCAGACGGTTGAAGAGACAAAACAGCACCTCTCTTGCCTAGGTGACAAATTTTCTTTCCACCCCTCAAAAATTGCCTTCTCTGAGGTCCTCCCAGTATGGGGGGAAAGGAGTATGGATAGGATATGGGAAGAGTAAATTGATGAGCTGAACAACTGGCTCCAGAGCTGGTGCCAAGAAAAGGGGCACCTCTTCATAGGAAGTGGGAGTGATTTCTGGGACAGAGGGCTCTTCAAATTTGATGGTCTATACCTCACTTGGAATGGTGTGCGGGCTCTTGGTCAGAAATTGGATGTAGCTGTAAACTGTTTAAACTAAACACTGGGGAGAGGACAGCAGCAATATATGGATCTGCTACCTCTCCCACAAAATTCAAACAAATCAGGGGTACAAATGCAAAGGAGGAAATCAACCTATCGGATGAGGTCAAGACAATAAATCGTTCAAACATAAACAGAGCACCAAAAAGGGGGGTGACCATGCATGGAAAGCTGTGTTCACAAACTCAAGGAGTCTGACAAATAAATTAGCGGCCCTCACCACCATCATTTCCGAAGCTGATCTGGACTGGGTCGCCATCACAGAAACATGGTTTAACAATAACCATGACTGGGACATGACTATAAAAGGATACTATTTCGGAAAGACATGTAGAAAGAGGAAGGGGTGTAGCTATGTATGTAAGAGAGGGAATAAAAGCTACTATGACTCAAAATGACAATATCGAAACAGAGCCACTTTGGGTCATTCAAGAGGCAAACAATGGAGCAGCTACTTGGATAGGAGTGTTCTAGTGGCCCACAGCAACAAAGTGTGGAGGGGGACAAGGAAATATTGGAAAACATACACAAAATGAGTGACAAAGGGGATGTGATTGTACTGGGTGATTTAAATTTACCTGACGTAAACTGGGATACACATACAGCAAGTTCAGCCAGAAGCAGGGACTTTCTAGAGGCCCTGCACGTATCAGGCCTGAAACAGCTTGTAAAGGACAAAACAAGGGGGGAAGCAGTCCTTGACCTGCTGTTAACAAACGGGGACAATATCACAGAGGTAGAGGTTGGGAGCCACCTGGGGACTAGTGACCACTCTATGCTGTGGTTCCAGATCAAGACAAAAACAGACACAAAGCACTCCAAAACAAAAGTCATGGATTTTAGACAAGCAGACTTCACAAAAATACTAACATACTAAAGTGCCAGCAGAAGAGGCCTAACTGTCTTTCTTGTCTGCTCGTTTGGTCAGCCACCACCCTCGGAGCTGACCTTGCTGCCCCCCCTCCCTCTCTGGCTTCTCCCTTCCCAGTCCCAGATAATCTCGCTGCACTGGCTGTTGCTTCCAGAACCCTTCCCCTGTACCTGTTCCACCCCTTCTTGAAGTCATCCACTGTCTCTGCCTCCACCAGCCCCCTGGGCAGCACATTCTATTGCTCCACACCCTCTCAGTGAAGTAGCACCTCCTCCTTTCTCCACTTTCTCCCCTGAATCCCCCCTCAAGCTTCCTCCCATGCCCTCTAGTTGTCCCCACCTCCTTCCTTCAGAGCACCCTGACTGCTTCTCCCCTATTTAACCCCCTCATGTACCTGAAGACCTCCATCATGTCCCCCCAGGTCTCTTCTCTCTTCCAATGTGTACATATTTAGCTCTTCGAGCCTCTCCCCATAGGTCCTATCCCCCAAGCCCCAAATCATTTTGGTTGCCTTCCTCTGGACCCTCTCCAGGAGTTCAATGTCCCTCTTTAAATGTGGCCTCCAAAACTGCACGCAGTACTCGAGGTGCGGCCTCACCAAGCAGTTATACAGTGGGAGTATCACTTCCCTCCTTCTGGAGGTGATCCCCCTAGTGATGCATCCAAGCATCCTGTTGGCCTTTGCTGCTGCCCTCCTACTAATCTCTGAGTTGTTCATCTTGACATCCACCACCACCCCCAGGTCCCTCTCAGCCATCAAGACTTGTAGCATTTCCCTCCCCAGGGTCTACACTTGGCCTGGGTTTCTGGCTCCCAGGTGCAGTACCTTGCATTTCCCTACATTGAACCTCAGCTTACACTTTCTAGACCACCTTTGCAGAGCCTCCAGATCCCCCTGTAGGGCCACCCTCCCCTCCTTCCCATCCACCACCACCCCCAGTTTTGAGACATCTGCAAAGAGACTCATCTCACTCCTGATACCATTCTTTATGTCAGAGACATAGGCATTGAACAGGAGGGGCCCATGGGCCGATCCCTGAGGGACCCCACTAATGACCCTCCTTGGGGATGAGACTATCCCGCCAACCACAACCCTCTGGGTCTGGTCCTGGAGCCAATTGCCTATCCATCTGATCATCTGGTTTCCCACCTCTATTTCTCCCAGCTTATCCAACAGGCCTTCATGAGGAACAGAGTCAAACACCTTGCTGAAGTCAAGAAAGAGGATGTCCACTGGTCTACCCAGGTCTAAGGCACTCATCACCCAGTCACAGAACTCCACAAGGTTTGTCTGACACGATTTCCCCAGGACAAATACATGCTGTCTATCTTTCAGGCACCCCAACTTTTCCAGGTCCCCCCTAGTCTCTCCTTGACATTGCCCTCCATCACCTTGCCCACCACGGATGTCAGGCTGATGGGCCTGTAGTTTCCTGCCACCTCTCTTGATCCCCCCTTGTGGATAGGCACTATATGCAACACCTTTCAGTCCTAGGGCACCCACCATCTCCTCAGAGAGATGCTGAAGAACTCTGCCAGGGGTTTCACCAGGACATCCACCAGTTACTTCAGCATTCTGGGATGCAATTTATCTGGCCCCAGTGCTTTCACCATCTTAAGGGACCTGAGGGCTTCCCTCGCTCTCTCTCTGCCATGATTTCCACCTCTGCTACCTTGTCCCCCCTGCTTTGCTTTCCCCCCGCCTGCCAGTGATGCCCCCCCTCCCCAGACCTGCCAATCGGTAAGGGTCCCCCTCCTCAGTTTCACCATCTCCTCCCATGTATGATGCAGCCTCCCCATTATCCTTGGTGAAAACTGAGGTGAAGTACTCATTTAGTACCTCAGTCTGCTCCCCTGGGTCTTGTGCCCATCCCTCCCCATTTTAATCCTGCTAATCTGCCCCTTCAGCCTTCATTTTTTCCAAATGTATCTAAAGATCCCCTTGTTCCTTCTCCTAATTTCCCTGGCCAGGTTCTGCTTCTTCCTTGCCTTAGCTGCCATCAGCGTGTACTCCCCTCAATCCCTTTCACTCCTTGGTACTTGAATTGCCTATAGGCCGTCTTCCTTCCCCTCACCACCTCCTGAACCTCCCTGGTCCACCAGCAGGGTTTTTGGGCCCTACCACATTTTCATCTTACTCTTGCACAGGTGCTGGTAGCATCCTGCACCCCCCTCCTGATGAATTCTCACCTACTGTCAGCGTCCATGTCTGGCCCAATCCCATCCAAGTGCTCCTTAAGGATTATTCCCATTTACTTGAAATCCACCCCTGAAGTCAGTTACCTCCATCTTTGTACAGCCTTCTACCCCTCCTAGGTTCAGCCAGAACCAGACCATGGCATGGTTGCTCCCCGCCAATGGGTCCCTTACCTCCAGGCCCTCAATCTGGTCACTGTCTTCCAGGACCACATCCAGTATCTGCACCTCCCTGGTCAGTTCCCTCACCTGCTGAGTTAGGAACATGTCTTGAAAGACATCCAACAACCTCTGTTCCCTGGCCACTGAGGATGTCATAGTCTCCCAGTCTGTTCCTGGCATGTTTAAGTCCCCCAACATCATCACCCTTCCCCTGCCCAGTCTGCAGTATCTTCCAACATCTGCCACCAGACTCTCCTCCAGCTCCTCCGCCAGCACAGAGGGTCTATACACCACTCCTATTTTTACTCTTTTGACCCCTCTTGTTATCAAGGTGACCCAATTTGAAGCAAAGTCTTAAGCTGAGTCTGGTTAACATTACATAGGGAATAGATGTTGAAGAGTACTGGATAAAGCCCAAAAGGGCTATACTAAATACTGCAAACCATTGCATAAGAAGGGTGAGCAAAGCTCAAAACAAATGAAAACCACTCTGGTTTTTTAAAGAAGTAGCCACTAAGGTCAGGGAGAAAAGAATGACTTTCAGAATATACAAACAAACTGGATCTGGCAAGGACTGAGAAGAATACAGAGAGACACAAAAGGAAGCAAACAAAGTGATCAGGACAACAAAGGCAGAAACTGAGGAGAAGATAGACAATGAGGTCAAAAAGGGTTACAACATTCTATAGATATGTAAGTGAGAAGAGAAAGACATCAGGAGGTATCGTTAGACTCACAAGGGTGGATGGGAGATCACAGAAAATGACAAGGACAAGGCTGACATTCTCAACAGTTACTTCTGCTCTGTATTCACCAAGGAAGAGGAAGGATGTGGACCCAGCAATGCAACATACAACAAGTGAGGAGTCAGAATAGACTCAGGTCTCTTTAAAAAAGAAAGGGTCCTAAAGGAACTAGAGAAACTCAATACAAACCAGGCCATGGGACCAGATGAAATTCATACTAGATTGCTAAGAGAAGACAAGGCAATGCATATTTTATTTTTCAGGTGCCCAATACCTGAGGCTCTGGATGCTGTACAATCAGAATACATCAAAGAACAATTACAATACAATAATAAAATACAAAACAAATCAGTTTTCTGAGGTGTGGCTTCTCTGCAGTTAAAAGCCCACACCGACTCATTCACTTTACAAACTCAGCTGTTCCCCTGCAAGCTACCAGGAGGTTACATTGTTTCAGAGTCAGGTGACAGCTGTAAAAGACCTGCTGAAGACTCTCCACAGATTTGCAGCTTATACTTGCTGAAAAACAGTGGTGGGACTAAAAGCTACTACTTCAATGTGTTCGGGACATTACTGGACTTCAGTTTTCTGAGGTGGGGCTTCTCTGCAGTTAAAGGCCCGCACTGACTCATTCACTTTACAAACTCAGCTGTTCCCCTGCAAGCTGCCAGGAGGTTACATCATTTCAGTGTCAGGTGACAGCTGTAAAAGACCTGCTGAAGACTCTCCATGGATTTGCAGCTTATGCGTGCTTAAAAACAGTGGTGGGACTAAAAGCTACTACTTTACTGTGTTTGGGATATTACTGAACTTCAGTTTTCTGAGGTGGGGCTTCTCTACAGTTAAAAGCTCGCAGTGACCATGGGCATGAGCACTGTGGTGCGAGTGCCACTCGGTAAGAAAAAGTTTATGTTTAAAACTAATTGTCCATAGAATTGTTTTAAAGCAGTGTGTAAAATGCATTTGTTTGTTTTAATGATGGGTTGGGGACTGTCAGGGATGAGTTTGGTTAACACTCAGAAATCTGATGCAAACTGTAATAGTGTTTGCAAAGGATTAGCTTGTATGGCATTAAAGTAGTCATTACAGGATAGTTCACTCACTCATGTAAAGAGACATAATCCTTTTACAAATAAAAGGAATTTACTACTTAGGTCTTCAATGTTTAAACATAGCTCAATCTGGAGTATGAATGATGGTGCCAAAAGTCTAGCTTGCATTATTTTGCTAGCCCAAAGTGGGGATATAGAGAAAAATCCTGGCCCTAAAAACATGGTGAGGATCACTGTCGTGCATGAAAATGTCAGAAGTCTCAGGTACAAGATTGACCAATATAGGATATGGGCCTCTGAACTAGGCCAAGACATCATGGCCCTTTCTGAGACATGGCTTCACTCGGGAATACAAAACAGTGAAATAGTTATTGCTGGGTATAGTTTGCAGACGCAAGACAGGGTTAAAAGGAGAGGGGGTAATGTTATACTTAAAAGACACTCTGGGACCCCACCGAGTCCATTTAGCTAAAAATGTGGAAGGTGTTGATTGTTTGGTAATTGAACTCTTAAAGACAAAAATATTAATTGGTGTATTTTATGCTCCCCCTAAAACTAAAATAAGTATATTTGATACCCTGGCTGAAATTTTATTGGAAAAAATAGGAGATCAGTGTGTGATACTAACAGGTGATTTTAATACAGACTGGGAACAAGTTGGGGCACTAAATTAAAAAACAGTTTTGAAATGTTGGGATTACATCAAATGATTTATCAACCAACAAGGTGTTTATACAACAGAACCTCCAGTTCCATTTTGGATTTGTTTGTTGTATCCCGGGAACTGAGAGTTCAAGATTGTAAAGTTCTTCCACTAAACTTAGGGTATCATAACCCCATTCAATGTTCAGTACTTATACAGGGAATCAATAATACAAGTAAACAAGAATATTGGGTGCGCAACTTTGAAAAATTTAATGAAAGATTCTTTAGAAACAGCATAAGTGATTTTGATTGGTCAAGAGTATATTTAATTCCTAACCTAAACTTGGCCATTCTGGAATTTACAGACTCTTTTTTTGATATTATACAACAGCATGCCCCTAAAATGAAAAAGAATAAAAACAACAAAGATGTACCCTGGTTAAATGAGTGGCTAAAAACTCAACTGCGCATACAAAATAGGGTATGGAAAAAAGCCAAAAGAACTAAATCAGTGGAGGACTGGAATGTGTTTAAAACTTGGCATAATAAGTGTAAGCAGTCTGTAGTTTTGGCCAAAAAAGGTACTACCAAAAAAGATTTAATAGAATGCAGGACCCAAGTAAATTTTGGAAAAACATTTCTGAACTGGAAAACCCAGTAAAAACAAAAAAATTCAATTAATCTCTTAGACGGAGATAAATTAATTGATGACCCTGTAGCTGTTGCTTCTTTACTGAATGCATACTTTAAAGAACTACCTGACTTGTCTATACCAAAATTGAATAGAGATACCCATAGTAAATTTAAGAAAGTGGATGACTCTATGTTTAATAGTGGAGGATTTAAATTTAGAGAATTTACAGTGAAAGAAGTAGAAAATGAACTGAAGACCCTGTTAATATCAAAAAGTGGAGGAATGGTTGGCATTGAGACAAGATTTTTGAAGATTAGTGCTGATCTTATTGCCCCAATTATAACATATTTCTATAACTGAAGCATAAAGGCTTCTTTGGTGCCTGAATTTTAGAAGACAGGGGAAATCATCCCTATATTCAAGGGTGGTGACCCTACACTCCCTTCTAATCATAGGCCCATAACCCTCCTACCCATTCTCTCAAAGGTCCTGGAGAAGCTAATTAATTACCAGCTCAGCTAGTACCTTGAACAAAAGGGAAAAATGACTAAATATCAGTATGGATTTAGGAAGGGAAAGTCAACAAACACCACCCTATTTGACTTTACAAACCTGGTGGCTATATCTTTAAACCAGGGTAGGACTACTGGGGTGGTGTTCATTGACCCAGCAAGGCCTTTGATTTGGTACATCACAACATTTTGCTTCAGAGGTTGTTTGACATGGGGGTGCAACAAAAAGCCTTGATGTGGTTTCAGTCCTATTTAGCTGAACGTAAGCAATGTGTTCTGTGTGAGGTCACTGTCTCAGGTCTGGTGGATATACAAAGAGGTGTTCCACAGGGCTCTGTATTGGGCCCTGTATTGTTTAATATTTATGTGAACAACTTAGTCTCAGAGATGACTAATACGGAAATTAGGCTTTACGCAGATGACACTGTACTTGTGGCTTTTGTTGGAAATCCAGAGGACCTAAGACAGTGACTCCAGACAGATTTTTCCAGTCTGGAATCATGGATGGGGGATTATTGTCTACTTATTAGTAAAAAAAGGACACAGAGTATGATGTTTATGACTGGAACTTCTGTAAAACACCTGGAATCCACAGATTTACAGATAAGATTTCAAGACGGATCATCGGTCCAAAATGTTTCCTCTTATAGATAGTTAGGGATCCTTGTGGACATCAGGTTAACTTTTACAGACCATCTCCAAAACCAGATTAGGAAAATAAATCACAGACTGGGTGCTTTACGGAGGATATCTGGATGTCTTACTAGTGACAGTAGATTCAAGCTAGTAAAACAGCTATTGCTCCCAGTCCTTGAGTATGGCTCTTCAGTTTATATGCATTCAGCCCAGAAGCCTTTGGCTAAGGTAGACCAATTGTATTATAGGATGGGAAAATATATTTAAAAAAAAGGGAATGGTATACACTATTGTTTGGTCTTTAAGGAGCTTGATTGGTTGCTTCCAGCAAAAAGGAGGGATTACATCTGGTTGGTGACTTGTCATGAACTTGTGTATCCCAAAAAAAAAAAAGGTCAGCATCCATTGGCCCACTTAATACATTTAGAGTCATATTCACAACACCCATTTACGTTAAGGAAGTCTTCTGGGAACGTCCCTATGATTAGAGTATTGAATAGAATGGGAGAAATGACTATACAAAATAGTCTGTCTAGAACCTGGAACAAGATACCTTCTGAATTAACTGAAATAGTGGACTTGCATAAATTTAAACACGAGTTGTACAATTTCTTGAAATGTAAATGCCATTGTTTCTAGTTATATTTATTATTGTTGTTTACTATTTGTTTTGCAATCTGTTTACCACAGGAAGTTTGTTGTAAATGTTTTTTTTCCCCAATCAAAAAGCACCTGTATAAAATAAATCTTTTAACAAGCAAACAAACAAACAAACAATTAAACATATTTAAAAACAGACCACCCGAAATGGGATGCCTGACTGAGCAACAAATAAATAGGGCCATTCTTTCAGAATATCAAGGGAATAATCTCTAGAAAACAGTCTCCAGGAATGCCTGGCTAAATAAAAAGTCCTTGAAGTGGGCTTTAAATACCTCAACTGAAGGGGCCTCCCTTACTGATGGAGAAAGCAAATTCCACAGGATGGGGCTGGTGACACTAAAGGCTCTGTCTCTGACAGTTTTTAACCTCATCCTGGGAATCACAAGGAGGCCCCTAGAGGAGGACCAGAGGGAATGGGCTGAGGCAGCAGGTGTTAGAAGGTCCAACAGGTAGCCAGGGCCCAGTCCATGTAGGGCCCTAAAGTCGAGCAAGCCCACCTTAAAGAGAACCCTCCACTGAATCGGCAGCCAGTGCAGTTCACACAGCACCAGATTAATGTGGCACTATTTTGGCTGCCTCATCAACAACTTGGCAGCTGTGTTCTGCACCAGCTGCAGTCAGTGAAGGGTACATCCAGAGACCCCAAGGTAGAGCACATTACAGTAGTCAAGCCTTGACATCTCAAAGGCATGTACCAAGGTGGGGAGGTTCATGGGTGGAACTAGGTGTTTGATCCTGGCGATATTCCTTAGATGGTAAAAGCTGGTCTTGACAGTGGATGACACCTGAGATTCAAGTGTCAATCTGCTGTCGAGGATAATGCCAAGGTCACGCACCCTAGAGGAGGCCTTCAATGGCACAGATCCCAGAAAAAATCCAGTCTCTGTACCAGAAGCCATCCTATCATGTCCCCTGTTCGACTCCACCACCAGTACCTCAGTTTTATTGGGGTTCAGTCACAACCAGCTGGAGGCCATCCAGTCATTGATCTCAGCCAGGCAGTTGTTCAGTACATCCACTGCATTGGATGTCCCAGGAGCAAAGGATAGATACAGCTGGGTATCATCAGCATAGTAATGAAAATCCAGACTGTACTTCCTAATGATCTCATCCAGGGGCAGCATATATATGGCAAACAACATTGGTGACAAGACCGAATCCTGAGGTACTCCACAAGACAGAAGGCTAGGGGAGGAGGAGAAATTCCCCATCACAACCCGTTGCCTCCTGTCTGTGAGATAGGATTCAAGCCAGCAGATGACAGTGCCAGCAAGTCCACAAAATTCCCTCAGGTGGTTGAGCAATACACAATGGTCCCCCGTGTCAAAAGTTGAAGAGAGATCAAGGAGAACGAGAATTGTCCCCTGTCTTCGATCTCTCACCCTGAGGAGATCATTGTGCACCCAAACTAATGTGGTTTCCACACTGTGTCCAATATGAAACCGAGACTAGTGAGGCTCATAGATATCAAAGGCCACAAGGTGTTCTTCAAGCCACTATAGCACAGTCTTCTCTACTACCTTTCCCAGAAATGGAAGATTGGAGACAGGATGGTAATTCGCTTTGACGTCAGGGTCTAAAGATGGTTTCTTCAGAAAGGATCTCACCAGTGCCTCCTTCAAGGCATCTGGGAAGACCCCCTCTGACAAAGAGCACTGCACAATCAAGATGTACACCAGGCCTACAGAGTCAACACATTCCATTAAGAAATGAGTTGGCACTGGCTCCAGTTTGCAATATGCATGCTTCAGCCTAGAAACAACCTCAATAACCTCAGCCACCTCCACTGATTTAAACTCCCCCCAACCAGACGGAGTGCTCTTCAGACAGCCAGGGTGACCACTGTCGGTCAAACTGTGGCTCACTGATGGAATTCCCTGCCTGATAGCGAAGACTCTGTTGAAGGAGAACTGAGCAAACTCATTGCATAAAGCATCTGAAAAGGCGTTTTTTGGCTACAGGCAAGCTAGATGTAACAACCTGTCCACAGTCTGAAAAATCATAGCCGGTCAGTTCTTCCCAGTGGCAATTTTCCTGGACAGGTACGCTGCCTTCTTACAGTTGATTGCCCCCTGGTACACAACATAGTGTGCACGCGGGGCCAATCTGTCCACCTCCAGCCCGGTCTTCTGCCAACAGCGCTCTAACCTCCAACTCTTGATCTTCATTGCCTTGAGCTCCCCATCAAACCAGGGGGACCTCAAATGACAAGATCTGGGTTGTACACAGACTGGTGCAAGGGAGTTGAGTGCCCCAGACATCGCCCTATTATAGGTGGTGACTGCTTCACCCATACCCCCTATGCATGCACTGCCCACACTAGTTAGGTCTACCACCACCAGAAAACCCTCCAGAGTCAAACCCCTCAAAGGGCGGTAGCTAACCATCTCTGCAGAGGAAGGGCTCATGGGGGAGCCCCCGAGTAAGAACTCCACTGTGCAATGATCAGACTAAGTGATCCGATAAACCTTGAGATTATTAATCTCAAGCCCCAGAGGGAAGACCAGGTCCAACATGTGACTGCCCTGGTGGGCCGCGGAAGAAACTTCTCGCTATAGGCCCAGATATGACATCATCTGGAGGAGGTGATAACCCATTCTAGATGATTCATCGTCGACCCAAACTTCGAAATCCGCCAGAACTAAACACCTGGGGGTCTCAGCTAAGGGACAAGCTGTCAGCACCCCTGGCTGATCTTTTCAACCTATCATTCAAGCTGGGGAGGTCACCCAAGGCTGAAAGAAAGCAATAGTTGTTCCTCTGCACAATAGTGGAAGCAGGGAAAGTGCAAACAACTACAGATCAGTAAGCCTAACCTCAGCTGTGGGCAGAATAATGGAAACCCTGCTCAAGGAGAGGATTATGTCATTTCTACAAGAAAACAACAAGTTAGACACAAAACAGCATGGCTTTACAACAGGAAGGTCATGTCAAACCAATCTGATAGACTTCTTTAACTGGGTGACTAAAATAATAGACCAGGGAGGAGCAGTAGACATAATATATCTGGATTTCAGCAAAACCTTTGACTCGGTCCCACACAGAAGGCTACTCAACAAACTGGACAGAATGGGAGTAGGACAGCAACTAATGAAATGGGTAAGGAACTGGGTCACTGGAAAGACACAGATGGTACTTGTAAATGGCTCACTTTCAGAAGAAAGAGGAGTAGATAGTGGAGTGCCACAAGACTCATAACTCAGTCCGAACCTATTCAATATTTTTATTAGTGACATAACTGAGGGACTAGAGGGGAAGGTGAGCTTATTCGCAGATGACACAAAAATAAGCAATAGGGTAGACACTCCAGGTGGGGTAGAAAAGATGAAGGCTGACCTTAAGGCTCTGAAAAAAAAGATCAGAAACATGGCAACAAAAGTTTAATGCAAAAAAACTGCAAGGTCATGCACCTAGGAAGAGCCAACCCAGGAAAGGACTACTACCTGGGAGGAGTACACCTAGAATCTTCCAAACAGGAAAGGGATCTGGGAATAATTATAACAGATGACCTAAAGATGTCCAAACAGTGCGAGAAAGCGGCACTATGGGTGAATGGAATATAGGGTTGCATAGGCAGGGGGATCAACAGCAGAAAAAAGAGGTCATCCTGCCACTCTATAGATCTCTGGTGAGGCCACACCTGGAGTATGCCCCCATACTGGTCTTGCAAACTTGGTCTAAACTTCTCCAAGTTAGAAAAATGTGTATTAAAAGCTTCAACAACCCCATTTGGATCTGTAGTTAAAGATCCTTTCTTTTCTGATACATAGCTTTCTGTCGCTTAAATTTACCCATAATAGTATTAAGGGTTTTCCAGGTGGCCTTTGTATTATTGTTATCTTCCATCAATTTTCATTTAAAAAATTCTGCCTTGCCAGCACGTATGGCTGACTGACATCTATTTCATAGTTCTTTATACTTCAGCTGATAGGTCTGTTATGTATTTCTATATGTCTTCCAAGCCTTATTACAAAGTCTAATTAATTTGAGTAGCTCGGGGTAATCCAAACATTATTATTTCCCTTAACTCTAACAGTTTTCAGGGGGAGCAGCTTGTCACAGATAGCCAAAAAATGCTCACAGAAAATGTCATATGCAATGTCAATATCCCGAATGTTATCTAAAAAAGACCAATCTGTCAGTAGCATTTCATTATAGAATTACTGCTCATCAAGGTCTTTAAGCTGGCGATAAACAATAGTCTTATGCACCTTTTTCAGAGATTTAGCAGACCAGTCACAATACACAGCACAGTGGATGCCGATTCCATCTGGATAAACCCCAGAGGTGACAATACGAGACTGATTGTTAGTAATAGTCCAGTCTAACAGGAATTCATAACCTGTTCTGTAAGTGATTCGAGTGGAATCAGCGATCACCTGCTGAAATCTAAGATCAGCGATAGTGTTTTTAATTTTTATTAATTTTTTTTCATTTATTTATTACTAGGAGAAAACACCTCTGAGTGAAAAGCTAATTTACAAAGATTCCGCATCAATACAGAGACCCACAAAGACATATACAAGGATACATAATCAAAGTGAGATTGAACAACAATTATGGCTAGGCAGAATTCAGTACCTAGAGGTACCATTGTCATTTGGCATACCAATAATAACAGACAATTTCAATACTTAAAGGAGTAGGGGAGAGCGGAGGACAGAGTGGAGTAAGGGGAGGGAAAGGGGGGGCAGCTGGATTGGCCTTGTCTAGGGGAAGGGTACTGGGGAGAAGAGAGATTACGAGCTAAGCCCAAAGTCACACTTAGAATTGCTGGATGCCAGGTGGGCTCTCAACAAAGATTTAAAGTGGCCAATTTTTGTGCAGGGCAGGAGGTCTGTGCTGAGAAAGTTTAGCCAGGTAGAAGCCCTATAAGCAAAAGAACGCTGCCCTTGTGTTGTCCGACAGAAAGGTACTTTTAGCATCAGACAACTAATATTTTCTGGTGTTCCTTGAACTTAAGTTGGGGTGCAGGAGGCCTTTGACTCCTGGGGTGGTAAGGCCCTGGGTGACCTTTTTAGCAAGGAGGCAGACTTGGTATTGTATCCTATTATCTAAGTTGTGCCATCCAATAGGGGAGTAAAGCTCACATGTGTGGGTCAGGCAGTGAGCCTGCAAGATCAGCCTACAGGCCCGGTTGAGGGCAACCCTGATTATATTAAAGGCTGAATCAGTCACTGCACTATAAACCACTAGCCCATAATCGATAATTAAAGTGACAGAACTGGTCATTGCTAGTCTGAGTGCCTCATCAGTGAGACAGTGCCTATGCTTATACAGCAGGCCAACTCTGGAGTTGACAGTCTTGGCAACTGATTCAATGTGGTGCGAGTAGGAAAGGGCACAGTCAAGGGTAACCCTGAGATAGTTAAAGGAGTGGACCATTTCCAGTGTTTCATTTTGGGTGTTGTGGTTTTGTGACGGTTTTGGGGTGATGCAAAAAGCATGGATTTGGTCTTCTTATAGTTGAGAACAAGTGTGTGGTTCAGGAATGAAGATTCCACAGTTGAGAAGCAGGACTGCAATTGTTCTTCAACTGCAGCGGGGTTGGACTGACTGGTGAACAGCACCACATCATCAGCATACAGGAGGACTTGACCTGGGCAAGCCAGAGGGAGGTTATTTA
Organism: Neoceratodus forsteri; assembly: GCA_016271365.2. NCBI lineage: Eukaryota > Metazoa > Chordata > Ceratodontiformes > Ceratodontidae > Neoceratodus > Neoceratodus forsteri. The sequence continues at coordinate 1,526,158,344 of CM057455.1, forward strand.
GAAATAAGCCGAACAGTAAAGGGCCCAAGATAGAGCCTTGTGGAACACCCATAGTGACCGGACAGTCTTCAGAGTGGACATCGAGGATTTTTACTTGTTGGAACCGACCTGTGAGATAGCTCCTGAACCATCCCACTGTTACTGGGGAAAGACTGTTGTGAGAGAGTTGATGGTTGACCATATCAAAGGCCTTAGTTAAGTCAATATAAGTTGCCCCAACTAAGTGCCCCTGGTCAAAGGCTTCATGTGTGAAACTAGTATACTCGATCAGAGCAGTGGTGGTGCTGTACTGTTTCCTGAAACCATGTTGTTCCTTACATTGAAGCTGGTACTTATTAATGTGGTCCACAAGCTGGTCACTGACAAGCTTTTTGAGAGCTTTGGAAAGTAGGGGAAGAATTGATATAGGCCGGTAATTTGAATGGATGGTACAGTCACCACTTTTGAAGACAGGAGTGACCACGGCCTGCTTCCAGATCCCGGGGAATTTGGCTGTGATAAGTGACAGATTAAGGACATGGGTTAATGGGTATAGTATCTCTTCCAAGGTGAAGGCGTTTAGCCTTGGTTCGAGAGAATCTCCACTCGACCTGGATTACCTGATTGCCTTCAATAAGTATTTTCTGGCTGCAGCTAAGGGAACAGTTTTTAAGAAAAAAGGGAGGAGAAGGGTGTAAGCGGGTGTCTGCCTTGCACTCGGGGCACAGGATATCTTTGGAGTTTAAGAAGTCAGGAGGAAGCACCCCACTAAGATCCATGAAAGCCTTATTGAAGGTGTTGGCAATCACAGTTGTGTCCTGGGTCAGTTCCCCCATCACACTGAGCATAGCAGGGGGAGCTATAATATCTAGGGTATTGGGAGAAACCCAGTTCAAATTAAAATCACCAATAATAATAATAATTTCCCAGTTTACCTACGCCAAATCGACAACACCATTGTCGAAGTTTGGCATAGTGAGAGCCCCAATGTCAACAGGCGAAATTTCACCTGTCCGACATTGGAGTGTTTCTCTCAGGGGCTATGCCCCCTGACCCCCCCTTGCAGGGGGATGCACCTCCCACACCCCCCGCTTCTAAAGATTATCTGCTCTGAGCTAGAGTTGATTTGAAGGAAGGGGTGTCACACAGGGAAAAGGTGAAAGTTCGCCTTCAGGTCCCGCACAGTGACAATTTTGAAAACTGTGAGGGATTTCGCCATACAAGATTCAATGTTCAGTCAACACACCTAATTTCCCTATTAGTTGGCAATATGGGAAACTGATGAAACAGATGTTGTCCACCAGCAGACCGATCACCTCCAATAAAAACTGAACTAGAGTAGGTAATACATGCCCTGATATAGGCCACTTTGACACCAAAGAACTGTCCAAACTGCTCACACTTTCCTGCGGAATTGGCTGTCCCAGACTGGAAACAGGAAGGATTTAACCAACTGTCAAAAGTGTGGAACAGCACAGCTGGATGAATTCTTGCAACAGCAATTGATTGTGACAAAAATTCGGTCTTCCTATGATCAATTGCCTGCTGATACTCCAAATAATGGAGTCGCAGCACCAACCTGTGCTCCTCAGAGCATGAGCCCCTCCAGGAATGCTCTAACCTATGCTCCTTAGTCTTCAACCAGTGCATCTCAGCACAATACCATGGTGAATGATGCCAGGAGGTCAAGGGGTGACTGAGGTAAGGAACAATCAGGTCCAGCACCTCAGTCAAGACCATATTATAAGCATCAACCCTGGCTCCTGGACCCTGAGCACAGGCTAACATCAAGCTCGAGACAACCAGTGACTCCTTGAGTTGGCAAGGCTTCAGTTTGTTTTCCAGATGACACCAGATTAACTCCAGAGAGGGAGCTAGCTTACAGGGGGGCCCCGCACCGGAACTCAACCACATGACTATCTGACCAAATGACTGGATCAGCCTTGACTACAGAGATGTCAAGCCCAAGTGAGAAGACAAGGTCCAGAGTGCAGCCATGAGTATGTGTCCTGGAGGCAACTGCCTGAGACAATCCCAGCTGCGACATTAGCTGCAGGAGCTCCTGTCCAAAAAGGCAGGATTCATTTACCCAGGCACTGAAGTCCCCCAGAACAAGAATCCTAGGGGACTCCAATACCTGCTGGGCAACGAAGTCTGCTAGCTCCTGCAGAAATAGACTCCCACCAACTGGGAGGCCGGCAAATGAGAACTATTCTGCCATTGACTCCCGGTCGGTACACATTTAACGACCACACACTCAAAGGACACTGGTGTTCACACTTGGAATGTGGTGAGGCACAGGGTGGATCTAAAACAGCTGGCCACCCCTTCCCCTCTACAGTCCCTCTCAGGCAATGCAGAACCAAGTAACCAGGAGGGACAGAAGCTGCCAGCACAGGGCCAGCGTCATAGCCCAACCAGGTCTTGGTAATGCAAACAAGATTGGCTGAGGAATCAGCGATGAAAGATTCCATCACTGCAGTCTCATTCCTCATCAATCTTGCATTACAAAGAATGGTCCAAAGGGGATGAGCTGAGAAGGTCAGATGCACTATCTGCTGCTTGGTGATATCTGGAAGAGCCCCAGAGAGGGGGACCAGATATGATGGTCCTCCATCCTGGCCCCTTCTCCTCATTGGGCATCTCCTGGTCTGCACTACCCCAATCCTGCCCCCCACATTACCATCATTACCATACTGGGGACCCTCACTGAATAATTGCACCACACCTTTAGGACCCCCAACTCCTGACAGTGGCAGAGGACCCCTGCTGGTAAAGACAAAGGAAGCCCTGAGAAGGGGCGGAGCGACCACAGGAAGTCTGCCGAGTAGGTAAGCCTATCTTCCTGTATACCTCTTCACATCATTAGCCACAATTATAACAAAATAAGATACTTACAAACACAGAACTAAACACAAATATGTAGTCATCTGTTTTAGATCAGAACTCAACCTTACGGAGGGTCCAGTGGGAACTACCCACTCCTTTCAATGTATTGTGGGCACGGGTGTAGGGTGCAGGATTCTTCTGATCTACCGTCCACCTGGAGATGGGAAAGTTTTTTTTTTTTATTTCAGTCTAGGATTACAAATACCTTTGAGCCAGGGTTCTTTTACAAAGGTTCCACGTCATAAGGTACAACAAAACAACAAGGATGACATTATGACAAATAGTTACTTATCTATACATATATAAAGCTAGTACTAGGGTTGACAATGGTAGAAAGAGAAGGGTAGGAGATGAGAAAGTGAGGCGTAGGGGTGAGGGTGGGTCACAGAGGTGAGGATAGGGGAGGACTGAGGCAGGGGTAAAAAAGGGGGGGGGTGCCACCAGGAAGGCATTGTCAAAGAATCAAAGATTAGCAGGGGTGCCCAGACGTTAGCAAGAGTTAAGGATAGTGACCATCACCCAGCCGGTAGGGGTTAGCATAAGGTCAGGCTGGCATAGGTGATAGATGATTCAGTTATGATCAGAGGCAGTCACAGGCACTCGAGGCAATGAGAGACTTACGGAGGCTGGATTTGATGGAGCCGAGACAGATGGCAGTGGTAATATCACTAGAGAGTCCATTCATCCAGCTCGAAGCTCTAAAGGCAAATGATCTTTGACCTTGTGTAGTACGGCAGCGGGGAATTTGGAGAAGCTGAGACTTAGTCCCCCTGGTGTTGCGGCTGCTGTTTCTGGGTTGTAGGAGGGAACAGACTCCAGGAGGTGCAAGGCCCATCAAAATTTTATTTGCCACCATACAGGTTTGATATTTTATGTGATTGTCTAAGTGCAGCCAGCCAGTTTGGGTATAAAGGTCACAGGTGTGAGTAAGACATTGAGCAACTGTGATGAGCCGACAAGCCTTGTTGAGAGAGGTAGTTACACGTTTGTGCACAGTAGCAGTGGCAGAGCCATAGATTATAAGACTGTAGTCAGTGATGGTGATGATGGAGCTCTGGACGGCAGCACCCAGTGCTTCGGGGTAAGGTGTCATCTGTGTTGGAAAAACATGCCCAGTCTGGTGTTTGTAGCTTTCGCAACATTATTTATGTGATCAACATAGGAGAAGTGTGAGTCAAGGGTGATCCCAAGGTATTTAAATGATTGGGCCTGTTCCAGAGGGTCACCTTGTGTGGTGTTTATGGTGAGGTGGTGATCCTTATACTTATTATGGGTGCTGCTGAAAATCATGGTTTTTGTTTTTTTTTCTGGATAAGGATCAGTTTATGCCTAATGAACCAATTCTCAACCATACTGAAACCCTGCTGGAGACTTTTTTGCAACTGATTAGTGTCCTGATGGGATGCAAGAATTACCGCATCATTGGCGTAAAGTATCATTTGTTCAGTGCAGATGTCCGGGAGGGTGTTTAAGAACAGGCTGAAAAGGAGTGGGCCAAGGATAGAGCCCTGAGGAACTTTTACCGAGGAAGTTTTACTGCAGGAAGTCACAGACTTCATCATTGAAGTGGGATTGGGATCCCCCAGATGGTTGATTCTGGGGGATTTCTATGCCTGGGTTGATGATAAAATCTCACAATTTGGTCAGAACTTCCTCCAACTAATGAGTTCATTGGGGCTTACACAGTATGTTACCTCCACAGTCCACATTAGTGGTCATTCATTGGACTTGGTGTTCCTCCTATGGATGGAAATATCCTACTTGGTGTTGGAGCCAGTCAGGTGGTCTGACCATCACACTGTGGGGTTCAGTTTCATGACTCCCCCCGATAGGCCTTCCCCTATGGAGAAGTTCCAGTACCGTCTTTCAATGGGTGTGACCCCAGATGGCCTAGTGGTGGTACTGGATCTATAGAGTATACCAAGTGAATGCATGGATCCAGGGAATCTAGTACTAGCCTATAACAAGGTGGTGACAGAGGCCCTGGATCCCATAGCTCCTGTTCGTGTTTGCCCACTCACTCTTTGCCCAAGGTCCCCATGTTTTGATGGGACCTTGAAGGAAATGAGGAGGGTGGGATGAAGGCTAGAGAGGGGCTGGCAGAAATAGGGCCTGGAGTGTGACAGACTTAAATTGATGGACCATTATGCAGTCTATCAATTGGCAATCACCCAAAAGAAGGTAGAGTTCCTGTCCAAGGAGATTGCCACTGTGCAGAACCAACCAGCTCAGCTCTTCCAGACCATGGACAGATTGTGCAATACAATCTGTCTTCAGTCTAGCAGAGCTTTTTCACAAGAGAAGTGTGATGTGTTTGCTCAGTTTTTCGCAGATAAGGTTGCCACCATCAGGTCCAGGATCTGTCCGGCCCACTTTAGTGGGTATTGCAGAGGTCAGCAGGAGGTGGCGGGCACCCAGTTTACCTGGCCTAACTTCAGCCAGCTGGAAATCATGGATATTGTGAGGGTCATCCAGACTTTGCAGCAAACCAGCTGTAGTTTGGACCCAGGCCCTACATGCCTTCTCATAGGGTGAGTAGATGAAATTGGCCCGGTCCTAGCTGAGATAGCCTGGAGGTCATTGGAGGGGGGAGTCTTTCCGGATCCCCTAGAGGAGGTGATTGTTTGACCCCTCCTTAAAAAGCCCTCCCTTGACCTGGACTATCTGGCTAACTACAGACCTGTCTCTAACCTTCCCTTTTTGAGTAAGGTTATTGTGAAGTGGCTGCACTGCAACTGGATGGTCATCTGTCCAGCCACGATGTCTATGATTCTCTCCAGTCAGGATTTAGGAAGAGGCACAGTACAAAGATGGCCCTTGTTTGGGTTCTAAATGACCTCCTAATATCGAGAGATCAGAGGACTCATTCAATCTTGGTCCTCCTTGATCTCTCTGCAGCATTTGACACTGTGGACCATGGTGTGTTGCTGGAGCACCCGTGGTTCATCTGTGCACTATCTGGTACAGTCCTCAGATGGTTTAGATCCTTCCTCAAGGGTAGGACTCAGAGAGTAGTGTCTGGGATTTATTCCTCAGCTCCTGTCTCCCTATCCTGTGGGGTACCACAGGGCTCCATCTTGTCACCCATATTGTTTTGCCTTGTATATGCTACCATTAGGAGAGATCATTAGGCAGTACGGTTTGAGTTTTCACTGCTATGCAGATGATACTCAGCTGTACATGTCCTTTGTGCCCGGGCAGGATGTGATCCTCTCAGTATTTAACAACTGTATGTCCAAGATTCAGGATTGGATGAGTGCCAGCTGGCTGTGGTTGAACCCGGCTAAAACTGAGGTGTTGGTTGTGAACCCAGATCATTGGGAGGTCAGTTTGTTGGCAGAACAACCCTCTGGGCTTTGACTCAGGGGTGTCCAGCTGACTACCTCAGATCGGGTGCGGAACCTAGGCATTATTTTTGATGACAGTGTGACCCTTAAATCTCAGGTGTCAGCTGTTGTCAAACCCTCTTTTTATCATCTGAGAAATATCACCCAGGTGAAGCATCTTGTTTCTCCTGATGATCTTCCAATATTGGTCCATGCCTTTGTAACCTTCCGCCTTGACTACTGCAATGCTCTTTACCTAGGACTACTAGGGGTTGATACCCACCCCTTGCAGCTAGCGCAGAATGCGGCAGCCAGGTTACTGACTGGTACTTCTAGGACCAGTCATATAACACCTGTGCTCCGTGGTCTGCACTGGCTGCTAGTACAGTGGTTGATCACCTTCAAGGTCAGGTTACTGACCTATAAAGCCCTTCACGACCAGAGACCACATTACCTGCAAGATCTTCTTTGCCCTTACTGCCCCCTCCATCCTCTCCGATCCACCGATGAGGGATTGCTGGAGATTCACAAGGTTCATTTAAAGACACTGAGGGCCCGGTCCTTTGCTTTTGTGGCCCCAGCTCTGTGGAATTCTCTACCTCATCACGTAAGAGAGTGCCTGACAAGCCAAAGTTTCAAAACAGTGCTAAAAACATATTTATTTAGCCTAGCATATCCAGATTCTTGCTGAATTTAATATTTAGCCTGGTATATTCTGATTTTTATTGAAGTTGATATTTATTGCACTGTAGCTTTATGGATTTTAATATTTTTGATTGTTATGTGTGTTTTTAATTGTTATACTTTGGTTTATGTGCAAGTGGCTTAGTTTTTATAAAGGTGCTTTTTATAAATAAATATGATGATGATGATGATGATGATGTATAGGAAGATTGCACTCTTAATGGGATTATAGCACATGATTGAGGGGCAGTAAGACAGGTCCTAAGAGAAAGGCTAACAGGACTGATGATGTATTCATTAGAAACTAGGAGGGTGGGGGAGACATGAAAGAAATATTTATGTTTCTTCAGGAGATAAACAACATTTAAAAAGCATTGCACTGTTTACTCTCAGTGACAACAAAAATATTAGAGGAAACATGAAGAAACTGGTAGGTGGATGGCTTAAAAAACATTAGGTGGTACTTTTTCACAGAGTGGGTGGTAGACAGGTGGAACAGATTGCCCAACATGGTGGTCTGTGAAATTTATCTGATGGGATTGAACTTAGATGTGATGGAATCATGGGTTTAGTAGAGGGCAATGAGAGGAGGGGAAAAAAGATGAGGTAGGAGAAGAGTGACAACTAAGGGGCTCAGTCTCTTTAGATTTGTTAGGGATAAAGACATACTGGATAGGCCAGTTAGCCTTTTACTGCTGTCAGCTTCTACATTTCTATGTAACAGCCACATCCACTCCCAATTCCCACTCAGGTCAGAAGGACTAACAGCAGCACATCAATAGTGATAGGCAGGTAGGCTAGGTGGAATTAGTTGGTTCATTAAGTAATCCAGCCACTGTGAGTGGCAGCAGCCTAAATTAGTTAACATATCCCTTGGTACCAGACCAGCACTGATTCAGAAAGGGCCCAACTACCAAAAGGCAGAGCTAGACCCAATCTACGCACCATGCCAGTGCTGCATTTGTTGTAAGAAAACAAAGTATGCATGCTAACATCACACTGTCAAGCTTTCCTCCTTCTTCAAGTGCTGACAGTCCCAGAGGCACCTTATCTATAGTCTTGTTTCTGATAAAGACACATTCCTTCCATCATTGTTTTCCTCCCTCCATCACAAAATAAAAAACATAGAAGTCAACTGGTTCTGAAAATAACACATCCTCTTTATTATCATCCTCCTCCCTCCATCAAGAATCAAGTTTCTTATGCAGAGAAGTAAAGCAACATTTAAGAACAGTAATTGTACACACATGATTTAGTACTCTAGTTCAGCTCCAAAATCCCAATAGTATCTAAATTACAATCTTAACTCTGATTGCTACAATGCCAAGATCTAATTCCTGCCCAGTAAGCTGCTCCTTAATGCAAGAAAGAACAGTGTGTGTTGTTTGGATCCACCACTAAACTACAGACCTGTAGAGAATCATTGTTGGTTCCATGTCTTGCTGAGCCTCTGCTTATCTTAATTGGGTATTTTAAATACCTTGTTCTCTCCCTAGACCCCTCTTTAGACTTCATTTTACATATCTCCACTTCCTGCATGTCTGTTAATTTTAAATACCTTTCCTATAGGATAAGTCATGATCATACCCCAAAAAGTTCAAGTGTAAAATAGTCACAGATATGTAACATAGATTGGACATACCTGTAGCATAATTAAGAAATGTGTATGATAAGACCCTTTTGAGTGTGGGGTGTTGTGTGATACCTACCCTTCCTGGGACTATGAAGGCTCTTTGCCTGCAATTTTGATCCACACCCCTGGAATGGGCAAGTGTACCTTAACTCCCTACACCCTGTTGGGTCTTCTTGTTTACGTACTGAGCAATCTGGAGTCTGCTACCAAAGACCACAACTGCCAAGTATGTAAGTGACCTGTGTCTGATACAGAGCTGGTGTGTGGTTCCTAGTAATGACTAAAGTGGTGGTTCTGTTGTGAAAAGAAAGACCTTACAGTGGGTGACCAGCAGCCAGTGGTGAAACAAGAACCAGAGAGAGGTACCATAATAGTCAGCCTGGTGGTGACAACTTTGAACTTCAAGGATTCATCTGAGCATCCAGTCACTCTTGTGTGTGAGTTCATAACAAAACAGTGACAGCAGGGTAGAAAGTTGTCACTACAATGTATTCTCCTGCCCAGCCAAACCTATGACCTCCTAGCATTCCTTTCCTCCTTGAAATGTAAAATTGCTAAATGGAACACTACTTCTAATAATACATGTCATTTTGTTCTTGCTACAACGTGCCTGACCCATTACTGTTTGCTTTATTTGGGTGTGGGCATGCTATCTCCTTCAGCCTGAAGCTGCTACATCCTGGGCCATTTCACTGGTCAGCTTCTTAGGTCCTCTACCCCTGCCTCCCTGTGTTCCCTCTTGCAACTGCATCATCAGGCCTATGCTCTTAGGTCAGGTGACCAGTCTCTGCTATACAGCGATACTCAGTGCAGTTTAGATAGATAGATAGATAGATGCTTTATTTATAAAGCGGCCTTTTCCAGGTATTCAAAGCACTGTACATTAAAAAACAATAACTAAATACTGTACGATATGATATTTAAAATTACAAGCCAGCAAGAACTGAAAATTCTTTAAAATACATCTACTGTATAATAAAATAGAACACTATATCCAATTTCCATTTATAATTATAAATCAAATGCATGCTGAAAATGGAGCATTTTAAGACCTGCTTTAAAGGCTTCTACTGAGGGTGCCTCCCATAAATATCTAGGTAGTGAGTTCCACAGGGGAGGCGTGGCAACCAAGAATGTATGGTCCCCAGAATGCAACAACCTAACCCTGGGGACTCCTAGAAGGCTACCCTCAGCAGAATGGAGAGGCCTGACTGGCTGTTGGGGTTTTAGGAGATCTTGCAGATAAGCTGGTCCTCAATTGTGCAGGGCCTTGTAGGTAAGGAGCACTACCTTGAAGATAGTCCTCCACCTAACTGGCAGCCACTGCAGCTCATGGAGGACAGGAGTAATCTGTTCATTCCTTTTTACACCTGACAATAGTCTTGCTGCTGCATTCTACATCAGCTGCTGCTGGTGAAGGTTGCCTCCAGATAGCCCAAGGTATAGGGCATTGCAGTAGTCCAACCTGGATGTGACAAAGGCAAGTACCAGCATGAGTAGGTCCTCAGAAGGAATCAGGGCCCAGATCCGAGCAATGTTTTATTTAGATGGTAATATCCACTTTTGTCGACTGCTGAAACCTGAGCATCTAGTGTCAGGCTGTTGTCTAGGATCACACCCAGATCCTTTGCCTGTGTAGATGGAGTAAGAGGGCCCCCCCCAACACTAAGCCAGGAAAGTCATCCCAGTCCCTCCCATCACCACGATGACCTGGATCCACCACTAGCACCTCAGGCTTGTCTGGGTTAAGTCTAAGCCAGTTTTGAGTTATCCAGCTCTGGATTTGCTCTAGGTAACTGTTAAATACAGAAGATGCCATCTGGTTACCAGGTGCCCAGGACAGGTACAGCTGGGTATTATCTGCATAGCAGTGAAAACCCAGCCTGTACTGTCTGATGACGTCTCCTAGTGGCAGCATATACACCATGAACAGCAAGTGCGACAAGACCGAACCCTGCGGCACATCACAGGATAGAGATTTTGGGCTTGATGTGGCAAGCCCCATCATCACCCTCTGCACTCTGCCTGTCAGGTATGACCTGAACCAGTTGATGGCATTTCCCGACAGGCCACATCAGTACTGCAGGCAGTCAAGTAGCACCTCGTGATCCACAGTTTCAAATGCTGCCAACAGGTCCAGGAGGACTAAGATGGTCGCTCTGCCCTGTCCCTTGCCATCAGGAGATCATTAAGCACCTTCACCAGAGCAGTCTCCTTACTGTGCCCAGCCTGAAACCCAGACTGGAATATCTCATAAGTGGAACAGGAGGCAAGACGTTCTTCAAGCTGAGTAGCCACCACTTTCTCAATAACCTTCCCTAAGAATGGGAGGTTAGAGACCGGACTGTAGTTACCAAGACCCTTCGGGTCCAATGAGATGCAGTGAAGTTTCCTTCTTGCCAAGTCATGTTGTGACACTATTGTCATTACACCCTGTGAGTACTAGCTAGACATAATGATAGGAAACACTAACTTTAGCAGTTAAGCAATTAGCAATGAGGACTGTCCATACATAATTTGCCAGTTTGTGTCTGAAGATGTTGATTCACATGACTAAACAAATATAGAAAACATAGAAACATAGAATTTGTCAGCAGATAAGGGCCATTTGGCCTATGCAATCTGCCCATTTTTTTCCCCTGCCTGTACTTTCACTGCAGACCCTAGTTGATCTCCAGTTACCTCTGCCCACCCTGCTTCCCAACTATAATTCTCCTGTGCCAGTCCCATGCATGCTTGAAGCCCACTACTGTTTTCACCCCCACTACCTCTGCTGGAAGACCTTGCCAGGCATCTACCACTCTTTCAGTGAAAAAGTACTTCCTTATTTTCCCCTTCCAGCTTTATTGCATGTCTCCTTGTTCTCGTGCACCTTCTCCTCTGGAAAATACTTCCCTCCCATACCTTGTTCAATACCGTGAGGTATTTATAAGTCTCTATCATATTGTCCCTCTCTATCCTGTCTTCCAGGGTGTTCATATTAAGATCTCCTAAGTCTCTCCTCATAGGGCTTCTGATGTAGCTCCTGCACCATTTTATTTACCCTTCTCTGGACAGCCTCTACCCTGTCTATGTCCTTCTTGAGATGTGGTCTCTAGAACTGGACATTGTAATCCAGGTGGGGTCTCACCAACAATCTATACAGTTGTAACACTACCTCCCTCCATCTACTGGTGATAACTCTCCCTATGCACCCCAGTATCCCATTGGCCCTACCTACTGCCTTGCTGAACTGCCTCACTACCTTGAGATCATCAGATATGATTACTGTCAGGTCTCTTTTCTGTTTGGTGACCATCAATACCTCTCCCCCGATATTATACTCTGCTCCTGGTTTTTGTGCCCTAGGTGATGATTTTGCACTTTACTGCAATAAAACCCAGTTGCCCTACCCTTGACCACTCCTTGAGATTTCTCCTTTCTCTGTACATTCTCAGTACCCCTCTGGGGTGCCCACCCTATTGCAGAGTTTGGTGTTATCTGCAAAGAGGCATACCTTCCCTTCCAGCTGTTTTGTAATTTCACTTACAAGACATTAAAGAGGACTGGACTTGGTACTGAGCCTTGAGGTACCCCGCTGGTCACTCTCTCTTCTCCTGAGTGAGTTTTTTTTCACTACCACCTCCTGTCCCATATCCATCAACCAATTTTAAACCAAGTTTACCAAGTTAGGACCCACCCCCAAATTGTTCAGTTTCCTAATGAGCCTTCTATGTAATAGGGCATTGAAAGCTTTGATGAAGTCTGAAAAGGCCACATCCACTGCCCCATCCGGATCTAATTCCTGGTCACCCAATTAAAGCAATCTACCAGATCTGTCTGCCATTACCTCCCTCCTGTGAATCCAAGCTTCCTCTGGTCTTGTAACTAACTGCATTTGAGATGCTTCACAATTCTTTCCTTCAAAAGTGACTCCAATATTTTTACCCTTCCCCAACACTGATGTCAGATTGACCCGCCTATAGTTTCCAGCCTCATTCCTGCTACTGCTTTCATGAAGCAGGACTACATCTGCACTTCTCCAGTCCACTGGAACCATTCCTGCTTCTAGTGAGTTGTTGAATAGAGCTGTCAGAGGTCCAGCCAGTACCTCCCTGAGCCCCCACAACACCTTTGGGTGTACCCCATCTGACCTCATAGCTTTGAGCACTTTCAGATTTGCAAGTCCTTTCCGTACTCTCTCCTCTGAAATGTGTCTGTGTCTACCTCCCTCCCTCCCCAGAGTGTTCCTGCTGCTTTTATATGGTCCATCCCCTTCCCCTTCCGCTGTGAAGACTGAATAGAAGAATCTGTTCAGGATATCTGCTTTTTTCCTCATCCTCCTCTGTGCAGTTCCCTCCACCCTTTTTAGCCTCACAATCCCTACCCTTGTCTTCCTCTTCTCACCAATGTGCCTCTTCCTCTTCCCACTTGTTTACTTGACAAGAAGGAACTTGACTCTGAGCACCATAGCAAAGCCAGCCAGGACATTATGCAATACCTTGTAGCAAAAATGTGTCACGAAATACTGCATGATAAACAGGTATAGTCACCACTGAATTAAACTTTTCCCTGCAGCTTATTGAAGCATTTTGCAGTAACACTGCACAGTACTACATTGCATCCTGATTGGGCACTGCTGTATGTCCCTAAGTGTTACACTAGTATGAAAGAGTAGGCCTTCTCCTTTGCATTACAATTTTGATACTCCCACCACTCCATTTATCACGTGCATTTTAAATGTGACTTGTATAATACAGGCAGTTCATATTAAATTTATTGTGAAGCCAGTTTACAACTGATGCTCTTTATATAATTGCAATGAGTTACCAACTAGTTTGTTTGTTTCTCCCCCTCAGCTGCAGGATGTGACTTTCAACTGAAAGTATATCCAGGCAACTCATCTGGAGCTCAGCATACACCAGCTAACAACCAGATACCAGTGATTAAGTGATTTCCCATGCCGAGCATTAATAGCTCAAATGATAATAGGCAGTCAAGTGGTTGCACAATAACTTCTTGTGAAATGGTAACTGTACTGTAGATGCTAGCCTTTGATATTTGCGCCTGTAGGTAATGCATAGATATGAATTTCTGCTGGCTTGTGTGTAGATATTTCACTGCTTAGTTATCTTGTCCCATGTTGATACTGTTGTCATTTTCTCTTTACTACACTGCTACTCTGCTTATGAGTTACTGTAGTTAATGTTCTTTATTAATGTGTTATTATATATTTACTGTAGAACTAGTTATTTTTGCTGTAATTTTACTTTCACTATATTGGCGGGGCCACCCTATCCTGCAAAAATAAAATTACAGCAACAATGTTTCTATTTGCCTTCACTTATTGCCAGCTGGTTCTTCCTTTGACTCATAGCTGGAACACTCTCACTTGAGCCTGTGACAAACACACACAGGCAGAGAGAGATAAACCCACACCTACACTTTCCACCTTTCTTAAAGGTAGTGAGTTTTTATGCCACGGTACCTTAAGCAACTGGATTTATAGCAGGATATGAATAACAGGGATGCATGAGAACTGACACATTCAGTCTTCTGGGTTTGCTATTTTCTGTTATTTTCTATTAAAGTAATTTGGATATGTATTCATGAAAAGAGTATAAGCAATTTGCTGTCTTTTTTCCCTTGCATACTATACAAACACAGGATTGATTTACATGAACCTGCTTTTTGTTCTTGATTAAGTTATATCAGCAATGTAATGCATTTAAAATGAGCTGTCGCAATAATGCTGTTATGCGAAAAGTATTTGATTAATAATATGTTGGGAATAATTTGCATTTCTTTACAGCTATAATGGAATTTAAGAGATGTTCTTTTAATAATATGTATGATGTTTTTGGGCACTTTATCATTGGCACAACTTTTCAAACATTGTACTTTATGGGGAATGTGGTAATATACCTTTAATTAAATTGTATTTATGAACTATGTTTCTATTGGCTCAACACCTCCTGATGACACACCAGTATGTGCGAAACTGGTAGAGGGTTAGTCAATTGGTGGTTGTTTTTTGGCATCCTGTATTTTTGACAATAAATATCTGATTTTTAGAGTGACCTTGGAGTGATGCTGATACTTGCTTTTGCCATTCATTGTACACAGCATATTGTTCTCTGCCCCAATACTTGCATGGATAAACAAATAATGTACATAGAAAAATGTGTAAAGCCATTATTGTTTTTCTTTTTATTGATATGTTTGTGCCCCTCCTTCATGCAGGGCTGACAGGCACCTCCAACCCCTCCCTCTGAGGGTCTCTCTTTCTCTGGCCCTGGCATCCTCACACCAGTCTCTACACCAGTCCTTCCCTGGAAGGTCCCCCATGGGTTGACCCCCCATGGCAGGGCCAAGGGCAAGGATCATCGACCCCCCCGGAAATCAACATCTAGACTCCGGGGGGCTGGTACGGGCACAGCTGGGCCATCATGAAGGCTGCCAGCTCCATTTTCCATTTTTCTTCCCGTCCCCTTGCTGTGGTCGCACATGCACATGTGGAGGCATGCACACACAGTTATCCATGGCATTCTCCCTATTCTAGCCGCTCACCATCTGCACTACCCTTGGGCCTCGACCCAGGGGAAGTCCTGCAGCAGGAGTGACTGAGACCCTCCCCCAGGAGCGGAGAGCTGCCCTATGGCTGCTCAATCCAACTCCAGCCCCCCCCAGGCCAAGCCCCAGTGACCCTTGCTTACTTCTGAACCCAGGTCGCTGGCATAGCATAAGGTGTGGATTCCAGCACCTTAACCCTCAGTGCCACTGGGCCAGCAAGTAAAGCCATTATTAAAACTCTGACTTCTGAATGCTGTACAAATGCTGAATGCTGTTTGCAGTCAGTGTTTGTTTTCCAGGTTTCATTTATTTACATTTGTCTTCTACTTCCAAGCACAATAAACAAAATCAAACACCAAAACTAGATTATAAATAAAGTCCTTGGTTAGCATTCTCGGTCTAGCACCGATGGAGCTGAGACGCAGCAGTCTGGAGGTCTGCATAGAAAGGCTATAAGGTTAAGGCATGAGGGAAAACAGTGCAAGGTAATCTTTTAAATTTAAAAGGTGTCAGCCAGCAAAGAAAGCTTCATCTCTGTATCGGGAAGGACTGTTCAGTTTCAGGAAGGATGTAAAAGCACCAGGTGGGGTTTTCAGGGCAATACTAGCTGCTTGTTTGCTGTTTTGCTTTTATTTTCCAGGTAAAAGGACAAAGAAGTAGTTGAGCAACATCATGATGGAAGTTGGGTATTGGGTGGGAAGTGAATTTAGCTCTTTGAAACACAGAAGACACTAACCTAAGTTTCTGCTTAAGGTAAGGAGGTTGCTCTCCCTCGTTCACTCTCACCTGGTCAGGGGGCTGTGCAGCAGGCAGAAGACCAAATAGGGGCTCTGCATTATTTATTTATTACTTATTTAGTTTTTGTTGACCGGGTAAGTGCACTAGACAAATCCTGCCTATTTTCAGGCACGACCCGGAGGAAGGGAAAACAGATGAATGCCAACTGACCTTGAACCAGATTAAGCTGTTGGTGGTATTTTTAGTGAATAAGGGAAATTTGGCCAGGACACCGGGGAAATCCCCCTACTCTGTGGAGGGGGAACCTTTGGTGGACGGACCCAAGATGGCCACTTCTGCTCTGACTTTGGAGGAGATGGAGGTAACTGGGACAGGGGAGCGGGCCTCCTCCCCCGCTCCCATTGAACCTGAGGCTGTGGATTTACTTGTTGCTGACCAGGAAGCTTCTTTGCCTATGGAGTTTTTTGACACGGTTGATGCAGCGCTTGAGGATGCACTTAAGGTACCTACACAGTGCACTTTATTGAAGGAATCGAGTTCTGCACTTACTGAGAAGGAACGTTAGCTGAATGAAGTGCAGGATGCAGCTGAACGCTGCTCACGTCGTAAGGCTCAGCTTCAGTCTGAAATTGCTGCTTTGCGTGCTGGTTCGACTGTTGTGGCCACATCGACCTCCCTTACTTCCGGGTCACGGCATTGTGATGTGAGTGTTGGTGCGCAGCAGAGCGTTCCTGCCTCTCAGGTACAGTCTAGCCTGGCTCCTACACTTTGGACCGATCCTGCCTGTTTTCCTGACCAAAACTCGGATTCTGGTAGTCGGGAGGATGATGCGACTACATCACACGGCTTGGTTGTTGCAGCGGCGACATTTTTGACTAAACGGATGGGTATGACTTCCATTATTAAACAGAGCGAGGTTGTGTGTACCTAAACTGGTGTTTCTACCGAGATGGGGAGTACCTTGCTTGTGGGAAAGGGAACTGTTGGACTTGGCCCTGCTTCACCTTTACCGGTATCTGACTTACATCTTTCTCCTGCTATTCAGTGTTCTCCTGCTGCACAGAGCTTAGATCCCTCTTTGCCTCATAATGACTCTTCCTGTTGGTCTCCTGAAAGAGCGATAGCTGCAGCAGGGTGGTTGCCTAGCTCTAATGGTACCTGGGTGCCGGATCCAGCAGATGCAGCTGTACAACGCTACCACTCATCTGCTAGTCACTCAGTGGCTCATGTACTTTATCTAGTACTGACTCTGTGCCTGCTACTTCTCAACAGTCTGTTTCTATTCCATCTGTTTCTGTGGTTACTACTCCAGCTGTCTCTTTATCTACTTCTGGTGTTGTTCCTCAAATAGCTGTTTCTGTCCCTGTGCAGGAAAACAAAGGTCACCCCCCCATTTAAACTTTCTGATTTGTTTTCTAACAAGGGTGAACCTGCACCTCGTAGGAATGGTGTACGTTTGATTTATAACGGGGGTTTGGAGGATTTACCTGATAGACTCTATATTGCCAAAGTTATGCTAAAAGGGGTCTATGAAGTTTTTGTCTGCTGATATTTATGCACTGCTTCATTTGGGTAATTCTAACTACGATGTTAGTTTCAAAACCCCTTCAGGTTTGGAGCGTTTTTGGTCTCTTTTCCAGATGGTTAAGAATTCTCCACTCTGGATACCTTTTTACTGTGCCCTTACCAAACCGTCTGTTAAGTTAATTACGATCATGTTCCGTAATGAAGGAGTACATATTGAAGATATCCTTTTCTGGCTGAGTAGAAGATGTGAAGTACTAGATAAACCTGTACCGATTCTTGATAGTGAACAAATTTGGAATGGGGGTTGGAAAATTAGGGTAAAGCTTTTTGCTTCAAATAATGGCCCTCAACATTTGCCTAATAGTTTTTTTGGGGGGAAGGACAGAGGGAGTTTATTTTATGTTGGTCAGCCAAAATCCTGTTTTAAATGTGGTTCTAGGACTCATCTCAATACAGCCTGTGACACTCCTCGCTGTTCCCATTGTTTTGAATTTGGACATTTGGCTGCCACGTGCCTTAACCTGTTTAAATGCAATTTATGTGAACAGACCGGACATGGCTATGCTAAATGTCCTTGGGCATCCCATAATAGGGATGATTGCCCTTCACATGAAGGCTTGATTGTAGGAGCTCCACATGCTGAATCTGACCCTGTCCCTCCCCCTATTGGTGGAGATTCACTTCCGACTTCACCATTACCTAATGCATCTTCTTTAACAGTTCCAGACATGGGTTCAAGCTGCTTTGCCAGCTGCCAGGACCCCGCATTCCTCAGTAGTTCCTGGGGTTGTCTCATTCCCTGTCGCCTCTGATTTATCTCTGTGTGGCAGGTCGGAGGATCCAGAGATGCCTCCTCCTCTGTCACCAGTGTTGCCTTTTAAAAAGGTCATTGCTAAAAAACGTCACAGATCGGGGAAACCTGTTCCTGCTCAGCGGTACCTGTGGCCTCTACTAGTGGAGTTGTTTCTGAATCTTGAAACTAAGTAACAGCTTTGCTGTTTTGGGGTCGAAGGATGAATCTGATGGTGAAGACTCAGATCTTTCTTCCAGAGCTTCTGTGATTACTGACGCTTTTTTGGAAGGTGATGATGGTGAAGTAACACAGGTGGAGGGTCTACCTAGACGCTCTCAGCGTAGACGTGTTTCTAAAGTCTCATGAGGCTAGTATGATCCTTAAATATTGTTCTCCCTTCTTTGTTTTCTTATTATGGCTTCTTTGACATGTACTACTATTAATGTTAATAGTATTAAGAGTCACAGGAAGATGGTTACTACTATGTCCTGTTTACATGGCTTACACAGTGATGTGATTTGTCTTCAGGATACGCGTTTAAAATCTCTTTGTGAAGTACAACGCTCACGTAACCTATGGTCTTCGGGGGTGTCTTTCTGGTCAAATGGGGAATCCCCTTGTGACGGGGTTGGGGTACTTTTTGCCAATCCAGAATTGAAAGTATCAAGGATGGTTGACATTTCTCTGGGACGAGCATTGTTGCTTGATCTTAATTTTGGAAGGGAAAGATTTCGATTAATTAATATTTACGCTCCACAGACCAAGGCACTCCGTGTTGCACTATTACAAGACATTCAACCCTATTTGTATTCCTCTCACTTACTAGTTTGGGCTGGAGATTTTAATTGTGCTCTTAGTACTAGGGATAGAGGTATGAAGATGTCCAAATTGTTTTGTGATTCTCATAAATTAATGCAGATATTAGATACTGCCCAGCTCAAAGTTGCATATCGTAGTGTATATTCTGAGGGTGGTAAGACGTTTTTTAAGAATACATTATCCACCAGGATAGATTTTATTTTTCTTTCTGTTGTTTTACAAGTTAATAAGGTGGATTTACGGGTATGGGAATTTTCTGACCATAAACCTCTTACTGTTTGCTTGCGTGGGAAGGTATTCCAAGATGTAAAGAATGTATGGAGGTTGAATTCCTCCTTATTGAGTGAGGAACCTCTTCAACAATCTTGGAAGTTAGAATTACAGGCTAGGCTTTCTGTCTTTGACTTTTATGAAGATGCTGCTTCTTGGTGGGACGATTCTAAGACGGACTGGAAGACTTTCAGACTTACTCTACTTTCAAAGCACATAAAGTATCTGGAATACTTATGTCATAGAGCACAGTTACAGAAATAGATCTCTTTGACGGACACTGAGGGGTGTGACTATAGTACTCAAATTAGAAATGTTAAAAATTGTATGATAGAATATAGGTATGATAGGTCAAAGTCTTTAGACCATGAACATCGATTTGGTCTGAAATTGCACAAAGGTGCCTTAGATCCCTTTCAAGATTGCAAAGACAGAGTTGGTAAATGTTTCATTTCAGAATTACAAAATGAATCTGGTGACTTGGTTAAGACTCCTTCGGCTCTACTTGAGATAGTTGGACATTATTTAGAATCTTTATATCAGAAGGATGATGGGGTTCAGTGTGGATTGATAGATTTTGATGGATTACAAATACCACAATTATCTGCTGCTGATGGTCAGCAGCTGTTGAGAGCTATTTCTGAATCTGAGGTTAAGGATGCTATTTTCTCATTGAATGTAGATTCTTTGCTGGGTACGGATGGGTTTGGAGCGGATTTCTACCGGACCTTTCATGCGGATTTGGTTCCAATATTGACTGTGGTGTTTTCCCAAATGTTGTCTACTTCTCGATTGGCTCCCTCAATGAATCAAGTGTTGGTGGTTTTACTGTATAAAAAAGGTCTGAAAGTGGACTTGAGTAATTGGAGAACATTGAGTTTATTGAATACAGATTAAAACATTTTGAGTAAAATTTTTTTGCGTAGATTGTCTGTTCTTGTGGATAGCTTGATAAGTCCCTATCAGACGTGTTCCATACCTGGTAGGACCCAAAATGATAATTTATTATTGTTACGAGAACTTTTCTCTGCATCTCCATTAGGTTCACTGGAAGGGTATTTACTTAGTCTTGACCAAGAAAAAGCTTTTGATCGAGTTTCTCATGAGTTTTTGTTTTCTGTCTTACGTGCGTATGGTTTGCCACAAGGTTTTATTGATTGGATATGGTTATTGTATCATTCCGCTTCCCTTCTACCAAATGTGAATGAATGGATTGGTACTCCAGTAGCGGTACGGAGAGGGGTTCGATAGGGATGCCCCTTGAGTCCGGTCCTGTATGTGTTTTTTATTGATGTGTTACTTCGTCTGATTAGTGTTCATGATGGTCTGGCAGGAGTAAGTATTGCAGACAGAGTTGTGCCTATCAAGGTCCTTGCATATGCTGATGACTTAGTTATTTGTCTTTCAAAGGTTAAGGAAGGTCCTATATTGAGTAATGTGCTGAATCTATTTTCTAGTGTTTCTGGTTCAAAGATTAATTATGAGAAAAGTAGGGGTTTTCCCTTTGGTACCTCTAGTATCCCGGACACCGGTCTCCTTGCTGATGTTTTAATCTCTAAAGCTCTGATACCTATCTTAGGAATAGAATTTGGTGATGGTGACATGTCATATACCAATTGGTCTCATAAATGTGTATAGCTCAATCAAGGGTAGCGAGTTGGAAGGGTAAACAAATCGCTAAACGGAAACGGGTGTTGCTTATTAAAACCTTGTTGTTACCTATTTTTTTGTATATTAGTTATGTGTTTCCACCTCCGATGTCTCTTTTTACTTCCCTATATAGTGTTTTTCCAGGCCTTTTGGGAAGTAGACTGAATCCCATTAAAGAGGCTTCACTATAGGAATATTCAACAAGGTGGGGTTGGTATGGTTCATCCTGTGACCTTTTACTTAGTGTTTTTTTTCTTACAATTTTAGTCCTCTACTTAGACCTGGTATGAAGGTTTGGTTTCCTTTAGTTCGATTATGGTTTTTGGTTGGAATGCCTCTGTGGAAGCAGGGCAAGTCGATTTCTTTGCTCGACTTCCCCTGTTTCCCAGGTATACATGGAACCTTTCAAATCTTTATTGAAATGAAGATCACTGTTTCTTGTTTGGAAATGAAGACTAGGAAGCAGTTGTATGATTCCATTGTTTTATCTGATTTCTCTGATATTTTGACCTTTCCGGATTGTCCTCCCCAGTCTCAAGATAGAGTTTTATTGTTACTCTCCGGTAAACGGTTACCTGACTATATATGGGATAGTGTTTGGTTGGGTTCCTATGGCAGATTACCAGTGGGTAACACGCACAAACATAAACAGCTTAGTGAGAGGCGATGTACCTGTGAGTCATGTGGATCATTGTTAGAAACGCAGGAACATCTTTTTTTGGATTGTCCATATATTAAATT
Source organism: Neoceratodus forsteri (assembly GCA_016271365.2). Classification (NCBI taxonomy): domain Eukaryota; kingdom Metazoa; phylum Chordata; order Ceratodontiformes; family Ceratodontidae; genus Neoceratodus; species Neoceratodus forsteri. The sequence continues at coordinate 1,526,179,945 of CM057455.1, forward strand.
ATTTTGGGTTTTGTTAGCTACTCACTGGAATGAGCCTCTCTTTCAGTCATTTTCTTATAGAACTCTAATGTATGGTACAAATGGGGGTGAATGGTCCGTGTATCCTGCTGACACTTTACTGTTGGTTTTTTTTGTCATTCGTTTTTATATTTGGCAATCCAGATGTTATTGGTCCACTCAACAACGTATGGTTTCATTTGAGGAGCTTCTTTTCAATATTAAGTCTACTTTATGGAAGATTTATGAATCTGATATGACTGTCTATGGCCATGTTAAATGTTCCTCTTTATGGTTGCATTGTGAAAAATGGCTGACATGAGTTCATTTTTTTCAGTTTCTTCTGTTTAGTTTGGTTATTTTGTGCTCTGTTTTTGTATGTATTGGTTTATGTATTTTGTATTCCTTGCTTGTCTGGAGTCCTCTTTTCAATAAAAATTCCCCTACTCTTTTCAATAAGGGCCATGGGATCTTTAACATCTACCTGAACTACCATCAATCCAGGCAGATGGGACCTCAGTTTAACGTCTCATCCAAAAGACAGCACCTCAGAAGTGTAGCACCCCTCTCATGCTGCATTACAGTGTCAGTACTGGGATAGTAACCCAACTGCCAGATGTGGGAACTGAACCCACAGCCCTCTGATCTCCCGGCCTTAGAGGTGAGTGTGCTACCTACTGAGCCACTGACACTGACATTAAGACCAGGAAGCCAGAAAAGGATTTAAAAATCCCTCAAAAATTCTGTGTTGTGTGCATTCTCAGTCAAGAGGTCCACATAGAAAGACTGTAAGGACAAGGCACAAGAGAAAACAGCACAAGGTAATCTTTTAAGTTAATAAAGGTGCCAGTCAACAAAGAAAGCAGTGTCTCAACATCGGGAGGGACTGTTCAGTTTTGGAAAAGAATTAAAAGTATTTGGGGGGATTCTTGTTTTGCTTTTTTTTCCTCAACTTTGTTTATGCGCCCCTGCTATGGGCCAGGCTGGGAGCTCCTTCCACTTCATGCCAAGCACCCTTTGTGCCATCCTGCCTGAAATCCCACCACCAAGCTTACTGGAGCCATTGTGCCTTCCACCACTTACCGCTGTGCTGCCCCCTGACTTTTCCCCAGAGCTGGGTATGCCCACCACTTGGCTTTTCCTCCCCATAGACATCTGGCCAACCATGGTTGTGGGGCATAGACGGTGGTATTTCTGGAGGCCGGCAGCTTGGATCTGATGTCAGACATGGTGGGCAGGCTGGTGCTTCATCCTCCAGGACCTGTGCCTCAGTTTTTCCTGTTTTCTTCCTGAGACCCTACCCAGAGGATGCTGGCATGAAGGACAGACATCCAGGCTATAGATGTGCCAATGCATGTCTCAGCCAAGTGCCTGATGGCACCTTCCCCTCCCCACACACCACTGACCTATATTGCCATCTGTGCTTCCACTGTCAATGATAATGGTGATGTGACAGCCCCCCCCTTCAGAAGAGAAGAATGTTCTATGGGATGATTGAACCCACCCTGGCTGGTGCCCTACAACCCAGGCCCATTCCCGAACCTGGCTTGCCAGAGTCACAGGCAGTAGCACTACCGCTGCACCATTGGGACAGCCTTGCTTTTGTTTTCCAGGTAAAAGGACATAGAAGTAGTTGGGCAACATTGGAAGTGAAGTTGTGCATTTGGTGGGGAGTTAATCTCACTATCTGAAACACAAAAGAAACTAACCTGAATTTCAACTCAAGTTAAGGAACTTGCTCCATCTCTCTTTTTCTATCTCGCCAAGTTGGGAGGGCAAGCAGTAGGTGGAGAACCAATCAGGGGTTTCTGCAGGTAGTTCCCCTAAGAGGGGGTCCCAAAGGAAGGATAAAAGGTAAGTCTCCTAATGTGTCCCACACATGTTCATGTCCCAACACATGAGCAAAACAGCACAAGAGTGGAATAGCTGTAAGACTGGCATCTTAGGTGTCAGCAGGCATCCAAAGGAGGCAGTAGGGAACTCTGCCAGTGACTAAGGTAAGATACCTGTTCACTCCTGTTGTAACATTCACTGCAGGGTTGGAGGGAGCTAAATATAGGCCATAACTGGGAATACAGGCAACACCCTATCTAGGGTAGAATTACAAACTGATTAAGGGTAGAGCAGCGAAAAATTAAAACCACCCAATCTAGGATGGAGTACAAAGTGTTGGGGGTAAGAAAGGGGAAACTGCAAACACCCTATCTAGGGTAAGGGTGAAAAAGGGGGAAGTTAGAAAAGTCTAAATAAAAGCTCAAGGGGAAAAGGAATTAGTATTCTACCTAGGATAGATTAACAAGGGGTAATCCTAACAAAAACAGGGAACTCAGGAAACTCTAGCTGGGGTAAAGGTATAAATTTTATCTCCTGTTAGAAAGGGAGTGAATTTGGAAATGCTGGGAGTGGTGCAGTGCAGTGGCTGTATAGTGGCAGTGATCAGGGAGACATTCTGGAGCCTGAGGTGCAGCCCATCTATGTGCACCTGTCTGGGCTGAGGGGGTAGGTCTCTAGGTTCTGGGCTTTATTGGACAGGATTTGGAGGACATCTTCTTCCAACCAGGGGCAACCATGTCCATCACTGCTGCCCCAGAGGGTGTCTAGAAAAAGGGTCAGCTGAACTGTGGTGGGCTCCTGGAGGTTGGGGGTGGGGTAAAGGAACACTTTCCTCAGCCAGTACCACTATAGAACTGTTTTGCACCCTGGCAGGATGGGACTGCTGAAATGAGGCATCAATGGTAGTGTCAAGGAAGGATGTGGGGGTCCTTCAGAGCAGAGGCAGGAAGAGGACCCCAACAGAAGAGGAAGCAACTTCTGGTGGGGGACTTAAATTGTCAGGCTGGCAGTTTTGGGAACACCACAGGAGGGAACGGGAGAGGTGAAGTGAGGTGAGGTGAGATGAGGTAAGTTGAGGTGAGTGGGGTTATGGCATGGAAGCTTTGGAAGTAGATCCTCAGACTCTCTAGGGTGGAGGAGCAGGAGGGAGAGATGATGTCACTGTCTATCTGGCAGGATAGGTTTAGGGAGCTGGGAGGGGCCTGAAGCAGGTAGCACACATGGTGGCCTTCACTGAGGAGCTATCTGTGCAAGGCTGGGGGAGGAGAGGAAGCAGTGCACTGCAATCTTCAACAACTGGTTGAAGGAATGGTACAGGCATGAGGTGTTTGTCTACATAGGGGACTGGGGTCCTACCTGGAGTGATAAAGTCCTATGGAAATGGCATGGCCTCCATCCATCCAGGAGGAGAATGGCAGTCCTTGGTGGAAGGTTTAAATGCTACTTCAGTGGACATTTAAACTAGCCACAGGGAAAGCAGAAGAAATTAGGGAGGCAGTGAATGTCACCCCCCCCCCCAGATAATGGAGCAGCAGTGAAGAAAAGCCCAGGGCAAGTAAATTCCCCAATGGTAGTGGGAATAGAGGCAAGTGGGGAAGAGACTAAGCAGTTGAGAGGTGGATCACAGACTGAGAAAATTATTAGGGAGGGTGTGAGAGAGGGTCAAAAAGGGAAGGACAGTAACAGTGACAAGAGAATGGTGAAGTATGGACTCAGGAAGGGAGGACAAAGTAGTGGTAAGGAGGGACAAAAGGTGTAGAGAGCCATGTGCACCAATGCAAGGATTGCTAAATTCTTGACCATGAGGCTACCACTGCAGAGGTGGACCTCTACCTGGTGACCATAACAGAATCATGGTGCACAGACAACCACAGCTGGGAGGTGGCCATACCAGCTTACAGCACGTTTCAGAAAGAAAAGCGGGAAGGAAAGAGGGGTTACTTTATATGTAATTGAAGTGAAAAAGGTCAAGTAAATACAAGGACATAGCAGGAGAAAAGAGAGGCTAGAGGTTTTTTGGGTTGGATTATAGATAGGATCCAAGGCCTTTATACAAGTAGGAGTGGAGTACAGGCCACCAGCACTTTGGGAGAAACTGGACAGGGTTCTGGGGGAGGTCATAGACAAAATGGCAAGAAAAGATGAAGTGGTAATCATGGGTGACTTTAATATGCTAGATATGGACTGGAACATCTTGGCTGCAGCTATAGCTACAGCTAGGAGCGGGATCATCCTAGACACCCTGCGAGGGGCGTTTCTCTGGCAGCCGGTTACAGATACTGTACCGCTAGCAATGGGGCAGCACTGGATCTGGCAATTATGAACAGGGACAGCACTGCAGACATCACAATGGGTGGCCCCTGGCTACTATCAATCATTGTATAGTGTGGCCTGGCTGGACATCAGGAGAGCAGTTTTTAAAGAAATGGAAGACCACCTCAGAAAATACCTTGAGTGAGGAATAGCTGGGGGGGTGGAGGCACAATAGAATAGAATAAAAAAGGGATTAACTAAGGTATAAGCACACTGTTTAAAGGTAATAAACAACAGAAAGAGGAGTAAAAGGTCACTGTGGTTCTCAAAGAAGGTGTCTAAGGTGATAAGGGTAAAACTAAAGGCTTTCAGGAAGTATAAGGTGACCAAAACAGGGATGGAGATGGAGGTATATCTAGAAAAACAAAGGGATGTAGGAAAAAGGGTAAGAACAGCAAAGGATCAAACTAAGGAAAGGATCACCCAGTAGGTCAAGTAGGGAGACATGACTTTCTTCAGGTACATGAGTGAAAAGAGGAAAGCAAGGGGTGGTATAATGAAAATCAGGAGCTCAGGATGCGGGAACTGTGCAGAAAAGGGCTGATAAAAAGCTAACATTTTAAACAATTACTTCTGCTGTTTCTTCACAGCGCAAGGGTGGGGCCAACATGCATAAACAGGAACTGGGGGGAGTGGACACAAGTCCATTTATGGAAGAGAGAATCCACATGGGGTTGGAAGCCTTAAAGGAAAACAAAACGATGGGGTCAAACAGGATCCACACAAGGGTACTCAGGGAACAGTGCACAGTGCTAACTGCCCTATGGCTACATTATTTGGCACCTCATTGAAGACAGGAGTGGTACCAGAGGATTGGAGAAGGGCCGATGTCATCCCTCTGCACAAGAGCAACAAGTAGGGAGAAGACAAGCAGCTACAGTTCAGAACAAATACATTTGTTCAGTGTTCACAGAAGAAAGAGATGGGAAGGGGCCATAAGAACGTAACAGGAGCTTCAGAGGGAGGAAGGTATACACTCATCCATTTTCAGATAAGAGAGTCCTGAATGGACTTGCAAATCTTAAAGTGGACAAAGCAATTGGGCCAGAAGGGGTCCACCCAAGGGTATTGGGGAGCTCAGGGAGTTACCGTGTGCACCTCTGATGGCCCTGTTTAACAGCTCATTAGAAATAGGAGTGGTTCCAGAGGACTGGAAGAGGGCAGATGGAGTCCCACTTCACAGAACTGGTAGCAGGGAAGAGGCTGGCAATTATAGGCCAGTCAACCCGACATCGGTGGTGGGAAAGTTAATGGAATGGTTGCTGAAAGAAAGGATTTTGGAATATCATGACTCCAATGGGTTACAAGACCTGAGGCAGAAGGGATTCATGGGGAGGTCATATCAAACAAATCTGTTAGAATTATTTGACTGGGTGACCAGGGAACTAGATCAGGGTGGAACAGTGGGCATAGCCTACCTAGATTTCAGGGCACAGGATCATAATGTTGCAAGGCATTATGCCTCATGGTAAAATTGCTCTGCCAATACAGTGCGATTTCTGCCATGAGGCATGTCTTTTTTCTGTGAGGGCTATGCCCCCCACACACCGTTACAGGGGGATGCGCCCCCAGAACCCCCCACTAAAGATTCTCAACTTGAGGGGGGTTCAACTCAGGGAGCATACAAAAGAGTAATAAATAAAAGATTCTGGGACCGGGAATCAAACCCGGTCCCAGACGCATCGCCGGGGCTCCTGCTGCTGTGGCTCAGTCCTGTGAGCCACAGCAGCTGCTCAGCACACCCTACTCCCAGCAGAGGTCATATCTTCTGCCTGGGAAAGCGCTACTGGTGCAATACCACGTACAGCAGTATATGCGGTATTACACCATTAGTGGTTACAGGCTACGCTGTAGCAGTTTAGCCATAATGTCATACGTTATTAAGCGTGCGACATTAGGAGATTTCAGTAAGGCATTTGACACTGTTCCACACAGGAGATAAGTAAGCGAGATGGGTAGCTTAGGATTGGGTCAAAAGGTGGTAAACTAGGTAAGAAACTGGTTAAGGAATAGGTGGCAGAGGGTGGAGGTAAACAAAGTTTACTCAGAGGAAGGAAGGGTGACCGGGGAAGGGGGTGCCTCAGAGATCAGTGCTGGGACCAGTCCTCTTTAATGTCATTATAAGTGACAATGCAGAGGAGCTAAAAGGAAAGGTCTGCTTCTTTGTGGATGACACCAACCTCTGCAACAGGGTAGACACTCCACAGGGGTTGGAAAGGATGAGCAGCTACCTGAGAAAACTCAAGGAGGGGTTAAGGTATGCCAGCTGGGCTTCAATGCAAAAACTTGAAATATAATGGACTTGGGACACAAAAACCCAGAGGTGGGGTACACAATTGGGGGCTGGTACTAATGACCACCAAGCAGGAAAAAGACCTGGTGGTGATCATATCGGATGACCCAAAGGTGGCAGGCTCTTAGACATCCATGACTATGAAGTACGTTAGCTTCTGCTAGCTTGGCCAGACTCTTATCAATGCAGGCCATTGGCCATTGGGATGGTGAAATCTGTTTATACTCTATGGTCAACCTCAATTTACCTGTGGGTTTAACAGCCCTTCCCAGAAAAGCACAGGCTTTCCTGTACCACTTGTGATTAGCTAGGAAAGCGTAAGGGGTTGCTATATACAAACTGTCTTAGAATGAAGGGAGGTGTTACCCTTACACCCATTAATTCTTCTTTGCCGCAGTTTAGGATATCCACATATGCTCTCTCCTTGCTACTTGACATTCCCTTATTAGGGCTGTAGGGGTGGAGCTCTGCAGACCTCCTGCTTTGACAAAAAAAGGATTCCCATATGCCTTGTGAATGAACATGTTGAGGTGACAAAAATGTTCACCTCCAAGGAACAGTCCATGCGCTTGCACTACTTTTTTTGACATTTTTGGTGGTCTGTGACTGCTGAAATACATAACCTCCCATCACCAGACCCTCCCTGTCAGCACCCAGCACTCCCCTCCCAGAACATAATCGTGACACTGGGGGTGCCCAATCCTCCAATGTCCAAATCACGACATCCCCCACCTACCACTCCACTACCACGCATGTGCGGTTCTATTTTTTTATTACTTTTTTCATACTGTATCTTTAAAGTTTCCATCACCTACCACTATGCATAGACTAGCTGCTCCAGCAACAAACTAAATTTAACCCCTCAACTTTTCCCCTAAACTTTCGAACCTGCCCCATTAAATCATTATCAGCCAGTCAGTCCGGTCTATCCCTCTGGTTGAGTCGACCTATTCAGTCTGCTGCTCCAAACTGCAGTCTGAAGCACTTCCCCTCCTTATAGTGTAGCTCCTGCTCTTTTAAAAAAACCCAACCATGGGACTGGACTGCACAACCAGTAATCTCCCCCTCCCTCTTTCCTTTCTCCTCACAAAAAGGGCATCTGCTAAGCACATCACGATCGATCCACTGGGCAAGGGTCAGAGGTTAGAAAATCGGGAGGGTCACCTCACTAGTCATCACAACACCCAGCCCCCATGATCCAAGGAGGAAGAGAAGTTGGAACTGACAACTATAATAATCCCCAGTCAAGGGAGCTCTGGATTTCCCTCTTGTCCCCCGATGTTTGCTCCTTTGGGTCACTGGGGCCTATTCACAAAGGTGCGGAGTGGGCTATGCACTGCACAACTCAGGCGTGTAGTCTACTTCACACCTGCCCAGCCACTGTGCACATTCACAGTGCACATATGCTCCCCCCATGCACCCGATTACCTGACCGATCGTGGAGCTCTACATGAGGGTGGGCCTGGGGGCAGTGCAGGTTGGTGTGAGCCAGCACTCCATGTATTCACTATGGTGTGGAATGCTGTGTGAGGGGGCTGCTGGTTATGCATTTTCAGAGCAGCTATCAACCACCAGGGTCACTTATGTGCCCCCACGGGGAAGCTGCCGCTGGAAGTGGTGGACACGGTGGGGGCCAACGGCCCCCTCAATAAGGATGCCCCTGCCATTGGAGCACACCAGGAGGTCAGGAGGTGGTCAGCTGGGGCCCTTCCCCTCATCAGCATGGTTGGCACTCTGCATGCCAGCTGACAGCATGGCACCCCATGGGCGCAAGGGATCCACTGCAGGACCCTGCCAGGGAATCCAATTGGCTGCCTGCCTGGATCTGCCACTCAACACCTGCCTGCCCCCATGGACCAGCATATCAGGGGGGCGGGGCCATGTATGGGATCTGGGCGAGGTCGGTGTTTGTGAATGCGGCCCACATGTGGTTCTCCCAAGGGTGTGGAGCTGTGCGCCTGGATATGCGCCCATGGGATGCAGATTAGTGAATAGGGTCCATTGTCAGTAAGTTTTACATCAATTTACTTCAGGGGGTGAGCTATGAGGGTGTTTAACAGAAGTCATAATAAGTCCTAACCCTGAAGTGTTCTGCCTGTCCATGGTTGTCGGCTTTATGGCTAGCGGGTCCCCTGTGCTCAGATCCTTCAATAACATGCATGTGGATCATCCTGTAATAATATGCAGAGTTGAGCACTCCAGAAAAATAAAATCCCTGTTTGATTTCAATTCCATCCTCTACCAGCTATACATGGCTTGCAAGTACCAAGATATTATTTTTTACAGCTGCTCTTTCCTTTCTTAGTCACCTCCCATTGTACAGCTCTTCCCTAATTACTGTACTTGTTCACAACCCTCCTTTATTGTACTCTTCCTGTAGTATTTAGTAGATCTATGATCATTTTAAATCAACAGTACAATAGCATTGTCATAATAACTGAACCACCTGCACTTGAGATGTGTGCTACCTGCTCTTTAACTGAGTTCTGTGTGGTATGCTTACTGTATTCTCTTTTTTGATGATATTATTGTACTGAGTATGTCAACAGTGTTGGTGTGTTGTGTTATCTGTTGGCATGCCCTGCAACTCCCATGTCGCTCCTAAAAATAGGCATTCTATTTGTCTAGTGTACAGTACTTACCTTGCTACCAAAAACTAAATGAATATATTCTTTTATTAACTTTATTATTTAAACAAGGGTTTTGTTCTAGAGAATACATACAACAATATAACAACAATGAAACAGAGCTGCTGGTATAACTGTACACATGCAAGTAAACTGAACTTATGTCTGGCAGATAATGTTCTCATGGTGAACCACAAGGCATTTAAATTATGGCAAAGCCTGGGATCTTAATAAACAAGACAAACTGATAGTTTAACACTATGCAGAGCATGGCCATTATTTGACAAACCAAACAGAAACTGAAGATAGGGAAAACAAATTGTATGGAGCTGAAGCCAAGCAAATACCCCATGCCACAATTTTATACAGAATGCAATACAAAAGGCTTCACAAGAAAAAATAATAATAATATAAAAATGCAAGTACAGCAGTACTAGATTTTGGGCTAGGGGTGTGTGTGTGTATGTGTGTGTGTGTGTGTGTGTGTGTGTGTGTGTATATGGGGGGGATTTGTAATCTGCAAATTCATACTGGAGCTTGGCTGACACAGGAGAGTCTTGAGTCAATGGCTAGGAAGAAGAGATGAAGTTTCAATCCAAATTTGAAGATTATTAAATGGGGAGTCCACAAGGTGAAGCAAGACACAAAGCATGTTTCAGTTGGGGGGGGGGCAACTAAGTTAAAGACACACTTCCTCTACCCCAGTGGTAGGGAAGTGCTTCTCAATGTTAAGAAGAGGCAGAAGCTTACAGTTAGAGAAAGGAAGAATGTGAGATGGAGAGTAGGGTGTGATGGGGTCAGTAGGATAGGAGGGTACAAGATCATTGAGAATTTTAAAAATCAGTGGGGCAGTTTTTCACTGTTCTGTATACAAAAGTGGATGGGAAGTCATAGGTGTCCAAGGGTGGGTTTGTGGTAATGTGATCCCATCTACAACAGCAGGTGAGGAGACCTGAAGCAGACTTTTGGACAGGTTTGAGATTAATGAGAAGGAACCTGGGGAGACCATGCAGAAGGAGACCTCATAACTAGCAATTATCATTATTTTAACCCCAATTTTACAACATAGCCATATCTTTACAGCAACTCATGAATGAGACAGATGTCATTTTTGAAATCCTGGTTAAAATGTGGTTTTGTTTTTACATCCCAAAAGATGATTTTGTAGTCCCTGCACGAAATCACCTTTTTGGCAGGAGTTGAAAACTTTCTCTGCCTTTGTTCATGAGGTGATGTCATAAGAAGGCTCTGTTGATATTTGGCGTAAAAATATTAAAAATTAACAAAGTTATGAGCCTACAATGAATTTTGCAAACACAGACTCGTATGTTTGCTATATTCAATATTTTTAGCAATTTTCAACATAGCCATTTCTTTGCAGTACCTCATAAATGTGACAGCTGTCATTTTTTAGCTCCTACCCAAAATGTGTTTTACTATTCCTGAAGTTAATTTCACAGTCCCTGCACAAAATTACTTTTAAGCCAGGAGTTAAACATTTTCTCTACCCATCTTCATGAGGCAGGGTCATAACTAGCCTATATTGAAAATTTGGTGTAAAAATATTAGGAAACAAATTAACAATATTTTAACCCCCAATTTCCTCAGCTGCAGCCCTACCAGCTCTGACCAGAGTTTGTCTAACTGGGGAGAGTAAGTGGACTGTGGTACTTTTGCTGAGCCCTTTTTACTTACTTTTCACACAGAATGCACTGCAGTCATTGACCCAGTAGTACTTGGGAGTGGTCAGAATCCTGTAGGAAGGCATGGTTATGAATTCCCTTTTCACCCTGTTGCCTCTGGATGTGTTCCAAATAGCAAACCCACTACTGGAATAGAGGGGGCAAGCATTAGGAAAGGTGACATCTGCCACTATATACAAGATTAGTCTGGTCTTTAGCACTGTTTACTTTGTGCCAGGGTTATCCACCAGGACAAAGGAGGTTGCTTCCTGTAACACCTGTGAATGACCTCGTATCTAGGATAAGGTAGTTGCCCAGGGTAAAAAAAAGTTCATGGAGAAATAAAGGAATATCTTGGAGCTGTAACACATGTCCCCTTATTACCGGTTTCTAAAAAGGAATTTTTTCAGCTTTACTTTGGTAGCCATAACATCTTGGGTATAGTAGATTTTCCCTCATTAATATCTAGTACAAGTTAGAAGAGGGGGAGTCACCTTTCAGGTTTGTGTAAACCTTCCAAGTACATGTTTATGAAGATATTTCTTCACAAGGATGCCCATTTTCAGATGGAGAGGCTCAGCATTCCTCTCGAACACATATAGCATACATCATGAATATGTTGCTGTTAGCAAAACTTCAAAGCCTTAATGATTACTTTTTATTTCTCTGACAAGCATACTCCCGGCACAGTCTTTTTTTGTTGTTGTTGTTGGAGCTCAACATTTTATTTGGGCAGTTATTCATTTTTATGTTTTAATAAGTCTTTATTAAATGTTCCTTACACACAAACATAACTTGAAAGGTCAACAGTAAATTAGATAAATTAAGAACCTTTTAATCTAGGGCCAGCCCAGTGGCATGGAGGGCTATAGTGTTTACCCTCCTGTTACACTGGTGAAATGTGTTCAGGAATGAGCACAGGTTGCCAAGGGTTGGTGGGGTGGAAAAGAGTTGAATGTCCCAGGGACTACTTTTCTCTCCTTGGGCGGTGTCACTAGTTGATTCAGCCTTTGTCTACCACTGGGTGGAGGTCCAGGCAGTCAGAAGCTCAAAGGGAGGGGCCACGGTTCCACATGATGCGCACCCCTCCACACACACACATCCTGACATGCTGCCATGGCAAGGACATGAAAGGATGGCCCTACCCCTCCGGCCCCACCACAGAGGACAAGAAACTTGGTCTGGGTAGGTCCAGGGAGCTGGGTGCCAGCCTAAAGATGGTGGGGATAGCTGCAGGGGTTCTCCTGTGAAGTAAAAAGCTAGAAATAAAAAAGAACCTTTTAACCTATGAAAATCAATGCAGGGTTCAATGCATTAAACGTACTAATAGGAAAACATCAGAATCAATATGCAGAAAGTATATAAATTGGAGAGAAGAGGGTAAAATCACAGTTTTGTTTAATAGAATGTAACTGGTATATAGGGATATGTAGGGGCCCTGCCCTCCATCTGAGAATGATAGATTTGAAGGTGTTGGCAGCCTAGGATGGATTTGCTCAAATGGGTGGCTTATTAACAGTTGTGCACATACCTTTCCTGAAGCTCTAATGGGGGGTTGGGTGCTAATTGGGAACAGCTGCTGTGTTAACCTCTATAATGTGCTGCAAGAAGGGGCCCCCCACTCTGGCAAATCTATGAGGGGCATGGTTCAGCACATGACACATGTGCTCATATTGCAGCTTTAGCATGGCAGTTTTCCATTCCGTGAGACTGGAGGGCAGTCAGTTTGAGACTGTAGTAATGTTTGGCATTTTGCCTCCAATGCAGGTGGTAGAATCCAATGCTGGTATCCCTAAGTCTCACCAATTATAGCAGAAGTGCCACTAAGACCCATAGTCTGGGATCCTGTGGTAGGCTGACTCCTGTGATAATTTTACAGCATATGATGTTCTTGGACCAGAAAGATGAAAATTTTAGACAGAACCATAGGATGTGAGTCAGAGAGCCTGAGAACTCCTGGCATCTCCAGTACTGTGCAACGGGGAGTACCCCACCCCATCTTACATAGCAGCTCAGGGGTTCTGTACCATCTAAGCAGAATCTTTGTCTGCATGAGTTGATAATGGATATCTCAAAACCATTTGTGCTCCTGGCATAGGAGTTTCTTCTATGTCTCTTCTGGGATTGGGAGACCCAGCTCCTTCTCCCAGTCCATTCACTGTTTGTCTAATGAAGGGCACTGGGGTTCAAGGATTAGAGATGCAGCTAAGTAAAATTCCTTCCTCAAAGTGGTTGTGAAGTGGCCACTTGACGTTAGTATTCCGCTATGCGGAGTGCCCATTTTAAACCCTCACTTCACCACTTTGCATTGTAATTATGACTTTGCATTGTGCACTCTGCCTTATTCTGCTCTACGGTGGAGTGAGAATTCGCAGGCAGCCCACACACATCACATGGCTTATACAGTGTAAGTCACATGCTTCAGGCAGGCAGGCAGGCAGGAGGTTATGGGCAAAAACACTCTCCAACATGGGCTGGCTTACACATTTTGCAGGGGGTGTGACAAAAGGCTCTGCTCTGCGAATGGACTGGGGTTGGGAACATGTGATGAAGAGGGCTGCAGAGGTGATATATCCACAAATGAAGTTATTTTCCCCATTTTAAGTACTGGGGTTGATGTACCACTTGCACTAGACATACTGCACTGACCACCACTACCACCACTGCTACTCTGACCACTGCTGGACAAGATTTCTAAATCATAATCCTCCCCCTCATCATGCCTGTAGTAATCCTCTGGTGTCATTTCATCGCTACTGCAGGCATTCCTACTTGATCTTACACTCATGGAAGGGGATATCATGCTCAGTAAGGTTGATGACGAGGGTGAATGCCCCACTGTGGCATTAGCTTCCATCTGGTGCCGGGTCCACAGTGCCATGTGCTTGTTCTTAAGATGTGTATGCTGGCTCCCCATGCCCAGATGACTCCCCTTTTTACCTCGACTCACAAATGCATGGCAAGGCTGGCAGATTGTAACTGACTCATCATTTGCATCCTGGACAAAAAAAATCCCAAACAGGGGATTGTGATCCCTTACTTTTAACATGACTCTGATGCTGCTTATTGGACTCTGTTTTTTAACCCCTGAAATGGGGGCTGTGTTACATGATTTTTCAGACTGGACACACGTGGGCTCCAACTGACCACCATGACTACCTATGATTATTACTGGGTCATCATCATTATCATCAACAGGAACCGCTAAATCACAACTTTTTTGGAGGAGGAGGGGATTTAATGCCAACAGACCCAGATACAGCCACCTTGACTTTCTTTTTCTCCGGTTCCCAACAGGGGTCACTAACATCATTATCTTATTCATCAACATCATCCGCATCCACATTTTCAGCTTGCATGCTGTCATGTGGAGAACATGATCCAGCTACAGTATCATCATCATCATCATCACCCGATATTTTTACGCCACACTTTGAATCATTGGATGGCAAAGAATGACCTCAACAGCGCTGGAAGAAATGTGACATTGTGAGCTATTGTTGCCAGGATCAGAATCATGTTCAACTACAGTACCTTGGGGATGTTAATGGGAAGTATGACATCATCTACACTGTCAGTCACAGCTTTAAACTCAACTATATTTTTTGAAACAGTTAACTGGTCAGAAGTGGAACTTAAAGCAGCAATACTCATGCCAGCAGAAGTTGCACTAACACCACCAGCTGGGACAACATCATCTCCTCCAACTATGAGAGAAGCTACAGGTTGTGCTGTAAAAAACACTGATGGAGAAACCCCTTTACTGACATCAGCTATGCACTTCTGCATAGTACCACGCCCACAGACAGTCTTGCCACTGGTAGCAGTGCCATGACCAGAAACAGCTTTGCTTGCACATCTCTTTGCAGGCATTTTGGGGGCTCACCAAGAAAATTATAAACAAATTTAGATATCTGAACTTTCAGTCTGGGCCGGTGGATGTGAAGCCAAAAAAAACAACAACTGTGGCTTGCAGATGGAGTCTGGGCACTAAACAGATGCAAAAGCACAGACAGATTTAGACTGCACAGCGCAATCAAGAAGAGATGCAGATGCAAGTCACAAGAACACCTTAACCAGTGCTCACAAGTCACAATCCAATCTGGAAAAGAATATCTTTTGCCAGTTGGGGGGGTGGGTGCAGTGCACTGCAGTAACAGTCCAAACCAAGATACCACAAAGCAGTACAAAATCAAGCAGGTGTGGTGAATAGCAGGTTCACACTGCTGCAATTACTCTGTGGCACAATAAAATGTGTCTAATTTGATGGTACACATCACACACACACTACGTGTTAATGCATAGCAAATTGAAAACTTCAGTTAATATAACCAAATCTTTTAAACAAACTGAAATTATGCACTGCTGCACCACAACAAGCAGCAAAAAAATGTCAAGAATTACTGAAAATATTACTGCGTACATTAACAGTTACACAAGAAAAATAAAACCGAAACAGAAAGACTGCCTTTTTCTCCCAATGTTAACCTACTTCCATCATAGATACGCCCCTCCCCCAAAGCTCACTTCAAGTGTCTGTCAGTACACAGACTGAATGTTCTAAATTAACATTCAAAATCCACACACAAACAATAAACACTCGATGATATGAGCACAAGAGGGTTTCCAACAAGCAAAACAAATGGCTCAAAAAGTTTTTTTAACAGCTTTTAGAGGATTTGAATCCCAGAGCTCTCAGAGGAAACTGTCTCCATCTACCACTACACACACTACACAGAACTGAAGCTGTGCAGAACAATCTAGAGCCCATGTGACCTGCAGTCCCATGAATCACTGCAGAATTTGCCTTGGAGCTCAATAACAAGGTGAAGTGATGCGAAGTACATTGATTTCTATGTACTTCACATTAAAATTGGTGCAGAAGTAGTTGGGGGAAAGATAGAGTAATGTGAAGTAATTGTTATCAATGGACTTCACGTTCCTCATTATGACATGAAGTACTCCACTTCACGATGCAGATTACTATGCGGATTCTGCATTACTCCACGAATTTTGGTCACTTTGTCCACCTCTAGCAAGGTTATGGTTATAGATTTTGCCACTCAGCCTTGTTGGGGCTCTCATGCACTGCAAGATGATATTAGGAAGTAGAACACTTTTGCTGGCATTGTGTGTCTGTGACACTGCTCTGTATTTCCTGCCTGACTTGTAAATAGATCCAGAAGTCACTCTGAGGGAGACATAATTTATCCTAAATATTTTGGAAAGAAAGGCTCCTGAGGGGGTATGCAGTAAGTTTTCTACAATCAAGAGACCTTGTTGTTTGTATCTATCCCAATGGATGGGCTTGTGTTCAGCTGTGAGGTACGGGTTCGCCCACAGCAGCTCCAAAGAGCTTAAGTGAATACAGCACCAGCCATGTCCTTTGGTGAGGGTAGTTTAGGCCTCTGTGGAATCATAGTGTGGGAGATACAGTCCATGCCTCACCTTTCCCAGGAATACTCCAAGGGAGTGCAGCCTTCTGAGATTGACCCATGGAAAAAGTCATAAGGAGATATTGTGGTATTCTGGCTAAAGATAGCAGAGGGTCTGTCTTACACCCAGTGCTTGGTGATATGCCTACAGCTAATGGAGCTTCCATCCTCCTTACTGTTAGGGGCTCAGATTTCTGAACAGAGCATCTGGGAAAAACAAGAAGAGCTTCTCCTGCCTGAGGAAAGTTTTTTTTGGGATGCATATTGGAAGGTTGCTGAGACATAAAGGTGTAATGTTAAAGTCTACCATGTATTCTAGGTTTGGCATGACCTCCATCCCCAGGTAGGTTATGTGGGGAGACCACTTGATAGACCATTGTTGCACGTGACCCTCTGTACAAGTAAGCAATAAGACACGACAGGGTGTGCGTTAGACAGTTTAACACATGGCTAGGAGGCGTAGTGAGGCACGAGGCCAATGGCCGAGTGCGTCCCAGCCTCCTAGCCATGTGTTAAAATGTCTAACGCACACCCTGGAGTGGTTTATTGCGCTTATGAAATGGCCATCTTTCATTCAACTGCATTTGGTAGGTTAAATTTCCAATTTTAAGTAGGAAAAAACATGTATGTTTGTGTCACTTTTAATAAAATAGTTCCTCCGCCTAAGTGTGCTGTGTGTTTTTTTGTTTGCACTGAAGTAATTTTGCCCTACAAAGGCTTCTGTACTTTAGTAGGTCTGGTTGTCATAGCAATAGCTCCCTCCCATGCTGCTGGAGAGAAATAAGATACATTGCAGCTGTTTCTTTCTTTTTTTTTTATTAAAAAACAAAAACTCTAGTGAGAAGGTGGGCTGATAGAGAGATAGAGCGAGTGGGTGGGCTGGTACAGAGATTGCGGAGGTCTGGTAATAATAGCAGTACCCCCATGCTGCTTGTGGAGACAAATATGAGAAATTGTGCTGTTTGTTTCAAGACAGAGTGAGCAAGTGGGCTAATAGAGACAGCGACTGTGCGAGCTGGTACAGAGATCTCAAGTCGGCTGATAGAGACAGCTACTGGGCGGGTTGGTACAGAGATCGCGGTTGTTCCAGGTTTTTTTTGGTCAATGAAGGAGCATCTGGGTTGTTTGTTTCTTTTTCTGTTAAAATTAAAATAATTGATTTTAAAGAGCGAGCGGTCGGGCTGGTGAAGAGATCGTGGCTATTCCGTTTTTTTTTTAAATACATGACCGAGCGGGTGGGCTGAAATGGCTGTTCCTTTCATGCTGCATCCATGAGGAAATGGACAGATGGATTTAAAAAAAATCTGTTTACTGAAACACTGAGGCAAAGTGAAGAGGCGTCAGAGGTATTTATATTATTTTTAACAGTTCAGCTGGCACCACTTATGGCACAAACAAGATGGCTGATTTCAGATTTGCCAACATTCTAATTGGCATTTTACTAGGATCAGTGCCCAGAGGGCACTGCTGGTCCTTTTTCCTGTGCATTAGACAGAATATCACACAGGTATGGACCGATCAGCATGTCTAAATTCTGATACCCATTTCATAAGCATCATTAATCATGAGGACTGCTGTCTTCTCCCAATTAACCTTAGCCTGAGACCTGACTGAAGTAATTCAGTGTGTTTAAGATATGAGGCACAGGTCTCAAGGGGTGAGACACCGTCATTAGTAGATCTTCTGTACATGCAAGTGTTTTAAAGGGACACTGTCAACCATTTTACATTATACTTCTAGTTAAAAATCCTTATTTTGTGATTGCTTACCTTCTCTAAAATGCATTGATGTTTCTGGTTGTTTAATATATCTATTTCTTTTTTTTTTATTTACATTTTTTCCACCAACCTGGTTGCCGGCCACCCGCTACTCTCAACCGAGTCACGGACCGCCGGCTTCCACCCCAAATCGGCCTCTGTCCTCCGATACCCCGTGGGTTTACCCCCACGGGCGGGCCACGGGATGGAGGAGGGAACATCCCGCAGAGACCGTGAATCGGGTCGGAGACTTGCCTGGGGCTAATCGCCGGTGGGTTTATGGAGGGTGGCCGGCAACCGTCCTTTTTCCATTTTCTGGGAAGGCGGGACGCGCAATGACGCATGACGTCCTGCCCCGCCCAATGCTCTTTGAGCGCGGCAGCGTAGGTGTTCCCTAGCCTCGCTAAGGTCCGCATCACCCGGATGCTGCCCGAACCCTCCCCGGAGAAGGAGAGCAGTCAAAGGACACTCAATCCATCTCCCCGCCAGCCCTCCCGCGACTCGGGTCTGTTCCCAAACCCGGGTCGCCGGCGTCGCAAGCAGAAATCCCACCGCTGCACCGACGGGCCGGCAATATATCTATTTCTTAGTAGCAGTGAAATACATGCTAATGCTTTAATTATACTTAACCTTGTTTTGTTTCAAATCCTTGACCTACTTCTGTTGCATACTTCTTTAAATAGCAGCTGACACAATACTGGCAGGCAACCCATACAGTGGAGTTGCCTGCCCTAGGAGCTATCCTAGCCACATTTGGACATTTTTGGTGTAGTAATAAAAAATTATTTGATCCATAACACCAATGGCATCAGAGTATGCGGTCTATCCTGATACAGTCCTTGTTGATCATGCAGTGGGTCAACTTGCTGAACAGTGTCTGCCCAAGAGAATGTGGGAAGCTGCTGGTGGGCATATGAAGTGTCTGCCTGGAATCACAAACAGTATTCATCATGATTACATTGTCATTAGCAAACTCCAAAACCTTAACAGAACAATTACTTTTTAATTTCTCTGACATGCGTACTCCAAGCACAATTTTAAGAAAAAAAGAATAATTTGTGTAGTCACTACTACAGCAGTGTGTTAACGTTGCAGTTCTTATGCACTTAATTAGTTACTAGAGTCTTGTTAACATAAAAAAGGCTTTTTTTGCAGTTAGTTCTTTTCATTAAGATGCAAAGCACACAAGAAAAAAGAGCACACAAAGCTTCTAACCTTAACAAACTCAAAAAAGCATTCATAGATGTCAATAAGCAAAGACATAAAGTGGCAAGCAAACATAAGTAAGGTAGTAGACCCTTAAGCACATGAGAATATAACAAACCGTTCCCCCAGCCGGAGCTAAAATTAACCAATAGCTAGTCCCTCTGCATCACATTCCCATCATAGTGGCAGCTAACAAAATTGGATAAGGGGAAGAGGGAGAGAAGAGGAGAAAAGTAACAGGAAAGAGGGTTGAGATGAGCCCAGCCATGCCACCCAGAGACCATCCACTGGTAGGGCACATGCAGTAGCTTGGGATAATAATGGGGGGTAGGGAAAGGAAACCAAGTAAGTAGTGGAGGGTGGTGGCAGATAAGGGAAACATAGAAACAGAATTTGACAGCAGATAAGGGCCACTTGACCCGCATAGTCTGCCCATTTCCCTACCTACTGCATATACTACTGACCCTCAATGATCTGCGGCTCACCCTCACTTTCCTTTTGCTATGATTCCCTTGTGTCTATCATGCGCTTTCTTGAATTCCTGTACCATTTTTGCCCTCACCACCTCTGCAGGGAGGTTGTTCCATGCGTCCACTATCCTTTCAGTGAAAAAGTACTTTCTCATGTTGCCCCTGAGTCTTCCCCCTCTAGTCTCATATCATGACCCCTTGTTCTTAACATCTTTTTTTCTGAAAGATACTTCCCTCTTATACTATACCCTTGAGGTACTGGAAAGTCTCTATCACATCTCCTCTCTCTATCCTCACCTCCAGGGAATACATGTTGAGGTCTTCTAGTCTCTCCTCATAGAAAGAGAGGCAAGTAGGACCCTACTGGCAGTTCAGCTGTGTGGAACCCCCAAGTCCAAAGGGAAATGATTAGAAAGGAGCCCAGACATCCTCATATAAGGACGAGTCTTTGTAGAAAAATGTGATCTTCTTGAAAGCATTGCAAGATTCGGTATGGCATCAAGCTTCTGGGACAGAGAGTGCATATGCATAGATCTCCACCACTGTAAAAGGAGTCATTTAGCCTCTGAATTGCCCACTAGGAGCCGTCACCAGTGGGCATATGGAATATGGGTATTGGGAGGGTCCAGGCCCAGCAGATACAATCCTGGGAAAAGCACAGGGGGCACTTCAAGATCCTACTACAGCAATGGTGGATTTTACCCTACTGCTTACATATTGTAGGACAGGACCATAAAACATGCCCCATAGCCACCACATTGCTAGCACAAGCCCTGAATCAGCAACCCAAAGTGCTTTAGTTGGGCAGTAGTATGATACCAATGATGTAGAATCTTATTTTGAAAAAGGACACTCTGTGCAGGTCGCATGAGCTAACTTTCAGAGCTCGGACCATAGGGCAAGTGAAATAAAAAACTGCAAGGCTTGTTCGCATTTATCCTTGGCTTTGTGAGAGGGGCCTGGTACTTCCATCAAAACTGCCCAATATAGTCTGCCCACTCTACCCACTCTACCCCATTGAGTAGCACCCCAGAAAGTAAGTGGACCTGTAACTTAAGTGAGCCTGGAACCTGCGCTGACCACTGAGAAAGCCCTTCCTCTTCAGATAGCCAGTCACTGTGCTGTGCAGTTGCATATAGCTCCAGAAATCCTAATGTGGGAAGCCAAAGCATAGCTGCAAGGCACCAAAGGTATTTACACTTGCCGTCTTTGGATGCAAAAGATCCCAAACCCAAGAGATAACCTAGTCTGACCAGATGCCCAAAAATTGGAGGTATTCCCAATACTAAAACAAGGGCTGTGTCTGAGGGATGAGTCAAAGCTTTGGGAGAAAGAGAAGACTGAGATATAACCTCTAATTATCTTCAGGAGGATGCGGAAACCACTATGGTTGGCCAGCACCTGGCAGTATTAGGCAGGAGAGTATAAGTAAGTGGAAAGGTTTAGTTGAAGTTCAAGTTCAAGTTTATTAGCAGAAAAAACACCATTGAGCATACTCATTTACAAGGTGGTCCTGGTATGATAACGAGTTACATACAAGATCAAAACAGTTTACAATTTTATGATAAAAACAGTTTGCAATAATAGCTTGCTATGAGAGCACATGACAGAAATAGCAATTGGCAATTTATGGTTCAAATGAAGGTAATACACTTATAAATAATAGCACAATTTGGCAATAGACATTACAAGCTGGTCAATGAGCAATCAAGACAGCAAGTTAAAAGCAGTTTGATGAAGTGCAGATTGTGTATACAGAGCAATGGTATTGCAGACGCAGCCGGGTCAATGAAAGAGCAGGACATGGAATCATTAGTTAGGCGAGTGGTCAAAGGTAAAGAGGGGTGATGTCAGAGGAGATTCTATGATGAAGAAGGAGGGAAAAGACAGAAGACAGACAACTAAGGGTTGAGGGCTCAGTGTAGAGTGATCATGAAGCTGAAAGGGTCAGTACCGGTGCTGATGGTGCTGGTGACGGTGCTGATTCTGTGACGTACCACAGGCAACAGTGCTTTCTCCAAGGTAAGTCACAGTGGGGGGCCATTCACAGGTGGCTGCAGTCACTGAAGAGTCTGGGCACCTCAAACAGCAATATGATATGCATAAAACCAGGGAAGGTTCCAGCTGCTGTGAGTCCAAGGGGTCCCTAGTTTCTACCACCTATACCAAGGAGATTTCCCTTCCCATAAGGAGTCATCGGCCAGGGTATCCAACTTTCAGAACCAGCTCTGAGGGATGTCCATAGCCAAATGTGTCATGAACTTCAGGATCTTAGGGGTAGTAAACATTGTAACCATTAATATCTTCCCAGTAGGGATAAACAAAGGGACTTCCAGTGATCACATTCCTCCATCAGTTGCATAGTCAAAGGAGAAGGATTGCTTGAGACCACCTGTGAGGGGTTATAGTGAATCCTGATGCCCAAATACCTGATGCCATTAAGCCCCCATTGCAGCCCCAGCTGTACCACCCTATCCACAGTCCAAGTCACATTGTGCAACATGACCTCAGTTTTTCTGGGATTAGATTTCAAGCCAGAGACCACTTGAAAGTCTGCCAATAGCCAGAGAAGTGAAGGCAGGTTTCCCAGGGCATCACACAATTGCACTAGGCACTTATCCATGTACAGTTAGGTGTGGAACACTAGATCCTGAACACACAGACCCCCAAGAGCTGGGTGATGCCTGATGGTGACTACCAGGGGCTCAATGGTAGGGGCATAAAGTAGGGGGGAAGGGACAACCCTGGTGAGTGCCTCTATGCAACAACATGGGGGAAGATAGTGTAGAGCTGGTAAAGATGATATCAGTGGGCCAGGTATACAGTGTCTTAATTCAGCCCCCAAATACCAGTCCAAAGCCCAGTTTCTCTATGACCACATGCAGATACCCCCACTCTCACTGAATCAGAAGCAATTTCAAAATCAATAGCCACCATAGTAGCTGGATAGGGTGTAGAGGAGGTCAACTTCATCAGAGAAAGGAGGGACAACAAATGGTCCGTGCTGAAGTGCCACTTAATAAACCCCACTTGGGAAGAGTGAATTAAGGATGGGAGTATCTGTTTAAGTCTGGAAGCCATTGCCTTAGCCAGGATTTTGGCATCCGCATTTTACAAATGATATAGGGTGATAAAGAGCAGCCAAGGAAGCATCCTTCCCCACCTTTGGGAAGCGAGTTATGATGGCCTCACTCAGAGAGAGAGGGAGAATGGAATTGCAGTGGGCTTCGAGGTACATCCAGTGAAGCACTGATGAGACTTGCTCAGATAAGAGCTGACAGAAATCAATTTGAAAGCATAGCACCCAAGAGATTTGTGAGGAGAGAGGCTACCAGTCACAGACTGCACCTCCTGAACTGACAGGGGGCTTCCAAGCTGCCAGTGGGTCTGTAAAGGGAACCCTAGCAAGACAGTAACCAGTTCAGCATGAATCAGCTTGTTCCTGGAGGAATAAAGCTCCAGATAAAATTTGCCCATGATCTGACTTACACCATCAAGCATAATCTGGCATAAGCTATCCTCATCTCATAAACCTCCAATAAACCTTTCAGCTTGTTGCTTGTGAAGGTGATATGACAGGAGATGCCACATTTGTCCCTCCATCCCAGAAGCAGTGTTTAAGCCAAATAACTGTCAATTTCATCTTCTTCATGGTCAGAGTATCAAGCTGGAACCAAAGGTTCTGAATATCCCGGAGGATGGCAGAATATCTGCCTTATTCTCCTTTTCTTTGGCCTCAAGTTGATATTCCAGCATCTTCTGCTCAGGCTCCCTAAGTTTCCTCTGGGAGACAGCATAATCCATGATTTGACCATGCATAGTGGCTTTAAATGTCTCTTACAGGGAGGAGACAGAGATGTCCCCAATGTCATTCAGTATGAAAAAAAAATGCTTCTTCCTTAGCCCAGAGGTGAAAACTAGAGTCCAGTAATAAGGGGTCCAACCTCCCAAACAGTGAATAGTGGGATACCAGCCCCCCAGAGGAGGCATACCACCACTGGGGCATGGTCTGAGAGATATGCGGGGCTGTATGGGAAGCCACTGTCACCTGGGTGCATTGGAAGAGGTGAGCCAGTAATCAGTATGGCTGGTGGCTGAGTACATGGCAGAAAAACTGTCATAGTCCAAACCATGGCAATACTGCAGCTGACAAATATCCATGAGCAAGAGGGATGGCATCAGATCACGAGAAGCAGCAACAGCTCGTGTATGAAGCTTGGGTGGCCACTATTCCTGTCCACAGATGGCTCCAGTGCAACATTAAAGTCCGCCACAATAAGGAGGGGCGAGGAGGCATCTCCCACAGAGTGTAGTACATGGGCAACATCAAACCACTGGAAAGGGTCATTTGTGTTATGTCCATAAATTTTTGCCAGCTGCAAAGGACCCTCTGAGGCATCGAACATAGCCACAACCCACTGATTATCCGCATCCACTGCACTGTGTGCCAAGGTCCAGCATAAGCACACCTTTGCCCAGGAGGCTAGTAACCACAAACAGGCATCAACCATTAACATAGAACTAGAACATATACACAGAACATTGAATAAACATACATATGCTGTAGAAAATAAGTGCAAAACCACAAAAGTAGTCCTGGCTAAGCAGTCAGCTACCATATATACTCCAGTATGAGTCGAGGTTTCAGTGTCAGAAGTTAACACTTCAGAAAGGGGACTTGACTTATACATGAGGTTGACTTACCTGCAAAGCTTTTGCTACTGTTTGAGAGACCATTACTATTACAGTAGCTGCAAGTAGATTTCATTCTTGAATGTGTTTTCCAGCCACTCTTCTGACATCCTGGCACTTAACTCACTGCAGTTTGAGAGCTCTTTATTATACTATAAAACTAAATAATTTTGTACACCTTTAATTTCTTGCAGTGACCATGCTGTCTTATTTGCACTAATTCATTTTTGTGCTCGTGAGAATGCAAGAGAGTGAAAGCAATGATTCAACATTCAGCATTCAGGGGATGTAGCAACACTGGCATCAAAGGTACAGCAGTAGAATTTTTTTGCAGTAGGATTTTGCACACACAGCAGTTTATCCAGGAGGTACATGACAATTTGTGCAAGACTTATGTCGGTAAGGTTGGGTTAGGGATGGTAAGGGACGCTGATCGGGGAGGCTGATCACTGTATCAACACCAGGTGTTTTCTGCGTTTGTGGATTGCTGTCTTGGGGCCCTCAATCAAACAGTACTGTAAATAAAAAAATGACAAAATAAATAAATATGAAATATGGACATACTGTATAACTTCAGAGGCTTGTGCTGGTGGGGGTGGGTTAGGGAAAGTGGTACTGTTAGCACTAG
Organism: Neoceratodus forsteri; assembly: GCA_016271365.2. Taxonomy (NCBI): domain Eukaryota; kingdom Metazoa; phylum Chordata; order Ceratodontiformes; family Ceratodontidae; genus Neoceratodus; species Neoceratodus forsteri. Next base: position 1,526,204,878 of record CM057455.1, read on the forward strand.
TGTGTTATGCTGGTGAGAATGGGTTAGGGATGGTACACTGCAATGTTCTGCAGTATCATTATCTGTTTTTCAGCAGGAGTGAGTATGTTAAAAAGGAGGGAAGAGTTTGTCAAAAAATAGAACTCCTGGTGGTGTTGAGGTGTACCAGTAGCTATATATTAAGTATGGGGAGTGGTCAACTTATATGTGAGACGTATCTAAAAATCTACTAAAATCCACAAGAAAAAGGGGGTTTGGTTATTCCCTGACTATACTCAGCATAAGCCTACTTGGCTGGTTCTGAGAACAGTGCAGCAGACTTATAGTTAGCAATTGCATTTTCCTTTTTTTTTCTTGTTGTTTTTAATTCTGCTTTCACATCCATGGGTACTCCTAGATTGTACTTCCAAGGAGTGGAACTCACTCTGGCTAGATGATCATGTTGGTATTGTTATTGTGATGCCTGGATATGATATTGTACTGTGTTTAAAATATTAATAAAAAAAAGAGGTGTTGACTTATACGTGAGGTCGACTTATATGCAAGTATATATGGGTAAATCCACCCAGGGTACAAAGGCTGGAGCCCCATGGAGCCCCAAGGTCATCACCCAGGTGAACAGGGAGTGCGCCTAAGCTGCCAGGTAATGAACTGAGCAGAAAGCAGTGGGGCCCAAAAGTCTCCAGGGAGAATCAACAAATATATTTCCTAGATAAGGTGCAAGAATGAAAGTGGTGTTCCAAGTTAAAACTGGGGGAAGGGGGATAATAGCACCAGAGAGCCAGGAAAAGGGGGATGGAAGGGGGAGCAAAGGGACAAAGGAGAAGGGTGGGCAAAGTCAGGAAGAGAGCCAAAAGGAGATATTGAGGAGAAGGGGACAGGAAAGGAGTTCAGGTGCAAGAGAACAAAGAAGGATGAGGGTGAAGGAGAGAAAGGATAGACAAGAAATGGGTAGGCAGAAACAACTTCGACCTGATGCAGGGCCACTGGCAAAGAGCTCTAGGCAAGGGGTGGGAAGGAAGGGGTCAAAGGTTAAGAAGATATGCCTTGCAGGGATATACCTAAAGTGACAGAAGATATACCTCAAAGGTAAGGAGTACAGCCATCAAGCCTCACCTCCAGACTCGAATGGACAGGAGGGGGAGGTGGGAGGAGCCAGACCAGTAGGAAGTTCAGCCTCCCCAAAAAAAAAGTCACCCTAGACCCTCAATCCAATGGCCAGTTCTCTTGCAAGACCTTCAACTGGGAGTGAGGGGCTAGCGGAGAAACAAAAAAGGGCCACTGAAACACCACATTCACCTGTTCGCATCACACCTCCACCCCAAATACCAAGCCATAACAGTTATGTTTGGAGGCTAGTAAAGGGGCACAGGAGAACACAATCAGAGCCAGCAACCCATGCCTGCCAACCAGCTGTTATGCAAAATAAGATGACACACAGTAAAAAGGAAAAGAAGGGAGGGAGAAAGGAAGGATGGCAGTGCTAGCTTTTGAAGGAAACTTGATGGGGGGAGGACAGCATGGGGAACATTCAGACATTGGTCAGACAGTAAGGTTACAGACCTAAAGCCCTTGCATGGAAGCCACAATCACTGATCTCCATCCCTCTACCCAAAACATAGTAGGCCCCTGGGCCACTAAATAAGCTTAGCCCACTCTATCAGACCATGAGAAAACAGTACACATAGTAAACACCATAAGATAACAAACAGAACCAGGTAACAATAAAGTCCATAGCTGGGAGTAGAATACAATCCCAAATATGAGATCCCAAGCCAGAATCCTAGGAGCAGATGGTGGGGGGGGGGGGACTCACCATAGCTGTGGGAGTTCACAAGACTGTTGTGGCTAGGTAATGAGAGACCGTTATTATACCTGTGTCCAAGCTAAGAAGAAAGGCATGCAGGGGGCCAGAAAAAAGCAATTTACTATGGAAAAGTGCATTGCCTGTGACAGACAGTACTGTTAAGCCACATCAGAAGACCTCAAGGAACCACACGGTACCCCACAGAAAGGGTGGAGATGGAGAACTGCACCAGCAACCATGGGATTGTCATGCAAGCTGCACCTTAGTGCTAAGAACCTCAGCTTTCTGTCATTTCTACCCTCTACCTTGCCATTGTTGTATCTGGTTTGAATCTTCATAGACAGAGGGAGCAGGGACCTGGGCCACAGTCTCAGAACTGTAAGGGGTGGTATCCATCTGCTGACTGGAACCACGTGGAACATGGACTGGAAACTTGTAGCCCAGCTAGTGTTTCTCAATGAAGGACTTCTGCCAGTGAGTCGAATTGGTATTGGGTCCCATTAATCTGTATACTGAGCGGCTCTGGATATTATAGGGAAGTGTCAGCTCCCCAAATGGGAAAGCTTCCACTACACTGAGGCATAGGCCCCATGCCAAATGAAAAGTTATACTTGGGTTTATACTTGAGTTATAAGGCAGTAGTAGGCCAAAGTCCACAGTAATTGCCTCCACTTCTCAATGGTCTGGCTTTGTAAGTAGCTGTTCACTATATAATTATCCAGTTTATTTTTAAAACTAATAAAAATATTACATGGTACAATGTCTTCTGAAACATAAAAACGTAGAAGTTGATGACAGATAAGGACAGCAAGGCCCATCCAGTCTGCCCATTTCTTTTTCTACCTTATGAATGTGCCATCGGCATTTGCTCTGTCAATGGCCTATCTACTCATACTTATCTGTATTGCTCCTTTATGCCTACCCAATGCCTGTTTGAAGTCCTGCACTGTATTCATATCCACCACTTCCTGAGGTAGGCCATTCCATGCATCCACCACCCTTTCTGTGAAAAAGAACTTCCTTACATTACCGCTTAATCGGCCTCCCACTAATCTCATGCTGTGTCTTCTTGTCCTGTTATTTTTCTTATATTGAAACGTTTGACTCTTTCAGCTTGTTAATGTCCTAAAGGTGTTTGAATGTTTCGATCATATCACCTCTCTCCCTCCTTTGCTCAAGGGTATACATACTGAGTTCGGTTAATCTGTCCTCATATGTTTTGTGATGCAGTCCCTAGTAATTTATTCCACAATCTAACTGTCCTGGGGTTAAAGGCACATCTTCTAATGTCTCAATTTGATTTATTTTCAATAAATTGGAATTGATGCCCTCTTAAGCTAAAATCGGGTTTCTTGAATTCTAAACCCAGGTCACTGAACAATTGCTTATCACAGATTATATTTAATAGTAATAATATATCTCCTCTTAAGCATCTTTCTTTCAAAGTAAAAAGTCCTAAACTCTTAGCCTATCATTATAGGATTTGTACCTATGACAATTGATAAGTTTAGTGAATCTATGTTGAGGTGCCTCTTCCAATTTAATATCTTTTTTAAGGAAGGGGCTCCATATCTGCGAACCATAATCCAGGTGCAGACATATAAACTGTATATATAGGCATAAGTACTGCTGGGGTTCTACTCAAAAAGCTCTTTTTAATACAGTTTTTCAAGTAATTAGATTTAGAAAGAACCCATTTACAGATAATATGCAGTTTAAGTGAATCACTAATGTGAATTCCCAGGTCAGCTAATTGATTACATTGATTAATCTTGATACCATTTATAAAAAAATTCCAGGCATTCATCAGTCCTACCAATGTGCAAAACTGTACATTTTTTGATATTAAACTGCAGGTTGTTAGCTAAAGCCCACATCTCAATGTGGTTTAGATCATTCTGCATCTTGATTTGATCCCGTAATTTTGACACTGATCCTCCCAATTTGGTGTCATCTACAAATTTCGCAAGATAGTTATCACTCAATAGTTTCAAGTCATGACTATAAATGTTAAAAAGAAGTGGTCCCAGTACTGACCCCTGGGGAACACCACTGGTCACAACAACCTCATTTGAGATTAATCCATTGACTCTAATTGTTTGTTTTCTATTACATAACCATGCATGCACCCATTTTACTAAATGTTGATCGATACCTAAATTTAACATTTTAGATACCAGTGTAGTGTGAGAGACTGTGTCAAACGCTCTCCTGAAGTCAAGCTATATGACATTTTTGCTGTCACCAGAGTCTAGATGCCTACTAATCTGTTCATAAAATACTGCCAAATTGGTGGTGCAAGACCTCCCCTTAACAAAACCATGCTGTGTATGATTATGTATACCTAGAATTGTTACAGCCTCTGTAATCAGGGACTTCACTATCCCTTCCATGATTTTGCCAGCCAAAGAGGTGAGACTTATGGATCTCTAATTAGTCGGTAGTGATTTGTTACCCTTTTGAAAATGGGGGTACCAACATTGTTATCCAATCCATTGGAACCCTACCTTTCCTAAGGAATTTGGAGAATACTTTTGTCAACACAGGTGTCAGTACTAAACTAAGTTCCTTCATGATCCAGGTGTGCAAACCATCAGGACCTGCAGATTTATTAGGGTCAAGTGCTTTTAATTTTGACAAAGCATGATCTGTAACTATAAAGTCACTCTCTGGCTGAGGGGAAGCCTCTTCGCAGTTAATAATGCCATCATTCTTGCCAAAAACAGAACAAAAGAACTCATTAGATAAACCAGCAATACCATGGGGATCCTTTATAATCTCACTGCCTCTTAACAGGGAGCCTAAGCTACTAGACGCACCCTTCTTAGATTTAATATATGAATAAAAATATTTTAAATGATCTTTTGTATGGGTAAGCCTGGTTTCTACATTCCTTTTAGCTTTTTTAATGGCCTTCTTGGCTGCTCTCATTGCCCTTTAATAACACTGGATATTAGTATTGAATGGGTGAGCCTTCTGTGCAATGAATAGTTTCCTCTTCCTATTTATTAGTTTCCTGATTCCTGAGCTTGCCATTAAATTGGGGAGGGGGGCACTTTCCTTTGTGGTTGTACAAATTTTTCTCTGGACATACTTCTCTATGGCATCATTGATCACAGTTTTAAAAAAAGGTCCAGAATTCATCCATATTAGAATGATTCAGGAGTGTTTCAATGGCTTCATAATTAGCTTTGTTGTAATTCCTAATTGTGACTTTCCCTTTCACAACTTGCCACTCCTACACAGTTTAAATAATATAGTGGAGTAATCACTGGTACCTAGTGGGGGGCCAATATCTACTTCCTTGATGTTAGTCAAAATTATGTCTAAGATGTTGCCTTCCTTATTGGGTGTTACAACCAATTGTGTTTGATTTAGGGAGATGTTAGTGACTAAGAACTTATTGCATATATAGGAAGTGGCCAACATTTTCTCCCAATTAATTTGAGGCATATTGAGATTGCCAAAGATGATTACATCACCTATGTCAGAAAAATGGATAAACTGGTCTAGTACATCTTCTGTTGTTTCATTGTTTGAATTGGGAGGTCTATAGGAAACCCCTAAGATCACGTTCTTGTCCTTGAAATCTGAGATAGATATCCAAAGTGACTCACAGATGTTCCCAGTATCAGGTTCAGTTTTGAGGAGGTAACAATCAATATCACCTTTGACATAGAGAGCGATAGGTGAGGTTTCCCACAAAAAGAGTTCCACTGTCTTAAGAAGGTAAAGCCCATTTCATTAGTCCACATCCTCAGCCACGAGTTAAGATGTTTTATGGTCTCATTCACCTGGTAAGTAACCCTAGGTACAGGCAAGATCTCTGAGAAAATAATATCACACCCCCTCGATTTTAGCAGGTTCTCAAGTGATGATTGTTGATTGAATGACAGAGATGGGGGATCTTCTCACATCATCAACTCTGATGTGAATAACTACCAATGGGTGCTTCCCCTCTCCTCTCAAAATATTCTCAGTCATACAGGTTAGGTACTTAACCTTAGCCCCTGCAAAGGAGCTTACCATCCTGTTATGTTTGTCAGCTTGACAGATTAACCCATCTATGAATTTAGTGATAGAATCCCCCAGTACAACCAGCTTTCTAGGTTCTACTGGTACTGGACTTACTAATGACTCTTGCAAGGTATTACAATTGTTTGGGCATGTCACTGTTTCAGCAATGCACTCCTTAGTCCCTAATGGTTGGGCATCTACTTATGGACTCTGTGTGATGGATTCCTGTGTATTCAAAACAACAGCATCTTCCCTTGTTTGCAATTGTGAAGCCTCGGTGACAGCATTTGTAGTCTCAATACTGGAACTATCATTGGTAGCTAATACTAGAAATCTGTTTGACGTGGATATCTCTCAATCTAATGCCCTCCATGCCTTTTTAATCCTTCTATTGCTGCACACAGTACACTAATCCAAGTCATCAAATTGAGACTCATCAACTTGTCTTTTATTTTTCCTCAACAGGGTTGAGGGATTATTAGCAGGCCCAACAATGACAATATTGTGAGTGGTAATTGTAATGGAAGGGGGTGTACATGTTATGGAAGTGGAGTCTAGTAGGGTTTCCTTGATTCTCAAAAGGTTTACTTCATGTTCAAGTGTTGTAATTTTATGTTGAAGTGCTTTTATTTCTTCACAACAGTCACATACAAATTTCACAAAATTGAGCATTTGTTCAGAACAGTAAGACCAACATGAATCATATTGCGTAGCTATGGTACCATCTGGTAGTGTAATAACATTTTCAGTAGTAATTTTTATGTAATCCGAAGGTACTTTAGTTAGAAACCACAATACCCAGTTAAGACACTTGCACAGAACTATATACATCACCCACTTGGTAGAAATATACAATGGGGGGATTAATAAAACACAAAATTACAAGCTAAAGGTAAACATTGTTTAAAGTACCCAGAGTCACATCTATACCAGCCCATAAATTACTAGAGTGCTTTGGTTCTACAGCAGATGATGCACAATCAAGTTTCTAGTGAAACTGTTAGGTATATAGCTCCATACTCACCCCTTGTTAAATGTCTGATAACAACAGCCTAAGGCCCACTAAGTCCTATACTAATAGTCCAGGGCCTGCAGAGTCTCTCCCATGCATCCCCATCATCCCAGTGGACATGGCAGACATGCACGAACATACAAGTCTTTGCAAGTGTCTCTACACATGTTGCCAAATGCTCGCCCATGCTTGGGCTCACCCCACTCGCTGAGCCTGTCCAAACTTACACTGCATGACCTGGATGTAGTGCTAGGGGTCATGGCTCATCATAGCTTCACTGGACCTAATAACTGTAATGCACAATTTTAAAAATATCTTTCAAACACTGAAATACACTGTCTAGACCAATAATGTTCAACAGAAAATCCTGAAAAATCTGCAGCTGATGGCCTTCCCAACGGAGGAGGCCATGCTCCTGAGCAGGTGCAAGATGTTTTCTTTAAGTAGATATAGGAATAGTTTCAGTAAAATTGGCAGGGACCAGTTCCCCTGTTTATACTTGGGGAACAGCATGCAGTGAGCCTTTTCCATTTCTACAGTAGGGCAGCTGGGGGCATTCAGAAGCACTGGGATTAAAGTTTGCAAGACACTCACCACATTGACCCCTGGTGGGCTGACCAGATGCAGGTTATTCCCGTGGGCTCTGTTCTTAAGGTTGTCGACCTTGGCAAGCAGGTACTTCAGTGTCCAGTCTCATTCCTGAAGTCTCACCTGTACATTGTTTCCTACCACCTCCATTTGCTGCAATTGTAGCTCATGGCTATCCACCATTTCCCTAAGGCTGCTAGGTCCCAGTTAGTCTGTGTGGCCATCACCTTCAAGTCTACCATGTCCAGCCGGCCTGGTGGTGCTGAGGGTTGAGGCGCTGGATGCCGCACCTCATGCCACGCTAGTGACCCAGGTTCAGGAGTGAGCCCGGACCTTTGGGGGTTGGCAGGGGAGAGAGAGGATCGAGCATCCGGAGGACAGCTCTCCTCTCTTGGGGAGGGATCCAGGGGTAGCCTGGCATTGTAGCAGCCCCAGGTGGTGACTGGAAGCACTGTGATGCACAAGACCTTGCAAGGAATGGGGAAGATGTTAGGCAGCTGCCTTCCAGATGTGGGTGGCAGCATCCATGTCACGGGTTAGGCGGCACTGCATGCCCCACATCTGGGGTGTAACGCAATAAAAATCCCCTCCAGTCTGGATAGGTGATGGCTTCCAGTGCCAGCAGCCACATGCCTGATACCAGACCTCCACTCTCTTCGATTTCCTCATTGACCCTGGCTGGAGATAGTCCACTGAGGAGAAAGTAATGCACTTGTGGAGGTGGGGTCATGGTGGGTGGTAGAAGCGGCTGGCTGCTGGGCAGCCCGAGAGAGTTTCAAAATCTGGAGTGCCTCAAATAGAGTTGTAAAAAAAATTTAAAAAAAGTCTACCATGTCCTGGAGGATCAGCATGTCTATAATTTTGGCCATATCCAGGGAGGCAGGAACCATGGTCACCATGTCTACAGGGGCAAAATGTCCAAAGTGGCAAGCTGGCAAGCATGGACAGAAGGCTTAGAAGAGACCACAGGCAAAGTAAGAAAGCAAGAGTGAGCACCTGGCTAACAAGTGGTCTCACAACAAAATACTCTGTCCACATGAAAAAAAAAAGATGACTGAAGTGAAACCGCATACTGAGAGTGACAGAACTGAACACAAAAGCAAGCAGTACACCAACGAGTTCTGCAAGGCTGTTTGGGGATTCTCCTTGCTGCTAGCTGCTAGCCCTGCTGGAAATTCAGGCTGCCATTTTCAATCCCTGGACCCACCCAACTGTATTTCCCAGTATCTACATTTTAACCTATCATTTAGGTAGACAAGTGCAAAGTACCCGTAAAACATAACCTTTTTCTTCCAGGCTGCAAAAGCCTAAGAGTAGTAAATAGTTCATCCCACCCCTCCTGTTGCATCTGAACTCTGGACAGTAGCTTGCCAGATGGAGACAGATGTGTGCATGTGGAAGGTGGGGTAGCAGATTTCCTCTGGGACTAGCCTGATTCAAGGGACAAACTGGTCCCAAGTTCAACCCAGAATGTGGCCAGAGGCGCTTAAGTCCTGGTCAAAGGGTCTGGTATGGAAAGGACTAGATCAAAATCATCAGTACCATTAGATCCATTCTGTTACTATAAATCACATACAGGGAATGAATATAAACTGCATATCAGAACTTTTCCCTAATTGCAGTTTCTTACTAAAATTAGTGTCACTTTTACAGTTAACATCTCTCTCTCTCTCTCTCTCTCTCTCTCTCTTTTTCTCTGTTTCTCTCTCAACTTTGTTTCCAAAGCATTTGCAGTGCTTGAAGGCCATACAGTATTTCTGGCAGCCTTGTATTTGTTAGAGAGAGAAAGAAAAAAGTCTCAGTTTAAATTAATTTTATATTTTGTAGTACAGCATGGGGCACATCAGATCTTGCATCCAACTTATCCTGCTTTAGGACACCAATTATGTGAAAGATCCCATCACCACAATGGGCAGCCATATATGTGTGTTATGACAATTCCACCACACTGCACTGACTGAGAGAAAATACAATCAGTTTACATTTGTAACGTATGAGATGACAACATTCAATTGGCAACAAGGCAAAAGACCTTTTGCAAATATGTTGGTAGATGCTATACTATTTATAGGCGACAAATTATTTGGTGTAAGTCTTTTTCTTTGATGCTTGCTGGCATTCTCTCCCTCGATGGTCTGACCTGGTGTAGATGTTTGGAGCTGGTAGGAGTCTTGTTCCTGAACTACTTGTCACATTGTGATTTTGAAGCATGGTAGATAATACAGGATTCTACTATACACATTATTGTCTTTCTCCTGTTGTCCCATATCTTTGAATTGCTGCAGAAAGACTTGTTACTATAGATTATGTGATGATAGTGAGTAAATGCTTAGCTGTCAAAAAGTTGAAGTTGCTGAAGTTTATTGCAGGAATGACTCCATTGAGCAAACTCATGCACAAGGAGGTCCTGAGAACATGTAACAGTTAAATATACAGACAAGGCAAATTATATACAACCAGTCAAATTCCAAGGATAAAATATATGATACATATAAAAAAAGCACACAAAAAATGTAGCAAATGTACAACTTGATAATAGAACATACTGACTGCATTGTAGTAAGAAGGGGTAGCAACTTTCAAGGACATGGAGAGGAGTACATATGAAATGAGATAAAAGAGAAAAGAGTGTGCGAAGGAGAGAGGAGAAGGTCAGAAATTTAGAAACATAGAATTTGATGGCAGATATGGACTGCTTGGCCTACCTAGTCTACCCATTTCCCTGCCTAACAGATAAGCTGCAGATCCTAGTTAACCAACAGCCTACTTCTTCCTACCCCCCCCACTAGAATTGCTTTATGTCTGTCCCATGCATTCTTGAATTCCCCCACTGTTTTTCACGCTACGATCTCCTCATGAAGGCCATTCCATGCATCTACAACCCCCTCTGTGAAGAAATACTTCCTCACATTCCCTCTGAGCTGTCCCCCTTTGTTTTCAAATTGTGCCCCTTGTTCTTGCACATCTCTTTTTCTGAAAGATGCTGTTGTCTTAGACTTTGTTGATTCCCTTGAGGTATTTGAAAGTTTCTATCATGTCCCCCCTCTCCCTCCTTTCCTCCAGGCTATACAACTTATGCTCCTTTAGTCTTTCTTCATATGTCTTCTGGTGCAGACCCTGCACCATTTTGGTTGCCCTCCTCTGGACAGCCTCCACCCTGTCTATGTCTTTGCGGAGATTGGGTCTCCAGAACTGTACACAGTACTCCAGATGTGGTCTTTCCAACTATCTGTACAGAGGGCCAGCAACTTCTACTGGTGATGCCTCTCCCTATGCATCCCAGTATCCCCACAGCCCTCCTTACTGCCTTCTCACATTGCTGGCCCTCCTTTAGGTCATCTGATATGACTACCCCCAGGTCCCTTTCCATTTTTGTTGTTGTCAGTATCTCAGCCCCCCCCAATTGTGTACTCTTCCCCTGGGTTTTTGTTTCCCATGTGCATTACTTTGTACTTCTTTGTGTTGAATCTAAGCTGCCATACATTTGACCATTCCTCCAACCTTGCCAAGTCCCTTTTCATCCTTTCTACTCCACCTTGCATATCAACCCTGTTGCAGATCTTTGTGTCATCTGCAGAGAGACTTACTTTCCCTTCAAGTCCCTTTGCAATGTCACTTATAAAGACATTAAAAAGGACCGGCCCCAGCACTGAACCCTGCAGTACCCCACTAGTAACCCCCCCTTTCTTCACTGTGGACTCCATTTACTATCACCCTCTGTGTCCTGTTGTCCAGCCAGTGTTTTACCCAGGCTGCCACCCTGGGACCCACTCCCAGGCTGGCTAATTTATTTATTAATCTTTTGTGCAGGACTGTGTCAAATGCCTTGTTAAAGTCTAGGTGGGCCATGTCCATAGCCCCTCCCTGGTCTACTACTTTGGTCACCCAGTCAAAGAAATCAATTAGATTTGTCTGACGTGACCTTCTTGCTGTGAATCCATGTTGCCTTGGGTCCTGTGCCCCACTGGCCTCTAGGTACTCAACAATTCTTTCCTTTAGAAGTGATTCCATCATGTTCCCTACCACTGAGGTCTAACTGACAGGTCTGTAGTTTTCTGCCTCTGTCTTGCTCCCACTTTTGTGAAGGGGAATCACATCTGTCCTTCTCCAGTCCTCAGGTACCACACCATCCTCCTATGATTTATTAAAAAGGATAGTCAGTGGTGTTACTAGTTCTTCCCTTAGTTCTTTTAGAATTCTGGGGTGAATCCCATCAGGCCCCATTGCTTTATTCACCTTCAGTTTTAAGAGTTCTTTCAGAACCCTTTTTTCTATGAAAGGACTAATATCAACCCCCCTATACAGAGTGCTTCTATTGACTTGATTAGGTATCTCCCCCTGCTTTTCCATTGTGAATACTGAGCAGAAGTATTCGTTTAGTATCCCAGCTTTTTCACTGTCACTCTCTGCCCAACCTCCTTCCTCTTTATTCAGCCTCAGTATCCCTGCCTTAGTCTTTCTTTGCTCCCTAATGTACCTATAAAAGGTTTTATCCCCTTCTTAACCGAGTTGGCTATCTTTTCCTCAGTTTGGGCATTTGCTATTCTGACTGCCTTCCCTGCTTCCTTCTGCTTTAACTGGTACAGTTCTCTGTCCTGCTCCTCCTGTGTTTCCTTATACTTCCTGAATGCTAACTTTTTCTCCCTTACCTTCTTTTGAGAACGATAGTGTTTTTTTCTTTTGTTTTGATTTATTTGCTTCACACAAAGGCTTGTTGGCTTTGTGATGATGGTTTTGATGTTTCCCCATTGTTGCTCCACCCCACCTTCTTGCCTGTTTGCTAGGCTTCTACCTTTGTCACCAATGACAGTTCCTTCCTTGTCTGTCTCATGAGCTCTTTAACTGCCACATACAGTCGATGGAGGTCCAGAAAAAGGGAGAACACAATGTTCAGATAGCAACGTCTGAATGGGCCAGCATGGTGAAGATGAGGAGGGGGAAGAAACATTGGGCATGCAGAAGGAATAGCAAGGGGAAGGGAGATATTGATTGTGAGACAGTGGTCAAAGAAAACTAGCGGCAGCAACAAAAAGTACTATATGCATTTTGGTGATGGTATCAGATGTTGAGAATACCATCTTGATGGTATTGGATGTTAAAACACCATAGTTGGTAGCATTGTTTGATGTTAAAATACCTTAGCATTTGATATTGGGCAACATTATTTCTTGATGGTATTTGTTTGAGAAATACTATATCTCTCTTGAGAAATGGTTGTGTTTTTATATAGTAAATTTTGCATGGCAAACATTTCTCATCTCACATCCTCAGACGTTAAGCCAGCAGAACTGAATTTTGCTTACATTTCAGCTAGAAACATTTAATAAGCATGCTTTAACCAGAGTTAACAAAACATAATTTTAACTCTGTCCTAATTTATTACATTTTAACACACACTGGTTTTGTGACAAGAAACACTTGGGGGCACTAGTGTTTTATTTGCCAAAATGGCTAACATAGATGACAAACTTGATGCGGCTATCAACTGTTCCTAAATAATGTTCAAAATGACATTGTATCCTTACACTAGGCAAAAGCAAATTAGGAAAGCAAGCATATCTCTATATATCCCTGAATAATTAGAAACTAGCAGAAAACCTTAACAGCCATTTCCAGTTTACAGAAATGACAGGTTTCAGCCATTTAGCAGAAAAAGGATGATAATTGAAATAGTATTACTTCCATTGTAAGTGAACCTGGCTTATAATTCAAGTTCAAACTTGACATGGAAATATATGACCCTATACTGATCACAGCCGCTGTGTGTGGCAGTTAAAGAGCTCATGAGGCAGATAGGGAAGGAACTGTCATTGGTGACAAAGTTAGAAGCCTGCTTGATGGAAAACATGGGAACCACTAGACTCACTGCCACAAACAACATGTAAAAATATGTTATTTGGTGCACAGAGGCCCACCACAGCAGGCACAAGTTAAAAAAAAATCCAATATGTCCACACACATTTCCCTTTCCAGAAAGGTCAGAAACAGAAAATGGTGTCAGCATGTAAAAAAAAAAAGTAAAAAAAAAAATTGGGCCACTGTCTGTGACAAATAAAAAGCCCACTTAATGGGCAAGATAGGAGATACCATAGGTGGCCGCTTGGTGGGTAAGATAGGAACTATTATGGGTGACAATTAAAGAGCTTTCTCAGTAGGCAAGGTGTGAATTGCCATGGGTGGCAAAGTCAAGAGCCCACTCAGAGGATAAACTGTGAGCTGCCACAGGTACTAATTAAAAAGCCTGCTCAGTGAGTAAGGTGGCAGCCACTGTAGGCAATAATTAGGAGCCCACTCAGTAGGCAAGATGAGATCTGCTGTGTGTAGCAATTAAAAATCCCACTCAGTGAGTATGTTGGAAACAGTTATGTGTGGTAAAGTCATGAATCCACTCAGCAGGCAAGTTGTGAGCTGCTTAGGAAGGAGTGAGATGGTGTTGCCACTGTATATTATTCTGGTGAGACCCAACCTGGAGTACTGTCTCCAGTTCTGGAGCTTACATCTCTGAAAGGACATAGAGTGGAGGCAGTCCAGAAGAGGGCAACTAAAATGGTGCTGGGTCTGCATTAGAAGCACTACAAGGAGAGACTGAGGGACCTCAATATGTATACCCTGAAAGAGAGAAAGTGAGGGAGGATGTGATAGAGACCTATAAATACCTCATAGGGGTAAAGAAGGTACGGTAGGGGGATATATTTCAGAGGAAAAGATGCATTAGAACAAGGGGACATGCAATGAATCTGGAAGGGGGTAAATTCAAAAAAGATATGAGGATGTACTTTTCCACTGAAAGAGTTGTGGATGCTTGAAACAGTCTTCCAGGGGAGGTAGTGGGGCAAAAACAGTGATGGGCTTCAAGCATGCATGGGACAGGCATATAGGCACTAGTGAATGTTAATGGGAAGCAAAAGGGGGAGAGTCAGAGATCAAGTAACATCAGTAGTGGCAGTATAGGCAGGGAAGAAAATAGGAGACTTAGTGGGCCAAGTGGTCCTTATCTGCCATCAAATTCTATGTTTCTATGTAGGTGGCAATTAAACAGCATGCTCTGAGGGTAAGGTGAGAGTTACTGTGAGTGGCAATTAAAGAGTCCACTCATTGAGCTGGGTGGGAACCATCATGGGTGGTAAAGTCAAGTGCCGGCCAAGCAGGCAAGATGGGAACTACCAGAATGCTGTGGTGAGCACTTTGCAAATAAATGCCCTTTGGGGCTGAGAAACTCACTGCAGTGGGCATGAGGACCTAAAAAAATCCAAAGTAACAACATACTTCTTCCTTTCCAGAAAGGTCAAAAACAGCTTCCAGTGGCAGCATGTGAAAAAAGTAAATAAAAAGATGGTCGGGCAAGGCTGGAACTGCTGCAGGTGGCAGTTAAAGAGCATGCCTGGCTGGTAAGGTGAAAGCTGCTGTGTGTGGCTACTAAGGAGGACACTCAGTGGGTAAAGTGAGAATTACCATGGGTGGCAAAGTCAAGAGACTGCTCAGCAGGCAAGATAGCAGCCACTGCAGGCAGCAATTAAAGAACCTGCTCAGCAAGCAAGCTGTGAGCCGCTGCAGGCAGCAATTAAAGAACCTGCTCAGCAGGCAAGCTGTGAGCCACTACAGGCAGCAATTAAAGAACCTGCTCAGCAGGCAAGCTGTGAGCCACTGCAGATGGCAATTAAACAGATTGCTTGGCAGTCAAGGTGAGAGCCAACATGGGTGACAAATAAAGAACCCACTTGGCAGACAAGATGAAAGCTGCCATAGCTGATCATTAGTTAGCCCACTCGATGAGCAAGTGTGAGCCACCATGGGTGGCAATTAAAGAGTCCACACAGAGGACACAGTGAGGACCACCATGAGTGGCAAAGTCAAGAGCCTGCTAGGCCGGCAAGATGGGAACTATCAGACTACCATATTGAGCACTTCTTTAAAAAAATGCCCTTCAAGACTGAGAAACTCACTGCAGTGGACACAAATCTTTAAAAAAATCCAAGGTGTCCACACACTTTTCCCTTTCTAGAGAGGTCAGAGACAGCCCTGAAGGTGACACTTGTAACAGCCTAATCAGGGTTCTCAGGCCACTGGCAGCACTTGTAACAAGCCAGATTGGGGCTCTGAGAGACAGCCATCAGTGGCAGCATTTGTAATAAGAAGCTTAACTGCTTGGGAACAGGATGGTTCAGTGGTTTGGTAATGATTAAGAGACTTTCACGTCTAGGTCACAGGTTCAAATTCAGCACAGGTTAGCAGTGGTCAAAAGCCATTATCATCTGAGGGCAGTTCAGTGACCTATGAGAAATGAGCTGTGCTGGTCTCGGTCCAATTCCTAGTGGTCAGATGTTCACATCAGAAAACCACCAACACATGTGGTACTAATTGGCATCCTTTTTGGCAGGCTCACATGACAGGCCAAGGACTGAATGGGCATGGAGTATGAACTACCCTCTCACTTATGTGGTGGTCCCTCTGTGGCAGGGTTGAGGCACATTGGTGGGGCCATGCATGGAAGCTTGCACTATAACTGCCCGTGCTGTATCGGTCCTGTGGATAAACAGAGGGTTACAGGTACCAGTGCTGTCAGTCCAGGACTTTTGATGAGCACCAAATTTACACACAGAAAAAAAAAATTAAAAAAAAAGCTCAGCTGCTTGACAGAGGTGTGTGTGTGTGTGTGTGTGCGTGCGGGGGATGAACTAAACATCACAGGATGACCTTTGACTTGATGACTGGTGGGAAGCAGAGAAGGGAAATGATAGTATATCAAAAATAACTATAAATCTGATTAACTATTCATAAGCAGAACATGTGCTCTGTTAGGCTGCTGTACTGGGTGTTACTCCATTGAGTATGCCCAGTACAGTTCAGAGCAGTTCCTCCTCCTCCTTACTGATGCAACATCACAGCCCATCACATCCAGGGGATTAAAGACCAGCTGGAGGGAGCTGGCCCACAGCTGTACCTCGTGCTACCCTTTCTCCTCAGCCAGTTGTTAATCCCCAGGAAATGGCTGGTAGTTCAGTTATTATTGCTTAAACAAAGGGGAAACAGCAAGTCATTCCCCAGAGACATGGCTGTGTGACAAAAGCAGCAAAGCCTTAACATGTGCAACATCTAAGCCAATCCCTCAAATGAAAGAAACAGACCATTACTAACGTAAGAGTAGCACACAAAGTACAGGTAATTTTTATTTTAGACTAATGCTGTTACACATGCTCCACTAATGCGCCTGAAGCCTAGCTCCAATAATTCAGTTCCATCCCTATGACTCTTATCCTACTCTTAACCCCTCATTTCCTCTCCCCCTCCTGTCTAGCCACCCTAACCTGTCTTTACCTCATACTCACCTCCACTTTATTTTGCCTATCACCTGTTGCTCTTCTAGCACAAATTTTTCCAGCCCATCTCTGGGACTGAGCTTGTTGATCTCCTGCTCCCACACCCCTCTCCTTCCTCCCTGTACCTGCAACCATTTTGAAAAATTAGAACCTGAAACAAGTGACAGTGCCTGGTCCCAAGGCAGCTATTTATACCTATAATATGGATTACTAAAACTTGGTAAAAGCGTCAGCTCCCATTGGTTGATTGTCTGTGCATGGCCATTGATTAATCCCCAATATACCCACAGTTGCTGTGAAGGGGCACCCAGCAGTATCAGTGGGCAGAGCGGATTTAGTTATGTTTCTCAGTTCCGAAAAGTGAATGGCAGCCATTTGAAATTGTAGGGAAGTGAGAGATTCTCAGCGGCTGCTGTTCTCCATAATAGCACTGGAGTTCTACCCATCCACCCACCCCATGGACCTCTGTACCCTGAGGAAACAGTGAAGCAAGGATACGCTACTTCAGTATCTTCTTTTTCACCCTACCACCCGTAAGCTGCACAGTTGCCGGACACAGTTGTAAAGCCTGAGAGAGAATGTAAGAGAAAGAGTGTGACAGGTAGGCAGCATAGAGACTCACTCATTTGTGAAATGCACACAACAGCTTCCTGTCCCTTGGACCCAGAGTGCCCCCCTCCGCTGAGGATCTCCAGTGCCTGTCTGCTGCTCACCAGTCCAGTGCCCATCTGCTGGTCACCAACTGCAGCAATCAGAAGTAGCAGAGAGAGAGAGAGAGAGAGAGAGAGAGAGAGAGAGAGAGAGAGACCAAGACAGTAGTTAATTAGAAGTTCTTGCAGTCTCATCTGTGTCTCACTCGATCTCTATCTGTCCCTCAAGTGTGGGGTTTTGCAGTACATTGATGGGAGAGAGGGAGTCAGTGCAGCAGTTCAACAAGTGGTGGTAGTCAGGCAGAGACAGTGAAAATCCACCACTGTGGAAAATTGCTGGAAATTGTTGAGTCTGTCTCTCTCCCTCCACATTAACTTGTGCTGCAAATGCATAGAGAGAGCCACACCAGGAGACAGTGGTTGCTGAAGAAATGGATAGCCATAGGGGAGCAAGCATGATGGCAGCGAGAGACATAGCACAGAGCTCCAGTACATGCATGTGTACCCTAATTTATGTGCCACAGATTAATGCATTTGTCTCTATCTGTCTCATAGCAGATGTTGTGCAGCACTTGTAGTTTGGTGCCTCGCTGAAGTTCCTAGATGTGTGTAGTGTACACTGAACTGTCAGTGTGATTCCTTCTTGACATTCCTTAATGACAGAGTGAGAGAGAGAGACAGATGGCCTGAATGTTCCCCAGTTTCAAGACAGAGCAACTC
This sequence comes from Neoceratodus forsteri, assembly GCA_016271365.2. Classification (NCBI taxonomy): domain Eukaryota; kingdom Metazoa; phylum Chordata; order Ceratodontiformes; family Ceratodontidae; genus Neoceratodus; species Neoceratodus forsteri. Next base: position 1,526,222,968 of record CM057455.1, read on the forward strand.
TCTTAGAAAGCATATAATGCACAAAAAATATCAGAAATAATATCAGTACACTATTTCGGACATTTGTATGGGCATTCCGGCAGTCAGATTGCCATAAATTGTTGGGGACTATTTTTCTGGGTGGCAGGATACAGTATTTTTTTTACCATTTAAACAGGAAGAAAACCACTTTAAGTTGTCTTCTCCTTGTTTTGAGCATAACCCATGTTATAAGTGTAATAACTCACTCCAGGGTGTGCAGTTATTGGGGATTAATCAACACCCCAGGCACTGTGAGGACACTCGGCCTGCAGCCTCATGCCTCACAACGCACCCAAGGCATTGATTAATCCCAAACAACCACGCACCCTGTCATAGGTTATTGCTTACCTCTCAAACGTGTCATTTTGCTACTACTTGTAATCAACTACTTAGCTACTAGATACCTGCATTTCTGTCTATGTGAATTGTGCCATTGTAACTGTTGTATTGTCTCTTGACGTGGAACCTTTGTAAAAGAGTTCCTAGCTCAAAGGTTTATTCTGAAAAGTTAAATAAATAAATAAGAAACATGAATGTAGGAATTACTGTCTGCATTTTTGAGCACTCCAATTGGCTCAGTGGTCTGTTGAGAGGACTATGTAGTAGACAAAATGCAGGCAAAGTGTGGAAAGAGAGTGGACAGAGATTGATGATTGTAGAGATGTGATAGGTAGAGAACAGACATGCCTCCAAAAGCCTCTCACTAACTAATGCCAATAAGTTTGCAATACCTGTGGCAAGCAAACTTTGAAAGAGACCAATATTCAAGCTCATTAGCAAGTAAAACATTAAGCATTTTGTTTTATCTTTTGTCCCCCATGAGGGCTGTCCTAGCTTTGCCTTGGTACTGAATGCCTATCCCAACTCCACCAGTTGTCTCAGAAAGCTTGCTTGGTGCCATCCATAGCAGCCCCAAGGGCTTCACTCCAGCAGCTGTCTTGAAGGGGAGGTCATCACCTGGAGATACTGATGGATCACTGGTGCATTGCAGCACCTTGGTATCATGACAGCATATGCCTCCTACAATTTCCTCCATAGAGTTTCCCTCGCCTGTGTAGCCACTCCCTAGCTCCACTGATTATACTGACTGAGTGAAGACAGTTGGTCTCAGGGTTGTCACAAATTTGTTTTTCCAATATAGATGTGTGCCTCACTATCCTCAGCACCACTAGGCCAGGCTGTAAGCAAACACTTTAGGAGAAGCAGCCTTTGTTTAACCATTAAATTATATTACACAGACTCCTGATTAAAAAACCCTCAAGACATATTTCTAAATAGATTCATAGATGAGAAAAGGTGCCTTGGTTGCCAAATAAAGTAGCACACAGTGGATCACAATTTACAGGTACAGTATCAGAGTAATCCAGGGGAAAAGTACAGATGTCGCTTCTGTTCAGTACAGTAACTGAGTGTTTGCATAATGAAATGCAAAAGCAGATGGAGACTGAATGAGCCATAAAAATAAATTAAAGATGACAAAAATACTGCACAGTTTTAAGCACCTGAAGGTGAAAATAAATTACATTGTGCAATATGGATTTGTGCACTTGCCAATTTTTGAAAACAGACTTGAGGGTTTGGTAATTTAATATGATATGGCATTTTACATTATGTTTATTCAGTAAGTATAATGTAATGAAATTAACTTTTAAATAAAAAGGTTCTTGAGAGGTGCCTAATTCCCTGTGTCTGATGCATGTTATAAATTATGTTTTCTAAGCAAGCATAATATAACAAGCACATATTAGTGTTACTTTGAACAAGCATAAGTTAGAATGAAGCCTTGTACACATGATCTTTCAAGATAATTCCTGAAGGAGCTCTAATGTCAAAATATTGGTTCTAACTTTTTTCTATTTTCAGGATGCAAGTAATTTAACCAATTTTTTTCAGCCCTCACAATGATGCAGCACTCTCTCTGTTCTTACATTTTGTAGCAACTGTTGGGGTCTGTTCACTAACTACATGTGAAATACACGCAAAACTCCCATGCTACTCCACACCCATGCACAGGTGGGCACAAGCTGGCATTCTCAAACACCAGCCACAGGACTGAGCCCCCACCCCACTGGCTTCCAGTAGTACAGGTGAGGAGCACAGCTGCATGGGTGGGCAGCCAATTGGATGCCCATCTCAGGTCCCAGAGTGGATCCCCTGCTGCTCTCCAGTGGGGGATCCTGGGAGGGCACTTACACTGCCAAAGAAAAGACAATGGGCATTTGCCCAAAAGGCCACCCACAGCCCTCTCAGACAACCCATTGGGATGGGGCAGCTGTGTGTGAGGGGGATCCAGTTGCCACTGCACCCCACTGATAACCTGTGGGGGGCATGTAATTATGTACATCAGTGTCCCAATGTAGATTTTCTAACCCTAGCACAGCGTGCAGTGCCACTGTGCATGAGTACAGTACAGGGCATGTCATCTGGCATGCCCCCATCCTGCCCGTGGCACAGAGCTGCTCACACAGCTGGGGGATCCAGCATGCCTGTGTGAATGTCATTGGGGGTACACAGGTCACTGCTATGTGGCATTCAGGCATTCTGACCCATTTGTGAATAGAACCCATTATGCTGAAAATACAATAAGTGTGTAACCCTTCAAAAGTGGGGCTTACTTTTTGAGCCCCTACAGCTCAAGGTGGGTCCACCTGCGATGTCTGCATCCTCTGGCTCAAACTGGTGCTGGAAGCCAGGAGAAGAACAGTTACCTGACTTGTTGTTCTTTCATAGTATACTGCAGATGAAAAGGGTGCTCACTGTTGGAATTAAGCTGGAGCCTGCTGGGGGCCAAACCCCAGTAATTAATCAAGGAGCACTGGTAGCTATAAAAACTAAATCTGTGCATAGGGCCGTGGTCAATACCTTGCCCTTCACTAGGAACTTGCAGGTTAACTCCTCAGACCTAAAAAGAACAACTTTTGAGAAAGGAATCTATGCAAGGCTATTACTGCAGTGGGAGGCAAGACATTAATGGGTTAAGGTCCTAAAAACAGTTAAATACACCATTAAGCAATAGAAATATAAGGTGTTTGTGAATCCTGTAGAGAAAGAATTATGTCCTACTTATCTAGAGCAAGCACCAATACCAGAGATAAAACAGACACTCCTGTCTGAGAACAGACTGGGGATTCATTATTTTAAAGGAGGAAGGTCACAGGTGCAGTTAATTAAGAGGACATATTTTCAGTACTATCAGACTGGAATATGACATCATGCTCCTTGGTCATCTTTCAGTTGACTCTTAGGAGGACAGAAAGAGAATGATGGCCATTTAAACTGGAAGAGTCAGGGATTAGCTTTCAAAGAGAGAACAGCACTGTTAGAAGCTTTCCAGGAAAGCTGCCACAGTTTTTCAACCTGGAAGGTACAAAACCTGAACTGTTGCTGTTTTATCAGTAGGACACCTTTTTGGAGAAAGACAATATTCCTGTTTGTCCTATGAAAGGAGACAAAGGTTTGCTGATCTAGTAAGTGTACTCTAGCTACCAGCCTGTGGACACCAGAGACTTTGTGAGAAAACTTGCAGGTGCTCCATGGAATGTCAGTAGCAGAAATGTAAAATAATTCATTTTGATATTAGAACAACTCTCCTAATGTTCTGTTGCTTTACTTTTGATGAGTCTGTGAAGGTCGGTTACTATTTTTTGAAACTTTTATGTGATGCATTTAGTACTCTTTGTAAGTGAAAGGATAATTAGAGCTACCCAAACCAGGTACATTGAAGATACATACAGGTACGGTACATTAATGAACCTTGGAACAGATTTTCAAAAACTGAATAACTGTGCATGTGCTCATACTAAGTTGCATAAGGGTGGGTACCCTTACAGAGCTGCAATTTGGCATGAACACAGTGTTCAAAAAGACTGTTTTTTCCAACCTTTTCCACAGTATAGAGCAGCTTGCATTCGTTTATTTTACATGACTGTGCAAAAATGCTACATCTGGTAGTGCTAAAAATAACATTTTTTGCATAATATACCTAGGCAAAAACAGTCAACCCCACCAATACACAAACAAAATGCTGAAAATGAAATTTTCAGTTGTGTGAGGTTTTTCTCTGTATCAGCAAGTTGCACATGGGGGCTTTTGTCAATGGGCCTTGCCAGGCCATTGAAAATCAGGCATCCCCCCACCCGAGCTCTAAGCTGAGGGATGATCCTTTTTTCCTAAATGACAAGGTAATGTACTTGTTTTAGAAAATGGGTAGGGAGAATTCTTGATGCTGATTGGCTACAAGTTTTGCTGTGTAATGCTTATTGAACATTCCCATTTGCTCCCCCCCGACCCCCACCCACTTTCCTTTCAGAAACTGGTGCTCATTATGGCATGGTTGTGCTCATTTACAGAAGTGTCACCATGATTATAGGACGTATCATGAGGTAGTTTTAAGGGAACAGCAGAAAGACAAGATAATACAAATTGTGCTTATCGCAGATGCTTGTCATTTATGCTGGTGTTTCATTGATGGCCATGAAAAATCCCCCTTCCTATCCCCACCAGTTTGACAGAGAATTCCCTGCACCTTACCAGGCAAATAATAAAATTAAGGTTGTGTCTCCACCCAAGGACTTTGTGTGTGTAAGCCAGTGGAATGCTGAAGATTTTTTAATTCATGTATTCCATGTCACCATTCTGTGTGTGTGGGGGGGGGATCATTCTACTACTGAAATAATGCAGAGCTTTAAATTCTTCTATTCCATGGTGAACAATCACACAGTGTACTGAAAATTAAGAAAGAGAGGTGACTGACAGGTGAAAAACATCTGTGGAGAGACTATTTTGCATTATTTAGCAACATTTTATTATAATTTATGTGGGTTTGAAAATTTTTAGAGACTTTGTTTTTTAAAAGTTGTCTCTGGGCCCATTTTACCTTGTAATGTGCCCTACAATGCCCCTGACCATGGGGAAAACATAGTGCAACCAATGCCCTGCCTTGCCTTGTTGCTTAAGTATGATGAGAGCTGTAGAGAGAGAAACACTTAAATTACAATTCTGCTGCTGTGCTGTTTCATTGTTATTATTCAACACAGCTTGTTTCAGAGAGCTGATGGTCATCACGGGCTCTTTCACTATAGCATATGCTATTTTCTTATGCAGTGCATGTATGCCACTGTAGCAGGCCTGTTTAGTTGTGAGCCTTGGCAGAAGAAGCTAGTGAAGCAGCACAGTATGTCAGACAGTCTGTTGAACATCAATACGTGCTCCCAGAGTCCTTGTTGTGTTTTGTAACTGTTACCGTTTTCAGTTTTGCTAATCACCTGTGGATTCAGTGCTGACTGATATGAGGTTTTTTGGCCAGTACTACAGGACCTAACTGATTTTGCTTGTATTGGAGCTCATCAGCTGTAGGCAACAGCATGAAGTACAGATCAGTGCAATAGTTTTAAAGTATAACAAGAAGGAGTCACAGCTTGGACCAGTACGGCAGTACTTTAAAAAGTAAAACCAGGAGAAGATCCAGGATTGCAGGAAAGCATTATTGAAAAGCATTTTTAACAGGGAGTCTTCAGTTTCCCTGGATGGTTGCAGTGCAAATACTCTGTCTTTTAAGGTCTGTCCATGGAATCCACTTAGTCATAAAATGCAAACATGTGATACAGGATCCAGCAAACATTTTTGGAAGTGTGCTTGAGACACTGTAGTTGTTTCCTAGTATCTATAGATTCCAGCCATGTTTACTGCAGCAGCCTCCAGCAAAAACAAACAAAGAAAAAAACATGTCAATGTGTGCCTGAAATAACTTTTGCAGCTTGCCATCTATAGACTCTTGGTAATTTCCACCGACACAGGATACTCCTAAATATCTTTTTTAAAGTGCTGGATATATATTTTGCAGCCTGTCATGTATTGACTTCTGCTCATGTTTCCTGCCACAGGATCCTGTAAAATCATTTTGGAAAAGTATGCTTGAGATCACTTGGCAGCCTGTCTTCTATAGACTGCTTGTCATGTGTACTACCATTGTGTTATCTAATTGGTGAACAAAGTTTAATAATCGTCTTTTAAAATTCTCTACACGTTCTATAGTGATTGCAGTAATTATGGATATCCATACATTTTTCCTAAATAAAAACAAGATGTAAGTGGAAGATGAAATGCCTGAACATCCTGCCCCAATGAGCAAACATCCAAGAACTAAGGAAACCATACAGTCAATCCAGAGCAAAACTAATGTTTGTGAGACACCAGAGCCACAGCAACATATAGAGAACCTCTCCAATGACACAGAGATGTCAAATGACTCAGAGTTGATCTCCAGTGATGCAGACATCCTTTCCAGTGACACAGAGTTTATGTCACATGATGCAGTGATTGCCAACGATGCAGAACTCTGAAATGTCACAGACATCTCCAGGGGCACCGAGATTCCAGACATGTGGACTGTGGAACAGTGCAAAGTGTGGAAGGCTCGCAATCCATGGCTAATTTAAAAGAAAGAATGTCTGAAATGCAGAGTTTGTAGAGATGTAAAGGAAGTGCTTGTTAAATCTGCTGGTGTACACTGTACACCTGCCTGGATAAATGCGACAGTCACAGCAAAGAACAGTAAAGCACTGAGGAAAAAAAATATATGAGTATTGTGACACCAAGGTACACATAGCCAAGGTTAAAATGGAAGGCAGTATAGTGCAGTGGTTTAAGGCTCTGAGCTGCAAATCTGGAAACCTGGGTTTGAATCCCACAGCCCCCACTTGCGTACTGTGTGACTCTAAGCAAGTCACTTAACTTCCCTGTGCTCCCAGGTTGCACCTGTAAACACGCTTTCAGCTTAGTGTGTCTCACCTGGTTAAACAATTGGAAAAAAAAATACATAAGCAAAGAAGTAAGGAGGCTCTTCCATCATGTGTCCTTCATATACTGTAAATACTAAGCTGCTAGCAGAGACTGAATGTTCTGTTAGAACAGCATACTTTTTTGCTAAAAAATACCTTCCCTTTTCAACTTAGGCTCTTCTGAAGTTACAAGTGCTGAATGGAACACAAGTTGGAAATATTCATCAGTCTCATCACAGCTGCTACAACATTATGAAACACATAGCCCAATGAGATGGAGTGAAGACTGATAGCACATTTGTACTTGTAGATTTTCTTTTTTTGCTATTGGACAAGGGTAAATTTTTTGACAAGGCAGTGATCATACTTTATTGCGGTGCAGATAATGGAGGCGGAAATGTAGACAGCATGTTTCTTACCTTACTTGAAGTAAGTAAAGGCACCACTGCACAAGCCAGTCAAGACATCCTCTAGGAGAGTTTTGAAATCCAGGAAGCTAACCGAGGAGCTTTTAGCCATGAAAATGATTGAACTGGAAACAAATGACACTTGAGTAATGAAATGTACAAGAAGTGGACTATGTACTTTAATGAAGGAAAAATTCCCTATTGTGCATGCTAGTCATTGCCTTGCCCACAGACTAGAACTAGCAGTTGGCGATCCTGTTGCTGAAGCTGGAGGAATCAATCACTTTGAAATATTAATTGAAAAGTTATACACTTTATTCAGCCAATTCTAAAAAAAAACAAGTGAGAGATAGCTTCTATAGCACAAGAAGCCTCAGGTGAACTTTTGAAAATTAGACCAATCTTCAGTGTGCGATGGGTGGCCAACAGCTACAGGACAGTAAAAGCAGTTCAAAGGTCATACAAGGCATTATATTCTTATTTTACATTTGCTTCAGAGGTCAGAGACAGATCATTGACTGAACATGCAAAATTTCTTAGACTAAAGAAACATCTCACAGTCACTGGATTTGTTTTGGATCTTGCTGTAATGAATGACGCCCCGAGAGAACTCTCTAACTTGTCACAGATACTACAGATCTGTGATTTGTCAATCTGGGAAGCAATGGAGCATGTGAGAAGCACCCTTATTGTACTAAAAGCCATGAAGTCTACTGATGGACAAAGTATTCATGAAGTCAAATCACAGATTTGTGATGCAAATGTGTTTAATAGAATTCAGTTGCAGCCTATATTGCCAAAGATTAATCAACAAGAGCTTTACCAGTCCCTTGTGAACAGCCTGACTGCCAGATTCCCTGAATCAGACTTTGTTACACTAATAAGCCCTCTGAATAAGGCAACCTGGCCAAAAGAGGAGCAAGAACTAATTCTGCATGGAGAAGGGAGTGTGATTATGTTGGCAAGAGAACTACATTTGTCTGTGAGAGATGTTACAGAGTTTCAGACCTACAAATCTTCTGGTTCTATTGGTGGCCAACTGGCAAGCTTCATGGCTGCAGTGAGAACTTATACAGCATCAACTGCAGAATGTGAGAGGGTCTTCTCTGCCATGAACATGACTGGAACTCCTCAAAGAAACCAGTTCTCGATTGAACATCTGAGAAGTGCAATGTGGATTAAACTGAATGGTCCGCCCTTGTCTGAGTTTGATCCTAGACCATTTGTGAAGTCGTGGCTTACAAGAGGTAATAGACTGTCAACAGCATGGAAAACTAGTGTGCAACCCCAAAGGAAAAAAGAAGATAATCCTCATCTCTGGGAACTTTTCAAACCATAACTTTGGTGAAGAAAATATGACATTCTGCCATTTACTTTAATTTTGTTTTCAGTTATATAAAATGCTTAAGCAAGTACCTAGAAGACTTGGTTTGCTGGCCAAAGCATCTAGCTTCACCTCAGCTCTTTCCTTCTAGAATCTAGATTGCTTGAGAGGACAGAGTAGATAACCTTACCAGAGCAAGGGAAAGGATTAAGACTTATTTTGGCTAAGCAGATTTACTGTGTGTTATTTTTATTTTGTACTCACAGGGATTGCTACTGTCTGTTGTTAACATCTCATTGCTTTATTTTTCTCTGATTCAAATTGTTGTTGCTGGTATACCTTCTTCTGCACTATCACAAGGTGTGCCTACAGGTGTGTATTAACAGATTACTGCTGTAATCTTCTGATTCAAATTATCTTTTGCAAGGTATATCTTCTGTTACTGCTTTATTTTTCTCTATAGCAAAGTGTTTCTTACAGGGTATATCTTCTCTGAAATTATTACAGGTGGTGCTTACATTTTTGTGACTTTTTATCGTTGGGCTAAGCAAAATTACTGTTTGCCACTGTTTTATTTTATTCTTTTTTTTTTGTTGAAAAGGTTTGTTGTCTCAGAGGTGTTTCAGTCTCCTTCTCACATTGAAGGAGCTAACTGCGTTCCTCTCACAGCTCTTCCAGAAGATTAGGTAAGTATCTGGGGGGTGGAGCTGGCAAACTGTCAGTAATTTCCAACAGAAAGAAGAGTTAAAAGGTCAGGTTAGTTGATATCTTGGAGGTAGAAGACTTGGTTTGCCGGCCAAAGCACCTAGCTTCACCTCAGCTCTTTCCTTCTAGATTGCTTGAAAGGACAAAGCAGATAACCTAATCAGAGCAAGGGAAAGGATTAAGACTTATTTTGGCTAAGCAGATTTACTGTGTGTTATTTTTATTTTGTACTCACAGGGATTGCTACTGTTTGTTGCTAACATTTCATTGCTTTATTTTTCTCTAATTCAAATTGTTGTTGCTGGTATATCTTCTGCTTTATTACAAGGTGTGCCTACAGGTGTGTGTGAACAGATTACTGTTGTAATCTTCTGATTCAAATCGTTTTTGCAAGGTATATATTCTGTTACTGTTTTATTTTTCTCTGTAGCAAAGTGTTTCTTACAGGGTTTGTCTTCTGTGAAATTATTACAGGTGGTGCTTTACAGGTTTTACAGTTTTACCTAACATTAGGATAAGCTTTCAGGGTTACTGAATTTGTTGTTGACTGATTGTTTCTGCTCTTACCTCCTTGTTCTTTCATCCATGGTTTTTCTCTTTCAGCAGGGGAAGGGCCCAGCCAACCACCCCACACTACACTCCTTTTATAGGGTACCACAGTCGTGAAATTTCCTGTGGCAAAGCAGGAAGAGGTGGATCAGTGGGGCATTCACAAGGTGAGCTCATTTACAGGGGAACTAGTAATTGAACTTGTTGTAACAAGTTATACAAAAACAAAACACAAAATCAAACCATTACTTGCATTTTCTTCCTTCGAATTACTCTGATCATGTTATAAACCCAGCAACTTATCTGGAAGGGATATCATTAACTGCAGGTACTGTGGAACACTTTTCAGAAGGACAGTCTTACAGGATTTAGGACACTGTCCTACATGCTGAGCCATTGGAGATCTTAGGGCTCAGCACTGGGCAGCATGGGCAGAGATTGTGCACCTCAAATTTCATATTCAAGAGAAAATACATTATAAAAACCACCCGCCATTTCTCCAACATCCAAAAGAAGAACCTCGACCGCAGAGGGTAGTTGGTCTGGGAGGTTGGCAGGTGGTTAGAAGGGGCAAATCGGGTGCCCCATCACTCGGTGCTCTCCAACATATTACCTCCAAAAACCATATAAACACTACAAACTGGTATCTGCCTCTATCTCCGAAATCAAACAAAGGGGCAGAGGACACTGCAGATCAGGAAACTGCAGCACAGGTGCTAGCACAACAAAACTCACCCAAATCAGGAACCAAAACAAAAAAAGCAAAAAGGAAATCAAAAAAACTTCTGATCATAGGTGACTCCATGTTTGGGGAGTTGATACTTATCTCCAGCCAGAGGTAATGGTCAGATATCTCCCAGGTACATCAGCGTGGAAAGACACTGACTGCATTGCTAAAATTGTTCAGGAAGCAGGAGAAAATATTGACGTCCTGGTACACATAGGGACAAATGATCTCGCCAGCCGGTCAGTTGGGGAGACCAAGGAACACCTGACCAGGCTGGGTGACAAATTATCATCCATTTCATCCGGCATCTCCTTCTCTGAGATCCTACCAGTCTGGCAGAGGGGGGAAAATGGACAGAAGGTCAGAGAAGGGGAGATAGCGGAGCTAAACATGTGGCTCAAGGGCTGGTGCCAGGAAAAAGGACACATATTTGTGGGAAGTTGCAACAGTTTTGAGAGCGAAAGTTCTCTAAATTTGATGGACTGCATCTGACTAAGAAGGGAGTCAGTGCATTGGGGCAGACGTTTGACGTCTGCAGAATATTTAAACTAGCAAATAGGGAGAGGAGTGCAGCACCCCATACGTCAAATGGGAAGAACACTCCCCCCCCCCCCAGCTAGTGGTCAAACAGGGATTCAGCATGTTTGCAGTTCATTTGCATCACCAAGTAAGATAAAAGGTCCGTCTCTCCATATGACACACATGAGAAATGCCAGACCTCACCCAACAACTAACACACTGAAATCTGGCCAATGGAAAATCATGTACACAAATGCTCACAGTCTGGGAAATAAGATCCCAGACCTGCAGGCAATAATGTCACAGGCTAAACTGGACATAGTAGCAATTAGTGAGACATGGTTTATGAGTAACCACACTTGGGAGACTTCAGTACCTGTCTATGTACTGTTCAGAAGAGACTGAGGTGCAAAAAGGGGGGGGTGGAGTGGCTCTGTCTGTCAATGAAAATATCAAAGCTACAGAAATTCAGAATATACTTAAGGAGCCAGAAGAACTGTGGGTCACCCTGGAAAGAGGAAATGGGACAGCCATAAGAACTGGGCTTGTCTACAGGCCCCCAGTCCAGGGGGAGGACATAGACACATTACTGTCAGAAGATAAACAAAACATGACAGCTAAAGGGGAGGTCCTGATAATGGGAGACTTCAACATGCCAGATACAGATTGGTCAATACCAACAGGAACATCTGCCAGAACTAGACACATGGTGGATTCCCTGCAGGGGGAGGGCCTCAAACAACTGGTACAACAACCCACAAGAGACAGGGCTATCCTAGATCTAGTACTGAATAACATGGAAGGGATCACAGATCTCCAAGTAGAAGGTCACCTGGGGGCCAGTGACCATCACGTGGTATGGTTCAATTTGGCCACTACAACTAAATCATCCCATTTCAAGGCAAAAATATGGGACTTCAGAGGAGCTGACTTTAATAACATGGCCAACAGAGTTAAGCTAGCTCTGGCAAAAATAAACATAGGTGAGGGGGTACAGGCAAAGTGGGCAAGCATTAAGGATACAATACTTGAAGCAACATCCCATTGTGTTAGACAGAAAAGGAAGTGCAAAAGAAGAAGGAAACCACTTTGGTTCTCAAATACAGTAGCAGAAAAGGTCAGAGACAAAAGGCTGGCCTTCAGGAAATATAACACAGCGGGATGAAGATAGGGAGGCATACAAAACTGCCCTAAGGGAAGCAGGGAAGGCAGTAAGGCAGGCAAAGTCCCAAACTGAGGAAATACTAGCACAAACAGTAAAATAAAGGTGACAAGACTTTCTATAGATACATTGGTGAAAGGAGAAAGTCCAGAGGGGGTATTGCTAAGCTCAAAGGAGAAAAGGGGCATGTGGAGGAGGAGAAGGACCCTGTAAAGCATCTATCCTAAATAGATACTTTTGCTCAGTATTTACTGAAGAGAAGGCAGGGCAGGGCCCACAGCTCAGCACCATGGACACAGGGGGGAGGGAGGTGAGCACTACTCCCTTCACAAAAGAAAGGGTCCTACAAGAGCTTGCTAAGCTCAGGGTAGAAAAGGCAATGGGACCTGATGGCATACATCCCAGGGTACTAAAGGAGCTAAGGGTGGAACTAGCAGAGCCATTAGCAGAACTGTTTAGTGAGTCTCTGAGCATGGGAGAGGTCCCAGAAGACTGGAGATGGGCTCATGTGATCCCGCTCCACAAGAGTGGTAGCAGGGAGGAGGCAGGGAACTACAGACCAGTCAGTCTTACCTCAGTAGCGGGCAAGATTATGGACGCTCTCCTTAAGGGAAAGGGTAGTGCAACACCTGGAATCCATAGGGGCACAGGATCCAAGACAGCATTGGTTTACAAAAGGAAGGTCCTGTCAAACTAATCTCATAGATTTCTTTGACTGGGTAACCAGAGTAGTGGACCAAGGGGGAGCAGTTGATGTTGCCTACCTTGACTTCAGCAAAGCTTTCGATACTGTTTCACATAGACGATTGATAAATAAGCTGGGTAGGCTCGGGGGTGGGTCAGAAGTTGGTCAGCTGGGTGGCAAACTGGTTGACAGGCAGAAAACAGAGAGTGGTGGCAAATGGGATGCAGTCAGAAGAGATGCAAGTCACAAGTAGGGTACCTGAGGGATCAGTCCTGGGGACAGTCCTCTTCAATATCTTTATCAGTGACATTGCAGATGGACTAGAGGGTAAGGCTTGTCTGTTTGCCGATGACACCAAGATCTGCAACAGAGTAGATGATCCAGATGGGGTGCGCAGAATGAGAAGAGATCTGGATAAACTAGCAAAATGGTCAGAAGAGTGGCAACTGGGATTTAATGCAAAGAAGTGCAAGATCATGCACATAGGGAAGAGAAACCCTGAAGCCACCTATAGGCTGGGAGGGGAGTTGCTGGTAGTCACAAAGGAAGAAAGAGACTTGGGCATCATCATCACCGCTGACCTGAAATCATCCAAGCAGACCTCTGAAGCAGTAGGTAAGGCTAGGGGGGATGTTAGGGTGTATTAGTAGGGGTATCACAAGTCATAAGAGGGAGGTAATAATGCCTCTTTATAAGACACTGGTTAGGCCCCATCTGGAGTACTGTGTGCAGCACTGAAGGCCACACCTTCACAAGGACATAAACCAAATTGAGGCAGTCCAGAGAATGGCAACCAAAATGGTGCAGAGACTGCATCTGAAGACATATGAGAACAGATTAACAGAGCTCAATATGTATACCCAAGAGCAAAGGAGGGAGAGAGGTTATATGATCGAAACATTCAAACACCTTAAGGGCATTAACAAGGTGAAAGAGTCTAACATGTTTCAGTATAAGAAAAATAGCAGGACACAAGGACACAACATGAGATTAGAAGGAGGCCGATTAAGGGGTCATGTGAAGAAGTTCTTTTTCACAGAAAGGGTGGTGGATGCATGGAACGGCCCACCTTAGGAAGTGGTGGCTATGAATACAGTGCAGGGCTTCAAACAGACATGGGATAGGCATAAGGGAGCAATACAGATGAGTATGAATAGATAGGCCACTGACAGCAAAGGACGATGGCACATTTATAAGGCAGAAAAAGAAATGGGCAGACTGGATGGGCCTTGCGGTCCTTATCTGCCATCAACTTCTATGTTTCTATGTTTCTATGTATTGCCAAAGGATTCATAGTCGGGTATACTGACATTTAAGTACAGTACACACAGAGCTTTTAGAGCTGTGCACAGATTTTGGATTAGGTTACAGATGCGTAGGCAAATCAAGTGCAGTATACAAGAATTCATTGCCATGCATACAATATGTTCATGGGAAGCATGAATGCATTCCAGAAGCAGTTCACATGGCCAGCAGCTGCATATTAAATGAAGAAGCTTAGCTGTATAATTTAAATGTGATATGTATGTGCTGCTATATAGTACATGTTACTCAATTTACAACTGCATTTTCTTTGTTTTATCTTGGTATAATTTTTCACATCAAAAGCTGCTGACCACCACCATCCAGACATGGCTCTCTTCTGCCCCACATTTGCACTGTGTAGTTGTCCCCCTATCCACCCTCACCAATTTGCAGTACTGTTCTTTCTCCATATGTGTATTGCTTTTGTAGATTTGTATATTTATTTAGTGTCATGCACCTTATTGTAGTGTATTCCTTTGCACCTGGTATTTGCTTCTTCTACAGTTATTATTGTTTTGTATTTATCTCACCTTGTTAGATTGCACTGTTCTTCACCATCTCCCTACCCTCAAATAAATCAGCAAATATATAAATGAATAACTAAGTGTGCATTGTAGCTTTTTTCTTTTTGGCTTGGAACCTGGTTGTTTCTTTCTCCCAGATCACACCTAGAAATGAGGTTTGACTCAGTGTGCCTTTCCCAGTTGTGCTATGCTCAATAGTTTTTGGAAAATACATTAAAAGCCGTGTAACAAAAGGCTTTACAAATTATGCTTATTTTTACTAAGAAAATATGGGCTACACAAACTAAGGAGTAGTGTTTAGTGCAATGTGCCTTCCATCTGATCCATTGGCATCCGCTACATACTGATTTGAAACAGCTGCAGATCTGGTCCCTGATCCAAAACTTATAGAGCACTGGTACCTCTGGAAGTATAATTGCAATACTGGGAGTGCCCCTGTACCAGAAGATGAAGTGAAGAAGTCACTGATGTCATCATTGCAAACCCAGACTGTTGATTCTGTTGGATTAAGTGTTTGTATGGAACTAGCAGCAAGGCATTGAACAGAATATAAACAAAAGGCATTGCTATCTTGTTGACCCATGACCCCATGACTGACCAATCTGAATGCAAAAGGTCCTAGTTAAGAGACTCAGGCACTTGGGAGGAACAGTAACAAAGTGCTTGGCACCCTTTTCCGGCCACTGAGGGAGTCAGATTGTGAGTGGAAACCCTAACAACAAATAAGAGTCTGAGATGGGAGTGTGCTGAGCTGAACCCTTCCCCCCAGCCTAGGAGGAGTTCAGAGCAGTCATTCCCTAGTGTCTGGAGAGGAGAGAGGTACTGAGGAGGAGAGCTGAAGCCCTAGCCATGCCTCAGAGCCAGATATGCTGGTGTAAGTGAATTCAATTGCTGGAAATTCCATCCAAGCTGAGAGAAGTGCTGTAAATCTTGCAAAAGCTGCGAAATAACTGAACTGTTGTATATGAGACTGAATCTGCTGATGCAATCTGCAGACTGTTGAAATCAGATGTGAGAAACAAGCCATTCTACCATGACTGGTATACCTACTGTAAGTAGGAGGTGGTCAGGAGCTTGTTTCCAGGATAGCCTTGATTGAGTGAGCTCCTACTAGGGTCAGGTGGGTAGCTCAACAGTCTCGGCACTTCTGAACCTGTCGTGCTGCTACATGTTGATTGAGAGAAAAGAGAGCTGTAATGCAGGGATCGGGCCTAGCATGGGCCTACATTCACCATCTGCCTTCTGCTATAACATGGCATCTTCGGAAGTGTCTGAGGCTGCTTTCCACTGGTATAGGACACATATGTACTTGCTTGCAGGACAGCAACTACTGCTGCTGAATTTTCCCTTGTTTAGTTTACAATTTTGTGTTGGATCCCTTCATGGATTACAATTTGTTCTGCCATAAAAAGTGCTAGCAAAAAGTCAGTTGGGGGATAAAGCAAGCTTGCATATCAATAAGTGTACCAATGCAAGATTCTGGGCACCTTGACATCAGGCCTGCAACAGTGCATACTTCACCTGGTTACTCAATACTTAGAACAGAACTGCAGCTAAAGAAAGTGATTGTTTTGAAAGTTACTTGAAACTTTGGGGATCTGTTACTGAGGGTAAACGGCAGTCCTACAGTACAGTAGACCTTTCTGGAAATCTTGTGTGTGAGGGTGTGGAGAGGCCTAATACACAATCTCAGCAGAGAGGCCTGCACATCAAAGATCGCATAGCTTGGGGTGAGACACTAAAAATATTTGAAGTGATAATATTTTGGTATTGCCTAAAAACAGTTTTGCATAACCCCTTTTTTCTTCACAAGACCTGTGTTGCTGATTAATAAAGTCCTATTGTTAAGTTTCTAAACTCTGGCGCATGAGTGTATAATAGTGATATACCCTAACTGGCACAAAAGTGTTTGAAATTGCAGTTAAGGTGTGGGTACTGCTACAGATTGGTTTTCAGGTAGTGTCTGATAGCTATTGGGTAGGTGGGTTATACTGCATCCCTGGGGGGCAGTATTCATTATCAGGCCCTGTATTTCTTTCTCTGGGTGAAGTACAACACTATTCCCCTTGTTCCCCTTTCCACACCCCCTCCCCCACATGAGGCATTTAATGAGCCCAGGCTACTCAACCTTGCTCGAGCTAGTAACCAAGAAAGTAACTTCTTTAATACGTGCACGGTGACCCAGTTACATCTTCAGAGGCATCACTGGGATCTCCTGCTTACCAGCTGAACACATCTGGGACCACTGAAAGAGTGGTCACCACCTTAAGTGTAACATAGAAACATAGACTTTGACTGCAGATAAGGGCCACTTTGCCCACTCAGTCTGCCCATTTCCCTACCTACTGGATAAGCTGCAGATCCTAGTTAACCAACAGCCTGCTTCCTCCTACCCCCCACTAGAATTGCTTTATGTCTGTCCCATGCATTCCTGAATTCCCCCACTGTTTTTGACCCCATGACCTCCTCAGGAAGGCCATTCCATGCATCCACCACCCTCTCTGTGAAAAAATACTTCCTCACATTGCCCTAAGCCATCCCTTCTCTGTCTTCAAATTGTGCCCCCTTGTTTTGCACATCTCTTTCTCTGAAAGATGCTATCCTCTTGGACTTTGTTGATTCCCTTGAGGTACTTTTTGTTTCTATCATGTCCCCCCTCCTTTCCTTGAGGGTACACATATTAAGCTCCTTTAGTCTCTCTTCATATGGCTTCTGGTGCAGACCCTGCACCATTTTAGTTGCCCTCCTCTGTACTGGCTCCATCCTGTCTATGTCTTTACAGAGAAGGGCTCTCCAGAACTGCATGCAGTATTCCAGATGGGGTCTCACCAACTGTCTGCACAGAGGGATAACAGTTTCTTGTTTTCTACTGGTGATGTCTCTCCCTGTGTATCTCAGTATCCCTTCCCCCCAGCCCTCCTTACTGCCTTCTCACATTGCTTGCCTACCTTTAGATTATCTGATATGACTACCCTCAGGTCCCTTTCCATTTTTGTTGTTAGTACCTCCCCTCACATTGTGTACTCTTCCCTTGGGTTTTTCTTTCCCAGGAACATTACTTTGCATTTATTTTCATTGAATCCAAGCTGCCATACTTCTGACCATTCCTCCAACCTTGCCAAGTCCCTTCTCATCCTTTCCACCCTCCCCATTGTGTATCGACCTTGTTGCAGATCTTTGTGTCATCTGCAAAGAGGCATACTTTTCCATCCAGTCCCTCTGCAATGTCACCTATAAAGACATTAAAGAGGACCAGTCCCAGTACTGAACCCTGCAGTACCCCGTTAGTAGCCTCCCTTTCCTTGACGTGGATTCCATTTACTATTACCCTCTGTGTCCTGTTGTCCAGCCAATGTTTTACCCAGGCTACAACCCTGGGATCCACTCCCAGGCTGGATAACTTGTTTATTAATCTTTTGTGTGGGACTGTCTCAAATGCCTTGCTAAAGTCTAGGTAGGCCATGTCCACAGTCCCTCCCTGATCTACTACTTTGGTCACCCAGTCAAACAAATTGATTAGATTCGTCTGACATGACCTTCCCGCTGTGAATCCACGGCTTCTTGGGTCCTGTGCCCCACTGGCCTCTAGGTACTCAACAAAAGTGTAATTCTGAAAATGTTGGAAAATATAGAGAAACTTTGAAAAATTTAGCAGAAATTCAGAAATTTAAAACGGCATGTAAGGAAGTCACAAAATGTTGTTTACAACAATGTTTGAACTCCAAAGTGTTGTTGGCCAGTAACACCCCTGAGGAAAGGGACACCTCTGAATTGTTGTCTGTGTTGGAATATGAATTGACTGGCTTTGGTAGTATGAAAATACAGCATGCAGTACCTGTGCCTGAGAAAGAGATTCTAAGTTTATTTGTGGAAACCATAAAATATCTTTGTTTTTTAGAATTGCCTGCATCTTTACTGCCCAATGAAGATAAAGTCTGACATCTTTATAAGAAGGGGAGCACTGTAGCTATTTTGCCCAGATCACCTTCCTCAGGGAGCTGGGACAGAGAAAGTAAAGAAACTTCCAGAACAAAAATGTAAATCAGAGAGAGCAGGATTTACAACATTTGTTAAATGTGGTTGATCAGGAAAATTCCTAAACAACTAATTTGTTGGATGCCATGGGAAGTTTGATGGAAAAGATACGACAGCCAGCACAAGAGTATACAGAAAATAGAAGGCTTGGACCATTTTCTGGTGTGAAACTGACTTCCACTGTGGGGTATGACTTTGATACCTGGGTTAAGTGACCCACCCAGATGGTGCAAGGTTTGCAATATTCTGATGCTGAGAAAACAGCATGAATGGAAGAGTGTCCATGGTCCTCTTTAGATGCACTCATTGGGCCCTGTACATGACGGTGTGGAGTGCCTCTATACTGTGTATGTGAGACGGGGAGACATACTGCACCCTCTGCACCCCCCGAGTGGGATGCACCAATGGCGAGCGCGCAGCCTCTACACACCTGATCCCCCACCTGTGTGTACTGCAACGCGCAGGGGGCGGGTGTGGTGTGTGCCAGCACAACATGCTATGCACAATGGTACGTAGTACTGCCTGCAGAGATGCAGAGGTGACCACAGGTTGCAGTAGGGAGAACCCTGCTATAGGCCCTGTGATAGTGAATACTCCCCCCTCCCTTTTTTTTTCCCATTTTAGTGTGTGATCACTTTGGTCTGGTTTTCTTCTTAACCCCCATTTCTCTCCTAAGTGTGTTGCGTCAACAGCACTTTTTTCTTTTTCTCCCTGTATTTCCCTTGTCATTCTTGCTCTGTTACGGTAGATTGGCCACCTACTGTATCTTCTTTTCCTCTTTTCATATTTCTCTATTCTGTTGCTGTATTCCAGTATCCAGACCCCCCGGACCACGCTGGCTAATTCTTAAAGCCTATACATTTATCTAAGAGTCCCCAGAACTGATTTTTATGGACTGAACAATGCGGTGTTGCCATACAGAGAAATGCAACTCGCACCACTGAGAAAACCCAATTCATTTTTAGCATTCTGCTCCCTCTCGCATGTTCGCGAGGGGTGAGTTCTGCTGGTGTACCTCCATACGCATTTGCACCACATAATGTGGCTTAGCTAGAATACGGAATTGAGACTCACGTTGTCTTTACATAAGTAGAGTAGTAAGAAATAGGGTTTTTAGAACTCCTCCAGCCTCGCATGTTCTGAGGTTACACTAACCAGTGTTACAGGAACATTTTGCTTACAGAGGTTAAGAGGGCAGTCTGCATAAGCTACACATAATTTGTCTGCACTGTGACCAAAGAAGTTATTTTAATAATACAGGTCATAATGTGCAGCAATTAGAGCCCTCCTCAGTGCTGTTACTGACGCATTGTGGTCCTAGAAACGGAGCAAGAACCACTGACAATACTGAGGTTGAAGCATCTCTTAAAACGTTTCTGTGTGGTATATTTTCATACTTAAGACAGATACAAAAATTAAGTTACTGGTCCTGTACGCTAGAATCGTGAGATACAGAAACATATTTACCTCTCTGGCTAGACATTGAGAGGCATTTGGCCTCTAAGAACTACTGTACTCTAACATCTCTAGCTTATTCTTACCCGAAATCACTCCCTAAGTCTTTAAAAGACACTCCGATTGGATGGTCCATCAGGGCTCTGCACCAAGTGCAAAGGAATCTGGCAATCTGGCTTTAGACTGGCACAAGTTCCTAGAACAGCCACTAGTGGGCAATCCTCAACTTAAAATTGGAAATAGACCTATCTCTCCCTCACACTGGGTGATTTAATGCATGCTAAAGTTCAGGATATAGCTCCTAAGGGGACATGCTCCCCTTTCCTCAATTTCAGCAGCGCTTCAATTCATATAAGGGGCATCTTTTCATATATTGGCAATTATAGCAAATTCTGGTCTCTTTTCTGGGGAGACGGGGGGATATACTCCTCCAAAAATGGAACCCTCCAGCCTCTTTCAAGTAGCAGAGCAACCACATTCTGTCTCCAGGATATATAAAACACTACAATCCCTAGATTCTCATTTACCACAAGGTATATGCTATTACTGGACCCAAACACTATCTATTATAGATGATGCTAGCACATGGAAGCAGATTTGGAGTAATATCTATAGACTTATTAAACAGGACAGACTTCGTTTAGTACAATATAATATAATGTATAATTTATATTTCACTCCAGAGCGCCTATATAAAATAGGTAGGTTATTCTCCCCTCAATGTCAATGGTGTTCAGCAATGGACGGGGATTTATATCACATGTTATGGACATGCCCAAAAGTCCATAATTATTGGCAAGCAATTAGAAGCTCCCTTGATCCAATGTTAGGGCTTGACCCATTGTTTACACCAGAGATCTGTCTGTGTAATCACTACCCCTCTAATACTCCTAGAATAAGAATGGCACATATAGCTATGATATATGCTGTAGCCAAATTAACATAGAAACATAGACTTTGATGGCAGATAAGGACCACTTGGCCCACCCAGTCTGCCCATTTCCCTACCTACTGGTTAAGCTGCAGATTCTAGTTAACCAACAGCCTACTTCCTGCAAACCCTAACTATAATTGCCTTGTGTCTGTCCCATGCATGTTTGAATTCCCCCACTGTTTTAGACCCAACGACCTCCTCAGGAAGGCTGTTTCATGTATCCACCACTCTTTCCGTGAAAAAACATTTCCTCACATTACCCCTGAGCCGTCCCCCCTCTATCTTTAAATTGTGCCCCCTTGTTCTTACACATCTCTTTTTCTGAAAGATGCTACCCTCCTGGACTTTGTTGATTCCCTTGAGGTACTTGAACGTTTCTATCATGTCCCCCTGTCCCTCCTTTCATCAAGAGTATACATATTAAGCTGTCTCAGTCTCTCTTCATATGGTTTCTGCTGCAGATCCTGCACCATTTTAGTTGCCCTCCTCTGGACTGCTTCCATCCTGTCTATGTCCTTGCGTAGATGAGGTCTCCAAAACTGCACGCAGTACTCCAGATGGGGTCTCACCAACTGTCTGTACAGAGGGATAACCACTTCCTTTTTTCTACTTCTGATGCCCCTTCCTATGCATCCCAGTATCCCCCTGGCTCTCCTTACCGACTTTTCACATTGCTTACCCACCTTTAGGTCATCTGATATGACTACCCCCAGGTCCCTTTCCATTTTTGTTGTTATTAGTACCTCCCCTGTTATTGTGTACTCTTCTCCTGGGTTTTTGTTTCCCAGGTGCATAACCATCATGAGATACTGGAAGGAGGAATCCTTGCCATCTGTGATAGAGTGGCATACAGAAGTTTTATTGGATCTCCAATTGGAGTGACATATTGCATCGATGGCCAACTGGCTCAGTGGCTATCAAGGTAAATGGGGCCCTTTAGATGCTTTACTTACAGTCTGGAAACCCTAGAGACCAAATCCACTCAATCAACTCAATTTATTTCGTGGACAGCAGATATCATGGTTGGCACAAGGTGGTTGGGGATGGGGCAGGGGGGATGTTTGGTTAGCTTAAAATATATATTTTTTATTTTTGCTTGTATTCTATTATGTGTTTAATTTTGTAAACTGACTGATATTGGCAGTCTCGATACATTATGTTGTAACCTGTCAATCTTACCTTGACTGCTATTATTGTGATTCCTGCTGTATACATTATGATGAATAAAGTATATTGAATTATAAAAAAAAAGACAGATACAAAAAGAATAAATAAAGGTCTTGGAGTTACCTGTACCAAAGGGAGAGTTTAGGGTTGTTGCTGCAGCCTGACTCCCATACCAATTAGAACAATCATTCTAGCTGGGTGTAATCTTCTATAGGGAGTCAGTGGCACCCTCCTTGCTTGTTTTATATGAGACATAGATGTTCATCAGGTACAAGAAGGCAGAGTTTAAGTACAGTATAGCCCCTTTTTGATTCAAATAAAGAATGTTTTGATATGAGATATGCTATGCTGTTATTTTCAGAAATATTGTTGATTATTTGATATTACCTGTATGTAATGAAGATTTTAGAAGGAGAAAATGCAAATTAGAAGTATTTGTGACTAAATTAAGGTTATTGGGGTGGAGTTTCCCGCTAAAGGGAGGAGTCTTGGTGCTATTTAAACCATGACTATGGATGGATAAATCAGATGTGGTTTGGGAGGGAACCAGTGTGCATCTCCCAAAGTAGTTCTCCGAAGGGAGACCTGGCACAGACTAATGTTAGGGAGTTAGGAACCCTTATTCCCTAAGCTGTGCAGTTTTGTTATGCTCATTATTTTCTGTTTTGGAACAAAAAGTAAATTTCTTTGCATCTACTGTTTATGTGTTTTTTTTATTAGTTTTTTTTTTTTTTAATAAATCTAATCACATCAGTTTGATGTGGTGTACCTCATTTTCTGTGGTTTGTGTGATCTTTGCTACCTCACCCACGACAAGCCCTCTGCGTGCCCCATGCTTCTGTCCCACAACAACGAGACCCCAGCATAAGAAGTGACAGGCCACCTGGGAACACCCACCCCAGCACCTAGCTGTGCCCCCATCTTCCCAGTGTATATCAGCTCCCCCCACACACATCAGGGCATCAGCCCCAGGATTACAGCCCCCCCATACAGCACCATTTGCCCACCTCTGTCTCCCCTCACTCCAGATCCTGGCCCCACTGGGCATGGTGTAGGGGGCAGACATAACCCCCCACCACGCACCCTCCCAGCACTGCCCCCTCTGCCTTACCACCCCATCCATTTGGGGGCGTGGCATGGCCAGCAGCACAACCCATCTCTCACCTTCACTGCTGCTGGCTGTGTGAATATCCTCCGGAGAACACAGCCAATGCACCCCCCACTGCATAAGGGATCCACTGAGAGATCTGGGATGGGAATCCCATTGGATGCTCGCCCAGGCACGCAGCTCTGACCACGGCTACCCCGCATGAACCTGCGCATACCTGAGCTCCGGGGGGGGGGGGCAGGGCTGCAGACAGGTGGCTGGCAGTCGTGCATACTGCTGGTGCACATCTGTCTGCAGGTGCAGAGCTACACTGGTGGGATATGTGCCTCAGGTACGTAATTCCCACCTGTTAGTGCATAGGCCTCATTACCCCTCAAAGTTATCCAGTCAAATGTGACTGTTCAGAATTATTAAGCCATTCTGGAATGGAAGTTTGGACGTGTAGAAAAATCTTGAACACTTCTTATGGCATTTTTATTTGACAAAGCTGCATGAAGAAGAACAGTTGTCTGAATTTTTGGGTGAGGCTAGAGAAAGTTGTGCCTGCAAGAAAGGATGTTTAGCTCCTCACACCATGGCTCATACCTGTGCTACTCAAGTATTAGATGAAGCCATGTACTCTGCTCCAATCTGATTAAATATTCAGATGAGAGGTCGCATGGACAAACCACAACCTTTTCATGAGCATATTGGAGAACTGAGAAAAACAGGAGACTCCACCCTCCAACTCCTGAAGGCTGGCCTAGCACTTAGGTATGCCCTGGTCACTCAGAAAAGCTGAAAACAATGTTGTGAGATCATCAAAGGCACACTCAAAAATCTAAGCCACACACAAGTTGCATTATTATCAAAAAAGGTGAGGACAGATCAGACTTTTCCTGATGCATAAAAATATCCATTCTAACAATAGAGGTAGAAGGAATCTTAACAAATAGCCTTCTGGTATCTATTTCATGGCAAAGTAATTGATATAATGTCTGTCTCTTTAAATTTGGGAAGCATTCATCTCCAAACCACAGAGAGATAGTCAACACCATATCCAAAACCAGTCCATATCAGTGGTAAGCCTGCAGTATCTCAATTAAAACAGCCCTGAAGACTCAAGTATGAGAGGGTAGAAAGGCAGCTTAAGATACTACTTAGACAGAGCCAAAACAAAGAAAAATTGGGAAGGGAGAAGAACTGTGTGTTCAGCTCTACATCCAGGATATCCACCAAACCAATACTCGGTCACGATAAAAAGTGCTTTTATTTCAAAAATCACTAAAAGACCATACAGAGTCACCGCGTATTACAAAAGTAGAACCCCCCCCAAAGCGATCAACATTTCATGTCCTCAGTGATGCTTTTTCAAGATAACCAATAGCTTCTTAGATAGGATTTTGATATAGCTCAGCATCTATGACATATGTGTGGCCACCAATAAGAAATTACTAGTGCCACTACTATATCTACATCAAAGCTCCATTCATAAAAACAGTACTAGTTGCACTCTACAAATACATTACTTATTGACATGTTGTCACAAATGTTATACTCTAAATAAAAAAATACACCTCCCAGTTAATATAGTGCATATCAAACCATGTATATGTGCAAAAAGTGAGAACTTAAATAGATACTATAAATACTATCTAAAAATTCATTAATATTATTAAAGCACCTAAATTACTTACAGTATGTATGAAAAGCATCAGTGAGGATGTGAAACATTGATCACTTTGGGGGGGGAGTGCTACTTTTGTAATATGTGTTGACCCTGTATGGTCTTTTAGTGGTTTTTGTAATAAAAACACTTTATCATGACCTAGCATTGGTTTGGTGGATATCCTGGATGAAGACCTGGAGGGGTTCACAAGGCTATTCCCCCCCTCCTGCCCCCTGCCTGTGACCAGAGCAGCCCCATCTCATTCTCTACCCCACTGAAAAAATGCCTAAAATGACAGTCAGCTGTCAATGAATAAGTACATGCTTGTACAAACACGTGCATATTCATTAAGAGCTCAGTGGGGCTGCCAGCCATGGAAGTGAGTGGAGGGCTGTGCCGGTGGTCTGCTCGGGGTTGGAACAGGACGGGGAGAGAGGTGTGGTGTGGTGGGGCACTCTCTGATGAGATGGGAGGTGGGGGGGTTCACTAGACACCAGGGATTGAATTTAAAAAATGTCTTTATATTTCTACATTGTGGTCAACAGGCCAGCAATCGGTGGGGGAGCCAGGAGTAATTCTCATTATTCCAATTGTGGCCCACGATTGTTGGGAGGGCACTAGACACCAGGGAATCAAGGATTTAATTGAAAAATAAATATAGATTTTTTTTACATTTTGATTGACTGGCCAGCAGTCGGTGGGGAGGGAGTGAATGAACGTGGGAGGAAATACATCTAGTACATGGGTAAAAAAAATAGTGAACACTATAAATATACTTGCAATGATTGTATTTCAGATAGATTCAAGATTGAATGGAACTGTGAATCTTTTATGGCATGGAAGGCATCTCACTTCATTCTGTCAGAGCTACAGGCTGTAGAAAAATTCATCAACATTAAAACCAGTGTTGAAAATATAGTAGAAAAATATTGAAATCCAGGCAGAAATGTAGATGTTCAGCAGAGCCATAAATGCAAATGGAACACTGAAAACATGCACGACAGCTTCCTGAGTGCTGCTAATATGAATGTACTACATGGTAGTGTGGTGACTTTATCAATCAAGTGACCAGGACATACCTAGGTGCTCGGCCTGCATTCAGGAGTTGGTGGGTGGAGTCTCCTGTTTTGCTCACATTGTGTCTTCCCATTTAGGACCTGTGTACTTAGCCTGCACTTTTTCTGGGAGTTGGGACTCCTTTTATTTCTTATGGAGAAGTGTGGGAACAAGAAGAAAGACTGTTGCCAATGATGAAATCCATGACCCCCAAATGTGTAACTGGAAATGCCCTGGTAACCTCTCCTAAAGGGTTGAGCAATGAGGACCTGCTAGAACATATTGACAAGCTAACACAACTGGTGATGGAGACCCAAGAGACTGCATGAGTAACTGCTGACACTGGAGTTGCCCATTCTGCAGGAGCTATGCGGCCAGCTAACAAGAGTCATTGGAGAGAGTTTCAGCCTAGAAATTATCCATGGATGCCAAGGTGGTAAAATGGACATCTTCTGCTACAGATGAGGTGAAATGCAGTGAGAAAGGGCATTTGTGGAGAGTGTCATATATATATATATATATATATATATATATATATATATATATATATATATATATATATATGTATATATATATATATATATATATATATATATATATATATATATATGCAGTGTCAGTGGCTCAGCAGGTAGCACATTCACCTCCAAGGCTGGGAGGTCAGAAGGCTGTGGGTTCTATCCCCACACCAGGCACTTGGGTTAAATCCCAATACTGACACTGTAGTGCAGCATGAGGGGGGGTGCTGCACTCCTAAGGTGCCGTCTTTTGGGTGAGATGTTAAACTGAGGTCCTATCTGCCTGTTCTGGTGGCAGTTCAGGTGGATGTTAAAGATCCCAAGGCACTTCTCAAAAAGAGCAGAGGAAAGTATTATTAAGAAAAATACATATACATTATAATCTTAAATCTTCACAACCATTAAATCAGAATTATTTCATGTTACAGCAAAATCAGAGTCAGTAATCCAAGGTAAACACTTCCAGCTTTCCAAAATTTCACATTGTGATTTAGTAGTGCAATCAAAATCATATAAATTCTTTAAGTCCTTCATTATTTTCACCAAGTATTTCAGAGTAGGGACACTCTTTTTGTTGTAATGTAAACAAGCATCTTGCCATCCATATACTGTATGCCATTTAATAACCGTAATAATTAATCCTAGTGTGTGCTGGTTCCATTTCCTCCAGTGATAAGAACAATTTCCAAACATGATATTCTCATAAGAAATGTTTTGGAATAATGGTTCTTTCCATGCTAGTGCCAAATGGGTCCAAAAACCAACAATAAAGGAACATTGGAAGAACTGATGGTCTATGGTCTCTATTTGTTGAATACAATTGGTCTTATACATAATCTGTCTTGTAATTGTTTATGCTTATGATATGATTTGACGTTTATGTGCTCATGGCATGAAAGACAGTGAAATTCCTACATGTGAGGGGGGATTCTGTTGTTATTCAGAAGTTGCTTTAGATATGGTAAAGAAGTTGATGGACATTTTTCAAATGATGTACCTGGTGTGTCAGTCCTAGAAAGTAAATGGTTATACAATTTTTCATGTGGCATAGTGAGGATTATTTGACTCATCACCTTCCATTGCTTTAGTCTCTGAAAATAATCCTTTATGTAGGTAGGCATAAATACTGAACTATACAGAGTCTTTAGGGAATCTGTCTCCCACTGCCTAAACCAAATTTTAAAGTAATTGTATAACCATGATTCCCATTCAGATTGTCTTTATATAAGAATAGGTTTGAAGTTGGTCGTAAAAAATATGGTATTAAAAAATAGAATGGGGTTAACCATTCATACTTTTTATTGGGTTGCGGCGACTGCCCCAGAGTGCTTGAAAAAACAAGATCTAGATGGATGTTTTAAGTTTTTTGGAATCAGAAATATAGAACTAATGAATAAAAAGATTGGAATAAGATATGTTTTTATTAGATAAATCCTTTTCTTTTTACTTAACTTCCACTTGTTCCAATTAAGAATTTTCTGTTTTCCTAGTGTTAGTTTGCTTTCCCAATATACAGTATCCATTTCTACTGCCCCAAATTGAACTCCTAAAATAGTTATAGGATCTGTCTGTATTGTAATCTGGTTAATAGACTCTAGTGGAGGAGAGGAAGTTCTGTTTAACCAGTACCCTTTACATTTATCTAGGTTTAAAAAAGCTCCAGAAAGAGTGCCAAAGTCTAAACATTTTTTAAGGGTACTGGCCACCGATTGTTCATCGGCTGCTAGTATGCACATGTCATCTGCATATGCTATGGTTACATGTGCTGCTCTTGTTTTCATAGTTCTTAAATGGTGAATAGTCTGTGTTGAATTTATAATATGTACTAAAGGATCAATAAAAAAGGCATAGAGCAACAGGCTGAGGGAACAACTCTGCCTTACCCCACTTTTGATGGAAATTAAGGGTCCATCCAACCATTAATTATTGGTCTTGAAGTTACAGTTCTATACAATGCCTGAATCCATTCAATAAAATTACTTGGAATACGGTAGTGCTGAAGAATCCCCCAAAGAAAATCATGGTTTATAGAATCAAACGCTTTCCTATGGACAAGGGAAACAATATAGCCCGACAGGGTTCCCTTTTGCCCTGCTTCAAACAGTTCCCTAATCAAACTCAGATGGTCAGCAATCTTCCTATTTGGGATAGAGCATGATTATGCATCTGAAATTATCCAAGATGCTACAGTTATCAACCATTTTGTTATAATTTTGTTAATATGTTTAAATCAGTACTGAGCATGCTTATAGATCTCCAATTTTCAAGTTTGTTTTTTCCTCTTTTTTACATACAAAAATCAGAGTTCCCATATTCATACATAAGGGTACCTCCCCGATTGTAAAATGTTATTATATACTAAAGCTAATTCATCACTCAGTTCTGTACTGATATAGTTCACTAGGCAGGCCATCTGGCCCTAGTGATGTATTATTCCTGGGAGAAGAAATAGTATCAAGGATTTCTTGGAGAGATATCAGTTGGCAAATTTGTTTTAGTATATAGTCTGGAGCTTCTGGCACAGGAATCTGTGACAGGTATCCTTGGAGCTGTGAGGTATCAGTTTGCAAAGGAGCATAAAGGGAACTCGTGTATAAATAAATTTGACGTAAAATATCATCTTAATCAATCAATCAATCAAACTTTATTTAACCAGGCAATAACACCATTGAGCAAGTTCATTTTCAAAGTGGTCCTGAACAAAAAAAAATACAATACATAGTCACAATTGCAGAGCCCAGCGGCAACAGCATAGTACAGGTAAAGGTCAATATGGACCAACATACAAGTTTAACATAGGATCACACAGTTACAGTTCATAATGAAGTTACATATGAGAGAAAAGATGATCATCCAATGCTAACTCTGATACATGGAGGATAGTACCTTCAAGAAAATAACAAGGAGAGGAAGAAAGATCATAAGTGTGCTAGCAAGGAGGAGAAAGGGTGCAGAAGACCAAGAATGGAGGAGAGAAGCTAATAAGTGCTAGGTTTCCCTTGTAAGGGGTGTGTATTGAGTGAAATTCTGTTGCATTAGAATCGAGGGAGGAGCCAGAAGCTAAGGGCTCAAGGACGCCTAAAATAACTTCAAGTTTCCCTCAGATATTCAGATATTATAGCTTTGAATGTGACTAGGCTTGGGAGAGAGAAGAGCTTTAGTGAGCTCTGCATAGTGTTCCATAAAGATGAGAGTGAAAAATTGATTACGGATGAGCCAAAGGTAGTATTCACTCTGGGTATCTGGAAACAAAGTCTGGTGTAGCGTCTGAAGCCACAGAATCCATTGGCATGCTTTTTAAAAGCTTGAGATGTATGTGGGAAGTTTGTCAGATAGTGCTCTAAAAAGACAAAGGAGAGCATTTCTTTTTATGCGTTATCATGTTACCCGCCTCATCCTTCAGACATGAAATCTCTTTCCTATCTGTAATTTTTGAACAGGTTTCAAAAGGACAAATAGAGTCAGCTTTTCCTTTAGTACCATACTGTTTTTGATGAAGTAAGTATTGTATTTTCTGCTTATGAAAGGTCATCATTTCCTTTTTTTAATAAACTAATTTGTGACTGCAGATTCTGGCCCATGTCATATGAGATTGATAATAAATTTTGAAGCTGATGACATTTTGAAGGTATAAAAGATATGATATACAACTCTTATATGTACTATATGTTTTTAAGAATTTATGTAGTTCCTTTTTTTGCATCTTCCCACCATTTAATGGGACTGTCAAAACAGACCTTTACTGATGTCCTTGTCACAAGGAGTTGCTTTAATGCTATCCAGAGATCTGGAGCTGTGAGAAGGGAGATGTTGAGTTTCCACAGTCCAGGCCTTCTGGGGAATTTAGATTCCTTCCCAATACATACTGATACAATATTATGGTCTAAGAATTCAGCAGGAGTTACGTTGGCTAGTTTTAATGGAATAGACTGTGAAATTAAGATATAATCTAGTCTAGTAGCCAAGGTTGTTTTATGAAAAGATGGGGTATGTTGTTTAGTGATTGTTAAGTAAGCATCTTTTAATCATGCTGTAGTGATGATTTGGTTTAATATATTGGAATCATAACACATGTTCTGTCTCTTTACAGAATGACTTCTACCTGAAAAACTCAGACCATGGTTAAAGTCACCTCCAAGAATGATGTTCTTGGAGGTGTGGAGAAAGGGTTGAATAGATTGAAAAATTTCTATGCAAGCAGTTTTAGTCTGGGGGGGGGCGTATATATTATTAATCCTATAGAATACTGAATGAATTAATACATCTAATATCAATACCCTTCTGGGAGCTACAATATATCATATAATTTAAGCATTTTTATATGAATTGTGTGAACTAAAATCCCCACCTTTGAACAAGTTTCCTGGCCAATTGTCCAGAATGAATGCCCTTCATGCCTCTCCTTTTGGGCTTGCTGTACATTATGTAAAGTGTGGAATCTGGTATTCTGTAAAAGAATAATTCCTGGGGATAAATTTTTTAACAGAAAGAAAACAGAAAGCCTTTTGTCGTGTCTAAATATGCTGTTCACATTTACTGTATGAATATACATATTTTCAGCCATAGATATAAGGGGGATAAGAAACCAGCATCTACTTGCCATCCTAGAATGTTATATTCCAATTTACTCTCCTATTTGTCTGTTCTTTTTTGTTTAATTTTCTTTTTTGCTTTATGCTTTTGGGGCCATTTTACCCCACCTGAGTTTCTGTATCTATTGTAGTCTCCATGTAGGAGGAAAGAAAGGATGAAGAAGCTAATTCATCCTCATAATCTTCTGTTGGAGATTGCAAGATATCAAATCTATTTACTGTAGTTATTGCAGTATCTCTTTTCTCAAAATTTTTGAGGGAGGGGAATTTTGTTTCATAGAGCTTTGTGTTGTCCTGCAGCCCCCAGCCAATAGAGGTATTTTTTTTGGGGGGGGCATTTCTGCAGTAGGGGTATTTCCAACATGGGAAACTGCTTCAGACTGAAGCTGTTGTACAAGGGGGGAGGTGCTGACACTTGGGAGTCTGGTGAAGACTCAGGAGTCTTTGGCTTAAAGGCCCAGTTATCTCTGTTGGGATAGAAGATGTGTGGTCTAGCTCCTGTGGGGAAGGGGATTGCAAGCTGGGTTCTACAGGAGCCCTATCCTTAATCTTATTCTTTGGGCTTGTGAAATTAGAAGCCTCTGATCTGCCCCATTGTTATGATTGGCTTGGTTATGGGCCACCCAGGGGCAATTCTGAACAGTATAGCCTGTTTCCTCACACAGATTACATTTGAATTCATTCAAACAATTACTGCCCACATACCCCATCTCACCTAGGTTACATTTTAGTATATCACAAGCAGTTCTGAGATGTGTCGCTTCCCCATACCTGTAACAGGCCTTCAGTTGACCTGGGTAGAACAACACACCTCTATCTCAGCCTAGAAAAAAAGAGTTAGGAAGATGAGATACCCCATTTTCTTTTTGTAGTTAATCTTTTTATTGAGAATTATAAAGTATTCAGCAAGATAACATATGTTATCCAAATACATAAATACATATAAGCATACAGAAAAGAGAAATAACAGCTTGTGATCACAAGCATTGTAGGATAATTGGCATGGAATCTTGTACTATAAGTACTGAATGAAATGTTACAAACCCTTGAATTAAAGGAAGAACACAAATTATTCATATTAGAAGGGTAGTATATAATATACATTACAATGAAGATGTATACGGTCATATTTGTATGATAACGTAATGGAAGTGCATTACAATGTAGAGGATCATATGTAAGCCAGGAAGACTTAGAAATGCTTGAGTGTTACAGGTATAAAACAATTAGAAGAGAAAAAGAGAAGAAAGGAAAAGATACCCCATTTTCTGTAGACTGCAGTAAAACCTTAATCCTCCACCCCTCCAGTCCATATATGCTCCGAGTCCAAAATGGCTTCAGGATCCTCCAAAACTGTGCAATGTTGTTTTAACCAGTAAATTAAGCCATTTCTAGTTACACCTTCATTGCAAAATAACACTGTTACTGTGTTATGAGCTGGTTTGGTTAGAGGTATTGCAAGAAAGGAAGTCCATAAGGCAGTTTTTTTCAGTTTTTGATATTTGGTCCAAAAGTGATCTACTATAATCCTTGTGAAGTCTTAAAGCTTATAACAAAAACTGTCGCCCTGACGCATGAATAAGGGTGTATATCTCATGAGAAAAAATTCTCATTGAATTCTTTAACAAAGATCTATCTATAAACAACCTGTCGGGTGATTCTTGCACCCTTCTGAGGTAAGTTAACCTCACAGTGTTGTGTCTTTTTGCCGGGAGGATAGGGAGCCTAAAAAGGGAAGCATAGGGTCATCAGGTTTCTTCTTGCCTGGGGTTTGAAGAGTTGTTTGATTTAGCTGATGTTGTTGGACTAGCTATGCCTGCACCTGATCTAGAGGTGCTTGGTAAGTTCAGAATAGAGTTTTGTGTCAGCTCTAATTCAATAGGTAATTCCAAGGCTTTGTCCATTTGTGAGACAACATTAGAGGAGGTAGAAGGACCTTGTGTAAAATATAATGCATGTAGCATCCTAATAGGAGATGTCCCAGCCTGCCACTGTCCTCTTTCAGTGTTTCTTTCCCATCCCCCCTTATAGCACCAATTCTATGGACCATTTTCGTGCACTGCTGTTAGTTTTGCCATAAGTAGTAGAAACAACAGTGCTTACATCCATCTCGGTAGTTTGTAGTTTTGGTGGTACTGGTATTCCTGAGGTAATCACCCACATAGAGTTTTTAGCCTGGCTCCATGGCAGCCTCTCTGATGTGGTCATGTTGATTCTCAGGTAATTTGTTTGACAGCCAGCTTTTCACTGTCAGTGTGGAGTTGCCGCAATTTTTGTTGCGCTGTCATTTATTTGTAGAGGAACTTACACTCTTCACTTTCAAGTTGTTTACTTATTCTCTTTCTCCTGAGAAGTCAGTGTGTCCTGCTCCATCTCACCATTTGTGAAATTCTCTGGAAGTGCAGGTCCACTCTGCTCTTCACGAATGTTTAAAGGGTCAGGTTCTGAAGTCTCCGGGAGCTTTTTTTCACAAATACCATTTCATTCATTCTGTTCGGTGGTCTCTTGCTGCAGGAGAGTGTGAGATGAGACCATCTCTCCCACCTTCATAACCTCCTCCTCTCCACTCCTACATGCATCCGCCATCTTGGCTACCAGCCAAGGCAACAGAGGTTCCCCCTACAGTGCAATAGGGGAATTTTTTTATTACAAACATCAAAAATCAAGGAAATACACACAATATCAAGTCTCACAATTATAATACACAAAACAAAAGACAAATTAGATAAGTAATACAGTCATACATTGTCCAAGGCACTGACACATACATTCAAAAAAATCTAATCATATTCTAGTATCAAAAAGTTCCCCTCTCCCTCCCAAAGGGTAGGGTGGGAACTTTGCTAGAAAGTCAAAAATAAGTAAGAAATAAAAAACAGTGTTGCATCACACATACATGATATACAAAACATAAAAACAAATCCGAATGGTAAAATGATCATACTTTTCATAATCTATTATGGAATGTCCTGGAAAAGCTAAAAGAAAAACCCAATGAGGAGACCCCCCCCCACCACAGAAATAGATGAAATAATGATCATAACTTGAAAAGAAACAAACCGTTAGCAAATAAAATCAAAAACATGAAAAATGAAGTATTACAAGCATACATTTCAATAATAATTTAAAAGAAAAGGTGACAAACTCACCCCCTACTCGATGAGTAGGTGAACATTTACATAAATGCAGCAATCAATGAACTACAAACAGTGAAAGTTCACCCCAACATAACATACAAACCAAAAGAATAAAGCAAAAAGGAATACAGTCTCATTTTCATAATCAATGATAAACGTATTGTAAAACACAAAGGAAAACATCCTACTGTATCCCCTTCCCCACTACCGGAGTAGGGGATTTGTATATTCTCAACTTGAAATAAAACATTCGTATAAAAATGTGGTGTAAAGACATGGAGCAGAAAGGAGGAAAAAACTACAATAAAAGAAATAATACAACAGGCCATAACTACAACCTGAAGTACTGCAATGATTTTATCATCTGCCCCATTCACTGCACCAAAAGAGAAGAGGAATGTTAGAGTCAGTCCTTGAAATATGTTGGTAAAAACTCATCCTGTATCCAACCAAGTCATAGCTTTCCATTTTTTTGTAAAACTGTGTAATTACAAGTTGCTTTTGTCATGTATATATAAGCCTTACAGCCACTCATGAATACACCAGAATAATTGTTCTGGGGATATGAATAGATTCCACAAAGACCAGGTACACCGAACTTGCCAAACATGATATTTGATACCTCCCAAAATAAGTCTCATAGTGTCTGGATCAAACCTGTTCCAGCTATCAGGTAAAATGCCTAAAAACAAGATCTGCATGTCTATAGTGATGAAAATAGCCTAATCCCACCTTTCATGCAATATAGACCAAAACTGTATAATGTATGGGCACTCAAAAAATAAATGTGCCATTGTTTCAGTGTGATTAGTGCATAGCATACTTCTAGGGCAATATCTGTTCTCCACACCCTTTTGTTTTAAATTGACCTTAACATTCAATTTACCATGTCCAGTGACCCATATAACATCCCACATGTAAGCCGGAATACCCTGATAGGTAAGCATATCTTGGATTTGTGCTATGTCTTCACCAGACCTGGAAAAAAACATGTGATATTCCAAAAAATATTGGTCCTGAACAAGTGCATACACTTCCCTCCTGGAACTTTGGATAATCAAGGAATGAGGGACCTTCCAAAGTTTCAGTTTACTAAAACAGGAATGAAAATATAGTGGCAAATTTCAGATAGTTTTCTGTTTAGGAATAATCCCTTCTGTAACCCAATGAGCCAACCAGGGCAAGATATGATCAAGCACCCATGGTGTCCATATCATGGATTTTCCTAATAACAGCGGGCATACATTGGCATATAGAAGAATGCAAAAAAGAATAGAATAGGGTTAATCATATGTAGCCCCCCTTGTTTCACTGACTGATACAGTATAAGATACATCTCTTGATGGAGTTCAATCGCCTACCCCATATTGCCTGAAAAATACGCTAAGCAAAACCATCTCTCTTGATTGAGGTAATGCATAAATGGTACTCAGATGTAAAAAAAATGTTTGGGACATCCTCAGTCTGTTCCAAGATGCTACTCTAAGTTTTGCAATCTGTAACAATCTATCCCAATTATAAGTGGGCGCATCTGTCACACAAAAATAAATACCCAATATCTTTCAAGCGTGGGCCATGACCAGAATGCCCATAATGGTAGAATAAATAGAACTGTGTGGACCAATAAAAAAACACTTACTTTTTGTCAGGTTGAATGTGGCTCCGGTTCCCATCGTATAGGCTGCCGTCATGGCTTCTGTAGCATCACATGATGGAACATCCGTTAAAAAAAGACATAAATCATCAGCATATACTACAGATTTGATTTAGATTTCATCATAACCAAGAGACAAACCCCTAATGTCATCTGATTAATAAATGGCAGATAGTAAGGCTTCTAAGGATAGAATGTATAGGATAGGGCTCAAGGGGCATCCTTGTCTTACACCCCTGGCAAATTTCTGTTTTATACCTATCCACACATTGATGTACGGTGCAACTTCTGCCTGTAGGTAGTGTTGTTGTAACCAGTAAATAAATGGTTGAAGAAACCCCATTTTCCTCATGCAACTTCAAAGATATAAGTGAGAAACACTATCAAAGGCTTTTGTCTGGTCCAAATTTATACATATCCCAGTAAGTTCATCCTCAGGTCCTCGTTCTAAAACTTCCCAAATAAGCAATAACGCATCTGTAATATGTCTGCCCGGCACTAAGCAGAACTAGGTGGGGTGAATAATACAGTCTAAAAGACAAGAAATCCTGTGACTAAGAATTTTAGTAAGGATTTTACAGTCCGAATTCAATAATGTAATGGGACACCAATCATTGAGAAGCTGTCCCCTGATTTTGAAAAAAAATATTAAGAGACCCAAATTCATACTGTCCAGAAAACTACCCTGGGATAAACAAGCATTAAACATTGATACAATTTGTGTTTCTACAGTTTTACTTTTACTGCCATATATCTCATTTGGGAGATCATCCCTCCCTGGTGCTTTACCATGTTGTAGTTGCTTGACTACATTTTGAAACTCCAGTAATGAAATGGGGGCTAACAATGAAATCATAAATTGCTCTGGAATCTTTGGCACTGTGCTACGTTCTAACCATTTATCAACACTATCTTGTGTTACAGATTGGTCAGCCCGAAACAAGGATGAGATATGTTCATCCATGATCTGTAAAATCCCCGTCCAAGTGTTGACCTGGTGTCCCTGAGAATCCCTAAGACTACCAACATCTTTTCTTTTCCATTGATCTGCACAACTCTCAAATGGAGTAGTGCATGCTGACTTACCTTGGGTGCCATATTTTTGTTCCCTTTCTAGTTGTTTCCTTTTATCACAATAAATCCGGGCCAATTGTTCTTTAACGTTGCATCATGTGCATCCACTGGTATACCAGAATTCAACTGGGAATAAAAACCTCAAAGCGTTTTGAAGCTGATGTTTAACAGCCTTTTTAGAGTTCCCTAGGAAACATCCTAAGTTTAAAAAATAATCCCGAAAATCCATTTTTGAGTCTTCCCACCAAGCCTGCTGACTATCATAAAGAAAAAAAAACAGATGTTTGGGCCTCTAAAATGTCATAGAAACCATTCATAACTTCTGGAATGTCTAATAATGACAAATTTAATCTCTTTTGAAGTGTTACCATAATTAGATATAGTGAGACTTAATACCCCATGATTCAAGGTAGCGACCAACTGGAGCTGCAGAGAGTAAACCTGTTAGGTGGGGGAAATAAACCAATAATCAATTCTAGATTTCCTGGTGCCTTCTAGGAAGGTGAAGAAAAGAATATTTTCAAATACACCTCTCAAACCCAAAGTTTTCAATAAGCTATTTAAACACTTTGTATCACAATACACCTTAGATTTGGTAGCTTTAGCAGTGCGGGAAATATTAAAGTCACTCCCAAATAAAACATTGCTGCTGGTAAATAAGTATGGCTGTATCTGTTGTAGTAAATGAGCCTGTGCCCAGTTGCATTGTGGGGCATAAATGTTAATAAGCTGAAACTGGATTTTATTAATAACCACATCTAGAAGGAGGGCTCTCCCTAGGACAATTTCAATGAGGTCCACAATCTTGAGTATGTGTGAGGTGAAACAAATCCCTACTCCTGAGCACAAATCCTCCCCCCGACCAATAGCAGGGACCCCATCCCCATGTTTTAGTTGCTGTGTCAAAATCCTGAAAAGTATGTAGTCTGGTATCCTGTAAAAATATAACATCATACTTCAGATTTGAAAAAATGTCAAAAGTAGCACATCTCTTATACTCTGTCCTGATACTGTTGGTATTAAGGCTAGCAATTTTTACATTGTAGCCCATAGAAGTAGAACACTGAGTATGTTAAGTAATAGTCGACGACTTCCTAGTACTTTTCCGGAGTCCCACTCTATTTCCCATTCTCTTGGATTTTGCTTTACTCCCCACTCTAGGATCTGCAATGGAGTCTGGGTCTGACAATCCATCAATCTGGAAAGGGGGTCTAGAAGCTGTGTCAGAATACTGTTCTTCAGGTCCTACGGGAGTTAGGATACCATATTTATTGGAGACAGGAATTGGTTCTGGGGCCTGTACCCAATCCGTCAGTG
The DNA here is from genome assembly GCA_016271365.2 of Neoceratodus forsteri. Classification (NCBI taxonomy): domain Eukaryota; kingdom Metazoa; phylum Chordata; order Ceratodontiformes; family Ceratodontidae; genus Neoceratodus; species Neoceratodus forsteri. Next base: position 1,526,261,370 of record CM057455.1, read on the forward strand.
GACTCTGGTTGGCCCCCCCACCTAACTGTCTGAAACTGGGCCTCATCCTCTGTTACTTCCTCAGGTAGGGGAGATTGCATCATGGACACCTTCATGGTGGTCAAGGAGATGGTGGTTACCCTATTTGTAGTAGAATCCTTTGCTATGCTCTCCATATAGTCATCTAAAGGTGGAAGATGCTGGGGAGGGGGCAGGGGCAGGGAGTGCACTTCTGGAATTCTAGGTGTCCGTGATCTAGACTATAATATTAGGCCTGGGGGAGAACCTGGTCTGTGCCCATCCAATGCACTCCTAGCAGCTTTGTAAATGAACAAATCCTGCATAGCATAGTCTGATTCTTCGGTGTTATGGGCCACTCAAGGGCAGTCTGCTAACAAATGACCCATCTCATCACAAAGGTTACACTTCAGTAAGTTTTAACCTGAGTGCCCCAGCTCCCCACACCGAAAACACATGATTTTTTCACAGTTAGTACTGATATGTCTTGGGGACCCATATTTATGGCATTTCCTGAGTTGTCCCAGATAAAGCAAAAACCCTTTATCCCTTCCAATAAAAAAACAATTCGGTAAGTGGTCATATTCATTCTGAGAACTGTGCAGTTCCACCAACCCCCATTCCAAAATCCTTCCCCATCCAAAATAGACTCTAGTGTGCCCTGAACCTCACAACTTTTGTCCAACCAATGAAGAATATCAACCACATTAACACTTTCATTCTGGAACAGTACTGTAATCATCCAGAAAGGTTGCTTCATTAAGGGAATCAGCTGAAAATGAGACCAAAGATGAGTAGTTTTTAAAGATGTATACTTAGAGCAAAATGATTCTAAAATGGCTGGTGTTCAAAAACTAATGTTGAATGAGTGCTCCCCAGGAGCATGTATGAGGGCATAGATATCAGCAGGTTGTTCACTTGGGAACATAAGCAGGAGGCTGGTAAGGACAGAGGTCTGGGGTTATATTCTGTTTTAACTGAAATATTTGAATAGTTTTGTACGTGAAATTAGTTCTATGTTTTAAAAATTACTACCTTGAGTTAGAACTGTTACTTGGGCTGTGATATTGTAACTTTTGAGGCTTGGGAACACTTGTTTGCAGTGATAATTAGAGTGAAATTTAAATGTGTTGTTTGCCTGGTGTTAGGGGAAGGGGACATTAACAGGAATTACCTTGTCTTTCATTGTTCACTTGGGAACATAAGCAGGAGGCTGGTAAGGACAGAGGTCTGGGGTTATATTCTGTTTTAACTGAAATAGTTGAATAGTTTTGTACGTGAAATTAGTTCTATGTGTTAAAAATTACTACCTTGAGTTAGAACTGTTACTTGGGCTATGATATTGTAACTTTTGAGGCTTGGGAACACTTGTTTAGCAGTGATAATTAGAGTGAAATTTAAATGTGGTGTTTGCATGGTGTTAGGGGGAGGGGACATTAACAGGAATTACCTTGTCTTTCATTGTTCACTTGGGAACATAAGCAGGAGGCTGGTAAGAACAGAGGTCTGGGGTTATATTCTGTTTTAACTGAAATAGTTGAATAGTTTTGTACGTGAAATTAGTTCTATGTGTTAAAAATTACTACCTTGAGTTAGAACTGTTACTTGGGCTGTGATATTGTAACTTTTGAGGCTTGGGAACACTTGCTTGGCAGTGATAATCAGAGTGAAATTTAAATGTGGTGTTTGCCTGGTGTTGGTAAGAGCCCTCAGACTCACCCTGTTTTGTAGGCTTTCTTAAATACTGAAAAGCCACTGGCGGTTGGGATTGAAGGGATGAGTATTTCTGTTTGGGACTGAAATTCGAAGCAACAGGAACTGGAGGGCCTGTGACATCATACGGTACCTGATGTCTGCATACACACACTGTTAGTGGGACTGGACACACACTGGACTGTATGTGTTTGTGAGACTTGGGAACTTTATTGGTGGGGTTGAAATTGGGTTTGTAAATAACTGCAGTCAGTATAGAGAGAAACTGTATTCCAGGGGAAAGGGACTGAGAAAAGGGGGTGTGCCATTATAAACAGAGGGGGATAAACAGGGTGGCCATATTATACCATGGCAGGCATCTTCGGAAGGGTTATAGGCTGCACAGGCTGTGGGATGGCAGTAATTCTCAATTGGGCCTGGAGAGAGGGAGGCTGCCCACTCTGTAGACAGCTATCTTGTATGAGGAGTGAGGTATATTGGTTAAGGAGTAAGCTGGGGGAGCTGGGGGGGTGTCCAGGATAAGGGGTGTGGATATGGGCAGCAGAAGGGTGGGGCTGAGGGGAGGCTGGGGCAAAGCTCTGAAATTACAGGACGTTATGTTACAGCAAGCAGGAGGGGGGATATTAGGGACAGAGGACCCTTAGATAGGGATGTTGATGCTAAGGGGAAAGCATACGGTGTGAACATTCTAAATACAAAGAGAGTGGAGGGGGAAGAGTCAGGAGGGGCTGTTGTGGAGAAGCCTAAAATAGCAGACTGTGGGAAGGGAGCTCCTAAGGTGAACAGAGCAAGAGGGGAAGAAGAGGGGCAGTTTAGAGGTGCAGTCAGGGGAAACTTGCGTTACTTGATGGAGTCTGACATAGAGTGTCACAATAAATTTAAGCTACTAAGCAACCTAGAGGGGGAGGAAGGGGTTGGTGGAAATGAGGAAACTGATACAGATGCCGGGGGGAGGGAGTCGGATACCCATAGGGCATCACAGACCGGCAATGGAAAGGATAGAAATAGTCCCAGAGGGTGAAGGGGAAACATAAATGTTAAGCAAATGGGGGAGATGCAACATATTGCAGACATGAGGGAGGAGAGCATGACTGGAGAGAAACTGGGAGACAAGAAGGTGGGAGAGGAGCCCCCCTTCAGCAGGGGGGTCAGTGCCAAGGTTGGGGCCCTAGCTAAAGGGGACCCACAGAGAGCCTCTGGAGGCAGGGGTACTATTACAAGGGGGGAGGATTGCAGTGTGGGGGAAGGGGAAACCATCAGGGCCAGGATAAATGGTTCAGATAAGAGAGGGTTAAAGGGGACACCTATTCAGAGGGGGTTTGAGTTAAGTGGGCAAAATAACCAGGGAGGCAGAAAGGGAAAGGTGACAAGGGGGTCTCTAATAAGGCAGAAAGACTCCCATGGAATTGAGATCATGAATAAAGGGGGGGATGGAGGGCTGAGAGGGCATAGTGGAGGCAACCATAAGGATGATGGCGGTGTTAAGGTTCTGTTATTGGGAGACTCGATGATTAGGGGTATCCAGTGGGAGGGACGGGGGTGGATGCCATAGCCAGGTGAAGGTAGTGAGTATCACTGGGCTGACGGAGTGCACAGAGCAAAGTTCATGGTGTATGAAATGGTTAGGGATTGTGGAGAGAAACGGATTTCCTGGTGCATTTGGGAACTATCGATCTAGAGGAAATAAAGTTTGGAAATCCAAAGCAAGGTTCCAAGAACTTGCCTCGAGTCTGTCGGGATAATGGATGCAACATTTCCTTTCGGAGATATTGCCAATACCAAAGGCCTCAGTGGAGAAAAAATGAAGCTCACAGAGGTCAATGACTGGCTCAGGAAGTGGGGGAAGAAAGTGGGTTAGGGTGTTAGGGAACTGGAAAGGAGTTTGGGAGGATAAGGGACTGTATGCCAAGGATAGGCTTTATCTTGCCCCAATAGGGAAGGGAAGTCCTTAAACAGGGATGGCTGACTACATTCAAGAAAGGTGGGTTTAAACTTGTGGGGGAGAGGGATAAGGGAGGGGCTGAGAAGCCCTCCTTCAGATGAGGGGAGTAGCCTCAAGCCCAAGGGGAGGGGAAACAGACTGGGGATGGAGGTTTCCAGGAGGCAGAAGGAGGATGGAAGTATAAGGAATCTGGGTGGGGTTCGACAAAGAGGATCAGGGATAAGGGGTGGGGTTGGTGTTAGTAAATGCCAGGAGCTTGGAAACAAGTTGCCAGGTTCCAGGCCATGCTGTTCGAGGGGGTGGATGTGGCAGTCGTGAGACGGGCCAACAAAAACCATGACTGGGACCTAAACATGTGGGGTACAATATGCTTAGGAAGGATAGAAAGGAGGGCAGAGGGGGTGGAGTGGCTATGTTCATTAGAGATGACATAGAAATTGCTAGGTAGAAGAGGCATAGGGGAAATGGGAGGCCTTATGGGTCACCTTGATCCCCAGCAGGAGATAAGGTAAAGCTGGGTGTGTATAGAGCCCCCAGGATGAGTGATGTTCTAGAGGATGGTTTGCTGGACAACATCATTGCTCAGTGTGGACCAAAAGGGAAGGAGTGGTGTTGATGGGGGACCTTAATATGTCCAGGTACAAACTGGAGAACCATCTCTACAGGCTAAGGAGCAGAGGCTGCTGGACAGGCTCCCAGGATGTGTTCTTAACACAGCATGTGATGGAGCCCACAAGAGGGGGCATGTCCTGGACGTGGTTCTGGCAGATGGGGATTTGGTAAGGGACCTGGTTGTACAGGACCCCTGACTGGGAGCGACCACAGTACTGTCTGGTTTCAAATAAGCATGGGGGGAGAGGGGGAGATCTAGGACACAGGCAGTGGACTTCAGGGAGGCAGACTTTGTGGGCATGGGAAATATTCTCAAGGATCACTTGAAGGGGATTACATCAATGACAAGTGTGGAAAGGAGATGGGAGGTCATAAAATGGGGACTTCATGAGGCAGTCAGGATCTGCACTAAGTTGAAACGTAAGTGAGCAAGGTCACATAAACCATGCTGGTGGTCCAGTGAGGTACAGGTAGCAGTCAGAGAAAAGAAGGCAGCCTACAAAAAATATAAAACAACAAGAGGGGATAGGGATAAGGAAATGTACCATCTTGCATCTAGAAAGTCACCCGGATGGTGAGGGGAGCAAAGTCCAGTAAAGAGCAGCAGCTGGCACAGGGGATACATGGAGGGGAAAAAGGGTTCTTCCGGTACATTGGGGAGCGGAGAAAAACTAAGGGCCATCTCAGCAGATTGAGATCAGAAGGAGGGTGGGTGTAAGAGGCAAGGGACCAGGCAGAGGTATTTAACGAGTACTTTGCCTCTGTGTTCATTTGGGAGGGGGATGGGATATCTACAAAGCAAGGCATGAAGGGGATAGAAGCAGCAGTGAGTGGGATCAGGGGAGCAACAGAAATGGAGCAAGAGGGAGGAGGAGAGGTACCCAGGGTGTCACATCTGGATAAGGAAAAAAGGCCAGTAAGGTGGAGGGATGGATGATGCTATCTCCACCAAAGGGTGTGGTTAGCCTCAAGGCCCTAAAGAAAGACAAATCTCCTGGGCCAGATGGCATTCAACCAAGAGTACTATGGCAATTGGTGGACATACTGGCTGCACCTCATGGAGCTCTCTCAACAGGTCATCACTTGAGACAGGAGGGTACCTAGGATTGGCGAGGGCACATGGTGCCAATCCATAAAGGGGGGTCGAGGGAAGTACCAGGTAACTATAGACCCATCAGTTTGACCTCGGTGGTGGGAAAATAAATGGAGAGTATACAACAGGAATGATTGGGGGTGTACTTGGAGGAGGTGGGATGTCTGGATAGTTGGCAACATGGGTTTGTGCCAGGTAGATCATGTCAAACCAATCTTGTGGAGTTCTACGAATGGGTAACATCAGAACTGGACAGGGGAAAGCCTGTGGATGTATTATTCTTGGACTTCAGCAAGGCATTTGACTCTGTCCCCCACAATGGTCTGGTGGAGAAACTGATGGGGTTAGGAGTAGGCCCTTTGATGGTCAGATGGATTGAAAACTGGCTAGCTGGATGCACCCAGAGAGTAGTGGTCTGTGGGAGCTCTCGAACCCTAGAGAGGTTGGTAGTTGGGTACCGCAGGGCTCGGTCCTGGGTCCGATCCTGTTTAATGCATACATATCGGACATCAGGGAGGGTATAGGGTGTGAAATGAGTCTCTTCACGGATGACTCCAAGATGGGAGCAGTAGTTGAGGGAGAAGAGGGGAGGTTGGCCTCTCAAGGACCTGGACACCCTGGAAAGCTGGGCTCACACAAGGAAATTAATTTCAATATCACCAAGTGCAAGGTGTTGCATCTTGGTTGGGGAAACCAAACACAGGTACACCCTGGGAGGGAAGGCGTGGAGGCCTCAATAGGGAAAAGACCTAGGGGGTCATGGTGGATGCATGTATGAATAACCTGAGCAGTGCAGGAGAGCGGCTAGCAAGGCAAACAGGATGTTAGGATGCATCGTGGCGGGGATCACCTCTGAGCAAGGAAGTGATTCTGCCGCTGTACAATGGACTGGTTAGACCACACCTTGAGTACTGTGTGCAGTACTGAGACCACACTTGAAGAGGGACATACAGCTCCTGGAGAGGTACAGAGGAGGGCAACTAAGATGATACGAGGACTAGGGATTGACGATGAGGACAGACTTGAGGAGCTCTGCCTGTTTTCATTGGAGGAGAGGAGAGAGACAGGGGAACATGATTGAGGTCTTCAGGTACCTCAAGGAATAAATAGGGTAAACATGGAGGGATCTTTAGACTAAAGCAGGGAGGTATCACCAGAGGCATGGTTTGAAGTTGGAAGGTGGAAGGGTGAGGGGGGAAAAGAGGACGAGGTTTTTCACTGAGACGGTGGTGGACCCTTGGAATGCAGTGCCTGGAGAGCTGGTTCTGAAATCCACAGTGGAGGGCTTCAAGAGAGGGTGGGACAGACACAGAAAGTGGATGTATCAGATGATGGCCTGTCCCAGGGGGGTGGGGATGGATGATAGGGGTTTCTGGAGCACAAGGGACGGGAGAGCCTCGGCCCCAACTAAGGATCTGAGGTTCGAGCAGACTCGATAGACCGTAAGGCCTAATCTGCTGGCAAATAGTATGCTAGTATGTTAATATGCTAGTATAAAACCAAGGAATTGTTTAATCAAAATTCGCCCCACATAGAATCTATCTGGGAGTTCTTCCATGCCTCCCATGTATCACAGTCGTATCACATTTCTGCATTTAGCCTGTTCAAGAGGCTTGGCAAAAATGTCTGCTTATTTGAGTTTAGAAGTGTGAGAGTCTCAGAGGAGGTCTAAAGGTACCTCTGGAACCCTGGAATCCTGGATCATAGTATTAGTAAGGTCCTCAGTAGCTGCGCGTTCTATCCAAATTTTGGGGGGTAATGAAGTCAAAACAGTACCTGTAGTGATTTCGGGAGCAGCCTCTGAGAGTTCCATTTCATCTCCGTGTGTCATGTCTGAAGCAGTGTGTAGTACTGGGAGACTTAGGTGTTTAGAATGTGCCAAGACATCCTCCGGTTTGGTGTTATCAACCATCCAGTTGCCAACGGAAGTCTGTCGCCAGCCTGCATTAGTAAGAGCTCATTCGGGTGACCAAGAACCATCACCAAGAATCTGTACCTCCTCGCTCTGCATCGATGAGCCACCAAGCTGCACCCTCACAGCTTCTGTGGCATCACCACTAAATCGCCTTCATCCATTGTGTCTACCTCGAGTTCTGGTGAGTCAGTCAAACCAGAAATATCTCCAGCATAAACAAACCTGTTGGTAGAGTGTTATATGGTAGTCTCCTCCGCTATAACACCCTGCGACATACAACCTTACTCCTCCACAACCAGCTGCACACTGTCCTCCTCCATTGTGGTCACATACAGGATATCACCCCCTACCCCTGAGTAGGGGAATTTTTTTATTAAAGGAGGACTTCAAACAATATACAAACAAATACAGAAAGGAAAAAGAAAACAAACTACATCACAACCAACCAACACAATTCACCCATAAAGCAGAACATGAAGGGTGACCAAACTTTTTCAAATCAAAATTATACACAGTTCGAACAGTATTTGAAATGTTGTAGAAAGGTCCTCAAATGAGACAGTACGTTGTTGGGTAGACCAGAAAGTTCTAGACTGCCAAATATAAAATCGAAGAACAAAACCAAAAGCAACGATCAGCAGGATACCTAGACCATTCACCCTCATTTGACCCATACATTAACGCCTCATAAGAAATAAAAGAAAATAAAGGTTCATTCCATCAGCCTAAGCTAACCAAAACCCAAAAGGGCTTAATATATGAACAATCTAAAAAGATGTTTCTGTGTTTCTAACTCAGAATGACATAAAGGACGGTACACCATCTATCACATAATTGCTTATGCTTACAAGATACCCACAGGCAACCTACCATAAGAGCCAAGCCAAACACTATCCCATATAAAGTTAGGTATCCTGCCATTGAGAGTAAACGTAAGACTCGACTCTGAGACTGAGGAGTACAGTCTGGGAAAATCAAGGGGTCAGAAAAATCAACTGAAACAATAGAACTATACAACATTTTACGGCTTAAGATTTCCAAATCGGGCACAATTAGATTCCATTTTTTCAATGAACGGAAAACTTCTTTGCCATACGGTGGAAGAGAAGGAATCCGAAACAAAGAAGACCAACTACCAGATTTCCAAAGTGGTAGACTCTGCAAAAACCACAAATTAACATAAGGGGACCAAAGCTTAAAGCCAGGTCATAGTAAAGGGAAAAAATTACTGGATAAAAAAATACTAAGAAAAAAAGCTATGGGATGAACCATACCAACACCACCCTGACCAAGAGTCCTATCTGTGAACCCTCTTTTAATAGGATTCAATCTGCTCCCCCAAAAAGCCTGAAAAAAAAACACTATATAAAGATGTAAACAAAGATGAAGGTGGAGGAAAAACATAACTTAAATACAAAAAATCGGCAGCAATAAAGTCTTAATCAGTAAAACACGCTTTGCTTTGCAATTTGTTTCCTTTCCAGCGAGCAACTACCCCCTAGTACATTAATTTTCTGAAACCAGTTCAGATACATCATATCCATATCCCCAAACACAATCCCTAAAATAGTAATAGGATCCTTGGAAACCGTAATACCTACAAGGGAACCAGATTCTGGAATAGGCGTACAGCCAAAAGGAAAACCTCTACTCTTATCATAATTAAGCTTGGAACCTGAGGCTTGGGAAAAGGAATCCAAAACAGTAGCAAATACAGATTCCTCAGCAAGCGAGCTTAAGCAAACAATCAAATCATCCGCATATGCAAGAATTTTAATAGGCAAGACATTCCCGCCAACCAACACCTGCTAAACCATTATTGAACTAACCATTCAATAAAACATCAATGTAAAACATATATAATAACAGGCTCAACGGACAGCCTTGACGAACACCTCTTTGAACAGCAACAGAAGAACCACACCAACCATTAACATTAGGTATCAAAGAAGCAGAACGATGTAATAGCCGTATCCAATCAAAAAAGACGGGGAAAACCATACGCTTGCAGAACTGAAAACAGAAACCCATGTGAAACACGATCAAATGCTTTTTCCTGGTCCAGGCTAAGTAAATAACCCTGAAAAGTATCAGTTTGAGATGCAGAAAAAAGTTCACGAATGATCAATAAATTATCATTCTGAGAGCGACCAGGAACAGAACAAGTTTGATAAGGACTTATTAATGAATCCACAATAGGTGTAAGTCTACGCAGCAAAATTTTACTCAGAATTTTATAATCAGTATTTAATAAACTTAAGGTCCGCCAATTAAGCAAATCTGACTTCAAACCTTTTTTATACAGTAAAATAACCAATGCCTGATTCATAGAAGGCGCCAATCTAGCCAATGATAATAAAGCATTAAACAAAGATGTCAATACAGGGACCAAGGTACAGTTAAAAGTTTTATAAAATGCCACACCAAAACCATCCGTACCAGGAGCAGAATCAGTATGTAAAGAAAAAATAGATTCAGTCACTTCCAACTCGGAAATATCCATCAACAGACGTGTGCATTCTGTGGTACTTACAACAGGTAAGTGAAGTGCTTCAAGGTCTAACAACTCAGAGTGAACAGTAGCATCTTCATGATACAAGCTAGCCAAATAATCACGGACCACACCTAATAAAGCAGCCGTCCGCACTAAATCTCCGGAAGCAGTCAATAATTCAGTAATAACCCGAGCCTCAACCCTAGTTTTACAGTCAGTAAAGGGATCTAATGCACCTTTATGCATTTTCAAACCGAACCTATGTTCAAAAGCAAGAGATTTAGCCCTATCATATTTATATTGGAACATAAGGTTCTTAACCTTACTAATTTGAGAACTATAATCTAATCCTTCAGATTCAGTTAAGGAGATCAATTTTTGCAACTGCATGCGCAACCGGAGATATTCTAAATATTGGGCAGTAACCTTTTTTTTTTTTGACAAGGATTGAAAAAAAACCTTCCAAGCAGTTTTAGAATCTTCCCACCAAGTAGCAATATCCTCATAAACATCCAAAACAGACAATCTTGCATGAAATTCCGACCGCCAAGCAGACTGAACTGAATCATCAGACAATAAGGAGTCATTCAGTCTCCAAATATTTGGTTTACAACGTGGGGCACCATCCCAGGACATACAGACTGATAAAGATTTATGGTCAGAAAATTCCCAGACCCACAAGGTAGTCTGCACAACATGGAAAGGAAGGGAAAGAAAAACAAAATCAATTCGGGTAGATAACTAATTTTTAAAAAAAGTCCTACCCCCATCAGGATTAACACAACGGTAAACATCCTTAAGCTGAGCAGTATCCAGAATTTGCTTCAATTTCTGGGAATCACAAAACAATTTGGTCATTTGCATTCCTCTATCAGCAATATGAAGGACACAATTAAAATCTCCAGCCCAAACAATCAAACGTGAAGTATGCAAATAAGGGTGAACGTCATTCAGCAGTGCAACCCTCAAAGCTTTGGTCTGTGGGGCATATATATTAATCAAACGAAATCTGACGTCTCCAAAATTAATATCCAATAAGAGCGCCTGCCCAGGGCAAACGTCCACCATTTTAGAGACCCGTAAAGCTGGGTTGGTAAACAGAATACCCACTCCTTCACAAAGAGCTTCACCATTAGACCAAAAGGACATCCCCAAAGACCAAAGATTACGGGCCTGTTGAACTTCAGAAACAGTTTTCAACCTAGTATCCTGGAGACATATAATATCATTACGCAGATGCTGTAAACATGACAAAGTTGTAACCATTTTTCTATGACTTTTCATACTATTTACATTTAGTGTAGTAACTGTTAAGGAGGTCATGAGACAAATTAAAATAAAAAAAACGATGAACCCCATGGAAAAAAATACCATCAAGGAACTTTAGACACTCGTCTCCTTTGAGAACGCCTGGGAAAGCTGTCAGCCTCTCTCAAGTCACCATCCTCCCCTTCAGAAAAGGTATCAGAAATCAAAGAAGCCTTAGAGGAACGATCAGATTCATCACCCTCTGACTCCTCCTTAGAACCCAAAACTGCAAAACTATTACCCACCTTCCAAGATGCACAAGTATCACCACTTGAAGAGGCCTGGGGCACCTGATGAGGAGGAACCAGTTTGCCAGACCTGTGACGTTTTTTGGCAGTCACTTTTTAAAGGAAGTTCTTGGGACAGGGGGCATGTCAGAAATCTCACATGGATCCAAAGAAACAGGAACAGGAGGAGGAGGCCTAGGAACAGCACAGTACTTTCCTCCCAGGGAGGACTGTACACTATCGGTCAACCCAGCCTACCACAGATGTATCTGAAACAGAGTTTACAACCAAACCAGATACACATTTGAGGGGATGTCTGGGGAAGGGAAGGAGATGTGGCAGAGGGTCGTGCTATGAGCACAGGACCAGACTCTGGCACCCGTAATCGAACTTCATGCAAGATGCAATTATCTCGATTATGGAGGCCCAGGGCATTTAAGCATACCCATGATCCGACTGTTCACATAAGTTACATTTAAACAGATTCAAACAACGAGCAGCTAAATGTCCAAATTCAAAACAGTGGGAACAGCGGAGTATCATAAGCGGTATTTAAATGGGTTCTAGAACCACATTTAAAACAAACCTTAGCTGACCGACATAAAACAAACACCCTCTGTCCCTCCCAAAAAACTATTAGGAAGGTGTTGTGGACCATTATCAGAAGAAAATAACTTAACCGCATTTTCCAGCCCCATTCCAAATCTATTCGCTATCAAAGATAGGAGCGGGTTTATCTAAAATTTCACATTTCACGCAACAAAACAATATATCTTCTATATGAACCCTTCATTACGAAACAAAATAGTAATTAGTTTAACCAAAGGTTTGGTAAGAGGATAGCAAAAAAGAGGTCCAAAGAGGGGATCCTTAACCCTGATACAGAGACCAAAACGCCCAAACCTCCTGAAGATTTAAAACTAATATCAAAATTAGCATTCCCCAAATGAATTAATGCATAAATATCAGATGACTGAAACTTCATAGAGCCTTTCAACAACAGTTTAGAAATATAAAGTCTATCCGGACGGTCTTCTAAACCACCTTTATACAGCAAACGACAGCATTCCGACGAGGTGCAGGTTCTCCTTGTTGGAAAATAAATCAGACAATTTAAAGGAAGGGGAACTGCACTGTACTTCAGGGTGCAAACCAGCAGCTGAGGGCAATCAAGCTTAGGAAGAGGGGGACATCAGGACAAACAGAAACACTGGCTGAAGCAGAAGCAACAGGACTAGGAGAGGCAGTATGTGAAAGTTGTAAATCCCCAGTGGCACCTTGTTGATTAATAGCTCGAACATCATCCCCAGAAAGATCAGGGGACCCAAGCCCCAGAGGGAGTTTGCGTCTATCCTGCCGCAGCGGATATTGCTTGTTCAGGAGACCAGGAGTCAGAAGCCACAGCGCTCAAAGAAGGGCTCACATGAGGTCTGGAAGAAACCCCATCCTCAGCAGGGGAGAAAGGGAAAGGACTGTCCACCGGTTGAGCACCGCCACAGAATCAGAGCACTTCTGACTGAAAGAGCGCTGGGAACAGTACTGTGACCACTTGACACAGCTCAGAAGTGCACAACACCACATTGGCAGACATACCAAAGCGCTACAACAGTTTAGAGCTCCCGACAAAGCGAGTCACCAGCATTAGAATTCGGCAGCAAAGTAGGTACCTCAGAAGGAACTTGAACAGGAGCACTTACTGAGCATGAAGAAGGAGAGTCTGGGAAACAATCGACAGCAGGCAGAAGGGTCAGGGCTGGCACCTCCAAAGATGCGCTTAGACTTCAAGGCCATCCACCGCAAACCGAACTACGGAAGCCAAAGGAGTCAAACTTGAAACATCAGACCGCAAAGTAGCTAGCTCCTGTAAGAGCATTTCTTTTTTTTGAACACAGCTTTCCTCCTCTGCCAAAAGTCGTTCCAATAAACGCTCCTTCTGAAAAAGAACTGCAGCATAGTCCTCTGTTAGACTGGTATGAGCAGACTGAGTAGAAGTACCAGAAGCCACAGGCTCAACAGAGATCAATTCCAGAGGTTTAGACACAGCAGACAAATCAGAAACAAACGGATCAGTATAGGGACCTTCAGGTGCTGGTGAGCATTCACTCCGCCTGCTCAGACACATCCATCAACTCTGCAGATTGGGACATAGTGGCCATCTTGCGCCTGTCCACCAAAGACTCCTCCAAAGAGTAGGGAATTTCCGGTTACTGGCCACCTCTTCCATTCACTCAAAAATACCACCAACAGCTTAATCTAGTTCAAGGTCAATTGGTATTGTCTGTATATTCTCCCCAGGTCGTGCCGCAAAATAGGCAGAATTTGTCTAGTGCACTTACTCGTCAACAAAACCAAATTATATATAGCGAGACAGAGGTAAAATCCCCGAGCTATCGAAGAATTCCATTGCGAGCAACTGATGAGTCTGATAGCAGTTGTCCTTTGTACCCTCCAGTTTGCTCTCACCGTAATCGGTGCATTGGGTCATAGCCCCAAGTGTCACCTCATCAAATGTGGAAAGAAGCCGAGGAATAGGATAATGGGGTGATAGGACCGATGACTCCCAATGCACAATTCCGATTCCAGTTGGGGTGGGCTGGAGGGTGCAAAGGGGTTTCAACCTAACATCAATTCCTGCTTTGTCACTGTGGAACAACCTAACTGATGCATTAAACAGAGTTTTTTCCTAATTTCTTCTTTGAGAATGATAATGAGAACAGTGAATGTAATGCAGCAGCGGGAGCGCGGGGGTGATGTTTTGTCGCATTGTAACATTGTGCCCGCAAACGCAAATCGTAATGCGCATGGTGACAAAAAAGCGAAACAGAAAGAGGAACGGTACTGTAGACAGAAATGTTAAAAACAACGGAAATGCAACCGCAAATGAAAACGCAAAGGGTAACGCACATGGTGGCGTAAACTTGAACAGTAAGTGAAACGGGTACGGAACCGCAAGCAGAAACGGTAATGGTAAGAGTAATGTAAGCACACAGGCTGGTTTTCCCCAAAAGCTGTATAGAGAAAGACAGTGAGTAGAAAGAATGTATGCAAAATAATGACTCTCAGAACACAAAAATCAGTAGTTGCAATAGTAAATTGCTTATAACTCAGTAACCGTACGACATAGAAAAAAAATGTAAAAGTCATATGTATTATCACTTTCCTGGCTAGTCTTATAGATAGCCCCAGCTATAATTTTGATAAAACCGTGATTCTCACACCTTTTGAGATACCGGCCTCAAGCGGCGCCGACGCAGAATGTTATCCTATGGAAAACAGAAGTTCGGACTGCCATAACTTTTGAACAGTTTAATATTTTTCTCTAAATCTTGAAGGCACATCGGGACCCCGACGCTGTATGTTCCTGAAGATTTCAGCCCTAGTCGTGCAAACCATGCGACCTGTAGGCACGACCGTAGAATTCCAGAAAAAGCGTAAATGCACACGCAGATCACGCTTAATAACTCCGCAGCCGTGTATCTGACTGGTACAAAACTTGGCATATCCCAAGCCGTATGGGTCTTGATCGTGTATTCCAAACTTCAGGCAACTCCGTCAAATGGTTGCAGAGCTATTAAGGTGAAAAATGTTGGGTTTAACATGTAAATGGCTCCTCAACCCTAACTATGGTAGCGCTGCCGTGCTACCATTTTATATATATAAATATATATATATATATATAGATACTGTATATATATATATATATATATATATATATATATGTATATATGTATGTATGTATATGGGGCCTGGTAAGGAAGCACACTGGGGCTCTGGACACAAAATGTTCCCACATGATGAGGGCAGCTGTATCTCAAACAAGTCAGACAGCAAAGAGAGTAACTGATTGGGAGAAAATAGTTGGAACCTCATTTAAAGTAAAAGTCAAAATTAAAGGGAAACCTACAGAAGCACTGCTGGATAGTGGCTCATAAGTAACAACTCTGTTCAAAGATCACTATGACAAGTTCTTAAGTCACTTACAATTGGAGCACCTCAAAGGATTAGACATGTGGGGCCTGAGTGATGAAACCTATCCACACCTAGCAGCTATCTGAGTCTGGATCACCTTTCCCAAGAACATGACTGGAGTTGAGGAACCAGTTGAGACCTCTGTTTTGATGTGCCCCCTAGACAAATTGTACGTTGGCATACCACTTATCATTGGTACCAATGTAAACTTGTTTGAATTTCTAAAACAGATATGTGAAGAGAGATACAGAAACAAAATTAGAAGGAGTGTGAATTTACATGGACTGTTCTACAGAGCATGTCAGACATACAGTACAGTACAGTACAGAGAAGCAAAGTGACCAAGATGATGACCCTGTTGGTCTTGTGTGACATCGGAACAGTGAAGAACTGGCCATACTGCCAAACTCTGAGTATGCTATTTTGGGTATGGATCAACTGAGAAAGAATGCAGAGAAACAGCTACTCATGGTTGATGCCCCAGAAGAACATGGTTTGCCTGAGGGATTGTTTGAGAAGCCCAGTATTCTGCCAGTGAATGCCCATGCTTCTGTCAGGAGAATAATGGTGAAAGTGAAAAACTGTTTACTGAACACAACATCACCATGTGCAAAGGGAAGACTTCAGTACAAATATATAGTGCTGGCACTGTAGTTCAGCCAAAGTCGACCTCAACAACCCAAGGGATTGGAACTTACCCGAACTTGTTTGACTTTAAAGACTCACCAGTGCCTAACAAGTAGGAAATCTTGTGAGACAATAGTCAGATCTGGAGGAAACAGCCTTCATCTGGCCACTATGCTTTTACGGGTTCTTGAGGATGTCCCAAGGAATATCAGGAGCATCAGCTACTTTTCAGTGATTCATGGAGCAGGTCGAGGGTGATATGAATCTGACTGAGTGTCTTATCTACCTGGAGAATGTCATCATCTTTGGAAAACCTTGCAAGAGCATGAAATCCATCTATTCAAAGTACTGGATTGACTGGAGGAGATCGTACTGAAATTATCCAGGGGTTGAGATGGACTGCAGCAGAAGCATGTCTGGGTGAAAGATTAAACTGAAGGAGCTAATAGCCTGCAAAATCTACTTATCACTTTTAAAATCATTCTAAAGATCAAAAAAATAAATAAAATCGAAGTATGTACCATGATACTGAGTGGTGCCAAAGTATGGATGTGTAATTTTTACAGTAAAAAACATATAAGCTAAACAATGTACACGTGGATAATACACAATACAGACACATACTTTCATGCAAACAGATGCACGTGTGTGTGCGCACACATGCACGCTCACACACACACACGTCTGACAACAAGCAAACCCCCCACACAACACACAAACTCTGAACTTTTAACTTGTTTAAGTGCACATTAAGGTGGGCACCTTGTGCTCCCAGTGGATACTGCCTGATCAAATACCCTTCCTCCATGGTTGGCACCTCTCCTTTTATCAATACTGAAGGAGGAATATTGCACTGTGAGCTGAACAGTGATACCCTCCAGGACAAATCCAATGCTGTTGAACCAAACCCAAGCAAACGGTTACTTACCAGTATTGTACTTACCAGTGCTAAATGGGGAGTGGAGGAGGAACAGTAATAATAACATTGGCTATTTATGCCTCGTACTGACAGAGACTGAGTTAATATTGTTGAACTCCCCCCCATCCACCACCACAGTTACTGGTTCTAACAGGGCTCTCTGTTGAGAAGGGACAGGACCCAACAGATGCTTGTCACAGTCTCCAGGGACACCTTGCTATATATAAGAAAGAGACCAACAGAACTGCTAATCTTCTGCATCACTAGAACTGGGGGGGGGGGGTCTGTGACTGTCATACTGATAGGGCAAGGGAACAATAAGATTAACATGGGGTGGTCAGTGACTCCTTGTGCAGAATTTACCAGCTCTGCAATTCCATCCAGAACTGCTCTCTGCATTTTGCTTGCATGTCCTGAATTTGTAGGTGGTGCAAAGATAAATACAGTAAGGGGTCTTGTCCACCCCATCAGTATTATGGTCATCAACTCCCCCAGCAGCCCATTCCCACAACCCTTATCCCGATACCTCCCCCCATGCCCCTTTGCATGCCTGGTGCTGAGGTTATCCTGGAAGTGCTTAGTGATGTTACAGCAGCAGTGTGGCGATCCTCAGCCCCAGCCTGGCCCATAGCAGTGGTGGCAACAGTGGCTTCATCTTCAGCATCAGAGCAAGCACTGTGAGCAGTGTGTGCTCTGGATCACAGGCACAGGGAATGAAGAAATCATGATCAGAGGGACAGGTAACATGGTGCACTCATGAAGAGAAGTGCAGTCCTAATTAAATGGGCAGGAGAAAAGAGCTCCCTCACAAGATGAGGGACACAGACAGCCCTCCCCCCCTTAGAGGATCCAGTAGGACAGAGGCACTAACAGGTCTTACCCTCTCCCACAGACAATGCATTAACTCCCTTCCCCCCAAAAAAGGGCTAGCACTTGGGGTGGTAGTGAGGACTAGGGAGTGGATTTCTGAGAACTCTGGACAGGCTATGAAGGAGGTGGCAAGTCTGGAATAAGCACCAGACCAGACCCATTAAAAAAACACTGTCAGTCCCTGCTTCATTCAACTGCCAGTCTTCTCTACTGGGCATCTGCTCAAATCTCACACCGAAATCCTATCTCTTAGTTTTACAATTGTAGCAGGTCACTGGCTGCACACTCACTCTACAGCTGCATGATTCTAACAGTTCACTATATGGCTGCATACCCACTTGCAGCTGGCAATTAATTGTTATATATCAGTTGGAGCTATAAGAAGGGTGAATTGCAGCAGAAGATATTTTATTTTATTTATTTAGCTTTTGTTAACCGGGTAAGTGCACTAGCCATAAAATGACTATTTTCAGGCACGACCCGGGAGAGTACAGACATGCAGAAACTTAACAAGATAACAAATTATAAGTGCCTTACATACAATGAGTTAGAGAGGATACAATATATCAGAACATACAAAGTAAAGCGCTTTACATACAATGAGTTAGAGTGGATACAATATATCAGAGACATACAGAGTAGACCATTCATAAGTTTATAGGTGCCTATCTATGCAATGAACAGAGAGGACCTTGGACAATAAATTTTCAGGTGGCACATCATATGAACAGAAACAAGGTACACAAAAACAAAAACAGGTAATACAAAAGGAAGGAATAACCATTGAGAACAGGGGGTGTCATTAAGGAAAAGGTCGGTAAGTGAGGAAGAGGGGAGCAAGCCATGAAATTAGATTATATGAGTGTATGTAAGTGTAAGGGAGATGCCTGCGGTGCAAGATTGTATATGGGCAGGGAAAGGAAGCCGGGACAGGCTGAGGCAGTAAGAGGGTTATATAGAAGTGAGGAAATACTATTGTATGGCCAGAGACATCAGTCATTAGGTAGGGTGAAAGCAGGAACAGCTATCAGCAAACAGCAGATTCGAGTGCAGTTTTCTCTTAAAGCATGTGTGGGAGCTAGAAAGTCTAATGTCGAGGGGAAGGGAATTCCACAGCTGTGGAGCCGCATGTTAAATGCAACAGTTCCTTTCTCGCACACTTCGGCAAATTCAGAAAGGATTTGTCTGCTGATCGTAGACCATGGAGTGTGTCCTGAGGAACAAGCATAGCTGCAAGACTCCTAGTGGTTTGATTTCGAATTATCGAATCAATAAGAGAGCCAAAGAAGTATTTCCAACTAGCTAACAGAGACAGCCAACCAAGATCATAATAAAGCTGACAGTGGTGTTTAAGCCGAGGAGCAGAAGAGGCATAGAGACATATGTTGTTATATGTAATATCCCATCTGAGTAGGTCAGTTTTATGAGCAGCCCCCAATAAGGAAGCCCCATAGGTTAGGGTGGGGAGCAGAATCCCCCTCGCAATGGCCATTTTAGCCGATGGCATGAGCATATGCATTTAATATACGCGATGTGAGTGAGTCTTGACTAGCACCTACTTTTAGGGTCAAAACCAGGGGTTAAATTGGGCAGGAGCCCACAAGAACTCAATTTCACCACCTCTTAAAAAATAGTGGCAGTTCCACCATCTCTGTTATCTTTCTCCATTAACTACCTTAAGAGTTCCAGCACCTGTAAATGACAGTTCCACCACCTAATAATCTAAATGTGAGAGTTCCCCCACCAAATCATTTCCAATTTAACCACTGGATAACGCTTTCCATACAGAAATTATGTTAATTGCTAATTGTGAGTCTGCAGCCCTATAGGGAACTGTTAGAATCATATACTGTACCTGTAAAGCAAGTGTGCAGCCAGTGAACTGTTAGAATCATGAAACTAAGAGAGAGGATTGCCAAGCAAGATTTGAGAGCTACTATTGCAGCCGTGCTATTCACAGGGAGATGTGAGTTGCATGGGCTAGGATAAAATAATGAAAGGAAGCATAGAGACTGTTAATATTCATGGAAAGTAGCAGCAATATCAGACAAGCACTCATGTGTGATTCAATTAGCATTTAGTGTTAAGATTGTTAAAAATGCTTATGTGGAACTGCTACAGAAAACAGAACTACAACAGCATTATGCAGCAGAAGAAGATTCATTTTCAGAATGGCTGGTGCTGCGGTATAGGAGCATATATTAACAGGTTTAACTAGGAGAAATTCACATGTACACCTCTCCCACCCCCATGTGGGGCTTACTTGAGTTGGGCTATGGCCCGAAGCTGCCCCCAATCTGTTATTTTCTGCTTCCAGTCCCCTGGACTGCTGATTGGGACCAGAGGGCTTTATTTTAGGAGCTCCTGGAGGGAGTTGGGCCAGGGCTCAATCCCCATACCTCCGTGTCCACTGGCACCTAACCCTCCTGTTCTTCAGCCCCATAGAGGTAGCAGGGCTGAGGTCCATTGTCTGTTTGTACCTTTGGCAGCCTGGAGGAGGGCACCATTAACCCTAAGTTGGGGTTTCCATGGGTGGCCATTGCAATTTTTAATATGGCCGCACATGTGAAAGCTGCACATGCACAGCCCAACTCTTAAAGGAGCTGCCACTCCCTAAACCACTTTTGGACATGCGCCCATGATTGAATGTGTTCCCTGGCTCCCGGGCAGGCAGCAGTGCTGGTATTCATGTGTAAAACACCACCTAGCATATTGTTTGGGGATATCCCAGTCACAAAACAGGTAGTGGGGCCGGGAATTGTATAAGTGGGGTGTGCATGTACACCCGCAGATGCTAAAGGCTTGAAATGGGTGACTCTTGTTTCAGGAGCCCTGGCAGCCAAATAGGGCTCCCTGCAGGTAAAATGGTGTTTTCCCTGGCCCCATTAGGGCAAGCGGGGCCCCTACAAATGGTTATCTTCCCCACAATGGGCTCTAATTAAATTGTATGGGCTGGCAATCTTAGGCATAATTAATGTAAACAAAGATGGCAGCCCCCAGTGGTTCTCCAAGCTGCCAAGGATTATGGGAAGTGTGAGAGGGCACTGAGCCCGGAAACTGAGAGCCAATCAGGTGGGGAGGTGGGAGAATCTATATATAAGGGTGTGCCCTGGGTGGTTCTAGGAGGAGTCCTGCCAAGGTTGGAGAGGAGGGGACCGTTTTGGAGCCCTGCATGAGCCAGAAGGCTAGCCCGTGTACAGTTAGGCCCCTCTAAGCATCAAATCTCTTGAGGCAGAGTGCCTATAAAGCCTTTTTTTCCTGCAGGAAAGAAATTAGATTGTTAACCTGTTTTCTTAGTAAATTTACTTGAACTGCTGTTTTCCAATTGTTAATCCTGTAAACTATTTGAACTGTTTTCTCTGTTTGAACTGTTTTCATGTTGGGAAAGAATGTTAACTGGGCTGGCCAGAGATTGTGAAGAAGCCCAAATGAACTGTTGCTGCATGTAAGTGAATGGGCAAGAATCCTGGGTGACCACAACTCTAGTTGGTCCTCGTTGTGAAGATGACAAAAGGCCTGAGAGGAGAAGACGACGAAAGGCCTATGATAGGTGAAGACTACGAAAGGCATTGGGTGGTGAAGATGAAAAAGGTCTGTCATGGGTGAAGAATCCAGCACCTGCTTAGAATCTCCAGCCTGCAGTTGTTCCTGGAGAGAATGTCAGCTGATTTCAGAGCAGTACTGCAGGACTGTGTCATTGCTCAGCACCCTTAAGACTGTCGACAAACTGTGAGTACCTCTTGGCTGCAGCCCCGAAAAGTTCTTCTCAAAGTTAGTTTGTTAGTTAGCTAGATATAAAAGGGGTGAAGTCCTGGGCAGAACTTCATAAATCCAGGAAAAGCCCAGGCGGAAGACTGAAAACATTACTCAGTTACTTCTTTTAAAATTTCATTAAGCCCGTTTTCCAAAGTTTATCCTGTTCAAGTTAAAACTGTTGTTCCCACTGCATGCCCATTGTCCAGTGCCATTACATTATCTGGTTGGCCACCACCAGCTCTGTGGGATACCCACCACAATGATCAGTAACAATTCTTACGGCCATGGAGGAATGATGGGTGCAACCATAGGGGTGGTAAGGAGTCTGTGGGGCTAAAATTGTTGAAATCAAAATTGCTTGTTCTATGTTTCTGCCTCCCCTTCATCCCATCCCTATAGTAAATCAGAGGTTAGTTTATCTTACAAGTGGTAGTCATGGTTATTACTTTGTGTGTATTACTACTGTGTGGGGACAATGTAACTGTATGTGGAAGGAGAATAATATTTGTTCCTGGAGGAGGTTAGGGCCACATCTGGTAGCCTTTACATACCCCGGCCCCAGGTAGAGGCACCAAAATCTGTTCCTAGAACCCTCTCTGTATACTGCACCCAAAAGAATCCAGGCCAGCTTGAAGGTAGGTCAGTGTGAGAGGATGCACTGGGTGCACACGTGAGAGAGAGAGAGACCCCTCATACACAGGTAGTGGTTACAATATACAGTAACAGAAGGTCCCAATAGGAAATGTTTCCAGAAGGATTTCTTAGTATGCTAATGTAACAGCAAGCCTCTTCAACATCAGTGTTTTTAACAAAAACATTTTTGGGTTATTTATTTTAACTCCTTCACATTAATGTTATTGGCAGAAGCAGGGTTTAGCATGTGTAAACAATCTGGAATAAACAAAATTGAGCTTTATTTTGACAGCTGTGGCAGTCTTTTGAGTGAGTGAACTCCAGGACATCTCCACTCCACACACATACACTGCTTTCTCCTTGGTGGGAGTCAAATGAAACCTACATACTACACCTGCCTGCCTGGCCCTGGTTATCTGGCCTGTAAAGTTTAACTTCATGGCTGTCTGACTCTTGGGGTGGGTCAGGAGTCAGGACATGGTGGGGGTATAGAGCCGCAGTCAAAAGACTGCCTCAGCAGCAAGTATGGACTCCTGTAAAGTGTTTTTTTTTTTTATGCTGCAACTGTGAGCTGCCTATGGAGCTGCCAGCCAAAATTCTGACCATAAGGGCAGGTCCTGGGATGTACTGGGGGGAGCAGCAGGTATTTCAGCTGCTCTCAGATTAGTCTACTTTCTGACTACCTTGACGCACAACACATAACCCATGAAAAATGACGCACGGAAAATCACCTCACGAAAAAGATCACCTTAAACTTGACTATTAATGTGGAAAAGAGTATGCGTGACCAAAACCTACACTTGCTTGCACCTAAAAATATACTCTTCTCCCTCTCCTGTTCTCTCACAATCTTTCTGATATCTAGAGCACTGAGCAGAGACTGCTGGGGGTTGTAGTTCTAGGTATTCCGTCACCGCAGTGACTCCAGCATTGCAAAGACCATCACAGTGACAGGAATCAGGCAAAACCCACACGTCCCTGTGATGGTCTGTGCAGTGACTGGGACAGCCCGGCTGGGTGCTCCCTCCCGGTCCAGCTCTGACTCAGAGTAGGAATCCTAGAGACCGGGGTATGTGTGAGGGTGGAGCCCCCCACAAGGGGGGGTTCAGGGTGCGCAGCCCCCTTATTCTGTGCGCCGACATCCCTGAGGCTACAATGATAACAGTCGGCATGGTAGCTGTCGCTGTAGCGATGTCAGTGTTAGCACTGTCAATGCTCTAAGGTAAAACTGTAGTTCTACCTAGAGGCAGCAGGAAGACATACTGTGGGTGTGATTTTAGTATGTAGTATGGAGCAGGACTCAGTTTGTTAAGCAATTTTAAATTGTTTTAAAGTTTGTAGTTTCAGGCCCATCTGTCTTCGGAAATTGCACTTCTGGGTCTGGCTACTTAAAGGAGAACTGCCAGCATTCTCCTGGGCAAAAACATGGGACCTAAAGGTCTCGATTAGGTAAAACACACTAGTGGTAATTTTCTTAAGTAACTTATAAAGCTGATATTTGTTGCTTATTTGGTTGATCCTGTGACCCTCCACCTGCCATCACTGTTCCTGATTCCCCTGCGGCATGCCCTTTGATGACATGACTGATGAGCTAAGCTGTGGGGGACTCCTATAGGATAGCACAATTATCAGAAAATATTAAAAGAGGTACAGCACATGTTTGTGCTTCTAGCTCCAGTACCGATTGACTGAGGAAAGTGCTGCCATCAGTTGATCGGTACTGGAGCTAGAAGCGCAAATGTGCTGTATATCTCTTAATGCTTTCTGACAACTGTACTATCACATAGGAGTCCCCCACAGCTTAGTCCATCAGTCATGTCATCAAAGGACTTGCTGCAGGGGAATCAGGAACAGTGATGGCAGGCCAAGGGTTGCAGGATCAACCAGATGAACTACAAATATCAGCTGTAGAAGTTATTTTAAAAAATTACTGCCAGTGCATTTTGCCTAATCAGAACCAATAGATCCCCTTATGTTTGCCACAGAAATGCTGACAGTTCCCCTTTAAATTACACTGCCCTGTGAGTGTCAGCAACCGGGGCTGAGACAGACAAGAACAGAAGCTGATCTGGGTGAAAGATTAAACTGAAGGATCTAAAAGTCAATGAAATCTTCCCATCCCTCTCAAAACCACTCCAAAAAGAAAATTGAAAATAAATATATACTCCTATCTCTCCTATTCTTTCCTTATATATCTGATATATGTGGTACTGAACAGAGGCTGTTGGGGGCTATAGCTCTACCTAGAGGCAATAGGAACTACAGTATTGAAGGGGGTGTTTGCTTGCACTTTTAAGTGCACAGATTCATACTGTGGGTGTGATTTTTATATGTAGGACTGAACGGGACTTCGTTTGTTAAGCAGTGTTATATTGTTTTAAAAGTTTGAAGTTTCAGAGCAATCTGACCTCAAAAATTGCATTTCCAGTTCAGGTTATTTAAATTACACTGCCCTGTGAGCATCACCAAGCATGGGCAAAGGCAGACAAAGCATTGGCAAGTGTCTACCATGTCTGCGGTGGATAGCCGGATAGCTGCCAGGAATCTTAGTCAAAGTACCAGAGATTGGTAGGAAATACAACAGGAAGACAGCAGGTAAGCCATGTACAGTATATAACCAGTAGTAGCAGTTACAATTTCATGTAGTTACAATCTGCAAGTGCAGGAGGGACAGAGATCTAATTAGTAAGGTGTTAACACCTTTTATACTATTTTTTTTCTTAACAGGTTTACTGAGAGATACAACTTGAATACAACGTATTGCATACAGCATACATACAGTATAAACATAGGTGACAAATAATATAGTCCTGTCTCCAAGCCAATACTGTTGACCTTTGAGTGAAAGAAAAAGGTGTCCATACAGTATGAGTCCAAATGGAGAAAGACTCCAACTGTGCTTGGTAGAAGCCATCTCTCTTCTCAGGGAGGAGAGTGTAATACCATGCCCTGTTGCATCTAGAAAAATAACAACCTTACAGAACAGGAACAATCAACCATTCAGAATAAAAAGTAAACAGTGTTCACGTTTTGGCTCTTTACTGTAGGTTTGGTGTAATCATGCACAGAGAGTTACTACCCAAGGTCCTGTAAACTGAAATGGGACCTCCCTCTCCCTACTGATCAACTCTGTAACTCATCCATTTTTCTCATTTCTCTAAATATTTGCCAGGGCATATCTGAGGTCTGCTGTAATTTTTTCCATATCAGCAATTTGCTGGACTCATCCCTGCCATTCCAGAACAGATGGAACCTCCTCTGAGAGCCAGTGGCACGTGAGCCTAACAGTTACCAAACAGAAGGTGTGAAACAGTTCTTTCTGCTGTTCCCTTCTGATCCCTAGAGGAGGGACACCCAGCACCATAGTCTCAAATGTTAGTGGGATTTGTTGCAGCCAGACTTTCCCTAATTCCACATGTATCGAATGCCATAACCCCAGGATTTTAGAGTAGTTCCAAAAGACATGAGGATGTTCCCCTTCCGTGCACATCCCCTCCAGCAGCAATCTCCCTGCTAAGTGGGCTGTTATTGTTGCAGTGTGGAAACATTTGGTTAATATCTTCCATCTATACTCCCACCACGAGGGTGGAGCTATTACTTCACACCTCCTATCTAACATGTGAGTCTAACTAGCAACTAGGATTGGACTCCCAGTTTCCCTCACCTGCCCCTGTCAGATGTAATAGAGATGTATCTACTTTTGTGTAAGGGGGAGAATGCAGTTTTTCAAATGTTTTAATTGTATTGTTATCAAATATCATTCCAATTTCCTTAATCCCCCTGCCAACTTTTAAAATTATTTCTCAGCATGGATAGTTTAAAACTATAGTTTTTATACAGTATATAGGTGTGATGTGAATTTTGTGATTATGTTCTGTTCTTTTAATGTGTAGTGCTTTATCCCAACAATTAACTGTACTTTTAGTTGTAATATAGTTTGTAACATTTGTTGCCTTCTGATAATAGGCTGAAAACATAACATTCCTTAGCTGAGGATAAGGATGTACTGTATATCCTGTTCTTGCTGAATGAAGATTGGGAGTCAGTTAATTTCATTTACCCAATACCACATGTTCATAATCTGAGTTGCTACATAGTAAATGTAAAAGTCTGGCAAGGGCTGCCCTCCTTAGTCTTTTGGTAATATCAAAGCGGAAGATGCTTTTCTAGACTTAAAATGTTTCCACAAACATTTAGTTATTATAGCTTTTATTTTATCAAAATATGATTGGGGCACTGGACTAGCTAGAGTTGAAAAAGGAAAAGAAACTTAGGCAATATGTTCATTTTAATTGTATTGATTCTCCCTATTAAAGTTAGTGGAAGTATTTCCCATCTATATAAATCTGTGTATCTCTGCCATTGTATTTTTGAAATTTCCTGTGCACTTATTTTGAATATCTGCTGTTATTTTAACTCCTAAATAGTGTATCTGAGTTGCAGTTTGTATACATGGATATTGTTCCAGAATTTGTATTATAGTGTTCTGATGGAGTTTAAGAGTATAGATTTGAACCAGTTTATGTTGTAACCTGAAGCCATCCCAAAGCTATCAGTTAATTTTATGAATTCTTTTTTTGAGTTCTCTGGATCTGTTATGTATAATAAGGCATCATCATAGAGACTTATCTTAAGACTTGTATTGTTGATCTTAATATCCTACATTTGTGGGTTGGCCCTAACTGCTATTGTTAATGACTCCATGCTTAATACAAAAATCAAAGGAGAAAAGGGGCACCCCTGTCTAGTTCCCCTCTGAAGTTTAATTTTACTAGATAAGTTGTTATTGGTTTGGAATATAGCAACTGGGGTGTCATATAATAATTTTATACATCCACTGAACTGTGCACCAAAAGCCATTTTAATTAACGTTAAATAAATATATTGCCACTCTATCCAGTTGAATGCCTTTTTGGCATTGATTGTAAAGAGTGTGTCATCTGATTATTTATTTAATGGTATTATGTCTAATGTGCATCTTATATTTTCTGATAAAGTTCTGCCTTTTATGAAGCCATTTTGATCCTGAATTATAAGAATAGGGAGTACTGGGTCCAATCTTTTAGCTAGAATTTTTGCAAATATGTTGCAGTGTATGTTGAGTAGTGAAATGGGTCTACAGGATACACAGTTTAGTGGATCGTTGTCTTTTTAGAGGAAGACTTGAATAATTGCTTCTTTAAAGGCGTCTGGAATATTTTTGGCTTTAGAGAAAGTATTAAACAATTGTTCCAGCCTGGGCATTAAAATGGATTTAAACTCTTTATATAGTTCTATTCCAGTGCCATCAGGGCCTGGTGCCTTTCCACTTGGTAGATCCTGAATAGCTTCTTCTATTTCAATTTTGCTTATTGGTTGTTCTAATTGTTCTCTGGTATTTCTAGTTATCCCAGGTATTTCTATGTGTTCAAGGAATTTTTTTGGTTCCTGTGATGTATTTGATAATTGGGATATATTTAATCTCTGATGAAATTCGGCAAAGTATTTATTGATTTCTTTTGGGTTATGTAAAGGTTTGTTGTTCTGATCATTTATGCCCAAAATAGAACCCTCTTTTTGCTGTTTTTTTTTTTAGTTTGCCAGGCCAGTAAGTTTAGTGGCTTATCTGCCATTATATTAATTTGTTCTAGTGTTCAAAATTTGTTTTTCTGTTTTTTCTGTGGCAAAATGGTTCTATTGCTCCCTTATTTGTATTAACATTTTATATGTGTTTGTATCAAAGGTAGTACTATGTATTCTGGACAAATTTTGTCTTTCCTTTTCCAGCTGAACAAAAATGCTATTTCTTTTTTGGGGGGGGGGGGTTGTTTCAATACTAAGCATTTGCCTCTAAACCAGATCTTAAAGTTTTCCCATATGGTTACGTATGATGCATCATTTATTGTATTATTCTGAAAAAATTCCTGTATTTCTAATTCTAAAGTTTTTGATACATTTATTACCACTAAAATAATTTGATCCATTCTCCATAATTCTTTTTTTTATTTTATCTTCCATCAATCTGATTGTTAGGCCCAGATATTCAAACTGTGCCAGGCTGTGGCGCAAGCCTGGGTGCAGCGCAACTTGGCTGTGCAGGGGTGTTGACTGGGCGCTAGTCAATGGAGCTGCACCATGGCTCAGCATCGTTGAATATCACACCCACAGTACACATGGTGCAGTGGCACTGCGCCAGTGCAAGTGGCCAAAGTGGAGCACGGGGATGCGCTAGTGCAAGTTCCATTCCACTAGGCGCAACAACCGTGATATTCAAAAGTGCACATGCAAATGGGACCATAATGTATGCAAGGTGCAAATGGGGCCATTTGCATGTATTTATGGCCCCATTTGCATGAAGATGTGCACGATCCCTGGCAACTTGTGCCTTGCGCCCTGCCAGGCAGCAGCCATCGGGGACCGATGCCCCCTGCAGCGCAGCAATGTGCCCCACAGCCCAATTGCAGGCACTTGAAAGATCAAAAAGAATTCTATATCACTGGTGGTCCAGTGGATTGCTGTCTGCCCAATCGCGGGCTTAAGTATTAAAAAAAAATCCTATATCCCTGGTGGTCCAGTGGACCGCTGTCTGCCCGATCGCGGGCTTAAGTAATAAAAAGAATCCTACCTGGTGGTCCAGTGGACCACTGTCTGCCGATCGCTGGCAAAGTAATAAAGAAAAGATCTTATATCTCTGGTGGTCAGTGGACCGCTGTCTTCCTGATCGGGGGATTAAGTAAAAATAAAGACTCCTATATCCCTGGTGGTCCAGTGGACCCCTCCCCACCCACCACTGATCCCCACCATCCAGTTCCCTCCAGTCAGCATCGGGTGGCAGCACCCCACTCACCTGCTGCCCGCCACCCATCGACTGCCACCGGTGGGGCTGTATGCCCATTGGTCCCTAGCGTGAGCCAATGGGCATGCAGCCTGCCATCTACACATTCCTGATATGGAATGGATCCATTCACATATCTGGAATGTGTAGTACGGTATGGGCTGCATGCCCATTGGCTCACGCTGTGGACCAATGGGCATACAGCCCTACCTACAGTGTCAGTCAGCAGGCAGTGGAGCAGCACGTGGGTGGGGTGATGCCACCCGGCACTGACTGGGGAGGAGCTGGGCGGTGGGGATCAGTGGGCGGGTGGGGAGAGAGGTCTACTGGACCACTAGGGATATAGGAGTCTTTATTTTTTTACTTAATCCCGTGATCAGGCAGACAGCAGTCCACTGGACCACCAAGGATATAGGATTCTTTTTTATATTACTTAATTCTGCAATTGGGCAGACAGTGGTCCACTGGACCACCAGGGATATAGGATTCTATTTTTTCATTACAATGCCTGCAATTGGGCATGGGGGGCACCACCATGGAGGGTGCTTCTAGACTGGTGGCCACCACAGGTAGCTGCTGTGTTGCGCCCTGCAACAAGGCAGCTCACCTGTGGGTGGCCGTTGCTCCCTTTTTTGGATCAACTTAGTGCAGCGCCAGGTAGGGTTGCATGCATGGCTCAGCACATACCATGCTGAATATCGGGATGTGCAGAGTATGCATGGGCACCCCCCCCCCACCTGCACCTGCATACATTATTGATGCACTCTGGTGCATCAGGATTTGTGCCAGGCACAATTCCCGTTTGAATATCATGCTGGGATGCATCAGTGGGTTGTGCATGGTGCAACACTGTTGCGCCATGTGCAACCCTTTTGAATATCCTGTCCTTAGTGTACAGAGGGAATGATCAGATAATGTTATTCCTGGATAGTTTATATCTATTATGGCATGCATTAAAGTATCTGATACCAAATAAAAAGCAGTCCTCGAGTAGGTTTGTAATGCTGCTGAGAAGAAAGAGAAGATTTTGGTATCTTCATGCATTTCTCTCCAGGGATCCACCAGTCCTAAATCTGCCATGAATCCCTTAATAATTTTTCTGGCTGTCTTATGCGTTGTATTTAAAACTGTTGTGTTATCTAGTTGGTTCAAAGCAATGTTAAAATCCCCTCTTATTTTACATGGAGCATCAAAAGTTGTTAATAATAAAAAAATTCCCTTACACAAAACTTTAAATATATCCAAATCAATAATTACATCAGAAGCAGTAACAGCTCAATAAATCTTAATGAAGACCCAACCTTACTTAAATGATTGCAGGATAAGAAAGATACTAAAACATTGATATCAATAATCTATGAAACAATTATTAATGCAAATAATTGTCATTTGAAAAAATTAAGAGCTAATTGCGACAAAGATCTTGGGATTAATATCACAGATGAGTTATGGCAACATGTAGTCTGTACCTATACCAGAAATGTTAAATCCTCAAAACTACAAGAAATTCAGATGAATACTGTAGTTAGAACCTATTTCACCCCATCAAAGTTATATCATTTCAATCATACTATTTCAGATAAATGCCCTAGAGGCACCAATACTTCTGGAACACTGATACATCTAATTCATTCATGTCCCTTTCTCTCAAATCTCTGGACAAAAATTGTAAAAATATTAATAAAAACAAGAGGAAAACCATCACCTTAACTCCATTGTTAACCATGCTAGGGATTCTTCCATTAAATAATCAACTAGATCAATATCAACAAAGATTTATCATCATATCATCAATTATACTTAAGAAATCTATACTTCTGAAATGGAATGATGCACCCTACCAGTTCACTAAACTTGGTTGAACTATATGATTGATGTTATGAATTTGAAGCAAATATAGTACATCAAGAATGACCAAAAGAATATATTTGAAAAGTTTGGATGCCATTCCACACCATAATACTTCAAGGCCAGATTTAGAGGAACTCTTAGTGGGATGTAACTATATATTCATTTCTTGGACAAATTTGGATGCCATTCTGCCTCAAAATACAATGAAGCCAGATTTAGAGGAACACTTAGTAGGACGTTAGTATAGAATGCCCCACAATGGTTGAAATCCACCTGGAATGGCTGAATAAATACAAGTTCATTTGAGCTAACAATTTTGTTCAAGAGTCCTTATTGCAAGGGTGAGTGCCACACCTCTTTTCACTGAACTGAATTGCCTACTGTGTTTCAAGCACCACCATCCCAGTGCCTGCTCTCATCCACTGCATACAGTATAGATTTATTTCCTGGACCCCATGGTTATGATGATAAATTTGACCAGGTCTCTGATTACAATATCGGAAAAGATAATGTTCTCTATTATTTATCTAAACCATGAAAGAAAAAAAAGATATATATTTATATATATATACTTTAGTCCACACTGTCCAGAGAAAATTTTCTTCCATTTTACTAATTTCTCGCATGAGCTTAGTTTTGTTATTTACTGACAGAACATAATGCCTCACTTGGAGAAATCGATAATTATCAGTATTTGGAAGGTTAAACTTGCCTTTTAAGATTTTTTAGATCATTCGACATCACTGCTAAATTTGCCAGCAGAGCCCTGACTGCTGGTTAGAGATGGGGTGACCAGCCCTCCACAAACACAACTCACATCTTTTTGGTTTTTCCATTTATCCAACTACTTTGGCAGGATGTAATCCAAGTACTGGAGGCTACTTTTGATTGCCCAGTGGCTCTTACTCCTACCCTACTTTTACTAGCCATCCCTCCAGAAGGTACAGTATAAACCATATAAGCCTCTGCTTGTTAATTATATCGACCATTGCTGCAAAAAAAGCAATTACATGGCTTTGGCACCCCCAAAATTCCAGCACTAGAGAGGTGGAAATCTAACATGATAGAAATTTTTACTACGGAACGTATGACATACAACACTTTAGATAAATTATCTTACTTTGAAATTCAATGGTGGAAATGGGTACTGTATCAAATGGCCCACTATCCCGATTTTGTGCTGAGTGGAGGGGGGGCACACTCTCAAACTCTTATACTGTCTTCTTTTTTCCCTCCAACTGTTCTTTTTCTTTTTCCCTTTCTTTCTCTCTGTTCCTGTGAATTCAACATCTCTTCTCCAATTAAGGTCCAGAGGACAAGCATACAATATGTTATATCAATATTTTGTTTGTTTATATGCCCTTAAATTTTTCAAAGAGGTGTGCTCTAGGTTTTCCATGCATTAATTATAATTGTCATACCTGTCTTCTCTTAATTTGTTATATATTGACTAATGACAGATAAAGTCATAGCCTCTTTGTTGGCCCTGAGAGAGCTGTCTACTTTATTGGCATACCCTGGACTACCTGGACTACTCCTGAAGATCAAGAACTTACTGGAGCTACAAGGGCTTTGTTACATTAATTCTTTAATTTCTCTATGAGACAATATTCATGTTATTGGACTTTGCTTTTTATATTGTCTGATGCATTATTATACTTTATTTGTAACATTGTTTTAAACGAAATAAACATAAAACATGAAAAAAACATTGCCTTATTAGTAAGGGTGGGTGAACCGGCTCATCAAAAATGTGAACCGACCCGAATATGCTGAAGTGTTCATAAACAAACCGCTTCCGAACACTTTTGGCTGTTCAGATCAGTTTGGGTGGCTCCATCATGCGAATTCGACATGAGAAGCTTAAGAGCACAGGAGGAACCAGAGACAAGACTCTGGTTCCTCATTGGATGGATGAGCTGTCCATCTTCCTAAGATGGCACCTGATTGGGTTTGCTCTGTAGCAACCCACGTGGTCCACCTTAGGGGCTGGCACAGATGAACAGAATGGAGAAGGAGCAGCAACGTTTACTGGCTGCGCTGTAATGACAAACACGAAAATTTGGGTGTGGGGATTGGGGGACTGGGTCTGGACCTAAGAGTCAGGGAGTGGGGACTGGGAAGTCAGAGGAAACTTGGTGAGGGGAGGAGGAACACTGGGGGCAAGGAAGTGAGCCAAGTGCCAGTTTGTTTTTATTTTGGCAGCTGAGGGGGTGAACTGTGCCACCAACTATCACTTCCATCCAAGCTTTCCTTCTTGCTGTGTGCCCCCAAACAAACCAGTCAGCTCTCATCTCCTGCCTTTGCTCAGTGGGGTAAATGTGTTATTTAGTCTACAAGCTTTGGCTCAATGGGCATTCTGTGATGTGAAATAATCCTAGAAGGAAAAGGTAATAAATACAGTGTTATAGAAGGTTAGGCCAGGTCCCAGAATCTCTGTGGGTAGCAGCACCTTCGGCATCAGCCCTTATAGCCTATGTGCAATATGTGTGTGTGTGTGTGTGTGTGTGTGTGTGTGTGTGTGTGTGTGGTGTGTGTGTAATAAAATCAGACAGTCAGCCACTAGTGCCACTTCTTGCACACTATCTGCGTGTCCCCTCCTCCTCCCCGAACAAGTCAGTTAGCTCTCATCTCTTCCTTCCTGTGCTCAGTGGGGTAAATCTACAAGCTTTTGTTCAGTGTGCATTCTGTCACGTGGAGTAATCCTTGAAGGAAAAAGTAAGTACTGTATCACAGAGGGTTAGGCCAGGTGCCTGAGTCTCTGTGTGCAGCAACGCCTGCAGCATTAGCCCTTATAGCCTAGGTGCAGTGTGTGAACTACTGTGTACGTGTGAAATAAAATCTGACAGCCAGCCACCAGTGCCCCTTCTTGCATACTGTCTGTGTGACCCCCCCTTCTGAACAAGTCAATCAACTCTCATCTCTTCCTCCCTGTGCTCTGTGGTGTAAATCTACAAGCTTTGGCTCAGTGGGTATTTCGTCACGTGGAATAATCCTTGAAGGAAAAACTAATACTGTATCATAGAGAGTTAGGCCAGGTCCCTGAATCTCTGTCGGTAGCAGCAGCATCTGCGGCATCAGCCATATGCCTAAGCGCAGTCTGTGAACCATGAACTACTGTGTGTGTGTGTAATAAAATCTGACAGCCAGCCACCAGTGCCTCTTCTTGCATATTATATGTGTGACCCCCCTTAAACAAGTCAGTCAGCTCTTATCTTATCCTCCCTGTGCTCCATGGGGTAAATCTTCAAGTTTTGGCTCAGTGGGAATTCTGTCACATGAAATAATCCTTGAAGGAAAAATTAATACTGTATCATAGAGAGTTAGGCCAGGTCCCTGAATCTCTGTGGGTAGCAGCAGCGCCAGCAGCATCAACCTTTAGCTTAGGTGCAGTGTGTGTGTGTGTGTGTGTATGAGTGCGTGCATATGTGTGTGTGTGTGTGTGTGAAATAAAATCTGACAGCCAGCCACCAGAGCTACTTCTTGCATATTATATGTGTGACCCCCCCTTAAACAAGTCAGTCAGCTCTTATCTTATCCTCCCTGTGCTCCATGGGGTAAATCTACAAGTTTTGGCTCAGTGGGAATTCTGTCACATGAAATAATCCTTAAAGAAAAAATTAATGCTGTATCATAGAGAGTTAGGACAGGTCCCTGAATCTCTGTGGGTAGCAGCAGCACCAGCAGCATCAACCTTTAGCTTAGGTGCAGTGTGTGTGTGTGTGTGTATGAGTGCGTGCATATGTGTGTGTGTGTGTGTGTGAAATAAAATCTGACAGCCAGCCACCAGAGCTACTTCTTGCATACTATCTCTGTGACCCCCCCGCCGAACAAGCCAGTCAGCTCTCATCTCTTCATTCCTGTTCTCTGTAGGGTGAATCTACAGGCATCAACTCAGTGGGCAGTGCATTCTGTCACATGGAATAAATAATAAGAAAGAAAGAAAGAAATAATCCTTGAAGGAGAAGTAAAGTAATACTGTATCATAGAGGGTCAGGCTAGGTCCCTGAATCTCTGTGGGTAGCAGTGCCCTGCAGCATCAGCCTTTATAGCCTAGGTGCATTGTGTGAACTAGTGTGCGCGTGTGTGTGTGTGTGTGTGAAATAAAATGTAACAGATAGCCACCAGTGCCACTTCTTGTGTACTATCTGTGTGACACTCACCCCCACCCCCGAACAAGTCAGTCAGCTCTCATCTCCTGCCTGCACTCCATGGGAGTAAATAGACTACAAGTTTTGGCTCAGAGGCTGTTCTGTCATGTGGAATAATCTTTGAAGGAAAAAGTAAATACTGTGTCATAGAGGGTTAGGCCAGGTCCTTGAATCTCTGTGGGTACCAGTGCCTGCAGCATCAGCCCTTATAGCCTAGGTGCAATTTGAGTGTGAACATGTGTGTGTGTGTGTGTGTGTGTGTGTGTGTGTGTGTGTGTGTGAGCGTGACAGACCTGTGTGTGAATTAACCTGACAGCCACCACCACTTGCTTTTGACCCTGAACAAGCTATAGACTGCAGTGGCATTATGAGTTCTCCAAAAAATAGTAAAGCAAAAGCCGGGGGCAAAGGAAGTAAATGTAAATGGGCAGACTAGGTGGGCAGACTAGGTGGGCCAAGAGGTCCTTATCTGCCATCAAAGTCTATGTTTCTATGTTTATGCAAGAGCCCAGAAAGAAGAGGTGGCCCAAAAAGTAAAGTAAAAGCAACACAGTCTGGGCCGGCCTATTGGCACAGGGGTAGGATTTCTGCCTGCGACACCGGCGACCTGTTTTTCAATCCGGACTCAGGCCATCAGAGGGCTGGGCTGGGCGGGAGGATTGAGCATCCCATGGACTACTCTTCTCCTCCGGGGGAGAGGGTATGTGTGATTGAGTGTCTGGTGCAAAAGTGTGAACCCCTGGTGGAGACTGGGGGATCCAAAGCAAGTGGTGCCTGATACGTGAGGAGGTGGGATGGACATCGGGTTCATCCCACTGATGTCATTGCACGTCCCACCTCCTGGGAGATTAGCATCCACTAAAAATACTGCTGTCCCAGGGATGATGCCACCTCCTGGTACTGTGGCCCCCCCCTCAAAGTACCTGACCCAGACCAAGACCATGTTCCACTGGATAGCCCACTCCTGCAGCCCCACCCAGGGGGGTAAGCTTAAGGAGCCTTGTGATTCACAGTGATGTGACTGGTAACCTGGACCTGTCTCCATGGAGTGGGGTTGTCTCAGTGGCCCCGCCTTGGGGGGGGTAAGTCAGGACAAATTGGGGATCAGTTACAGGGGTGTGGTGGGTCCAGGAGATAGGGCTGATAATATGGGACAGGTGGCGCCAAAAAAAAGAAAAGCACCACAGTTTGTTGAAGGGGCTGAGCTAAATGTTACTACTATCAGTGTGTACTGAAAACTCGGCAAGAGGGGGTGGACTGTCTATGTCAGAAAAGCTCAGTACAGCAAACAAAGTTTTGAAAGATAGTAGCAAGTCATCTGAGAAATGTGCAAAAACAAAAAGTATTCCAATTGTACATAATGTTAAAGCACTTACAGGTACAACTCGCAGAGGAGTTGCTTGATTTGCAACACATGCATATTGAATACAGTAACTCAGTCTGTGCCTGCAAATGTTAGCTGTACTGAATTTGATGATGATGATGACCATGGTCATAGTAAGACTGATGATGAGCTTGTAACTTTACCTTTAGATGTGTCTCATTCTGGTTCTGACAGTGGCAATGTGGATAAAGATAAAGACAGTAGTAGAGTATCAGAAGGGAAAAGGAAAAAGTCAAAGGCACAAGCCACACAAAGTGAAACACAGTCTGACAGCAGTGATGATGATGGCAATGGTGCTGCAGAGGATTCAATGATTGTCTCTCCTGATGAACCTGAATCCTCTGCTGTTATGTCTTCTCCACTTAAACCCAACCACTCCACCTCTAACGTTTGGAATCATTTTGAAGTGCCTTGGAAGGATTTGGAATTTGCCATCAATGATCTATACGATATATTAAAGATAAGTCTAGCTTCAGTAATGAAAATTACTTGTTTAAGGGATTTCACACCCGTTACTGCCCAAGTATTGAAACTATGGTATAGGCTGAAAAAACATAAGGAGCTTAAACAGCAGGATGGTAGGAAAGAGGGCTGCAGTTATATTCTGTTTTAACTGAAATATTTGAATAGTTTGTAAGTGAAATTAGTTCTATGTGTTAAAAATTATTACCTTGAATTAGAACTGTTACTTGGGCTGTGATATTGTAACTTTGGAGATAGTTGTTTGGCAGGGATAATTAGAGGGAAATTTAAATGTGTTTGCCTGGTGTTCTTAAATACTGAAAAGCCACTGGGGGTTGGGATTGAAGGGATGAGTATTTCTGTTTGGGACTGAAATTCGCAGCAACAGGAGCTGATGGGCCTGTGACATCATACGGTACCTGATGTCTGCTTACACACACTGTTAGTGGGACCGAACAACACTGGACTGTATGTGTTTGTGAGACTTGGGAACTTTATTGGTGGGGTTGAAATTGGGTTTGTAAACAACTACAGTCAGTATAGAGAAACTGTACTCAGGGAAAGGGACTGAGAAAAGGGTGTGCTATTATAAACAGAGGGGGCAATCAGGGTGGCCATATTTCACCATGGCAGGCATCTTCGAAGGGTTGTAGGCTGCTCAGGCTGTGGGATGGCAATAATTCTAAATTGGGCCTGGAGAGAGGGAGGTTGCCCACTCTGTAGACAGCTATCTTGTATCAGGAGTGAGGTACATTGGTTAAGGAGTAAGCTGTGGGGGCTGGGGGGTGTCCAAGGATAAGGGGTGTGGATATGGGCAGCAGAAGGGTGGGGCTGAGGGGAGGCTGGGGCAATGCTCTGAAATTACAGGACGTTATGTTACAGCAAGCAGGAGGTGGGATATTAGGGACAGAGGACCCTTAGACAGGAAGTTGATGCTAAGGGAAAGCATGGGGTGAAATTCTGAATACAAAGAGACTAGAGGGGAAGAGTCAGGAGGGCTGTTGTGGGAAGCCTAAAACAGCAGACTGTGGGAAGGGAGCTCCTAAGGTGAACAGTGCAAGAGAGGAAGAAGAGGGTCAGTTTAGAGATGCAGTCAGGGGAAACTCGGGTTACTTGATGGAGGCTGACATAGAGTGTCACAATAAATTTGTGCTACTAAGCAACCTAGAGGGGGAGGAAGGAGTTGGTGGAAATGAGGAAACTTATACAGAGGCTGGGGGAAGGGAGTCGGATACCCACAGGGCATCACAGACCAGCTGTGGAAAGGATAGACGTAGACCCAGAGGGAGAAGGGGAAACATATATGTTAAGCAAATGGGGGAGATGCAACATATTCCAGACATGAGGGAGGAGAGCATGATTGGAGAGAAACTGGGAGACAAGGAGGTGGGAGAGGAGCCCCCCTTCAGCAGGGAGGTCAGTACCAAGGATGGGGCCATAGCTAAAGGGGACCCACAGAGAGCCTCTGGAGGCAGAGGTACTATTACAAGGGGGGAGGATGGTGGTGTGGGGAAGGGGAAACCATCAGGGCCAGGATAAATGGTTCAGATAAGAGAGGGTTAAAGGGGACACCTATTCAGAGGGGGTTTGAGTTAAGTGGGCAAAATAACGAGGGAGGCAGAAAGGGAGGGTGACAAGGGGTCTCTAATAGGCAGGAAGACTCCCATGAAATTGAGATTATGAATAAAGGGGGGGAAGGGGGGCTGAGAGGGCATAGTGGAGGTAACCATAAGGATGATGGTGGTGTTAAGGTTCTGTTACTGGGAGACTCGATGGTTAGGGGTATTCATTGGGAGGGACAGGGGGGTGGATGCCATAGCCAGGTGAAGGTAGTGAGTATCTCTGGGCTGACAGTGCACAGAGCAAAGTTCATGGTATATGAAATGGTTAGGGATTGTGGAGGGAAACTGGATTTCCTGGTGCATTTGGGAACTAATGATCTAGAGGGAAATAGCGTTTTGGAAATCCAAGCAAGGTTCCAAGAATTTGTCAGAATCTGTCGGGATAATGGATGCAACATTTCCTTTTCAGAGATATTGCCAGTACCAAAGGCCTCAGTGGAGAAAAAAATGAAGCTCACAGAGGTTAATGACTGGCTCAGGAAGTGGGGTGAAGAGAATGGGTTGGGGGTGTTAGGGAACTGGAATGGAGTTTGGGAGGATAAGGGACTATATGCCAAGGATAGGTTTCATCTTGCCCCATTAGGGAAGGAAGTCCTTAAACAGGGGATGGCTGACTACATACAAGGAAGGTAGGGTTTAAACTTGTAAGGGGGGAAGGGATAAGGGAGGGGCTGATCAGAAGCCCTCTCCTCCAGATGAGGGGAGTAGCCTTCAAGCCCAGGGGGAGGGGGGAAACAGACTGGAGGTGGAGGTTTCAGGAGGAACAGGGGGAGGATGGAAGTATAAGGAATCTGGGTGGGGTTGGACAAAGAGAATCAGGGATAAGGGGTGGGGGTTGGTGTTCGTAAATGCCAGGAGCTTGGGAAACAAGTTGTCAGAGTTCCAGGCCATGCTGTTCGAGGGGGGGTGGATGTGGCAGCAGTCACGGAGACGTGGGCCAACAAAAACCATGACTGGGACCTAAATGTACGGGGGTACACTATGCTTAGGAAGGATAGAAAGGAGGGCAGAGGGGGTGGAGTGGCTATGTTCATTAGAGATGACATAGAAATTAAGTATGGTAGAAGAGGCAGAGGGAAACGTGGAGGCCTTATGGGTCACCTTACGATCCCCAGCAGGAGATAAGGTCAAGCTGGGAGTAGCATATAGGCCCCCGGGATGAGTGATGTTCTAGAGGATGGTTTGCTGGACAACATCATTGCCCAGTGTGGTCCAAAAGGGGAAGGAGTGGTGTTGATGGGGGACCTTAATATGCCAGGTACAAACTGGGGAACCATGTCCTCTAAGGTGGCCAAGGAACAGAGGCTGCTGGATGGCTTCCAGGATGTGTTCTTAAAACAGCATGTGATGGAGCCCACAAGGGAGGGGCATGTCCTGGATGTGGTTCTGGCAGATGGGGATCTGGTAAGGGATATGATTGTACAGGACCCCCTGACTGGGAGTGACCACAATACTGTCTGGTTTCAAATAAGCATGGGGGAGTGGGGGGGAGATCTAGGACACTGGCAGTGGACTTCAGGGGGGCAGACTTTATGGGCATGGGAAATATTCTCAAGGATCACTTGAAGGGGATTACCTCAACGACAAATGTGGAAAGGAGATGGGAGGTCATAAAACGGGGACTTCATGAGGCAGTCAAGATCTGCGCTAAGTTGAAAATTGAGGGAGCAAGGTCACATAAACCATGCTGGTGGTCCAGTGAGGTACAGGTAGCAGTCAGAGAAAAGAAGGCGGCCTACAAAAAATATAAAACAACAAGAGGGGATAGGGATAAGGAAATGTACCAGCTTGCATCTAGAAAAGTCACCCGTATGGTGAGGGGAGCAAAGTCCAGTAAAGAGCAGCGGCTGGCACAGGGGATACATGGAGGGGAAAAGGGGTTCTTCCGGTACATTGGGGAGCGGAGAAAAACTAAGGGCCATCTCAGCAGATTGAGATCAGAAGGAGGGTGGGTGGAAGAGGTGAGGACCAGGCAGAGGTATTTAACGAGTACTTTGCCTCTGTGTTCACTAGGAGGGATGGGATATCTACAAAGCAAGGCATGAAGGGATAGAAGTGGCAGGGAGTGGGATCAGGGAGCAACAGAAATGGAGCAAGAGGAGGGAAAGGTACCCCAGGGTGTCACATCTGGATAAGGATAAAAGACCAGTAAGGTGGAGGGGACGGATGATGCTATCTCCACCAAAAGGGTGTGGTTAGCCCTCAAGGCCCTAAAGAAAGACAAATCTCCTGGGCCGGATGCCATTCATCCGAGAGTGCTATGGGAATTGGCGGACATACTGGCTGTGCCCCTGGCGGAGCTTTTCAGCAGGTCATTTGAGACAGGGAGGGTACCTAGGGATTGGCGAGAGGCACATGTGGTACCAATCCATAAGGGGGGGGTCGAGGGAAGTACCAGGGCACTATAGACCCATCAGTTTGACCTCGGTGGTGGGAAAATTAATGGAGAGTATACTAAAGGAACGATTGGGGTGTACTTGGAGGAGGTGGAGGTCTGGATAGTCGGCAACATGGGTTTGTGCCAGGTAGATCATGTCAAACCAACCTTGTGGAGTTCTATGAATGGGTAACATCAGAACTGAGAACTGGACAGGGTAAGCCTGTGGATGTATTATTCTTGGACTTCAGAAAGGCGTTTGACTCTGTCCCCACAATGGTCTGGTGGAGAAACTGATGGGGTTAGGAGTAGCCTTTGATGGTCAGATGGATTGAAAACTGGCTAGCTGGATGCACTCAGAGACTAGTGGTCTGTGAGGAGCTCTCGAACCCTAGAGAGGTAGGTAGTGGGGTACCACAGGGCTCGGTCCTGGGTCCGATCCTGTTTAATGCATACATATCGGACATCAGGGAGGGTATAGGGTGTGAACTGAGTCTATTCGCGGATGACTCCGAGATGGGAGCAGTAGTTGAGGGAGAAGAGGGGAGGCTGGCCCTGCAAGGGGACCTGGACACCCTGGAAAGCTGGGCTTACACATGGAAATTAAATTTCAATATCACCAAGTGCAAGGTGTTGCATCTTGGTCGGGGAAACCCTAAACACAGGTACACCCTGGGAGGGGAGGTGCTGGAGGCCTCAATAGGGGAAAAAGACCTAGGGGTCATGGTGGATACATGTATGAATAACTCTGAGCAGTGCAGAAGAGCAGCTATCAAGGCAAACAGGATGTTGGGATGCATCGTAAGGGGCATCACCTCTAGGAGTAAGGAAGTGATTCTGCCGCTGTACAATGGACTGGTTAGACCACACCTTGAGTACTGTGTACAGTACTGGAGACCACACTTGAAGAGGGACATACAGCTCCTGGAGAGGGTACAGCAGAGGGCAACAAAGATGATATGAGGGCTAGGGGATTTGACTTATGAGGACAGACTTGAGGAGCTCTGCCTGTTTTCATTGGAGGAGAGGAGAGACAGGGGGGACATGATTGAGGTCTTCAAATACCTCAAGGGAATAAATAGGGTAAACATGGAGGGGATCTTTAGACTAAAGCAGGGAGGTATCACCAGAGGGCATGGTTTGAAGTTGGAAGGTGGAAGGGTGAGGGGGGAAAAGAGGAGGAGGTTTTTCACTGAGAGGGTGGTGGACCCTTGGAATGCACTGCCTGGTGAGCTGGTTCAGAGATCCACAGTGGAGGGCTTCAAGAGAGGGTGGGACAGACACAGAAAGTGGATGTATCAGATGAAGGCCTGTCCTGGTGGGGTGGGGATGGATGATAGGAGTTTCTGGAGCACAAGGGATGGGAGGGTCTCGGCACCCAACTAAGGATCTAGGTTCGAGCAGACTCGATAGACCGTAAGGCCTAATCTGCTGGCAAATAGTATGTTAGTATGTTAGTATGTTTCGTGCATTCTTTTTTCTATTTACATTAATCTCTGAAGATGGTAATTTTTACCCACTTCACTAGATCATACCTTTATAAAATGGAGGAAAGTGGGACTCCAGTTCTTATGCAATTTATTTCTCGTGGAGGCATTGTCCAGTTTGAAACACTTCAGAGGGAATATGGTTTACCAGAGGGGGATCTGTTCAGATATACTCAGGTCAAAAATGATCTCCTAAGACAAAGAGAAGTGATGTCTACACAACCTTACCCTATTCCAATATTTTGGAGATTTATTGAAGATGCCGTGTCATGTTGGCCATGGGGACACCAGGTGGGATATCTGTATTGTATCCTCAGGGAGGGAATGCGAGATTCATTGCTTTCCATTTTGAGGAGCTGGTGTAGGGATCTTGAGATGGACATACCCAAACAGGATTGGCTTCAGGCCTCGTCTTTGGCTTGGTTTGTAGGGGTAACTCATTCTAACTTATGGTGGGAATTTGCATGGAAATACCAAGTCCGTTTTTTCTGCTCTCCGGCTAATCTCATTAAATACCTGCCCTCCTCCTATGGTAAATGCTGGAGGGCTTGGGGGTGCCCAAAAGCTGACCTTGCTCGTATTTTTTGGATGTGCCAGCACCTAATGCCCTTTTGGTATATTTTACAACAAGCAATGTCAGATTGTCTGGGAGAAGGGGTAGAATTAACTGCCGAGATGATTTTATTGGCTATATTCCCCCCCCCCATCGACCAGCTTGGCATAGAACTTTGTTACCTATTTATATTGTGGCAGCTAAAAAGGCTATAACTAGATGTTGGATGTCTCTGGATGTTCCTACCACTGGGGAGTGGTGTGGGTTGGTTTCAGATATTTATCATTTGGAATCTCTAACGGAAATATTACATAATAAGATCCCAGAGGCTGAGATATTTTGGAGGCCGTGGGTATTTTACATGTCCAGTCAAGATCCTGACTTTGTTCCTTAGGGTGTTAAGCTGACGGAACCTTTGGTTACCTGGGGAATGGTATTCCTGAATAAGGATATGGAGACATTTTCCATAGTGGTAATGAGAGTAACAGTTATAGGAAGACATGAATTTCCACGCATTTCAGATAGGGTAAGAATGATGGTGAAATAATACGCTCAGTCACATTGTATAAATGTAATTTTATTTCAAATACAATGGTTAACATCCACAAATATTGATTATGTGTACAAGCCTTGTAATGATATTGTTGAGGATAAACCAACAGACTAAAGACTGTATCAGGTTGTGATCACATCCAAAATAATAAAAATAAATTAAAAAAATATATATTAAGGATGACTCTTTAGCTGGCTGGCAACAGAAAAAATCATGCTGTCCAAAGCTGGCTACCCTGGATTGCAAGTATATTGGATGTCCACCCTCCAGTGTCTGTTCTGAACATTTATTTAGCTCTGCTGGG
The DNA here is from genome assembly GCA_016271365.2 of Neoceratodus forsteri. Lineage (NCBI taxonomy): Eukaryota > Metazoa > Chordata > Ceratodontiformes > Ceratodontidae > Neoceratodus > Neoceratodus forsteri. Next base: position 1,526,305,003 of record CM057455.1, read on the forward strand.
GATGTTGTGACTGACAAACAAAATTAACATCAGACAATGTGGGGAAAGTAATGTTCTTGAAGGTTAACTTGCCAAAATGTGGCTATATATGCAATGCTAATCTTGAAGAAGATGATACTGACAGCAATACCCTGTGCTGCACCTGCATCTGTGGATTAAGTGACAATAACATCAGCTTTCAATTTTCAGAGAGGACACTGGTTAAAAAAAATTGAGATCTGGGACTTGCCTGTTTTTGCACCAAATCTTCGTCATCCTGTGGGTGGGTGGGAGGTGCAGCCAATACATCACATGATTGTACTGGTAGCAACTGTGGTAGACAAGTCTCTGTTCTCGCACAGTCGCTTTCACATTCTGAGGGGATCATTTTCCTAAATGTACCTTAACCAGATTGATTAAATTTAAAAATGATGCTAGCTCTGTTTTCCCCCCTGATAGTAGTGACATTAGTAGCAGTAGTGAAGTGGTGACTTTCAGACTGCCTGGTGCTCTGTCTTCTCCCACATTGCTTCACATCATGTTCCATACTGAGAGCCATTGCTAAACAAAAGTGATACCAAACATATCCCCTTCTACAAAAAGTCAGACTCAGGAGACTGGTTAAGAATATAGAGATCTGGGACTTGCCTGCCTTTGGACAAAATCATCATCATACTGGGGGCTGGTGGGATGTGCAGCCAGTACATGACATGATTGTACTGTAGCAACTGTGATGGACAAGTCCCTGTTCTCTCACAGTCATTTTCTCATTCTGAGGAGATAATTTACCTAAATGCATCATAACCAGATTGATGACAATTTAAACATGTTGCTAGCTTTGTTTTTCCACTTGGTAGTAGCAGTAGTGAAGTGATGACTTTTGGACTGCCTGGTGCTCTGTCTTCTCTCACGTTGCTTTACATCACATTCCATACTGAGAGCTGTTGCTAAACAAAAGTGGTGCTAAACATATCCCCTTCTACAAAAAGTCAGACTCAGGAGACTGATTAAAAAAACAGAGATCTGAGACTTGCTTGCCTTTGGACAAAATCATCATTGTCATCACTTTGGAGGTGGTCATGGGTGCTGGTTGTGAGGTTCAGTATGTACATATTACGGCACTGGCTCCTCCAGTAGGCACATCCACAGTCACATTATTCACTCCTCATCTCATTTCACTAATCGTGCTGCTTATTACTACTAAACAGTGGTTTAATTGTGTTTTTCTACAGATATGTTGATTAAAAGCTGTTTAAAATGATTTTTTCCCATACAGTTACCATAAAATAATAATGGTTATAAAAGGTTCAGATAAGATTCGAATAAGCATCAGAACCTTTTTTTGCTTATCAGAACCTTTTAGAACATTAGAACCTTTTGAGTTTCTCCTATCCCTACTTATAAATCTGCAAAAGATACACATACCCCACTGGTGAAGAACTTTGCAAATGTTGTCAACCATGCCTGGTTCCAATGTCGGAATCCCAGATCTGTCTGCCCCTGAGGGAAGTCAGGGTTTAGCAATTATCATCATTACTGGACCCATGTCCCTTTCCATTTGTGTTAAGGTATGGAGCTTTCAAAGGGTACAGCTAGATGTTCTAGTCCAGGGATTACTAATCTTGTGAATTTTTGAGCTAGTACAATGAATGAAAGCTAGGGTATACAGAGGACTGGGATGCATCCTCCTATTTGCTAGGGCATACCGCACCTTTGCTATATATTTCACTTAACCATGTCCATGAGCTGGACCAGTTGGTAGCTAAATAATACTTCTCAAAATCTGGATACCCCATTCCACCTTTCTCTCTGGGTAAGGACAGAGTACTTTTACCCATCTGCAACCTTTTGTCCTGCCACAAGAATTTGTGTCATCTTGCATGGCTTGGTCCAAAATACCTTGGGGATAATTATGTGTAGAGCTTAAAGGTATAAAAGGAGCCATGGCAAGATATTCATTTTTAAAACTGCTATATGCCCTCCCAAAAATTGTGAAAGCAGGATCCAGGTGTTAAGATCCTCTGCTAGTTCCCTAGCAGGTGAAGCTGGTTGGGATGAAAGAGTTTAGATAACCTGGGTGTTATTTTAACTCCAAGATGGTATGATAGTCTGAGGAGTCCATTTCAATGGGTATCTGATCTTTAAATTGCAGAGCAGGTGTTTCATAGATTAAAAGGGCCTCAGACTTGTTATAACTGAGCTTGTAGCCCAAGATAGTTCTGAACATTTCTAGCTCCTTGCATAAGGCAGCGCTCCCAAACTGAGTGGGCATTTTCCCTGTAATACCAGGGCAATTGTTCTCTGTTTTCCTGTAGATTGCATTATTTCCTATGGAAGCCATATTGCTCTGTTTTCCCAAATAATCAGTGCAAGTCTCTGGGAACAATTTCCCTGTAAATGGCTCCAATTTCCTGCAAAATACTGGAATCCCTGGAAAGCTAGGAGCCCTGGAATAAGGCAGGAGTTGATGTCTATGGGTCCCTATGAAAGAAAATCATGTCATCCACATAGAGGGCTAGTTTTTGCTCCTGCCACCTACTCTAATACTTATGATGTCTGTGTTTTGCCTGACCATTACAACCAGGGCTTCAGTAATCAGGGCAAATAAAGGGAGGAAAGAGGACTCTCTGCCTGGTGCCCCTTTGCAATGTGAATCTGGGCAAATTATTCCATCGGCTCTGATGACCACCTCTGGGCACTCATATAACACCTCTACATCACCTCTGAACTTTGACCCAAACCCCATAGCAGGGAATTTATGCTATAGGAAGACCTATTCCATCTGGTCAAAAGCCTCCTCTGCATCCATGGAGATTGTTAGTTGGAACTGTGTAGCTCCCTGCTGTGAGGAGAGGATGTTAAGGAGGCACTGGATATTATTGGTGAGGTTCCACCTCTCAGTAAATCCTGTTTGATCCAGATTAAATAGGCCCCCCCACCCACATCTGCAATCTACGTACTAACACAGAGGTGAACATTTCAAGATCAACTAGTAACAGTGAAACTGAGTGGTAGGATTTGTATTTTAAGAAACCTTTATCAGGCTTTAGCAATATTGAGTTCTGCACTCTGCTAGGTTGTGGATCTTCTCTCTTCCCCATGACCCACACAAAGAGCTTTAATAGTTCCACAGAGAGCTCCTCTTTGAAAGCCTTATAAAATTTGGCTGTGAAACCACCGACCCTTGTGGACTTCCCATTCTTTAAACCCCTCATCACCTCCTGCAACACCCCAATCTGATTGGAGCCTCCAAAGCTTCTGTCTCCCGTCATTTTAAGGAAGGCAGATGGAGGTTTTGAAAATCTGCCTGTATAAGTTACCCATGCAGCTATTGGTGTTCTTTTGCATTTAGTGTTTTGTAGTAAGAGGCAAAAGAGTCTACTATTTTTAAGGGGTGAGAGACCAGTCACCCCATCCCCCATACTGCACTTTGAGAACAGCTTTTGTTTGTTGTTTTCTAAGTTGCTAGGACAGCAACCAGCTCTCCCTATTACCTGATTCATAAAATCTTTGCCTATTGCAGCTTTCATTTACACTCTTGTATCTGAGGGAGCACGGCTTTATCCAATGTAATTTTATTATTTATTTATTTATTATTTTATGACTTGCCTCAGTATTGAACAATTCTTGTTCTAATGATAATCTTCCTGCCATGTCTTCCTTTTTTTTTTTTTTGCAAGGAATACTGTATTATGTTCCTCTGTTAATATAGCTTTTAGCCCATGCCATCTATCTCCTAGGGAGGTATCCTCCTCTTCATTGTTCCAAATGTAGTCATCAGTTTTATCTTTATTAAGATTGACAAATTCAGGACTATGTAGTAGTGAATTACTGAAACACGAGGTTGAGTTCTTGCAGGACGGGTACACATTTAGCCCTATCCAGACCATAGCATGATCTGAGAGGGTTTTCTCATCTAGTTTCACTTCCTCTACAGTAGACAACCATTCTGCAGCTATAAATAGCATGTCTGGGGAATGTGGGAAATCATACTAATACAATGGTAGTAAATTTCAGGAGGGCGGATTTTGGGAGGATGGCAGTCATTCTGGTAGGTCATTTAGAAAGAGTAAGTGAAGACATGGACACAGATCACAGGTGGGAAATTTTGAAAGTAGGTCTGTTAGAGGCCACTAAAGCCACAATGAAAAAAAGCAAGGCCAAGGAAATCCTGCTGGTGGACAAGGAATGTGCAAGAGAAGGTAAGGGACAAAAGGCCAACCTACTGAAAGTACAAGAAAACCCGTAATGAGAATGACAGGGAAGAGTACTGTGTGAAATAGAAGGATGTGAGCAGAGGGGTTAGGGCAGCCAAAACAATCAAAGAGCTAAGGTTGGCACAGGGGATCAGTGATGGGGAGAAGGAATGTTTTAGATATATCAGGGAGAAGAGGAAGTGTAGAGGACAGATCATTGGGATAAAAAAGGAGTGTGAGTGGATAGAAGAGGGAGTGGAGCAGGCAGAGGTACTAAATGAGTACTTCTGCTCTGTCTTTATGAGGAAAAAGGATGGCTCAATTCCACAGGGGATGGTTAAGGGAATTGGTGGGGAGGGGAAGTCGCTAACATGTGATGAAATACTGGTGGAGAGAGTGTGGGAGGACCTTAGGTCAATAAGGACAGACAAGGCCCCAGGTCCAGATGGCATCCACCCTAGAGTCCTAAAAGAGCTGGTGGATGTTCTTGCAGCACCGCTGACGGAGTTATTCAACTCCTCCCTCCAAACGGGAAGTGTACTGTTGGATTGGAGAATGGCGCATGTAGTGCCCATCCATAACAGCGGACCTAGAGACAAGCCACGAAACTATGGACTGGTTAGCCTGACATTCATAGTGGGTAAACTATTGGAAAGTATATTGAAGGAAAGGCTGGTGGAGTTCTTGGAGGAAAGTGGACTTCAGGATGTCAGGCAACGCAGTTTGCAAAGGGGAGATCTTGTCAGACTAACCTGGTTGTTTTTTTTGATTGGGTGACAAGATCTCTGGATGGTGGTAGACTGACTGATATTCTATATCTGGACTTCAGTAAAGCATTTGATTAGGGCCACATGGGAGACTGCTGGGCAAGCTGACTGATTTGGGGTTGGGGGTGGGGGAAAGGTTGATAAGGTGGATTGTAAATTGGCTGAGGGACAGATAACAGCGGGTGGTGGTAGGGGGTGAGTTATCATCACCTAGGAGGATTTTATTTCAGATTTTGTGGTGGGGGTTAGGAGTAATATGAGCCTGTTTGTTGAGGATATTCTATGGTATCCCTAAACTCAGTATCCTGAGTCTCGGGGATACCGACCCATTGGCCCGAAATCCATGTTCCCGAATCAATCAGATGCCTGAAAATATGATTTCAGGCATCTGATTGAAAATTACAAAATGCAAGACAGGGGGCTTTGGCCCCCAAAATCCCACATGGGGGACTCTGCCCCCACACCCCCGTAACTAAAATAACTAACCCCCAGGGGGAGTGGACCTCAGACTTACAAAAAATTAGTTATGGATGTATAACATTTTAAAAAGTTACCTGACACAGCATGGGATAGAACTTGTGCCTCCTAGAGCATGCTGGCCAAGCTGCCAGTGGTTTAGCCCTCAACACCACTAGGGCAGTTCGGTCAGCCTCCCGACTCCTGTCATATTTCAATTCCATCAACAGGGGTAAGGTAGCAAGCCATCGCATCCGTTACCTTAGGGATGGGATTGATACATGGGCAGGGTACAGGTAGGGAGGGTAAAGACCATGTGATATCACAATGGATGTCAGGGGAGGGATGGAAGGGGAGGCAGCAGCAATAAACAAGCTGTGAGCTGCATCTTGGGCAGATGCGATAGACCTCATGGCTTAATCTGCTGGCATTTACGTATGTTTGTATGTTCATATGTCTGTTCTGGAGTATGAATTTTGGGGGGGGGATCAAATAAAAAGTAAAATACCTGACTCTCAGTTGAACCACCCTACAGTATCTTCTACTCCCAAATCTCTGATCATCTTTTTAAGGACCGAACCAAGTTGGGGGAATAAACATTAAGCAGAGCAAAGGGCATTTCCTGATAGAGTCCCTCACAGTATACGAATTGGACATGTTCATCCTCCTCCACATCTCCATTTGAAGGGGAATCCATTCGTGAATTAGCACCACCACTCCCCATTGGTGAGGGTGTTGTTGAAAGGAGGATGTATAGCATTCACCTACCCATGACCTCCTGAGCTTTTTGTGCTCTTCTTTCATGAGGCATCTCTTGCAATATAGCCACTGCCACTTTTTTCCTCTGCAACTCCTGCAATACCCTAGACAATTTCACAAGATTTGTAATCCCCTTAACATTGTAGGTCAGGATTTTTAAATCACTTCCAGCCATCCTATGTAGGGTAGCCTGACGTACCTGCCCACCACACATAGGTGGTAGTCTGTCCCCATGTAATTCTGAGGTAAGCAACCAAGTGAGCGAATCAGCTCACACCCTTTCCAATCTTTACCTTTTTTAGTTTAAATACAGATGATTTTGTTCCCTTACTCTGTTGATCAATACTTGGCATATGACAAGTCATCACTTTGGGACTGGCTTATTTATCAGCCGGTCAGTAACCAGCAAGTCTTGAATAGTTACACAAGCAGCTCTTTTTACAATTCATATATAATCACAATCATTAATATGGAACTAGACAGAGTGGCAATCAGTTTCAGGAAGTGTCAAATGTTTATTTTGGGGAGCGAGTCTGAACAATTAGAGGAATATGTCTGCACCAAATGTATGCATATTAAGGCCCTGGAAGAGGAATGGGACACCCTGAGGAATAATTTCAATGAATCATGCAATGTTATGTAGCTTGAGGCATTCATGGATAGTATGATTCAAACAATACCAGCTAAAGAAAAGCATAAACAGAGTGGGGTAAAGGAAAAGACGTTGAACAGGGAGTGACAATGACACAGATAATAATGAATCACCATCTTGGACACTGGTGGAAGGATAGGGGAATAAGAAAAAGAGGGAGGCTAGCTGAAAGACACCAGTTAGCCATGGAGGATATATATCAGTCTTTGGAAAAACTGATGGACAGTGAACATCAGTGGGCTCATATTGCTGTTAATACAAATGATTCAAGGAATCAAATGAACAAACCAAACAAACAAGAATTGGTTGTGTTAGGAGACTATTTTAAGATATACAGATTCCACAGTTTGTAGAGGGAGGAAAGAAGGGACAATGGTAAGTTGTTTACTTTGAGCTATGGTAAAAGGCATGGAGATAGTATTTACAAGTAAATAGCTAAATAACATATTTAAACTAAGGAATGAGGGAGATGGGGAAGGGGACCTACCTCTAATCTTAAAATCACTACATGTAGAGACGCAGCACAATTAACAGTGGAAAGATGAGGGAGATCACCATAACAAATACAAACAGGAAAGCTCAGTGGAAATGTATGATGGTTAATGTCAACAGCATGGGGTAATAAATTTGGAGAACTTGACTACGTAGTAGGCTTTGAAAAGCCAGATATATATGGAATAACTGAGACTTGGTGGACAACTGATGACATGTGGAGTGACAATATTCCAGGATATACAGTGCCTTCAGAAAGTATTCACCCCCTTGGATTTTGTCACATTTTGTGATGTTGCAAACGCAAATTAAAATATATTTATATGGGATTTTTTGTCACGTATCTACACAAATTACTCTATAATGTCAAAGTGGAATGAAACCTCTGGAATTTTTTGTACATGTAATTTAAAATAAAAACCTGAAATGTCTTGATTTGGTAAGTATTCACCCCTTTGCTATGACATCTAAATTGAGCTCAGGTGCATCCAATTTCCTTGTGAGATCACTCTAAAACTTGAATGGAGTCCACCTGTGGTCGTCTAAATTGACATGATTTCAGAGGAAATACACCTATTCATATAAGGTCCCACTGTTGACAGTGCATGTCAGAGCAGAAACTCTACCACGAAGACCAAGGAGCTGTCCGTAGAACTCTGTGATAGAATTGTGAGAAGGCATAGATCTGGAGAGGGGTATAAAAACATTTCTAGGGTGTTGAAAGTTCCCAGAAGCATAGTCAAGTCCATCATTAGGAAATGGAAAGATTACAGAACCACCCAGACTCTTCCTAGAGCAGGCCGTCCTCCCAAACTGAGCAACTGGGCAAGAAGGACCTTGGTCAGGGAAGTGACCAAGAACCCAATGACCACCCTGATAGAACTATAGAGTTCCATGGCTGAGATGGGAGAACCTGTCCAGAGGACAACAATCTCTGCAGCACTTCACAGATGTAGCCTTCTATGGGAGAGTGGCTGACGGAAGCCACCCTGAGAAAAAGGCCACATAATAGCATGCCTGAGTTTGCAAGAAGACACGTGGCAGACTCTGAGACCATGTGGCAAAAGATTCTCTGGTCTGATGAAACAAAAATTGAACTCTTTGGCCTGAATGCAAAGCGCTATGCCTGGAGCAAACCGAACACAGCTCATCACCCGTGTAACACCATCCCTACCATAAAGCGTGGTGGTGGCAGCATCATGTTATGGGGATGCTTTTCAGTGGCAGGGACTGGGGCACTTGTCAAGATAAAGGGAACAATGAATGGAGCCAAATACAGGCACATCCTTGAGGATAACCTGCATCAGTCTGCAATAGACCTTGGACTGGGGCTAAGATTTACGTTCCAACAGGATAACGACCCCAAGCATACAGCCAAAGCAACACTGGAGTGGCTTCAGAACAAGAAGGTGAATGTGCTTGAGTGGCCCAGCCAAAGCCCAGACTTGAATCCCATTGAGAATCTGTGGAAAGCCTTAAAGATTGCGGTTCACCGACGCTCCCCATCCAACTTGACAGAGCTTGAGCAAATCTGCAAGGAAGAATGGGTGAAAATCCCCAAATCCAGATGTGCAAAGCTGATACAGACATACCCAAGAAGACTCAAAGCTGTAATTGCTGCCAAAGGCGCTTCTACAAAGTATTGACTCAGGGGGGTGAATACTTAAGTATACAAGATATTTCAGTTTTTAATGTTTCATAAATTTTTGTTACACAATAAAAATATTTTTGCCCCTTTAAATTGTTGAGTATGCTGTGTGAATCAAGGGGGGAAAAATCATTTCAATGCATTAAAAATTCTGGTAGTAACACAACAAAATGTGACAAAATACAAGGGGGTGAATACTTTCTGAAGGCACTGTAGATTATTTTGAAAAGACTGTATAGGACGAAGAGTTGGAAGAGTTGTCCTTTATGTAATGGAGAACCTTTTGGTGGAGGAAATGGCTGTCTCAAATAACCCTGATACTGAAACAATCTGGGTTAAGGTGGGGCAGAACAGTGAAAACTGTATTAATTTAGGACTACGCTATAGACCCCAGAATTGTAATGAAGAAATTGATAATGAATGTGTCCCAGTGGTGCAGAGGTCTGAGGCATGTAGCGCCTTACCTCACACCATGGAAATGAGCTTAGGTCACCGGGGGTTGGTGGGGTGGAGGGCTGGGAGAGGATTGAGTGGCCATTTTGCAGCTCTCCTTGCCTGGACTGGGGTGGTGGATTATCCCAGCTATTTGCTGCTACCAGGTGGACACCTGGTGGTAACACCAAATTTACAGAGGCAGACTGAGGTTGGGGGTGGAAGGGCCAGAAAGTTCCTGAGTGCATGTGTGCCTCCATATGCACGTGTCCTCCATGCTGCCATGGGTCTTGGGAGGAAGAAAACCAGAAAAGGTCTGCCTGGGCTTCATGGCATCCCACCTGCCTGCCCTCTGTTTCATTCTGACACCTGGCTGGGACCCAGCACTGAATATAGGTCTCTGGGTGGGGTGAAAATATCCCTCCCCACCTGGTCTTGTCATGGTGGGTAATCTGTGGAGGTCTCAGGACCTCAACTGGGTTAAAGTAGCTCACCAAGCAAGAGTAGGCAGGCACAGGACTGATGAGACCAACACTATACAAAGGACCGTGCTCCACGCCAACAGTCTGTGGTGCAACTGAATAGGGGGTGTGCTGTTCCCCTCACAAACTGGATACCACAAGAATGACAATGCAAACTGCAAAGGCAGACTCAAAATCCAAATGTGAAGCTGCAAATATTTTTTTATTCAGCCAAATAGCACACAGCACTGATAACAGACAATACCAGAGCTTAGGCTAGAACCCCAGCATTTCGACCAAGGTCTTCCTCAGTTATTTGGCTGAATAAAAAATATTTGCAGTTCCATGTTTGGATTTTGAGTATGCCTTTGCTAAATGCACTGTCATTCATGTTGTATACAGGACTGAGGAGCCCTGCCCAGGTGACCGGAGGAGAAAAAGATGATGGAAGAAAACTGATATGGAATTCCTGAATGAAGTAGAATCCTTATATGGTAAGATTAATATAATAGTGAAGGGAGTAGACTGGACAAAGGGATAGGGTGGTTGTGCCTAAGACAGATTTCTTTTAAAGGAATTAATGAATTTAAACCTGCAACAACTAGCCGGAGACCCAACAAGGGGTAGTAATATACTTGATTTGGTGCTTGCTGACTTATGTGATATAATAGATAGCTGCACCATCAAGGAGCCACTTGGGGACAGCAATCAAATGACCATATAAAACTGACAGCAGAAAAAGGCCCACAGGTCTACCAAGTCTGCCTGATTGTGCAGCTTTTAGTTTCATATCACTACCGCTGCACCAGCCCCACCCAAACCCCTCTCTTCCTCCCCTTTCCTGGTCTTTCCCCCCTTTGTGTTCTTGTCTGTTCTAATCCTGCCCTTGACTCTATTCCAACCCCGCTTAAAGTTATCCACTGTCCTCAGTTCGATTAACTCCTCTGGCAGTGCATTCCATCTCACTACCACTCTCTCTGTAAAGTAGTGCTCCTCATCTCCCTCCTGAACCTTCCGCCTTCCAACTTCAGACTGTGCCCCCAGTGACCCTTCCTGCCTTTAAGTGGAACAATCCTCCCTCTCTGACTTTATTTATGCCTTTCAAGTACTTAAAAGTCTCTATCATGTCCCCTCTTTCCCTTCTCTCTTCTAGCGAATACATGTTGAGCTCTCTCAGTCTCTCCTCATATGGCAACTCCCCAGTACCATGATCATTTTGGTAGCCCTGCACTGCACCTCCTCCAGTAATCTCACATCTTTTGTGAGGTATGGGCACCAGTACTGCACACAATACTCCAAGTGTGGCCTCACCAGTGATCTATACAAGGGCAGGATGACCTCCTCCTTTCTAGAGGTGATCCCTCAGGCAATGCACCCCAGCATCCTATATGCCCTTGCTGCCCCCTCCTACACTGTGCTGATACCTTCATATCCCCTGTGACTATTACCCCAAGGTCCCTTTCCTACTCTGAAGCTGTTACTTGTACTTCCCCCAGCCAGTAGCTGGTCCTGGGATTTCTTGTTCTGAGGTGCATGACTTTGCACTTCTTAGCGCTAAACCCCATCTGCCACTCCCTAGACCAGTGTTTGAGTTTAGCTAGATCCTCCCTTCCTCATTGTCCACTTTTGCACAGATCTTAATGTCATCTGAGAACGAGCTGATATTACTCTTGACCCCCTTCACAATGTCTCCATTGAAGACATTGAACAAAACAGGGCCCAGCACTGAACCTTGTGGTACCCCATTTGTTACTGGCCTTGGCTTGGATGTCTCCCCTTTACAACTAACCTCTGTTATCTGCCCTGCAACCAGCTCTCAAGCCATCCCACCAGTTTCTCCCCAACCCCCATGTCCCTCAGCTTGCTCATTAACCTCTTGTGGGGCACTGAGTTGAAAGCCTTGCTGAAGTCCAGGTACAGGACATCCACAGCATAGCCTTCATCAACCGCCCTAGAGACCCAGTCGAAGAAGTTGATCAGGTTAGTTTGGCATGATCTTCCCGAGACAAACTCATGCTGTCTCTCATCCTGTATACCATTACTATAGAGAAAGGTTATCAACCTCTCCTTTAGAATGATCTTCATCAATTTGCCCACTGTGGAAGTCAAGCTTAGTTGCCTGGTTGGTCTTTGGGTCCACTCTTGTGAAGGGGCACCACGTGAGCCATCCTCCAGTCCCTGGGTACCGTCCCCATCTCCGAGGAGGTGTTGAAGAGGTCTGTCAGAGGGCCTACCAACACCTCCACCAGTTCCTTCAGGACCCTTGGGTGTACACTGGCTGGTCCTGGTGCCATGTCCACCCACAAGGCTTTAAGGCCCTTCAGAACTCTCTCCTCTTGGATGATCCCATCTGTTATCTCTGCCCTCCCCTTCACCCTTGCCCCCTTTCCCCTGTGGTATTTGGCCATCCCTTTCTTTTATGAACACGGAGCAGAAGTACTCATTGAGTGCCTCTGCCTGTTCTTCCCCTTGTTTCGCCCATCCCCCATCCCTCTTGGTTCTAACAATGTTATCTTTACAACTCCTCTTCTCCCTTATGTATTTAAAGAACCTCTTCTCCCCCTCTCTGATCCCCTGAGCCAATTTCAGCTCCTTTGCTGCAAAGACTGACCTTGTCACCTCCCTAGATGCCTTTGTGAAGACCTCTCTATCCTCCTCATTACCCAATTTTTTTAACTTAATGAAGGCCAATCTTTTTTCCCTCACCTTCCACTCCACTTCCTTGCTGAGCCAGCTGGGTTTTTGGACCTGGACTGCTTACTCTGAGATTTGGCACACATGTTCATGGACTCATTTAGCCCTTCCCTAATGATTGCCCACTTCTGTTCAGCATCCATCACTAGGTTAATATTAGCTAAATACCCCTCTAGGATGCTGCCCATTCTGGCAAATCTGCCTTCCTGAAGTCCAACACTCTTGTCTTGGTCTTAGCTGACTCCCTCCCTCCCTGTGTTGAGGAGGAATCACGCTGAGCAGTGGTCGCTTCCTGCTAGAGGGTCCTGTACTACCACATCCTGGACTTGATCACCATTTGTTAGCACCAAATCCAGTATGTTCCCCTCTCTAATAGGTTTCATCACCCCTTGCACTAGGTAACTGTCTTGGATAGCCTCTAGCAGCACCTGTTCCCTGGCGTGTGCTGTTGTTACAGTCTGCCAGCCAACCCCAGGTAGGTTGAAGTCTCCCACTATAACTGTATTTCCTTTGCCACTGACCTTCTTGATTTGCTCCCCCCAGCTCCCTATCCACCTCCTCGTTCTGTAAGGGTCGCTTGTACACCACCCCCATCCTGAGCTTCTTACCTTTAGGTCTTTGGAGCAATACCCATGTGGCTTCTGGCCGCCCCTCATCTCCCTCATCCCTGGTACACAGTATCCCCTCCCTGACATAAATAGCCACCCCTCCAGCCCTTCCCCCCCCCCAGTCCCTGCAGAACACCTTGTAACCCAGAATCATAAGATCCCAGTTATGGTATTGGGTGGCCCAGGTCTCTGAGATGGTGGCAATATCTATCTCTCCCTCTATGATCATTGCCTGGAACTCTGACACCTTGTTTGCTAAGTTCCTTGCATTCAAGGATACTACAGTCCACCTTGTGCCCCACCCCTCCTCTTCCAATCTCTCTCTCCCTTGCACTTTTGTCTTGGTAACTTCCCCTCATTCTCCTCCTCCCTCTCTGGGGGGGAGAGGCCTTCCGGTCTCCCCTGGAAGGTGCCTCCTCCCTGCTATCCAACTCAGCCCTCCCCACCTCCTCAGTTTAAATCTATGTTGTTTTTAATGTACTTGTCCAGCCCCTGTCCCAATGCCCTTGCACCCTCGATGCTGAGATGCAGCCTATCCCTGGCATAAAGCCCCTTATTTTTCCATGTCTCTCCCCACTCCCCTGCTACCCCATACCCCATTTCTGCACACCACCCCTTCAGCCACCCATGAAACTCCTTCTTTCCTCCAGTGTATACATACTGAGCTCTCTCAGTCTCTCCTCATATGGTCTGTCCCCCAAACCCAGGATCATTTTTGTTGCCCTTCGCTGTACGCACTCCAGTAATTTGATGTCTCTTTTCAAGTAGGGGCACCAGAATTACACACAGTACTCTAGGTGCAGTCTCACCAGGGACCTGTACAGGGGCAAGATGACCTCCCACTCCTAGAAGTAATCCCCCCTTGCTATGCACCCTAGCATCCTGTTTGCCTTCGCTGCTGCCTTCCTGCACTGAGCAGAGTGATTCATCTCCCCAGTTACCAGCACTCCCAGATCCTTCTCCTCCTTGGATTTTGTTAATGGGACTCCCGCCAGCCAGTAATTGGGTTCCTGCCTCCTAAATGCATCACTTTGCACTTCTTGGGATTGAAACCAAGGTGCCAAGTGTGAGACCATTCCTCCAGTTTTATCAAATCCTCCTGAAAAACTTTTGCTCCTTCCCTGCCATCCACCTCGGCACAAATCTTTGTGCCATCTGCAAAGATCTTGCTCTTAATCTCCACTGCAATGTCGACTATGAAAATGTTAAACAGAACCGGTCCCAGCACTGAGCCCTGTGGTACACCACTTGTTACTGTCCCGGGTTCAGATGTCCCCCACCAGTACTACCTTCTGCTGTCTACCCTGCAGCCAGTTCTCAACCCATCTGGCCAGTTTTCTCCCTGCTCCCAGACTCTTCAACTTGCAGGTCAGCTTACCGTGTTGCACTGAGTCAAAGGCCTTGCTGAAATCCGGGTAGAAGACATCCACCGTATGTCCTCTGTCCAGTGCCTTTGTAACCCAGTCGTAAAAATCAACCACGTTTGTCTGGCAGGATCTGCCAGAGACAAACCCATGCTGCCTGCTGTCCTGCAGATTGTTATCCTCAAGAAATTGCACCAGTCTTTCCTTGAGGATTGTCTCCATCAGTTTTCTGACAATTGCAGTAAGGCTTACCAGTCTGTAATTCTCCAGTTCATGTAGGCGACTTGACTCCAACAGCATATTTGCATACTCGAATTTAGCCAGCCTCTGTCCACCATATTGCCCAGAGTTCCACTTATCATTGCTATAATTGCAGTACTTGCATTCCTTCAGTGGCAGACCAGAGCAGCTCTGCTGCACTTTGCTGTTTTTCCCTGGACCACCACAATTCCGATTGCTAACAACTCCTCACAACACATTACCATGGCTGCCTACTCTGTTGGACTGTTTTTTAGCACACAAGTTGTCCCTCACTTGGTCAGCAGCCTCCTTCCTCCATGACCAGTGCAAGGGCATTTGCCGACTAGATGGCATGCAGTGAATTCCCCATCCCGTGAGTTCTACCCCTAATCATAGCATATCAGCACCTGTGTTGCAATCCTGTTTTTATTTATGCATTTACTGTCCTGCCATCTCGACTACTCAGATTCTGGTGGCTACCATCACATTGAAGGACACCTTGTGTTACAGCTCCTGATCTCCTCAGTAGTATGGGGGGGGGGTTCTCCCATTCTCCCGTCCCTAGGGTTATTCTCACTTTACCGCCCCTGCAACCTGCTACCTCAGTCACCTATACTCCCATCTGTACTCCTCCTAGGTATATGTGTCCGTTATGGTAGGATCCACCTCTGCACCCTGTTGTCATTGCTCCAAATACTAGCCCCTCATTCCTACAAATCATTCTAGTTGTATGCCCTCCATGCCCTCTTTCCTATGTCTGTCCTACCATATCTATGTAACATTCAATGTCCTGTCTGCAGTCCAGTTTTTCTCATGTACTATCTCTCTACTGCAGCTTCTGTGCTTTCTGCCAGCCCATACCAGCAGTATTCCAGACTCCATCCCTAACTCACACCTTCTGAAGTGCTGAGCGAAGGTAGGCTTCCCTGTCTACTGGGGATAGGATTCCGTTACAACCATTACCTCCTACAACCTACCAACCTGACATCCTCCATCCCTAACTCTGCTTGGCAGCATTGAGTACAGGTTAGCTCGCCCCGACTACTGGGGATGGGAGCCATGTCTACAATCTACAGTATCATACCATGACCTGCCTACCTCATACCTGTTGCCACTTCCCTTCGGGAATGGAACTTCTGCAACCAATGTGTCTTCCTCATCCTCCCTATGCCTAGCTGCCTCAAGTCATGATCACTATGCCTCAACCGTCGCCCATGGGTGCCTGAGTCTCCGATCCACTGCTTCAGCATTCATGCATTCTCAGCCCATTTACCTGGATACCACGTCCCTTCCGGAACATGACTTGTCCTACTTGCCTTCTCCATCATACCTGGTCTGCAGACTCACTTCACGGTCCTACCACACTGACTTTTATGGCTGGGAGCCTGACTCTGCATTCGACTGTTTCCACTTTCTCCATCCTATGCCTGATGTGGGTTGCTGCTTCCCTTTGGGAATGGGACCTCTATACCTTATTTGCCTTCCACCTCCCAACTCATCCTACTGACATCATTTGCAGGTCTTTCCACACTGACTACCTGGTTTGGTTGCCTATTTATGTGAATCCACTAGTTCCATACCCCTCTGCCTCATACCCGATTACTGATCCCGTCTGAAGCGAGATCTCATTCTCCCAGTTGCTTCCATCCTCCTACCTGTGCCTGGCGGTATTGGACACTGATTATCTTTCCTCACTTACTAGACCTGGAAGCTTGTTTCTGCAATCAACTGTTTTGACCTTATGTGCTCTCTACTGGACCAACTCTTGCTGCTCCCTTCTGGACCTGAACCATTCACCAAAATTGCCTTCATCATCATTCATTGTCTGGCATGTCATGCCAGGGTTGTCTCACCTCCACTACCTCGGTTGGAACCTGTGTCTGCACCTGAAAGTTCATCCTTCTGCAATTATCTTTCCTACCTGATTACCAGTTCACTACAGAAACAGGACCTCTCTTCTCCGAATGACTTACATCCTTCCTCACCAGTCTCCATCCTGCACTTTCATGGACCATCGTACTCAACCCCCCGTGGTCTCCTATCCCTCATGATTTGGATCTTGCCAGCTTGTTCAGTCTTTTTCTCAATCCAGTTTGACTGCCTCTTGGACTTCCTTGCTGTGGGTCATCCCTTCCGGCTGCTGTACAAAATTGTTTTTCTCCTTCAGATGTGGGAACCACATCCTTCTCTGCTCTAGCACTTTCCATCCTTTCCACTCATCGTTTGAAGCCTTCGTCAGAAGTGGGACTCATGTATCTCAACCCAGTTGCTCTTGGTACTTGACTTTGCTCCTTGGCCTTCCATGGATCATCCTCTGGTACCTTGCTACAGCCTTCCTGCATTCTACTGCTGTTTGCTGAAGAACTGACCCAGTCCTGATCCTTCCTGCACTATATGTCATCCAGCTTTGCCTAGGCCATCTCCTTCCCCGGATCATTCCTCCAGTCCATTAGGATCACATAGAAACATAGCCATACAAACATAGACTTTGACGGCAGATAAGGACCGTTTGGCTCACCTAGTCTGCCCATTGCCCACTGTTCACTCCGGACCTTCCTTCTATCTTTGGATGGCTGCCTTTTCCTCTCTGCCTTGCAGGTTCGAGGCTTCATACTGTTTGCTGTGGCTCTTTTGGGCATATTAACCTATCTCTGGCCAGTATTCCTACCTGGTCAACTACTCCTTCTGTTTATCCATCTCATACTCATACTCTGGCCATTCTAACGGTTTCCATCTACTACTCGATAAATTACCTGTTTATTTCACCTGAGGAAAACTGCTTCTAACAAACATCCCTTGGATAACATGCCTCATAGAATCTTACATCATCACAGGGTTTTCTATACTGCCCAATCAGCTCCTCACAATCATTCCTGGAATTCCATTTGACTGGACAATAGAAAGATCTCATCCATTTCTATTGGATACTCCTTACGAATCCTGTCTGTTCAATCACTGTGCTTCCCTATCTACCATGTCTCACAGGCTATCCTCATACTCGGAAAGGACTTAAAGCCTTCTCTTATGCTCTGACTTCTTAACCATTATTGCTGTTATGGATACTGGGAATCGCAAGATACCTCATACCACTATGGACTTCATCTGTTTTACCTTCTGCAGCCTCTCCTACCAACATTGACTCTGACCATGTTACTCAACTCCTACTTTCTCAACAGCCATTGCTTATCCTAAGACCTTCACAACTGCCTTCTCATAAATTCCATCGTTGGATCTCCCGGGCCTACAGTAGCTGCTTTACTAATGTCATGCCATCCAACCACTGTTTTCTAGCTCCTGAACATCACCATACCTCATACAATCATCTGCTTTTCTCCATCCTATTACCATCAGTCAAGTTAGCTGCCCATCCAGCGGTCCTTCTAGTCTATCCTTCACAAATTATCTCTATTATTCCCTCAAGTGAAGACTTTCACTGAGAACAGGCTCCTCTGATTCTCAATCTGGAAATCTGCAATTGTTAATGGTGAATTCACTACCCCAGTCTTGCCTTCCAACAAGTCTTAATCAATCACAGCAGTAGGATCCTCTGGCATTTCACACTACTTGACTTCACTACCAACCCAGCCTATAGACACTTCCATATATCCACTTCCACGCATCTCTCAAGTATTTAGGCATCAGATTACCTGATAACTTAACCAGCCATAGCCATCTCTATGCATCTCACGGGCAATTTTGCCACAGACATACCACCCATATTTATTTGAGCCAGTGGACCAGCAGAGCATGTACAAATATAGTCATGACATCAATGCCCAAATAAGCTATCTAATTCCTTGTACTGAACTTCCAATCATTCTCTATTTATATTCATTTACCATCTGGAATACATATGCCACTCTTCCTGTATTTGTCTAGAAATCACTTATGGCATTTCTCCTATCAGGCACTCAAAGACTCTGCTCGACTCCTTCTTCCACTTCATGGATGCTTATTTCACAACTTATTGCTCACCACTGAATTCCTTACCTCCAGACTTTACAGTGAACATCACACCTCCCACAGGTTGGATCATTTACCTATGACTTCACAAATCATCACATTTCCCACTATTCACTGTCTGGTAGCATATCAATCAAATCATGCTCTCCCTGCTCATTGCATCCCTGTAATCCCTTTGGACAATCATCCATCATTACCCTGGAAATCTGGACTTCATTCACCCTTCTTCAACTGGATCTGCTTCACACTCAGGATTCAACTGCTTCTTCAGAAAAAAACTACTTCTTCAACCTCAAGATCGTCCTCCAAACGTCATCATCCATGGATCGAGGATGGACCATCATCTCCAAGAAGCTCACCTTCCTCAAAATTAGCTATGGTTACTAGAATCTAGGTCCTTCTCCTCTTAGTATGCCCAGAGGATGGGCAGACCAATGGCCATGGGTCCTCAGAGGTTTCCTCCACCTGGAGGGGTTTCCTCGCCTGAGTGTCAGCAGTCATACTCTCTGTGAGTTGGAAGAGGTATCTTTTTGGGCCTTATACTCCCTACAAATTCCTACCTACATTCCTACTACTCAAGGGTGGGAATAGAGAAAAGCCACAACAATTACTACAAGTTACACGAGCACTAATGCCCCATCACTATTCCCCAAACATTGAATGGGAGGGCTTAAGCCAGAGGTTTAATGTAGGGAAGAGCGCCTCCCATATACTCTATTTAACTCCCATCACTTACACACCTCCCTTGCTTAGGGAGTGTTTTTTGTCCACCACCATCCCCTCCTCCTCCTCCTCCTTCTCTGGCGCTCTTCTCACCCTTGTTCATGGACCTTCTATTCCCTACAAATTCCTACCTTCATACCTACTACTCAAGGGTGGGAATAGAGTAAAGCCACAAAAAGAACTACAAGTTACACAAACACTAATACCACATCGCTATTCCCCAAACATTGAACATCTGAAAGGCAAATCCATTTTCTCCAAATGAAACTTCTCAGCACTTCCTTGAGCATAGGTCTGCTTCAGCAGTGAGTGATTTACCTGCTCTTTTATCAACAAAAAGGTGCAGGGGAGCAATTTGTCTATGTGCTTATTAAACAACTTTATTTAATTTGGAATAATTGCTCATAAGGTATCATTGCTGGTCTTAAGGTAGGGAAGGGGATTGTTTTTTTCTGCACAAAAGGGTTTCATGAAATTATTATCCAAGCAGCCTACATATTAATTTTCTGGTAATATCTATGAATTAATGCAGTGAGATTCATGCTTGCATTTGAGTTTTTGGATTGTCAAGCCACCTGTATGGACAGCATGAATACTAAGATTAATACACCCTATACATGGCTTACAGATCAGATAACCAATTCAGTCAGATACATGCTTGGATATGAAAACTGTATTTGTCAGATTAGGCACCATATAGCTATCAGTTTAAATGTGTTCCCCATCCCTCCCTCCCCCCCTGCCTGTGACCAGAGCAGCACTTTCCTGTTCTCTATCCCCTGAAAAACTGTCTAAGATGACTGCAAGCTATAAATGAATGAGCATGTGCTTCTACAAGCATGCACTCATTTATTAAGAGTTCAGCCGGGTGCGGATATAGAAGTGAGAGGAGGGCTGTGCTGGTGGCCCACTTGGAGTCAGGATCAGAGTGGGGGGATGGGGCACTACCTGATGGGGTGGGGGGGTGAGGAGTCCACTAGACACCAGGGAAATTCTTTGATATATTTGAGGTGGGCACCCTGTGATGGGAGGACTTCCTTTTGGAATGGGGCTGGCGATCGGCCAGGGATGGGACCACAAACACCAGGGCAGGGAATGGGATAGACTTTATGAGATTGGGGGAGGATTTATTTATTTTTTCATATTGTGGCAATCAGCTGGGGGTGGGACCACTTGGGGCCAGACAGCATCGGTTTGTGGGGGCACTAGACACCAGGGAAGGAAGTCAGGCAGCCAGCTATGGGGGGTGACTTCTCCTTGCTTTTTTTTTTTTGTGCAATTTGTACTTTAAAAAAAAACAAAGCAATGCGAAGTCAATTTTGGTGCTGTTTCCACCATAGGTGGCAACTTCGCAAAAATGGTAATTGGAGACGGATTTGACAGATTCATGGGGAATTCGCCCATGAAGTAAAACTTTGCTGCATCTCTACTCCAGAACTGGACACAATACTCCAGTTGGGATCTTACTAGCAATCTATGCCGAGGTAATATCACCTCCCTCTTTCTACTGGTGATGTACCCCAGCATCCCACTAGCCCTCCTGACTGCCTTGTCACACTGCCCAGCCAGCTTTAGGTGATCTGATAAGATTACTCCCAGGTCTTTTTCTTCCTTGATGGTACATCAGTACTTCTCCACCCATTTTGTACTCTGCTCCTAGGTTTCTGTACCCTAAGTGCATGATTATGCACTTTTTTTGCATTGAAACTCAGCTGCCATACCCTTGACCACTGCTCTAGTTTTCTCAGGTCTCTGCTCATCCTTTCCACACACCCCAAGGAGTGTCCATCCTATTGCAGATTTTGGTGTCATTCGCAGAGAGGCAGACCTTTCCTTCCAGCTCCTCTCCAATGTCACTTATACAGAAATTAAAGAGGACCAGTCCCAGCACTGATCCCTGAGGCACCCACCGGTAATTCTCCCTTCCTTGGAGTGAGCTCCGTTTACCATCACCTTCTGTCACCTATCCCCTAACCAATTTCTTAGCTGGCTTACCAGCTTTGGACCCACTTCTAAACTACCCAGCTTGCTCACTAGTCTACTATGTGGAACGGTGTTAAAAGCCTAACTGAAGGGGGTGTGGCTTAACCGGCAAGCAGGATGGCAGCCTGAACGGTGAGCTGCAGCATGCGTATGGCTAAATCCGTCAATTTTCCCTAACTAACTGGCCGCTGATCACTGATTACACGAATTCAGAATTGTTAGGACTGTGGCTTTCTGGTCATACCTTTTACGTGCAAATCGGCCAATATTCTGCTCATCGTGCTCCCTCAGCGATTTTGGCCTACACCATGGCGGAGGTGCTTGGCTCAACACTTAACCTCAGCCATATCAATGCAATGTTTGAGAAGCTTCTGCAGAGAATGGATGAAGTAACCGAAGCCTCTCAGCATACCTCAATGGCCATTCAAAGTATAGCTGGCCGTTTAACAAAAATAGAGCACCAGGTACTGCAACATGACTCAGCGATTGATGAGATCAGGGGCATTCTAAGGGACCAGCAATTTAAAAGTAATCAACTTCTGGCCAAAGAAGATGATCTTGAGAGTTGTAGCAGAAGGGATAACCTGCGGCTGCTAGGCTTTCCGGAGGGAGTAGAAAAATGAGACATGATCCAGTTCCTCCAGCAGGCCCTTCCTGAAATCCTGAGCCTCCAGCCAGATTTTTGGCTAGAAATAGAGCGCACACATCGCTCTCTCACTCCGATGCCAGAGAAAGGGGGGAAGCCTAGGGCAATTCTAGTTAAATTGCTGGCATACAACACACGACAGGCATTACTACAGCAGTCCAGGGAAGTGGGTCGCTTGCGCTGGCAGGGGCACCCGATCTCTATTTACCAGGACTTTTCAAAAGAACTTGCAAACAAAAGGAGAGAGTATACATCAGCCCGACATAAAATGCAGAAATTGGGCATCCAGTATTCTCTCTGCTATCCATTCACTTTGCGAATAGTGCATAATGGGGTCCCACTCTTCTTCGAGATGCCAGCTGCTCTGGAGGACTTTCTGGTACATCAGGTCAGAGATTACTCTGAGAACTCTCGTACACACCTCCCCAGGCCTACCAGTCATACAGACCCCCCGGACTCTGAAGAAATGCCCACGGACACTGATGCTCAACCTGAGGTCCATAGTGGGCTCCCAAGATGTAGCAGGAAGAGAATGGCAAGGGACAGCCACAAATGTAGAGATCATCCTCTTCACAGAATGAGTTCCCACTCAGAAACTGCGGACAGGGAACAACAACAGGATGCAAGCACAGCATTAGTGAGGTACATGACCCTCAACCCCTATGAAGTCCTGCGTTTTCCCTCGCCTTCATCTAAAGATCTCCTACAAGACGAAGACCTCCTGACTGTAGCGCCCTTCCAGACTGCCACAAGTAAGCCACCCTATAGTGGGCCACATCGGGAAGAAGCCATGGGCCTAATGATGGCGCAGTGTCCCACCGCTGCAGCAACCGAAGACCGCGAAGAGACCACTACAGAAATGACAGCGAGACCCCAGAGCCCCGTGATCGTCGGACAGAACCCCTGAGATACATTTTCGATAAGTATTTTGTCACTGTGTTCTCTTGTAATTGCAAAGAGTGTGTTGGCACTGATGTGCTGAACTGTTTAGCTATTCTGGTCGAGAGATCATGAGAAATTGGGACTTTGGCCCCCTCAGGCATGCTGATCTCTAGACCATAATTCAGGCCCTCTGTCACTAATGTGTGGGAGGTGTGGTGGGGGGGATGCTGTGGATTTGGGACATGCCTTAATTTGATCATGTATGAATGTTTTCAGCATGGAGGGGGACTCCTAGATTTTGTCTCATGGTCTATGGTACTTTTGAGTTCCCCTCGGATTATGGCTAATGTGGGCTGGACATCCCTGGGGGGCACCCTCATGGCAAAGGTACTGTCTCTCTCTGCCTTGGAGCCGTTGGGTTTGAACCCTCTCCTACTCCTTCCCACGTTCTTTGCACCCCCCAATCTGGATGCTCCCAAGATACAGCAGCTTATAGCTTATCGCCCACATAGTAACCCCCTATATTGACCCCTATGGTGCGACATAGAGATTACCACACAGTTCATAATATACATGATAGCAATGTTGGTAGTTGTATAAGTTACTCGTAAGCTGCAAACTCCCTCCCCTTAAGCTAATGGGAAACCAAAGGGAAGTTTGGCTAGACCTAATTTTGGGTACCACGTCCACAGGAGTCACTCTGCAGGTCCTGCCCTTCTGAGTTTGGCAAGCTTGGCAAGGGACCTTACAGGCAGAATGGCTCCAACTGAGCATGGTAGTGCAGTTTGTAAATATGTCTAAAGGTTTTTTTGTTTTTTTTCTTGTTTTTGTTTCTGTTTTGGTACTGGATAAAGGGGAAGCATACATCTAAAGACAACTATGGAGAAACCCCATTGTAACGGTGTGTTGGGGGGAAAATCTCGACCATAGGTGGATCACACATATGCACTCTTCTCAAAGACACACCAAGCAGCTACCCCACAATATCTGGATTGTTATTAGCTGATGAGGTTCCCATTTTTCCAGGTGGTCCAAAAATCTTTACATCAGTTCAGGGGGTTTCCAAGGGTTATACAGGTGGGCTGCCAGATCCCATTATCACAACACTCCTAGAAGACCCCTGTTGCTTGGAGCAAGAGAGTGGCACCAGCCATTTTCATCCATCCCTCTTAGGGCGCTGCCCACTCCCCTTCACTGGTGGTTTATATTTATTCTGCTTCCCATTATCTCCCAACAAATATGATTATGGCTGACCTGACTTGCATTATTGGAATGTGAGAGGGTTGAATATACCGGTGAAGAGGAAGAAGGTACTGACATATTTGAAGCAGGCCCAGGCCCAGGTGGCCTTCTTGCAAGAAATGAAACTTACAAGTAAAGACCACAAGCTCCTTAGGAGGGACTGGGTGGGAGTGGAGATTCACGTTTCAGCTCCAACAAAGAAGTGCGGGGTGGTTATTTTAATACATAAACAGTTACATTGATCTCTCAGTATGTCCTGATCCACAGGGAAGGTGGGTGTTTGGAATTTTTCAGACCCCTACTGGTCCTATTCTGTTGGGTAATATCTATAGACCTGAAGAAGACAACCCGGTTTTCTTCCAGCAGGCCTCTCAAATTCTTCTTAATATGAATAAAGGTGATATACCCATTATTGTGGGTGGGGACTTCAATTTAGTGCCTAACCCCCTGCTAGATAAAACCACAAACACAGGAGGCACTATACATGGGAATGGAAGGAGAGCCCTGTTAAAATGGATGAGTGACCAAGGACTGACTGATGTGAGGAGGGTATTGAACCCCAGAGGTCAGGATTACTCCTTTTACTCTCCCATACATGGCTCATATAGCCATATTGATTTTCCTGTTAACTTCCCCCCAGATTACACAGGCAGCAATGGCATCTAGTATTCTTCCTATAATAATCTCTGATCATGCCCCAGTTAGATTGAACATTTTATGGGGCACCCCTGCCCCCACCTCTACTTCTTGGAGGTTGGACCCTTTGTTAGTTAAAGATGAAGAGTTCCTTGTCTGGGGCAAGGCTGAGGCACAGTTATTGTTTCAGGAAAATCCAGTTCAGGACACCACAGCAGGAATAAGGTGGGAGGCATTCAAAGCCACCATGAGGGGTAAGATTATAGCTTATGCAGGACCCTGACAGAGGCGTAGGCAGCAAAAACTGAAGGAACTTGAAGATGAGATTAAAACAGCAGAGCAGCAGCATAAAGAGCAGAAAGGGAAAGCTTTATGGGATCCCCTTAGAAGGAAGATACTGGGTCTCCAGTTGGAGATAAACTCTCTTATAGCACAGCGAGCGAACTCTCTATACTGAGACTGAAGCATAATTATTGGGAGGGAGGTGAGAAAGGGGGGAAAGTGTTGGCCTATAGGTTGTGGAAGCAGCATATGGAGAGTCATATAGCTGGGTTGAGGGACACCTTAGGGACAATACATACCAAAAATACTGAACTGAATGCAGTTATGGCAGAATATTACACTTCCTTGAATGCCTCTTCCAGGGCTGCTGACCCCCAAGTGATCCAATCTTTCCTCCACTCACTACATCTTCCCACTGTAACTCCACAGCAGGCTGAACAACTTGACGCCCCACTTACGGTAGATGAAGTGAAGAAAGCTTTACTTTCCCTTAAAGCAGGGAAGGCCCCTGGTGGGGATGGCTACTCAGTGGAATTTTGGCAGGCCCTGATTGATATTATTGCCCCTGCTCTTCAACAAACTTATGTCGAAGCAGAAATACAAGGGACTTTACCCCCCACCATGAGGGAGGCTGTGATTACAGTGCTGCCAAAGAAGGGGAAGGATCCTACCTCCCCAAGTAGCTACCACCCAATATCCCTCCTCAGTGTGGACAGTAAGGTATTTACTAAAGCTATGGCCCTAAGATTAGGCCCCTTACTGCCGCAACTCATACACCCCTCCCAAGTAGGCTTTGTCCCGGGCAGGTACAGTGCAGATCATATCAGAACTCTGATTAATCTGGCTCAAGTCGCCTCCCAGCTCCCGACCTCAGCAGCTACGGTAGCCATAGATTTTGAGAAGGCTTTTGACTCCCTGGAATGGGACTATCTGCATGCCATCTTGGGAAAGCTGGGGTTTGGTCCTCGTTTTCGATCATGGGTAACAGCTATATATAATTCTCCCTCAGCCCGATTATTAACTAGCTCTACTTTGTCCCCTCCCTTTGAGTTGGCCCACGGCACTAGACAAGGGTGCCCTCTTTCCCCTCTGTTATTTGTGTTAACTGTGGAGCCTTTGGCGAATACTAGATGCTGTTGCTGCCTGTGTAATCTGGGGGGAAGTTAACAGGAAAATCAATATGGCTATATGAGCCATGTACGGGGGAGTAAAAGGAGTAATCCTGCCCTCTGGGGTTCAATACCCTCCTCACAGCCAAATGATAGGATCCAGGGAATCCCTGCGGGTAGTAAGGAGTATACTACTCTTCTGTATGCAGATGACCTTCTGGTCCTTCTAGCAGATGCATCGGAAGCGTTACCTTCATTACTTAATACCCTCCACCTTTTCAAAGAACTGTCAGGCCTTCAGCTTAACCCCACCAAGACTGAAGTACTCCCTCTTAACCCCAGTGTCAGCCATCAGTTTTGGGGAACTCTGGTATGAAATGGGCAGGGGAAAGTATTACATATCTTGGTATCCACTTTTCCACTACAATTTCCAAATTATGGGACTACAATCTCCGCCCCCCTCCTATTGGACATGAAAGAAGATATGGCCAGATGGACTAAACTCCATTTCACCCTAACAGGCAAGATAGTAGATTTTCGATAGAACTGAGCACATTTCAACTGTGTAATAGAAGTTTTTCAACTGTATTAGCTGAATTGTAATTTCTACTAGAGTTTTAAAGTGCTTATACCTCTTGAGTGCTCTTCCTGCAGCCGCCCCCATCCAAGCACTCTGCCTTGGTGCCGAAAAGTCTAACTACCTTTTGTCTTACTAAACTGCTCAGATCTAACCCATCCTAACCTCTATGCTATTTAAGACCTGCTCTTTTTTCTTCTCTCCAGCTGCCTGCCCTTGAACAGGGCTGCTTCAGTTCCCCCCACGGTCGGCCGGCACCCAGCCAGCCACCGACTGAGACCAGGATGCCCGCCTGCAGCTCCTTGGAAGGTACAGGACAGTGCAGCCAATTGGAACATGGGTGCTTCCAGCAAACCCGCTCTGATTGGCAAGGACTTTTTCCCTGCTTCAGCCATCTGGCACTTTTAACAAGTAGATTTTCGATAGAACTGAGCACATTTCAACTGTGTAATAGTAGAGGAGTCAGGAATAAAATCAATTGACCAAGATGGAACGGCATTTGTGAGTGATTACTTGTTTTAAATTGTATCATTACTGGCAGTTGGAGGAGGGTGCATATTTTTATTTTTTCTAACTCAGTACAAACTTCCTCATGATAATCTTTGGAAATAGCTTACAAAACTGAAATACTGACTGAAAAATCCCTTATTCCGTAACATTTGATTACAAGTCTGTTAATAATAATACTTCACTAGAAACTGAACCAAATGTCCAGTTTTATTAAGTTGACACTAGAAAATTTGACCCTACTAACTTTACTTTTTCTCTTTTAGATATTTCCTAAAGGAGACCTTTGCTTGATACATTGATTTGTAACTCTATTCTCTATTTTCATCGTGCATTTGATATAACCATTTTGTTTTGCTTTCAGACCACATGCTGACGCAGCACCTTGTTTTTATTTTTACCAAATCTTATAACATCTCAGCTCAAATCACTCTGTCATCTCTGTTTGTCTGGTTTCAAAATCCTGCTGTAAAGTACAATTTAACATCACTCGCATTACTTGTCCCACTGTATATTTTTTACAAGGTTCCTCTGACGGAAATTATCATAATTTAAAATGATGTTTCTCGCTGTTGCTTTTCTGTACAAATCTGCAATAAATTTGCCTTGAAACTTCTCATAGTTACATCTAAGATTTGTTTAGTTTATAAGAACTGGGTTCTGAAGAAGATGAAACTTAGAGTTTCAGAATTTACTAGAAAACAAACCCTCCACCCTAAAGGTAGAATAGAGGGCACCGAAGAATATAAAACTTTGAGTTTCAGAATTAACTAGAGTATAAACCATCCACCCTAAAGGTAGAATGAAGGGCACACAAAAGATGACCTGCAGCACTAATTACTGTACAGAACTTGGGGAAATAAAAAAAGCATAACCAAAGCTGGATAGTTTTACAAACTTCTGTGAAAGTAGAATTTAAATTTCCTCCCCTAGATCACAACCAAAAGGACCGGGAACCTAAAAAATTGCTTTGTACATACTGAACATTCCGTACCAAAACAACAAAACACTTGGTTACAGAATTCACCTATACAGTAGGTAATATACTGTATAAGACATATGTTCACTGTTCTAACACAGATACTACTTGAACTATATATAATGCATGCATACTGTGCACGTGCTCATTCAGAGCTCAGATGGTGGCTGGCCACAGAGGTGAGCGGTGGGCTGAGTCAGTCACCAACTCGGTTATGGAATAGGGGGAGCGGGGTAGTAGGCACTGTGGGGTTAGTGATGGGGGGCCACTAGACCACCAGGTATTCAGAACTTGTAATTTACAGGGGGATTGGGGCTGAAGCAGTTCACTGAACCACCAGGGGAAATTGACTTATACTTGTGCGGGATCAGGGCTTGCATGGGTTAGACTACACTGCCATATGCGGGATTTTACTACCAACATGTGTTGACGATCAGGGATCTGGGTTGGGAGGGGACCACTAGACTACCAGGGAAAATGAAAGATATAAATATTACATGTAACAGGAATTGTGGTTGAGGGGGACCACTAGACCACCAGGGAAAGTGAAGAATATAAATATCACATGTATCAGGGATTGTGGCTAGAGGGGAGGGGAACACTAGACTACCAGGGATAGTAGTCTTTTGGAATATGTCCACATTACTTGAGGATCGGGGCTGGGGGGGCCACTAGACTAGCAGGGAAACTGCTTACATATAATATATACGTACATATCTCACAACATGTACATAGGATCTGGGTTGGGGGACACTGGACCACCTTACAGACGTCCATGCACACCAACATTAGTGCATGTAGACTGGATCAGGTCACTCGTGCAATCAAGGCCTCTAAGTGAAGCACCCACACATGTTCTGCTCACATATCTTCCACAGACCATCCATGAACTCACACTAAAGCATCCAAGAAGGGAAAACAGTTCTTCAAGTACATCAGGCTCTGTTTTAGTTTGTTTCTCTGGCCTGGGGCTGAACAATTGTGACAATTCCACATCTTTGGGTGCTAGCCTATGGATCTCCACACCCTCCCTTATTTTTTATAGTTCATCTATGTGTCATATGTTTATGTTATCGTATAGTGTTACTTGTACTTGGTATGACTACTGATGTTATGTGCTCTGTAAATTCATGCTTGCTGCTGTATACCCAATATGCTTGTCTGCCATTGTATTGTTCTCCTTGACATGGAACCTTTGTAAATGAGCTCTGAGCTCAAAGGCTGTATCTGAAAATTAAAATTAAATGTTGCCCTTGGATTTTCCAGAGTTTACTGTTCTTGGCAGGGTACCTCACTGAGTAAGCCTTCCGACACCCATGGTCTGCAGCTACCAAACTGTTACTCAGATCTGGCATACAGGTGGAGCTGGGCCCTCCATGCAATAGTGTTGGGCAAACTACATGGTAATGCATGCAAAGCATGCCATAATGATATGCTAATGTGGCTGTTCACACATGGATTGCCTAAGTAGGCCGATTTGCATAAGTGCTTTGAGTATGGCAAAATTTTGCCCCAGGTTACTGTGTTTGCACTGGGCTAATGTATTAGCACCATGCAAACAAGTTAACCCCAGGCAAACCACTCAAAACTGTAACATAGTTCTGCTGTGTTTGGCCTGCGATGTTGTTTGCAGTTGTTGCACACCTCTTCATTGCTATCACCCACATTGGCCACCTGCTGCAACTCAACCATTCTCCAACTTAGTTTGCACTGGGCTGCTGTTACAATTTACACTGCCCAGTTGCTATATTAAAAGCTGTCTTATTTGCTGGTCTAACTTTTGCACTGCACTCCCAGCCCTGTTTGCACACTTTCATTTGCACACTATATTCAACTGATTTAGCCCAAGGGCTATTCCATTGAATATAGCGTGCAAATGGTTATGGGCTATTTTAGCACACCAGGCAGTGCTATTTTTACCATGGGGCTAACTTTTGAATTTTGGAACCTTGATGTTTTAAATAGTAGGTACAGTATGAATGATTGCATCAGTTGCTCAGAGATACTATAATCCTTTCAAGGTCTCCTCCAATGATTAAAAGTGGACCTCATTTACTTTTTAATCTTCAATTCTTCCATTTTTAATTTTTAATGTCCCAGATAGAACATTTCTAATCTAGAAGATCAGTCTAGTCCTTTTTCTACCTTTTTATCTGTGTATGGTAACTAGGGAGACTGCAAAACAACAAAAGCTGCTGCTGGGAAGTAGGTGCCATCACTAACAACAATTGGCATGAGATCATAATGTTGCAAGACATTATGCCGCATCAATATACTGTGCTGCTGATACAGTGCGATATATTGCAAGCAGCATATGTCTTTCTTTTGCAGGGGGCTCTACCCCCCGCATCCCCCTGTTATGGGGAGGCTGCACCCCCCTAACCACCCCCAACTAAAATAACCAACTCAGGGGGGTTAACACTTAACGTCACACAAAGTGCAAAAAATAAAACAAATCTTTGCATCTGGGACCAGGAGTCAAAACCTGGTCCCAAACACACCACCTCCTCTCTTGCTGCCTGTGGCTCATCCCGTCAAGCCACAGCAGCTGCCCACCAGCCCCACCTCCCAGCACAGGTCTCATCCACTACCTGGAAGAGTGAGAGGGTGCACTACTGTGTATACACCCTTTCAAGGGGTTGCACCCTCTTACTCAACCCTACCGCGCTGCTCATGTTGCACAGTTTTAACATACATGATTAAGCATACAAGATACTGACCCAGTAGGACAACAATTCACAGAGAAAAACAAACAACTGGGTACTCTTATGGTATGGCAACAAAGAGGGGTGGGGGATGCGGCTGCCAGGCTGCTTTGTTGGTGAGGATGCACAAAGTGGAAGACACTCAATGTTTTGCAGGTCTGCTTTGTTGGGGGTGTTTGGCTCTACCATGAGTACACTTAAAGTTGCAGGCATCATGGTTCTCATGGGCATCTCGGGTTTGTCTTGTTGGTGCTCAGGTGGGAAAGTGTGCAGAGTGTGATCATGTGAATCTGCACAAACAAATACATTGAAAACGGTAGGTTTTCCAAGCTGATGACTTCTTCGGGAAGTGGTACCCTTCCTCGGATTCTGTAAAAGATTTAATTTTTTTTAATCAATATCAAGCTACAATAGACTGATACATTGGATAATTCTTGCCAACACATTGTAGTAATGGAAACAACTCAGTGCAGTCATTGAGTCCTGGAGGGGGCGGTGGCCTGCCACTTGGAGATCTGGAGGTTCTCCCTGTGGGATAGCAGTGGATCCAAATCCCCACCCACAGGAAGGTAGAAGAGGGGCTGATGTTTCAGAAGAAATTATTATTTAGAAAACAGGGTGGTGGTAAATGGAGCTCAATCTGAGGAAAGGATGGTGACCATCGGGGTGCCACAGGGATCAGTTCTGGGGCCAGTCCTGTTTAATGTCTTCATAAGTGACATTGCGGAGAGGCTGGGAGGGAAGAGGTGCCTCTTTGCTGATAACACTAAGACCTGCAATGGGGAGGACACTCCAGGAGGGTGGAAAAATGAGGAGGGACCTAGGTAAACTGAAGGAATGATCTAGAGTGTGGCAGCTGAGATTCAATGCAAAAAGGGCAAAATCATGCATTTGGCGTGTAAGAACCCTGGAGAGGATTACATGATGGGGGGGGGAGATACTGACAGTTACCAAACAGGAAAGATATTTGGGGGTAATCATATCTGATGACCTAGAGGTGGCCAAACAATGTGCCAAGGCTGTGGGGAGAGCCAGTGGGATGCTGGGGTGCATAGGGAGAGGTATCACCAGCAGAAAAAAAGAGGTGGTGATGCCACTGTACAGATCATTGGTGAGGTCTCATTTGGAGTGCTGTGTCCAGTTCAAGAGACTGCATCTCTGTAAGAACATTGACAGGATGGATGCAGTTCAACGAAGGGCAACAAAGGTGGTGCAGTGCCTGCACCAAAAGTCACATGAGGAGAGACTGAGAAACCTCAATATGTATACCCTGGAGGAAAGGAGAGACGGGAAGATATGATAGAAACCTACAAATACCTAAAAGGCATACACAGGGTATTGGAGGGTAGCATCTTTCAGAAAAGGAGACATTCGGGAGCAAGGGTGCATGACATGAGGTTTGAAGGGGTAAACTAAGGGGTAATGAGAGGAAACACAATTGCACATACCCCAATAATGCAAAGCATCATGGGAAACATATGCAAATCCCTATGAGAGAATTTGGACTGGCTCAACTTCAAGCAGAATTGCATTGCACCGGAAGGCCTCAAAATGCAATCAGCAAAGGTTAAGAACAGCAGACACATACATGTGTTTCATCCTCATTTGGACTCGTCAGTGTGCCATCAGGAAAGGCTAAGAACAACAGACACATGCATGTGTTTCATCCTCATTTGGACTCATCAGTGTGCCATATCTGTGTCTTAGACCAGGGAGAGAGAGCCAAAGACCCCTTAAGGGGATGTTATTTGTTTGGGCTATGGGGACCCCAAAATAGAGACACAGATATAGCACACTGATGAGTCCAAATGAGGACAAAACACCTGTACGTGTCTACTGTTCTTAGCCTTTGCTGATTGCACTGTGAGGCCTTCCGGCACCATGCAATTCTGCATAAAGTTGAGCCAGTCCAAATTCTCTGAAGGGGATTTACATATGCTTCCCATGATGCTTTGCATTATTGGGGTATGTGCAATTGTGTTTTCTTTAAAATATGGCTGCACGGCCAATATCCTCCAGGATAACCCATGCCTCGGGGCATTTGCTCTGGGGTTCTTTGTAATTTGGTAATGTGAGGAAGTATTTCTTCACAGAAAGGGTGGTGGATGCATGGAATAGAATCCCAGTGGAGGTGGTGGGGGCAAACACAGTGGGAGAATTCAAAAATGCACCTAAAAGGCATAGGAGAACCCTAGCAATAGGAATGAGAAGGTAAAGCTGGTGATGAAGTAGGATCTGCGGTTGTTGCAGTAGGCAGGGAAAATGGACAGACTGGATGGGCCTAGTGGTCCTTATCTGTCATCAATTTCTGTGTTTCTACTGAGGGAACTACTTCGCGTAGCCAGAACATCCATATTAACACATCTCATTGATTTCTGCCCAGCATTGTATATTACATTCCTTATATAAATTATGTACGTAAGCCTATTTTAACTTTGTATGTGGCTTATTCACTGAGAGAGGGTCTTGTGTCCCAGTCTGAATTGTGATATCATTAGACAGAGATAAAGAGCAGCCCTCTTTTAAATCTCTCCATTAGTCTACCAGTCCTGCTAACCAAATGGCTGGCTGATTTTGTTATATGTATAGATACTGAACAACATACCTGCAGTCTAGACACATGGAAGAGGTTCTGCAGTCTAAACAAAGGACCAGTCTCCTACAGTAGATCACAGTGCACAATAGTGGCACCCTTGTCTGCAGGAGGCTATTATCTGGTATCATAAAGATCAAAGTGAAGTCTTCTTTATGTCCTCTGTTGCTCTTTCAAACTTTTAAAAGTCTAACCTCCAACATTCCATCACCTCACCAGACAAGATGAGGAATTGTAAGAATGACCAATGTATACTAACTCAGAGCTGTCTGAGTCTAAACACTGCTTATTATCAGTGTATAACTACTGTATGGGTAACACTAACAGTCATAGTTATCCTCAGAGACAGACTTTGTTATTCTCCTTTACATGTGATTAAAATTAAGCATTTGTTTTCAATTATATTCTGTTACGAAGAATGAATTCTGATGGCTGTGGGAACTCAGCTAAATGAAAAGGTACACACTTTAACTGTGATGCATAAAGCAAAAGGGACAGAAAGCTTTCTGAAATCTCTCAGAGGTAGAATGACTCATTACACGGGGATTAAAAAGCATTCTGGTGCCAAGCTATTGATTACAATGTGGTCCCCTAATGAGGTATTACTTGATAAACTGAGCCAAAACTGTAAAACAAAAGGCACTGGATGTAAAACTAGAGTATTTCTATAGCAGGCATTAAATGTAATGTATGTGAGTGTGGGTGGGGGGAGTACTCTGCACCTGAAGTTCTTACTTAAATAGACACTTTGTAGCCCTGCACCCTAACTCTTTTTTTATAGAGTTCATATATTTTACACAGAGATCCCATAATGCAACTCAAATTAAAAAGAAATGTTTCATGAAGTATGTAAAGAAGGATGATCTTTTTTGCTGAAACTTAACTACGAGTGTTGGTACTGTCAATATGTATTTGACAGAAATAAAATTCTTCCCCAGTAGGAGTATACCAGTTTTTTTTCAGCCAGTTTGCCACTGACCTATGAGAATTCAAATCAACTAATTATAAACTATAATTGTTAAGAAGAGAGGAAAAGAGCCAGACTTGGTATGAAGTCCAAAAGATGGCAAATAAAAAATAAAGTTTTCCTGTCTTCCACAAATTCTGTATTCTTTGAAATAATTTAGAATAATATCATCACTAAAGAACTTGCTCTGATATATTAGGTCATTTATAGAGACACACATAAATGGTTCACTTAATGCCATTTACAAAACATTGTCATGTGAAAATGATACTGTGACACTAAGTGTTTTGCCTCTTTGAGTGGTTGTGTTTGAAGGTCTGTTAGTCCAAGGGTCATAAAAGATCATACTCCTGGGAACACTTTGATATATTGCTAATGAGCAGGATATTGGAAAGATTCAGGTTTTGTGGAGATGCATTCTGTGAGCAAAGCTAAGTTTGTAGCAAGGCTGTGTGAGAGATTCAGATTTAAGATACTTTCTACTATAAAGCAGTTAGCTTTCAACTAAAAAAAACATAACATAAGCTAGTTTGTGAGAACTGTCTCTTTAGTTCTTCAGTGAAGTTAATACACAATAATGAACAGGCGGTATGGCACCCAGAGAAGTTAAGGGAGAATCGCATTGAAGCTTCAAGATATTTTTCTCGAAAAAGCATTTTTTTGTGTTAAATATTGGTTCCAAGTCTGTTATTGTTCCATCTTTAATTACCTTCTAGTTAATTCAGTGAGTATTTCTGATTTATGCACCACTGGTAAGAACAACTCCTAAACTACATGATGTAGTTTATAGCCTTGTTAAGCTCTTCCATTGATGTCACACTACACCAGTATTCTGCTATGGTAACTACTTCTGAACAGGACCATTTCAGTTTTTCATAAGCAAAAGCAAGTCTTGTGGAGGTGTGTCTTGCCACTCATTTAGGTGCCACAAGTGCAAGTGCCTGGCATACCTCTCAACCTCCCTCATCACAAATCAGGGACAAGGCTTACAATGATCGGGGACAAATTACCATAATCAGGGACACATCTGAAACAAATACAGTAGTAATGCTAGTTCCAGATGCTGTGTACAACATGCTTCTTAGTATGAATAGCATTTTCTTAAGGAGAACTAGACTGTAACACCAATGGCTGGCATCATTTTTATTCAAATTCCTACTCTTCAGTGACAGAAATGCCAAATTTAGGAGGGACAGAAGAAACTTCTGAGGCAAAATCAGAGACGTCCATGAAAATCAGGGACAGTTAAGAGATATGAACTGCCTGGACATATGGCAAAGAGCTACTTAAGGAAGAAGAATGGCAGGAAACACTGCAGACTTGCGTTTTACTAACTTCCAATCCAAATGCACATTCAGTCATACTTTGATACATACTATACATGCAGCACGGGGTGGAGGTTTGAGGGGTTCAGCTGGCCAGCTGTTGGGATTGTGATCATCGCAATATGATATTTTCAAGCCATTCCAATCCTGTTTCAGATTTTGATACAGCAGGGAGGCAGCCTTGGTGAAATTTCTGAATGATCTTTTTTCCTGGTGAAGGATTGAAGGGAATATTCTGTTCTTATTCTCAGCTTTTCATCAGCATTTGACACTGTGGGCTTTTTTGCTTTGACACGTCATCTTAGGCTGACAGATCACCTTAGGTACTATGGAGGACTTGACAGTTTGGTGTTGCATTAGTTTTAATAATTTCTGACTGATGGATGTCAGTGGAGTATCCTGGAGACTTTTTTTTCCTTCAGGACTTCCATGGTTCCCTGCAGTGTGCCACAAGTTTCAATCCTGGCCCCTATGTGTTAGCAATGGATATGCTACCATAGGTGAAACTGTGAAATGATGTAACTTGGGATTTCACTGTAGTGTAGATGAAATCCAGTTATACCTCCCTTGCTGCTGTGATTAATCGAAGTTTATCTGACTTGAATGATTGGACGGCTGCTGGTTTGTTGTGCTTGAATCTGAGAAAGATGTTATTGCTGAGATTTAAACCCAGGGGCTAGATTCACAAAAAGTGCAATGTGCAGAGCAAAGGTTTGCATTGCAGTTTGTGATTGCACAGGTGGTAACAAAATGCTATTCACAGAGGGACAGCATAGGGCACTAACTGACTGATTTGGGGTAGGTAGAGGTAGTGGTAACCCCATTACTGCTGCCTCTAACCCCACTAGTGTTGCCTTAACCTGCATTCCTTGAAATAGCCCCACAATGAATAGCGACAGTGCGCTATTTGAAATTCTCAAAAGCAGCCATGCAAATGAGCCCTTTGAGCAAGCAAGGCACTAGCTGGCCATTTGCAAGCCCATTATGGGCTCATTTACATGGGCTGTAGATGTCCTAGTGCCCCCCCCTAGCCCTACCCAAAGCAGCTGTAGTCACTGATGATCCAGTGGTCCCTCTCCTGTCCCTGATCACTGTTCCTGTAGAAAAAAACATAATTACCCTGATAGCTAGTGGTCCCTCCCCTCTCCCTGGCTTCTGATCACCATCCCATATAAGAAAATGTCTGTTCCCTAGTAATCTAGTGGTTCGTCCTCCCTTCCTGGCTTCTGATTACCATCCTGTATAATAAAAAGTCATTCCCTGATAGTCTAGTGGTCCCTCCCCCTCCCCGTCTTCTAATTCCTGTCTTGCATAATAAAAAGTAATTCCCTGGCAATCTAGTGGTCCCTTCTCCCTCCTCATTCCCAATTTAATACATTAATGTCTTGCACCAAGATAGGAAAACAGGATGAGAGAGGTAGTGCTGGTGGATTCCCCCCACCCCATGGTGTCCTCTGATCATTGGTCCATCATCAAGAAATGAATCTCCCTGGTGGCTAGCGGTCACCCCCTGCCCAATGACCCATCCAAAATGAAGAACACAGTACCATTGGTGTCCAGTGGTTGCCCCCTCAACATCCTGATCCCTTGTATTAGACAGTTCTCCAGTTCCTTGGTGATCTATTTGACCCCCCACCCTGTCAGATATTGACTCCCCACCCTACTCCCCCAAAAACCCGATCCCAACCCGGCGACCAGCACAAACCTCTGCAGCTGGCCATTGGCTGAGCTCTCAATGAGTGCTTACTGTATACAGTGTTTGATGCAGGCTGCTTTTGTGAATAACTCAGGGTTCATGTTTTGATGCAAGATGCCACTTGTGCCAGTTATGTTTGATGCTGGCATCTTGAATCAATCTATGGGCTTTGAGAATCGAGCCCCTGGTGTCTGTAATCCATCATACCTCTGTAACTTTCTGTCTAGACTCTTTGTTTAAGGCTTTCTTGAGGTCTTGTATGCCCTCTCCAGCTGCTGCAGAATGCTGCAGCTCGATTAGTATCTGGTACAACTATTTTTGATAATAACACACCAATGCTGGTTAAAATGCACTGGCTACTGGTTAGATGGTGTACCACCTTTAAGATTTGCCTGATGGTATTCAAGGCCTTGCATGGGCTGGGTCATGGCTATAAAAAGACCTCCTACACTCATATACTCCAGATCATCCTCTCCACTCCACAGGTGAGAATCTATTTGTGGTTCCACATGCTCATTGAAATCTTCAGTGGATAGGGCCTTTTGTTTGGCTGCCCTTTGCATGTAAATCTCCATACCAACTCAGTTTCATTCGATCAACTCTGGAGGTCTCTAAAAGATCCCTTAAGACCCATCTAATCACCCTACTATTTGAGTGCTCATTTTAATGTTTCAATGATTGGAGGAACCTGAATTTGTTTGATATCGTGATTTATGTTTTGCAAATACTTTCAAATGCTTTTACTGCATATGCAGTACTTCAAGTCTTCAGGATTAAGCAATATATAAAATAACATGTATTAACTTAGTTACTTACACTTTCCAGAGAGAGTTCTGAGAGGCTGGTGGGTGCCCCATTTGTAGAAGAATCATGGCACCCAATGTGGAGTTAGCTGCCCTTAAGACTGATGTTTAGTACCTGAGAGACCGCTTTGCACATGGACCACTGGGTGCTGCAAGACCATTACCTCAATATGCACTGCAGGATGCACTGCAGGGAGTTGGGGGGGGGGGCAAGAATGGGGGGGAATGTCACAAGCATAGCTGGGACCTAGAGGTACAAACCCAGAATTCCCTTGAGCCACTGGAGGAATTGGCTAAGGAATACTGCTCCACAATGGAAGCAGATGTTGTTACCCCTGAATGTGTGACTCCATCCAGCAAAGCATGCACCAGAGGAAAAAGGGATAGGCAGCATCACGGGGAGTAAGAAGAATGTCATAGTAGTAGGGGACTCTATAGCTAGAGGGTCACAGAAGCTGATATGCCACTTTGGCCAGGTTGAGCGATACTGTACATTCAGTGTATTCCAGGCACAAATGCAGGAAAGGTAACTCCTCCAGCTGGAGAGGCTGATTACAGGGGTTACACAAAAAATAGGCATTTTGCTACACCTATGTACCAATGACCTGCCAAACCACACTGTAAAAGAGATGAAGGTCAACTGCAGAGAGCTATGCAGTAAGTTGAGGATGTCCGCAGATACACTAGCCGTTTTGGAGGTGCTACTAGTGCTGTGTGCTGGACAGAATGAAAGGAATAAAATCAAATAGTTTAGCATATGGCTAAAGGGTTGGTGCAAACTATGGGGTTCACTATTTGAGGTACTGGGGATCCTTCTAAGAAGATAACAAGCTGTTCCTGAATGATGGCTTGCATCCTAACAGGCTGAGAACCATGGAAGAAGCTGGATGTAACATTCAGTGAGATTTTAAACTAAGCAAGTGGGAGGGTGATATAACAGATGGAACACAGGAACACATATGAACAGACAAACGGGGCCAAGATGACTCTCCCCATTACACACAGAACATAAGAACGTGGCAGAAGGCAGATAAGAGACATCGTGCTAACTGGAAAATTAAAATTCAACAGGGTTAAGAAGACAATAGCTGAGAGCAAGAGCAAAAGGATAGCAATGTACACCATACAAATGCGAGAAGTTTAGGCAGTAAAATGGGCAAACTATGGGGGCTATGCACAAAGGCATGTAAACTGCGCATAAAACCATCTGAACCAGCCTACATGCTGCGCAGACAGCACAGACAATGCCGTATGCACTAACAGGTGCACATGGAGGGATGTAGGCGGGGGTGGGGAAAACTGATGCATGGATGCCCGCGCAGGGTGGGCCAGCCAGCAGCCCGACAGAAAGACACAGCCCTTGACCCCACCATATATGGAGATCTATACTGCCTGCACAGAACCATGGAAGTGATTGCCACAAGGAACACGGATGCTCATGCAGCACATGTGGCATGGAGTGCAGGACCGCAGCCAGTGGACAGGCAACAGCAACTGCCCAATGGTGATGGGCATTTGGAGTCAGGCATAGGTGGTGGACCTGATGGCGCATGGAAGACCAGGCCAGCCAACTTCACAGGTGCGCAAGTGACTGCCCTGGTCATGGACATCCACGTGCACAATGCCATCCTGTATGGGTCACATGCCCTGACCAAAACTGCCAAAACAAAGGAAAGGATTTGGCTTGACATACAGGCAGCTGTCAACGCCACAGGGCCTGAGGACAGGACACTGTCTGACATCAAGCAAAAGTAGCGCAATCTTTGGTCTGCTGTGAAGCAGATGCTGGCAGCAGCAAACAACTCATGGGTGGCCACTGATAGCTGACCCCCAGAACAGGGTCTCATGCTGACCTCCCTGAAGAGGATCATGAAGGAGACCATCACAAAGGTCTCCAGGCATGGGGAGGCAGAAGGAGTGAATACAATGCCAGGTATGCAGGACCCCAGGGAGGATGGCATGTGGGGAGTGGGACCAGTAACCATGCTAATGAATGTATCATGTATCCCACAGTGTCAACTATGGGGATCATCCCTGGTAAGGGCCCATCCACATTGCAAGATGGCCCAAAACAACATGTTACCGATGGAGGTATGTATGTTACAATGTGTTGATCGTGGGACCATACCACATGAGAAGTGAACAGACACAGCACCCTAATACTGGTCTGTTTCACCATCCATGGGTACCATGCAGGAGCAGACGTCCACAGAGGAGGGTGGCCTGGAGCTGGGCCATGCACACTGGGGGTACACACGTGGACATGGAGGCTGGACCACAGCACACAGACAGAACCACAAAAAGGAACATGGAGGCAGCCCAAGACAGTCACACCAGTGATGCACCCTGGTTCTGTGTCCATAGCCTACACATATGGAGACAAGGAACAGGACGTGCCGTCAGTCAGTGACCACCAGCAAACCAGTACTGGCAATGCAGACTGCATGCCAATAACACCACTGATGCAGGAGACCCCAAATGGTGACAGCAACAGCGCACATGGCGGACCCACCAGGACCACAGCATGACGTACCTGAAGATCATCCACCATGGGGACACTGCAGACCTGCTATCCTGAACTGCGCTACCTGGAATGGGAGCAGTTAGAGGCACAGCAGGAGAACACAGAGGCACTGCATGACCTGACAGAGGTGGTGAGGGGCATGAGCCATGGCATTGTCCTTATAGGGGACGTGTTGGAGAGGATTGCTGATCATCTGATGTCCGGAACCACAACCAGTATCCACCCTCCTACAATGGCACATGCAGAGGCCACCTTGCAGGCCACACCTGAGCCATCCACCACCACCACAGCACTGCAGGGCACCAACCACCAGGGACAGTCGACACACCCCAAAAGGAGAGCATTGTCCTATGGTAGGCCATGTTGCCTAGGCACATGGTTGGACACACACTGGGGTCACAAACAGACATGATGCAGCACAGTGGACACCGCTCAGTGCATGGTCATTGGTACACACATAGTTGCAGAAGCACACATACCCCACACCCCTGCATGCACAGCCACAGGAACACATATATACAGGGGACACATGCTATCCCCACCCAACACATGCACACACCACACATGCCCCCCACCATACATCTTGACCACCTGTCACAACACACAGAGGCATGGCACAGCCTATTCAGGATTCCAAGCCCCGACAACAGGGACATATACCAAAACATGGCACTGGACACACTAATGGCTGCTAGAATATAGGTATATATGGTGCATGCATATCCAGTGGAGGATGCTATCACTACATGTAGTGTGTGATGATAGTGTGTGATGGGAATGTGTGCCAACAGGCCCCCCTTTCAGGCAGTACTGCATATCCTTTACAAAAGACAGGGGCTATGTTGGAGCACTGCAGGGATAGCCCTGGGACTCAGGGTCTTTTGAACGGCAATACCTCTACCACCAGTGGCAAACTACATGGCAGACATAGGTGCAGGTGATGGACATGTGTGGGACATGAGCGCATATGCACTCAGGCAGCGGTTCATCACAGTGCACATGACCCTTCCCCGTATTTGCCGAATAAACCCTAAGCAACTGCATGACGCACTGCATGGCTGGTGAGTGACTGCAGTTGAGGAGCTCCAACTGTGGTACCATCACGGTGGGAGGGGGTACATCGTGTGGAACGTCTTGTGGTCCAGGAAGCTGCTGATGCATACAGATGTTGTGCAGCATGGCACAGGCAATGAACACTCTGCATGCCATTCCTGATGACAGTGTCATCATGACACCACTGTGATCCAGACACTGGAATCACATCTTCAGTATACTGATGGTCCTTTCGATGACAGCCCATATCTTCTGATGTGCTTCACTGTATGTCTCCTTTGCCTGTCCTTGCGATGCCAGGTATGGTGTCATCAGGTATGTCCACAATGGATACCCACTGTTGCCTGTACAAGAGATAAAGGACAGTGTTATTATTGTACCCTGCAGTCCCCCAAGTGGTGATGTTTATGAAACGTGGCAATACCCACCTTTCAGCCATCCATCCACACCACCATGTGCAGTGAAGTGTGAACCAAGCCCAGAGCTCTAGAAGTAATAGGTGTTGTAGCATGACCAGGGTACTTCGAACATACGTTGGTTATGATGCTGTGTGTATCACACACTACCTGACAATTTATGTTGTGGAAACCTTTCCAATTCCTGTATGCCTTCTCGTCCATGAACAGTGCCAGGATCATCACATGTGTGATGTCAATAGCATCCACAGTATTGGGCATGGTGTGCAAGACATGTTATAGATCAAGGGAGCGCTCCTGACCAATTGGAGCACTCTTTTCCCTTGCGCGTGTGATACTCTTATTTTGTGAAGAGCATCTCATGCACAGATGCCTTGGAAACAGGCACATTTTGGGAAGTTTAAAAAAAGATAACATTGAGTGCACTCTCAGTCTTTAATATAGTAACAAATCCCTCATCGCCACTAGTTGTGGGTAAGAGTGATTTCATTTGCGTTCTGCACGAGTCTGAACAGTTTAGCTTAGCTTTGCTGTTCTCTCTGTAGCAGAATGCGTGTGAAACCACTCGTATCCAACAATGAGTGGTTTCAGGGGATGTATTTATATATAGAATGCCTCCTTGGTTGCCTGCAATTCCTGCAGTGTTGTTGGGAACCATATGTGTTCATGGTCGGTATGGAGCAGGACATCTGTTACCTGATGGAGGGTGAGTGACACTCAGGACTGTCTAACCTCTGTGACATCACCCAACACCCCCTGGAATGACCCTGTGACATAATATGATAGCGCATACAACATCTTGGTCTCTACTGGCAATGCATGCGACTGCAGTGTCCAGGACTGCAAGCAGGATTAGACCATGTCACAAAGGTGCACTAGGGTCACATAGTCCACATAAAACCAGTCCAGATAGTGTGTGTCCCATAGACTGCAGGCCTGTAGCCGTGGGCAGAACACACAGCGCCATCTCAAGGTCACTGGTCTGCAGGTCCTTGCTTCCTGATGTACCTCTGGGGGCATGGACACCCATGTTGCATGGTCCCACTTCATGCCCATGCATGCCAATATCATTCAAGTCTGTCTTGAGGGATAGCATGCTGGCAGTTTCAAGTTACATGGCTGCTGTGGGGCATCTGGGGGCATAGCCCCATAAGATGTGATGTATGTCTGCCAGATATTACCAGGACAGCCTGAAGGGTGGCACCGCATGGCATGTCACAGAGCCTGAGGAGGTGGGTATCAGGTGGTGTGTGCTCTTTTGTTAGCAGGCAGCACGAGTATGCACCCTTCTGAGTATGTCCACCATCTTGTGTCTCTGCAGGACTTTGTGGGCCACCCAGAGGAGTTTGAATTGGAGCTGTGTAATTTGGGGGATGGGGCTATGGGATTGGTGGTCACCAAGCATAGAGTTTGGCCCGAGCAGCTCCCGGAGTTCCTGAGCCTCAGGATGTGATGCTCTGAAATCTACTATAAGGATGATGTGGGGGAGATGTGGTCCATTCTGCAGCCCACTAAGGTTGGTACATCACAGCATGTGTCTGTGGGATGAGTACTGCTGTGGCCATTCATGTGGCACCCAATCATGTGCACTATTCTTTGTGTTCCCTCATTGCAGTGTTACCATGCTGCACTGTAC
The DNA here is from genome assembly GCA_016271365.2 of Neoceratodus forsteri. Taxonomy (NCBI): domain Eukaryota; kingdom Metazoa; phylum Chordata; order Ceratodontiformes; family Ceratodontidae; genus Neoceratodus; species Neoceratodus forsteri. The sequence goes on from CM057455.1 coordinate 1,526,348,998, forward strand.
AGAATGGAGCTTGTCCAGGAGATGTACATGATGCCTCACCACAACGGTCCTCGGAGGACTACGAAGAGGAGGATCAGGGGGAGTGATGTGGTGCAACGCAAGGTGCAGAGGGCATTGGAGTGGATCTCTGTGTTCTAATAAATGTTTCTTGTCCAGCATTCCATACATCCATGGCTTATTCCTGAGAATGGCCTCCTTCTCCAATACCATTACCTTAGGAACACTTGCACTAGAGCCACCAGATATGCAAAAGCAGAATATTTCTCCATCTCCTTCAACACCAACTTAAGTCATCCTTCCAGATTTTGTTAAGTGGCCAAATCCCTCCTTTCTCCCCTCTCCCAACACCCATACCCATCCTTATACATGGTAATACCACACTAACAGACCCTCTATCTGTAGCTTTGAGCTTCAACACTTTCTTCAATTCTTGCATGTCCTCACTCCTAGCCTCTCTCTCTCTCTCTCTCTCTCTCTCCATCTACATCCAATACCACCCACACCACTTCCTTCCAACATCAAACCCAATTACTACCCCAACTTTCTCCTTTTCACTCATTTCTCCAAATGATGCCCGCAAGACCCTCCTTGCTTTGAACCCCAGCAAAGGCAAGAGCCCAGATGGTCTAGACCCAAAACTGCTGTATATCTCAGCCTCCACTATTTATCCCCCCCTGGCTACACTTCTAAACTTGTCTTTCACTCCTACCTCAGTTCTTTCAAACTGGAAACTCTCTACAGTTATTCCTTTCCCAAAAGGTGGTGATCCCACAGTCCCTGGAAACTACTGACCAAACTATTAATCAGTCTCTCTACTCCCTGTTCTAGCCAAGCTCCAGGAGTGTATTGTGCTCTCTCAGCTCACATCCTATCTCGACCCAAGCTCCTTCTTCACACCTTTCTAGTCTGGCTTCCGCAAATCACACTGCACCACCACCTCCCCCATACAGCTTACTGACTCTATACTCACTAATATGGATCAGGGGCACGATACCTCAGCCATATTTGTCGACTTGGCAAAAGCTTTCAACAATATATCACACTCCCTCCTCTTCTGTCACTCACGGCCACTGGGCTATCCACTTTAGCCATGGTTCCAATCCAAGGACTGGATTTTTCCACAATTCTATGGCTGCAGAGATTGCTGTGGAATTTAATGTAAACCGTGGAAAAACTGTGGAATATTATTCCACTGTTTACATGAACTGAGGAATATTATTCCACAGTTTACATGAACTGTGGAATATTATTCTGTGGTTTACATGAAATGCAGAATATTATTCTGCTGTTTATATTAAGAGTCAGTAGTTAGCCAGCCCACCGGTGCAGTAGTACCACTACTGCTTATGACGCCAACAACCTAGGTTTGGGACAGAGCCTGGGAAGTTGGTGGGCCAGTTGGGGGGGAGAGGATCGAGTGTCCTATGGACTCCTCTCCTCCTCTGGGGAGGAGAGAAGGGAAGTCGCCGGTGTTCGGGTAACACCTCATGGTAGCCTGGGCTATGACAGCTGGGACAGACTACATTTGGGAGGCATGTCTGACATTCAGTGTGCCACCCCAGCATCATTGCATGACACACTTCCCATGGATAAAAATGAGAAAATGGAGGTTCGGTACAATTATGTCTCCCTACATGTTGCAGAACCCGCTCCACTGACTGGGTTCTCACTCCCATTCAGTCTCCCTTGGGGGAATGTGCCCCCCTGTGGCTCCACCCCTGAGGGGTAAGCCGGGGGTGTTCAGGAGTGAGGTAAGTCCCAGGGTGTGCCGCGGGCTAAGCAAGTTTAGATCGGACCAATAGGGGCTGGCAGATGAGGAGCAAAAGCATAATAAAAAAAATGAAGAGTCTGTATAAACTGTAAGCAAAACAAATTTGCAGTTTTCATCGACTCTGACCAAGGAAAATTATTCCATGGATCATAGAAATTGTGGTTATTCCATGGATCATATAAACCCCAGAAAACTATTCTGCAGTTTATATTAAATTCTGCAGAATGCTGTTTTTGAATCTGGGAATTAAAATCTGAAAAGCATTTTGGAACAGTCCCTGCCCATTAGTTTGTCTGCTAGGGCTTTACCTTAAAATTCAAAAAAGATAAATTCCCCCATCCAGATCAGCCCCATCACCATTCCTACCCAACCCTGAGAACCTGCTTGAGTCCCGTTATTTAAAATATTTTAATCAGGTCCCATGTTGTGCTGTGATCCTTATCCTTCTAATTTTACTGTCGGGCCAGAATTCCAGTTTCTTGTCCCAGAAGGACTTTGAGCACAGTCACACAAAGCACTGCTGGAATGAGAAACTGGCATTCTGCCTAGTGCTAAAATTAGATGGATGAGGATTGCTGTGCAGTGTGATAGCCGCACAAAATATTACTCATTCAGATTTGGTGGCCCTGGGGACTCTCAGGCTGGAGTGAGGAGGGAGACGGGGTTGAGATGGATGGGCGGATTTTTTTACTTTTTAATTCCCAATTACAAGGAGTGGCAACTTTTCCTCATTCATGCTAGCACAGATGAGGACTGAAATTCTTTCTCTACTCTCCCCGCTGCATTATCTGTGCGGAAAGCAAGTGTACCATCAGGAACTGCACAAAAGTAAATGACTGTCTCTTCTGCATTGAATATGTCAACCTCATGGAAATCATTTAAACTCATTGGTAATATGGTGTCCTTCCATGACACAGCACCATCCATGTCTGCATCTTGTTTCTTGCCATAGCATCATTTAAACTGTATGCCATGGCATCCCTTCCACCTGCAGAGCCATCTGTTTGTAGCCATGAAATTAACACCCATCCAGTCAGCTAGCTGCTGTGCCTTGCTTAACAGAATAGGACTGCTGATAGATGCATCTACTGATCTGCAGGTGCTGAAACACCACAATAGTGCATGTTCGATGAGTTTGTCCTTACCCCTGTGTTTTTGCTTACAGTCCTTGTTTAGACCATGTTCACAGTCTACAATGAATTGCTCCTTGTTAGTCATTATTTTAGAGATTGTGCAGACATTAACCTGTAATTATTTGTCTATGTCTCTTCTTTTTGCAGAAGGATCACAGAGATGCTCAATGATTGTAATCTTCTGTACAAGGGTAAGCACAGTTCTTTGTTTAGGTTTCTCCATTTTTTTCAGTTACTGAGGCTTGACGCTTGAAGGAATGAATGGGGACTGCAGACAATAGTCAGGAAGGTCTTTTAAATGATTACACATTGCTGGAATGCACTGGGAACTTCACATAATCAGCTCCCATTCACACCTAGCCACATACCACGGAAGGCGCTAAATGCCAGAGCAGAGGTGTGACAGCCTGACAGCTAGTCAGTCAGTCAGTGAGTCAATGAGTTTCAGTAACTGACAGCTGCTAGAAGCTGAAAAAATGTTCTTTTAAACTGGCTGTATGTTATTATAAATGGGCTTTCTGCCCATTGGAATACATAGGAAAAATTGGGACATTAGAGACATGTTCTTAAAAATGTGATGTTCTACTAACCAATGTTCTTATAAGTGGGCTCCACTGTACTAAGAACTGAGGGGTTAATTGACGCTTTCTCTGGGTTGCAGGTCCCAGCACCAAAATAAACATTTTTCCCCCTTCCTGGGTGCTTGGAGGGAGGATTGCTGGCTGCTACCAAAGCCCCCAACTGCCGCCACAAAATTTCCACAAAAATAGGAAACTAATGTTGCAGAAGTTCTGTGGCAACAGGGGAACTTACCACAGAATTTAGAACCAAATGCTACAGAAAAGTCGGGGCCTTGGTTCCAATCCTACCTAACAGGAAGGTATCAATCTATCAAGATTGGCTCTTCCCTCTCCCTCCCCTCCCCATCAACACTGGAATACCATAGGGCTCAGTACTTGGCCCAATCTATTTTCAATATTTCTAAATGACCTCCCTACAGTCTGCTCTTCTTCTGACATTCACATGGATGCAGGTGATACCATCATTTACACCTCTGGTGCTTCCCACACTAATGTGATGGCTAGGCTGCAACAAGACTTCAACAGGATCCAGATATGGTTCCAATCCAACCAGCTGTTCCTGAATGCTAAAAAGACTGTCTCTATGTCCTTTGACACTAGGCAGAGGCTATCTAAACTCCACTGCCCCCTGCCTACCACACCTTGGATGGAACACCTATTGAGAACATCACCTCCTTTATATATCTGGACTTTTCGGCACATGTAGATGCATTCCAAAAGAATCTGCACCCCAAGCTTGCTGCTTTATACAGAATCAGGGGATTGCATCCCACCAAAAGCATGTCATGCAATTGTGCAGAAAATGACCTTCCCCACCTTTGACTATGCTGATATAGTCTACACTGCCACACCAAAATTAATGCTGGCTAGATTGAACACTCTTTTAATTCTTTCTGTTGCTTTGTTCTATCCTGCCCCCCTCGTACTCATCACTACAATCTGTATAAAGACCTTTCCCTCCCATCCCTGGAATCCAGACGCCTGTCCCATACTGCTAGTTTCATGGCCAAATTCTGGTCTGGAACTCTCCTCTCCTACCTCACCTCTTCCATCTTCATCTCCATGTCCACCCAATGCACATACTCCCTTTGAAACTTGGACCCCAAATCACTTACTGTCCTCAACCGATCCACCTCCGCCAGTCAATCCACCTTCTCATTTCACTGCCCTGAGCTGTGGAATTCTCTCCCCTCTCCTCCATCTGTAACACACCTTCATCCACATCCCTTTCCTCCCTTTTATGTGACTACACCATCCCAACTTGCTCCTGCCCAAACTTACAATCTTCACACTAGTCTCATTCCTCTCTACTCTTCCTAACTTCATAATCTCCCACCTTTCACACCTCAACTCCCAGGACCATTCCAAAGCTACTATAGCTTAGTTTCCTTTCAATGTTATGGTAAGCTAACTATTAGCAGTTTCAGAAAATGGCACCATTAGCTAGGCAGTAGAAATGTTCAACTCCGCTCTTTGTACCTACTATATAGATTAATTAATGCTTTAAGTATTCTTGTAATACTGCTGTATACATCAGTTCTATATTGTTGTATCTTTTAACTGTTTAAATGTTCAATGTATGATGCTTGGCCAGCTGGTTATGATTGTTCTGTGATATTTGTAATATAAAAATATAGTGTGTGTGTTTGTCTCCATATGGCAGCTGTGACATGGGCCCCCAGGTTTCAGAGAAGCTGCAGGATATATTAACCTGAGGCCAGGAGGTAATTAAAGGACTAGAGAGACTTAATTAGAGCTGACCCAGCTACCAGGATATAGGGCTCGTAAATGTTTATGACGTCTTAGAGGAAAAACATTTTTTATACCATGGTGTGAAAAGTCATAAAAATCCTTTGATGTGCCATGGGAAGAGGAACTGCTCAAGATCAAAGAGGGGATGTTAATTAAGGAGTCATATTGGGAAAATTAGTTTTTGCTGAAGTCACAGTTTTTAAAATATCTCCTGACAGGAAGATCATTGTTTGTATAATTTTTATATTCTAAAAGGAGGAGCTAGATGATGTCATAGAAGGGGTGGAAACACATAGTTTTAAACTGTATTCTGTGTTTCAACTGAGTGACATTTCTTTTTGGGCTCTTAAGAAACAAGATCTAACTTAAGCACTGTAAAGAGATAATACATTAGATAGAAACAGTCTAACTGTATGTTGGTAGGAGTTTGTCTGTAGTTTTCTTTGCTTTTCTTTTAAGTTATTGTATGCTTTTTGATATAGTGTTACTTGTTTACATTTTACATATTTTTATCCATTTCTAAGTAAACCTTTCATTTGAAAGATACTGCCTGGGTCTTCCAAGTTCTTTATTTTGCATGTGACGTATGGAGGGTTAAGACTGACAAAACTGTTCATAAGCTTGATGGTGTTACCAAATTGGGAAAAGGTAAGAATATACCTAAGGTCTTTTATAGAGTTTTAAGGGTTCATTTTTGGATACCTGGTTAGGTGCCCTTGGTTAAATATATTTGGCACCCCCGAAGAGCTGATTATCTGAGCCTGTACATTTGGGTACGCTAGCATAAGGTTCACAGTTTGAATACCCCCAGAACTTGATACTAAAGGTGATTCAGACCCACAAGCAGACAGGAGGGTTACCCTGTCCGTTACCTGTTCACTATACTATGCTCGGAGGTTGGCACTGTGGGAGCAGAGGGCCTGACCTGCTGAGTGCGTTTGTGACAGATTGGTTGGCAGTGGTACAGATAAATTTAGTAAGACAAGATTTAACTGTTCAGTGTGTCAGCTTAATACTGTACAGCTCACTTGCAAAATAAGGCAGTGATTTATTTTTAAAAAGGAAACATAACTATGTCATTTCGCTTACAGTCAAGTTCCTACCTGTTTTTTTTTTTTCTAAAGTGCAAGTTAGAGTAGCCGTTGTTAGGGAAGAAGATGGCTTCCAACTACAGTGGGCACACTGTAGACTACTTGAGGCAGTTGTGCCAGGAAAGAGGAGTCCTGTATGAGGGGAGAGCCACCAAGCAGAACCTCATGGATGCCCTGATGGCAGCAGATGCCCAGAGCATCGAGTCACAGACTGTGACTGTAAAAGACCAAACCTTGAGCATGGAGGGGCCAGAGGCCAGTACAGTGTCCAGATCTGGTGAGGATAACAGCAGGGCCAGTGCCAGCAAAGGGCCACAGCAGCAGGGGAAGGTCACAGTATTCTGGAGCAAAAAGCAATCAGGCTGCAGATTGAGTTGTGCAGAATGGAGCTGGAGTTCCATAGGGAGGCTGAATGAGAATGGCGAGAGGGGGAACGAGAACAGCGAGAGGCTGCCCGGGAACAGTGGGAGGCTGACCATGAAGAGTGTGAGCACCAGCGAGCTGCAGAGGAGAAGAGAGAGTGAGAACAGTGAGATGCAGAACGTGAGAAGCATGAGCGCCAGAGGCGACATGAAGTAGAGAAGCTACGACTCCAACCACCAGCACCAGAGCAGGTAAGTGGCTTGGGTTTAACTGGAACTACAGGATTGGGTTACAAATTGAATTCCAAATTGATAGCTGAATTTAAAGAGGGGGAGGATATGGATGCCTTTTTAAGTTCCTTTGAAAAAGTTTGTATTCAGGCTAAAATTCCTAGAGGATCCGGGAAAGCTCGGGATGCATTGGGTCAGATGGACAATGAGGACAGTAATGATTACAACAAACATAAAGCTGCACTTTTAAAAAAGTTTGATTTAACTGCTGAAGCATACAGAGCTAAATCCCATAAGCTCAGGAGAAGCCCTGACATGAGCTACGAGAAGCTAGCCACGAAACAATGTCATTTATTAAAACGTTGGTGGAAAGGAATTGAAGCAAACTCTATAGATAAAATTGAAAATGCTATTTTGTTAGAACAGTTTTTTTTGGGCATGCCCAGCAGAGCTGAAAACCTGGCTGGAGGACCATGATCCCAAAACAGTGCAAGAGGTTGCTGAACTCTCGGACCGCTATGCCAGGAGCAGACCTGCCCTGAGAGTGAATGGGGTGGGGGTGGCAGTGCAGAAAGGGAAAAGTGCACCTTCGAGGCAGCTGAAACCCTCACTGCCCCCACTGAACCCAGTTAGCCCCAGGTTTCAGAGAAAAGATTTCTCTGAGAAAAGAAATAAATGTTAGGTCCGTAAAGAAACTGGGCATATTGTCAGACAGTGTTGCAAAAGGATGAGCAATATGTAGAACAGGACTAGGAAAGAAGTGGGTTGTCTGTGTGTCCCTGGAAGCATGCCTGTGAACATGAGGGAACACATGCACCCAGTCACGGTGAATGGTGTACAGACACAAGGATTAAGGGACACAGGGGCATCCCTGACATTGGTAAAGGGGGATCTGGTAGAGCCTGGTCAGCTTATACCCAATAAATTTGTAACTGTACAAGACTTTACTGGTGTGGAGAAAACATTTCCCCTAGCTAATATTCTCCTAGACTGGGGTGAAACGGGGGAACTGTGCAACAGGTGGCAGTAGCCAAAACACTAGCAGTTGATGTCATCCTTGGCAACAATCTCAAACAGAGGATGGAATGTGCAGTTAACCGTAGCCAAGCGGCAAGGGAAAATTGTAGTTCCCTGGATCCCACAGAAGCCACTGTGGACACCCCACAGAAGCCACTGTGGACACCACTGGGAGGCTGGTTCCCCAGCCTGTGTCTCCTGATATGGAGACTAATGAAAAGGGGTTAGAAGTTTTCCCAGTAGCAGTTAACCACACAGCTACGGACGGTTACTCCGAAGAAGGAGAGGTCATCCATTGTCAGAGGGTTAGGGATGACAGTGATCCTGAGTGCCCTGATACTAGTGCTAGGGACCCTAATTTAGAGACTGAAGGGGACCTGTCTCATGCCTTGGGAATATGTACAGAGTTTGCAGCTGCTCAGAAAAGTGACCCTAGTCTAGAGAAGCTGAGGGCTTGGGCAGACTGTGACGGAGCACAGGGAGGTGACAGTAAACATAAAGTTTATTTGGAAAATGGACTGATATATACTCAGGCTGTGAAGATAGAGGAAGGGGTGATAGGCAGGCAGCTTGTCGTTCCCCAGGGGTATCATGAGCAGTTGCTCAAGATTGCACATGATATCCCCTTGTCTGGTCATCTAGGAATCATGCACACTATGCAGCGGTTGGCCCAGAATTTCTTTTGGCCCAACTTCACCCAGCAGGTGAAGGAGTATTGTAGGTCTTGTCACCAGTGTCAAGAAATCGGGAAGGCAGGTAAGAAAACACAAACCACCCTAATTGCATTGCCCATAGTGGAGGAGCCATTCCAGAGGGTGGAAATGAATATCGTGGGACTTTTAAATACCCCCAGCTTCTCCAGAAAGAGGTTCATTCTGACTGTGGTGGATTATGCCACCTGGTATCCAGTGGCAGTCACCCTTTCCTCATTGAGGACAGACAAAGTGACAGATGCCTTACTTGGGATTTTCTCCTGTGTTGGTTTTCTGCAGGAGGTTATCACCAATCTAGGGGGTTCCTTCATGTCGGACCTGATGAAATGTTTGTAGGAGAAGTATGGGGTGGTGCAGAGACACATGACACCTTATCACCCGAAAGCCAATGGGCTTGTGGAAAGATTTAACATTACCCTGAAGTCAAGGTTCCAAGCATTTGCTGAACAGCATGGGAGGGACTGGGAGAAATACCTTCCCCACCTGTTGTTTGCACACAGGGAGGTGCCCCAAGAATCGACAGAATTTTCCCCCTTCAAGCTCTTATATGGATGCCAGGTATGTGGGCCCCTAGACTTGATCCAGGAGGACTGGGAAGGCAAGCACACCACCCAGGGAACTCCCATAGTGGATTAGGTTTAGGGAAAGGCTGAAGGAGCTTATGGGGACACCCCAGAGCAACCTGGCAGCTGCCCAACAGAAACAAAAAATGTAGTACGACCACACAGCCAGAGCTCACTCATACATGGTGGGTCAGGAAGTCATGGTCCTTATTCCGGTCTGGAAAGACAAGCTGTAGGCTGAGTGAGCAGGACTGTACAAAGTAGTTAGGACAGTAAATGACGTGAACTATGTCATAGAGTTACCTGACAGAAGACAGACAGAAAAAATGTACCATGTCAGCATGATAAAGCCATATGCTAATAGGGCTGACATGGTGTTTGCAGTATGTAGTCCTGGGGAGGGGACAGATGAAGGAGACCCCCTTCTGGACTTGCTGGAAGAAAGCAAGTGGGAGTCCTCTGTGGAAGCAGCAAAATTGTTTCCCCAGCTGGCCCCAGACAAGATCCAGGAAGTAAGAGAGGTTTTAGCAGACTTTACCCCCTGTTTAGCACCAAGCCTGGACTAACCCACTTAGCGATGCACAATGTGGAGACAGGGACACAGACGCCCATACAGCAGACATCATATCAGGTGTCAGAGGCTGTCCAAAAGGGCATTAAGAGGGAGATGGAGGAAATGCTGGAGTTAGGGGTAATCCAGAGATCCCACAACCCCTGGGCCTCACCCTTAGTCATTCCTCCCAAGCCAGATGGCTCTACTCATTTCTGTGTGGACTATCATGGACTGAATGCAGTCACAAAGTCAGACACCCACCCGATGCCCCGGACAGATGAACTCCTGTACAAGTTGGGAGGGGTGACATACCTTACAACTATTGACCCGACAAAGGGGTATTTGCAGGTCGAGTTAACTGACAGAGCTAGAGAGAGGTTGGCCTTCATCACTCCAATAGGCTTATCTGAATTTAAAGTAATGGCTTTCAGAATGAAGAACACCCCGGCCACTTTCCAAAGGTTGGTGAACCAGGTGTTAAATGGTGCTGAGGAGTGCGCCATGGCATACCTGGATGACATTGCCATCTTTAGTGTCAGTTGGGAGGAACACCTGTCCCACCTTAGTGAAGTGCTGAACAGGATACATAGGGCTGGGCTCACTGTCAAAGCTGAGAAGTGCCAGGTGGCCATTGCTGAAGTGGCATACCTCGGGCATGTTGTAGGCCGGGGACAGTTCCATCCTAACCAAGTAAAAATAGGGGTGATCAAGGCATGGCACAGACCAGAAACGCAGAAGCAGGTCAGGAGTTTTCTAGCGACAGCAGGGTACTATAGGAAATTTGTACTTAATTACAGTGCCCTGGCTGCTCCCCTATCTGACCTGGTGAAGAAGAGGATGCCTAAGAAAATTACCTGGGAATGAGCCTGTGAAAAAGCCTTTACCAGACTGAAGGAGGCACTGTGCAGTGTGCTCCTGTATTGACAAGTCCTGACTATAGCAGACCCTTTATAGTTCAGACTGACACCTCAGACATGGGTATTGGGGCAGTACTGAGTCAGACATCCAACCAAGGGAAAGATCACCCGGTAGTGTACCTGAGTAAAAAGTTACTTCCCAGGGAGCAGGCTTACTCTACTGTGGAAAAAGAGTGTCTTGCCATAGTGTGGGCCCTAAAGAAGTTAGAGTCATACTTATATGGGCAGCATTTTGAGGTACAAATGGACCACAACCCCCTGGTTTGGCTGACCCAAATGGGAAAAACTAATGGTAGACTATTAAGATAAAGTCTTGCCTTGCAAGGGTATGACATGATGATCTTACACAGGGCTGGAGCAACCAATCAGAATGTAGATGGCCTGTCGTGTGTATATGAAGAGTGAACTGATTTGAGAAGCTCATCCCATGCAGGGGATAGAGCCCCCAAATTCAGTCTAGGTGGGGAGGACTGTGACGCTTGACCAACTGGAATGGTTGTTCTATGATATTTGTAATATGGTATGTAGGTAGGTAGAATTTTAATTCATAAAAAAGGAATATGGATGGATCCACTGAGTCAAAGTTCATTTACAGTGAGGTCCTAGAAAGCCAGTTCCAGTTACTCTTACATTAAATGTACAAAATACATTAAACACAGTATAACATAATAAAAAGACATAAAATAAATGACATTAATATTTCCTGGGTATCCTCATACAAGTATAACAATTAATACAAATGACACTTACATAATACAAATAAAGTACAAAGTTGTGGATGTTTATATGTCTTATTATAAGACACGCTCCTTCACATAGTATAGTTACTACCATTTTTTGTTTTTTTACTTATCACCTATACAAATTCCCTTTCAGTGTTTATATATTTAATGTACCACTCTTTCATTGCATTTGCCTGGATTTCTCTATTCAAAGGTCATAGGTTCCCAGGTAATTTATTCCACAATACGGGCCCAATACATGTAAAATGATTTTTACCCAATACCGTTTTTCGTTTTAGAACCACACATTCCAAACTGTTTGCAGAATGCAATCCCCTTATAGGAGTTTTAAAACAAATGCTCTCAACAACATACTCCTGTACTTTCCCTGAAATACATTTTGTCATATACATAATTGTACCTAAGACTCTCCTTTGAGAGAGAGAGAGAGAGAGAGAGCCAATCCAGATCCCTATACATCTCTAATCTATTTGTCAATTTTGGTACACCTAATATGTATCTTGCCTGCTTATTGTACATGGGATCTATGTGATAACGGTAACTGCCTAAAGGCGAGCCGCGTTATCGTGACGTCAGAGCGGTGAAAACATTTTTGACACTCTGACATCCTTGGCGCACAGAACAACAGAGCCGGGGACATAGATTAAATGCTTTCTGTGGGGGGGACTGTGCCCACCTGCACCCCCCCTACTAAAGGATTCTCAACTCCAGGGGGGTGCATGTTGGGGGGGGTGAAAGCCTAAAAAATTAAGTTTCGGGCCGGCGCAATAAAATTGCACCAGTGCCCAGACCCGAACCTGGTACCTTACCCACTCAAACCACAGGCCAACCCCCAATGCCATGGCGCAGCTTGGCAACCCACTGAAGCACCATCCTCTGCAGCCCATCCGCCCCCTCCCTGCCCATGCTCGCTGTGCTCGCTCCCTTCCCCGCGCGTGTATACATATAGCGACATCCTGTCACCGAATTCTCCCACCCCCACATCTGGTCGCCTTACCCTCACCATTGCCATTCGGGCTTTCGCCCCTAAAAAATGTTGCCGATTTGGACGTCGTCTTTCCTCATGAGCCTACATCACAGTCTACCGTGTAGATGACATCCAGTTTAATCAACTCTCCTTTTGTTGCTCCAATGTATATTAAATTTCCATATTCCAGCATGGGTAATACCATAACATTTACTATGAGTCATCTAACCTCTAAGAACATACTACTTCTAATTCTATACAAGGATCCTAGACATTTCCCTACTTTTTTTAAGGTATTCTCAATATGAACATCCCATTTAAGGTATTTTTCTAGATAAACCCCCAAATATCTATAATGATCTACTTGCTCCAATATGACCCCTGTGAAAGTTAAATTTGTAATCTATTATGTTCATTTTTAACCCCATTGCCCCTTTGAAAAACCACAATCTGCTATTTTTTTTCATTTAGAACTCATTTAGAATTTATAAAAAAATATTTCAGGTACTCAAATGCTTGTTGTAATATTAACTGAATGGAAACTACTGATGACCCAGCTGCATAAATAATTGTGTCATCAGCATAGAGGTGATACTGCACCCCCTGCTGAGAAAATTTTAATTCTTTCATATATAAATGATAGAGAATGGGTCCAAGTATGGATCCCTGTGGTATACCAGAGACAGTCTCCTTCAGGACAGAAGACCATTCCTTAATGGTTACTTGTTGTTGTCTAGATTCCAAATAATTCCTGAGCCATCTAACCACTGTCTCAGATATACCACAGGTTCTCAGTCTGGACAGGAGGATACCATGGTCTAAGGTGTCAAATGCTTTTGAAAGATCGATAAATATAGCTCCCACTGGCATCCCCCTGTCCATTCCTTCCACAATGTCTCCTGTGACTTTTAATAGGTCCGTAGTAGTTCCATGCTCTGCTCTAAAGCCTGATTGATACTTATTAAGGACATTGTGCCCATCAAGACAACCCTACAGTTGTTTTGCCATGATTTTTTCCAGTATTTTTGACATAGTTGGTAATAAAGAAATCGGCCTATAATTTTCTATGAACATTCTGGATCCTGATTTATAAACCAGTACTACTCTTGCTGTTTTCCAAATTGAAGGTATTTCTGCATGTGTGAGAGACATATTAAATAGATTAGCCATAGGCTGGTCTATGATTGAAGCTGTTAACTTTAATAAAATGTTTGGTATTCCATCCATACCTTCAGCTTTATTTGTATTGATTTTAAATAATAATTCTCTTACGTCCTTACTTGTTATTGGGTCAAATTTAAATTCCATATGTTCTTCCTGTTGTATTTTTTCCTCACCTAATTGATCCCCCTTAGTTTTCATTTGAGGTACATTTTTCATATTATTCAGCCCAGTTTTAAATGCATCTGTGCCCATGTTAATAATGAAATTGTTAACTTCATTTACCACTCTACTTCCTAATTCCATTTTGTTTCCATTAATCATGAATTGGTTAGGATAACCCATTTTCTGTCCCTTATGTACTTTATAGTGTATGGTGGAACGCTGTTCCGCATGGAAATCCATGCCTGGAACAGCGTTGTTGTCCTTCACTCGGTGTGTTGCTTGCGCATACACAATCCTCTATATTCATTGTACTCCAGAATGCCCTTGGATTCTCTATCACTTCTTTAGATAATTGTTTATTGCAATAGGATTGTCTAGCTTTCCTTACTTCTTTAGTATATAGATTCTGTAACTGTTTATAATTAATCCACTCCTGATTTCCATTAGTCAATTTGGCTTTTTTCAATGCCTTGTCCCTAGTTCCTTTGATCTTAAATAATCCAGGACTATTCCATGGTGCATTATTTGATTTAACCTGTCTAATTTTCAATGGGGCATGTTTATTACAAATATGTATATAATCTTTTTGAAACATATCCCACGTGTCTCCCACATTTGGGACCAATTCCAACCTTTCCCAATTATACCCTTCTAAGTCCTGCTTACATTTAATGTAATCATAATGTTTGTATGCCCTAGTATGTATAATATTCCTAGGTTCTCTTCTTGTCTTCTGATTTCTTATACAAAAAAAATCATCTGGTGGTCAAACATTATATCAGGCAAAATCCCACTTTTCACATATTTATCAGGATTCGCAGTAAAAAAAAGATCCAGAATAGTTGAGCTTCTAGGATTCTTTACATTTAGTCTAGTTACTTCTTTTATAAACTGAGTTAATCCCAGGGTAGTGGCCATATCAATTAGACTATGATGAACTTCTATTGTGCCCCAGTCAACATTTAGATCCCCTATTAGCATTAATTCATGAGATATAAGATAGTCCTTTAAGGTCTCTTGCATTTCTTCAAAAACTACAAAATTACTTTTCGGTGGACAATATATACCAAGTAGTAATACAGGTTTAGAATGTGAAGTTTTATTACCAATGGGTGAATTTCTGCTCCAGTCCATATATATATAAAAATGTAGTGTGTAATTGTCTCCATAAGGCAGCTGTGCCATGAATGCCCCCTCCTCCAGATTTCAGAGAAGCTGCAGGATATATTAACCTGAGGCCAGGAGGTAATTAAAGGACTAGAGAGACTTAATTAGAGCTGACCCAGCTACCAGGATATAGGGTTCGTAAACTTTTATGACATCTTAGAGGAAAAACATTTTTTATACCAAGGTGTGAAAAGTCATAAAAATCCTTTGATGTGCCCTGGGAAGAGGAACTGCACAAGATCAAAAGGGATGTTAATTAAGGAGTCATATTGGAAAATTAGTTTTTGCTGAAGTCACAGTATTTAAAATATCTCCTGACAGGAAGATCATTGTTTGTATAATTTTTATATTCTAAAAGAAGGAGCAAGACGACATCATAGAAGGGGTGGAAATACAGAGTTTTAAACTGTATTCTGTTTCAACTGAGTGTCATTTCTTTTTGGGCTCTTAAAAAACAAGATCTAACTTAAGCACTGTAAGATAATACATTAGAAAGAAAAAGTCTAATTATATGTTGGTAGGAATTTGTCTGTAATTTTCTTTTCTTTTCTTTTAAGTGATTGTATGCTTTTTGATATAGTGTTATGTGTTTACATTTTACATATTTTTATCCATTTTAAGTAAACCTTTCATTTGAAAGATACTGCCTTGGTCTTCCAAGTTATTTCTTTTGCATTTGATGTATGGAGGGTTAAGACTGACAAAACTGATCATAAGCTTGATGGTGTTACCAAACTGGGAAAAGGTAAGAATATACCTAAGGTCTTTTATAGAGTTTTAATGGTTAATTTTTGGATACCTAGTTAGGTGCCCTTAGGCGAAAGATATCCGGAATCCCCCTGAAGAGCAGATTATCTGAGCCTGTACATTTGGGTATGCTAGCATAAGGTTCACAGTTTGAATCCCCCCAGAACTTGAGACTAAAAGTGATTCGGACCCACAAGCAGACAGGAGGGTTACCCTGTCTGTTACCTGTTCACAATACTGCACTTAGAGGTTGGCACTGTGGGAGCAGAGGGCCTGACCTGCTGAGTGCATTTGTGACACAATGTACCCCTCCTCCCCCTCCTCCAGGGCGCATCTGGAAATGAGCAGATCTGCTCAGTATGCCTTTCTGGCAAAATTTTAAATGAAATAAATAAATAAAGATGGCCACAGGCCATCTGAGGGGTATGGGTGTGGGGACCATTGGGAGGGTGCCATATGTCATTAATGGTGTGTGTTGGTACTGCCTGTGCATGGCAACAGACAGCCACCTGTGGCTCTGCAGGGCTGTGTATACCATGTGCTGCACCACAGACCACACACAGGGTTTGCCTGCCCTATATTCGGCTGTACAGTGGGGTCCATGTGGATGCCATTGGCACTAAAAACAAATTTTTTCCTGATGGCACAATGCTGACCACGATCGCTGTTGACATTCTTCCATCACTGTAACACCAGTCGACAGGACTTCTGTCGAACCGGTGTCATGGAACCATCATTAAAGTACCAAGAGGTCTTTAAGGCAATGCAGTGCCTAGTGTATAACATTATAACAAAAACAAATTCTGGAGCCCTTGTGGCATCCCAAATGTTGCAGCAAGATGGGGGAGAGAAAGTGAATGCTTTGTTCGAGGACAGGGTCATCAAAACATCAGAAAGGACATTTACAGGTAATGGTAGTAGTGAGCTTGATCTTGTAGTGGGATTTAAATTGGGGATGTTATCCCAGGTTCCATAGTGAGGTAGGTATGTTATTACAACAAATAAAGGCAGCTGGGGAGAAGGCTCTCTGGCCCATGCATGTAGTAAATTTTGGGCTTTCTAATTGTAGACTGGAGGAGGACCGGAGGCCTCTATGGCAAGGCTTTGGCCTAAGTAGGGAGGAGAGGGGGTGACAGCTCTTTTTCCTGATGAATTTGTCAGTGAGGCAGCCTTGGAGGTAATCAAGGCGGGCATGAAGGGTGAGCCAACCAAGGTCCTGGTAGAGGGAACAGTGATGCATGGAGTAAGGGGCCATTAAGACAAACCTACAGATGTTGTTGTAGGTTGTGTTGAGTCTAGACAGGCAGGAGGATGAGGCTTTCATGTACATAGAAGCATAGAAACATAAAAATGGACAACAGATATGGACCGCTAGGCCCATCCAGTCTGCCAGTATTCCTTACCTGCATCAGGGACCACTAACCCTACTTGGTCATCCGCTTTAGTCTCTCCTTCCCACCTCTAGGGTTCCATTATGCCTATCCCATAAATGTTTGAATCAATTCCCCCACTGTGCTAGCTCCCATCACCTACTGGGATAGGCAATTCCATGCATCCACCACCCTTTCTGTGAAGAAAAACTTACTCACTTTCCCTTTTATCCTGCCCCCCAATCTCATATCGTGCCCCCTCTTCCTTGTACATCTCCCATACTGTAAGATGTCACCCACTTGCACTTTGTTTATGCCCTTAAGATACTTGAAGGTTTCTATCATATCTCCCCATTCCTGCCTCTCTTCCACTGTATACATATTGAGATCTTTTAATCTCTCCTCCTATGCCTTCTGGTGCAAGCCCTGCACTATCTTAGTCACCCTTCTCTGAACCGCCACCACCCTATCTACATCCTTACAAAGATGCGGCCTCCAGAACTGTACACCATACTCCAGATGAGATCTCACCAGTGTTTTGTACAGTGGTATCACCACCTCCCATTTTCTTCTAGTGATTACCCTTCCTATGCACCCCAACATGCCACTGGCCCTCCCCACAGCCTTTGTACACTGTTTGGTCACCTTAAGGTCATCTGAGATGATTACCCCTAAATCCTTTTCCTTCCTGGCGACCATCAACAACTCCCCCTATACTGTAACTCTCTGCAGGGTTTCTACACCCCAGGTGCAAGATTTTGCACTTCTTTGCATTAAATTTTAGTTGCCACACTTTGGACCATTTTTCCAGCTTTCCTAGGTCCTCCTCATTTTTTTTGACCCAATCTAGAGTGTCTATTCTGTTGCAGATCATGGTGTCATCTGCAAATAGGCAAACTTTCCCTTCCAGCCCTTCAACAATGTCACTAATGAAGACATTAAAAAGGACTGGTCCCAGAACTGATCTTTGAGGTGCCCCACTGGTCACCCCCCTTTCCTTCGGATTGGATCCCATTTACCGATACCCTCTGCTTTCTGTCTCTACCAGTTTCTAACCCATCCCCCACCCTGTGACCCATACCCAGGCTACCCAAATTGTTATTCAGTCTTTTATGTGGAACGGTGTCAAAGGCCTTACTGAAATTGAGGTAGGCGACATCCGCTGCTCCCCCGATCCACCTCCTTCGTCACCCAGTTAAAAAAGTGTATCAGATTTCTTTGACATAACCTTCCTGCTGTGAATACATGCTGCCTCGGATCCTGTGCTCCACTGGATTCCAAGTGTTCTACATTCTTTTCCTTAAGCAGTGCCTTCATAATCTTGCCTACTATTGAGGTGAGGCTGACTGACTTATAGTTTCCTGCTTCCTTCCTGCTTCCACTCTTGTGAAGAGGGACTACATGTGCCCTCCTCCAGTTCTCTGGAACCACTCCTGTATTGAGCAACTCACTAAACAGGTCTGCCAGTAGTGCTGTGAGCACCATCTGTAGTTCCTTTAATATCCCAGGGTGTATATCATCTAGTCCCATTGCTTTGTCCACCCTCAGTTTTGTAAGTTCACCAAGAACTCTCTTTTCTGTAAATGGACTGTTTTTTACCTCCCTCCTACCTTTGTTTCTGATGCCTAGCTGTGGTCCCTGTCCCCCACCCTTCAGTGAATACTAAATAGAAGTATTTATTCAGTATAATACAATGACAAGAAAGAATGCTGCTTCCTGATTGGTCAGACTGGGACTGGAGCCATATGTTATCCCAACATAACATCCGAGCACTAGTCCCAGCACACTAATGACCGCGTTAAGTGTAAAAACAAAAATCACTCCACAGCTGTCCCAATGATTGGCTCTAGCACTCCCCACTCCAGCTCTGAACATGTGGTCCCTGTCCTGCTTAGAATTGGCGCTCGATGCCCAAGGTAAACACACTGAAGATGTGTTATACTTTGCGTTGATCTCCCAGTACAAAACAGACAAGCGTACTGGGAGAAGCAAAATGCCACTCTGAACTTGGAGCGCTGACAGGCAGGCAGCTGACCATACAACATCCTGACTGAACACAAATGAGCAGAACGGACAGCTGACCATGCTCCATTGCCATATAAAATAAAATAAAAAAACATCACTTACTGGCCTTCTTTTTCTGACGTTCTCTTCTTTTTTTCATTTCCACCAAAACTCATGCCAGCTAAATGAGACAACAACAGCCACAGTCTAACTTGAAAAACATGGACCAAAGGTGGGGGAGCGCATACTTCTGGTTTCACAGACAAAGGCAATAACAAAGTCCCCTTTCCCTTTTTAAAGTGAAAAAAAAAATTAAGTACAGCAGACTAGCTCCCTTTTCTTCCTCAAGCTGTGCCACCAGAACAACAGGCTGGGGCTCCACTGCAGAGCCACAGGCTCATGCTGACATCCCAACAGCTTCACCTATTGGCCAAAACCAAAAATAAGCACCTTTTTTTTAACTAAGTATTCCTGCCCTTTAAAAAAACAACAAAAAAAAAAACACTTTTAATAAACCATTTAATATTGTTTTCCTTTTTTCTTTCAATTTGAGCCATTGAATAATAGGAATAATGCCCTCCAGAGTGGATGTTATGCTGGGATAACATCCCTTCTTTGGTGTTGGGCGCCCTTGGCCTGTGGCCTTGGACCTAACTACCCAAGGCAAGATGTTATCCCAGCATAACACCCACCTTATTTGGCATTATTTCTTTACTGATGCTTTTTCTATGTCTCCCTCCACACACTCCCCTTCATTCCCTCTGAGCCTTACAATCCCACTCCTAGCCTTTCTTCTTTCACTGATGTACATATAACATGTCTTGACCCCTTTCTTTACCATCTGTGCTAATCTTTCCTCTGTTTGTGCCTTTGCACTCCTAACTTCTTTCCCTGCTTCCCTCTGTCTGTTTAGGTAAACCACCTTATCCGCTTCCTGCTGTGTCTCCTTGTATTTTCTGAAAGCCACATTTTTGGCCCCTACTTTCTCTGCCACCTCCTTTGAGAACCATAGTGTTTTTTTCCATTCTCTTGCCCTTGCTTCTCAGCCTAATGTACTGATTTGTCACCTTCACTACGGCTCCTTTTAGGTATGCCCACTGCTCCTGAATCCCCCCACCCCCACATCCTTCCTCACCAGGGCTTCTTTGATACATATCCCTATCCTAGCAAAATCCATCCTCATGACATCAAGACCCTCGCCTTTGTGTGGCTCGACTGTGACACTGTGCCTATATTAAACCACAGTGAGTAGTGGTCGCTGGACCCTAGGTGACTGTCCACCCGGACGTCCTTGATTCTGTCTCCATTGGTCAGTACTAGGTCCAGAATCACCTTGTCCCTGATGGGCTCTAGCACTAACTGCCTGAGGTCTGCCCCTGCAAAGATTCCATGATGTCTCTGCTCCTGGCTGAAGCAGCTGCCGGGATATTCCAATCCACGTCTGGCATATTAAAATTGGCAAGCAGCAGTACCTCCTGTTTTGCTGCCATCCCGTGTATTTCTTCTGGTAGTACCCTATCCACCTCCTCTTCCTGTGTTGGAGGCCTGTAGATCACTCCTGTGTGAATTAATTTCTGTGCCATTGCCTGACTCAAGAGTGACCCATTGTGCCTCGGCCTCCTCCTGCCTACCTTGTACTGCCATTGCTTTAATACCTTCCCTGACATAAACGGCCACCCCACCCCACTTTTTTTACCCTCCCTATCCCTCCTGAATAGAGCATAATCTGGTACACTTACCTCCCAGTCATGGTTTCCAGTGCACCACATCTTGGTAATTGCCACTATGTCCAGGTCAGCCTCTGCCATCAAGGCCACCAGGTCTGGGATTTTATTTCCCAGATGATGGGCATTTGTAGACATGACTTTCCATGTTTCACTGCCTATCCACCTTTTATTCCCACTTTTGCTTTCTTGTCCTCTCTTTCCAACTCTTTTTTTTTCTTTTGCTGCCTCCTTTCCTCTGCCATAACCCTTATAATGAGTTCAAGTGCATCTGTCAACAACCTATCCTCCTGATCTTCCCTGCTGGCTTCTCTAACCTGTGGGGGTGGGCTACTTGAGTCTCCCTGCTGTCATCCGTACCACACTTGGCTAGTTTAAATGCTTGTTGAGGAAGTATTTAAACTGTTCCTTGATGACCCCAATCCCCTCTCTGGACAGATAAAGGCCATTGTCCATGTACAGGTCCACATCACTCCAGGTGGGTCCCCAGTCCCCAATGAAGCCAAAACCTTTTTTCTCTGCACCAGCCCTCCAACCAAGTGTTGAACTTTCTTATGTGGAGATTCCTAACTTCCCCCCTGCCTTGGACCAGCAGCACTTCTGAGAATGTTACGGAGCCCGCTACCTCCGCAAGGTGCCTTCCTAACTCCCTGAGGTCCTCCTGCACCTGCTGTATGCTGGTCTCTTCCCTGAATAAGTCATTTGTCCCCAGATGGACAATAACCTCCAGTCTCCCCTTGCTACCACTATAGCGATCCTCTGGATCCACCCCCTTCCCTCTGAGCTGTGCCTCCTGGAAGGCACTTGACCTCCCTCTCCACCCCACTACCTGTGCACAGATCCATTCCCCGGACTATTGATTCACCCACCAGGAGTAGCTTCCTCTTCCTCTGGGGTCCTCTACCTCCCACCCCTGGGTCTCCCTCCTGGAAGACCCACTCCTCCTCCCTGGTCGCAACCCCGGGTTCCCACATGGGATTCTCCCACTCCTCCAGGACAGCATAGGCATTTCTAAGTTTGTCTGGATGGAGGATATGCCTCTGACCTCCCTCTCTCAATATCCCTGAGCCCACTGTAGTCCAGCCAGCCCTCTGCCCGGACAACCATTGCGGTAGTGGCTGCGGACATGGTGGCCTCTGGGTGGTGGCAAAGGTTGCCAGTACTCCTGCCAGCTCAGCCCAGAGACTGAAAACCTCCACCCTCAGCCCAGAGAGGTGCCTGCATATGGGGCAGCATCGCTGTACCCAGAACATCCTCCTTAAGACTGTTGCCCTGCACCCACTGCACTGCACCACTGAATGCATTTTCATCTTCTGTTCTGTCAATGTCCCCTACTTTAATCCTATTTAAACTCTCTTGCTGCTATAGTTATGTAACCCTTTTGCAAATGGGGGTTCCTAGAAATGCCAGTCTGGGTTTACCTTAGCCTGTTTTGTTCTGTCCTTCTCCTGCTGTCTCTCGGGCTTCTCCTGACTTGGCCTCTAATTTTTCTGGCTTCCCAGGTCCTATTTGCCCTTGTGTGTGCCCCAGCTTGCAGTCAAATGAAAATCCAGCCCTTCGGGGCTTAAACTGCTGACTGCGGGCTCCCACTGCAAAAGCGCTGCCTCCAGAGCAGTGGGAGTTGCATTGGCACACAAAGCACCTTTGATGTGGAGCTGCTTGTTTTGCGGTCACCTCGGGGACTGTGCTGTGGGTACTGGGATTCCTTCCACCTACTTGGGACCCGGTGACCACAGACAGCCTGCTGGGGGACCGCGCAGATGGAAATTAAAGGAGTTCTGACCGGGGCTCATTTGAGTATGCCTGTGCAGGGCCCCGGTCATCTGAATAATGCATAACATTGTATCTGGCGGCCTCCAGGGTAGCTATATTCAGCTCCAGCTGAAAAGTAAAGAATTAAAATGTTTTGCATAATGTAACTGTTGCGGCTTGTTGGGAATATACTGTACATGTGGGGAAAAGTGTTTAAAGTTAAAATGAGTACTGTTTCCATGGCAATTCCAGTATCTGGGACTCTGTGTGTCAGCCTGTCAGCTGCTGCAAGGGGAGCTTGCATAAGTGCAGTAGCGACAGGAAAAGTAAAAGAGCCATGTTTTTCATCTGTGCAGCGACTGCAAGTACAGCCCTTAAGCTATAGAACTGTAGGGCATGTGGGGCAAATAATTACTTCTTTCTGGCTGCACCAGGACATTATTCAGGACTGTATCTAATCTGCTATAAGGGACAGTGGGTTAAGCAGCCATTGCCAGCAGTACAGCCAATTGGAATTGCAGCAATAGAAAGCCAGGACTTGTAGGACATTCACTGCGTCTCATGGGCAAGCACCCAAGTGCTTATGGGAGCTTACAGGGACATTATTTTAGGTGCAAATTCCACAACCCAATTGTGCCTCGAGTGTTCTGATTGACAGGTCCTTCAGCAACTTGGAGACATGTCACCCCATCCCTGCTACCAATCAGGAGTCGAGCTAGGAGCTCTATAATGAGACAATGTTGCCAGTTTGTCTGGGGATTCAGAGGGAGATTCAGAGATGCAGAGCTGAGAGAGAGAGAGCAGCAGAGCAGGCTCCAGCCTGCTGGGAGCCCCCCATGGGGGAGGGGCTTAGGCTCCAACCATGCCATCAGGCTTGGGCCACTTAATTCCATCCCTTTCCGTCTTCAGAGGGCATTTGTTATTTTCTTCAGTTAACAGTTAACTAGTTACAGTAATTGTGCTTTCTGCAACAGCTAGTCTGGAGGTTGCCAGTACTGTCCTCCAGAGGCTACCCTTCCCTCTCACGTCGGGGAAAGATGTGGACTGAAGAATCAGATGTCCAGCAGCGGTGAGAGTGCTGACCAGACCAGATGACATTATGCAGTGGTGAGAGCACTGACCAAGTACCTCAGTGGTGAGAGAGCTGAAGAAGTCTTCAGGATGCTTTTGATTGTGGATGAGACCCATGGAGGACCTGAGTGAGTACCCTCATACCCCCCAGTGCAAGGAAGAAGCTAATCAAGTAATCTTGGGGGCTCCATGCCCCATTAAGAAATGTGTGCTGTAAAGTGTGAAGTATTGAAGTCATCAGTCTGGGCTACTAACCCCATAAGAGACTGCCTAGTTCAAGTAATGGATGCATCTTGACCGTGGCCCAAATGGCTAAGTTGCAGGTGCAGCAAGATGCTGGGTTTAGTGAATCATATAAATGTGTAGCTATGGGTTAGAGTCCTGCCATCGTGGAGCTGTCTGCCAAGACACGCTTGCCACTTCATGAGACAGGAGGCCCTAGAGCATATTAATGTCTAAGATACCTTAAAGAGAATGTAACGGTGTCTGCACAGAATTTCGTCTAAGAGCGCTTGGTATAAGTGTTAAATGGCTAGATGTGCTGGCTAGGATTCCACTTGTGGATAATGTTCATGGTACATAGAATGTACTGGATGTGACTGCCTGTAACTAAAGTATGGGATGCTTGATAAAAGTGTCATTGCCAACTTACTCTTGATCGATGCCTTTTGGTATATAAAGTACTGGATGTGACCCTGTTTAAACTGCGTTTAGGATGCTTGACAGAAGCATCACTCTCATTGCATTGGATGGGACTTTTAAATATTGTGCTGAATGTTCTGGATGTAAGATCCACATAGTTTATTCTGGAATGTTTGGAAGTCTGCAAGTGCAGGGCAATCCCTGATTTGTCTGCAAGTGCAGGGCAATCCCTGCTTTGTCTGCTAAAGTGCAGGGCAGTCCCTGCTGTGGATGTAAATAGTAATTTGCTGCTTTACAAAAATCTGTTTCCAAGTTGCCCCCACCCTCAAATTAATAGCCGGCCACCTCGACCAGCTGCAACTCCATCAGGCCTGCAACATCTTGGACTGTAGTATCTGTTTAACCAGTATGGTATGAGATTGTGGAGTTTCTGCTGTATCTGGGACTGGTACCAGTGTGGGTATTATTAATAATTATGTTTAACATCTGATTTGTCAGCAGCTAGATAGCCAGGGCTCTGGATTTCTTAAGTCGAATGGTAAAATGTGATTTATGTCTGCCTGTTAATATGTAGCCACCCAGCTGGAGGGTTCACCAGCAAAATCCAAAATGATCTCTATACAGGTGTAAATATGGTAAAATATCCTCTACTCCTCCTGTTTCCCTTTCCTAGCTCCTTTATTTCCCCAAAATAAATATCTTGTTGTTGTTTGAAATCCTGTGTGAGCATATTATTGGAGAGAGTCTTTAATTCAAAATGTTGAAATGTGGGGAGCTGTGTCTTGGGGCATGTCTGGGGAAGGTAACTGGTCATTGTGGGTGGTGTAGCAGCTCAGGAGGCTACACCCAGCACCATCTCACCCACGTAAAGCACCCTGAGTGGAGGCACTGTGCAAAGGTTTTAAAAAAATGTTATGAGTTAGCAAACCCAAACCCCTTAGCCTATGTCCAGGGTAGTAGGCAGGGGTGTAACACTGGAGGGTGGCACCGCCCAGGGGTTACAGTTAGATTCCTGTTCTTTTTTTGTTTCTCCTTCTTTCTCTTTACTTCTTCTTCTTCTCTTTTCTCTCTCTCTCTCTGTCTCTCACTCTCTCTCCTTCTCTCTTACTGTCATCTATGTTACTACTGTACTACTGAAAGAGATCTCCCTTGAATTGCTCTGTTAGTATATCAGAGAGGCTGCCTTATCTAATTCTGCTTAGCCCCATTCCCCTGTGCCCGCAGGAAGTTGTAACCTATTGGATGCCTATAAAGGCAGATGAACCCCGGGTGGGTGGCGTGACTTAGCCTCTGGGTTCCTGAAACAATCAGCTATCTCTGGCTATAGAAATTTAAAGGCAATCACCTGACATCTGATGTCTGCTGTCACTGCTGTTGAAGGTACAGACACACCCAGTTAGAAACTGCCAGAAAGTTCCAGAAATTTATCAGCAAACAGAGGCTCCTACTTATGCCCAAATAAAATGACTGAGGCAACTAAATTCAAGTTAAAGCACACAGCAATTTAAAGGCAATCACCTGAAATCTGATGCCTGCTCTTACTGCTGCTGAATGTACAGACAAACTAACTGCAGATGGGAGAACAGTAGTCCAGCATGGGGAGCAAGGTGCCTCAGGCCATGGTGAGATTAACTTCAGGGGATCATAAAATCTTTGAGCCTGAAAGCAGCTCCTAGTGTTGCTGTTCATGCACCAGACCTTGAGTCTAATGTGGTCAGAGAATATCAGGGAGGAGTCAAGGGTGAATCCCAGATATTTGAATGAGGGCCCTAATTCAAGGTGTGAGCTGTCCGTGTACAAGATGTGAAGAGGGGTAGTATCACTTGCCCACCTAGCTAGTCTGGGTTTCAATCCTAACAGCATGGTTTTGGTATTCTGGATACTTACCAGGAGTCTGTTGGTAAGGAATAATTTTTTGGTTGGCACCAAAATTCACTATGAGTGTGGTTGATAGTTCAGCTGGGGTCATTGTCCTATGGTAGAGGATGAGGTCATCAGCGTACAGTAGTGAGTTGCACATGATGTCATGCTTGGGGAGGGAGTTGATAAACAGGACAAGATAGAACCAAGGATGGATCCTTGTCGGACCCCAGTTTGAATCACCTGGGTTATGAACACTGCCTCCCTCCCCATGCAGACTACCAGGGTGCTTCCCAAAAGGTAGTCTCAAAACCATGCTGTGGTCACAGTGGAGCACCTACTACTGCTCAGCTTACTTAGCAGGTTGTTATGGTCCACCAGGTTGAAAGCCTTTGTGAGATCAACAAAGATGGCACCTATCAGTTTGCCATCATCAATGCCTCTTAAAACGTGGCCTATGAAGCAAGCCTGTGCAGTGGTGGTGCTGTGGTCCTATTCAGTAATTATGCATCATAAGGTGTACCTATCTGCTTATTGTGCAAAGTATGATGTCACCTGTGGAGACATTTGCTCCTTTGAAGGGCATGATAGTAAAGTAGCAAATTAGGTAGCAGTAGGCCTCCTATGATTTTAGAGGCAGTAAGTGTGATATGAGCATGTCTGGGAGCTCATAGGAAGGCAAATATAGTGGCATGCACCATTTGGAATGAAGAGAGAGGCAGTGCTATGGTTAGCATTCCAAGTGTGTATGTCATGCAGGGCAGAGCATTCATTTTAATTACCCTGGTTCTGCCTCAGAAGGTGAGTGGGAGTGCTATCCATAGAGAGAAACATAGAAGCATATAATTTGATGGCAGATAAGGATTGCTTGGCCCACCAAGCCTGACCATTTTCCCTACCTACATTATTACCACAGACCATAGTTATCAACAGCTCTTTCTCATCTGGTCAGATCATGTTCATTAGTGGTCCAAAGAGAATCTAGGTCTTTTGCCTCATAGTGAAGGAACATGGTGCCAAATCAATGATGATATATCTGATAATGTTGAGAGACTACATAAGATTCAGACAAGAAAATTCACTTTTGAGAACTCTGTGATTTAAGGGCATTATCATACTCTTAGAAACATTCAATTGATGCATAGAGACTCCCATATTTTTCACTTATAGCTATGGCACAAGGCAGGGACATAGCAGGATATTGCAAGTGCAATAGAATGTCATCCACATAGGTGGACTGTTTGTGTTGGTGGGTGTTCAGTCTAATCCCTCGTATTGCATCTTCCTGAGCAATCCTTCTAGTGAGAGGTTAAAGTTTTAAGTTAAACAAAAAGGGAAAGGGTGGACATCCCTGCCTCATGCCATGCACCAGCAAAACATCCTGAAAAAACACCTTATAGCACAACACTCAAGATGCAGGACATGAATACAGCAGTTTTACTGTGGCTATGAATTACTAATGTAGAGCAAATTGTTCTAAGACTCATATAAATATAGACTCTGATGGCAGAAGAATACCAATGGCCCACTAAGTCTGCCCATATTTTTTACTACCCTCCTTCTGGCCTAGTGCCATTGTGAGTAATTCTCCCCGACCTTTCTTCCACTGCCTCTGCCTTCCTATTTCCCCCAAGCAGAATTTTAAGTCTAAAACCTGCAACAGCTGCTGAGATTAGATAACGAGCTTGTTCTTAACCAAAAAGGTCATAGAGTGCACCAGATCCAGTTACAAGATGGTCACTCAAACCCTCATTGATTGACTACTGATAATCTACCCTGAGAGAAAAAAAAGGTTACAGTACTCCCTGGCAGCATGAGTGACCACTCCCCTGTCCAGTGCACATGGGTTGCCAAACATCCCAAACCTTCACCCAGATCACCCATAGCCATGTCCTAAAAAATGAAGGGTAGCAAAGTTCAAGAACTGGGTAGATCAAATTGACTGGAGCTACCTTGACCAGAACCTGGATATCAACCTGGCCCTAGACTTTTGATAACTGAATTCAGCAAAGTCTGCAATCAATGTGACCTTGTCAAAAATGAAAGGTCAGAGGTGTCACCAATGCCTGACTCTCACAGGATCTCCTGGCATTAATTAATGAGAAAGACACATGGTGAGCTACAGTCAGGGAATCAGGGCTTGGTGCTCACTATCAGATACATAGAGAGTTCAGAAACAAATGCACAAGAAGAGTTAGGGCAGATATATTTGGCTACTTGAGAACCTAGCAAACCCTTAGTTGGAACAACGGCAAGAAATTCTGAGAAAATGCCAATTGTCTCCTTAATAAAGAAGAAATGACATTGCTAGCAGTTTTGAACATCAAAGGCTCTGAAGTCCTACACTCCACATGTAACCCCCCTACAAATTGGGGTTTACTAAAATGTCTTCCTGGGCTGCCTAATGCCCACTGTCAGGATGGTGTCCTGTGTCTGCAGTAGCTGTATGTGTCTGCATGACAGTGCTATAGAAAGCTGCCATGCCAGTCTCTTTAAGAGAGTCATGCTGTGTTAGAAATTAGTCTGGGCTGGGTCCAAATAGTTTTGACTCATGACCAGCCAGGCAAGTGGTATTTCCGCTCCATTCTGCAGTCGCTGTATGCGCAGATGGAGCTTTGCTAGGAACTGTTTTCATTTACTGTTTGTCTGCCTTATTAATAATAAAATAGAAGTTTGTTTAACCTGCCTTCTCTTGCAGCTTGGACCAATTGAACCTCAGGGGACCTAAAATGGAGACTGTCCCCAGAGGTCTTGTGGGATTCAAATCTGTAGGAATTGTAGTTTTTAAGGTTTAGCACCTAAATGGCCCTGGAGGGGGAGCCCTTGCTGTGACAGACAGTTCCCTCAGCCAATGAAACCTTTTAGATATCAGAGGAAATCCCCAGAATTGCCTGTAGCAGAGTCAGTTGTGAGCTGGAGTTTGGAGATTGAAAAGCTCAAGCCATCGAGCAGCTGCTCCTGCATAGGAGCAGGGGAGAATTGGAGGGAAGGCTATGCTGGCCTGCCTGTCACATCTTCCAGTGAGAAATCCTGTGAATGTGAAAGTTGGACTTAAATCTAATTCCTTTGTTTGAGATCTGGAGCCTGAAGAGAAAGAGAGTGATCATTGCCTGAATTTGGGACCGAAGACTTGCTCCAGAAGCAATTGTCCTGCCAGGTACCGAAGTGAGTCACGGATTGAGAGGTTTGCGCAGAACTTCTGCTAAATTGCAACTGGTCTTTACCCGAACTGTGACTGAGTTGTGTTGTTTATAAGTGTGCTGAATGTGCTGTGTGGGTCACAATTTGATTCCCCACCTTCAAGTGTGTTATGCTAGCTGGAAGCTGCTCCAGCACTCGCACAGACTAAATCCGAACTGCCTGCTCTGGTCTTGGCCCTGCCATCTCAGCCTAGACTGCCACTCCCATTGCAGAGACATTTTTCAATGAAAGACCCACTTGGGGATTCAGCTCCCTGTTCAACACCATCAAACAGGTAGCATCCACCTCAGTGAGTCGTGTGGGCCCTGCTTTCCCTGGCAAACCAGAACACCAGCCAGAGGTCTTCATCTCATCAGTCCTGCCTCCTGATCTGGGTACTGTGAGTACCAACAGGGTAGCTCCCTGCAACAAAGCTGCAATCATTGTGTGTCATCTGATTTATTTATTTGGGTTCATTACAATGAACTGAGCCATCTGGCTCTGGATTACAAATTCTGGGTTGATGTGCATGCTAATTGTTTTCTTTCCTAAGGGCCCCAACAACAACTGCAACACAGGCCTACCCCGGGGCATCACTTCAGGCTAGCCTGCTTAACAACTGGGTACCCAGGGTTGTGTGACTGTATACAAGTGACTCACTGTGCATGCATGTTCAGCCTGAATTAATCAGATCTGTCAATCATCCACTAGATTCATGCCCCACCCCTGTTTGCATTCCCCCTGAAAAAATCAGATTTTGTTTTTTTACATTTAACCTGGCTAGTGTGTACCTTTTTGGTGGGGGTACTCTACTGCCATTGAACTGTTGCATTACAGGTCTTACTTTACAGGGGGTCTGCAGGGCAGCTGCAGACAATCCAGCCCTGGTGATAAGTGCAAGGGGTGTGAGCAGGTCATTACTGCCATAGGGTACCTGTGAATGTTTTGCTGCTATACTGTTTAGGCCACTAGAGGGGTTGGTGGGGGGGGGTTATAGCATCCCAGAGGGCTATAACAACAGCAGTTACGCTACCCCAGAACCATTCCTCCGGGTGGAGGCACCCATTAATTGAGCTCAGGCCCCTCAACCTGTGCCTAGGCATGCAGGCAGGGGTAGTAGCCCATAGGATAGCGCCACCTAGAGGTTACACACAGATGCTGCCAACAAATTCAATTATACCTTTACTAACTTGAATTCCTACATCCCAAATGGCTCCCATTCTTTGCCATAATGGTCCTGAGTCTAACCAGTACCAAGGGGTTGAATCAGACCCTGGCTGCTAGAAATTCTACTTTAAGGCCATCACTGAAGAGAAGATCCTGAATCATATTAAAAAAGTGTTAGGTAAAACCAGAGTGGGAGGTGACACCATAGAAATGAAGTTGCTATCCCTGACTCTGCATGAACTGACTTACCTAGTTACCAAAATATTTAATGTCTCTCTGTGCTACTCCCTCTTCCCCAAAAATGGGAAGTCTGTGCTGGTCATACCTGTCTTCAAGGGTGGTGACAGCACCAATATTGATAATCACAGGCCAATCTCCATCCTCTTCCTACTGTCTAAGGCACTTGATAAGGTTGCGAGTGACCAGCTTACTTCACACCTTGACACAGACACCATCCAATGTGCTCAACAGCATGGGTTCATGAAATTCCATAGCACTAACACTACTCTGGTAGAATACACTAACTTCCTCCACAAAGCTTTTGATGGTGGTGACATGGTCGAGGCAATCTATATCGACATAAACAAGGCTTTCAGTCTAATCAAATCACAAGTTCTTGCTACAAAAACTAATAAATCTGGGCCTGTCACTGGACACTGTTTATTGGTTTGAAAGTTATCTAACCAATCAAACCCAAAAAGTTAAAATTGAGGATATAGCCTCCATGGACAGGACAGTCTCAGTGGGGGTACCGCAAGGGTTTATCTTGGACTCTCTACTATTTGGTCTTTCCATTAACCAACTGCGTGAAGCCTGACAAACTGCCAAAATTCTCCTGTATGCAGATGATGTGGTTGTTTTCACCAGACACCACAACAAAGACAGCCTAACTCATGCCCTGCAATGCAACTTTGCATTTGCTGAAGCCTTGTTCTTTAATAATAGCCTAGTGCACACTTACAAAAAAACAAAGACCATGTTCACCAGCATGCACATGAAGAAAAAACTCTCCCCTTAGACTTTTTCAGTTCTATGGGTGCTAGGCTAGAACAGTTAGATGTCTTGTAATACCTTGGGCTCTACCTAGACGATACTTTATCTTTTGTCCTCCATATGGAGAGACTGTTGAAAACAGTCAACAAAAGGTTAGGAGTACTGTACAAAGACCAGAATAACCGTACCCAAGAGGCAAGATGCCTGATTGCAACAAACTCTGTTCTAGCTCTCATTAACTATGACTTTATTATCCACTCTGCGGCAAATGAATCAGATGGATAGTGTCAGAGTTACTTACAGTAAAGCCTGGACACTGGTCCTGGGTGCAACTAAATGCACCCACTGCTGTGACTTGTGCTCCCTAACCAACTGGCTACCCCTTACTAGCAGAATCAAATACCAGACCTCCATACTAGGGAAAAAGGTTCTTTTGATGCTTACCACTCCAAGCTTAAATATCTGCTTGAGCTTTGTCGATAGCCGGTACCTTACAGGAAGCATGACTGACCACAAGCTCTTGATACCTTTCTGCAAGACCAGTCACGGGCAGTGTTCCTTTGTGGCTAGGGCAGAAAGCTGGTTGAATGACCTTACAAGCACACTGTATAATATGACTAATTTAAGTCAATTTAAAAGCTTGCAAAGGTGCCTATGTACCATTCAGGTCCTGGTACATGCGATAGGCATGTACCCAGATTGTGCAGCTCCGCACCCTCGGACAGTTGCATGGTGGCTGGCATTCACAATCACCAGACACTGCAGGATGCCTCTTCATGACCCCACCCTCCTGGCACGCTGGTGCACAGAGGGAAAATCAGAGGACACAGGTGGCCATACAGTCAGATACCCAATTTGGTGATGAGTCAATCCCCTGCTCTGTATGGAGCAGGGGATTGTGGGACACTGCCGGTCCCATATCATAAAAAGGAATGGGCGAGTGTCCTATCAGCTGCCCCCAGCCCTCCCTACCTGACCAGTGGGTCAGGGTGGCAATGGTAGGGTGGATATAGGTCCTGCCATGGCTGGTGGGTGTGTTATGTGTGGGGGTGCAGTAGCTATGGCAGAGTACCTGCCCATGCAGCCTGCACCCCCCCTGCTCAGTACTCTGCACTGTAGTGAATGGAGTAGAGTACAAGCATGCCCCCTGACACTCCTCTGGACCATCTATGCACATAGCAGCAGGAAGGGCCAGGGAAATGATGTGGAAGGGGTGCACACCCCTCTAATGCATGCCATGGCGATCCACAGGACCCACTATGTATGGTTACTTAACTTAGGTTTATCCACACGCCGCTGATACATGATACACAGCCATACTGCATAAAGGCCTTTATACACGTCTAACTTGAGCAGGTTCTCTGTTCTTGTACCTAATTGTTGTCACTCTTTGGACAGACGCTTGCATTCTTGTAAACCTATATTTTGCCCTTGCATTTGTTTATTATCTTTTGTTATGACTTATTGTTAGCTTCCTTGCACTTTTGATATAATTTGTACTGTTCTCATTGTTGTCTGCCTTGTATTGTCAGTTTTGTAACCATTCCTGATGTGGAACCTTTGAAATAGAGCACCTATTTTAAAAGAGTTTGCTAGTACCAATTAAAAAAATATAAAATATTTTCCCTAGCCTTGTCCCGCCCATGTTTGCACCAATTAATGGTCCTTGCCTGCACAACCTGGGCCAGATATATGATTATATGAAAAAAGCCAGCAGAGGAAGGCCTATTGGTCTATCTTGTCTGCTCAGTAACTGATACAGGGTTCTTGGCTTATGCCAATGACCCACCCCCCCCCGTCACTCCTTCCCTCTTTTCTCCACCTCCCCGGTCCCATGGGTTCCCTATGTGTTTGTCCCAGACCCTCTTAAAGGCCCCCACCAGAGTTACTGAGTCCACCTCTTCTGGCAACGCAGTCCATGTGGCCACCATCCTCTCCATAAAAAAATGCTTCCGAACATCCATCCTAAACCTGCCCCCATCAACTTTAAGCTATGCCCCTTGTGCTTCTGTTGTCACTCATTTTAAAGAGACCTTCTTTTTCCACTCTGTTAATCCCCTCAAGTATTTGAAGGTATCTATCATGTCATCCCTCTCTATCCTCTCTTCTGGGGAGTACATCCTTAGGGCTCCCAGGCTCTCTTCTTAGGACCCATTCTGTTGACCCTGGATCATCTGTTGATCCTCTTTGGACCCTCTCCAGCATGATGATGTGTTTCTTAAGGTATGGATGTCAATGCCTTACCCCATATTCCAAATGTGGTCTTACCATTGACCTGTACAATGGCAACATGGCCTCGCTCCTCCTACTACTAAATCTCCTGGCTATACAGCCCAGCATCCTGTTAGCTTTTGCTGCTGCCTATTTGCATTGTGTGGTGTGTTTTAGGTCTCTAGTAATCACCACCCCCAGATCCTTGTCTTCCTGTGAAGCAGCAACCCGAACCCCCCCCCCCCAAAGGTAATACTCCATTCTAGGATTCCTGGCCCCGATGTGCATCCCTTTGCATTTTTTGGCATTGAAGCCCAGT
Source organism: Neoceratodus forsteri (assembly GCA_016271365.2). Classification (NCBI taxonomy): domain Eukaryota; kingdom Metazoa; phylum Chordata; order Ceratodontiformes; family Ceratodontidae; genus Neoceratodus; species Neoceratodus forsteri. Next base: position 1,526,382,925 of record CM057455.1, read on the forward strand.
TGCCAGATTCCTGACCATCTCTCGGGTCTACTGAGGTCCTCTCACATGTCCTGTATCCCTTCCTTTGTATCCGCCCTTCCAAAGAGTTTGGTGTCATCCACAAACAGGCACATATTGCCTTTAGTGCCTTCCCCAGTGTCACTCATGAAGATGTTGAACAACACTGGCCCAAGCACCGATCCCTGCGGGACCCTGCTGGTGACCTCCTTGGTGCTGGGTATCTCTCCCCAAACCATTACTGTCTGGGTCTGGGTTCTGTCCCTCAACCAGTTGTCTACCCACCTTACCAGTTTCTCCCCCACCCGTAGATCTATTGGTTTCCTGATCAGCCTTCTGTGTGGTACAGAATTGAAAGTCTTGCTGAAGTCCAGGTATATGACGCCCATCACTTGGCCACTGTCAACTGCCTTTGTGATCCAATTAAAGAATTCAGTCAGATTTGTTTAACATGATCTTCCTGCCACACATCCATGCTGTCTCTCTTCCTGTAGACCATTCTCTTCAATGTATCTTACAAGCCTTTCCTTAGGAATGGTCTTCATGAATTTACATACTATTGAAGTCAGACTGAGTGGCCTATAGTTCCCCAGGTCATCCCTAGATCTGCACTTGTGGAAGGACACATGTGCCATTCTCCATTCTCCATTCCAGCAGCACCACACCCGACTCTAGGGATCTATTGAAGAGAACAGCCAGTGGTCCCACCAGCTCCTCTGCTAGCTCTTTCAGCAATCTGGGGTGTATGCTGTCTGGCCCTGGGGATTTTTCCACCTTCAGTGCCAGCAGCCCTCCCTCCTCCCTCTTTCAACCTCTATTACTGCTTCAGCTCCCCCATTCCCTCCCTCCTTCTCCTCTCCTCCCCGTGTGGCACTGGCCCATCCGTTTCCCTTGTAAAGGCAGAGCAGAAGTATCCATTTAATACCTCCTGTTTGTTCACTTCTTCATCTACCCATCCATACCCAGTCCTTACCCTAACTATTCCTTCCTTTTTGTCCCTCTTTTTGCTTATGTAGCGAAAGAAGGCCTTCTCTCCCATCTTTATCCCTTCAGTTATTTGGAGCTGTTTCTGTGCTTTAGTATGCTACACCTCCCTTCTTGCCACTCTAACCAACCTCAAGTATTCCTTCTCATCTTCTTCCCTTGCAGTTCTCCTGCATCTTCTGTAGGTCACCCTCTTTTCCCTCATCTCTCTGGTTCCCTCATCGTTAAACCAGATGGGTGATCTGGGTTCCATGGCAGAATATCGACAACAATATTGTCAACATCCTGAAGAGCAATGGAACAATGCTGACAGTCGGCATCGTTCCCATCAGGAATGGAGTGTATTGTTTCAGGCGGCTTTGCCCCCCGCACCTTCCCCATCTCTAAATAACCAACTTGAAGTTGTTTTAGGTTGGGGGCACAACACCCCGAAAGAGAGAGGCGGTGTAAAGCGAGACCATCACAGCAGCCTGGTGAGATTTGTCGCTGTAGTGGTCTTCACTATAAAACTGTCATTGTGGTGGTGTGCTACCAGTGATCTGGACCGTGATTTCTTCCCTCTAAACTTGATACAGTCTGATGTGGCTGCCAGAATCATCTCTTTCATGATGGCCCATGTTTGGTCCACTCCCATGTTTTCTCCAATGCCCATGCAACCCCCGATCCCTGCCTTTTTGCAAAATGACAGGTGGCATGCTGTTGAAACTGACAGCAGTACCTGGTGAGGACTGGGTTCGGGGAGGATTAGGTTACTCGGCACAGGGGGCCTAGGTTTGGCTACTCTGCACAGGGGGACCCAAGTAAATCCGAACACAGGAAGCAATAACTGTAATGTCCAGAACCAGGAGTGGGATTCTACAGTGTGGCTTTTATTCACATCCAAGTTGAACAAACAAAGCATAGACGGACCCCCACGGGGCTACATTCCTGGTAATGCAGATTAGAGACAACAGAATACTTCTTCTCTATTTCCAGCCCTCAGGCTCTGAAACCACCAGGCACACAGCCCGGACTTGCACTCAGCTTTGGGAACACAGCCCGACTTGTACGCTACTTGGGTTTTCCCCATGGGCCCAGCTCCCCCGCCGGCCACTTGATCCATGGTCCATTTTGGGAAATGAACCAGTTTTCCAATTGATGGCTCCCCAAACCACCTTAGAGCCTTCGACTCCTAGAGGGAATTTTCCTTCCAATCCCACATCTGGGTACTTCCCTCATCACTGGCCAAGTGCATGAGCTGCCAGTAGAAATCCACAGAGCAAATCCGTGAGGGTGGTTCTGGCACTAAAGATGGGGGTTCTCACCTCCAGCTTCCACAATCCATACCCGCCATTTCTCTGGAAACTAAACAACTCTTTTTCTGAAAGCTTGGCAATGTAGATTATGGGGTAGCGTGTGTCACATCTCTCTACATGTCTTGACTTTCCATATGTGCTGGACTTGAACATACTTTTATTTTGGCTAGCCTCATTACTCTAGGCCTCCCACTACTCAGTAGTCCAATCCCCACTCATCACACAAGTCCCAGGTGAAAACATGGGCCCTTTAGAAAGAGCAGAAACTCACCCTCTGGTTGCAGGTGCCCCAAGGCGAATCACAAAATCTTCTTGTTTCCCAAAAACTCTTGGACCACATAAGGCAGCTTCTCCACTAGCAGAAAACCAGGGGGGTTGCCCTTGGAATATGCAGGAAAACCTTTCCTGCCCCATCCCCTAAGGGATGGGGCACTGAGACCCAAATCAGCAGTTTCCACCACTTTAAAACTATCTTCTGTGTCTCTCTTTTAGGTGGAAACACACACCCTTTTACCTAACTGTAGCCCTATGTCAGGGCTGACGCTCCACGAGCCTACACAGAGCTGCTGTGTTGCTCTCTCAGCAAGCTCCAAACTCCAAGTGACCTACAGACTACTGTTCAAACCTCCCAACATTCTACTCCAACTCTCTGCTGCAGATTCCATTGTGGCTCATGTTGCTGCGATAGTTCTATGGTGATGTCATCCCTCAGTCTCAGCTGAGACTGAGAACAGAGTGAGACAATGTGAAATCCATTTAACTGGAGTTTCACAAGCTGCCTTCCCTGCCTACCACTAGGTCTTACTGGGATTCTAGTAACCCCGGGTAACAAGGGGGTTACACTCACCCTTGAACAGGAAAATGACTGTCCGCAGTCACTGTTTACCCGGCTTTAGGCCATCCCACCCTATGTGCTACCTGTGGAGGGGGGTGATCAGCCCCCTCCTACCATGTGCGAGCACAGGCAGGCAACACTAAGGGTCTAGAGGCCTTTAGCTGACATATCAGCCTCTACTCTACCCACTTACTAGGGATGCCTAGTGGCTCTGGTAGAACTGTCCAGAGCATAGCCCTAATAGCTCAGCACTGCAGTCCCTATGGTCATTCAGGACCACAGCCTGTCTATCCCCCCTAGCCCTCTAGGGAAAATCTGTCTGCCTCTAACTAAATACCCCAAAAACAAAAACAACCCAGGGACCTCTCCGACCTTGGGCAACCTGCAACCACACACCAAGAAACTAATACCACATTATTACATCATTTTACTGCCTCCTCCCTACCCCCACAACCACACCTGTGGAAGGAAAGGGTTAATACAGTAACAACAACAATAACAGCACCACAGTACTTTAAATTACTACACACTAAAGTACTAGTGAGGAATTCCGATGAGCCCCTCCTCCTCTTCGTGTCTTCTCTTCTATCTTCTCCAGGAACACCTGCAAGAAAAAGAAAGACAACACACACTCCTAATCTGCATACACAGTCTACCTAAACCCCTACCATCAAAACACTGAAGAATCCCAGAAAGATTTTTTTTAGAAAAGGTAGAAAAACAGTATATACATTAGAAAACAATGACATTATTTACAATACACATTTGGGGGATTGGAGTGCCCTAAAAGTCCCAACTAGTGACCACAGTGCCCGAAGGCTAGTCCATTAAAGAGTCTCTCCTGAGCCGGAGCCCGGTGAAGCACAGTTCTATCAGGCCAAAGTCCCGAAGGGGAGAGTCTTTGAGGACAGTTCACACATTTTGGAGTCTGCTAGTGTAGGGTGTGTACTGCAATGTCATAAAGATAGAAAAGTTCGGACTTACCAGCCCCTTGTAGTACAAAAATTCTGAACCGACCTGCACCTCAGACGAAGACTCTCCCTAGCAGCATTTCTTCCGATACAGCTGGGTGGACATCTTCCGGGAACCACAGGAGGGCACATCTGGGAACTGTTGTGCTGATGTCATCTCTGGAGATGGAACCTTAGAACAGGAACAAAAAGAAAACAGCTGGTCTGATGTCATCCGATTACCAGGCGATGGCTCAGGATACAGCTGGGCTGGTGTCCTCTCTGGATCTGAAGTCATCTGGTAGGCCAGTCAATGGATTCTGGAAAGGCCAGTACACTGTAGAACTGATGAATGTGGGGCACCTGAGTCCTGGATGTCCATACTGGCAGATCAATAAAAGCACTTCACAGGCTGGTGTGGAAGTATTGACTACCACTGCTCGGCTTTCCATTTAGTAGGCATGGGCACATTTGCTGGGAGGTCCTTGCACTGAGGCCAATAGTACCAGGGTCAGGAGCTTGAATTATTACCCCTTCTAGGCGCACATAATTCACACAGTGGGAGATTTCACGTCCCTCTCCATCCACTATTCGCACTCTGTCCATAAACAGTGTCCTGCCTCTTTTCCACTGGGTATATTTCTCATGAAACAGTCTATTCTTCATGTTTTTGTTTGCCCCAGGATGCACACCTTTCATTGCTTTGGCCCAGATCCAAGATTTCCTGCTGTTCTCAATCTCCTCCCAGACTTTCCGAGGAAAGGTAGGAAAGGTCATACCATAGATCTCATTTGCCTTTCTACGAACCAGTCTCTCCTCTTTACTAGCTTTGGTCAACCTGAGACCGCTGGCCTGGCTTGGGGGTGGCCAGTCCTGGTTCTGCCAGCTACACATCCTTAACGAAATTAAAAATGGATCCCTGACTTCTTCTTCTTGCATAGCCAGGGCAGTGGCATCACCACTCTCTTCCATGCATTCCTCCGAGGCAAAAGCTTGAGGCTGTGTACCCATTCCTTTTTCACAAGGCCACATAGGTTCCCCCTCAACTTCTTCCTCACTAAGGATCTGAGCCCAGGAGTGAGCAGTCATCCTCAGTCCTGAGACTATCCACTCATCACTAGGTGCAGATGTCGACACCTCCCATTCAAAGGTCTCCCGCATCTCATCTTCTCCTATGAGACTTGGGCTAGGCCCCCCCCACCCAGGGGTCTACTGATGCTTTATCCGAACTTTCCTTCTGGGATCCAGCATCCGAAACTTCAACTTCTGGTTCTGTCTCTAACTCTGCACCCTCTAGCTTTGTGCCACATTCCCCCGAGGGGCCTTCTTCCACAGGCTCCGCCTGGTGCTGTGTGCTGCCAACTGCAGATTCCTGAACCTTTGTCCATGTGGGAGCCAAACGAATTAGAGGCACTTTATACAATCCATATTTTTCTAGGCATCCAGCACAGTGAGGTATCATGAAGACGTCCCTTCCAGCTCTCAAGCATATTTGACACACGTGCACTGGAAAACCAGGAATCGCCACATGAGGAGGTAGTTGTCCTCCATAGCACCACTTTTCAATATCCCGCAGTCTATTTACTGCTGCTGTTACTGCAGCCCGGGCATGATCCGGGTAGTGAGCTGGTCCTGAGGCCATAACTGCAGAAAAACAAACAAAAGTTCACTGTAACTGAAAGTCCCACTATACTGAATACCTTCTTTACTTTTAAAATGGCTCCTCTGCAGCTGTGTTTACTTTACTACCCCACCTTGTAATGGCGGCGGCAGCACTCCTGTGCATCAACATTCAGAAATTGGGTCAAGCTATTGTGCATCCAATTTACACACACTACTGATAACTTTTGCTCAAACTGTACAAACTTGCACTGTTCTTGTTCTAAACACATTTACATGATTTTCCACTGACTTTTTACATGCTGGAAACATTTCTTAGACTCACAGTCCCTTAAAGCTTCAGGTTTTTAAGGACAGGATTGCCTGTAAAACTAGTGCTGCACATTTGGCTACAACTCACAGTCTCTCTCTGGCTTTAAATATTAAACTGAGGCTGAACTCATTACTATGCACACAGTCAATGGCTTATAAGACTTGCACTTGCTGGTAGGACTTGCCACAATCGTTACTTGCAAAGCGACTGCACTGCTGCACACACATTTTGCTGGCATTGGGCAGAAAATCACTGTTTGAGCAAATTCACTGTTAGTGCTTATTGTTATCAGTAGCAGTTTGCTGCGATGGGTAAAAACAGCCTGCAGCCAGTCTTGGAGGCCTCAGAACAGAAACAGGTGGGCAGTCCTGCCGATCTTCTCCTCGACCACCACACTTACTATTCAGATGATCGAAACGTGGGTTGAGCCCGATTTTAAAGATGCAAGTCTATTTTTAGAAGGTTTACAGCGTTTGTAACACTCCGTGACGCTCCTCCACAAGCCAGTACACGCACTCCACTCACACTCCCTCTCGAATGCTGGGGCAGTCATTGTAGAGCTGGCTGAGGGGCGGGACTGATTGCAGCCTCACCAATCACACGACGCCATGCAAATGAGCCTCTTCTTCCTTGCGAGTGCTCTTCTCTTCACGGCGATCGTCGAGCAGGCAACTTTAAACTGCAGAATTCTTTTTTTTTTCAACTGACTCCATGGCGGGAGCCCATTTCAGCCATTTAACATAGCCATTCACACCAGCAAGTCTCTCAGTTCATTCAAAAACCATTTCCAACGTCCAGGGCACAATTTTCCTATTGCTACCCCTAGTCTTCCACACTTTTCTTTACCACAGTTCTTTTAAAAGCATTTCCAATGTCCAGGGCACAATTTTCCTGTTGCTACCCCTAGTCTTCCACACTTTTCTTTATCACAGTTCTTTTTTAAAAGCATTTCCAATGTCCAGGGCACAATTTTCCTGTTGCTACCCCTAGTCTTTCACACTTTTCTTTACCACAGTTCTTTTTAAAAGCAGGCAAAAACGCTGTAAACAATTCATGCAGGACAAGGGCACACTCTTCGGCTTTACTGCTCCTTGGTAAACAGTTGGCATTTTAAACAGCAGCATAAGACCACAGCACACAGCGACACACTAGTTAACTTGCTTCAGCTTTTTGGGCTACCCACTGCCAGATAGCCAAAACGCTAGCCCCCTTGCCCAAGCACCTTCCTTCCCAGAATTAAATCCAAAGCAGTGCCTCCATTTTTGTAACCCCCGACCCTTGCCTTTTTGCAAAATGACAGGTGGCATGCTGTTGAAGCTGACAGCAGTACCTGGTGGGGACTGGGTTTGGGGAGGATTAGGTTACTTGGCACAGGGGGCCTAGGTTTGGCTACTCTGCACAGGGGCACCCAAGTAAATCCGAACACAGGAAGCAAAAACTGTAATGTCCAGAACCAGGAGTGGGATTCTACAGTGTGGCTTTTATTCACATCCAAGTTGAGCAAACAAAGCATAGATGGACCCTCACGGAGCTACATTCCTGGTAATGCAGATTAGAGACAGCAGAACACTTCTTCGCTATTTCCAGCCCTCAGGCTCTGTACCCACCAGGCACACAGCCCGGACTTGCACTCAGCTTTGGTTACACAGCCCGACTTGTACACTACTTGGGTTTTCCCCACGGGCCAGCTCCCCCGCCGGCCACTTGATCCGAGGTCCATTTTGGGAAATGAACCAGTTTTCCAGTTGGTGGCTCCCCAAACCACCTTAGAGCCTTCTACTCCTAGAGGGAATTTTCCTTCCAATCTCACATCTGGGTACTTCCCTCATCACTGGCCAAGTGCATGAGGCAAAGTAGAAATCCACATAGCAAATCCGTAGAGGTGGACCTGGTCACTAAAGATGGGGGGTCTCCCACCTCCAGCTTCCACAATCCATACCCGGCCATTTCTCTGGAAACTAAACAACTCTTTTTCTGAAAGCTTGGCAATGTAGATTACTGGGTAGACGTATGTCACATCTCCTCTACATGTCTTGACTTTCCATATGTGCTGGACTTGAACATACTTTTACTTTTGGCTAAGTCTATTACTCTAGGCCTCCCACTACTTCAGTAGTCCAATCCCCACTATCACACAAGTCCCAGGGTGAAAACACGAGCCCTTTAGAAAGAGCATAAACTCACCCTCCGGTTGCAGGTGCCCCACAGGCGAATCACGAAATCTTCTTGTTTCCCAAAAACTCTTGGACCACATAAGGCAGCTTCTCCACTAGCAGAAAACCAGGGGGGTTGCCCCTGGAATATGCAGGAAAACCTTTCCTGCCCCATCCCCTAAGGGATGGGGCACTGAGACCCGAATCAGTGGTCTCCACCACTTTAAAACTATCTTCTGTGTCTCTCTTTTAGGTAGAAACACATACCCTTTTACCTAACTGTAGCCCTATGTCAGGGCTGAGGCTCCACGAGCCTACACAGAGCTGCTGTGCTGCTCTCTCTCAGCAAGCTCCAAACTCCAAGTGACCTACAGACTACTGTTCAAACCTCCCAACATTCTACTCCAACTCCCTGCTGCAGATTCCACTGTGGCTCATGCAGCTGCAATAGTTCTATGGTGATGTCATCCCTCAGTCTCAGCTGAGACTGAGAACAGAGTGCGACAGTGTGAAATCCATTTAACTGGAGTTTCACAAGCTGCCTTCCCTGCCTACCACTAGGTCTCACTGGGATTCTAGTAACCTTGGGTAACAAGGGGGTTACACCCACTAGGTCTTCCCTTAGCACCTCTCTGATCTTCTTAAAATTTGCCATCCTGAAATCCAACATGTTGGTCTTGGCGGGGATGTTATCCATGTCCATGTCCAAACTGAACCACATTGTACTGTAGTTGCTACCACTCAGTGGTTCACTGGTGTCTACCTCCTGTACGTGCTCACCATTGGTGAGCAACAGGCCAAGAATTGCCCCTCCCTGGTGGGATCAGTAATACCCTGGGTCATGAATCCTCTATGTATTGTATTTAGGACCTCTTGACTTCTGGTGCAGGACATGGCCGGTATAGCCCAGTCCACCTTAGGAAGATTAAAGTCCCCCACCACTACCATCTCCCCTTTTCCTGCTGCCTTCAGCATCTGTGCATATAGTTCTCTGTCCTTTTATTCATCCTGGTTAGGCAGTCTGTAGACCACCCCCATCCTGATCTTCCTCCCACTGTTAGTCTGCAGTTGGAGCCATAGTGATTCTACCTTTTCTTGTCCATTTTCTTCCCTCATGCATGTTATTCCTTCCCTGATGTACGCTGCCCCCCCCCCTTGCCTATCTTTCTGTCTGTTCTGTAGAGTTTGTATCCTGGGATCGAGAGATCCCAGTCATGGTGTGCTGAAACCCAGGTTTTGGTAACTGCCGCTAAATGTACCTTCCCCTCTGCTAAGAGGGCCTGCAAATTGGCCATCTTGTTGCTGAGACTGCAGGAATTAAAGAGTAGATGACGCCTTCAGGAAACCTTTGGAAAACATACTATTTGGACAAAATTCAGCTTATATTTTACATATCTTCTATAGAATTTTCCTCTACATTATTTATTTCTGAAGAAATTTCTACAAACACAAGAACTTTATCTTTTAGCGTTCATCTGTCTCTCTAGCTTATTCCCTACTTAAAATTATAATGTTCTGTTGTGACATCACAGTCTGTTGCCTTGGGAATAACTATGATGTCACAAACAGAGTATTGTGACATCAGGTGGGGAAAAAGCAATATGAACTGATGAACCTTCAAGGAACAGCTACCTTGTTTTCACACATATGACCTCAGTAAAAAATAATGGGGATAAGAAATACAGAGCTAATGAGAAATATAAGTTGCTTTGCATTCAAATATTATGTTTTTCAAAGCACCACCACCCTTCACCTTACCTCTTTTGTGTATTAGTTTTATCCTGCCCATCCCCCATACTCCCCTCTTCACCCCCAATCGTTTGTTGTCCCCCTCTCCTCCCCCACTACTCCTCCTCCTACCTAATTGCCACTGCCTTTGTGTGGGGAGGGGGGAGGTCCACTGACCTCCCCATCTCTAAGTGTTGGTGTTCTCTGGCCCCTTCCCCCCTTAGCAGTTAAAACTAGATCATTTCTCATATATTCCCCTTGCTTGCCCTTTAGTATTTTCGCTCCCTCCCAATTTAGGTGCAACCTATCTGGGAAATATTGCCCCTTGTCTGACCATATATCACCCCATCTTCCAATATAACTGTACCCTTCCACCTTCCACCAGTTCCCCAACCAGTCATTAAATTCTGCTATTCTTTTTCTGGCTGTGGTGGTCCTGGGGGCTGGAATTACCTCTAAAAAGGCTATTGAGCTCACAGATTCCTTGCATGATCTTGCTAACTCTCTGAATCTGTTTTGCACCACCTCCACCTCCTCCCCTGCCAGATCATTGGTTCCCAGGTGGATGACCAAATTAGACTTTCCTCCCATCTCCTTTACCACTTCCTTGATCTTTTGTCCTTCTCTCCCTGCCTCCATTCCTGGCATACAAGCTACCACCCTACTATTCCTTGGATCCCCCTTTCTCCCTTAGTGCATACCTTTTAGTACTGAATCTCTGACAATAACCACTCTTTTGTCCCCTGTAGGCCTGTTCCCTGACTCCCCATCTTCTCCTATTAAGCTATTCTGCCCCCTCCTCAATCTCTCCCTGTCATTTTTGGGAGTCCTCATACAGGTATGTGTACCAGCACTCCCTCCCCATTCCTGCTTCTCCACTCCCCCTTGATCCCCACCTTCCCTGGTTAATCTTGTTTGCTACCACTGTACCTACTGTACTCTATTTCGTCCTGTAACTCTAACTCTCCCTTCTTCCTCCGCTCCCCTCTTGTTTCCATTCCCACTTTGCCTCCTTGAGGTACTCCTCTCTCTCTTCCCCTTGACTCCAACCTTCGTTCTTATGCTTCCTTGATCCTCCCCCCACCTGTATTCACCCCTACCCCTGCATCAGACAGTAGTGCATATCTGTTTGATGTAGGCAAATCAACCGGAGAACTTCTGTTCCCTCTTTCCTCTCCTCTCCCCCTTTGTTTAGATCCTCTTATCCCCCTACCCCTATGCCTTACCACCTGCCATTCCTCATCTCTGTTTCTGCAGGGTCCTTGGGGAGGGTATGTCCCTGGACCCTGTGGTATCCTCTGGGCTTCTGTTCTATGTCTGCTATCAATATACCCCAAGGTAGCCCATACCTGCCCTTTCAGCCGCTGTTCATCCTACCTGCCTCCCCCACTTCTTTCCAGTTCCAATCTAATCCACCATATTTCTCCCCTTATCTGCTCCATACACCTGCCTATTTGGCAGCCCCCTGTTCTCCATACCATCCCCATGAAGACAGCAGCCCTACATCCATTACAGCTCCCAATCTTGCACTCGCTGACCTGACTACTTTGCTACCTGCATATCTCCACCTCCCCCCATCTGTTCTGCTGCCTATAACAAATCCAAGTCCCCCACATCTTCTCTAGGTAGTCTATCCTAGTCCAGTTGTATGTTACTGTTTTCTCAATTAGTATTTTAAAACTATGTTGACACTAAATAGGGTATAGCTGCTTTCCCCTGATTTACCTTGTTGAGGGTTTCCTTGCTAAATCCTTACAATGCCAATGATATTATATTATAATAACTGGGTTTCCCTTTTTCCCATAGAAAACTGTGGTGTTATTTGCCATAATAAAGGATTGTTTATTACGGCAAATACATGCACGGTTTCTCTCACTCTGCGCATGTGCCTGCCACAGTTTTCGTTGCTTCCCTACTGCTCTCCACCTGCCTTCTCAACAAAAGACACTGTTCATCCTACTTGCCTCCCCCACTTCTTTCCAGTTCCAATCTAATCCACCATATTTCTCCCCTTATCTGCTCCATACACCTGCCTATTTGGCAGCCCCCTGTTCTCCATACCACCACCAGTGCAACTCAGTGATAAATTATTTTCTTGAAAACTTTCCTCATTTTCGAGATTGACATGCATTCAAAAAGCATTTTTAAACATTTTTAAAACTCTGACATCAAACATCTTGGAACCAGCTGAAAATGAAACCAGAGCGCACCGGAACCTCTACTATTTTGTATAATTGCTGTGGTGAAAAAGGGAAACCCAGCAATTATACTTGGAACTATACTTGGAGTGTAAGACAGGCAGAAGGCAGAGGCCCATGTTGTCTGTCTCCTGAACTAGCAGGGCAAATGATAACCATAATCGGAGAGCAGATGTTTGTCCAGCTTATCCTTAAATGTCAGAAAGGTACTGGCCTCAGCTACCTCACCTGGTAGACCATTCCACATCAGTATAATCCTTTGTGTGAAAAAATACCTCCTCATATTCCTCCTAGGGAATGTTAGTTTTAGTTGGTACTTGTAACTTCTCAAGGCCATGTCCCTACTATTAGTATGTAGGTCCAAACTTTGCATCAGTCTGGTGTCCCTGGATATATTATACATTTGCATTAGATCGCCTCTAACATGCCTCAACTCTAAGGGGTATATTGTAGCTTTAGTCTGTGTAGTCTGGACTCATAATTCATGTCTCCCAATCCATCAATCATCTTAGTTACTCTCCTCTGCACCCTCTCCAAGCCGTCTATGTAACTCCTTAAATAAGGATTCCACAACAGAGTGTAATAGTCTAGGTGGGGCCTGACAAAAGCTTTGTACTGGGGGACAATACATGCTCTATTCCTTGTAATGAAAGACTTCTTTATACAGCCAAATATTTTATTGGCCTTTTTAATAACTTCATTACACTGATTGCTAAAATTAAGGTAATTGGTGACCAATACTCCCAGGTCTCTCTTGCTATTCACAGCCTTTAGTTGGACACCATTTAATGTTTAGATATTCCCTTCATTATCACTACCAAGATGCATAACAATGCATTTACTAGTATTAAAACTCATTCGACTGTGTAATGCCCATTTCTCCATTAATCTTAAATCCTGCCTCAAAGTGTTTACCTGATGGCTATTTCCAACCTCTGCTCCTAACTTGGAGTCATCTGCAAATTGGGTGCAGAACTATTTAATCCCCTTGGTCTTATCTGTAATCATACCGCTCAGCCTCTCAGCATTAAAAATCATAGCACTAGCCTTTAAGAATCATAGCAAAGGGCCAGAATGTGTAGCGCTTTCTTATTTTAAACAATATTATGTCTACAGAGAGTGGGCCCCATATAGATAGTGATAAGGAATGTTTCTATCAACTTAGTTGAATGATTTAATAGTTTGTGTGTCCAGAAATAGCTCTAACATTATGAGGAACATCAGTAAACCTGTGAGGAGCAAGGGTAAATTTGAGTGTAAAAAATCATAGCGCTATGCGGAATTCATAGCAGTTGAGAGGTATGTCTGTAATACATAATGAAAATAATGCCAGCCCAGGCACTGACCCCAGGTGGGGGATGCCACTAGTCACTGGCCAACTCTCAGACAGGTACAGTAGCCTCTAACTTGAACTCTCTGGGTCCTTCCAGTCAACCAGGAATCGACCCATTTCACTAGTGCCATGGCAATGCCCATCTCTCGCATCTTGTGTACTAATGTTATATGCGGTAGCTTATCAAAGGCTTTTTTAGAATGTAGGTACACCACATCTACCAGTTGATTCCTATCTCACAATTCTCTTACATGCTCTTAGAATATGAGCGTATTGGTCAGGCATGATCTCTGCTTTGTAAACCCATGTTGCATTTCATCACCTAGATTATTATTGTATTATCTCTTGCTGTAGTCTATCCTTAATTATTGACTATAATCATTTACCCAGAATTGCTGTTAAACTTATGGGGCTATAATTACCCACCTTCCCCCTGTCACTTTTCTTGAAAATTGGGATCACTACCTCTGTCCTCCAGTCCTGAGGAACCACACCCATTTCCAATGACATATTATAAAGCTTCAGCAGCGTGTCCACCAACCAGGAACTCAGTTCCTTTAGTAATCTAGCATGTAATCCATTGGGACCTGCTGACTTAGATGTGTCAATGCCTTTTAGTTTATTAATTATTTTCAGTTTTGTGATTTTTTTTAAAGGTAGTTTCGATTGGACCTGGTGGATTGTCGTTAATACTACCATTACAGTTTTCACTAGTATTCCCCTTCTCATAGACAAAGCAAAAATAATCATTGAATATCCTAGCTTTCGGTGCTCTCAGTCTCCCAAGTCCTAATGGGCCCTACTGCCCTGTTTACAGTTTTATTGTTTACATACGCAAACAAAGATTTGCCGTTGTCTTTTTTGTGAGTGAGCCTGAATTCAACCTTGCTCTTTTCAGTTTCGATAATATGCTTACTTGCCCTCAGTTGCTGTTTGTATTTATTTATATTGTAGGAGCTGCTATCTCTGTTCATAGCCCTAAATGGCCTCCTTTTTATGCTTGTTTTCTAACCTTACCCGTGAACCACACTGGTACTTTATCCCTTTTGTTATACAGGGCCTTATTTGGAACAGATTGCTTCTCCAGTTCAAGTAGCTTGTTTTATACTTCTGAACCATAACTGCTCAGTGGATGGTGATCCAGCTTCCCAGTCCCACTCAGATAGTTTCTGCCTAATTAGTTCAAAGTCCATTCTGTTGTAGTTCCTCATTATTGTTTTACCAGATATCTTTATGGATTTGGAGTTAATACTGAACAGGACAATGTTGTGATCGCTGTTAATTAATGATTCGCAGACCTTTAGTTCTTTGATTCCTTCGGTTTTATCTGTCAGTACTAAGTCAAGGATGTTTGTATTCCTGGTTGGTTTGTCCACCATCTTGTGTAGACCATTTTCTATACACATATCTAACACATATCTAACAATATCTGTTCCTGCCTATTATTTATATAAATTAAAATATGGGGTGGTGTGTTTAAACTTGAAGTTTACACACACCCTCAGTGTTAAATGCTTTAATGAACCCCTCAAGCTTCGCTCTCAGGGTTTATGTAGCACCCAACTTGGGGTAAACATCTCAGTATACACACCACCACATACTTTATCCTATATATATATTATATATACAATAATGGATGGGGAAGTGTGCTCAATGAGAAATTAATGGTTGCCTGAGGTATGGGATGCTACATAAACCCCGAGGGCGAAGCCCAAGGGATTTATTAAAGCATCCCACACCTCGGGCAACCATTAATTTCTAATTTAAGCACACTTCCCCATCTTTTATTATTTATAATTGCTGAGCAGCAATATTTTCCAGCCCTGAGTCTGAGACACACACACACACACACACACACACACACACTGACACTCTGTCTCTCTCTCTCTCTCTTTCTCTCTCACAAACACACACACACACACTCTGTTTCCCCGGTCATCTATTTTTTTTTTATTTTCTTTTGTTACAGTTTTTTTTTTTTTTTTTAGGTTTGTTTCATTTCGGCAGATTTGTGTACTGATATCACGATCGCGATCTTCTTACCTGAAGAAGCAAGGTCGGGGCTGTTCTTGGCGGAGCGCGTACAAGGCAGTCCCAGCAGCTTTTCTGTAGTGGGGCTCTGAAATGCCCATGTAGGTTGTGAATGGCAGGATCAGCCAGATACAAATAGTTTAAAAGCGAAAAAAACAGTATTCACGCTCATGGTGTGGCGGCTCCTCGCTAAGCGGGACAAAGGAGTCGCCATGTTTGTGATGATATTTAGCCCACCCATTACAAGCGTGGAGCCAATCGGAATACGGCTCTTCATTTACTGATGTGGTGCGTGTTTGCCGTTATAACCCGCGGGTTATAACGGCAAATTATAACTGGCTCAGCCCATTGAAAAAATTGCTGACCAGTTATTATATTATATATAATGGAATAGTACACTAGTGTATTAACAAGACATTTTAAATAGAAAAAACAGTTTCTTATGTCTCTGTCACCTCAGTATAAACCTCCCTCCACTGGTAATTTGTTCCAAAACTCCTCCACCCTTTCCATGAAGAAAACCTTCCTCACATCCTTCTTGCATTTACCACCTACCAATCTTCAGTCATGAGCCCTAATAATTGTCTCTCTATTTCTAACAAACAAGTGTTTGCAATTTAACCAATTTATACTCCTTAGGAACTTTTAAGTCTCTATCATGTCCATCCTCTTCCATCTGGCCTCCAGCGAGTACATGTTCTGAGCCTTCAGATGTTCTGCGTATAATCTGCCCTGCTGGCTCTGAATCATTTTTGTGACTCTTCCCTGCCCTGTACTGAATCCTACCTATCTATGTCCTTTCTCAAGTAAGGACTCCAAAATCAGGCACAATGCTCTAGGTGAGGCCTCACCAGTGATCTGCATAGGGGCAGTATCACTTCCCACCTCCTACTGTCAAAATCCCTCCTTATACACCCCTTCATCTTAGATGTCTTGCCATAAGCCTTATTACACTGCTGGTTTGGTTTGTTTAAGTGAGTCACTGATAAGGACTCCCAGATCCTGGTCCTCTGCTCAAGTGTCCAACTCCACCCCTCCCATCCAGTACTCTGTGCATTGGTTTTTTATTCCCTAAGTGCATCACCTTCCACTACTTGGTACTGAATCTCAACTGCCAGACCTCTGACCACCTCTCAAGCCTATCTAGGTCCCTCTGAAGCTCTCTCATCCTTTCCTTACTGTCTACTCTACTGCAGAGGTTTGTGTCATCAGCAGAGACACATCTTTCCATTGATACCTTTCCCCTTTATCACTAATAAACAAACTAAATAGGACAAGTCCCAAGAAGGACCCTTGGGCACCCCACTTGTGACCCCTGTATTCCCAGATTTGACCTCATTTACTACCACACTCTTCTGCCTTCCCCAGAACTGGCTACTCACTCTTTGGACTAGTCCTTTCTCTAGTCCTAAGTCTTCCAGCTCTTTTAGCAACCTCCTGTGTTGTACAGAATCAAAGTACTTTGCTGAAGTCAAAGTAGAGCAACTCAACTGCTTAGCCCATACTCTCTGCCCTAGTGACCCAGTCAGAAAACACAATCAGGCTGGTCTGACATGACCTATCCAACACAACCCCATGCTGTTTGCAGTCCTACGACATGTCATCTTCAAAGTAGGTCACTAGGTCTTCTTTCACGAGGGTCTCATGGTCTCATTCAGTTTGCCCATGATGGAAGTAAGGCTTACCAGTCTGTAGCTACCTGGGTTCTCCTTTTCTCTGCCCCTGTACAGTGGGACTATGTCTGCAGTTCTGCAGTACCCTGGGACACCTCTAACTCCAGTGAGTCTTTAAATAGCTGGTTAAAGGGCTCTGCCAGCTCTGAGGCTTGTTCCCTAAGTACCTTTAAAAATGAAAAAAATGAAGATCAGCTGAAGGAAATACTCATAATAGGGAGGGCAGAGAATAAGTGGGTAGCAGTTAAAGTGGCAGTAATAGAAACTGCCTAAAATTGCAAAAAAAACAAAAAAAACACCAATAAGACTGAAAAAAAAAGAGGTCACTTTGCCTGGACAAGCAAGTGAGAGAGGAAATTTAGAATAAAAAGAAGCCTTTAGAGTGGGAAGAGAGAACCGAGCAGTGATTTATATATATATATATATATAAACATAAGCCAGAGAAAAGTAAGGACCTCATAAGGAGGGCTAAGATGAACACTGAACTAGACAGTGGAAAGGGTTTAAAATAATTGTAAAACTTTCTTTAGATACATAAAGGGGAACTATCAGGCAAAAAAATAGCACTGGAAGAATAATTAAATAACATGAACACTAAGGAAAATGAAAGAAAGCCGATCAATGAGTACTTTAGCACTGTGTTTACATGAAGTACTCATTACTGATTTCAGACAGCAAAAACAGATTCAGGAGTAATGATATCCACAAATAACAGATAGGGTATATAACTAGGGATAGAGTTCTAAAGGGCACGCAGGACCTGGATGTAAACAAGTCTCCAAGGCCAGATGGGCTAAAGTTGGGGGCACTGCAGGACACAACACAGGCATAGGCAACACTCTAGGTAGACCTGTTTAAAGCAGCAGTGCAACATTTGACCCTACCTTTTTTTCACTATAGGTTCCAGACATATTCCAGTTTTATTTGGTGATGCAATTTTAAAATTTCACCAAAAATTCACGTATTTTATAAATGTTTTCATTTCGTTTTTTCTCAAGAAAAAAATATGTCTGCCGCATTTTGCATGTATATATAGCACTGTAGACCTATACAGGGTTAGGACTGAGCAAATACAAAAAGGATCATGCTGTGCTGCATAGGAGGTACCTAGACAAGTACATTTGACCGGTATGCTAATACTTTTATTAACTGTGTCTGAAACTAGTTTTCTTGGAAAAACATTTTCATTGCACTGCTGCTTTAATAAGTCACTAGCAAAAGTCAATGCACCAGTGGGCTGGAGGGTTCTAGGATAAAATGGCTCTGGACAGAAAGGCTCCAGACAAAACGGCCTGGATAAAAAGGCACAAGGAGAAAATGTCAACCTGACAAAACAGGATGAAATCCTAAGAAGCAAAAAATGGCACCTGTACTAGTTAATACCAGCAAACACATAATCACTTCTTGACAACTAAAAACACCTATCAAGCATACTCCTCCCATCAAAAAATAATGCAACAACTACAATTTCTACTAAAATGTTTGCGGGGGCCTCTGCCCCCACACACCCCAGAATATATATATAAACATCTCCCAAAACCCCACAAATCATGACACCCATAAATGTTTTGACAACTTGGCATAACACCCCTGAGATACACAATTCTACTTACCCCCAAAATTAACATATGAATGAAATGCCACAGGCAGTTTGAAATAGAAAAGTGAAGTTTTTTTACACATCACGTGCCATATTTCAGAATACATCAGAGCCATTGCTTCCCTAAACCATAGTAGCCACCTGTCGTATTGACCTAGTGCCATTTATTCCAGTGATGTTCTCTTTGGAGACTTTTTATCCTGAACCCTTTTGTCCTGTTACCAGCTGGAGGGTAGGAGACATTGTCCCCCATACAAGGGTGGAGATATGGAAAACCTGGGTAATTATAGGCCAGTGTGCCTGATGTCAGTAGTGGACAAGCTGTTGGAGTCAATTATAAAGGAAAAGATAATGGATTTTCTAGAGGAAAACAACCTTATGGACTTTGATAAACATGGGTTTGCAAGTGACAGGTAGTGTCCAACAAACTTGAATGTTTGTTTTTTTTTAACTCGGTGATGCAGATGGTACCATAGATAGGGGCCAGGCTATCAATATTCTGTACCTGGTCATCAGTAGGACCTTGGTTTTGGTTCCACATAGGAAGTTTATACAGAAGGTAGGGGGAACATAGGATTAGGTATAGGGTCTGACTAGGTGGATTGGGAACTGGAAACAGGCTGAATCCAGAGAATGGTCCTGAATGACAAATTCTCTCATGCCAGGGAGATTAGAGGTAGAGTACCACTGAAGTCCATCCTGGTGCTGTTACTATTTAACATGTGTATCAGTGACATTAGCTTGCAGTTACAGGGTAAAGGGAGTCTGCAGACATCACAAAACTCTGCAGGGGGTGGATACTGCTGTTATGAAAGGGTCAGCAGCATGAAAAGTAATGTACAGTACACCTGTAGAATAGGTGGAGCAGTGATCTGGACTTTGGCACTTCAAATTCAGTGACAAAAAATGTAAAGTGCTGCAAACTGGGAACAAACACATACAGATGAAACAGTGCACCACCAGGATTAAGATCATATTCAGATCAGATCAGTATCAGATAATACTCAAGTATTAGATTAAATTGGGACATTATACAAGGAGAGTGAGATTTAACACCTACTCACAATGAATGCGAAGACTATGGAGCAGTTTGCCAAATTATATAATACAAAATGAAAAAATGTGTATTTTCAAGGGTAGACTAGATAACTTTTAAACATTGTATACCTTACATTTTATATGATGATATAATTACAATTTCATTTTAACAATGTGGCATCAACTGATTACCATAATAAGCTTCTGTTGTTTAAAATTCCTTTTCAAATGTATCTTATTCCACATTAAATGTTCATCCTTCCCTGTAAACACATTAAATTGCCGTGATTAACACTCAAATTCTGTCCTTAAAATGTTTGACCGAAACATGCATTTACAATGGCAATAGCCTTTCTACCCCATAGCTTTAAGCCGCACCTCTTATGAGATTCTCAATACTTTTTGATTATTATTTTTTAAAATTCAGTACAATTAATTTTTGATGTCTTATACTTTTATTAGTTACGTAATTACCTCAACGAGTCAGGATCTGCCATTAATTTTAGACATGCTCCTTTAAATCTGTTTGCTGCTTTTCATGTCCTTCCATAACTCCTGTGCTGCGTCTAAATGTTAGACAAAAGTTTTTATCAATGCAAATGCCTCTCACTCTCTAATATACAATAATCCATATTCATCAATGTATGAAGCATTTTTACCGTGAAAGATTCTTTGTTCTGCGCTTTATATCAAAAAAGTAATCCTTTTCTTTGCAAACTAGCTTCTCCCGTGGCGTCCTGCTTGCCGATGTATGTTGCTCTCACGCTCTAAGAGGTGTGGACCTCTTGAGCCTGTTCGTTGTTCCCGCCAAAGTGACGTATCACTTTGTGTATCTTCGGGAAATCCCGAAGTTGTTGCTAAGCAACTATACATTCTCTCCTATAGGAGAAGAGAATCGGTCACAACGAGCAGGCTCTATATTTTTCAGTCAAACATTTTTTTATTTTCATTCTATTTTTGAAATGATGCTTGAGGGTGGCAAATCATTTTAACTGTGCTAATATTAGTGTAAAATACTAATCTTTCCCTATCATAAGACTTCATTAATATTATACTTTATACTCAACTGTTTCCCATAATGATTCCTCATGTTTTTTGCTTATACTACTATATTTTTACTACACAGTAATATTATTTTTTATAATTTAATCCTTCTCATACTTTTATAGCTTCTAAAGTTCTTCCCAAAGTCTCTACATACACTTGTTTTCATTGAATCCATCTGTTCTGCTCGTATCTAACAAATAAATTGTCAACTTGGTTCTATAAATTAACTATTACAATCTAACCTCTACCCTTTAGTATATAATCATATTTACTGCTAAAGTAATATAGCCCTTCTTGTTTCTACAAATTTCCACATAATTGATTAGAAACTTTACATGTTGATTTACTTAACTAAACCATCAATCAAACAAAATATACCAACTCATTTCCCATGTATACTATCATACTTTTTCTCTATCCTTTATGGTTTTCTAGATTGGCAGATTATGGTCATGGAGGCTATTGAAACAATTTATTTCCCACTATTACTTTATTAGTGACTTATAATGTAATAAACTATTTTACCAGCTACTTAGAGCACTCCAACATATAAAAATTTTTTTCCCAAAACCTTCTTACTCAAAAACAAGACTGCCAATTAGTTTCTGTATTTAAACCTATATTCGAATCTAATGTCTTTAATAAAAAAATCCATTTCATTTCCATTTTATTCAATATTTCTCTATAATGCCCACCTCTATTTGGAACTCTAATTACTTCTAAACCCCAAAATCTTAAAGATGCTCCTGTATGTGCTTCTTTGTTGAAGTGTATAGCTACGGGTGAATTCTCATTTCTATTTCTAATGTCTCCCTTATGTTCTAATATTCTTTTCTTAAGTGCTCTTTTAGTCTGACCTACATATAATTTATCACAGGGACATTGTATTACATATATGACTCCTTCTGTACTGCAGTCTATATGATCCCTTATTTTTAACTTTCTATCTAAAAATGGATGTTTAAAACTACTTTTCTTTGTTGTATTATTGCAAACTGCACATCTCCCACATCTAACCATACCTGGTTGCAGTGGACCCAGAAGCATTGTTGATTCACTCTTTTTAGGTGTTATGAACTGTGAATGAACTAATCTATCTTTTAAATTTGCTGCCTTTTTAGCCACTGTAATAGGTTTTTGTTGTAATACAACATTTCGTGGATTATCCTGTGCTACCATGTGCCAATGCTTATTAATGATCTTACGTATTTTACTAATTTTTTCAGTATATTTAATTGCCAACACTATTTTCTCACTACTTTTTTTCTGTGGTTCATATTTTAACAATTCATTCCTCGTTTTTGCCTCAATTTTATAGCAAGCTTTTCTTAATACCTTTTTACTATAACCTCTTTCCACATAGGAAGTTTATACAGAAGGTAGGGGGAACATAGGATTAGGTATAGGGTCTGACTAGGTGGATTGGGAACTGGAAACAGGCTGAATCCACTCATTGGAGGGCTACTTTGGACCCTCTAATGCAGGTCGACAGACATGACGGGCATTTGGCCTTCTTATATCACCCAGTATGAATACCCAGTATGAATCAATAGAATCACAGCAGAACATTCAGAGGAGAAGAGGCATCTAGGTGTGATAATAAACAGTAGATTCAAAGTTTCTTCCCAGTGCAGTACAGCATACAGAATGCTAACAAGATCCTAGGATGCATAAGATGGAGTTTCACTAGTCACATAACCAAGGTTGTAAGGAATAGGAATGCTGTAAAGGAACACAATTTATAACAACAGTTTAAAAGCCTCTTCCCAGTGCAGTACAGAATATGGGAAAACTAGCAGGATGCTTGACTGCATCTGGTGGGGTTGCACTCATTGCAGCAAAGAACTCATTTTGCCACTGTGCATGTCACTGCTAGAGACCACGCCTCAACTACTGCATACAATTTTGGAAACTGCATCTGAAAGGACGAGGAGAGATTATAGATTAACCTGTGGAGGGTTACAGAAATAATACAGGGGGAGAATTATGAGAAATGATTGGGCTGTCTAAACATGTACTGTCTGAAGGGCTGGGGGGAAAGGGGGATATAACAGAAAAATACACATGCATGCAAGGCTATCATAGGGTGGGCATCACCGAGTTATTTAAGTTAAGGAACAGCACAACCACCGGGGGCACTATCTTAAACTGGTAAGGGGAAATTCAAGAGGGACATCAGAAAGTACTTCTTCACAGAGTGGGTGTGGATAAGAGGAACACTCTACCCATTAATGTGATCAGTGCTAGGACTATTGTTGGGTTAAAACCCCAATAGGATATTTTCAAAAGGATAATTTGTAATAAAAGGAAGGCAAGGGAAGGGGGAGCTCTGAATGGGCAAAGTAAAAAAAAATGTATGACCAGCAGGGCAGCCTTAATGGTACCATATTTTATTTTTGTCCTTAACCATCTACAGTATGTATCTGTGTATCTCTATAGAACTCTGTAGTTGGAAGGAACAAAACTATATCATACAATTATAAAAAGGTTATTACTAAAAGTGCATAAACCAGTTAACACCTACTGTGTTATCTAAAAGGCCAGTAGAGATGGAACAATAACAGAACTGAAACTAGTATTTATAAAACAGTTTATACATGGAAAATGACTCATATGTTCAAAGCAGTTCTTCTTTAAGTTAGAGGAAAAAAGGTTAAGAGACACGGAGATTATGGACCTAGTTCTCAGTCATGAAAGACTGTCACAAAATCAATAGGACTCCAGAAGAGTTCAGCGACGGAATCCAGGGCCTGTGAGGGCTTAGGACGCCCTCCCCCACCCCCCGAAACTCCAAGTATGGCTGAATCTCAATCTCAATCCTGTAAGGAAGGACTCGGCTGGACTTTGGCGCCTTTTTCAAACTGTACCTTTTATTTTAAATAAGCTTCCCCACACAAATGCAGATAGTCTCTTTTTGCCTTAATGCCTGCTTGTTTGCCTGCTAGTTTAAAACATTGAAACAGATAGGCTGCACCTTTAAACTTTGTACTGCAGCACAAGCCATAAATGGCTGTTTTCAGCGTTCAGAAATATTCAAAGTTAATTTTCAGCTGTAAAGCTGTTTGCCTGCTAGTTTAAAATGTTGATACAGATAGGCTGCACCTTTAAACCTTGTACTGTAGCACAAGCCATAAACAGCTGGTTTCAGCATTCAGCAATTTACTATTTTCAGCAACCACCCCCCATACAACAGCTCTCCCGAAATCCTACCAGTATTTAATCTTGTCCTGTCTCTGCTTCCTTCTCAGAAGAGTTCAGCGACGGAATCTAGAGTCCATGAGGGCTTAGGACGCCCTCCCCACCCCGAAACTCCAGGTGGTTGAACCTGATCTCGATCCTGTTCTGTTCCCCACCGCCGCCAAGGCCTCCGCCCCCACCCGCCTACCACTCACCCTTGGTCGGCTCTCCATTATATAGCTAGTGACACATGACCATTACATAGCTAGTGACACATGACCTTCAAAAACCAATCAGTCCACTTTCCCATCTGCAAGCTATCAATTTCCACCACTAGTGGCCACTGCAATTAAATATCCTCCAAACTAGTAAGACAGCTGGCTCCGCCACTAGAGGCCACTGTATAGTTTCAAAAAAAAAAAAAAACCCCTATTGACCATGTCACCTCAGTATTAATTGTTCTTGCTCTACACCCTGGATGCCTTTTCCACCCTCCTGTGGTTCCGACATCTCCACCCCTATCTCTCTCTCCTTACACCCTCCCTCTCCCCCAACCTCCCTCTGTGAATCCCCGGTACATCACCTCTACTCAAATCCACGACCTTCTTCCCGCCTCCTTGCATAGAATCCCCCCTTTCTCCCTCCATCAACCTCCCCAACCTTTCACCCTTCTCTGCTCCACTCACACATGCTAAACCTAGAAGCCCTTCTCCGGTGCCTAAATCTGCGAGCTCCACCCACAAGGCACTCAAATAGCAGACGCAAAAAGCACACTTGCCTCTTCTTACCCTTGCTACTCCTACTCCTGGCAGGTGATATACATCCAAACCCTGGCCCCACAACAACAAATCTTCCCCCAGCTTCACCGGCCCCCCAACTTAGTTTCTCAACAAATTCGTTCCCAAAGGGCCTCCGTATATTCCACATAAATGTCAGAAGCCTCCTCCCCAAACTAAACACCCTCTCTGTCTGGTCAGCAGAGTACAAACCGGACATACTTTGTATCACAGAGACTTGGCTCTCAGGAAAAATCTCCAACCTCTCACTCGCCATACCTAACTATATCCTGTTCCGCCAGGACCGTGGAAAGCATGGCGGGGGTAGCACTGTATATCAGACACTCCATTAAGTGTTCGGTAATTTTCAAAGAATCACGCCCATCCTCCCACGAATCCTTAGTCACTCACCTATCCTTCCCCTCATCCACCCCTCTTTATATGGGTGTTCTATATACCCCTCCGAAATCCTCACCTGACTCCCCTATCTCAGCCATTTCCTCCATCTCTTCAACCTCCTCAAATGGCGAACTCATTCTATTAGGCAATTTCAACCTAAATTGGCTCTCTTCCTCCATAAAACCATCAGCCCTGAGGATTGAAGCCCTAAATCTCACTCAGCTAATCCAGGAACCCACCCATCTAAATCACCGATCACAAAAACACACCCTACTCGACTGGATCCTAACCTCCCACCCCCATAGGATCACTGCCTCAGGTATCCTTTCTGATGCCCTTAGCGACCACTGCATAACCTATCGTATCCGTAAAATCCATTCACTTCACTCTGGCCCCAAATTCATTGCTACCTGCCCCTTACACCTCCTTGACAAATCCGCCCTTCTACATGACCTGTCAAACACTGACTGACTCCGGTCCCTGCCTCACCGGACGTCGACACTGCCCTCTCCCACTTCTGCAGCATCTTCCTAAGCATATGGGACCACCACGCACCCCTCAGGAAAGCCAGAGTCAGGAAATACCACCACCCCTGGATCACAGCTGACCTAATCTCCCTGGGACACGTCAGAGATAAGGCCTGGGGGCGTTACAAAACCTCTTTAGCTACCAGCGACCTGCTATCTTACAAAACTCTTAGAAACAACTGCACAAAAGCTATTCGACTATCAAAAACCCAGTATTTTAAGGCCCAACTCACCGCTCACCAAGCCTCCCCAGCGTCTTTCTGGAAGGTGATTAACTCTCTTATAAATCCACGCTCAAATCAAGCCAGCCCTAGCCTAAACATTGATGGTAATATAGCCTCCGACCCGGCCATTGTATCCGAACTCTTCAACTTGTTCTTCATCTCCTGCGCCAAGCCTGATTCACCCCTCCCAACCTCCTCCAAAAATCCCCCACCCTCTCACCACGGTTTCCATTTTCCCCCTTTCACACCCCTGGAAGTCTACACTTCTCTCACCTCCCTAAACCTGTCTAAATCAAGCCCAGATGGCTTGCATCCCAGTCTGCTCTGCATCTTCGCAGCTGCCATAGTCACTCCTATTACCCACATACTAAATCACTAGATCGACACAGCCACCGTCTCCTCTGCTTGGAACCTAGCCAAAATCCTACCTCTCCTTAAAGGTGGCGACCCCTCCTTCACTGGAAATTATAGACCCATCTCTCTTCTCCCCTCCCTTGCCAAAATCCAAGAATCCTTCATGCTATCAAAGCTGTCCCCTTTCCTCTCTACAAACAGCTCCCTCTCCCCTTTTCAATCAGGATTCAGAAAATCTCATTCCACCACCACCGCCTTACTACGAGTCACTGACTCCATATTCTCTGCCATGGACGCAGGGCATACCACTACTGCCATTTTTATTGACCTAGCCAAAGCCTTTGATTCGGTCTCCAACCCTCTACTGTTAGGCAAATTGCACTCCTTTGGCCTCGCAAATCAGGCCATAAACTGGTTCCATTCCTACCTCCAAAACAGGATGCAGCAAGTACAAATCGGGACACCTCTCTAACCTCGACCCATCCTCATGGGCGCCCCAAGGCTCCATCCTTGGCCCTATCCTTTCTCCCTTTATAAAAGACCTCCCTCAGCCTGTCTCACCTCCAGCATGCACCTATACGCTGATGACACCATAATCTATGCCTCAGGCCCCTCCCATGGCAGCGTTCACCCAAACCTCCAAAGTGATTTCAATCGAGTACAAGCCTGGCTCCAGAAAAATCAGCTAAAACTAAATGCAAAAAATACTGTCTCCATGGTGTTCGGCACAAGACAAAAACTTGCCTCCCTGCCTGCCCCCCCTCCGATCTACACCCTGGAAGAAATACCCTTTGAAACTGTACCTACGTTTAAGTACCTGGGAGTCTGGCTGGACACAAACCTAAATTTCTCCACCCACATCAACGCCACCTGCACCAAACTCCGGCCCAAACTTGCCATCCTCTACCGCCACAAAGCCTGCCTCCCCCTCCCTACTTGGAGTGAACTCATACGAAAAACCATCCTACTGGTACTGGACTATGCGGACGTCATTTATGGCACAGCCCCTTCCTCCTCCCTTGCTAAACTTGATGTCCTACTAAACTCCTTCATCCGCTTCGCCACTGCCTCCCCCCCACTCACTCATCACTGCCAACTACTCTCAACTCTATCACTGATGCCACTCTTACATAGGCAGAAAACCCATAGCACCTCACTCATAGTGAAATATTGGCTTGGCTCCTTTCCCCACTACCTCTCCTCCCGCCTCTCTCAAGCCAACCCCTCTGGCTACTCACTTCGCCACAGACATGCTCGTTCCTTCCACCTCTCACGTCCCCTCTCAGCCTCCGGGCAAGCTGCCTTTTCCTACTGGCTCCCACTCCTATGGAACAACCTCCCTCCCTCCCAACCTCCATCTGGCCGCCTCCCTATCTGTCTTCAAACAGCTTCTCAGGCTCCTTCCTGCCGCAGCTGTGCACCCAATCCCTCCCTACCTGGACCTAGTGTAACCCAAGTTTTTGAGAAGTCCACTGCAGTAAATAAATGAAATATACTCATATCTGAAAGTCTAGGGAATTTTATGTTCTAGAAATGAAATATATAAATTTGTTTTTTCCACTCTGCTGCTCTTCAAAAAGTGTAACCTTACCACCAATCTCCATGTAATTTACTATACTGTACCATTTTTCATCTACTACTTGTTATTATTTCTGTATCTCTATATTTCTATATCTATGTCTCCCTGTTGTACTATGTACCTGGGTCGCACCTGGAAACGAGCCTTGGCTCAGCATGCCTTTCCCGGTCAACAATTTTAAATAAATAAATAAATAAATAATTGTTTCTTAGTGTAGCAGCTTTGTACACTGGCAGAACAGTATCCAGTTTGGCACCATTTCCAGGCATACAAAATTGCAACAGAAAATCAAGATCACACAGAGATTACAAGATATGTGTGGGATTAAAACCTGGATATCTAGGCTAACATCTCTGCAGTCTTAGCAGCAGGCTTTACTGATTCTTGCTATTACCCTCTCCTCTCAACAACAAAGTGTGGTGGACATTAGATACCCAGAACTACAGTAAATAGTTGTGGAAAGGAATCGCTTGAGATGCCGTTCTGTACCTTACGTACTGTAACCTCTTCTTCAGCTTTAACCTAACATCATTGTCATTTTATTCACATATGTGTATAGCACTGAGTCTGTGCCTTTTTATCTGCATTCATAAAAGCAAAATGCATAAACCCATTTCATATTCAAACCTAATGTGTACAGACACTGTTTTAAAGACCCAGTGCCCATTGTGCTCTTCCCACCATGGCAGAGGGTAGTATACAACCAGTAGCAGTTTAAAAGGAGAAAAATGCAAAAGCATCAAAGCAAGAGGCATGCTGAAAGTGCAATAAAGCCAAGTGTTGAATAAATACAAAATACTTACACACTGTAATGTACAGCATCATGGGTAGTATTTGTAAATCACAAGTAGTAGTGCTGGCGTGCCTTGTTTTCTAAGCATACATTTTTGGTGCTTTTCATGACAACTGAGTACTGGCTCTGTGAAAACAGTGTCAGCACTCTCAATGGAGAAACTGTGAACCAGATTTCAGTCCCACTAAGTGGCACACAAAGACTATTTAGCATCATCCAAGTCTTTGCAACCCTTTCCTCAGTACCAACAAAGGTTTATGTGGAAGTGGGAAAGGATTGGGTGCTGCCATGTAAATGTCCAACATGGCCATACACAATGGGCACATGATGTACTGCCCTCCTTGGGTAACCAGGAAATGTAACACAGTAACTTGGAGATGCTACCAGGATGACTGTGAGGGTGGCACAGGACCATAAATGAACTTTCAGGATACTGGTGACTGGGGGACCAGGATAGGGTAACACTGGACCACCAGGGACCTTTTATGGAGGTCATGCAGGAAAGAAACCCTGGATCACCACAGTCCTTATCACATGGGGGTTGGGGGCATATTCATTGGAGGGGTGAGTCACCCAACACCAGCGCGATAGAGTAACATTGGAGATGGCATCATGCACCAAATGGGCATGATGGAGTGTTAGCTGGACTGGCAATCCACATAGTGCATCAGTGACAGGGGAGACTCCACCCATGGTATATGCATCCAGGTTTGTGAATGGCTTCACAAGGTTATTCATATGCCCTGTGGTGCCACCCACTGTTAGTTGCTGCACATTGGTATTCTATCTCTGTAGAAAGGAAACAAACTGCTCTATATCTAGTACCTCCTTGAACACCAGATAATACAATATAAGCACATTTCAAAGAAGAGTTTAGTACAACAACTGGAGTTTTCCACCAAAATGTACCACACTTTAACTTCAAAGTGTGTGAATTAAATTGCGTTCATTAGCCAATGGTACTGGGAAAGAAATCATTATGCCAATCAAAGCTAGCATGAACTCTCTAGAAACTCATAGTTTGGGAGTTAACTTACTTTATCTGTCCCCTGTTTTGCCCACCTGATATTTCACATTTTCTTATAGTTACAATTTTCTTTAAAAAAAAATTCTTTGCCAATGCTTTCATTTTGTTTTCTGCATTCGACCTTGTAGCATGAAAGGCTTTTTGAACATAATGCAATATAGTACAATGCCAGTTATGTTTCATGCTCACAACCTGAAACACTTCATATAAGAAAAAGCTACTAAATCACATAAAAAGTTGCCATAGCAATGAAGAATAAGGAGGAAGCAAAAAAAACACCAATAGAGCTTAGTCATATTTTATATAAAAATACCTACTAATAAACAATGATAATGAATCAGCTGAGATGAATAATATATTAAGGACTCAAAAATAATAAAAGAAAGTAGATGCATCATTGTGAAAGAAAACAAAGGTCAATAGCAGGTAATAAAAAACTGTAATATATTGTACTGATGCAATTAATTGGGTGACTTAGTACTCATTTGTCAGGGTGGTATTATGTTCTAAGTCAAAGTCTACAAAGTAAAAGGGAAATCAGTGATGCAGAGAGAGAGTAAGAGATTGTATTGAGAGTCAAAATCTTGAAAAATGTTAACAGCACTATAGCCAATAAACAAAGTAACACAATACTGAACCACTGAATAGTAAAATCAGGAAAATGATCTGGAGTTCAGGACTCATACTGGCAAGCAAAAAGTGGTGGATTTGGGAATGGGATTTGAGAAAAAGAAGGGGATCAGTAAGACACATAGATGGAGATATTTCCTCCAGACAGACTGTATCTGAATAGGGAGGGTGCGGCAGTACTAAAAAGCAAATTAGGAGAGTTCATAGAAGAAACCTACAATTTAAACTAGATTGGGGGGGGAATCTGCACCACAAGGCAGGAGAAATGGGGAGCTACCAGCCTCTCCCCCAAGATAGTGCTAAAATACTGGACATGAGGGAGAATAATGAAGGGGGGATGGAGGGGGAACGTGGTGGAAGGGCTTAGCAGCCAATGCCAGGAGCTTAGCAAATAAGATGGTGGACTTGGAGGCTATCATGGGGGAGGGAGGGCTAGATATAGTTGCTATAAGTGAGACCTGGTGGATAGAGCTGCACACCTGGGAAACAACTGTCCCAGGTTACAGACTGTTCAGAAGGGATAGGGAGGCAAAGGGGGGGGAGTTGCTTTATACGTCAGGGTAGGCATAAGTGTAATTGAAAGACAAGAGGAGGATGGGGAGACTGAGCTACTATAGGTAAAGCTAGGCAGGTGGATGGGAGAATCCTTGCTACTTGGGGTGGTATACAGGCCACCTATGCAAGGGAAGGAGGGTGATCAACAGTTAATTCAGGCAGTCACAAGGCTGGCCCTAAAAGGAGAATCACTGCTGATAGGGGACCTAAACCTCCCAGATGTAGACTGGGAAATCCTGGATGCAGCTTCCTTCAAGGAGCAGGGAGATACTAGTTGCACTTCATAGGGTATTCCTTCAATGGCTAGTCAGGGAGCCGACAAGGAGCAACAACCTGCTGCATGTGGTCCTGACAAATGGGGAGAGTGTGGAGAGGTGCAGGTGGGAGAATCCTTGGGCAACAGCGACCACAGCACGGTAAGGTTCAGGGTCAGGGCAGAGAGGGAGACAAGTGAAACCAGTACTACAATCATGGACTTCAGACGCACTGACTTTGACAAGATGAGAAGGATAGTAAGGGAGACAATGGAGGGTACGGAGAATATAGGGGCAGTGGAGGAGCTATGTGAGGACATCAAGGGAGGTATACTGCAAGCTGTGGCAGTGTGCACAAAAAAGGTTAACAAGTGCAAGAGGGGGAGAAGACCGCTTTGGTTTACAAAGGACAGGGGCATTATTAGCAGAAGGAGGGAGGTAATAATGCCCCTTTACAAAGCCATGGTGAGTCCACACCTGGAGTATGGGGTTCAGTTCTGGAGGTCGCATCTCTGCAAGGATATAGATGTGTTGGAGAGGGTTCAGAGAAGGGCAACCAAGATGGTGCAGGGTATGCAAGGAAAGTCATAGGAGCAGAGGTGTAACGAGCTAGATCTGTACACACTGGAGACAAGGAGGGAAAGTGGAGACATGATTGAAACTTTTAAATATGTAAAGAGACTCAATAAATTGGGCGAAGAGGGTTTACTTAAGAGGAAGAAGAGAGTCAGAACTAAGGGGCACAGCCTCAGACTGCAAGGAAAAGGATGGTGGAACCCTGAAACAGACTACCGGATGGAGTGGTGGGGGCTAAGTTGGAAAAAGAATTCAAGAGGGCATGGGACAAGCATATGGTGTTGAGTATCGGAGGGAGGGGAGAGATGTAGGGAAAAAAATGGGAGACTAAATGGGCCGGTATGGTCCTTTTCTGCCGTTAAGCTTCTTTAAGTCCATGTGTAAGGTTGCGTTGTGTTTGAAAAAGAATTTCACGCAAGCTCTCAGATTACTTTCAAGAGTTTATTGTGGTTGTTCATCTTCACATGCATGTTCATTCTTTTCATCAGTAGTGGTGCTGCTTATTCAGTTTACATACAGTGTTTATACAAATTAAATCGTTATCTTGAAAATGCCAACACCCCATTATAAACCAATCATAAAACAAATAACATGTTAATATTAGGGTGTACATTTTTCTTCAGAACATACAGTATATATTAATAGATTTGTTGCACAACATCCTTTGATGTACGTGACCCTCTTTGTTACACATCTTCCTTAACAGGTGCACATCATTCTAATAAGGTTATCATAGGACATTTGGTGTTAAATGTTGTGAAATGTTACGCTACATATGAGTGTTCCAGATCATAGGGACAGAGAGGTGATCCAGTGTCCCTCATGCCAATGGATAAGAAGAGTTATGAGGAACAAAAACAAGGCTACAGTTGCAGGAATGGAGAGTATGGGATGAAACCAAAAACAAGATAGGGACAATGAGGAGTGATGCCAATGAATGTGACAATTCATGATGACCAGGAAGTGACACTAGGTAGCAAAGAACAGAGACATGTACAGGTCTTGAATGAAACAGTTTCAGCATGCCAGTGACCTATCTTTGGAAGAAAGGAGAGCACTACCAGGATGACAAATAAATAGAATATAGCAAGAATGATGCCAGAGAAGAAAGCCCAAAGCAGGTGGTAATAATTGGAGATTCCACTGCCCAAGGGAAAGATAGTCAGCTTGGCAGATGATATAGGGAGATCACCACTGTGGCATGGCCTCCAGGGTGGTGGATATAAAAGAAAATATAGACATGATTTTGAAGGTGCTCAGAGAGAAACAAGTAGTTGTGCTCCATGCCAGAACTAATGACATTAGAAAGGAAGATGCCAGCTGGCTCCATGGTGCTGGGCAGTGGGACATTGCTTTGGTTTGCTGGGGACCTGGGTTCCTACCCGAAGCCCAGGACATCAGGAGCAAAGGCTGGCAGAGAGAGATTCAGAACATGCTTTGGGAGCTTCCCTCCTGGAGTATGCATGGAACATCTCCACTGGTTTAGTGTCTCCTAGTTGTGGCATTGCAGTGGTACTCCAAGCAGTAAGTGTGATCCCACTATGTCAGTCATTATCACTCCAGGATGCTGCACGATAGTGCATAGGCAGGTGGGTGGAACCCTGAAAAGAAGAAAGTAGATTTGTTGTTGGACATGCTAGATGATGTCCCCTCGGGAAGTCTTTCACAGTCACCATGCTCCCAAGTAAGCTGGCCTTCTGCCACAACTGTTGGCAGGCTGACACTTCTGTCCTGTTGGCAGCAAAGAGGGTCACTAACAGGGATCAGTAAAATTCTCCAGCTGCTGAAGGACTCATTGGATTTTTGGCAGGTTCAGCAGCATAAGGTGAGGCCATCAACCAGGAGGGTTATTCCTTGTTGGGTGCCCAAAGAAGTGTGTGCCCAGGCTGTGGGAGCAAAAAAAAAAAGGAAAAAAGGAAGATGTCAGGTGGTTGCAGCAAAAGCACCAGGACCTAAAAGGGAGACACTAAAGAGAAGGAAAAGAACAATTACAGTTTTATAAATGCTTCCAGTACTTTACTATTGTTGTTTTATCTTGCTTAATATGTCTGTTTCCCTGGCGTGTAGCCTTTGCAAAGGAGTCACTGACTCAAAGGTTGTAATTCCGAAACTTTAAATAAATAAATAAATAAAGACAAGACCAAGCAAACAGAATGCAATAGGAAAATGAACACTTGTCTAAGGAGACAGAACTAATAAGATTACTTCTTCCACATCCTATACATGGTGTGCTTTGGGGGGAAGAAGAGACTGTTTGCTTGGGATGGTCTGCATCAGAGTAGGATTGGAGCCAATGTTCTTGCTGATATGATGAAGTACTTGGCAATTATTTATTTAGTTAATCAGTTTTTGTATAACAGGTAAGTGCACTAGATATTCAATGCCTATTTTCAGGCACAGCTGGTACAATACGTTACAAGTAATAGAAGCCAATATATAACAGTACATCAAGCTGATACAAAATACAGTGAATAAGAGTGAGTCTACAGGAAAGACATATGTACAGAGTATAAGAACCAACCCTACATGGAAGTCTGAATGCTAATCAGTAGGCCAAAATATCAAAGCCTAGTTACGTGCAGGAACATGTAGCTAGTTTTAAAAGGTGCAGGCAGTAATCTCTGTGAAAGACCTTTACTGTTTGGCAGAGACAAAGCTCATTGGGTACAGAATTCCATAACATAGGTGCAAAGCTAATGAATGCCATATCCACAAATTTGTTTTTAGTTTTTAGCGTTGTCAGCAGGCCATTATTAGTTGATCTCAAAGGGGTAGGAGCTCCAGACAGGTTGAAGGAGCAAGGCAAGGGAAGCTGGCATCTGCTTGAGAATAATATTATAGAAAACTCACTAGTGTATGGTAGTTTAAACAGAATTGAGGGGAACATGCAAGGCACTATGTAAGGCATGACATGAGACAGTAACCTTGACTGTGAAGGAAGGCACAGCATATAATCTATCGAGATGAGGGAAGGTGAGATACATTATCAAGGTTCCATTATTAGTAAAGTGGCAGAAGGGAGGAGAACAACACTATATATGAACAAATTTTTGTTGTTTCGCATAGCAGATTATATTAGGAAGATGAGCCTCTTTCAGGTCTATACCAAAAGTTCTTCCTGCCCCCTACTGGTCTATTTTATTATTTTCTGCGCAAGGCATATATATCAGAGCTTTAACTTAGGGCCCAATTGTCTCAGGACCTCTCTTCCATTTGCAGCATACTCCGAGATGTTACAGTATGCCTGGCTGTTCGCAACAGCATCTCATTTCTAGGACATATAAAATCCTCCTAAGTAAGCATGTTGATACACCACTGAAGGCTGGGTAGCTGTGGACTAAAGATTGTGATTACTTATTACTCCAGTGCAATAGGTAACACTCTATATAAATGACTCACACACTTATTTCTCCATATCATTAGTGAGACTAGGGATGAACATGCATGCTTCATTATTTCATGGGTACACAGAAGGACATCCTCCTCTGCATCCTGCTGGAGGGGGTTCCACCAAGTCACATTTACAACAAAGTTGTTGATAGACGTTACATCAACAGCATTTTGCCAATGGTGATCACATCACCCAACAAATGTGTTGATGACCCGCAGTGCAGTTGGATTCTTCAGACTGTTTACCATCCGGAATTAATGATTGTCAACTCCTGGGGGGGGGGCAGATTATGAGGGAGAGTGGCTTACAGCGGAGTTGCTATATCCATACATACTGTAGCTACACACACCCATTTGACACTGTGGATGTCGAACAGGTTGTTGTTGATGTAATGGATTTGCTGTGGGGGTTCGTTGTTTGAATGGTATACTGCTGGAGAGACAGTGGAGAGGAGAGTGCAATGCATTCTCATATTTTTTGGACCTACCCTAAGCTGCAGCCCTTTCTTCAAGGATTGGAAGAAGCCCTTCTGCTGATTTTTATTAATCCCAGTTTTCTTGATCCCAGTTGGAGTTTCTATTCTCTTACTTTTCTATAGGATTTGAAGATATGTCTTTCATTACTTGTTTGGTGTCTGTATGATATCAGGGAAGAAATGCATAACAAAGCAATGGCTTTCTCCTGATCCCCCATTATTAGAATTGAGGACAACAGTTATTATATTGAATGGAGTGTTTAACCTCTTCCATTAGTTATCAACAAGACCAGAGCAGATTTAAATGGCAACAATAGCTACTATATGTGATGGACTTGGACTTTATTTCATGATCACCTTGTTGGCCTGCTTTTCTGGGAAGTAGGAGTCGATATTTGGGGTACGGGTCCAAAAGTAAACATTTTTTCACAACAACTGCTACAGACATGGTTCTGAGTAAACCTATCTTTAATGTCACCTTATTATTTAGTCACCTGATTATTCAGTCTCCTTAATCATTTTGCAGCCCACAGACTGGTGCCTTTGTAAGCTTTGATGCTGTGCCTTATTTCTGTGGGATAAATAGTGCTTGTATACTTAAAAGCAAAGTTGTACTTTTGCTAAATTGTTTAATATAAAGTAAATATAAAAATAAAGATCTACTGATATACATATACATTATAGTGTTAGGTATTATTTATATGTGAAAAACAGCTAATATACTCATATATGAGGACTGAATTAATCAGTTATAGCATCATATTTCTGAAGAACGAAAACTAATGCATCAAGTAAGACTAATCATTAATGTCAACCACCTGAACTAACAAATGCATTCTGATATCATAAATTAAAACAATACATTTGCTACTTTAGCTTTAAAATAATTCTTTCCTTTAAAAGTCTGAAAGCTTTGTTTTGTACCCTAGCAGTGCTATAATACCTACACAATGGTAAATTAGTCCTTTTTGAGCCAAAAATGAATTACATGACCCTTTGCATCTAACTTGACCTCCCAGTACTGCAATCCAGGTAGCTGACAAAATGGGTGACAATCAACATGATGAAGACAACAATCACATCTGACCTGAGCTATCCTAGATTGCTAGAACAACATTTTAGAAAATACTACATTTTGTAGACATTTGACATACAACGCTCTCTTCCAAATAAGAAAAGGCAAGACCAAAGATATGGTAAAGCAGGACTTCACAAAAGTACAGAATTAAGACAAAATTAAACCTTGTCTACTTGTACAACTGTCTATTCAATTCAATTCAGTTTTATTGATCAACTTATATTTAAGCCATTACAATTTAAATGTACATTACATACAGCATATATAAAAATACACAAAACAATGTATCAATAAATATCAAATCAGGCTTAGCATAAATGTAATTTGGTGCTTTCAGTTATTTTCAGAAAGGAAGCAACAGCTTTTAAAATTTCTTTATCATTTGTTTTCAAAAGACAGGATGTTAAATGTATTGGATCATATTCCATTTCCCTAATAATGTTACCTAGACATTTCTCCCTGTAGGTATTATACAGGGGACATAATATAAGTAAATGTTTCAAATCGTATTGTCCTTTACCACATTTACATAGGTTATCTATTTCATTCTTATTTTTTGCACAACTTTTCATATAAACCTGACTGGTAAAACATTCAAATCTAAAATGAGTTAAAATCAACCTTTGACTGGGATTAGTCAGTAGGAATAAATCATTCTCCATTTTATGGTTCCTTTTGTTAGTTTTTAACCAATTACAAATTTTATATTATTTACATTTCTCTAAGTCCTGTTGTATAAAGACATCTCTTATTCTATTTTTGATCTCAATATTTAAGTTACCATAGCAAGGTCTGATGGAATCTGGAATATAGGTTAATAAACCAAAGGGTCTAATGTATTCCTCAACTGTCCTCATATTTGGAAAAAACAAGTTTCTATTCAAATACAGAATTGCCTCCTCTAGACATTATCTGGGGTATCAATAAGATTCCATACCATATACTTTTAACCAATAAATGATTAATCTTTGAATAATATGACATTTTATCTGTACCTGTCCCAATTCAGCTCTGACTAAAGCTGATGGGGCACTTGGAGGCAAGCCTAGCAATTTCTTGTAAAATTTATTTAAACAGGGTTCAATCATTGATTTGGAGTAACTACCCCATATCTCTGCACTATACAATATCTAGTTTTTAATTTTTGCATTTATTACATCTACGAACATATGAATATATGAAATTTGCCAGCAGATAAAGGCCTAGAGGTCTATCAAATCTGCTTGAATGTGCAGCTAGCACCCCCTTATTCTGCAGCTGCCCCTCCCTTCCACCCTTCCCCTTCATTAACCCTCCCCATGTCCTGTCCCATCCTCATTTGAAGCAGTCCACTGTTCTACTGCATACCACTTCAGCAGGTAATGCATTCCACCCAGCCACCACCCTCTCTGTAAAAAAGTGTCTCCTCATCTCCCTCCTGACCTTCCTTGCTCCAGTCTCATATCATGGCCCCTGGTGTCCCTCCCCTCCCTTACTTTGAACAGCCCCCTGTACCCGTCTTATTTATTCCTTTCATGTATTTAAAGGTTTCATTCATGTCACCCCTGTCTCTCCTCTCCTCCAGTGAGTACATGTTCAACTCCTTCAACCTCCTCTCATATGATAAGTCCCCCAGCCCCTTGATCATCTTTGTCGCTCTTCCGCGCTGTACCCTCCAGTAACTTAATGTCCCTCTTCAGATATGGATGCCAGTACTGCATGCAGTACTCCAGGTGTGGTCTAACTAATGACCTATACAGTGGCAGAATCACCTCCTCCTCCTCCTCAAGGATATACCCCTTGCAATACAACCCAGCATTTTGTTGGCCTTTGCAGCTGCCTTCCTACATTGTGCTGAGTTGTTCATTGACCCTGTAATGAGCACACCCAGATCCTTCTCCTCCTCTATCTGGGCTAGCTGCACTCATCCTAGCTGGTAACTCCTCCTGGGTTCTTCATTCTAAAATGCAGCACCTTGCACTTTTTGGCATTAAAGCCCAGTTGCCAGGTGTCTGACCAGGTTTCAAGCTTTTCCAGATCATCCTGCAACCCCTACCATCCCCCAGGTCATCCACCACCGTGCCTACCTTGGTACCATCAGCAAACAGACTGATCTTGCTCTTGATGTCCCATGATATGTCTGCAATGAATATCCCAAACAACACTGGTCCCAACACCGAGCCCTGTGGAACATCGCTTGTCACTGCCCTTGGGTGTGAGAGCTCCCCACCCACCACCACCCTCTGTTGCCTTCCCTGCAGCCAGTTTCCTACCTATCTCACCAGCTTTGCACCTGCCTCTGTGCCTACTAACTTCCTTCCCAGCCTTCCATGTGGCACTGAGTCGAATGCCTTACTGAAGTTCAGATACAGGACATCCACTGCATGGCCCCTGTCCAGTTGCCTAGTTACCCAGTCATAGAACTCGACCAGGTTGGTTTGGCAGGATCTGCCACGTAGGAAGCCATGCTGTCTGCTGTCCTGTAGTCCTTTGGCCTCCAGGAGGGCCACCAGCCTCTCCTTCAGGATAGTCTCCATTAGCTTACCCACGATGGATGTGAGGCTCACTGTTCTGTAGTTTCCTGGTTCATCCTTGGAATCATCTAAGTTTCCTTTTACTGATTGACCTCCATATTTGTAAGAAAATGAGTTAATACAGGGAACAAGTTTTGTAATTTATTTTGAATTTCTAGAATATGTTTCGATCATGTTCCTTCTTGTGAAAATGTTATGCCTAGATAACTAAATTCCTTAACAACTTCTATATTATTATTATTTATTGTGTATTTATACCTGCTATTGTTTCCTCCAAATACCATTACTTTTATTTTTATATAATTAATTTCTAGATCTGCCTGGACACATTCCTGATGGAATTTCTTTAATAATTTTTTCATACCCAAATAACTGGTAGAGAGTAGTGCCACATCATCTGCATATGCTAGATATGGACATCTTTTCTCACCTATTGTAGGCATATGAAATTCTGGGTCGTATAATGTATTGAGGTCTGTATCGAAGAATACATTAAATAGAACTGGAGATAAAGTACAACTTTATTTTACTCCTATGTTTGTCTTAAACCAAACACTGATTTCCCCTCCTGTATTATATCGAATACAAGAGAAGTTATTCTGATACAATATTTTAATTATGTTGAGTATAGGTTTTTCCATCCCTTTCTGCTCTAAACGTTCCCATAATAAACCCCTATTAACCCTGTCAAAGGCTGATTTCAAATCGATAAAGGTGCAATACATCTTTTGTTTTTTAGTTATTCTGTATTTATACACTAAATGTGAGAGAGTAAAACATTGGTCTTTTGTACCATAACCCGTTCTAAATCCTGCCTGGGCTTCATCCAATATATTTCCTTCCTTTATCCACATTACAATTCTATTATTTAAAATTTAGTAAATATTTTGGCAGTGCTGTCAATCAGACTTATTGGTCTGTAGCATTTCGGTTTCTCTTTTTCCCCTTTTTTTAAAAATAGGAATTATAATGTTTAACCCCCAGCTATTCAGAACCTTGCCAGTCTCCCATATCTGATTAAATAACTTACACAATACTGGAATCCATAATGATTTAACCTACCAAATTACTTCTATAGGGACTCCATCAGGTCCAGGTGTTTTGTATTTAATAAATGAGTTTATTGCATAATCTACTTCTTCTTCAGATATTTTCACTTTGGTTCCAATCCATTTAGTTTTTGTACTGTTATCAAGATTATAAATATATTCTTTATTTTCATAGAAGAATAGTCTACTAAAATATTTTATCCAAGTATCAGGCTCTATGAAGTTTTCTGGTTCGTAACCATTTTTACTCATTCCTTTATTGTCTAATCTCCAGAAAGTTTTACTATCTTTAGTCTTTACTGCCAATTCCAAGTCTGACCACAATTTCTGAATGCACTTTTGTTTATTACTTTTTAGGATGTCTCTGTAGTCTTTCCTTAGTTTATTCATTATTCTATTATTATTTAAGGAGGGATTATTTTCCAACTTCTTAAGTTGATTATTTAATATCTGTATGGCCTTCTTGCAGTCTTTATTGTACCACATATATCCTTCCTTTTTATAGATGTCAGTCTTTTTATTTATTAGTAAAGAGATAGATCCTAATAGAGCCCCAAATCGAATCAGGAGATCATCAATCTCCATTTCTTTTTCTAATTCTTTTAATTTAGATAAAATTCCCTGACTTTTCAAAAGTTGTATGGATTTATCACTTTGTATGACACCCCAGCCAATACAGTTTTATTTTTAATTTCAAATGGAGCCATATACATTCTTCTGTTTTCCCCTTCAGTATAATTTATTTTAAATTCTAATGCAAGATGTTGACTTTCTGGTTTAAGTTGTATATCCAGTCTTAAACATCGGTCTAACATACAATGATTGACCCAGATATAATCTGTCACTGAGGATCCATTCCCCCCCCCCATAAATGTAAATTTACCCTCGGTAGCACCTATAATTCTACCATTTAGCAAGGTTAAGTTCTTATTTATAAATTTATGTATTTCAATACCATTGGTACCAATCTTTTTACCAAAAGAGTTTCTATTACCCTTTAATTGTGTTAGTTATCCTAAATCGATATAGGCTTTAATATCCTTGTCTATTCCCGGCAAAGTTCCTAGTCTAGTGTTCATATCACCTATAACCTTTATTTTCCCTTCTGGGTAATCTTGTTGAATTTTTTTTATTATAAAATCAATTTGTATTATCCAGTTTCTAGCACCAAATTTACCTGATTGTGGTTGTGCATAAATATTTATTATAAACAGATCACCTATATTTACCTGTTTGATTTTAACTATTAAAATGCTGTTACTTTCCACTTTGATTTCTTCTGTTTGCATCTTATCTTTCATTTTACATAACATTTCCAGCCCTCCTATATTTCTTCAGTATTTTTCCTTTTTAATTGCACTCTTCTAGTAAGCTTTAAAACCATTTAAATAGATAGCCCCAGTAGTCCAAGTCTCTTGAATACAAATTATATTAAATTTCTTCAAGTATTCTACCAATTCCGGATCTCCTAATTTATCTCCTAAACCTGAAATGTTCCATGATAGCAATATACTATTTGAGTCTGCTTCATTTCTCATTAGTTTTATATTGTCTTGTACTGTGTTCAAATTCTCTATTTGTTTTCTTCCATGGTTGACCCCTTGATCAATATCCAGCACTGAGTGTCACAGATCTAAACTGGACAAAATGTCATATTTATTTGAGACTTCAATTATATATTCCCATTCAGTATGGTTCCCTGCTTTTAAGAGTGTATTTGGACTCTTCATTTCATTCTCTTCCTCATAAATATAAATCCTCATCTCATCCGATACATTTTGTTTAATTTTTAATAAATCCCTCAAATTATCATTATGCAACCATACCGTGATTTGTCCATTGTGTTCCCATCTAGTAACATTAATTATTTCATGGCTGCAAACATGTTGATTCAGTAATGTACTTAGAGTGCCTAATACAATTTATTAAGTATTGCTTTTATTTTCCTTCTCCTTTTGTTTAAGACCAAATAAAGGTGCAATTATTTCTTTTTTGTTTGTTCCTTCTCTCTTACTTTTGTAATATTCTGGTAACAGAACTTCCAGTGTTACAACATCACCTACTTCCATGCCCAGCTCTTCAGTTTCCTTTTTTTCAGTTTCCTTTTTTTTATCTGAGAAAGCTTTAATAAGAAAAAATTGATCTGTTACCAGTAAAATCAGCTGTAGATTTGCTATTGGTCTGATAACACTTAGGTACTCTGATACATGTGTGCAGCCAGTTATGGAATCAAATAATTTCTTTGTCATTGTTGACAAGATGTCATTTGTCTCATTTGGTAAATGTGAAACTTTGTAAAGAGGTAGTACATAATCAGAACCCCTGGTTTTGTTTAGAGATTGTCTAAATTCTGTTTCAAGCTCATAATCTATTTTCTTCAATCTTTCATTCTTGTCATTTACATCCATTTTTCTTTCATTTCCAAAGTTACCCTTTCCTCTTTTTGTTTATTTGACAACATACATTTTTTTGTGAATCCAGTTCTTCAGTTCCTTCCTCCTTATCTCCCAAATATTCTTGTTTTCTTTTGAATTTTCTTTTCCCTTTTTTTTTGAAGTTGAGCCCTTCACTTTTTTTTGTTTTTTTGTCATCATTTACTTTCATTTTTTTCCTTTTCTCTCTGTTTATTTCTTTTCCATCTTTTATCCTACATTCATTTCTCTTTACATCTCTATTTCTTTCTTTGTTGTTGATTTGCACTTCTTTAATGAGGGGATTTTGAGGATTGACTTCACTATCTTTATTTTCTTTACTAATATCTATTTCTTTCTCCAAAGTCTTCTAATTTTCCTCTTTATTACCCACAATTGTTTTAACCCCTTCTTTCTTCTTCTCACTTATATTTAGTTAATCTCTTTCTTCTTGTAATAACCCTTTTTCCCATAGCAAAGTGTTTCTCTATCTTAACTCCCTTACTACACTTTCTTGCCTCAATCTTTCATCTGGGAGCATTATTAGTTCTGATTCAACCTCTGATTCACTTAACTTCTCTGGATTGATCGGCAGATTCTGATTCTCTGCTAGCCTGTCCCCGTCTTCTATCTCACATTCTCTTATAAATCCCTCCATTTGCCAGTCTTTACCACAGTTGTTAATATCAGGGTTTCTAATCATTTGACTTCCAATTATCTGTTTGATATAAGCACTATTCTCTATACAAATTTCTTTTACAAAGGAAAGATCTTTTCTAATTGCCACTAATTGCTCGTACATCATTATATTTGCACTAAAAGTATCTGGCAGTGCCGTACATAAGTCTTCAGTTATATCATCTGTAATTAATGCCCTTTTATCAGTGGTACTTACAGGACTCATACACATATAGCTTCACCTGATTTCTCATTATTCATCAATGTGTCAGTCAATTTTTGTGCTTGCCTGTAAATGTTCTCAGTATCATCAGATATCAAGATACTCTCCTCCACATTTAATTTTTTAGTATTAATTTCCTCACCTTGCACATATTTCTCTGCTTTGGGAGATGATACTGGTCTAATCGTACCCATTTTTAAA
Organism: Neoceratodus forsteri; assembly: GCA_016271365.2. Classification (NCBI taxonomy): domain Eukaryota; kingdom Metazoa; phylum Chordata; order Ceratodontiformes; family Ceratodontidae; genus Neoceratodus; species Neoceratodus forsteri. The sequence continues at coordinate 1,526,426,610 of CM057455.1, forward strand.
TCCCTGATCTTTTCCTCAATTAATCTATAAGTTCCTATTGTCCCCCTCATTTCTTCAATTGTATTGTTGACTTATTTATTTACGCAGTTAAGCATATCTAAATTAAACATGTCTACTTTTTAGGGGCATTAAGTTCAGGGTTATTGAAATCACCTTCTGGGATTTCTATTTCCTTCTTCTTGGTCTTATCATCAGAAGTCTTCATTGATCTTTCTTTGTTCTTTTCTAATATTTCACATATTGTTAATTGATTAGAGGGTAGACTCATCCTCTTATCTTTTACTTTACGGACAATAGGGGTTGAAGTCTTATTATCCCCTTTACTCAAAGATTTCCCTTCTATTAAAGATGTCCTTTTTCCCTCACCATTAGTTTATTTTTCTGCTTCCGTAGTTAATGGGGACCTTAGACTAGGTTTCCTTCTTAATTCGGTATCATAATTACTAAACTTAAATTCCCTTTTATTATCTCCTTTGTCCTTCTTTTTCTTTTGTATTCTACCACTTCTGATAGTTGCTGGAATAATAAAAGAAAAAGAAAGACAATTTAAATCCAATAATCCCTTTCACAACTGCAACTTCAATTGCAAAATAAGAAAAAAAAGTCCCAAATGGTTAATCTTCCAGTTGATCTTTTCGGTCTCTGTCTCTTTAAATTCAGTTTCAGTTCAGATCAGTTCAAATCAGTTCCTTTTCCATAAAATGAACTTTCTTTTAGATTCTAGTTTATGGTCTCTAGTCTCTGGTCTTTTAAACTTCTTGCATTAACCACTTGTTCAGTTGAGTGGTCAAGTAGTAAAGAGTTACCAGTTAATAAACTTCCAACGTGGATATCCCAGAAATGACCAAGCATGACCAAGCAGTAAACCAACAACACTCTTGATACGGTCCAGACCAACTTCCTTGTTTTCAGTTCTCTACATCACCTCTTGGATTCATTAAATTTCAAATTAATCCAAATAATCCATCATATTCATTCCACTGCAGATACAAATACAAAATAATAACACTAACATGTGGAAGAACACAGTAAATAGAATATGAATATCCCCTAATGGTCTAATAATGGTCTAATGAATAAATAGCGGATAGCAAACACATTTAAAACACTAAATTCTGGTAACCTAGTAACTAGCTTCTGAACTGCTACAGATAGTTTGCTTTGATTACTTTATTTGTTTTAACTGAGTTTTCCTAAACCTTAAATCCTTTGATTTAATTTTTGACGCCCTTAACACCTTTAACACCCTTAACACCCTTATAACAGTATTTACTATAAGAAAAAAAAAAAGGATCTCTTACTTGTTTTCCCTCATCGAATTCTGAGACCTCCTTCCCCAGAATGGATTTGAGGCAAAAATCGGTAAGTGAAAAGTAGAAAAATGAAGCAAAAACCCAGTTGATTTACGCATCGGATTGCTCTCACAAGAAAACGTATGCACAGCAAATCATAAAATCCACAATAACAGAGTTATCTGGTTTTAAACTTAAAACTTAGAACTTTAAAAAAGAAACTTGGGTTGGGTATCAAATTCTCTCGTAAATAACTTTTCAGTGCTTGCTCAAATAGCTCCTCACTCGTGATGACCTCTCCGTGAATTGTCTAAACTGGAATGGCTCATCTCATTGAGAAGCACTCGTACATGCGCTTTTAAGCTCAGAGGTCAAGTGCCTCCATGTACCAATAGAATCCCTACTTCCTCGTATTTTTCCAAATGTAACTAAATGCATCCAAATATGATCAAATATAAAATAAAATATAAAATAGTAAAATAGTGCTACCCCTTTTATCGATTATTTTGTTTTATTGCTTTACCACTTCCCACTAACTGGGTGTTTCAAGCTGGATTATAACTAAAATACACAGCTAAAGCAGTCAAAGCAAATAATGCAGCTAATAATATAGCTAAAAAACAGAACTGCAACAATTCACCTTCAATTCATCTTCTAAGCTATCATAAAATCTTCATACCAGGTTAAGCTATCACAGTATGAATACAGTACAATAGTAAAATAGACAGTTGATAGCTCTAGCTTTAATAGCTAGTTTTAAACAGTCAGCGCAACACATAGCACACAGTTCCTCAATATGAGCATATAGACAAATCAAGTCAAAGCGACAAACTCTCCATCAGATTTTTCATGAACTCGAAGCTCTTTCCACTCAACTAGTAAGCAGGCCGCTAAGTCTTCGCAGACTCCGTCAAGCACTCCTCCACCGACAGTAGGCTACTCCACCGTAAGATCTCCTACAGCTGCAGGGAGAACAGGAGGCCTGATGGCCCGCTAAGCTAAAGCAGAAACCAGAGCAATTCAATGCCTCATCGGGGTTCTAAGACATATTGGAAAGGTCAGTGAAATTAAAATATAATGTTGCAACTGGTAGCATACCTTTAATAAAATAAAATGCGCTTTCACTGACTCCTGCTACAAATGTTACTCCTCAGCATTCTAGCACGTAACTCCCAAACGAGGCTCCTCTCTTCAACCTCTACAACTGTGTACAAGAAAATACTAGACATCCAATCTGAAATTCAGGAGAACAGAACAATGTAAATCCTGTCTACATTTAGCATCTTTGAAAACAAAACATAACAAAAAAGGTACTCTCACACATTGAAAGAAACTCCATTAAAAAATAACAAAACTGTAGACCCATGAAGCATCTTTCAAATGCACACAGTTTAGCTTCTCGGCTTCCTTGCTTTCATTCTTACTGAGGTGAATCAACTTCCTGTTACAGACAGACCGACACACACATGCCCTTGAAAGTACACACACCTATTCAATTAACAAGGCAATTCAAGTCAACAATATAGTCATTCACTACTGAACAGTGTTTAAAATCTCTAGAAAAAATTAAAATACTACCTTATTTTGACTACTCATGTACCATATACTATCAAAAACAAACAATTGTAAAGGATTCTGGGGTCTAACAACGTTATAACTGCTACTCACCTTCCCGATTTATGGCTTATGATCTTGTTAGATCCCTCAATGGCAATATATTTTTTGTTCAGACTCATTTAATATTATTTATTCTGATTGTGACTTAAACTGCTGGTTACTGTTACACAGTAGTTATCAGCTTTTAAACTTCACTCTTGTGTGGCAAAGGTTTTCTGTGTGAGTAAACTGGGATCCTCACCTAGTGCATCCCATCACATACGTTGGACAGAGCAGGAGTGGAGCATCTGAACTTGACTCTTCTGCAGGATGTCCACAGGGTGACTGTGGGTCCACAGGGGAGTCTGCCCAAAAAAGGGATCAGGTAAGCCAAGGGTGTTGTAACCTGCAGTCCTGAAGAAAAATGGGAACTCAAGAACTCCCGATCTGGGGTACACCTAAGCATCAACTGATCACCAGCAACTGGGTAAGTTACCTCTAATATATGACACTGCAGTGTAATAAATGCTGTAAGATTGTGGTGTTGTACTGTATCTGCTGAAACAAATTAGAATCCATGGCCAAACACCTATGTAGGATAGTTGTACAGAGGCTATACTAGGGACATAGTATTGCCAGACAGTAAGTTTGTGGTAAGTAGGTAAGTTTCTTATTCAAACTATCTACATAGTATAGGAGTATGAGGTAGTAATCTAGGAAGGAGAACCAAGTAAAAAAACAGGACACAAATCTAGTTCAAGTCAAAAGGCAATCTGCAGTTAATGGAATACAGGGTGTTTCCAGTGTTCTAGTGTTATCATAGATACATAGAACTACCCACCAATTTTGTGATGCACTCTTCTGTTTGAGCTTTGGCTTCCCTTACTGATCTCCCTGCCTTCCTTTACTTCTCCTGTTACATCTCCCCATCTCCTTCTGCCTGAGTCTTTTTGTGTATTGTCTGAATGCAATCTTTTTGGCTTTCACTTGGAAAACCATAATGGCTTCCTCTTCCTTTTCCCCTTGCTAACCAGCTTAATGCATAATTCTGGTGCTCTTGTAATCCCTGTTTTAAATATTGCCAACTGTTCCTCCAACTTTGATTCCCTCCCCATCCCCATTAGTGCCTCTTTCAAGCATTTCCCTATTTTCACAAAGTCTGTCCTCCTAAAATCCAGATATACGTGTTTTTGTGTGGTTTGATTCTGCTCCTTCTGTGATTTCAAACCACAGTGACCGGTGATCACTGTTCCCCAAGTGCTACCCCACTGTTACCCCATCACACTATCCCCATTTGTGAGCACTATGTCCAGTACTGCCTTCTGCTGAGTTGGTTCCATGACCAGTTGCTTAAGGAAGGCAACTTGAAGGGAATCCAAGATAAATCTGCTCCTGGTTGATACTGCTGCTGGGAGGCTCCAGTCTACATCTGGAATATTGGAGTCTCCAACCAGCACCACATCTCCCTTGTCTGCCATCCTTTGGATGGCTAATATTAACTCCTTATCTGTCTCTTCCTCCTGAGCTGGTGGTCTATAGACCACCCTTGTGCAGATAGGTTTAGTATGAAGATGAGGTACAACAGAGAGATAGTCAGTTGTGGTGACTGTGTGGTGCTCTTCTTCAGGGTTATGCTGTGGAAGAGGAGGCACAGCCCCACCTGCAGGACCTTTGTGGAGCTCCATGCTCAGCTGGTAGCAGCAAGAATAGAAATATTTCAGCTGTATCATCAGCTCTTCTAGAGCGTATACCCAGATCATGACTCCCTCAGTGACCCACTTGTTCCAGAGGGTTGGGGTGTGGTGGAGAGGTGGTAGGGAGGCAGGAGTAGCCACAAGGAGGTTGACCAGCCCCTCACTATTGAGATGTCTGACTATGCTGCAGGGGACTCTGAGTAAGTTGGGGATAATGGGCAGAATGACTTGGTGGCCCTGAGAGGGATAAGCAGGAGGAAGTCAGGAAGGCAAGCCATGGTGGTCAGAGCTTGATGATCAAGGGAGCAGAGATGGTAGTGGGGAGTGAGGGTGGATGGGGAATGGCCTAGTGCATTAACCATCTGGTGCATAGATAGTAATGGGAGGACTGTGGGGGGGAAGCTGGGGGTGATGGTACACTTGGGTGCCAACAATCTGGTGAATCAGCCTGTGGAGATGATGAAACAAAACTTTTGCAGACTGGCAGATACATTGAAGGTACACTTGGCCTTCTGACCTTTTCTGAGGTCCTCCCCATGTGAAGTAGGGAGAGGGAAGATAGAATAAGGAGGGACGAGCTCAAGGAGTTTTATGGGTGGTTAAAGGGATGGTGTCAGGAGCTGGGGTATCACTTTGTTGGGGACCAGGTGGACTTCTGAGACAGGAGGCTCTTCAAGGGTGGACTTCTTCACCTAACAAAGGAGTGAGCCAGTATGCTGGGGTAGAAGTTTGGCATCTTCATTTTACAGTTAATTTGACTGGGGGGAGATTGAGGCTAGGGGAACTACAATGATAAAAGACAGGAAAGGGAACCTTGCTGGTACTCTTACTACTCTGGGGGCTTATAGCAGCACCGTGGGCAAAAATAAGATTGAGGTTTAAACTGTGCTAGGGAAAGGAACCAAGGAGAAAGGGCTGCAAGGCCTGCAATCAACATGAAAAGCAATAAGTTAAGGAAACTTGGGAAGAATAAGTCAAAAAGACAAATAAAAAGAAAAAGTGGATCAGGTATTAGATGGAAGGGGGTCTGCCTTACAATAGGAGTCTGGGTAATAAAATCAGTGGGCTTAGGCAATAATGGGAGACACTGACATGGACCATGTAACTATCACAGAAACGTGGGCCTCATAAAATAATGACTGGGGCCTGAAAGTCCCTGGTTACACAATATTTAGGAGGGATGGGGAAAAAGTTAAAAGGAGGCATAGCCCAATTAGTCAGGGAAGGCAGCAAGGCTGTGGATAATGGATACTTCAGAGGAAGTAACTGGGAGACAGTGTCACTGTGGGTGCAGCTCACAAGGCCTCAGTTAAAAGTCTATGGTTGGTGGTGATCTATAAATCACTAGGGCTAGGGGAAGAGAAGGATGGAGAGCTTGGTGAAGAACAAGGAAGGAGAGTGGCAAATGTAAAGAAGTTAATTAGCATACGCGATACATAGATATATAGATATATATAATCATAGATACATAGATACATAGAAATTGAAGGCAGATAAGGACCACTAGGCCCATCTAGTCTGCCCGTAAGCCCTATACATGTATGCAGTCACTGACCCTAAGTGATCAATGGCTTTTCATCACTCCATCCCCACCCAATGTTCCCTTGTATCTGCCCCAGGCATGTTACACCCCTCCACTGTGCTTGCCCCCACCACTTCTTGTGGCAGACTGTTCCATGCATCCACCACCCTCTCTGTGTAGAAAACCTTCCTCATGTTACCTCTTAATTGACCCCCTTCCAATTTCATATAATGTCCCCACATTCTGATATCTTCTCTACATTGGAAAAGATCCCCCACCTGCACCTTGTTTATGCCCTTGAGGTACTTGAAAGTTTCTGTCATGTTCCCCCTTTCTCTCCTCTCCTCCAGTGAGTACATATTGAAGTCTCTTAGTCGCTCCTCATATGTTTTGTGATGAAAGCCATGCACCATCTTTGTCGCCCTTCTCTGGATAGCCACCACCTTGTATATGTCCGTACACATGTACCGTCTCCAGTACTGCACACAGTACTCCAGGTGAGGCCTTACCAGTGTTTTATATAATGAAATCACCTTCTCCCATCTCCTGCTTGTAATGCCTCTGCCTATGCACCCCAGCATGCCACTGGCCCTCCCTGCAGCCTTTGCGCATTGCTTTAATACCTTAAGGTCATCAGATATGATAACCCCTAGGTCCCTATCCTCTTTGGTGACAGTCAGCAACCCCCTCAATCTGTAGCTCTCCACAGGGTTCCCCTTACCCAGGTGCATTATCTTGCACTTTTTTGCATTGAACCTCAGTTGTCACACCTCCGACCATCTTTCAAGCTTCTCCAGGTCCCCTCTTCATTTTATGCACTCCTTCTGGAGTATCCACCCTGTTGCAGATCTTGGTGTCATCTGCAAATAGGCAGACCTTTCTTTCCAGCCCCTCTGCAATGTCACTAATGAAGACATTGAATGGGACTGCTCCTAGTACTGATCCCTGTAGTACTCTGCTAGTCACCTCTCTCTCTCCCCAGATTGGATCCCATTTACCACCACCCTCTGTCTTCTGTCCATCATCCAGTTTCTAACCCAATGTATCACCTTATACCCCATGCCAAGACTACTCATCTTGTTAACCAGCTTTCTGTGTGGGACGGTATCGAAGGCTTTGCTGAAATTTAGGTAGGCGATGTATTCCTGCCCTCTCTGATTCACTTCCCTAGTCATCCAATCAAAAGCATCTAACAGATTTGTTTGACAAGACTTTCCTGCTGTGAACCCATGCTGCCTCAGATCCTGGGCACCACTGGATTTCAGGTGTGCCACTATCCTTTCTTTCAGCATTCTTTCAGCTGTGTCTCCATGATCTTCCCCACCACTGAGGTGAGCCTGATCGGCCTGTAGCTCCCCGCTTCCTCCCTATTGCAACTTTTGTGCAGCATGACTACATGTGCCCTCCTCAAGTCCTCTGGAACCATGCCTGTGTTGAGTGACTCTGTGAACAGGGCGGCCAGAGGTGCTGCTAGTTTCCTTCTCAGCTCCCTTAATATCCTCAGGTGCATGTTGTCTGGCCCCATGGCTTTATCCACCTTCAGCTTTGTGAGTTCCTCCAAAACTCTCTCCACTGTGAATAGACTGGTGTCCACTTCTCCCCCCACCCCCATTGCCTCTGCTCCCAAACTGTGATCCTTGACCCTCTCCTTCCTTAGTAAATACTGAACAGAACTATTTGTTCAGTATTTCTGCATTGTCTAGATCCATCTCCTTACCTCTGCCTCCTCTCCTCTCCTTTGAGCCTCACAATCCCACCCCACCCCACCCCATTTTCTTCTATCACTAATGTACCTATAGAATGTCTTGTCCCCTTTTTTCAAAGTCAATGCTAAACCCTCCTCTGTCTATGATTTGGCTCTCCTAACAGCTTTCCCTGCTTCCCTTAGACATTCAAGGTACACCTCCCTGTCCTTCTCCCTTTGGGTCCCCTTATACTTCCTGAAACTTGCTCTTTTTGCCCTTACTTTGTCTGCTACCTTTTTAGAGAACCATAGTGGTTTCCTTCTTATTTTCCCTTTGGCCACTATCCTAACACATTGGTTAGTTGCCTCCACTTTTAGTTTCCCCCACTGTTCCTCCACTTCCTCCATTACCTATCCCTTATCCAGTGCTGCTCTTAAACATCTACCCATTTCGCTGAAATCTGCCCTCCTGAAATCTAATACTTTTGCCCTTGTGGCTTAACTGAGTCCATGTCTCCATGCCAAACCACACCACGTGTTGGTTGCTGGATCCTAGCTGCCTTTCCACTTGGTCTTCTTCGACTCTGTTCCCATTGGTCCATACTAGGTCCAGAATTGATTTGTCTCTGGTTGGCTCATGCACCAGCTGTCTGAGCCCAACCCACTGCAGAGATTCCAGGATGGCCATGCTTCTGGCTGAAGCAACTGCCTAGGTGGTCCAATCTACATCTGATACATTAAAATTCTCCATCAACAGGATTTCACCTTTAGCTGCCATGTCGTGAATTTCCTCCATTAGTACCCTGTTCACTTCCTCTCTCTGTGCCGGAGGTCTTTAGATCACCCCTGTACATACTGCTGTGCCATTCCCTGGTTCAAAAGTGACCTACATTGCCTCGGCCTCCTCCTGTCTTCCTTGTACTTCTCTAGCCTTTATGCCTTCTCTGATGTACAGGGCTACCCCTCTGCCTTTTTACTTTCCCTGTCCCTTCTGAACAGTGTATAGCCTGGTACATTGGTATCCCAGCTGTGATTAGCAGAGTACCATGTCTCTGTTATTCCAGCTATGTCAATGTCTGCATCCTTCATCAAGGCTTCCAGGTTTGGAACCTTATTTCCAGACTGCTGGCACTTGTGAGCATGACCTTCCACATTGTACACCTTGCCCTCCCTCTGTTCTTGTTCTCTCTCACTTGCCTGTTTCTCCCACTCTGATTTTCTTGTTCATGTGCTCCTGCTCCCCTTTATCCCCCCTCATACTGTACACACTTCACCTGCCTGCTCCTCACTACCCGCTTCAGTTGTTCCTGTCGTCAACTTGTGTTTTTGCATGTTCCCATGGGGGAAGTATTCCTAAGCCACCTGTTCCTCCTGGCTGTCCCCCTCCCCGGCCAGTTTAAATGCTCTCTGCTAAAGCATTCCAACTTCTTATCAAGGAGTGAGGTCCCCTTCATGGACAGATGCAGGCCATCCTCCTGATACAAGCTCACATCTGCCCCGGTGGGGCCCCAGTCCCCTATAAAGCCAAATCCTTCCCTTCCATACCAATCCTTCAACTAGGTCTAGGAGGCTTGGATGTGGAGTGCCCTAGCCTCCCCTGTGCCTTGGACAGGTAGCACTTCCAAGAAAGAGATGGAATGTGCTACCTGTTTCAGTTCTCCCCCAAGCTTCCTGAAATCTTCCTGGACTCTAGCTAACTCCACACTTCTTCTGGTAGGTCATTGGTCCCCAGGTGGGCAATGACATCCATCTCTTCCCTTCTGGCTTTTGCCCTAGTGATCCTATGGGTTTGCTTCCCATCCCTCCATGCAGCACTTCCTGGGATGCACTTGACCTCCCTCTTCCCCCCTGCTAGGTGTCCCTAACTTCACATCCTGGACAATAAGTCCCCCACTAGGAGAAGCTTGCCCCTCCTCCTGGGTTCCTGCCCCCTCTTCCCTGGAGCTCCAACTTGGAGGTCCCGACCATCCTCCCTGGTCTCAGCTGTGGATGCCTGTGTGGGGCATCCCTGTTCTTCCAAAACAGTGTAGGAGTACTTCCACAGGCTGTGTCCAAACAACAATCAGCCAAGGAGTTCCAGGGCAGTCACTAGTCCAGCCATACCCACTTACAAGCTGCTACAAGCTTCCACAAATCAAGCAGAACACTAACAGAGCCCCCTAGTCAGACCAGCAGAATAAAGTGAAATCCTATAGGATTTTCATATGTTTTACTAATGCATATGCACTAACATGTATATATAAACCCTTGCTTAGTGGGCAGAAACCTGCATTTTCTGCAGTTTTTTCAAGTGTGTGTTTAATACAGTAAACTTACCACCTCACTCCACGTTGGTGTCTACGTGATTATTACATGGTGTCAGAATGGACTGCCTATCACAACTCTCAATTTACATGGAAATGTATCTGAAAACTGGAGAAGATTTAAGCAGCAATCTGAAATGTTCTCAGTTGCAAGTGGACTCAATGAAAATCCCAGAAAATCCAGGCTATGATCTTCTTGCATGTGGTAGGCCCTGATGCATTAGAAGCATTCAATACTTTCATTTGGGAAAATGAAGAAGAGAAGGGGCAGCCAAATAAAATTATGGGACATTTTAAGAGGCATTGTAACCCAAGAAAGAATGTGACTAATGAAAGACATTTTTTCAATACGATAAACCAGAATCTGGCTGAGTCCATTGGTTCATACCTAACTGAACTGAGGCTAAATGCTAAATCTTGTGAATCTGGAGAGTTAACTGAATCATTCATCACAGATAGATTTGTATGTGGCATACAGAGTGAGCATGTGAAATGCAGACTGTTGAGAAAAGTGTACTTAATATTAAATAATGTCATAGGTATGTGCAGGGCCACTGAACTGAGTGAAATGCAGATAATACACTTAAGTGGGAATGCTCAGGATGAAACCACAGAGCAAGTAGCAGTTATCCAGGAAGAAAGAGTCAAAGCAAGTGCCAATGTGAGCAAGGGGAGTTATACACCTTGAGAAAATAAAGTTAAATGTGAAAAGTGTGGTCGTGAGCATGAGATAAATAAATGCACAGCATATGGACAGTTTTGTAGATTGTGCCACAGGGAAAAGCACTTTGCTAGGGTATGTCATGTGAGCAAACACAGTGAGATCCATGTTGTTAGAGAAGATGCTCAGGAGAATGAAAGTACTTTCAGTATTGAAACTATGACTACCTATAAGCCAGAGATTGGAAAGTAAATCTGAGTATAAATGGGTAAATGGTGATGTTGAAGTTAGACACAGGAGCACAGTGTAATGTGATGCCTTTTAGATGTATAAAACACTGTCTGGAGAAGCTAGTCAAATGTCATCAGCTAGATTAGTTTCCTATTCTGGGCATAAACTGGATGTAAGAGGCAAAGTGATATTGCTAACATGTTTTAAGCAAAAGTATTACCTGCTGCCATTGCAAGTGGTTAATGCTAACATGACCCCAGTGTTGGGTCTGTCTACTTGCTTGAAAATGAAGCTTATAAAGAAGATATGTTCAGTAGATGCTGCAGAAGGAAGTGCATGGGAAACCTCAGAAGGTATACTGGCTGCATTTGCTGATGTGTTTGAGGAACTGAGGTGTTTATAAGGTGAGGACCACATTAAAATAGATAATACAGTCAGCGGTGTGATTCACCCCCGCAGGAAAATACCTTTCACATTACAAGATAAAGTGAAAACTGAGCTAGAGAACATGGAGGAACATGGAAAAATTGGGGGTTATTGAGAAGATGGAGAAACCCACAAGCTGGGTCAACTCAATGGTGGTTGTAAAAAACAGAAGTACAAATTTGTATAGATCTTAGAGATCTTAATAGAGCAATTACAAGGGAATATTACCCAATGAAAACAGTTGAAGAAGTTGCAGCCAAGCTAGCAGGGGCCAAAGTATTCACAGTGTTAGATGCTGGACATGCCTTCTGGCAGATTAAACCTAATGAGCCTAGCTCTGATCTAGTGACTTTTAATACACCTTGTGGGAGGTACAAGTTCAAATGTCTCCCCTTTGAGATTTGCTCAGCACCAGAAGTCTTCCAAAAGAAAGCTTCACACATTTTTGAAGGGTTCAAGGGCACAGAGGTCATTATGGATGACATCCTAATATGGGGAGCTAATGTACAAGAGCACAATGAGAGGTTACGGCATGTTCTGCAAAGAGCCAGAGATAAGCATTTGTCTCTAAATCTAAAGAAATCCAAAATCAAAATGTCAGAGGTCCAATATATCGGACACAAGCTAAGTAACAATGTGTTGTTGGCAGACCCCGAGAAAATTAAAGCAATTATCCAGATGCCTGTTCCCCAAAATAAGACTGACTTACAGAGATTTATGGGCATGGTAAACTACCTGGCAAAATGTATTCCAAACCTATCAACTGTAAATAAGCTGTTGAGAGAGTTACTAGAGAAAGAAACAGCATGGCACTGGGAGGGGCGCCACCAACAGGCCTTTCAAGAACTGAAAGCAGTTGTTACTAACCCCCCAGTGCTGACCTACTATGATCTAATGAAACTTGTTGAATTATCTGTTGATGCATCCTCTGAAGGGCTGGGTTCCTGTCTGCTGCAGAAAGGCAGGCCTGTTGCTTTTCCTTCCAGATCACTTATTAAAGCTGAGAGAAATTATGCACAAATTGAGAAGGAAATGCTAGCCATCATGTTTGGTTGTATAAAGTTCCATCAATATATTTATGGCAGACCCCAGGTCCATGTTGAATTGAAACACAAGCACCAAGAAAGCCTTTTCAAAAAAACACCAGCCACAGCCAGACCGAGAATGCAACACATGATGCTAAAACTGCAAAGACATGATTTGCAAATATGGTATAAAGCAGGCAAAGAACTTCATGTAGCAGATGCCCTGAGTAGGGCTGTGGGAGAAAATTTTGTAACAGAAACTGAATTAGACAAATATTTTTTTTAATTCAAAAAATCTTTATTAGTTTTTATATAGAACCAAAAGGTACAAAATCTGTAGTCAGTGTTAGGAATAGTACATGAAACACAACAAAAGCAGGAAACACATACATAAAACCTGAAAAACAACAAAAACAGGAAACATATACATAAAAACACTATACCCCAATCTTCCCTCACCCTCTCCTCCTTCCGCCCTCCCCTACCCCTGGAGTGTGCCAATATTATAGACTTGGGATACCACTACTAGAGTTACAACGGAAGATTAATGTAAATACAAAGCATATAATTTGCCCCATTTCCTGTCAAAAGATAATAAGTTACTATGAAAATTAGCAATTAAACATTCAGTTCTGAAACTAACAGATAAATCATTAAGCCACTCAGAATATGTTATGACGGATCACATGATGGCAGCCTAGGAAGAGCAGCTCCTCCGATCAGCTCCGTCTCCAACCTGCATATACCACCCTTGAAGTGGAGTAAATAAGGATTCCTTGTTAGATATTTGCAAGTGAAAGACCCGAGTAATCTCCGAAGATTGTAAAGCCTCCCAAAAATGGAAGCTTTTGTTAAAAAACAAACGGCAAAGCATACGCCGCCTCCCTCACCTGAGAAAGAGCAGGCCGCGAAACGCCCACGTCAGGGACCCACTAAATCCAGTCCGGGGCCATCTGCATTAATGGAGGAAAGGTTTCTGGAAATTTTTGCCCCACTGCAATCCTCAGTGGATGAGATCTACTCAGAGATATAATGCTTTAAGACAGCACTGGAAACAGTCGAGATGAGAGTGGGGATAACGAGGTTAAAATTAAATCCCTGGAGCTTAAGGCAGATAAACACAATTTGGAAAGAGCCTCCCTCAACAAGAGAATCAAGAAAATTGAAGAAAAGCTTGAAGATCTCGAGGGCAGGAGTAGAAGAAATAATCTTATTATCCTTGGTATTCCGGAAAAAGAGGAGGGGTCGGCGACTATTCAATTTGTTCAGAAGCTCTTTGAAAAAATAGCGGGTCTACCTCCAGACGGCAGTTATATTGTGGAAGATCGCTTAGTCCCCCTCCTGTCCCTGGAGCCCCCCCGCGTCCGATAATTTGCAAGCTGCTGAATTTCTTGGATAAACAATATATTTTAAATAAAGTCAAATCACTACAGGACGTCACTTGGGAGGGAAGAAAGATCAGAATTACTCACGATCTCCCACACTCGGTGCACCTTAAACGACAAAGCCTACACCCCATAGTCTCAAAGCTGGTAGTAGCAGCAGGTGTGCAATTCCGAGTCCGATACCCAGCGTTGCTCCAGGTCCAGCTTAAGGATCAGTGGCAATCTTATGATTCAGTTGATCGGCTCAAGGAGAGCTCAAAAATGCCATGCCAGAGCTTTTTAAATGATTTCCGGGGGGCAGCCGGTGTACCAACTTGTTGCACTAAATAACCGATTTAACTGAAGGAGGACTGGCAGGAAGGGGGCTGACCTCCTCAGATTGTCTCATTTTTGTTTACGATGTACTTTCCCTGCTGTGTCCTCAAAGAAAATGTTGTGAGCACGAACGAAGCTGCAGCTGACCTTTTTCCACGTTAAAGTACTTAGCTTGATTCATTCCCAAAGCCATATGAGGACAGTGGGCTTTTAACAAACCCTGGAGGTTCTAGGCCGAAGTATCGTCTTTGCCAAGGAGCCAAGTGCAGCTGAATAGAGCACAGTAGAATAAAGAAAGCGTAACTGAGAAATTGTAATTGATGGCTCTCGTATTGTTATTAAGAACTACCTAGATAAGCAGGAGATCCGCACTTGGCTGAAACTTGATTGCTCTCCAGATAAGCTCCTAGTGATTTTCCCATCCAGGTTTAAAAATCGGTAATGGCCAAAATTAGTACAGCTAACCCAGGAAGACTGAGTTTGCCGGAAAGTGGAGATCCGTTATGCACAAGACTAGATTGACTTTTTCATGGTTTTTGACACGGCTACTTGAGATCGGAGAGCAGAGAGAGCTCACGGTCCTTGGAGAGATATGCTCATAACATCGTGATAATGATGACTGATATGAATATATTGACCTCGTTACATGATTTAAAGGTTACAGGGAAAGTGCATATAATGTGGGGCATTTTGTTTAAAGTTAACCTGGAATGTTATTTTGCTTAGTTTCTGCACTCTGAGACTCTTTCTTGACATGGTTAATGGGACTTTAATAGGAACGTACTTCCCCACTAGAGGGGGTTGTGGACCAAAGAAAGCTTTGATTTTAATAGTTAATCAGTGTATGGAGATTTGCCATAGTGGAGGAAGTGAACATATTGGAAGGCTGCTTTGTCTCCATTATTAGGATGAGTCTGTATTTTTCGTTATGCAGCATGTTTCTCATCTCGTTGAGTACTCTGCAAGGGTTCAGATCATAGAATAAGATGGAAGATTGGGTTGGGGATGGGGATGGCGGAAACCTAGGTTGATATGATCATCACAAGACATAGTGAAGTAGTGGTGCAGTTATTGGGACTGGGGGTAGTTCGGGGGTTTAGGCGGGAAAGTGGGGGATTTGAAGACAACAGTATTCACACGCCAGAATATCGCAATTGGGGACAGGCAGTTAACAGAGCCTCATACAGTGGGGGAAGATCACGACTGGGCATCACTTTCAAATTCTAAGGGTCATGACAAGAGTTATTAATTTGGTAAGTTGGAATATCAAGGGTGCTAGAGACAGATGTAAGAGACAGATAGTACTGAAACACCTCTCAACTCTTAACGCGGACATTGTATGTTTGCAGAAAACACATCTTCCTAGAGAGGATACTCAGCTATTTGTTAAACAAGTGGGTGGGCCAAGCGTTGAGCTGGCTTTTCTTCCAATAAAGGCGGGGTGGCCATAATATTCCATAGGAGGACTCCCTTCCAATTAGAAAGGGAGATATGGGATACACAAGGCCGATACATTTTCCTAATGGGAACTTTAGTCTCGGTGAAGGTAGTTATCGGATCAATATATGGCCCAAATACAGACTCTCCACAATTTTTTATGCAAATACTGGAGGCTCTGAATGGTTTCACTTCCTCCACCTTGTTAATAGGGGGGACTGGAATATCACAACACAGTTACATCTAGGCCAGACTGATAATAGGCATGCGGGTTTCTCCCCTGCGCAGCGAACCCTAAGAGAAGTAATGGATAATCTAGGCCTGATCGATGTCTGGAGACTGATGAATGGGGATATGAGGCAATATACCTTTTTTTCTATTCCGCATAAAACATGCTCTAGAATTGATTATTTTTTAATCAGCGTGGATATCCTTCCATCAGTCGTAGAGGCCAGAAATAATGCCAGAGTCATATCAGACCACTCCCCAGTTTCCATCAAGTGGGTACCGGCACATGGGGTTACAAGGGACTTTAGGTGGAGGTTTAATAACCAATTACTGCAGACGCCATTCACCCAAGAACAAATAAAGACGTTTATGACACATTTTATGGATAGTAATTTAAACTTGGTCCCGAATATAGACATTGTGTGGGCAGCGTTGAAATGTGGGCTTAGGGGACAGTGCATCCAGATATCGGCGACCAGGGCCAGAAAATCCAAGATGCACTTGGAAGAAATCACAATGGCCATTAGAGCTTTGGAGAACAACATCACAAAGCACTCTGATGAGCTCGATTGGATTAAACTGCATCAGTTACAAGCCCAATACTCAGCAATAATGGTGCAGAAGGCAGAGCTTGCTTTACATAGAACAAAGATAAAATATTTAGAATCAGGGGAGAGGTCAGGCAAATTACTTGCACTTAGATTAAAACAGCTAAACTCCAATCAAGTTATTGCTGCAATAAGTAAAGATGGTGGGGATAATATGGTAAAAGAACCAAAAGAAATTGTGGCCACTTTTAGAGATTACTTTCGATGAATCTATTCAATCGATTCAAAAAATAAACCCACCTCTATAGAAATCCATAGGTTTTTAAGCTCTGTCCCCCTAACCAAGATATCGAACACTGGAGTGAGCCAATTAGGAGCCCCAATCCAAGAGACAGAAGTGAAGGTTGCAGTTTCACAGTTAGTGGAGATAAATCCCGGGCGGACGGCTAACCACTAACTTCTTTAAGGCCTATGTGGACATAATATGCCCAATCATAACCAAATTTTACAATTTTGGTTCAGTGAAGGTATCTCTGATCTGTCCTTCTTAGAGGCACTCATCACTCTCATTCCCAAACCTGGTCGGGACCCCATGCTGATGGGCAGTTATCGTCCGATATCACTGTTAAATGTCGATATTAAAATATTAGCTAAAATATTAGCAAATCGTCTGGGTCCATTCATGAGTAGCATGGTTAGTGATGAACAAGTGGGATTTATGAGTGGAAGGCTATCTAGTGATCATTTACATAAGATTCATCACCTAATTATACATGCCCAAGGTGCACAATACCCAGCAGCATTATTGGCACTGGATGCCGAAAAGGCATTCGATCGAGTGTCTTTGGACTTTCTTTTTACAGTTCTGGATAACTTTGGATTGCCTAAGGAGTTCCTAACCTGGGTTCGAATTCTATACAGTGCCCCCACAGCTCATGTATGGTGCAATGGCATATTGTCGTCTCCCTTTCCTCTAACATGTGGCACAAGACAGGGATGCCCGCTTTCTCCACTTCTGTTTAATTTATATCTTGAACCCTTGATTTGTAGATTGCAGGCATCACAGGTGATCAAAGGAATTGAATTGGGGAGTAGGCGATATCTCATTTCAGCATATGCAGATGATCTTCTGATGCATTAGAAGAACCTGACACTGGTATATCAGAAATACTAGGAGAAATAACTAAATTTTCCAGAGTCTCCAACTATAAAATCAACCTCAAGACAAAACTTTTCCCACTGAACAATAGATGTTATCCCAATATAGCGAGGGAGCTTGGCCTGACTTGGGAGTCAAGGATATTGACATACCTCGGTGTTAAAATTACTTAGAGGAATAAGTTCAATGGTCAAGGAAAATTTTGGTAGCCTCCTTAAAACCATCAAACAAGATCTAACTAGATGGAATTTTTGCCCCTGTCATTATGGGCCAGAATAAAACAGTAAAATTGATATATTGCCAAGGGTTATCTATCTTTAAATATGCTGGGATGTTATTTGCCCAAAGTCTGGTTTGCGAATCTAAGAAAGATGCTTAGTGCATACCTATGGAAAGGGAAAGCCATTAGGAAAGCGTACCAGAAACTTACAGGCCCAAAAGAGAAGGGAGGGCTTGCTCTTCCATCTTTCTATAAGTATTATATTGCATCGCATATAAGTAAGGTAGTCCATTGGTTTAAACCAAATATACCCTCGGCATTGCACCCTTATACACCTCTTTGGATTTTTATTGAAAGAGACCTAGTTAGGAAACATAGAATATCGTTAAGCACGGTTGCGAGCACTACTATTAAACTTCTCCTGAGATTGCTAAAGGACACCCCTATTGGTTGGTCATTAAAGGCCTTACAGCAGGCCCAAAAACTTCTAAGGGTCAGTTGGCGGAATTCGCTTGAACAAATGTTGACACAGAATATTCATTTCTTAATACAACGGGCACCAATTTTGCCTGGGTTCTGGAGATCACTAGAGGGCCTAAAGTTGGGAGACTTAGCTCCTCAGGGTAAGTTAATATCATATGAGTGGGCATGTATTAAATTTCCAGAACTAAAGGGACAATACTTCAAGTTCCGACAAGTTTCCGAGTCAATCAAAGCCCATTTTTATAAAAAGGAGGCCGGGGCAGAAAATAGAGTTGAACTAGTAGATTTACTTAAGATAGCTGACCAGCCACATTCTATCTCTGGAATTTATGGTGCATTGCAACGGCTTGATGACAACCTCCCGAATGGTGTTAGTCATTATTGGACACATAGATTAGGACTAGCAGAGGATAGGGACACATGGAAGTGCATATGGTTTAATACATATAGAAATATTAGACAAGATAGATACAGGCTTCAGCAGTTCTACATTATATACAATATGTATTATACCCCTACGAAACTACATAGAATGGGCAGGTTAGCACAATCCGCATGTACCAGATGTGGGGAGGAAGGTAGTGATATATATCATGTACTGTGGGATTGTGCTAAGATTCAGCCCTTCTGGAGGGCAATTCGTGTCTCTCTATTACAAACGGTAGACCTGGATGTTTTCTTTACACCCAAAATCTGTTTGTTGAATAATTTTCATAATGGTATGACCAAACAGCAGAAACTGTACATGGCCATAATATCAGCTAATGCAAAAGCTGTTATTCTGAGACACTGGAAGGACACTTCTACTCCGTCTGCGGGCGAATGGTACAAAGAAGTCACACTTGTGCTACAGGTAGAATTCCATATTGCCAGGATGAGCAATAGGACCAAGGGTTATTATTTCCAGTGGGGCCTTTTAGATACAGCCCTGACATCATGGCGCTCTGGGAGTCACCTATAGGAGACATCCCCTCTTCAGGAAAGTTTGTTTGTGTTCATTGGCGTGTGAATACTGTTCTAAATAATGGGTGAAGGGTGGGGGGTTCTTGGAGTAGTGTTCAGTTATTTTTTATAGGCATGATCATACTACTAGTACAGGTTAGTTAGTAGTACATATAGTGCATTTATGATTATCCTGTAAATCTTTACCAGCTTAATGTTTGTTCATGGCACATGTAACGGATATGCCAATAAAGTAAAATGAATAAAATAAAAAAAAAGAATATGTTATGACTAGCTGATCCAGCCAGTGTTTTAGTACAAGTTTTTTAACCATCATTGAGATTATTGCCATGTGGAATCTACGTTCTTTAACCACAATGTTGGAAAATATACCCAAAAAACATATTTCAATTGTGAACAGATCCTCTAACCCTAATAGTGGGTCTAAGTTAGATTGTATTGTTTGCTAGAGGGGAGCCACCTTCTCACACTGCCAAAATATATGTACCAGGTTGCCTTCTGCTTTACCACATCTGGTGCAAGTAGAATCCGGAAGTTTGCCCAATTTGGTGAGTATAACAGGGGTGTAGTACATATTATTAATAATATGATAGTGAGTGACTCAAATCTATCCTGGGTGTGATATTTATACATATCTTTCCAGATTTGAGCCCAATTGGGGGATAAATCCGGTAGTAAGGAAAACCATATTTTAGATCCTTCGAGAGGTTCTGGGAAGGTATATGATAGAAGAAAATTAGATATTGCTGATACACAGTGTGGTTTAGTTGCGAGATCTTGTATCTGGACCGACATGGGTCTAGATTGCGAAGGTTTAGGTATATGACCAAAAGAAGTTCCAAGGAGATGTCTTAATTGGAAGGTCTTAAGGATGAGATTCTGTGGTATATTAAATTTTTTTTTTAAACTTTCTTTATTTGTAGATTTTGATGGTAACCATACATACGTACAATATCACAGGTTTCTGTGTACATACTGAAACTGAGAAGATACTAAACATATATATATATACAACCATCAAGGGGGGACATGTCTATTACAAATTACATTTCCTTTAGAGTCCTGAGTAATTTGACAGATTTTCCCATATGATTCATACTCCTGTTGACGTCTTTGATCATGTATCTTGTTAAGAGAAGGAGTCTACAGCATCCCCTAACTGAACAGACCAATTGCTTCCTTGTTAGTATTTCATTTATAATTTGATTCCTTAAAAGTGTTAACTTTAAGTTACTAATATCTGATTTTGTTTACACAAAGGGATAAAAAGCAGTAGTTTAAGGAATAAAATCCTGAAACTCATTTGTCATATAAGCACCCATCTCCTCCAGATCAACTCAAATTTGATAAGTTTTTTATTAAGAGTCGCTGTGAGTGCCTCTAATATATAAGTTGACCATGATTTCATGCCACCCTGTATGGTGACCTCCTTTTGTGAGCCAATTTTTTGTTATTAATTTTGTGCTGCTAAACATGCCATTTTAGGAATTTACTTGTGTTGGGGTCCCTACAGCCTCTGGAGTACTCCATGAAAAAATACAATAATGGGGTTATTTGTAAGTTCGGGTCAATTATGTTCTGTAGGGTCCACTGTAGCTCCTTCAGAAATTGTTGAATTTTTGGACAATTCCAAAAAATGTGACCCATAGTTGCTGGAGAATGTCCACATTTCCTCCAACACATTGAGACTCCCTCTCCTTGATATCTCCCCTGAACCGCTGGCGTTCTAAAAAATCTAATAAATACCTTCCATGCAAATTCCTTCCAACTAACGGCTGAGGTCCCCCACTGTATTCTCTGCATTGCCCATTTCCAGTGTTCCTCCTGTATCTGAATTCCCAAATCCCCTTCCCATATCTTTTTAATAACTTGAATAGAGTCTCCCTTCCAACTAAGCAGGGCATTGTATATGACTGAGATTATATGCTCTCTGGGTGGATTTCCTTCTATAGCTGATTTAAATATTTTTGCAATCTGGGGGGGTGGCACCATCCTGGGTGGTAGCTGTGCTTGAAGTGATCTGATATATGCTCTTATCTGGAAGTACCGAAATCTGTCCTTCCAGGGTATTTCATACCTAGTAACTAAAGTTTGGAAGTCCAGAATCTCTTCCCCTTCTAGAAAATGCCAGATTAAGTGTAGTTTTTCTCTTCCCATTTCTTAAAGCCTTTATCAGCTAGTAGGTGTAAAAGATGTCAGATAGGGCACTGACAGCATCAAATATCTCCACCCTTTAGCCTTTTTTATCAATAGGTTTTGTGCCAGATGTTCAAAGTGACCTCCAGTATATGGGCTCTTCCCCTCCTGTGTTTTTACTCCTTTTTGTGAGAGCAGGGCACAGTTAAGGTTTCTCAAGCCCCTTCACCTATTTCTATAGTTTTCCATCTGGCTGTATCACGAATGGTCCAACCAGTACATGGTTGTTCTAAGTTGGGCTGCTTGATGGTATAATTTCAAATTAGGAAAACCAGACCCCCTCTCCTCTCGGGATCTGAAGAGCTGAGAAGCGTACTCTTGGCCTCTCACGGCCCACAAGAAATGAGAGATTCTTCTGTGCAACGCCATGAAATATGAATCCGGAATAGAAATGGAAATGTCTGGCTCAAATATAGAAATCTGGGAGTAACACCATTTTAATTGCCTCTATTCTTTGCACCAAGGAATGGAGTCGGAGCCCATCTTTCCAAGTCTAATTTGAGTTTTTCTAGGGTTGGGTTAAAGTTGAGTGTAAAAGCTGTTCTACATCAAAACTAAGGAGGACCCCAAATATCTGATATATGTTGATCCCATTTAAAGGGAAAGACTCAACCATCTTCACTGAGGGTATATAATGATTCTTCAGGACCTCGGTTTTGGTAGTATTTAGTTTATAACCTGCTAGTTCACTGAACTCTGTTAAGCAATTCCATAGCGGTTCCATGGAATGTTCTGGGTCTGAAAGATAAATGAGCAGGTCATCCGCATATAATGCAAGTTTATGTGTTTCTTCCCCGATCTCCCAGCCCCTTACCTCCTTTTCCTGGCGTATCATTTGAGCCAATGGTTCTAAATAGAGGGCAAAGAGAAGGGGGAAGAGAGCAGCCCTGCCTCGTGCCTCTATATAACGAAAAAGGGGTAGACACCTGTCCATTTATTTTTATATAGGCCTTGGGATTTGTATATATGTTATCTATGGCTCTGACAATAGAATCTGAAAAACCAAATTTACTGAGGGTCATCTTTAAAAATTTCCATTCCACCCGGTCAAATGCCTTCTCCGCATCTAAACTCATCAATAAAAAAGGGAATTTTGACCAGGTGGAATGGTGTAATATATGTAGAGTTCTTTTAATATTGTCTTGTGTCTGTCTCCCCAGAATGAATCCTGTCTGATCTAGTGCTATTAATTTGGGCAATACATTTTCCAGGCGTCTTGCTAATATAACTGTGTATATTTTATAATCTATATTTAGAACTGAAATAGGTCAAAATGATTTACATTGTGTGGTGTCTTTTCCTGGTTTTGGAATACTGAAGATAACTGCAAAATTCCAGCTAATGGAGAGCTTCCCTATTGCACTGTTCTACATGTCTCCAGTAACTGAGGTTTAAGCTCTGCATTAAAAAATTTGAAGAATTCTGGGGTATAACCGTCTGGGCCGGGGATTTCTTTGGTTTGAGTTTTTTAATCGCATTATCTATCTCTATCATCTCTATGGGTTTCTCTAAGGTATCTCTCATTTCTTGTGATAATCTTGGCAGTTTAAGCTTCTCTAAATATTCCTGAATCTTTAGTTCACTCGGGTTATTTTCAGGGGTGTATAGAGTCTGATAGAACACTTTAAAGCTAGCCAACAAGTCCTCCGAGCTTCTCACCATTCTCCCTGTAATAGGGTCCCTAATCTGGGTGATGGTATTTTGTGAGGTCTGTTGTCTCAATCTATGAGCTAAGAGGCGGGTTGCTCGTGGGCCTGCTTCGTAATATCTCTGGCACACTCGTTGCAGCGCCTGCTCTGTTCTGATATCTATCAGCTTCTGGATTTTTTGCCTGATTTCTTTTATATTTTCATAGCTAGAGTCATCTCCAGCTGCATGCTGTTTTTGTAAATCTAACAGCTGGGAATGAAGTTTCTCCAGCTGCTGATTTTGCTGTCTCTTAAAGTGCGCTGCATATTTAATGCACTCTCCTCTAAAAACTGATTTTATAGTGTCCCAAAGAGTGATTTTTGAGATTTCAGGAGTTTCATTCTCCCGAATTATTTGTTCTAGTCGGGTTTTAGCCATATCTGTGAACTTCTTCAAATTCAGCATATAATTATTAAATTTCCACAGGGTCTGACCCCTTTTTTTTATTCCATACCATTTCCATCTGGAGCATAGAGTGGTCTGAGAGAGTGGAAGGGATGTGTCGACAGCTAGTCACTAGGTTTTGGTGTTCCCCTGATGTTAGCATATAATCTATTCGGGTATATGAACCGTGGGGATGAGAAAAATGCGTGTATTCTTTCTTCCCTGGGTTATCTCGTCTCCAGGCATCCACCCAAAATGCTTTCCTCAAATGTGTCCTTATCTCTTTTCTAGTTGGATTTTGCCTGAAGGCCATTTTCTTAGATGTGTCTATCTGTGCCCAGATTTGATTGAGGTTCCCCCCATAATCAACCTTCCCCTCTGTAAGTCCACAATTTTCTGCAGTAAGAGTCTAGTGACTTCCCTTGTTGACCCTGGTGGGAGATAGAGCGACGCTAAAGTAATGGATATTCCCTCTAGGTCCCCAGACAGGATCACCAATCATCCTTCTGGGTCTGAATAGGTGGAAGTTGCTTGAAATTGAATATTTTTAGATACAAGGATAGCCACCCCTCGTCTTTTTTTTTTGCCTGTATGAAGCTGCAGCTATCCGGCTGAAACCTAATTTCTGCAGTTTCTGGTGCTCCCCCTTGTTCAAATGAGTTTCTTGTAGTAATACAAAAGTGGGCCTCTGTCTCTTTATATCTGTCAGGATCTTATACCTCTTGCTTGGATTGTTCAATCCATTGACATTATGAGAAACAACTCTTATTGTGGTTTTATCTACCATTTTGAAATATATATGTGTTTATCTTGTATTGGTATCTCTTTATTGATTCTCGATGTTTTACCTCCCCAAATCACCTTCTCACTTAAAGTGAACCTTGGTTCTTTACCCAGTCTTTCACAGAGGTGGTGTACTGTACGTATGTCTCTAACATCTCTAAGCAATACTGTACGTATGTCTCTAACATCTCTAAACAACTTACCCTTAACAGCAAACATACAATAACATAATAACTCCCCCATCAGATTACCATTATTCAAAGAACTATATACATAGCGACCCCCAAGGTAGGGGAACAATTCCTCATGTTCCCTATGAACTCGGGTAGGAAGCGCCCAAGTTAGAGGAAAGGAGATCAGAACCCTATCTCGTTCCTCTTGGACCTTAAAATCAGGTCCTGGCCTGGTGTTTTGGCCTATCATCACCATTTTTCCCCCATCACGTTCAAAAATAACCAAAGTGGTTTCCCTCTGCTCGATAAGTAGGGGTTTTGACCACGCTACTATGCTCATAAAAAAGAGCGTCTGGAAAAGTGGACGGGTCATGGGCCCTTAGAAAGAGGCTTCCCCTGATCACTTACCAGCTTCCTGAACTATATATGAGTGAACTCAAAGCAAATTCTTTAAATTCTATTCCTTCATTTGCTTTGCAACTGATTGCTAGTAAAATGAGTCGAGAGAGAGAGGAGAGAAAAAAAAATTTTCCTTCTCCTCCCACCATCTCCACCCAGCAGAACCCCATTATAGTAAAAGGTCTTAAACTTCACCCCCCTTCTATATCACCCTAATTACTTTTCCCTTTTAATCAGTCAGCATTTAAAACGCTCTATTCACATATGCAGTTTCATTTGGTTGATTAAAACTGATGAAGCAACAAGCTACTGGGCCTGGAATTTCCTGAGTGCCCCCTCGACATATATCTCCATTAGTCATCCACTGTGTCCCAAAGACTTATTGTAATTCCACTTAGGGATTTAATCATCAATTCCTCAGGAGTTGGTTCTAGTGTTCGCTTCATAGAGGAAAGGGGGGGTCATGTTTCTCTGTTATTTGCCCCTCGATCATCTGTCGTCATTTCTCTCCTCTGACTGTTTCTCCATGCTTCTTGTATGGGTAAGGTCATGTAACAGTCTTTTAATATCATGCATAGTGTATGATGCCGACGACTCTCCGGGTATTCTGTTGTTTTTCCTTGAAAAGGATTTCCACTGTGCTTGGGAGTATAAATGTTGGTATTTTTGCTTCCTCACAGGTGGACTTCATGACCCTTATTTTTCATGGCTTGATATGCCTCTTCAGAGGTTTGATACAGCTCTGTGCCTGAGTTCCAAAAAACCCTGAGGCGGGAGGGGTAAGGGGTCTGGAAACGAACTCCTAATGACCTCAATTTTTGTAGGATAGGTGCTTAGGATAGCCTCTGCTGTTGTATGGAGGGCGGGTAATCTTGGTCAAAAAATAGTCTTGCTCCCTTATATTCCACTGTATGTTGTTTCCACGCCATTCTTAAAATCCGCTCCTTGTCCCTATAGCTGGAGAACTTTGCAATAATTGATCTGGGCCTCGCTGTCACCGAGGTGGGCTTGGGCACTAGGACCCTGTGCTCTTTCAATTTTAAAACTGAAAACTTGTGGCAAATCTAATACTTTTCTCAGCATATCTTCCATAAACTCACACATGTCTCCGGTTTCGGTCAGTCTCTGGTAAGCCATAAATTCATAAATTGTCTCTTCGGGACCTAGCTTCAAGATCTAGGCACTTAGCTTTCAAAATGTCCTGCTGTTGAGCTATATTCTCGATTGCATTCGCGAGGCCTATCAGATCATCTTCTGTTGTTGAAACTCTCTCCTCTATTGTTGAGATTCGATTTTCGAGTTTGAGCAGGTCATTATGTATTTGCTCAAATCCTCGTTTTGTGTCCGTTCTTGATTGCTTAATCTCCCCTAGTAGAGTCTCAAATCTGGAACGCGATAGAGCTTCCAGCTCTGTTTCTGTGTCTGCTCCAGCCGTACTCACAGGGGAATCTCTCCCGCTGATCGTAGAATTTGCTGGGCTTAAATGCGGTGGATCAAGTTGCGATTTCGGTCCTTTTGCTTGAGATCTTTTCCCAGCCTTGCCTCCACTGTGCGCTTTATGCATTTTTACGCAGTTTTTTATTTCCAGCGTTGTGTGGAGTTGTTTTTTTGCTGGCAAGCGAGGGGAGCTCCGGTTTTAGGCTGCCATGCTTTCGGTGACGTCACCGGAAGTCGGTATATTAAATTTAACCAGAATTTCAGAAGAGGAGAGAAGAAAAGAGAATCCTGAGAATAGAGGTTCTCCACTAATACACCCTATAGCTGAGGAAGCCAGCTGGGTGGTAGAGATGATCCATTTAGTTTAATGTTTGGGTTGTGAAACAGGGATTGGACGAAATCTTGTTTAAGGGAAATTTTGAGATAGTTCCAGCATTGAGACAAGACTCTAAGAGAAGTGCTGATAACTGAGTTGTGGAGTGGAGCAGGAAGTGTTGATTTTGATAAATAGAAAATGGTAGAAGAATGCAAGTCAAGAGACCTCAGAAGTCGGTCTTCAAGTTGGAGCCAGATGGGGGTGTGCATATTATCTATGACGGAAAACCATCTGCCCAGTCTAGATAAATGACTAGCCCAATAATACAATAGGAAGTTGGGAAGATGGAGACCACCCAAATCTTTGGGGAGGCTAAGCTTAAGGAGTGATCTTCTGGGATGTTTACCTACCCAGACGAAATTAGAGATAATAGAGTGTATGTGGTGAAAGAAAGATATCAGTGGCCATATGTTCAGCATATTTAAGGGATAAAAAAGACAGGGGAGAACATTCATTTTAATGATATTTATAGGACCCCATAAAGAAAGGGGGAGAGCAACCCATCTTTGAAGGTCTTGTTGGATTGTAGTCATCAAATCTTCAAGGTTTAATTTTTTAAATAATATGGGGTTATTGGTTAGGAATATACCCAGGTATTTAATTTAGTGGGGTGACTATTTCATTCCAAAATGGCTAAAGTCCTCTTTATCGGTGAGGTCATTTAGCGGGAAGATTTCTGTTTTTGAGAGATTAAGTTTGCAGTTAGATAATTGCCCAAATTCAGTAATAATACTGAGAACATGTGTAAGGGATGATACTGGTTGGTCCAAGTACAGAAGAATGTCATCAGCATAAACTGAGAGCGTTAGGGATTGATGAAGAATAGGGATACCTTTAATTTGGGGTGAATTTTTGAGGTAGTGAAGGAGAGGTTCTAAGTAGAGGTTGAAGAGGAAAGGTGAGAGAGGACACCCTTTTCTAGTGCCAGTATGGAGAGGAAATCTGGAGGAGAAAACACAATTGCAAAAGATTTTAGCTGAGGATGAAGAGTAAACAGTTTGAATCCACTGTATAAAATCTGAGGGGAACCTCACCTTCTTTAGTGTAGACCAAAGAAATACCCAGTCAACCTTATTGAAGGCCTTTTTGGCATCCAATGAAATTATAGCCATAGGGGACTGGGCTGATTGTGCAGCCTGAAAAATATGGGAAAGTGTTCTAAGATGGTCCGCTGTGGAGGGGTCTTGTACAAACCCGACTTGTTCGGCATTCAACAAGTAAGACCAAATGTTTTTAAGCCAGAGTGAAAGAATTTTTGTTAGGATTTTAATATCACAATTTAAAAGAGATATTGGTTGATAGCTGGCTGGATCTGTATGGGGTTTATCAGGATTAAGTAGGAGAATTATTGTGGCTTCTAATAATGTGGGATCTAGATTATCTGCTTTAAACATATAATTGTATAAATTAAGAAGAAGAGGAGCAAGTTCTGCAGAAAAAGTACAATAGAAATTGGAGGGAAATCCACCGGGACCTGGTGCCTTGTCCAGGGATAAACTATTAATTGCCTTTTCTATTTTCTCCCCCATGATTGGAGCTGACAGGATGGTCTGATGTTGTATCGAGAGACAGGGAAGATCCAGAGAGTTCAGATAAGCCTCCATCCTATGAGGTGATGCTGAGGAAGGGTTTTTACTATAAAGTGAGCAGAAGAAAGACACGAAAACCTGAGCTATATCTTGGGTTTAGTTTTGGTGGAGCCATCCGCAGCAAGTATGGAAGGGATTAATCTAGAGCTTACTATAGTACGTAATCGGAGAGCTAGTAGTCTCTCTGCTTTTTCTCCTTGCTCAACATATCTAGAGTTTGTTTTAAGAATAGTGAATTCAGCTTTTTCTCTTAGCAAATCAGCATATTCATTTTTTAATGTTAATAATTGCTCTAGAATGGCCGAGGGAGTGGTTGATGATAAAGCTTTTTCAGTTTCCCTAATTTGAGATAATAGCATACCTCCTTAGCTTCCCTTTGTCTTTTTCTTCTTGATGCTAACTTAATAAATTCACCACAGAGATAACATTTAAGAGTGCACCATACCAGGTCCTCCCTTTGTGTGGAGTTCTTATTAAGCTCCATGAAGGTAGGAATGAGTGTTTTTATGTAGGAAGTGATAGTTGTTTCTCTAAGTAGCTGTGTGTTTAGTTTCCAGGATATGTCTTTTTTCATATCTGGATCTGGGGATAACACTAGCCACCCTACTGCATGATCCAAGATCACTATGGGCTCAATAACAGCTTGACAAGGAACGTGTAAAAGAGGAAGGCTGATCAATTTGTAATCCAACCTGGACCAGGATTGATGGACATTGGAGAAGAAAGAAAAAAGACGATGGGAAGGGTTAAGGAGCTGCCAAGGATTACTTAGCCCTAGAAGATCTATGAAATCAGCTAGAGCTTTTTGGGATGGGGAAGGGTTTTTTAAAGGGAGGTATGTTCTATCCAGGTCCTGAGTCGGTGGTGTGTTCCAGTCCTCACCCAGAATTAGGTGGGAGGGCAGGAGAGTAGCCACTTTATTGGCTAGATCCATAAAGAATTTAGGATCTCCACCCACTGGGCCATATATGGACCTTAGAACTACTGTGGTATTATTAAGAATCCCTTTAACTAGCACAAGCCTTCCATTAGGATCTACTATTTTTGTTACTGCCCGGAATGACAAGTGTCTTTTAATTCAAATAGCCACTCCCTTACTTGAGGAGGATTCCCCTGCTGCAAATATTTGAGATATACTTTGTCGTCATAGCCAAATTGCTTTGTTTGCTAGTAAATGGGTTTCCTGAAATAGAATTATGTCTGCATTGAGTAGGTCACAATGTTTGAGGACCTGATATCTCTTCGTTATTTCCCTGGCTCCCCTGATATTCCACGTAACAATTTTTAGTGGTTTATTAGCCATTGTCGTCATAAAGTAAGAACAGCCATACAAAATAAAACATCAAACAACCATTACCCAATTGGCACACTCCATTCCTCCCCTCTCCCCCTCCCCCAAACCTTTAAATTATAAGCCAAAAGAACTTCCACGTGAAGAATTCCCATAACAAAGCTTGGAAATAGTAGTGTATTTGTTAGGTGCCTCAACAGAGGAACCCTTATACAACTTAGTAGTAAAAGTGCATGCCAATGTTTCAGGAGCATCCCCCTTATTCTCCTCCCCCTCCCCTTTTTACCCCAGGAACTATATATAACAGGCCTCTGTTTGATGTGGGTCCTTAAACCAAATAATAAATTGGGCAACATAGGGGGCCTATCCCCACTAACTAGACTTCGCTCAATAAAGTGAATAAACAAGAGAAACATTGTACCTGCCGAAGTACAGTATTTTGAACCTGGCAGCTATGTTAACTGAATCCATATCTCGACCAGATACATATGAAGTATGAGCAGAAAGTCTCCTCACCCCTAAACTAGTACATTATAGATCTCTACCCTGAGCCAGCATCCACTAGAAGCTCCCCCCCTTTCCTCCCACTAGATCACTAACCACTAAGGCCATGGCCCTATAGGGAGATATATAATATGACTGTTTAAACCATTAAGGAACAAGGCTGTTGGAGAGACTGTACCCCCGATCCCCTCCCCTGTTGTTATACTGCTAATCTGGACACCCTCTTAAGATGGTTATCAGGTTGAAATAGGGAGGCATCAGAGAATGAAGAGCTAATAATAAGACTTGGGACTTACCCCTGAAAATCTGGAATATGTCCTGGTATCCGTCGCAATTTCCCCCTACCAGCATTATTCTTGGAGTATTCTGCAAAAATGAGGTGAACCTATCAGTATTTAAATTAACTCTGGGAAGTGCAATAAAAACATCTACATTCCCGATGATACCTCTAGCAGGGGAAGTGCTAGGGGAGGGAAATTGCTATAGGACTAAATGCTGTCCTACCTGAAATAGGTAGCCCTGAAACTGCTACCAACACTATGGTTCCTACCCTTATTTATCTAGGGGACTTGCTCAACTGCAAAAGAAATTCTGGCCTACCCGTAGTGAACATGGCCTACCTAAGAAACTTCAAAAGGAACATGGGGGAGCAAAAAGACAGGAATCCAACAGTATAAGGTATATAAGAAATACAATTACTGTTTGTAACAGTCAGGAGATGAGACTCCTAGAACTTTGAACACTCGAGTTTATTTTCTGGACAGTCAGCCAGCTTGGAAAAGGTTGGGCAGTTTAGTGGTGAAGTTTGTTGTTGCCTGAGCTGGAGTGTCAAAGGATACCCAGGATCCAGTAATGGAGACTTGCAGCTTTGCATTTACAGCATTCGGAAGGGAATGCCTGCCGCTATCAACTTGCTGACTATAGGATAGAAGGCTGATCTTTTTTGTCGGGTCTCAAATGGTAAATCTTGTGTGATTCATAGCTTAGAACTGCCCCAGGTGATTGACTGTAGCTCCTTAACCTTGGTCAAGACATGATGCTTTTCCACAAAACTTAGAAATTTCATGATGATTGGTCTGGGGGGAGCTCCTGGCTGAGGTTGCGGTTTAAGTGATCTATGGGCTCATTCTATGGGGTAGGAAGGGCCAAGTGGAGATGGGCCACGATTTTCTGGAGAAACTTTTGAAGAAAGGTAATAATGTCGGAACCTTCCTCTGCC
The DNA here is from genome assembly GCA_016271365.2 of Neoceratodus forsteri. Taxonomy (NCBI): domain Eukaryota; kingdom Metazoa; phylum Chordata; order Ceratodontiformes; family Ceratodontidae; genus Neoceratodus; species Neoceratodus forsteri. The sequence continues at coordinate 1,526,457,822 of CM057455.1, forward strand.
TCTGGTAAACCCATAATCAGTATATTATTTCTCCTACTCCTCCCCTCGAGGTCTTCAGTTTTTAATTGTAATTTACTAATTTGTTGACATAGTTGTATGATCTTGGGCTCCATTTTCCCTCTCCAAGTTTCCAAAGATGCTGAATGGGCCTCCGAGTCTCCAACTCTCCTGGTGAGTGTGGATATATCTCATATGATGTTTTTAAGCTCCGTGGATATGTCTGTCAGCATTTCTTGAAAGGGCATGATTTCCTGGAGAAAACGATCTTCAGCTAGAGGAATTGCTGCCGCTGTAGAGGGCCTTTGCTTAGCCATCACTGACATCTGAGCCCTTTGCTTCTTAGGTATTTTTTCTGGTGTGGTGGGTGGTGTGTGCCTGATCAGGGCCTGCCTCATTTCAGCATCCATCGCGGTCAGAGAGCCAACTGCGATGCAAATTTGAACCAGTAGATGATCGCTGAAGGCAGTAAGGCCTTAACTGTGCAGATATTAAAAATTAATTACCCCGATGAATTAGATAAAAGACGTTAATAGCGGGTGGAAGGTGGGTGCTCCAGACCAGTGCTGCCACTAGGTGCTCTGCATCACATGATCTCCTGAATTAGACAAATATAAGGTTCATACAGTGGACTATATGACAATCAGTGATGAAAAACTGAAATGAGGTCAGCGAGAGACAGATAATGATTCAGCTCTGGTCAAGTTGGGAGGCACTGTTTTGAATGGTGGCCCCAGGAGAAAACATCAGTGCACCCCAAGATAAAGCAGTACTGGCAGTTCAGAGATGAAATCTCAATAGAAATGCACTTTTGCTGAAGGGGAAAGACTGATAGTTCCCACGTCACTGAGGTCAGACATGTTAACCAGATTACACAGCAGCCACTTGGGCATTGAAAAATGCAAGTGCAGGACCAGAGATCTTTTATTCTGGCCAGAGATGAACAGTCAGATTAGTGACATGGTGGCCGAGTATGGTATTTGCCATCAATTCGCAAAAGCACAAGCTAGAGAACCAATGCAGCCACATGAGATACCAGACAGACCTTGGCAAAAGTTTGGGGCTGACCTATTTGAATTTGAAAGGGAAAATTATGTGGTAAAGGTTGATTACCACTCCAAATACATTGAGATATCCAAGTTTCAAAATACAACAAGCGAAACGGTCATTAGCTATATTAAGTTACAATGTGCAAGACATGGTATTCCAGAAATACTTGTAACAGATAATGGCCCACAATTTGCCTGTATTGAATTCAGAGACTTTCAATGAAGGTATGAGTTTAAACATGTAACATCTTCAGCAAGATACCCCCATAGCAATGGCACGATAGAACAGCCATTCAAACAATAAAGAGACTGTTAAAGAAAGCACAAGTGGACAGTCAAGATCTTTAATTAGTGCTTTTGGAATTGAGAAATACCCCACTGGAGAGGCTAGGATCTCCAGCACAGCTGCTTATGGGATGCAGAACCAGAACTTTAATGCCTACCAGATCTGAGCTACTTAAACCAAAAGTACCAGAAGTTGAGGTGTGAGCTACATAGCAAAGGGCTCAAGTCTGTTTACCTGCAAACACCTGAGAATACATGGACCCCCGCAGTTGTGGAACACCATACTGAAGAGCCACATTCCTATGTAGTCCAAGCAAATGGGAAATTGTATCACAGAAACAGGAGAGACCTTTTGTTAACCCCTGAGCTGTGCTGCTCCTGTGGTCCACAAAACTTGCACATCTGAGGAAAGGAGGAGGGAAGTGAGCAAGATGACAGTATGGAGGACAATGGGATACCTGAGGTGCCTGCAATGGAGGTCCCACCACAAGTGACACCGGGGCAGTCACAAAGTTAGCCTGTGGTGTTGGCCCCACCCCTGAGTAGTTGGGAACAAGTGACTGGCACCAGCTCCAGCCCGAGAATCAGCCATGTCAGTGGATGGGAGATCCGAAGACCCACCTGGCATCGTGACTATACAGACTCACAAAAACTTTGCGTTACATAGAACATTTTTTTACTTTGGTCGGGAAGTTCAATTGAGAAGGGAGGTGTAAGGAAGTTACTTAGAATACATGATTTGTGTATGCTTTATGAATGCGCATGCGCTGACATGTATATTTAAACCCTTGCTTGGCAGGCATAAGCTCGCGTTTTCTGCAGTTGTTTCAAGTGTGTCTTTCATACAGTAAACTTACCAGATCACTTCATGTTGGTGTCTGCGTGATTATTACAGCAAAGAAGAGGCACTGGTGGTGGGTGATCGTAATCTGTTGGATATTGCTTGAGATGTTCCAGCTGCCAAGAGCACCAGAAGTCAAGTACTGCTGGATACTGTATATTCCAGGACTGTCTACTGGTGCAGCTGGTTAAAGAAGCCACCATCAGGCAGGCTGTCATTCTAAATGTGGTATTCACCAACTCAGAGATGGTAGGAGGTGTGTGGGTATGGGAGCCACTAGGGTCCAGTGACCATAACTCTATTTGGGTCGAGCTGGGCTTTGGGACAAGAAAGTCCCAATCAAGGACTGACTTTCTTGATTTCAGAAGGATGGACTTCAACAGGATGATGGAGCTGACCTAAGACAAGTTAGCTGGAGTAGACAGCATTGAGTATGTGGAAGATACATGGGGGGCAGTTAAGGGGACCATTCTCAAGACATCTAAGTTATGCATGAGAATGGAAACCGAAAGAAACAGGTACAAGAAACCAATTAGGTTTTTCAAAAGGGTCAGGAAGGTACTGAGGACCAAATACAACTTTCACCTGGTACAAGAAAATGCAGGAGGAGGAAGAATACCAGTTAAGAAATAAGGACACAAAGAGGGTGGTTAGGGATGCAAAGCAAACACTAAGCTGCATATAGCAGAGGGGCAACCATGGGAAAAAGCAGTTGTTCAGGTTTATTAGGGAAAAGAGAAAGAAAGGAGGGGGATTGTTAGGCTACCTGAGAGAAGTAGAGTAAAAGAAGGATGTGCAAATGGCAGCAATCCTTAATGATTACTTTACTCTGTCTTCAAGGGAAGACACTAAGTCTCTGCCAAGGAGTGACATCAAAGTGACCTTAATGCCCTTCTGGCCATCTGTGTGCCAGTCTCAGGTGCCAAAATACCTGATTCGCCACCCCTTCCCCAAGGTCTGCCCCCCTGAAGTAAGAATCTTAAGATGGGGGGGTGGGAGGTGCAGCCCCCTGCATTACAAGTGGGATTCAAACTCAAATCCATGGTACCCTAATGATGGGTGCACTCAGACAGGCACCATCTGATGGTGGAACCACCATAAAGGGGGTCCCAGACATGAGGCAGTCAGTATTTACCACTGAAAGTGTCCAGAAAGGGCTAGCAGTCCTAAAGATAGATAAGAGATGTGGTGCATTTGAGGGTGCTTAAGGAACTGGCAGCAAAACTGGCTAAACCCCTGGTAGAGTTATTCAGTAGTTCATTACAGGTGGAGGTAGTTTCAAAAGACTGGGGGCAACGGACATAGTTCTGCTGCATAAGGGGGGGCAAGGAGTAAGTGAGGAACTACAGACCTGTCAGTCTTACCTCTGTTACGGGTATACTGATGGAGTCACTGGTCAAAGAGGACATCATGAACTACCTGGAGAGCAATGGACTCCAGGATAGTAAACAGCATGGGTTAGTGGCAGTAGAATCTTGTCAGATCAACCTGCTTGCATTATTTGACTGGGTGATGTGGGTATTGGATAGGGGATCCACCGTTAATTTACTGTAATTTGACTTCAGCAAGGTTTTTGACTTGGGGCCTCAGAGAAGACTGCTGAGGAAGATGGAGGATCTGGGTGCAGCAAGGGACACAGTAAGACAGGTAAGATATAGGTTGAAGGAGAGGCAGTAGAGGGTTGTGATTAATGGTGTCAAATCAGAAGAGAGGGAGATCATGAGTGGGGTGCCACAGGAATCCATCCTGAATCCTGTTGTCTTTAATATGTTCACCAGTGACATTGAAGAAGAAATCTGGGGCAAATTTTGTCTATTCACAGATGACACTGAGCTCTGTAAGAGGGCTGATAATGACAAGGGAATTTGGGAGATTCAGAGTGACCTGCAAAGTCTAAAGAGGTGATCTGCGGTTTGGCAGTTGAAATTCAATGCCAAAAAGTGCAAAGTGATGCACCTAGGGAACAAGAACTCCAAGACAGAATAATGGATAGCAAGGGTAAAGCTGAGCACTACAGCTAAGGAAAGGGCTGTAAGAGTCATCTTTAGTGACTCCCTTAAACAATCAAGCCAGTGCAACGATGCCTATAGTAAGGCAAATAGGATGCAGGATATATCAGGGGTATTGACAGTAGAAGAAAAGAGGTATAACTACCTTTTCATATACCATTGGTGAGGCTGCACCTGGAGCACTATACCCAGTTATGGAGTCCTCATTTCAGGAAAGATAGAGACAGACTAGAAATGGTGCAATGAAGGGTAACCAGGATGATTCAGGCCAGCAGGGCAGATATTACATTGACTGGCTTAAGGCACTGAACATGTACTCACTGGAAACCGGATTGGGTGGGGGGGTATGATAAGAGACTGTCCAGATCCTGAAAGGGGTAAACAAGGTGAATTGTGAGGAACTCTTGAGCATGAATAATAGTGTAAGGACCCTGGGGCATAAGTGGAAACTGACATTAGGAATTTTCATGAGGGAAGTGAGAAACTTTTATTTTAGAGAAAGGGTGATGGAACCATGGAACAGTCTGTCAGCTGAGGTGGGGAGTGCCAGAACTATAAATGGTTTCAAGAACAGCTGGGACAGAGAGTGAAGGGTATAGTGATTACACAGGGTGGTAGTAGTAGGGTGGGTAACAGGGAACTGGATAGTGAGGGCTAGTACCCTATATGTGGGCAATAGGTCCCAGGGTTTGAGAGGTAATTAGGGGCAGACTGGATGGACCTGTGGTCTTTTTCTACCATCGTCTGTGTTTCTATGTAGCCTAATTTATCTACTGCAATGTTTATTTACTTTTAAACAGAAAGACTAGTCACTGACATTCCAAGGCACACAAAGATCATACAATGAAAGCAAACAGGATTTTCTACCTCCTTTTTTATGTACCTGGAGGAACCCTGTGGATGCCGTGTCTCAGGCAGCATAGGGAGTTTTACCTACCAAAGAGAAAATGGAAAACAAATGCATGAAGATGGGGGAACAGTACAAACCCCACACCTTATTCTGGCAGACAAGCAGTATCAGATCAGGTTTTCAAGCCACATCATGAAGGAGGTAAAGAAATCATTTCTACCTCCATCGTATGATCTCTGTAGGACAACGAGCACAACTGTGGCACACAAGAGCAGCAAACACAAGCAGGTGGAAACTGCTCTTACAGGTTTTAATATCCAATGGTGCAAGGTAGTCAGAGAGGAGGGTACAAAGCAAAGCCCCAGTGTTTCACCCCTACACACATGAAGCTTTGTTAGAGGATGGGAAAATACCCATTTCAGATAGGCCACAGCCACTAGTCCTCAGGTAATAATGGCTTTCAGCCACAACAAATCTGAATAGATTCAGACCATTGACCTAGAGGTGAATGACTTCATTTATTTAATAGTATTTTCATTATTTTCATAGGGCAAATAATGAATATTGCATGCACAATTAAGAGGTGAAAGACTCCTTAACCCACAACCAATCCATGGAGCCATCCAGTTCCCCAGCTGTGACATTTTTGAAATACTTTTCTTGGCAGCAAAAAATGCCTTCCTTTAATTTTAATAAAATCATCAGAATTCAGAACAGGCACTACAATTTGGTGCTGGCCATACAGACTCAGGAACGCATGTTTCTGCCTCCTAAAGCAGGCTTTTTGAATTTAAAGAAGCAACAACATTGTATGAGCAAATGTTTTGAGTATAGGGCACATGTGTATTACTTACCAAATGCTAATAAACTTAGATTTATATGATGAAACTTGGTAATTGTCTCTTTGTATTCCTATTATTCTATTCCTGTTGTTATCTTATGCACTGTAATTCATCTGTTTCTGCTATCCTATTGTAACCTCCCAGGTCATCCCTGAAAATAGGTATTTAATTGTCTAGTGTGTTTCCTCTGGTCAATAAAAACGAAATAAATAATAAATAGATAAGTTATGAAATCTCAGACCCAATACATTTTTAACATATACCACAGATAGCTGCCATCTCGCAGACTCTTCTTGAGACAAGTAAGTGTGCAGTGTCTCTTTAAATCCTCACAGGTACTGTATATGAAGGCTACTATGCCCTACAAAGACGTGTCCACCAATGACTTAGGCTAGACTCACACATAAAGGTCATACTGCGACTTGATGTTCATATTCACTGAGAGCTTCATTTGCTACTCAGAGAATAACTGGGTGAAATTTCGAACATTAGAAATTCACATTAAGCTTCAAAATATATTAATTTGCAGTGCAATTTTTGCAACAGTTAAACCACTTGATAAAGCAAAACAAGAAATGAAACTATAGGTTGACTATTACTGCCCATTTTCTATCTTAATTTGTTGTTAACATCCATTATATAATCCACACAGGAAAGCAGGTTCTGAATTTCCCTGAATATAATACATCGGACCTCTGTCAGCAGTCATTAGCATTGGCAGGCAATGAATGAATGAACGTTTTTTTTTTCTCTGTCTTTCTCTCTCAACTCCCTAATGACTGTACAGCGCAACCTTTCACTGAAGGCAACCAGCGCAGTTCTAATTTAATGAGGGCTAGGCCTAGGGGAGCTGTCCTTCAATACATCATTTAGTAGCTGAGCTGTTGCTCCTGTACAAATTTACAAAACCAACAAGCATTACTACACTTGGAGTGCAAAACAGAGTTCTCACACCACTTTAAAAAGTAACACTATACTGAAATAGTGCCTTGAGCTTTTGAAAACATTAGTCATGTCTTCATTGTTTAACAGTTCTCTACAAAAGTCTGAAAGCATGACTAGGATGCCTATGAGGTACTGTGCCAAATGAAGCAGTAATATGGCTAGCTGTATTGTCAGTGGTTTTGACATTGCTTAAATTCCACCTTATTAAATTAAAACAACAGTGACAATCTCTGTTTACTTACATTGTTTTAAAACAGATAATGGATCTTTCATGGATTTTGCTTTGCTGAACACCTGCATGTCCACATGGCCATGTAGTATGCAATAAGATGATTTAGATATGTGTCTCATTTTAAAGCTTCTGTATTATTTACTGCACAAGCCTTTCAGATACTTCTGATGTATTTGTTTTATGCTGATGTGAGCACTTGTTCAGTAACTCCCTCCAGGACCACTGTGGAAGGAGAGATATTCTAACTGGGTTATTCCAGGACGGGACAATTTTAATAAATAAGTAATGCTTGCACCCTGATGTTCTTTACCTAGAAATGCTAGATTAAATGCATTAACTTAACCTGTATTCTTTTTTAGTATTTATACACTCAAGAAAGATGAACTAAGCTGCAGAATCTCATTTATAGTGAGGTCCTGCTATTCTGTGTTAATACAATCATCAGAGACACTCTTACAGTACAAATATAAGAGCGTTTTACATGCATTTTTGAGCCAATAGAACAATGAAGCAGAGCTGTTCTGAAACCTCTAGGAAGCAAGTGAAACTAATCTTACATACAGTATGTGTTATTAAGGCCTTCGAGGGGTATCTCGTATGGTATAAGAGATGAGTATATGATTTAGGTGAGAGGAACATGAAGTAAAGCTAAGGGTTCTGTCTGTCCAGTGCTCATGAGAGGAGTCTCTTTTACCATGAGGTCCTATAAAGTTATTATAAATCACCTGAGTTAGCTAGAGTGATTTATATGTTTTAGGTATTTTTTTTTCATATTTTAAACTTTTCTTCCACTGCCCTCCTCTACCCCTGAGCAGAGCCCTCCACTTCTAATGCTTCTGCATGAGACACCATGGCACTGAGGTTATGAAATTTAGTGGTCTATGTGCTCACTGAATGAAATCAGATGAGTGATTTATAATATGGGTAAGAGTACTATGCACCAGAGTCAAACTGTCCCACCAGGATACCAGTAAATTTCCACGTGGGCTCCCCTCTGTTGGGTACCTGGCCACTTTCTAAACTCAGAAAACAGAGATTGCAGGATAAAACAACAAGGCGTTGTATTCAGCCCTAAGTATAAAACGTAGGCACATTTTACTGTGGAACAATAGTGCAGGCAGCTATTTCTTACAAAACCGCAATAGTAGCAAGACCTATTGAGTGGGCAAGGCTATCAATTAGGGAGTAAACAAGAGTGCCAGATCAGTTCCTTCTAATCACTAATGCTACTTTAAAGCATCCCGATAATAAACAATAGAAGGAAGTTATCCTGAGTCAGTAATAAAACTGCTAATCGCTCTCAAGACTTAACCAAATGTAATTCTAGTCAAGGTAGCTAGACCCACAAAAATAAAATATAATTATTTAGGCAAATAGGACACGGGGATTAAAAGGTAATACTCTGATCTTCACAGGTAGCTATTTTAAGTTATATACCACCAACCCATGCATTCAGTTAAACCAATCAGACAATCCCAGGTGAAAATGCATACAAATAAGTTCCCAATGTTATAATTGAAAATTAAACATCCTTTAAAAGTTGCTTGTCATCACAGAGGGTGGGCGGGGGGACCCACCCTCCATTGCAGCAGTGCTTAGCCCTTCTCTGGTTTCAGCAGACTGACTATGGTGGTCGGTGCAGGGAGGGTTTGAGCAGTCCAGAGAGCCCTCCCAACCCATAGTGAATATCAGTCTGGTGACTCGGGTGGCTAAGAGCTGCAGTGGCAGTTCATTGCTGGCTGGAGTCCTTTGGCTGGCATGGGTCTCAAATGAGTGGTCTAAGTAGGGGAAGGCTGGAACAAGAAGAAACGAGATCTCACAACCCCTCAGTCCACGACTTTGTTCCAGCGGCTTCTGGTGAAGAACAAGGGGTTTTAAAGTTTAAATGTCCTACCTTGCACCAAATGCTAATACTTTCAAAGTTAATCTCCAGCTGGATAGGTGTTGTACGTCCAGGCACAGAGTATTATCCTACTGCTTACCTGGCTAGTATATTCAGTTTGTTACTATTTGGCCAGCATGTTCCATTCTCTGCTTCTACAGACATATGTAACAGTCTGTAAGACCTTTGCAATGTATCTAACTGTTTTAATGTTTGTATCGTCTTAATAAGTCAAATCAATAGAACGTATTAACCACAAAAAAATGTCTGACCTTGGCATCACTCACCTCCTGGTGAGCAAATACTGAGCCCTGATTGGTTAGAGGCTGATTGATTAGTCTGTTGCTGGGTAAAGTCCTAGAGCAGGCAGAGGGAAGGTGTTGAGTGGGCTAATACTCCATTGATGAGCTAATCCTCCATTACAGCAGCACTTAGCACTTCTCCGGTTTCAGCAGACTGACTAGCAGTCAATGCAGGAGGGCTTGAGCAGTCCAGAGAGTCCTCTCACCCCTAGTGAATATCGGTCCAGCAACTCAGTTGGCTAAGAGTCACAGTGGCAGTTCATTGCTAGGTGGAGTGGTCTAAGTAGCGGAGGGCTGGAGCAGGAAGAAACAAGCCCTCATGACCTCTAAGTCCATGGCTTTGCTCTGGGTGGGGGGGGCCACTAGACACCAGGGAAATATGGAAAATTTTAAAACAGAGGGGGGGGCCATCAGTGGGTGGGGGATACCACTAGACACCAGAGAGTTTTTAAAATTTGATCTGTTATTGACTTTTACTGTTCACAGTCTTTTCCATTCAAACAGTAAAGTTCAAACTGTAAAGAAGTGTGAATGGTAATTTACTGATTGAACAATCCTTACATAAGTGAGTGATGGCTGAGATGATTCTCACCACAAGAACGCATATTTCCCCTGTAAATTTCAAAATTGTAACACAAACATTGAACTAAGGATGTGACTGAGACCTAAATGTACATCTTGCTTTTACATTACCAAGCAATATTTCTTTAGAAACTCATCTTTAAAATGGGGAAAAAAACAAGCTGGCTGGTATCATGAACAGTATTTCTTTGAGAACCAACAGTAAATCCTTAACTACTTACAATTTGAATGTTTTTTACCTGCTTGACTAGTGGCTATCACAAAAATCATAATTTAAAAATTGTATGATATTTTTTTACCAAACCATCCAAAGGCACATTCTTGGCACAGATCCCATCATCCCTGAAAATTTCAGGAAAAAATATCATACCATCTGGGCTGTAGATGAGGGGGAAAAATCCCATGTTAAGTACAGGAAAAACAGTGTTTTTTTTCACATTTGTTTATCACGCCATATCTCAAAAACCATAAAAGATGTCATCACAAACTTTTCATGTTTTGAGACTCTGGCAGGCTCACTGTGCACGCCAAATATTGGGCTATTTCGTCAAGGAACGCCAAAGCTCTTAAGGTGCAAAAATTTGGGTTTAACATAGAAGTGCTGATCCAACCTTATCTATAGGGGTGCTACTAACTAAAGAGCTGAATGCTGCTGTTGATTGCAAGGCAAGTATGTGTATGAGTATGCTGAAGTAACCTTGTGTGAAACACAGGCTGCATTAGGACAAATCTTTTGACAGGCTTCCAAGACTAGGGGTGCTTGCATGATCAATATTTCAATGCCATGTGTATGGTGTCTTCATCAATGCCATGCTTAGAAAAAAGGTCTTTGATATGTCTAGGTTAGAGAAACACTACATCATAACCAAAAAGAAAAAGCCCCAGAAAACTCAAAGGGTGTGGCAATAACAATATACAATGAACACTTGATATATGTTAAATATTAAAAACACAGAATAAATAGGTTGTTTTGTGTTATGAGGCATATTTATAGCCATTAAAGGAGTAGGGGAACAAGGAGCAGGAAGAAGAAAGGACATGGGAAGGGGGAAGGGGGGCTAAAATGTATGGGAAGGAGAAGAAAGGTGGGAAAGTAAAAATTGTTAAACAGAGAACCAGGATGAAATGAAATCATAGAAGGTACAGAACTAAATGATAACTGCTGCATCATTTAATCCTGGTTCCTTCAAAGCACTGAGCATTTGGATCCCAAACTCTTCACATTGGAGGAGTCTCTAAGTAATATCTCCTTCCAGGGATCCCACTGTTACTTATTCCAGACCAGCGAAACAAAGTATAGCTGTCGATCGTTCCTGAAATGTCTTGCCATTACATATGTTTCATTGGCCAGTCTGATCATTATTTTGTTTTTGTCTGTTCTAACATTCAGCATCCTGTTGGTCTGCCCCACAGAGTATTTTGCACAGGGACATTATAGGACTTACGTAACTCTTGTAGAACAACAACTGATGAATGAGTGCATACCAAACTTTTTTCATATCTTGGGTGGTCAAATGTGGTAGTACAGTATTAGTAGTATGTGCTCAATGTATACAATGTCCACATATATAATACCCTTTTGGTAAAATCAGGAGCCCAGTATCTTGCCTTAAACTTGGTAAAATTGTTCTTACCACTTTTTCCTGATGTTTTGTCCTCTTTTACATGTGATTCTGGATAGAGTCTGAGCTATCTCGTGTAGCCAAAGATCCCTAGTTAGCACAGTTCAGTGTTTTCTCATAATTCTCCTTAGTTTGCCATGGAGTTACATTGTGTGGAGACTGTCAGAATTCAATCCCCAGGAAGTATGCTTAACAAATGCAATCATTCCTCAGGAATGAGCTGCCCCAGAGCCTAGAATTTTATGCTAATTATGGAATCTTAAAATGAAATTTAAAACTCTGCACTGTCGTCACACTTGTGTCCACTGTCTCATGTCAGATTTATTTTTCTGCCAGAGGAAAAAGTCACCTAGAAGTCCTCTGCCCCTTCTTTCCCTCTGCCCTTCATATCCCAACTCCCACTGTCCCTCCCAACCTCACCTAACAGTCTGCCTCTGCCTCTCTCTCTTCCGCAGGATGCTGGCATACCATGTACTATGCCTTTGCATAATTTGTGTAACTGTTTGTCATTGCAACCCATGTACTGTTGAATTTTTTTGTACTCTATGGTCCACATATTCAGACTGTACTGGGCAGTGGTGCAAGCCTGGGTGCAGTACAACTGGGATGCGCCAGGGCCAGGACCAGGTGATATTCAACGGTGATGCACCATGGCAGCACTGTTGAATATGGCATGCACTATGCATGGCGCAGTGGCACTGCACCAGTGCAAGCCACAGATAGGTAGCACATGGCTGCGCCAGTGCAAGTGCAGTTGCGCTAGGCGCATCACCCGTGATAGTCAGCAGGGGGCACACAAATGAGGCCATAATATATGCAAGGTGAAAATGGAGCTATTTGCATGTCATTATGGCCCCATTTGCATGCTCTGCACAGGACAGCCCGGTGACTTGCGCATGGCACCCTGCACAGCATGACGTGCACAGTGGGGATCCCGGGGCATTCCCTGCTCACTAGCCACAATCACAGTAGAATTACAACTTGACAATCCCTGGTAGTCTAGTGGTTCCCCCTCCCTCCCAATTCCCCAATTCCTCGATATATGTAAAAGAAGACCCATCCCTGGTGGTCAAGTGGTCCCCCCTCCCTCTCGATTCCCCAATTCCCCGATATATGTAAAATAAGACCATTTCCTGGTGGTCAAATGGTCCCCCTCCCTCCTGATTCTCTGATTCCCTGATATATGTAAAAGAAGACCTTTCCCTGGTGGTCAAGTGGTCCCACCACCCGTCGCCACGATCACGGTACATCACCATCAGAAATATCCCTGGTGATCCAGTTGCACCCCACCCTCCCACCCACACAGACCTTTGCCCACCCCACCCCCATCATTGGTGGGTGGCAGCATCCTGCCCGCATAACACCTGGCCACCCGCTGAATGACAAGTACAGTATGGGCTGAAAGCCCACTGGTCCCCAGTGTGGACCAATGGGCTTGCAGGACATACTGTACTAGACAGTCCCAAATATGTGAATGACTTCATTCACATGTTTGGGACTGTCTAGTACAGCGCGTGGGTCATTTTCTGGATGCACCTTGTAAACTAGCAGCTTTTCCAGCTTGCTGACAACAACGTATGGGGTGTGATGCCACTTGTCGGCTATCTTATGTTTTTCATGTAGTCCTAAATTTCTTAGGAAGACTCAGTCTCTGGGTTGCAGTTCTTGGGCATTGACACTTCTGTTGTGTCTTTCTTTGTTTGCTAAGTTTCTTTTGGCTGCTATGGTGTGGACTTACTGGTAGGCATGGTTTAACTGAGCTTTTAGTTTATGGACATACTGGAGATAGTTCTCTGCTTTGACTCTATCAGGGACATTCCAAAGCAGATGTCTACTGATAACCTTGCTTCTCAAATGAACATCAAGTGATAAGGGGAGAATCCAGTTGCATCACTTCTGTGCAGTTTTAGGCATGAACTAATGTGTTTATCTGCTGACTCCATCTCGACTTATCTCTGGAATGAAGTGTGCCCAGCATGTCTAGTAATGTGTGATTGAATCATTCAGGCTGTGGATCCCTTTGAGGGTGATAAGGGGTAGTTCAAGACTTTTGCACCCCACAGAGTGTGAGCATCTCTTTAATCAGATGGCTTTCAAAGTCTCTCCCCCTGATCAGAGTGAATGCTCTTGTTAACTTGATACCAGCTCTAGAGTAAATAATAAGATTCTTGTATGTCTTCGGTGTCAGCAAAGAAACATTGTACACAAGCAGAAGTAGTAATAATAGTTTATTATAATACTTACACCAAGCATGTGACAGAGAAAAGCACAAGAGAGATGGGTTTCTCACCACTCTCCTGAAGAATGTACATAATCTCAAGAATTCCCAAAATCTCCATGCAGAGCTGGGTTGCACAAGGTTATATACTACAGATAACATCAGCCAGTAGATATAAATAAGATGCTGTATTGGTTCTATACTATAAACAAGATTGTATAAGACATTCTCCATTGGATAATGACTTAGGAAACAGAATTACTAATGAGTATCATATGAGACAAAGAATATGCTTCTGTCAGCATGAAGCTTGGACAGAGAAATGCTGACAGATCCAAACTACATTATACGTGGCATTACTTGCCTATGTGTAAGACAAAACAGAGTTTTTCTCTCTGTCAGCTTAGACAAAGAGAAATGCTGACAGGCTCAACTACATATGATTATAAGAAAATATATTTAATATATAAAGTAATCACTGATGATCCCTAAGAGTCCTCTTATCAGTGATTAGGTAGAGTATATATTTAGAATATGTGTAAAAGACAAACATAATGCTTTATAGTGAGGTATAATAATCACGCTTGCTATAATCCATTAAAAGATATAAACATTAGCATATATTAGCAGCAAAGCACATTCCTGGCACTCATGGTTATAAGATGAGTGCCTAAATCTACATGTTAGTGCAAAATAGCAGTATCACAGTATAATAGGCCAGTAATACAGTGTAAGGTGTATGTGGGATAATAAGGCACATAACCCAGGTTCAACAGTCCCCTCTTTGTTGCCCTTATTGCAAAAGTGGCAACACAACAAAAAGATGACAGTTAGGCACAATTCATCTACAGGCAAAAGGCACGAGCCTGATAGAGGAAGTTTAACTGGTCACGGTGGTGTTTCAAGGTTTTCCTTAAACAACAAAAAAGTAAACCTTCTATTACTATAAACATTTGGAATGAAACTTCACAATGGGGTTTTCCAATATCAAAACAATCAGTAATTACTGATATGTATCAGGTGTGTATCTGTCCTATTGGTAAGAGACTGGAGAGACAAACTTAAGTTGCCTGTATGGATATTAGAAATAAGTAAAAATTGAGATAGAGCATCAAGATAGTTAAGACTAGACTCAGTCGTATCTGGTTCTGGGATGGGAACATGTGTGATTACCATATAACCTATTATCTGTTTAGGGAGTAAAAATAGAAGTTAAAAAAGATCACGTTGCATAACTTAAGTCCATATCAGAAGAATGTGTAGTTGGTCACCACACAATGTTTCACATCAGCAGAATATATCACCTTGAAGGATGGCATTTTTGAGTTGATAAGTCAACAAGGACACAAAATTTCATTGTCCACAAGCCATAAACTATGAACAGTTCCAGGGATAAATCCAGGGTTTCTTCAAGTGTTAGGTGAAGATTCATAGTTCAAATTAGATGCATTTAGATTTTCCAAAGGTAGTTCCAAATGTTCAGGAGGCTGTAGTGTTTACAGAGGCCTCAGCAGGGGATGCATTAGATTGCACATCGAGATTTACAATGAAATAGCAACAGTGTTCAGTGGAAGATGATCACATGGCTGCATAAAGTGTAAAAGTTTATGACAGTACTCTGTTTTTATGAGGTGCCAGCCAGGCTTGGAAAACAAGCAGTGAAGAAAATGGATTTCTTGCTTGAAGATCAAATGAAGAAGAGTCTTCTTGCTGAAGTTAAGGGGATTGCCCCCACCCGAGGTTTGGCTCCATAGTCAGTGGTGGAGCCAGGTTTGGGAGCGTTTTGGAGCCAGGGGGGCCATTCAGTCAATCACAGGATCCACAATGGGCACTAAACAGTGAATAAAGATGGTGGCAGGGTACCACTACTAACACTTGGGCAGCCAGGAGGGGCAACCACCCACCCAGCCCCCCTCTAGCTCTGCCACTGTCCATAGTATGCATAACATTGAGCTTGACTGTAGAATCTGAATTAGCTGGACCGAATACAGTTTATTTGAAAGTTCACAAGAGGAAGCCTAATTTCAGTTATTAGGCCAGTATTTACAAGTTGGTAATACAAGTTGGAAGATGTCACATCTGTATAAAAGGTGATAATCCTTTCAGCTACAGCAATCAAAGTTCAGAGTCAGTCACGATTCCAAGACCTCATGGCAAACGGTAGCCCGTGACATGGAATTGGTGATTGGGCACCTGCAATAATGGTGACCAAATCCCAGGCGCATGTCATCAGAACTACCAACAGGGTAGGATGACCAGATGAGGAGGATCAGTGACTATAGCGACGGGATGTCATTATACATACACGCATGGAGGGAACAAGCATACACAGCAAGGGGAGGGAGGGATTGTGAGGGGTGGTGCCATGGTGGGTTGCCGAGCTGGCCCCATGGTGAGGTGGGTGGGTTGGCAGCTTCGGTGAGCAGGGTGCTGGGTTCAGATCTGGGTCCTGGTACGTTTCTGTTATGCCCAGTCTGAATTTTTTTTTTGATGTTTTTGCACCCCCCCGACATGCACCCACCTGGAGTTGAGAATCCTTAAGCAGAGGGGTGCAGGGAGGTGAATCCCCCTGCATAAAACATTTAAAAAACAAGTCCCAGGCACCATTTTGTTGTGCACTGAGGAGTCAGAGTGCCAAAATAGATTTCTGGCACTCTGGCTTCGCGATAATGGCAATCGCCTTTAGGCATTCGCTGTTATCACATGAATCCATGGTAAACAAACAAGGGAGGTAGTTTCAACCTTTCATGATAAAACTTTCCATCAAGATGACCAATAGAATGGACAGTTGCCAGATGATCAGAGATGGATGTTGCTGGATTAAAATGCTGCAATAACTCTGTGAGCGTCACAAACATGGCTTCCTGGATTGTGCAGGGATAAGTTTCAAAACATGGAGCAATACTGGTGTGTGTGGTGACATACCTAAAGTTCCTTGCCATTGACAAGGGACTAGTGCTAGAGTCAAATAAACATGTGTTAACACATGCAATAGAAGTGCAAAATGTGGCAATACAACTCACCCATATGTCTGTCATGTATGAGATCTGGGATATGTCCTAATTCTAGATCCCAGAAGAGATAACCAAAGGGTTGTAAAATCATAATAACCATAGGCAGTGCAAAGGACTTTCCTAGCTATGTGATGCTTGCCTGCTTCCTTAATGTAAGCAGAAATTAATTCATTAATATTAACATTTGTCAGGTCAAATCCCTTCACAATATCCATAATATTGCAAATTTAAATCGCTTTTCATGAGCAAGACGATGTATACCATGCAATCATAAACCTTTAACATATGTGCTTGAACAATGGCTGTCAGCCCTATTTCAAATAGATATGTCAGAGCCAAATTGGCCTGAGTCTAAACCTGTGTTTTGTTGTTTTTTTTTCAAATAAAAAACAAACAAAAACAAAATGCTTAGTGTGTTTGGGTAGGTTTGCTATTATAAGATGTACCACTAGGTGTCAGGATGTGAAAATCCTGTGTGTGTGTGTGTGCATGTGGTGCTATCAGTCCCTGTACAGGGGATCATTAATGAGTATCTGGTGTGCTGACAGGGTATCCAATCACATCATTATTAAAAAAAAAGTGGGAAATGTTTGCTGTGAAACATATAACAGATCATTCCAAGTTTTAAAGGGTAAGATTTAAAATTACTGGGATGTGCATGAGCTGCACATTCTTAACTAGGGTACCTGGTTGAGAAGTGGTAATTAGACCACTAGGTGGGTCAGGGTCCTGTTTTGGGTAATCAATATTGGGTGTCACAAATTATGGGTCATCATAGGGTAAAACCTTAAGATCTAATGGCTTTTATTGCCATATAAATTTTTGAATGTAAAATTCCTGATTATAAATACAATATAAACAGGGGTCCAGAGCAAGTCTAGCTGCTAGGATTGATCCGAAGAAATGATCATAACATTCAGTAGGGCCTCACTACCCTCCTGGATGATGAACATGTCTTTTAGTCTGTGTCTGTGGTAGTGAAAGTGATAGAATCACTTCTGAAGGAAAAAAATGTTGAGTACCTAGAGGAAAGTAGCAAACAGGACCCAAGGCAGCATGGGTTTACAGCAGAAAGGTCATGTCAGACAAATCTAATTGATTTCTTTGACTGGGTGGGCAAAGTAGTAGACCAGGGAGGGGCTGTGGACATGGCCTACCTAGACTTTAGCAAAGTATTTGACACAGTCTCACACAAAAGACTAATACTAAAATTAACCAGCCTGGGAGTGGGTCCCAGGGTGGTAACCTGGGTAAAACATTGGCTGGACAACAGGACACAGAAGGTAATTGTAAATGGAGTCCACACTGAAGAAAGAGGGGTTACTAGTGGGGTACCGCAGGGTTCAGTACTGGGTCCAGTCCTTTTTAATGTCTTTATAAGTGACACTGCAGAGGGACTGGAAGGAAAAGTATGCCACTTTGCAGATGACACAAAGATCTGCAATAGGATTGATACACAAGGAGGTGTGGAAAGGATGAGAAGGGACTTGGCAAGGTACGAGGAATGGTCAGAAGTATGGCAGCTTGGATTCAATGCAAAGAAGTAAAAAATAATGCACCTGGGAAACAAAAACCCAGGGGAAGATTACACAATGGGGGGAGGTAGTAACAACAACAAAAATGGGGGTAATCATATCAGATGACCTGAAGGTAAGCAGGCAATGTGAGAAGGCAGTAGGGAGGGCTGGGGGATACCAGGATGTATAGAGAGAGGCATCACAAGTAGCAAACAGGAAGTTGTTATCCCTCTGTACAGACAGTTGGTGAGACCCCATCTGGAGTACTGTGTCCAGTTCTGGAGACCCCATCTCCACAAGGACATAGACAGGATGGAGGCAGTCCAGAGGAGGGCAACTAAAATGGTGCAGGGTCTACAAGAAAAGCCATATGAGGAGAGACTAAAGGAGCTTAATATGTATACCCTTGAGGAAAGAAGGGAGAAGGGGGAGATGATAGAAACTTTTAAGTATCTCAGTGTTATCAACAAAGTCCAAGAGGGTAGCATCTTTCAGAAAAAGAGTTGTGCAAGAACAAGGGGACACAATTTGAAGATAGAGGAGGGGCAGCTCCGGGGCAATGCGAGGAAGTATTTTTTCACAGAGAGGGTGGTGAACACATGGAACAGCCTTCCTGCAGAGGTTGTGGGGTCTAAAACTGTAGGAGAATTCAAGAACGCATGGGACAGACATAAGGCAATTTTTGTGGGGGGTAGGAAGAAATAGGCTGTTGGTTGGTTAAATAGGCTCTGCAGCTTATCCTATAGGTAGGGAAATGGGCAGACTAGGTGGGCCGAGCGGTCCTTATCTGCCATCAAAGTCTATGTTTCTATGTTTCTATGTTAGCGTGAATTCCACAGGATGCAATTAGATCATGTGGGCTTGAAAGGTACTCTGCCTCAACAAGCTGTTTAGGTTTAGGTCACTCGTTATCTGCAGTACAATGTGCAGTTTGGGCTTTTAAGAAGACCCATATTTTAAAAAGAATAATAAACATAAAAACTAGCATCTCTCTCTCTCTCTATCTCTCTCTCTGGAACCTAAAAGAAAAGAGAAAAGAAAAATATTGTTAGTTTAGTACTATTCCACCCAATGGGGTATGGGAAAGTAATTTAATCTCCTTTAAACAGTTTCATTTGAATGGCATGTAGCCATTTATCAATGACTCTCTTATTGTGAGGCAGTCTAACTTGGTAGACTGCTGGACTGAGTTTGTTTACAATGGGATAAGGCCTGTTGTTGGGCCTTGCCCATACATTGTGCACAAACTAGTGTACCTTTTGGATGTCTTGTTTGAGTTATGTAACATATTTATCTACTGCTCCATCAGCAGTGGCAGTACACAGGTCCAAAAGTAAGTGTTCTGGGAGTCTCATGGACCAACTGGTCATGATTTCAAAATGGGGTACACTGTGTACCTGCAGAGGGTGTCTCTCCTATTGCCATAAGGAGCAATGGTAATAATTGATCCCATTCTTTGAGGTTTTCCAGAACCGATTTGGATAACGTATCTTTGATCTGCCTGTTAGCCCATTCCACCTGTCCTGATGACTTTGGGGGTAAGGGAAATGAAACTTTTGTTGTACCCATAACAAATCCAGAATTTTCTGCTTTACTTTGGCTATAAAGCTGGCTCCCTGTAATCATAATTTACCTTTAGGGGGTAAACACCACCTGGTAAATAGTTGGTTTACCAAGACATTTGCAGTCACTTTAGCTGTGTTGCTCTGTGTTAGGATAGCTTCAACCTATTTGGAAAATAGGTTGGTGATCACTAGTGCAAACTTACTGTTGTTCTTCGTGGTTGGCATAGGGCCAATATAGTCAATCTGGATGTTGTTCCAGGGGCCTGAATGCCTCTGGGGTAACAATTTAGCATTTTTTCCTAGATGATATAGGATTGGTCTGTGCACAGATCAAGCAGTTACTGATGCAGTGTTCTATATCACTTATGTGTGGCCACCAAACAGCGGATTTCAGCCTGTCTGGGGTTTTATCGACTCCCTGGTGTCCACCAGTTGGAGTATCATGTACTTGGTACAGTAGATAAAATCTACCTTCAGGTGTTCAGGAACTACCCATAACTTTTCAGGAGTTTTAAGGCAGTGATACAAAATGAGTAGGCCATCACTGGATAGGTGAAGGTCATTTTCACTTTCTTACAAGGGCTTATTTCTGCAAGTTTTTCCTCAGTTCCTTTATTAAGGAACCTATACACTGCCCTCAAATGAGAGTCCTTCTTTTGGATCATAAGGCTCACATTTACAGTATGCTTGAACCTTATGAATGTAGTTTGTATTTAAACTGGTTAGTGTTGAGATGTACACAAACAAGTCTCTGTATTTCACAGTGGTACTATTAGAGGATTGGAAATTTGTTTTCTTTCACAAGAAATTCAGTCAGAGAGGAACAGACTCAATTATAATCTGTAATAAAAAGATAATGTCTGCAGTCTTTATGTAATTCAAGTGCAAGGCCGTTTGCTAAACCTTGCAGAACTTAACCCTTTCATGAAATGCTGATATCATGCTACGTAAGAAAAAAATCTTTGTATTCATTATTAACACAACCTGTTTCACTCACGGACCTATAAGCTCTCTCTAAAC
This sequence comes from Neoceratodus forsteri, assembly GCA_016271365.2. Classification (NCBI taxonomy): domain Eukaryota; kingdom Metazoa; phylum Chordata; order Ceratodontiformes; family Ceratodontidae; genus Neoceratodus; species Neoceratodus forsteri. Next base: position 1,526,478,594 of record CM057455.1, read on the forward strand.
CATCCACAAATATTTGTGGCAATTATAAGGAGACTCCTTGCCTTCCTGCTTTACATTTTTTTCTTGACAGGTGTGTTTTAACAATACCTGTGAATCTTACATATATGATGATGCAATTACTAGCAATGCATACTCTGTCATCACCAGAATGTAAAATAATTCCAAACCCTGCTATCTGACCCTTGTTGGTATGTGTGACTGAGTCATCAGTCAAAACATAACACACAGTGGTGTCTTTTAACACTTTCTGTGGTTCTGTCAGAAAGGGATCTGGAACAGGTAGGTCAGGAGGTTGGAGTGAACAATCATGGGTCTGTAAATTGTAGGCCATGTGCTAACAAGGATGGAGTTTTGATAGGAAGGACAGTGATGTCATGATTCTGTAAAATGAGAGACCAGTGTGTAAGTCTGGCATTGGATACAGAGTCATCCTTTACTATGTCAGACAACAGAAAGTTAGTTGGCAAATGATTGGAATGCAGCATAATGGGTGCATATCTAATGATGTACATAAAGTGTCACTGCCCAGTATGTAGCCAAAAGATTCCTTTCACAAAGGTTGTATTTCAGCTCCACTGAGGAGGGCATCTGGGATATAGAAGCAATGGATCTGATGTGTCCATTGTATGTTTGGGCTAAAACTGCTGAGATTGCTATATGTAATGTAGCAGTTTAAAAACAATTCCTTAAAGCTGGATTAGGATTAACCAATGCTGTTGCCATGATCAGTGATCTTAGAAGAAAAGACAACAATATCAACATTACAGTATCTTGCACCTTCTAGCCAGAAGTGCCTGCTATTGTCTGTGCTGGGAATAACCCAGACTGTTCCTGGCTTGTGCTAGCTACTGTCTGTACTGGGAATAACCCAGACTGTTCCTGGCTTGTGCCTGCTATTGCAGCCACAGTATGGGATGATGCAGGTGTCACTGGTGGAGGGGGTTCTGCATCATGTGCAGGCAGTGCTGGCACTATCAGGGGTGCCTGCTATTGCAGCCACAGTATGGGATGATCCAGGTGTCATTGATAGAGGGGGTTCTGCATCATGTGCAGACAGTGCTGGCACTATCAGGGGTGCCTGCTATTGCAGCCACAGTATGGGATGATTCAGGTGTCACTGGTGGAGGGGTTCTGCATCATGTGCAGGCAGTGCTGGCACTATCAGGGGTGCCTGCTATTGCAGCCACAGTATGGGATGATCCAGGTGTCACTGGTGGAGGGGGTTCTGCATCATGTGCAGGCAGTGCTGGCACTATCAGGGGTGCCTGCTATTGCAACCACAGTATGGGATGATACAGGTGTCACTGATGGAGGAGGGTTCTGCATCATGTGCAGGCAGTTCTGGCACTATCAGGGGTGCCTGCTATTGCAGCCACAGTATGGGATGAACCAGGTGTCGCTGGTGGAGGGGGTTCTACATCATGTGCAGGCAGTGCTGGCACTATCAGGTGTGCCTGCACAGTGGAGAAAAGTGGTGTGCAAGTTGCATATAGTTCTCCAGCTATGGATTGTGGTTCAGTAGCCATCGGGGTGGAGAAAGTAGTACTGAAACAGCTGTCAGCCCAGGTTCAGAAATCAAAATTGTAACCTCCCCCCCCACCAACGTGGCCTGTGATGCTGAAAATATCACAGCCATGCAGGGCTTCAGTTAACTCCATTTTGGGAGTATTTGACTCCCAAAAATAAGGCAAAAACTTCCAAAGTAAAAGGGGAGGAAGTCATTGACTTCCAAATGTAAAAAACAAAACTGGATGACTTCCAAAACTGAAGGCACAGAAGCTAGAAAACAATGGATTTTTTTCTAAAAGAAATTGTATTTTACCACTAATATGTGTATTAACATCCATAAACTGATCCTTCTTAGAATACTGCCTTTCAAATGGCGAGATCCAGGAAGTATTTTGACTTCCAAAAAATTGGAATGACTTCCAGATTTTGACTCATGGAAGTATTTGACTTCCACTAAAAATAAATTAACTGAACCCCTGCAGCCATGGAGCTTTCAGAATCAGGATTGTCCCTTCCCCCATCACATGTAAAGAGGGTTTCCCAACCGGAAGGTTGCTGGATGGCAACAACATTGTTTTTAAGGTTATAGCTTAAGGTATTAATGGGCTGCATGTGCCCAGTCCTGTTAGTGTTAGGAAAAACAGCACATTCAGTCTTTTCAGGGAAAGTTGATGTTATATAACATTGGGAAGAATCACAACATTTCACATAATTAATAGCAATGTGTTCCTTAACCAAGGATGTTCTAGCTTAGTAAACATTGTTAACAGCAGCTGCTGTTGCAGTGTCAGACACTGACTTCATGGCAGGTTGCGTACCAGCCTAATTCAAAAATATATCAGCATCATTTTTAATGAGAATCTTCCACCGCTCAGAAACACTAGTCTTACTGGTAACATTATAAAGCATGCCAAAAACCTCCAGTATGTTTTGTTTGGTTAAGGCAGCAATCGCAGGTCCCTGTGATTGCATGATCTGAACTCCATGATGTGGTGGTTGGCCATTTTGGATTACCTCATGGGCATCTTGGGTTACTGTATTATGACCATCATCACATGACCATGAGCAGCCATCTTGGGAATGGCATCAGGACACAATGTGTAACAGGTATGTCCACCATTTTAAGAGTCTAACAATTCTCCATTTTGTGAATCACAGAAAAATAAGTGGCTATACTTTGTTCTAGTCCACCCCACAGCACTCTGTGAGTATTCAAAATCAAACTCTTTAACATCAGAAGATGCAAGGTCTATAGGCATTAAGTTAGTATGCCCTGCCAATACCTCTGGCTGATGGTGCAAGTTCACCATTTCTGCCTTGCAATTTATAAGATCAACCTCAGATTTGGTATCACACAAATTATACATAACCTGTTTCTCCAAGTTTCTACACACGGTTGTAAGTTCAACATTTATTTTACTGCTACATTCTAGCTCCTTACATACATGAGTTAGCATGCTGTGAAGTACCTTAATTTCAGACAGCAAGGCTTTCTCATAGTGTAAAACATGCCTCTTATCAAGAGAAGCATTATCACCTTTGATTTCATGAATACTGTTTTCATAATTACTTAGTAATGAATCACATTGCTTAGTCAAGGTCTGGTGTTGAAATAACAGCTTGTTAATTTTCTCAGCAGACTTGGCATTCAATACACTCATCTTTTGCCTGTATGGGGTGTAATCTGATTTCAGAGTATCACATTTTTTTATAGAAAATTCTATGCAAGCGAATAGTGTTGCAACTAGCAAATTTTCAGGAATATTTTTCTTAGTACAGTGTTTCAAGTCACCAGATTGTTCAGAAACCACCCTCATGGGATTGTTTGTTTTTTGCCTCATTGGCAGAATCATCCAAATCACCGTAGGCAGCTTGATTTTGTGAGGCATCCAGCCTCATCTTCAGTACTGATTTTTTAGACGTTATTTGAGAAATGAGAAACCTTTAGCTGTCTGTGGATCAATAACTTTGTTTGCAACCAAAGTTCATGAGAGGAAACAAACAGCATTTGGCATATGTGGACTCCTACATGAGTATAGACCCACTAGGATTTGAAACCACAATGAAAGCAGTCTACCTGTCTGTTTGGATCCCTTTATAACTGTGTGTTCCCACAAAGAAAGAGGAGGGGAAAAAACAAACAAAAATAAAACAACTCATTACACAGAGTTTGAATATCTGGCAAGAAGTTTGTTTTGTCTGCACTGTAGTACACAAGCTGATCAAAAAGATTTAAACAGAACACGCTCTCAGCTGCTTGTCACTGGGGATTTCTCACCCAGTGTTTTAATTTACAGAGGAAATTAAAATGTAACTTTGACCATCACCCAGACAACTGCCAAATGGTCACATATTTGTTATCTAGAGATGAGCTCTAGAGTAAATAATAAGATTCTTGTCTTCTTCAGTGCCAGCCAAGAAACATTGTACACAAGCAGAAGTAATAATAATAGTTTATTATAATACTTACACCAAGCATGTGACAGAGAAAATCACAAGGGAGATGGGTTTCTTACCATTCTCCTAAAGAATGTACATAATCTCCAGAACTTCCAAGAACTCCATGCAGAGATGGGTTGCACAAGGTTATATACTACAGATAACATCGGACAGTAGATATAAAGAAGTTGCTATAATGGTTCTATACTATAAACAAGATTGTATAAGACATTCTCCATTGGTTAATGACTTAAAAGAAATAATTACTAATGAGTATCTTATGAGATAAAGAATATGCTCCTGTCTGCAAGAAGCTTGAACAGAGAAATGCTGGCAGGTCAAACTACAGTACATGTAGCATTACTTGCCTACGTGTAAGACAAAACAAATGTTTTCTCTCTGTCAGCTTAGACAAAGAGAAGTGCTGACCAGCTCTACTACATATGATTATATGAGAATACATGTAATATAAAGTAATCACTGATGATCCATAAGAGTCCTGTTATCAGTGATTAGGTAGAGTATATATTTAGAATATATGTAAAAGACAAAAAATGCATTATAGTGAGGTATAATAATCATGCATGCTATAATCCTATAAAGGAAGTAAACATTAGCATATATTATCAGTAAAGCACATTCCTGGCACTCATGGTTACATGATGGGTGCCTAAATCTACATGTTAGTGCAAAATAGCAGTATCACAGTATAATAGACCAGGAATACAGTGTAAGGTGTATGTGGGATAATAGGGAGCATAACCCAGGCACAACACTCTGGGGGGTACCATAATGGACAAAGAACATTTCTATTAAAACTTTTTCCACGATGGATGTCTTTCATCCTTGGTTGGATAGGCCTAGGCATAGTGAGTAAAATGATCAGTCATTACCAGCACGTTACTAATATTATTTTAAACTGGTTCTAAAGACAAGCAGTCAATACACATAAGTTCCATGGGTGCACTGGTAGAAATGTTAACTAAGGATGCAGCTCTCTGGGGCTGAGCTTTCCTCTGCAGGCAATGGTTACAAATCCTGATTCAGTCTCAATGTCAGCTCCCATTTTTGGCCAGTAGAAATGAGCATGCACCAGATCACCTGTTCTGTCATAACCTAAAAGTCCCATCTGGTTATGGAGGGCACTTAGAACCATGCATTTAAAAACTGTAGGTAATACTAGCCGTTGTTTGGCAACTTGATCTTGTCCATTGGTAGTCTCTCTGTAGAGTAGTTTGTTGTGCAACTTTAACTTGGGCCCCTCTCTGAACAGCAGAGCAGTTCTTGGATCTTGAGACCGAAGTTTGGACACATTTTTTCCAGCATGAATGGGGTCCAACACTGGCTTAATCTTTGGATCTTGGGATTGGGCCCACTGAATATTGTCAGGAGTAAGTTGAGGTAGGGTACTGAGGTCCAAGGCTGCAAGATGGCAATAGGCTGCAGGAACACAAGTGTCAGGAGGGCCTAGGCAGTCCACCAAGCAATCAATGGTTTCAAAGGATTTGTGTTAATCTTTATTGAACTTCTGACAAAGAGCCTTAACAGATTGTTTGACCATTCTCACCCACTCAGAGTTGGTGTCAGGTCTTCTTGAGAGGGCATCAGCATCAATGTGGTTCAGGCCTGGTCGGTACTCTACTGAATAGTCATAGGTGGAGAGGGCCAATAGCCAACGATGCCCAGAAGCATCCAAATTTGCTGAGGTTTGAACATACATGAGGGGGTTGTTGTCAGTTTTCACTAGGATTTTTTCACTGTAAAGGTATTCAGGAAATTGTTTTATGATGGCCCATTTTAGTGCACAGGACGCAAGTTTGTGTGCAGGTTAGTTCTTTTCAGATGGTGTGAGGCTCCTGCTTGCAAAAGCCACTAGGCATAATCCGTCCTCATACTCCTGGTACAGTACAGCACTGAGTCCCTTTAAGCTGGCATTGGTATGTAACACATAAGGCTTGGTGGGATCTGCATAAGCAAGGACAGGGGCACCGGTAAGTTGGTGAATGATGTCATAAAAGGCCACCTCACAGTCTTGAATCCACCTTGTCCTGAAAAGTTCATTTGTTTGAAAATAAATCTTCTCTTCCTCTTTAACAGCATTCCTTTTTTATTTTCAGTTTGTTGGCAGATAACCTTGAGTTAACTTAAGCAAAGGGCGGATGACTTTAGTATAATCTTTCACAAATCGACGAAAGTCGCCCCTGAACTCCAAGAATCTTTGCAGTTCCTTATGATTATTAGGCTGTGGCCAGGTGGTCAAGGCTTCTACTTTGCTTGGGTCCATTTGAATTCCTTCAGATGACACAATGTGGCTGACATATTTTACAGATTGCTGGAAGAATTGACACTTGTCAATAGATAGTTTTAAACCAAAATCCTCCAACCGGTCTAGAACCTTAAACAAACAGGTCTTGTGCTCCTCGAGGGCCTGGCCAAACACAATAACATCATCCAGGTAGACAAGACATTCTAGTAGATTCATGTCCCCCACAGCTCACTCCATCAACCTCTGAAAAGTGGCAGGTGCTCCCGAAATGCTCTGAGGCATGCGCAGATGTTAGTAAAAACCCAGAAGGCAGATGAATGCTGTTTTTTCTCTATCTTCGGAGGCCATCAGCATCTGGTAATACTCACTCTGGAGGTCTAGCACAGAGAACCACTGGCTCCCATTAAGGCAGTCAAGGGCATTCTGAATGCAGGGCATAGTGTATTGGTCGGAGATAGTTCTTTGATTTAGAGTCTGTTAGTCCACACACACATCCTCATTGCACCATTTTTCTTATGGACTACCATGATAGGAAAGGCATACATACTGCAAGACTCCTGTATAATTCCAGCCACTAGCATCTCCTGGAGGTGGTGTCAAACATCTTCGATGTCTGCTGGTGCCAGGAGGTGAGATCGCTCATAGAAAGGCCTTTCATCATGAAGTCTAATGCAATGTTCTGCCCCAGTGATGTATCCCACATTCCATCCTTTCAAAGAAATTATTTGCTTCATTGGGCAAGTCTTTGCTCTCCACTGTTCAGGAATGGGGGATTCTCCAAAGTCGAACAGATCAGGGGTTACCTCGTCATCCTCTCCAGTGCATTTCTTGCTAGGCAGCACAGCAGCACAGCAGTATCTGCACAGTACACAGTAGCCAAGGTGCAGCCTTGATTTACTCTGATATCCCAGTCAGACATGTTTTGGACTTGCACCACTACCCGCCAAGCATAAGCGTGAGCTTGGGTTGGTAGGATGCTAGGCTTAGCCAATAGTCCCTCAGGCAGTTTTCCCTCCTCTGGGGCATCCAGCATGAGAATTTTCTTCTTAACATCTTTCCTAATCCATACCTCACCACTGATAGTACACTGAGCACTGGGTGGCAATACAAGTGATTCCAGATCTTTCTAACACACTACTCCCACCAATTCATCTTTCTCAGCCTCTTTGGCTTGCATCTGTAAATCATACATTCTACGCACCATGGCAGAGATGTGCAGGGCCCACCCAGTCCTTTTTGCTTGTTTCTCTTGACAAAGCTGGGCTAGCTGGCTGAACATATGAGCATTAGTGCTGATTAACAATGGGATACCAACATACATTCCAGTTGATAGGCATACCAGGGCCAGGGTCTCTACTGGTTCATCCACGCCAGCAACAGCAGTAGGAAAAGATAACTACAGTCGTACATAATCCTGGGAAGGGTAGGATTTGTCACTCAACCCCCACACATGAAAACTTTCAGGGGGTAGGAGTGGGAGGTCAGACGAGTGTTGGTCGTACCAGTCTTTGAACACAATAGTAACATGTGAGCCACTGTCCTGCACAGCTCAAGTTGAGATGCCATTAACAGTTACTGATGTTTGATGGAGGGACCCACCATCTCAGACCAATCTGGAGATGCCAATTTGGTGGACTGGCCCACAGTAGTTTTAGAGAAAAAGGATTTTCACGGTGGGCCTGGTTGTGGCTTTGTATTGCTTTGCTGGACCAGGCTGAGTAGCTTGGTAGTGACCCACCATAGATCTTCTGCAGCATTGCAAACTTGTCTAGTGTGCCCATCTGCTCCACATCAGTAACAAAACACTTTGCCTCTGGGGTCAGCAGGACAGGTCATGTCTTCACGAGGTTTGTAGTGGTTGGGGGTGGAACCCTACCCTCTTCCTTTGGTTTAGATTCAGGCTCAGCTCCCCTGTAGCCCCTCCAAGGGGTGGATGAAAGTGTGGCATAAGTGAAATCCCTTACCATAGCTCATAATTCCCTCATCTCTTCTACGTTGGTGGGGTCAGCTCAAGGTTCAGCAAGCAAGGGCATTGGCCACTGCACCCCACAGGTGGGGTCTCACAACTAGGCTCAGTCTTGGTGGGGCAAAGGCTGGGCTCGGCTGCAACTTGCCAGCTGGCTTTCAGTTCCTTCAACTCCTTTAATAATTCACTGACTTGTTGTGACTCAGAGTGGTCCTCTTTCTCGGTAGGTCTGTCAGAGGTCATGGCAGTTCGCGCAACCCCAGCATATGGATCCCAGCCATCTTCATCATTTTCTGCTTCCTGAATTTCCTTCATTAATCAACGGTATTCAGGATGGTTAGCTTTATAGTCTTGGAATTTTAACTTCAGCATAAGCACACTCGAATAATGGGCAGACTTAAGGATGTGTTCCAACCCGACACAATTAAGTTCACTAGCTGAGATACCCCATTTATGATATGCTCTTTGCAAGGCCCTTTCTACCCGGGTCACAAAAGCAGACAGTTTCTCATTCTTGCACTGCTTAGTAGACTTGAATTTCCACATCAGATCCTCTCTGAATTCAGTACTGCCAAATACCCCTTCTAAAGCAGATAAGTACTCAGCTGCAGAGGCCTCTGGGTTAGTGGACCAAAGGAACCAGATGGCTTCCAGTGCAGGGCCCCTCGAACTTTCCATAAGTCTCTTGCATTTCTCTCCTTCAGAACACTGCCAATCTTGTACCAGTGGGGTGGCATAGTCCTTCCAGGTTTCCAAGCCATCTTCCCCCACAGCCACAGGAACAGCACCTGAAAACAGCCTGAGCCTGCAATAAGAGTCCAAGTACACTGAAGGTATCACTATGGGGAACACTACAATGGTGGATGCCCTTAAGAAAGCTGGGGAGGCCAAAGGAGACTGAATGGGTGTGACCTCCTCAGAGTCCTCCAAAGCCTTCTGAAAGTCCTTAACTATCTGTCCTTCAGCAGCTAAAATTCTTAATCATTTGTCTTTAAATCCTTCCACCCTTGGACCTGCCCAGGGGAGGATAGGTTGCTGTATAGGTGAATGACCCTCCATCCCATCAGGGACCACCTCTGGCATGATAACAGGGGGTATGGGCTCAGGGTCTATGGGAGGCTACATGAAATGAGGGCCACTAGGGTCTGTGCAAACAGGCCTGAGTCCCACCCCTGCACTTCAGCCTTCCATAGGCATTTAATCTTCCTCATGGTTTCCTCTATAGTGTCATTAGAAGTCCCTTCGGGGATATCTAGAAGCAATAAAGCATTGTGGAGGTCATGCACCACATGATGGGGCAGAGTGAGGCTGAAGGGGTTGACCCCTGCAATGGTTTATCGCTTCTAGATATCCCTGTGGGAACTTTTAATGATACTATACAGCAAAGCTTGTGGGGAGAAATTTTTTATTTGAGCGTAGTAAGCACCTCCATTTCAAATTCTTTTTCAAATTTACACAGCCAAAATCCTACCTTTTGGCCACTAGGGGGCACTAATCCCAGTGGTGTCTTCAAGATGTAACCCCCAGGCGATGCTATTCCAAGGGCTACTACCCCTGCCTGTATGGCTATATACAGGTTGAGGGGCCTGGGTTTACTAACAAGGTGCCTCCACCCAGAGTAGTGGTATTGGTCTGTTGTGCTATAGCCCTCTGGGAAGCTATAACCCACCAATCCTCCTAGTGGCCTAGTACCTGACACAGCAGTGAATTCACAGTAAGTATGAAACAGTAATAATAGGCACACACCCTTCACACTTACCACCAGGGTTGGACTTGCATCAGCTTCCCTGGAGACTCCTTGGAAAGTAAGGTTAGCAATAGAATAGCACACTCTTAATACTGTGACCTAAATAATGATATGCACACTAGCCAGGTCAAATGTGAAGAAAGACAATCAGGTTTATTTAAGGGCAGTGAACAAGGAAGGGGCATGAATCTAGTCAAACAATTTGAAATCTGACTTTGTTCAGTGATTGCATGCACTTTTTGTCCCAGACTAATAGTCACACAACACTGGGTACCCAGGATGGTAAGTCGGGCTAGCCAGAGGCATTGCACTAGGGTGGACAACATTGCAGATGATGTCAGGGCCCTTGGTGGAAAGAAAGGCAGTTAGCATGGAAAACAACCAGATTATTTGTAATCCAAACTGTTTGGCTCAGTATCTCATAAACCCAAGAAGTTGAAACAATTAGCTGGTACCACAGATGACTGAAACACTCATTGCAGGGAGCTACCTTGATTGTACTCATGCTACCAGGATTCTGCTGCAAGGCAGGCAATATGGAGACCTCATGGTGATGACCGATGGGCATGAGGAAGCAGGGCCAACACAAAACACCTCTTCACATCCTTTACTGCGTGTTGTTGCTCTGCAGGGGCTGGATCCCTGAGCTGGTCTCTTGCCAAAACAATCTCTGGTGCAGGAGTTGTAGCCTAGACTGAATTATCAAGGCCCAGGCAGGATGAGCAATCTGGCGAAGTTCCTAAGTTCTGCTGGTGATGCCTCAAGCTTGCATAACAGGTTTGGCTGTGGGCGAACGGCACGGGGTCATAATGTCACAAGACATTATGTCGCATGGAAAATTGCACTGCCAATACAACGCAATTTATTCCATGCGGCATAAGTCTTTTTTTTTGGCAGGGGGCTCTGCCCCTTCACCCCCCGTTATGGGGGTCTGTGCCCCCGAATCCCCCCAATAAGGATTCTCAACTCTGGGGGGGGGAGTTCAACACAAAACTGCACAAAAGGAGGAAAAAATAAAAGTTTCTGGGACTGGAAATCAAACCTGGTCCCAGAAGCAGCGCCTGGGTTCCTTGCTGCAGAGGCTCAGTCCATTGAGCCACAGCAGCTGCTCAGTGGAACCACATCCCAGCAGAGGTCTTATCCTCTGCCTGGGATAGTGCGAGTGATGCAATACTGTGTACAGCAGTATTAGTGTTATTGCACAATTCACTTTCTACTACGGTACTGTTCCGGGTTAGCTTTAATGTCAGACACTATTAAGTGTATGACATTATGATCTAGTAGGTGGGCGAGCAGGTCTCGGCCAACATTTTACGTTCAGCACATTCAAAGTAAACAGCTATCTCTGGGTACAGTTTGGATATAGTCTGGTTGCAATTCAGCAACTTTGCTGTGCAAACCTTTCAGTCTGAACACGTCTCGCACACAAGGTGGGCTGATCGCTTCAGGAGCAAGACTTTGGTCCAAATCGCATGTAACACTGATAAACTTCTTCTCTTCTGCCACTGTTACAGGCTGGAATCGTATAAGTCTGACTTCTGCTACAGGCAGTCTCAAGCAGGAGAACATGACAGGGTAGTAAGTTGGGCTTCTTCTCGCTGATTCCGCTACACTCCTACTGGGAGCAGCTGCTCGAAAACTCAAGCTGTTCATACTTCAACCTCCATCTCTAACTGATCCAATGTCTCTTAGCACACTGGACTCTTCCCTTTTAAATCCAGCACTTCAGTTGGCTGAAGGAGCTGTCAGTTACAGTTAGGGCTCCCCCTCCAGGTCAATTTGGCACCAACTGAAAAACTAAAAAACTACAGAATTTTCTTCCCACAGAACACTGGGGTTCGGATCCATTTTAGGTCCCCAGTGGTTCTATTGGTCCAATACTGGAAGTCCCAGACCTAACATTTTGGCTCCCATTCAGATAGGCAAGCTGCAAATAAAGCAGGTTAGACAACTTCTCTATTTCAAATATAACAATGCACAAACTGTAAATAAGCACAGTTCCTACACAGGCTCCATCTGCTCAAGTAGTGACTGCAGAATGGAGCAAAACAGAGCACTGTCAGGCTGATCACAAGCCCTAAATCACTTGGACCCAGCTCAGACTATTTACTTAACACGGGTTAGCTAGTCTCTTAAAGGGACAGGCATGGAAGCTCAATATGGCACTCACACAAACGAACAAACTACTCAAAGACAAGACACCAGCCTGACAGTGGGCACTGAGGAGCGGAGCCCAGGAAGACATTAAGGTAAACCCCCATACTGGATGGGGGTTACAAATACAAGGCCACTTACAAGAGCAACACTGAGGAGAAAGCTTTCACTTTCAGTAGGCCTTATGGAAGGTGAGGTAGAGGTAGGGGATATCTTCTCAGAGTCTTCTTTGCCTTTGACTATTCCCAACATAGGGGATTATTCAGATGCAGAGGCAGAAGGGTTCCCAGATGAATGGACTCTGCTCCATAATCCAAGGGCCAAATGACACAGAACCCCTGATATGTTTGTTCAGGTTGCCCAACCATTGCCAGTGGAAGAAAGGCTGGTTCAGTATTTCCAGGAGTGGAAAAAAATTACAACAGACAGGTGGGTCCTGGAAATAATGAGTCAGGGTTTGACTCTGCAGTACAAAAAATTTCAAAGCTGCAGTCTCACAGTCTTAATTCCCTTACACCAACAGAAAAGTTCCTGTTGGAGTTAGCGGTAAAGAAGTTGGTACAAGTAAATGCGCTGGAGAAAGTCCCTTTTTCACAGAGTGGAAAGGGTCTTTATTCCAGGTACTTCCCAACCCACAAGAAAGATGGGGAGTGGTAGCCCATTTTAGATTTTAGATATCTGAACAAACATTTAAGAAAAGGAATAGTTCAAGATGGTAGCACTGGGATTAGTGATTCCACCACTGCAGAAAGGGGACTAGCTGAGGTCACTGGACCTGAAGAATGCTTATTTTCACATACCACTCAGGCCACAAGCACAGAAAGTACCTCAGATTTAGGATAGGGAGATAGCTCTACGAATTCGTAGCCCTACCCTTCTGCCTATCCTCGGTTCCCAGAGTGTTCATGAAGTGCCTGACCATAGTGGCAGCACATCTAAGAAGATGGAGGTGGTGGTTTTTCCCTACCTGGACAATAGGCTGGTTTTGGGAAACTCACACCAGGAGGCCAAGGCCTCCTTCCTTCTCACTCAGCGCAGTCTGGAGGGCTTGAGGTTTTTGATAAACTCCCAAAAGTCCCAGACAGAACCAGTACAGGTTCTGGACTTCATAGGTACAGAACTAGATGTCCACAAAGGGCTGGAATTCCTCCTTAAAGAAAAAGTGGAAAGTCTGATAGTGCTTGCAAGGTCTTTCAAGACAAGGAAACCCAGACCTGAAAGAGACTTCTTTCAGCCGTTGAGGCACATGTCCTTGTCCACTGCAGTAGTCCCAGAGGCAAGGTTCCAAATGAGGGACATCTAGTAATACTTGGGATCACATTATTCTCAAAGGCAGGACCCACTGTCAAAACTGGTGCCTGTCACAAAGTCCCTGTTAAAGACACTAGAGTGGTGGAAGGAGGAAAGCAACCTCAGAGTGTGGGTCCCTTTCTCCAGCAACCTCCCTCTGTGGTGCTCACCACAGATGCCTCCCTCCTGGGCTGTGGTGCCCAGCTGGAAGGTTTAACTCTAAGTGGGATGTGGACCTCTCTGGAATCTCAGGAGCATATAAACCTCCTGGAGCTCAGAGTCGTTTATCTCATAATGCAGGCTTTTTCTTTCCACATCAGGTGTCAGCTCGTTTAGATCAGAACAGACTACACCACTATAGTGTATTACATCAGCAATCAGGGAGGAACAAGATCTTCAAAGCTATGCACAGAAGCAATGAAGATTTGGAGTTTGGCCTATTCCCTAGGGGTAAAGATGTCAGCAGTTCACCTGCCAGGGAAAGACGATGTGTTGGCAGACTCCCTGAGTCAAATCAGCCAGGGACATTACAAATGGACCCTGAACAAGCAGGTGCTGGCTGCAGTGTTCAGAGGGTGGAGTACTCCAGAGATAGATCTCTTCGCATCATGGGAGAACAGTCCGCTTCCCCTGTTCTGCTGCTGACCTCCCTTGGTAGGGACAGTTCCAATGGACACCCTTATTGGCAATTGGACTGGGATGTTTCTTTATGCCTTCCCCCATAGTTCCAATTTTACTGAGGGTAGTGCTGAAGCTAAGGGGAGAGTGAGTCTACAACCATGATCCTGATAGTGCCAGACTGGTCCAGACAGAGTTGATATTTACTGCTCCTGTCTCTCTCTCTCTCCATCAAGTACCCTATCAGCCTTCCCCTGGGGTACAACCTGCTGACCTTGTCTCAGGGCAAGATAAGATTCCCAGATATGAGATTCCTTTGTCTCAGGGCATTGTGCTTGAAGAGCTAAAGTACTCTGGGCTGTATCTTACTGAAAACATTTTGGAGGTGCTTAAAATGCCCAGGAAACCAAGAATAACAAAAATGTATGCCTCCAAATAGAAAAAGTTTTCATTGTGGTGTCCTTCTAGGCAGTTCAGTCCATTCCAGGCAGGTCTTCCAGCAATTCTAGCTTATCTAGTCCAACTTCAGTCCCTGGGACTCAGGCCTATGACTCTGAAGGTGCATCTGGCAGCAGTGCCCACATACAGGACACCTTGGTTGGCAAGTACAGGTCACTGGCCTTGCAGTCCATTTTTAAAACATTCTTTTAAGGCCTTAAATACCAGTAACCCCTGTTCAGGGATCCAGTTCCACCATGGGATCTGAATCTGTGCATTTCCCACCTCATGGAGCCCACTTTTGAGGTCATGAAGTCTGCTGATTTGAAATATGTCACATGGAAAACAATTTTCCTGGTAGCCATGACTTCTGCCAGGAGAGTGAGTGAGTGAGTGAGTGAGCTGCATGCTCTCTGCACATATCCCAGCTACCTTATTTTCCACAGAGGCAAGGTATTCTTGAGAAATACCATAACATTCTTCCCTATGGTGGTGTCTGAATTTCACTTGAACTAGTCAGTTACACTGCCAGTGTTCTTTATGGCACAATCCAGTGAAGGTGAGCAGACACTCAGTAGTCTAGATGTTAAGAGAGCACTAAGCTCCTATATGGACTTCACAAATTAAGTGAGGTCCACCAATACTCAGTTGTTTGTCACCTATGGTGAAGCGGGTAAAGGTAATCCAGCATCCAAGAGAACAATCTTTCACTGGATAGTCTTTTGCATCCAGTTCTTCTACAGTAAGGCTGGCAATCTGCTTCCCCAAGGCCTCAGGGTGCGCTCTATGTGTGGCACTTCTGACTCAGCAGCAGCCTCTAGAGGTATTTCCTTGCAGGAAATATGTAAAGCAGCTACACAGAAAAAAGTACACAGCTTTACAAAACATTACTGTTTGGACATACAGTCCCAGGGGACATCAGTTTTGGCACTACTGGCTTACAGAACCTTTTCCCTTAGTAGGTTCTGTACCCAGCCTCCCAAGGTACTGCTCTGTAGTCTGTAGTTGTTAAGCACAGTGAGGGATTCCTGGGGCTTGAAGAAAAAAATCACTCACCATATTAATGTTGTTTCTTCAAAGGGATCCCTCACTATGCTTAACAATCCCATCCTTACCTCCCTTTCCAGATCCTGGAAAAGGTTCACACAAGAGTCAGTTCCCTTCTTTTTGCTTGCACATTTCTTGTTACAGGGCCTTACAATTAATACTAAGTGATCTGTCTTGTAATTTTCAGTTTATTTTGCCAGTCCGAGAGTCTCACCAGACCCTTTTCTTTTTTTCTTAATATTTTGGGTTGTTGGTAGTCAGATAGCTAGTTTTAGTGGCAACTGCTTACCCTAGCTTAAGAAATATATCTGACATTAGAAACTGGGCACGAGCATGACCATAGTGCCAAGTTTTGAATTTCATTCCAAGATTCCATAACTAGCATAACATTCTATGCTCCAGGGCAGCTTATTCCCTAGGAATGATTGCAGTTGTTAAGCATAGTGAGGGATCCCTTGGAAGAAAAAACATTACTACAGTGAGTAATTTTTTCTTGGTGTCTAAGGGAAATTTGGCTTCTGGATTAGTAACATATCTCTGTTATAGTAATCTGCAAACTGTGATGCCAAAGTAGCATGTCCCATTTTATATTTTCTTACTATAAACCATTAGCCATTTCATCCATTTGTTTGACAACTCAAGGCAAGGCATTTTATTTGTATAGCACCCAACCCCAAGGTCTTAGGGTGTGTCACAGAATGCAATACATAAATAAGACATATTGACATAGTCTCCAGGATTTGGATGGCCTCTATTGCTCCATAAGAATTTATTGCGGTCATCTGTTTTTCAGTAATTTTTGGTTTATAATTGCCCCTCATGTTTAGAAATAATCAATCCAGGAAGTGAATTTCTTTGCTATGTGAATACCATAAAAAATTCAAATGGCTGCTTTTTTGTTTATATATTGCATGAACATATTTAGTTGTTTTAGGGATCTGGCCCAGATGAGTTGATTATCGTTGATGAAATAAGGCCACAATGTTGTATGCCTGTAAACTGGATTAATGGCAGAGTCAGAAATGACACTCTTTTTCCCTGTGCTATCATAAAAGTTTGGCACAAATGTAGGCAATGTTACAATCCTCTAGTGCTGCATACAGTATTGTTCTTCAAAGAGAAAAGGATTAATTTCTGTGATACGTTTACCAATTTCCAGTATTAGACAATTGAGAGGAAGACTGTTTGGAGGACTCTTGTTCAAAAAGTTATCAATGGCCTCTAATTTTCCTTTATGTGATATGTTCATGTACAGACTTTCAATATCTGTTTTCATAAGGACATTATTATCTTTCATGCTGACAATTTTTAATTGTCACAATGTGTCTGTCATGTATTTAGATAGAATGGCAGTGTGATCACCTGTTTTTTGAGGTTCACCCATGTCGGTGCGACAGTTTGTTTATTTATTTATTTACTGATTTAACTTTGTAGACCAGGTGAGCGCACTGGTAACACATGCTTTTTTCAGGCCCGACCCGGGTGCAAAAGCACAGACACAGGAGATAATACACAATGGATAAAAAAGATGCTCAAGAGGTAATACAATGTTGGTTCAGATACATCATGGTTCTGTTTCTTAACACAGAAGTTATAAAAAAATAACAGACACTGGGGTTATAATGAAATGCTGTACAGTATTCTTAGGAGGAAAAACTTGCAATGCACATGGGAGAAGGCAGTGCTAAGGTTGCAGTTATAGAACACATAAGGGGTATGAAAATGGGGAGAAAACAAAACAAGTGCCATGTTATTTGAATGAGAGAGTGAGGAGAGGGGAGAGAGGAGTTAGTGGAAGCAGTTGCAGGTGTTGGATGAGGAATAATGAATTTTCAAAAGTTTAGCAAAGGCTGCCACTGTCGGGGATTGTTTAATAGGTAGGGATAAGGAGTTACTTATTGAGGCAGCTCGGTAACTAAAGAAGCATTGTCCCATGTTGGTACAGAAGAGAGGGACTGCAATTTTGTTATTAGAAGTAGAGCAGGGCCCACCAGTGCAGTGGTTGGATTTCCTCTTGTGACGTCGATGACCCAGGCTCGGGAATGGATCCAAGAGTCGGAGGCGGAGGGAGAAGGCTTGAGTGTCCAATGACTGCTTGCTTTCTCCTGAGAGGGAGGAGGGTTAGAGCCTCAGCATCTGCCGGCCACTGGTGGAGGACGGAGGCACAGCACCACATCTGGCTCCGTTGAGGGAGGGTGCATGATGGACATTGACTTAGGCCTTGATGTCATGTGGCATGTCACGCCCCAAACAGAAAATGGAAAAATGGCCCCAGCCTGGCTGGATGATGGCCTCTCCTCCTCCTCCCCCCACCATGCTAGTCTCCAAGTGCGCCTTCTCTTCTATCTCCCGTATATGTCCCTGCCCTAGGGGGTGCTGTATCCCTGAATTCTCCTCCCTTCCCCTCACAGGGAGGGGCCCTCCTGGTAGGGTTAGAGCCAGGACCTTCGGCATGTGGGACTGTGACTGGTGGAGGGGAGGCAGCACAGGTGAGACAGCATGCACAGGGAGCTATGCAGGCCTGAAGGAGTGGCAAGGTTGGGGCCTGGGGAGCATAAAAAAAAAAGAAGAAGTAGAGTGGGATATGGGCAGATCAACAAAGTGGGATTTGGTTTGTTAAGTAAGCAGGAGCTCCAGGTTGCAAGAGTTTTTTGACAAGCGTGGCAAGAGTTAGATTAGCTTTGAGGTTAGGGGGTAGCCAATTTAAGGTATTTCGAATGAGACAGTGGTGGCCATTAAACCAACTGCTGGATGCAAATTTGGCAATTTTATAACATAAAGTATGCTTTTTTTGTAGTACTGATTTGCTGACATCATTTATGACAACAATGTTGTAATTAAGAGACGGGAGGAGATTGGCTTGCGCTATTCAGATTCTTGTTTCAGGTGATAAGAACTTTCGTACTCTGTAGAGTGACCCCAACTTCTGGTGGAGAAGGCTGGTGGTAGGCTGGAGTTGAGTTTCAAAAGACATCATGGGATATAGATATACTCCAAGGTGCTTGAAGGAGATGTCTTTTTCCAGAGTAGTACCATTTTCGGTGTTGATGCTGAACGTGGGGGATAGTTTGTGTAATTTGTGTCTGGTCCGGAACAACATAGACTGAGTTTAAGAGAGGTTTAAGACCATTTTTCCTGGGCAAACCAGTCCTGCAGCCTTGCTAAGCTATTGCTGAGGTTTGGTTGATTTGGCCTATGTCGTCACTGTGGGTGTAAAGGACGGCATCATCAGTGTAAGGAAGTGTGTGCACTTGCTTACAAACCATATGTAGGTTATTAATGTAGATGGAAAAAAGAAGTGGGCCTAAAATGGAGCCTTGGGGGGACCCCACTGGTGATGGTGTTTACCCCAGATAGGGTGTTTCCTATTCTGACAGTGTGTTTCCTGTTGCTCAGATAGTCTGTGAACCAAGCAAGTTACTGTACCAATGTCAGTTACAGTGACAGCAACATGCCACCCAGCATTACCGTGACCAGCATTGCACCTCCTGGGACTTACAGCACCAAAGTGCCATCCTGGGAAACAGTCAGGTTTTGCTGGAGGGGGCTTTGCCCCCTGCAATCCCCAAAACAGGGGACTTTGCCCCCGCATCCCCCAAAAATATTTATAACCTCGTCTGGAGTGGTCATGCCATGAAGGGCACAGAAAATGTGTGGATGCCCAACATGGCATGAGTGTGGGGCAATCTAAAATCAAGATCACGCCTGCCACTCTTGCCTTTTTTCCGGCGACAAATTGTCACACTGTAATGCTCTTGCCATGCTAATGGTATACCATTTTTTGATATACTGTCAACGAACTTTGACATTGGTTCTGGGACTGAGTCAGTTAAAGAAACAACTGGTCTCCCTGGTGGTTTAATGGCATCTTTATACATTTTTGGCAGCAGATAAAAAGCAGGCCTTTTTGGAAGCTGCACTTGTAAAAATGCATAACCTTCCTTAGTGCTCCATTCATTGTCCAGTCTGTTAGGTTCTGCTGAAACAGTTAAGGTTTGATCATGAGGTAATGTTATGTAAAAAGTTTTCATTAGTCAATTTTCTCTGAGCTTTATGCATATAGTCAGTATACACAATGTCTATGGGCAGTTAAACAGACAAAGCCCTCCATCACAGTTAGCTGAATATTAAATACAAAGGTGCCTGAATTCAAATCTTACTTGGCCCAAATTGATAGGAGCTTCTCAAATGCCATTCCCAATAGTGACTCAGGCCAAGAATTCCTTGTCTCTGAGTTTACACAAGCCTGTAATAAGTTTGCGCCCTTTAAAAAATGCAAGGCAAGAGGAACACCATCAGGGTGGATCACCTCCGGTCTCTTTCTTGCATGAGGGATAGGGACAATCTGTGGGCACTGACCAGGAAAGCTGGGTCCCCTGTCTGCCTGCAAAGGTAGAAGGAAGCCTGCAAAAAGTGCACAAGTATGATTATAAAGGCAACATTTGACTTATACAAGGACCAGCAGACCCAGAACTGGAGCAATGACAGAATATTCAATGATAGCACCTTAGAGCTGCTAGGCAAGAGAGTTACAATCACTCCTTAAATGCTCATGGTGGGGGTCAAAGGGTCCTTGATCCCACTGAAATTGTCAATTACTTGAACACTGCCTTTACTGATGTCAGTTCCTTCATCCTCACTGAGAATGCCCATATCTTCTGCAGGGAACCCTCTTCTGAAGCCTCCCAGCTGGTGGGCTCTGAACCAGGGTACCCTAAATTCTACTTAAAGTCTGTTTCAGTCTTGGATACCATGAAATACATCAGTAGGGTACTTAGCAAGACTAGGTGTGAGAGTAAATCAGTTGACATGAAACTTCTTGCCCTGGTGGTAGAGGAACAGCCCTACCACATCTGTAGAATTTATAATTTTTCCCTGAGCTACTTACAGTCTCCCGAGAAGTGGAAATCTGAACGAGTTACACCAGTTTTCAAAAGTGGTGACTACACTAGCCTTGTCAGTTACATATTCATTTCTATTCTCCCCCGTCCAAGGCCCTCGAGAGAACAGTCTCTGACCAACTTGTCACATACCTTGAAAAATTTCAGGAAAAAACACTCCACTGCCACCTCCCTGCTTAGGCTAACTGACTCCATCCTCACAGGGGTGGACAATGGCCTCATCACCTCAGCTATTTTTGTTGACCTTGCCAAGGTGTTTGACACTGTTTCCCACTCCCTTCTCCTGGGCTCTCTCTTATCAGCCAGACTGGCTTCCTCAGCCACTAGTTGCTTTAGGGCCTACCTCTCTGGAGGAACCCAATCAGTTAGGATATCTGGAACTACCCCCCCCCCCCAATCACCACAGGAGTCCCACAGGACTTGGTGCTTGGCCCCATTCTATTCTCAATTTTCCTCAATGACCTGCCATCAGTCAGTTCCCCTTCCTCCTCCATCCATATGTATGCCGATGATACGATCTTGTATCATTCTGGAACAAGTCCCGCTGAGGTTGCATCCACCGTACAGCATGATTTTAACCAAGTTCAGCTCTGGGTCACATACCATCATCTTTTCCTAAATTCCAAGAAGATAGTCTCCATGACCTTTGGCACCAGACAGAGACTTGCTAGGCTCACTAGTATGCCCTCTTTCCACACTCTGGATGGGATCACGCTAGAGGACACTTCTTCTTTCAGATACCTTGGGGTTTGGCTGGACCAACACCTCAACTTTTCTGGACATATTGATGCCATCCAGAAAAAACTGCTCACCAAGCTAGCACTCTGTTCAGGAATTGTAGCTGTATCCCTTCTGTGGCCAGGCGTGAACTTGTCCAAAAGATGATCCTCCCTATCTTCAACCACTGTGATGTAGTCTACAGTGCCACTCCCAAATCCTCCCTGGCCAGATTGGACACCCTTTTCCACTCTTTCTGCTGTTTTGCCCTTGATTCTCCCTCTCGTACTCATCACTGCGACCTCTATCATGCCTTTTCCTTCCCCTCCCTCACAAACAGAAGCCTATATCATTGTGCTAAGTTCACCTCCAAATGCTGGTTGGGCGAACTCCCAGCCTACCTCTCCCACTCTTTTACTACTCCTCTCTCCCTTCACTCCCTTAAATCTACCAACTCTCACACCTTGGCAAGCCCTCATTGCTCCACCCTTGTTGACCAGTCAAGCTACTGTTACCGTTACCCTAAAATTTGGAATTCCCTGTGTCCTCAAGTTCACCACTCCTCCTCCTCCTCCTTCAGCTCTGCCCTTCACAACTATTTCTCATCCAACTGCTCCTGCCATGACCCCCCTTAAACCTTGTCCTTGCATCTGACTTGGCTTCTTAACCCAATTCCCTACTCAAATTCACCCTTTCCCACCTCCCATTCTTCCCGTGCCTCTCCTGCCCCCTTGCAGGGTTCCCAGCATCCTGAAGGAGTCCCTAGGGCTCAGTTCTCCCTTCTCCCCTCCCTATTCCTGGCTAAAACTTTCCTTTCCTCTTTCTTGCCTCCCCAGCCCTGTTTCATGGCCTGTCAGTACCCTGAAAGGTGCCCTCGGGTAGGGCTCCCCTTTCACCCCTCCCCCTCTCCCATCCCCTCTCCTCCCTTAGCACTGGATACCCTACTTGCTCCCCCTTCCTTGACATTCCCCCTCTTATCCCTAATCTTTCCTTGTCTTCCCTGTTCCTTGCAGGGTTCTCAGCATCCTGGAGGGGCCTCAGGGATGGGGTCCCCCCTTCCTCCCTGCATCTTGCAGGTCCCTCCCTCCCTCAGCTTATCTCTTCCAGTCTCCCCTTTCCCTCACAGTGTTCTCAGCATGCTGGAGGGGCCCTAGGGTTTCAGATCCCCTTCCCTCCTCCCTGTACCCTGACAGGGCCCCCTTCTCTTTCTGCCTTCCCTAACCCCTTGCAGGGTTTTCAACATCCTGGAGGAGCCCCAGGGTTCAGCTCCCCCCAACCCTCCCTCCTGTATCCTGACCGGGACCCTGAGCACTGCCTTCCTTCCCCTTCCAGCCCCCACCTTCCTCCCCTCTCACCCATTGTACTTGTTTACCTTCCTGCGGAATCTCTTCTCCTCTGTGCTCGGGCCAAATTCCCCTAGCCTGTCTTGAGGGCTTTTCCTATGCTACATTCTAGACATCCTGTTGGGGATCTGTGCCAGGCTATCAGTCCCCTTCTCTCATCGCCCCTCTCCCTTTTTCTTCTCATTGTACTTGTTACTTAAAAGCCCAACCTCCCCTCTCCCCATGGCACTTATTAATTCAGGTATCCCACATGCTCTTGTCAGTTAACTAAGCATCTTTATGTTACTGCTACCTCTGCTGTAATTTAACCTATTCCATCCATACCATAGTCATTCCCTACTACTATAACCATTCTAGTATGAGTATTGTGTTAAATGCCTGGGTTGCACTTTCGCTTCCCTCCCTAATATTCTAAGTTGCTTACTGTAAATTGCCAGCTGTATATTATTTGTAATGGAAATGGTTGTCATATGTATCAAGGATGTATTCCAGTTACCGTACCAACTGTATGTTCACTGAATGTAACTGATGCCTTGGAGCACCATGTATGTATTTCTGTTCATCCTCTGCATCCCTTCCCCCCATGTTGTACCAGAGAACAGCAACCTGTTGCTCAGTGTGCTTTCCTGGTGAAACATTTCAATAAATAAAATACGGTGTCCAGTGTGTACAGCAGCATGGCTCACAGAGGCTACACAGCACCAACACACCACTGTTGATATACACCAGCTATTTTTCATGAGGCCCTTGACAGTGCTGACCTCATCAGAGCTATATTCAGTATAGCGACCTGCTCAACCATGAGCTCCTACTTAAACTCCTTGGCATGGATTTGTCACAGATCACAGCTGACTGGTTTTACAGCTGTCTTAACAATCACTCCCAGTGTGTAAAGATTAATAAATCTTTGTTTGACACTAGGGTAGTATCAGCTGGTGACTCCCAGGGCTCCATCTTGGGTTCTGTCCTATGTGGCCTCTTCATAAATAAACTGCCTGATGCCTGTCAGAAAGCCAACGTATCATCCATGCCAACTATACTGTCATCTATTCCAGGAACCCTGACCTTGGCAGCCTCTCTTCCACTCTTCCAAATAACTTCAGGTCACTAGAAAGCTGGTTCTCCAGTAACAAACTGATCCTCAGTTACAAAAAAACAAAGACCATGCTCTTCTCTAGCCTCCATATAAGAAGAAAGTTTGACCCTTTTTCATTCTAAACGGCCAGGGACAAAACCTTGAACAGGTTGAGACCTTCAAATACCTTGGAGTAACTCTGGATGACACCTTGAGTGAATTATCATAAAGTCAAGCAGGGTTTGTTTCCCAAGCCCCAAGGCCAGACCTGTTGGTCAAAGACAGCTGTGATGAAAACTTTGCCACAGACTGTACCTGATTCAAGAAGACTGGCACATTTACAACAATTTTCCTGATCTACGTCAGCTTGTGCCAAATAGTTGGTGCAAGCCCCATAAAAAAGTACCCAAAACTGCCACAAGCTAGACCAAAAAAAGCAGATCTAACTTGAGGCAATTGACACACAGGAGGGAGAATCATGATCACTGGCCAGGTGAATGCTGCAAGCCTTATTTGCCATATGTTTGTTGCACCCGGGGCTTGCAACATTTTCAGGATTTGGTGAGTCCAGACCCTTATCTTGTGCCCCCCCATTTTGACAATCTAGTGGTCATCATTAACAGCAGACTGGGTGCCCTATACAGGAACTGGAACAAACTCCCTGAGGATACTAGACATCTCCATTCTGTCCCTTATAAATTGCAGCCTCCCTGTGTACACTGCTGCCTGTGACACGGTAATAAACAGGGTAAAGCTGATCTGTAATAAGGCATGCTGATCTGTACTCGATGCAGATAACTGCACTCATAGTTGTACCTTTTACGCACTCGCTAACTGGCTACCTTTCCCTGCAGAACAAAGCTCCAGGCCTGTTTGCTAGTGAAAAAGATACTCCTGGACCTAACACCTCCTGCTTTAACAAGTTGTTTCTGCACCATCTCCAACCAGTACAAACCAGCAACATGGCCAGGCATGCCCTTAAGTCTCCTTTCTGGCATACTCAGCTAGGCAAACAGTCATTTGCTGTCAGGTCCACTAAATGGTTAAATGAAGTGCCTGATGATCAGCCGAATTTCCCCAAGATTAATCAGTTTAAGAGATCTTTGGCATTAGTCGAGTCTCCCTAAAATTTATCAGTTTAAGAGATCTTTGCCATCTGCTTTTGCGGTCCAATGCAATTACTGTTTTATTCTTTTTTTTTCTTTGCACAGTACATATCCTACAACATTTTATACAATAATCTGTATGAATAGTTTCAAAAGTGCATGTAATTGTTCTGTCTTAAGTGTTTTGCATCTGATTTAACTGCATTTCCTTTGGAATTGCATATTGCACTTGTAATGTTTTTTTACTATGTATTTGATGTGGAACCTTTATAAATGAGCACCTGTGCTCAATAGTTATCTCAGAAGTTTTCAATAAATAAATAGTCATCACATCCCCTCACCACTACTGCCCCGTAACAATAGGTTTGATAACTATTTGATTTAAGTTAGCCAGCTTATTCAATGCTTATCTTTTTGCTCTTCTGATGTTTTGGAAATAATTCAGCTATTGCACAGCAATTAGCTTTCCTTTTTTTCACCAGGTTAATATAAGTTGTGAGTGCAGGACTTTGGAAGTAGACAGGCACAAATGTAATCTTTTTCTTCAGTTGCGATGGTTCTTTTTCCCTAACTGCTATATCATTAAAATCAATTTGATTACTAATAGCGTTGATAGGTGGCTGGTTTTCTACATAAGTTAAAGTTTCAGAGGGAGGCTGAATTACTGCAAGAGCATATTGGTATTGGTTTTGTGCGGAGGACATTTTTATTTTTAGCCCCCCAAATTTTTTTTTATCAGATTTAACTGTAAAACATGCAAGTAGTGACTTTAGGTTTAAATGGATTCAGTTGCTTAGCTGGCACAAAAGATAGGGCATTGCAGATTTATCACTACCATTGTCTCTGTAGATTTCTCAGCAATCTCCAAAGTTCTCCATGTTAGTAGTGTTGAGGTGTCCCTCTGTATTTACCCCTCCTCTTTTTCCACCCCTGTCCCCTCTTTGTCCTCTTCCTCAGCTAAGCCTTAAAAAGGACTCTCATTCATATTTCTCATTTCAGACAAAATTTTATTTCTAGTGTTATAATTGTTACTGTTCTCTGAATCATTGCCATTTCCTGATGAGATTGGTTCCTTACCTGGGTTAAGACTGGTTCATGGCTGAAAATTTAATTTTGATCACTTCTGTGGACCATTCTAATTGTATATTTTTTCATATTCATAGTCGTTGGCATCCCATTCATAGTTATATAATGTATATCTTTTTATCTCCTCCAGATACTTGTTAATATGCTCATCTGTTTTTCTTTATTCCAAAGTAAGTCCATGAAAAGGGGTTACCAAAGTGTGACATTAGGATCAATTTTTCAAATCCAAAATAGATAAATTTTAATAAGCTTGTCAAGATACTGTGACGCAAGAGTGAAAAATGGACCAGATTGTGAGATAACTCCCTACCAGAGATTTGAGAAAAATCACCTTCAGTGTTGCACATGTAATGGTGGACACCACACATTGCATGTGCAACAGTGGACACAACATGAGTTTAACTTGAAAGAAAACCTTTACTTTTCTTTATTTTATTTTACTAAGAATTTCAAGACACTATGACCCAAGAGTGAAAAAGTGACAATGTTGTGGGATAACTCAATATCAGACTTGAGAAAAAAAAATACACTTTCAGTGTTGCACGTGTAACGGTGGACACCAAATGGTGCAGATGCAACAGTGGAATCCACACAGCTGTTTAAGTTAAAAAAACATTGCTTGCACCACTCTCTCACCAAAGCCTTGCAGTACTTTTAAGACCCCATCCCATAAGAAAATCATCCACTCAAAAAAAGCTTGGTGCTTTTGTTGAAATTTTGGGGAACATGTAAGAATGCAATTTGCTTGGACACCACAGTTGCATGTGCCACGCAAAACTTTGAGTGAACTGGAAATTTTACATGCATTGAAAAACTATTGTGAAAATGTCTTCATTAACAAAAGACAACACCAGAGGCAGTTTTCAACATAACTTTACTGAAGTGCAACTAAAATAAAGTCTGCATAGAAGCAATGGAATGTACTGTGATTTTGCATGTCACATTTTGCTAGGAAAAATCTGTGACATTCTGGAGTTGGACATTGAATAAAAATAAAATGGGTGCACCTGGGGTTCTCAAACTAAAATGTATCTGTACTTGTGGCTACCTTTTAAATTCACTTATCATGACTGAAGTGGTTGTTATTATTAGTTTGTTTTAACCAATGTATGAAGTATTTGGCACATCGGTACCCCCGTTTCTTGGCCTCGCCCTGCATGGTTATCCCGTGGTTCCATTTCCATTATTTTCTTCTGTATCATAATTCTTCCTGGATTTTTTATTGAATGTTAAAGTAAAGTCCTGAGCACATTTTTGATAGTACTTCTTCATTTAGTCTTTCATAAACTCAGCATTATCCATACTGCAGGCTGGCAGCTTAGCCCTTGTGGGACCTGTTTTTCCTCCAATATTTACACAAAGAGGCAGCAAATAGATGAAAATGGACTGCATTATTTTAAATTGGTTAATTTTTATGTGTCACATGATTTTTTCCTGTCTTTGTGGCATCAAAAACATTAAAACATTCAGCTATTGCAGTCTAAACTTGAAAGAGCTTGGTCTCTCCCTCCTTATCAATGACTTGGAGGAAATCTGAGGTCAGTTTGGCAGTAACTATGATGAGGTCACGAGGTTAATGGTAAAATCCCTGGGGCAACTGGTTACAAGTTCAAATACACCATTTGAGTTAAATTATCCAAAGAACTACACCTCCAATTCCCAAGCTTGTTACAGTGGAATGACAGTGCTTAGCACTGTTTATTGGATATATCAAAGATAAACAACAATCCTGCCAAATCAGATTACAACAGTGGAACCGTCAAACACTGTGTTGTTTCAAACAAAGGTTAAGAAAACTAACTTTGGGATTCATAAAACTTAGCTAATGTGATAATTATAAGGTTATTAATATGGATGCTTCATGGGAAGAACCAGTTGAATTGGAGGCTGGGAAATGCCCTCAAGAAAAAATACTGATCTGCCCATGGCAACAATTCATGTCCTGCCTGAAAAGGCAATCATTCTGGAGCTTATAAAGGTTAAATCTATTACAGCTCCTGTAAGAGTTGATAATCCAGGACTCCATGATGAACTATGAGAGCTGCATGATGCATCACCCCTTGCAGATAAGACATAGCTGTATATATGACCCAGAGAAGGGGTACTGGGAGCATGTTTTTCTTGAACTCTGTAAGAGGTGGTGTCCATGATGGATCAAGCTACTTCTCAAGTCTACAGCATGGAAACATTAGTGTACACCATCCGGTTTTGACACAGTCAGATTTAAAGAGCTGCCACATATTACCAAAAACTTTGACAAACTTTATGAACAGTTGAGTGTAACATTACAGAAGGCTATTGAAACTGTTGCATCAGAAAGTCATAAAAACTATTTTAAAGGCCTGCAACAAACAGGAAGTCCTGTTTCCTCTCACACAGGATGATAGGATCATAAGATTTATGGACATGAGAAGGCCAGAAGCCCATCAGAAATGCTCATCACTTATCAGTCGTTATATCTTGCAATTTTCCATGCTTGAAATGGCTCTAGGGTCCCATTCTCTATCATATCATTGGGTAGCTGGCTCCACATTGTTACCACTCTTTGGTTAAACCCATGTTTTCTTTTCTCAGTTTTGAGTAACTCTACCTTTATTTGTAATTTGTGAGCTCTTGATGAAAAACTCATTTTTTTTTAACTTAAGCCCTAGGCATTTCCTGAAATCCTATCCAATTGCCCAGTACACCATTACAAGTCTTTCTCTTATTCTTCTGTATTCAGATTTGAAGAAGTTAATCTCTGACAGCCTCTGCTCATATGTAAAACCTCACATTCCATAATTATTTTTAGTGAAGCTCCTCTTCTCGAATTGTACTCTATTAATGTCAGTGATCAGCTGGGGTGCCAGATCTACTGCAGTACTCCAAATGGGGCGCAACCAAGGATTTATACAAAGGCAGCTTCACATTGCTAGTCCTGCTGACAAATTCTTTTTGATATACTTTATAATCTTGCTGCTGATTTTAATTACAGACTTGCACTGGGCTGTCAGTTTGAGGTTATACTGTATAATTCTTTGCTAAAAACTAAGTTAATGCACCAGTTAGGGTTCAAATTAAAGTGGCAAAAGCAGGGAAATGTAGTGCTAGGGTTTCCAACCTTAACACCCCACCCCATCCTGCAAGCAGCAAAAGGAAACAAATAACAGTTTGGGCTGTCTTGCGTCTTAGAGAATCAGGCCTGGGGTCTTCCTTGGGGTTATCTATCCTAACAGTCCACCTATTCCATCAGCAAATAAGCTCAGATGTGCAGACTACATGAGAATAGGGTGAGCATAAGCATTGTGGGGGAAGGCACCAAAGTATATTTAAAAAGTAAATAGTACAAAATCTCCTGCAGGGCCTGATAACCATGCAAATGCCAGATTTTGCTGCTAACCTCTAATTCAGTTCCATAAACTGTGAACATACTAATGGTGATGCATGACATTAACAAAGACTTGCACTGCCCTGAAATAATGAACATATCTCTAGGTATAAACCATGACATGAAAGAAACTGTTTAAAATGTGTTACCACTAATGTTTAAACAATTGGGTTGGTTTTTCAGGGTTGCATATTAACAGCTGTGACATACATTGTTGAGGTCTGTTGCTATAGTTTAAAATGGCTACGCCAGCAAGATGAAAGTAAGATGCCAAAATCACATCATATTTCTCACTGCACAGCAAACCAAGGCCTGTCTTTTCTTGCTGTAATGTTTATAAAATATATGCATAACATATGATATCATGTTGGTTTGGAACATTGACTGTTATGTTTTGTGATGTTATATAGTGCATACACATACACTTAAGGGGTCTGAAATTCAGATAGGTGCAAAGAGTAGCACAAATGTTTGTGCTGCACTTTGCTATTGCCAGGGATCCCAGGATGCTATATTCAGTCGGGTGCTATCCAACTGAATATAGGGCCATGTTGGCCTAGCGCTAAGTCAATGAGCTCTGTGCTGACATGTCTCCCAAAGTTAGGCTCAGGAGTTGATAGCACCAGAGTGCTATATGCAATTTTTAAAGTTATCTATGCAAATGAGCCCACTAGGCATGCAAGGCACTAAGGGCCATTTGAATGCCCATTATGAGCCTATTTTCATGGGTAATGGAGGCAGGTAGTGCAGTGCAACCCCCCCACCATCCATGACAGCTGTATCTATACCTGGTGCTAGTGGTCCCCTTCCCTCCCTCCAATCCCAGCACTGTAATGATTAATAAAATCCTGATGCTAGTGGTCCCCTCCCTCCCTCCAATCCTAGCCCCGTATTGAGAAATAATATCCCCTGTGCTAGTAGTCCCCTCTCTCCCCTAGAACTCCACCCCATAATGAGAAATAATATCCCTGGTGCTAGTGGTCCTCCCCCTCTGACCCCTGCCTCATAATGGTTAATAAAATCCCTACTGTTAGTGCCCCCCACCCTCCAATCCCCAACCCCGAAGTGACATACAATCTCTGGTGGTAGTGATTCCCCCCCCAATCGCCATCCCAGAATTAAAACACGAAAGCCCTCCTTGGCATCCAGTAGTCCCTCTCCACAGCACCAGACACTCCCACACACACACACCGTGTCCTTATCAGCAGTGCTGTGGGTGCATGCAGCAACCAGCACAGCCCTTCTCACACATCCTCAGCCAGCCCCTGTATGTTCAAGCAGGGAGCATACCTCTTATTTATAGGACAGGGTGATGTGGCAACATTGGCAATCTTGTGTGGAAAGAGGGGAGGTCAGTTAGCCTGTATAGCTTCTGCCTAGTGTCAAAGGTCATGGAGATAAATTTTTGGGCATTGAGGAACAGTTGATTTGAATGGAACCAGTGCTGGATGTTGTCAAAGTCTAGTTGGAGCTTGGCCGTCAGATTGGGGGAGAAACCAGAGGCGTAAAGTGCTGTATCACCTGTGTACATATGGATGGATGCAGAGGTACAGACAGCGGGGAGATCATTCAAGAAAACTGAAAAAAGAATTGGGCCAAGCTCAGAATCTTGGGGGACACTGGTGGTGATAGAAAGTGGGGCATAGGGAGTCTCCAATTCTGACTGATTGAATCCTACCACCAAGGAAGGAGAGGAACCAGTTAACAGATCAAGAAAGCCCTGCTGCTGTAAGTTTGTCAAGGAAAAGAGGGTGGGCTACAGTGTCAAAGGTTTTTGCTAAGTCGACAAAGATAGCTGAGGTGCTAAGGCCCTGATCCATATCTGAGAGAATGCAGTCAATAAGCCAGAGGAGGGAGGAGGAAGAGGAGTGGGGTTTACGGAAACCAAACTGGAAAGGAGTAAAGAAGGAGGATGAGTGAAGGAAGGGGGAGAGCTGAGAAAGTACTAGGTGCTCTTGAAGTATAGCAAGGGTGGGGAGCAGGTATGCACTGATGTGCTTTGCCATCTGCACAGGATCCTGTATATATTCACCTCATGCTGTTGATCAGTGTTCGGTTGCCACATGTTCCATCAACAGAGGAAAACAATAGGATCCTTACATAGGGAAGACCTCAGTACCCATAGTAACATAGAAAAAGAATTTATTGGCAAAAAGGACCACTTGGCCCAGCCAGTCTGCCCAGACTGTCCCTGGCTAGTCTGTCTTTGTGGACCCTAACTGGTCTCCAAAGACCCTCCCTTGTCCCTACCTATTTACTTCTATTTCCCTATGGCTATCCCACATATGCTTGAAGACCCCTACTCTTTTAACCTCTACCACTTCCACTGGCAGTCTGTTCTGGGTGTCCACCACTCTTTCAGTGAAGTAGTACTTTCTCACATCCCTCTAACCCCCCCAACTCCATCACATACCTTCAAATCCTGTCCTCATTCTTTCTTGAAAGAGGCTGCCTTCCTACACCTTATTCATCCCTATGAGGTACTTATAGGTCTCTATCATGTCTCATCTAGCTCTCTATTCCAAGGTGTACATGTTACTATCCATCAGTCTCTCCTCGTAGGGCTTTTGATGCAATCCCTTCACCATTTTAGTTGTCTTCCTCTGGACTGCCTCTACCCTACTGATGTCCTTTCTGAGGTGAGGCCTCCAGAAATGGACACAATACTCCAGGTGGTGTCTCACCAGTGAGCAATACAGTGGCAACACCACCTCCCTCCTCATGCTGGAGATACCTCTCCCTATGCATTCCAGCATCCCACTGGCCCTACACGCTGCTTTGTCAGATTGCCCTGCCACATTGAGGTAATCAGATATGTTTAGTGAAAGTCAATACCTTCCTCCATCCTGTAATCAGCTCCTGGATTCATATGCCCTTGGTGCATGATTTTGCACTTTTTGACATTGAACCTCAACTGCCATACTCTTGACCACGCCTCGAGTTTTCCAGGGTCCCTAGGCATTCTCTCCATCCCCTCCTGAGTATCTAACTTATTACAGATTTTTCTTTCATCTGCAAAAAGGCATACTTTTCCTTCCAGTTCTTCTGAAATGTCACTTATGAAGATATTAAAGGGGACTGATCCCAGTACTGAACCCTGCAGCACCCCACTGGTCACTCTTCCCTCTTAAAGTGAGTGCCATTAACAACCATCCTCAGTATTCTAGCCATTAACCAATTCCTTACCCAGTTCAGCACTTTGGATCCCATCCGTAGGCTGCTCAATTTCTTTATCAGTCTCAAAGGCCTTGCTAAAGTCCAGCTAGGCCATGTCCACTGCCCTGCCCTGAGCAAATTCCCTTGAATCAAATTGAAATGCATCTGTCTACTTGTATTATTCCTGAAGCAGATAGCCATAGCTTTGGTGGCTCCCTTCCATGCCTTGTCTGGCAGATGCACTTCCCCCAAGTCCCTAGCCATTTCTGCATCAAGGGACCCAAATAATCTGTAGTACTCTTTAACAGCACAGATTAAAATAGCTTGAGATGTGTAACAAATGTGTCTTTTCTTAGAACAATCTCTTACAGTGGAGAATACTGGGGTATTGTTCCTATGTCATCCATATTCTGGGCAATTTTTTGCCTGACTAGCAGAATGGTGAAAAAGTCTCTTAGCTGGAGTCCATACATCTATATATATTTTTTTTATCCTCCTTCCAGCCACCAGGGGTGGTATCTTGACCCCGTACCACCACCCCTCGAGCCCAACCACCATCTGCCCCCACCCTGAGACTCCCATGGATTGCCCCCATGGTGGGGCCAGGAAGGGAGCTCCTTCTACCTCCTGAAGCAAAAATCCATATCCAGGGCAGGCGGTGGAGGAGGATGGGTGAGACATGGGGTCAGGGCGTCGTGGAGCCCCTGGCTGCCATTTTCCTCTTTTTCTTGTCCCCCTCCAGCATCTGTCATGAATGCACACATGTGGGTGTACCCACAAGCCATGCCTGCTGGCTATGCTTCTCCCATCCTGTATCAACCCCCAGCCCCCACCAGAGGAAGATCAGCAGGCGGCATGACAATCCCTACCTCCCCAAGAGAGGAGAGCAGTCCTCTAGATGCTTAATTCTCTCTCACCCCTGCTGACCCCCGGCAGGCTAGGCTCATTCCCGAACCTGGGTCGCCGGTGTGGCATGAGGTGTGGCATCGAACGCCTCAACCTCCAGCTCCACTGGGCCGGCTGGAGTCCATACCTCTCTGACAGTATGTGATATGCAGACAGGATCCCTCTCTCATACAGTCCTATTTGTTTGGGACCTTTCTCTGGCCATCTGTGTAGTGCTTGGATTGTGGTGCCCTTTGGTGCACTTGGCCCCCATAGCTCCTTCCTTATGTTTGCCTTGGGAGAGACTCTTCACTTGCGTCCAAATACTTGTGCATGCTCAACCAGATCCCAGCCAGGGTTCTAGTAAAAGGGGTCATTATCTTTTCTACCAACCCTTTACTCAGAGCCGAACATAGTATATGTGGCACCATGGGACCACACAAGCCCTCCTCCTCCATTGCAGTCCTGTAAGGCTGGATGCTCTGCCCCGGGCCACATCCTTTAGGAAGGTCAACTGTGTATCCAAGTAGTAGTAGTACCTGAAGTTTGGCAGTCCTAGACCTCCACAGTGACTGTTTCCTTTGCAACTTGTCCTGCCTGTCACGGGCTCTCTCCCCCCCCATAAAAAAAGTTGTGAGCTGACCCCAGATTGACTAGAAAAAACTCTAATGGTACCCACACTGGCAAGCCCTGAAACATGTATAAGCACCTCAGCAGCAAAAACATTTTAACTGTATTAGCTCTGCCGATCAAAGTCAAAGGTAGTGATCTCCACCTTTCACAATCCCTTTGTATGGACAAAAGTATAGATTTGTAGGTTAGGAACCAGATTCAGGACAGCTTCTTTTGAATGATTACCCACAGATACTGTATATCATATTAGAGTACATAAATGGCAGCTCACTAGGGAAAGGTATCAAACCACAAAAAGAAAGCATTGATTCAGTATCAAAGTGGTCACAATCTGGAATAGATTGCTACTAGAGGTGGTATCAAGTAGCTCCATGCAAGCCTTTAAAATAAATCTGGACAGATACTTAAGGGGAAGTAACATTATGGGATAACAGTAATATTGAGAGGAGAGCTATACGGTCATTATAGTCTTCTGAGCTCTGAAAAAACCTATGTAACCTATGTGTATTTGATTAGAGTAGACGGTTGTAGTATTGCCCCAGCCACTGTGAGTGGAAGGCCAGGCCCCTGTTCCATGGGGAACCACTCTCATTTGACCCAGTTGTTTTATGGCTGGATAATGGACCATCATTGGAGAATATAGCTGACAAGACTAGGAGGGAATGCCCGGGCTGGGACAGAAAAAGCAGCACATCATCAAAGAAGAGTGATATGACATGGTGCTTTTCATTAATGATTTCTCCATGGATATTGGGGTTATTTTGGACTGCCACTGCTAGGGGTTCTATTATGATTACATAGAGCAATGGGGAAAGAAGACACCCTTGCCTCGTACTTCTGATAAGTGCAAAGGGGGGGGAGAGGTGGTTGTTAGTGAGGATCTGTACTTTTGGGGCTTGATACAGTGTTGCCACCCATGAACACTTGTGGGGTCCTAAGCCAAATTTAGCCACAGTTTGAAACACGAAGGGCCACTTGACCAGATCAAAGACCTTTTTTGTATCTAATGCTGGCAGACTAGATCAAGTGGCCCCTCTGCCAACCATCTCCACATGATATTAAGGGACCTCCTGATGTTGTTCCTAGCATGGCGACTCTTCACTAAGCCACCCTTGTCCTCATGAATCAGGGAAGGAAGTACACTGTCTATTCTGAATGCCAGCATTTTGGCCACCCTCTCGTAATATGCATTCAGCAGAAAAATGGGGTGATAAGAGCCACACAAGGTGGGGTCCTCCCCCAGTTTTGGCAGCACCATTATGCTTACTAGATATTGAGATGGAGGCAGTCTGCCCTTATCTAGAGCCTTCAACATCATTGGCTGTGATTAGCTTACCCAGGATGCGCCAGAACATGTCATAAAATTCTCCCGGGATACCATCTGGGCTGGGAGCTCTGCCTGCTGTCAGCAACTTCACTGCAGCCTCAGTCTCCTTCTGTGTTTCATCCACTTCCAGGGACTCAAGTTCTTGTGAGGTTAGGGTGAGAAGGAGGATGGTGTCAAGGAACATGCTGGTGGTGTGCAACATGACCTCTGAGGTGTAGAGTTTGATAAAAGTTTTTAAAAAGTCTCCCCAATAGCTGACTGTTCTGTTACAATTGCCCTCCTTCCTCTTTATGCTGAGTATGGCTGTTCACTTCTTTTTCTCTTTTTTCCCATAGAGCTTTTTACTTGTCTGTCATCACCTAATGCACTTTGTCAGCCTGATCTCAGGAATCCCCAGTCCCATCTACTGTTCCCCCAGCCATCGTGCCAACCAGAATCCACATGACGTAGGATACGAGAGTCCTGAGATCCATCATATATGGTGACTGGGACATATTTTCCATTTTTTCCCATTATTCACCAGGCCCTCAGTGACACAGTAGCACATATGCATGGAGGCGTGCATGTGCTCTGGAGCTGCTGACCCTGCTCCACTCACCTGGCCTAGTGCCCACCCCCAATTTGCTCGATGCTAGCACCAAGCCTCCACTTGGTGGCAGCCAAGGGTCGGGAAGGTTAACCTCCCCAATCTGGGAGAGGAGATATGTCAAGCAGCTGCTCAACCTTCTCCCAGCCTGCCCCCCCCTCCTCCACAGCAAGCCGAGCTGATGCCGAACTCAGGTTGATGGCATCATAAGAGATAATGCAGACAGCACCTCAGCCATCTACACCACTGGGCCAGGTCGCTTCTTTCTTTTTCAGCAGCCAGGTCAGCCACTCTCCCCATCTCCTTCAAAGTAGGACTTTGTCTGAGTTAACAGCTGGCTCCTTTCTACTTTTCTAGACACCAGCTGGTTGAGATGACCTTTGATCTTTCTAAATTCTAGCAGATCAGTGTCTTCCTGAATCCCAATATGTTTGGCATTCCATTCTTTCACCTTCTCCATGAGCTCCGTCTCCTTCCCCTCATCCTGCTTTCTCTTATGGGCTGCAAAGCATATCACCACCCCAGTCAAGAAAACTTTCATTGCATCCCACCCAACTGCTTCTGACAACATCCTGCTCTGGTTCTGTTCATAAAATTATTTTAGCGCCTTTCCAGTGTGCTCATTAAACCCCAATCCACCAATAGCCTGGGGTCTAAACAACAGTGCTGACATTTTGGAATGGGTGCCCCAGCTCCCAGTGAGACTAGTAAGGGAGTGTGATCCAAAGAAGGTATAGGGTTGTACTCACCAGCTCCATGGATGGTAGCACTACTAGACAGATTAGTAAGAGATCAATTCTTGTATAAAGTCTGTGCGGAAGGGAGTAGAAAGAGAACTCTCTATCTGTTGGGTGCAGATACCTCCATATATATCTGTCAGTGCACACTCACACTCTTGCACCATCTGACTCAGCACTGCTGAGCTATGGGGAGGTGGGCACATCAGTGAAGCTGATCTGCCCATGTGCTGGTGCACCTCCCCCCCCCCACACACACACACACACACACACTATCAGGGAGCCTGGAACTTCAGCTAAATGTGACTGCCATTTGATAGAAAAAATCTGGGTCATCATGGTTTGGCCAAAACCACTCAATTCACTTTGTCAGTATGTTTCTTTATTTTCCAAATTCAAATTAATTTCACTGTTGCTCCATAGAAAAACTTTGTAATGTTTCAGAACTTCAATTGTTCCTTTCTCATACTATGAGCTTACTTAGTATCCATAAAGATCTACATTCTAAAATGGAAGAAAAATAACATTAAATAACATCCCATGATGTATATATACTGTAATAATGTTGAACAAAAACTCCTGAGTTGAATTTTATACATATGGTGGAACTAACCTCATAAATATCAATATTTTCCTATACCAGAAAAAAAATAGGGGTGGGGGTATATGTGCTTCCAATGAAAACATCAGGAAAGGCTCTGTAAAAATAATGGAATTTCCTTTGAGTTCATGCTAATATATCATGAAAAAGTGCTAGAGCCTTTTATATAAATCAGCCAAAATTATATCAAAATACAAATACCTCATGAGGTCTGAAAAAGAGCTTCTCATTCATGGACACTTCAAATTCGATATATTAATAATAGCCAGTGAACCTGCAGCAAACCAAAACTGAAATAAGTTCCATAGCTCTCCCAAAAGGTAGCTAAACAGAAAGCTCTTTTTTAGACCGCATGAGGTATTTGTATTTTTATATCATTTTGGATGATTTATACAAAAGGCTCTAGCACTTTTTCATGATATATTAGCATGAACTCAAAGGAAATTTTATTATTTTTACAGAGCCTTTCCGGATGTTTTCATCGGCAGCACATGTGCCCCCACCCCTATTTCTTCTGTTATAGGAAAATATTGATATTTATGAGGTTAGTTCCACCTTATGTATAAAATTCAACTCAGGAGTTTTTGTTCAACATTATGATATATACACCATGGGATGTTATTTAATTTTATTTTTCTTCCATTTTAGAATGGAGATCTTTATGGATACTAAGTAAGCTCATAGTCTGAGGAAGGAACAGCTGAAGTTCTGAAATGTTACAAAGTTATTCTATGGAGCAAAAGTGAAATTAATTTGAATTTGGAAAACAAAGAAACATGCTGACAGAGTGAATTGAGTGGTTTTGGTCCACTGTTGGGGTTGAGTGAGAAAATGTTTTGAATTGATGTAGAGTTCTGTTTATTCTCGCTCCCCTTTGTGTTTGATTTTTACTCCTGAGGATTTGGAACAAAATAAAAGGAACCCTGGGACACACAAGTTGGAGCTTTCATCATGGGTTGGCCCATATAGGGAGACAAATGTAATTTGTTCCGCTCCTATCTTGGCAGTCACCACCACATACCTCCCATGCAGATCCAGTTTTTGCTGTATGTCTTGGAGCTGGAAACCCAGTCAGAACCAGGCAGCCCCCCACCTTGCTTTAGAAGAGATTCAAGAAGCCATCATAGTATCTCCCCATCCCTGAGCCTACTTGTCCACCTCCTCCCTCATCATTTGAATTTCCTGGAGGAGTACCACATCCCCTTTAAATAAAATTTATTTACGTCCACACCTTTGTCCATTTCACTACTGTCTTATGCCAATTGATGATCCAGGTTATTACCATTAGCTGTTCATGCATTGTTTCTTTATTTTATTTATTTATTGAAATCTTGGATAACACCATTGAGCGGATACTCATTAATTGGTTCCACGTCAGTTGACAAATACAGAATGGTACAAAAAAACAAAGACAAATACAATTAATGCACTGGGGTAAACTCTACTGAGGCACTGCACAATGTATGCCTGCATCCAAGAGAGGCATAATGCATTAGGAGTGGACATAGAGGGAAGGAAGGAACATAGAGAGGAGAGGTACAGGTAAATGGATAGGGTGGGTATTTGAGGTGGGGGTGGATAGGGTAGGTAAAGAGGTGGGGGTGAGGTGTGGCAGTGCCAAGGGGGAAGGGTGGGGGGTAGACGAAGTGCAGAGTCAAGGCTTCCCAGTGGTACAGTTGACAGGGTAATTAAGAGCTAATGGTGGGTTACTGACTTGGGGGGGGTATTAGTGGGAGCATGCACAGGTACCAGTGACAAGAAGGTGCTGGTGAAGTTTTTGCTTGAAAGAGCCAATTGTTGTGGCATCAGAAATGAGTTGAGGTAGTGCATTTGTCCAGAGGGGGGCATGGTAAGAGAACCCTTACTGGGCCAATGCACTGCGGCACCTGGGCACATGGAATACGTCAGAGGCTGAGCTTCTGGTCTGTTTTGAGCCCTGAGGCAGGGACAGTAGGTTCTGTACACCTGATGGATGTAAGTTTAGGGAGACTTTTTTAGTGAGGAGGCAGGTTTGATATCTGATTTTTCCATTAAGCTGTAGCCAGCCTGCCATAGTATAGAGATCACAGGTGTGCGTGAGTCTATCAGCACCTGTGGGAAGACGGCATGCTTTATTTAGGGCAGTAGTGATGTGGTAGAGGGCTGTATCTGTTAGATCCATAGATCACCAGCCCATAATCGATGAGTGAGACAATTGAACAGTTGATGGCCATGTTCAGTGCTTCTTGAGTAAGACAGTGCCTGTGCTGGTAGAGGATCCCGATTCTCGTATTGATGGCCCTTGCAGTATTGTCAGTGTGCTGGGCATATGACAGGATGGAATCAATTGTGATGCCCAGGTACTTGAAATGCCTTACAAGCTCCATAGGGGCACTGCCGTCATTCCTGATTGCAAAAGGGGATGTTTTGAGTTTGATTTGGGGGTAGCGTACATCATGGCCTTAGTCTTTTTATAGTTCTTAACCAGTCTATAGTCCTTAAACCACTTTTCCATGGATGCAAAGCCTCTTTGTAGATCCACCTCTAGAAAAGGAGCATTTGACATTCAATAATTCAGGAGTTGAGAGCATCCCCCAGCCCCCCGCCCCCCATGGGCCTTTCAAGTGTGCTGGCATACAGTATCATCTGCTGTTTTAACTTTAATACTTAACATTTCTCCCAACTCTTGAGCTGTGGAAACTTCAATATATCCCTCATGCTCCCTCCACCCCCTCTCATAAAACAATAAAACTAGGGGCAATAGGCCCAAACTTTCCCCAACCCTCCCCTGGGACCACACTGTGGATAAGCCAGGGTGTCTCATCCCACCCTAATGTGAAAGTTACCAACTGAAAAATAACTCATTATTTCCTGTAAACTTTTGAGCATACTTTTTTATATAAGAAACAATATTTATTAGAGGTTTGCTGGTATTGTAACACTGGCGCATTATGTGCCCTTGTGTCTCTTGCCTCTTCAGTCAAGGTCTTGGTGCTAGTATTTCAAACTAGTTGAAGAGGGTCCTCATTTGTTCTGTTGTAAGTGTTCAGAAAAAAGACATTGATGCATAGTGCCCTATAGACAAAGTGTCCTGAGGCATCCTCAGTTATAATTGTGACCTTAGTAGTTGACCAGAGCCTGGGGGCTTTTAAGTCAGTTATGTTCACTGGTACACACAAAATGCCCACTTCCCTGAAGGCCCTACTGGGTATGTCCAAATATTCATGCAAGGCTTTTACACTAGCATGGCGAATTAACTTCCCAATGGAGTGCCACAGCATCTCTGCCAAGCAAGCCTTTATTTGATATTCCTATGCTATTATATTACTCTTTGCCTCTCTTGGAAGGTCTCACTCAAGAAATAGTGCTGCTCGCCTTCTCTTCCCCCAATATTCACCAAAGAAGCTTCTTCTTATGCAGCCTGTCTCTGTATAGGCGAAGGGGGTATAGCCACTTTGTGAGTTCTACCCAACACTTATCACTCTGTAATAGCATTTTTAGAGACCACAAGAGGGGATAAGCCTTACTTTACAAGTTACATGCCTAGAATATAACATTTTCTACAGCTGAGTAATAATGAGCTGGGCCTAAACAGAAAATGGAGACTCCACATCTGACAACCCCTCATACCAGCTTCCCCATACTCACTAGTTCTTGTGTAGGCAAATGGAATTTCCTCTGGCTCTGGGCCCAGTTCATCTCTGTCCCAACCTTCTCTCCGATGCTGCCTGCTCCTGGTCCAAAAAAGTTGCCATTGTGGCTAGGCTTGTGAATGTTCAATGTGGCTTGCATTGCTGCCTTATAATCATATACAAACAGAAGAGAGAAAGAAATAAGTGCCTCAACTGGGACTTGAACCCAGGCCACCCAGAATATTGGTCTGATTGTACTACCAGCTGCACCACCAAAGCAACTGGAAACTGGGCCATCCGAGAGCACATTACTCTTTCTTCAATGCACAACTTGGTGCTGCACTGATAATTACATTTAATTACTTATAATCAGTC
This sequence comes from Neoceratodus forsteri, assembly GCA_016271365.2. Taxonomy (NCBI): domain Eukaryota; kingdom Metazoa; phylum Chordata; order Ceratodontiformes; family Ceratodontidae; genus Neoceratodus; species Neoceratodus forsteri. Next base: position 1,526,519,574 of record CM057455.1, read on the forward strand.
TAGAGGTGTGAGAACTGCCATTGGTTTGCATGCTGTTATCTTTTTTATATAATTGAATTCTTGTCTTTTCCCTTGCAACTGGTAACTGTAATCAGGGAACACTCTCACCCCACTGTTTTCGATATTGCGTGGTCCTTTCTTTCTAGTGGTCTGTACGACTATCTGACAATCCAGGTTCTCAGAAATTTAATGAGAAATTTCTTTGGGGGCTCTGAGGCCTCTGGTCTGCATCCCAGCAACCTGTGGTCTCTTTGAACTTCAAGAGTCATCCCCTCTGGGATCCTCAGGGTTTCAGGAAGCCACTTTTGCATGGGATCTCTACACTGCATCCCTCCAGGAGTCCCATTAGGTGGATATTGCTGTGCACCTCCCAATTCTTGTGACTGTCAGCTTAAGCAGTTCAATCTGTTCTTGTGTGGTATATATTTTTTTTTTGTTTGTTTTTTTGTTTGTTTATTTAAGTCTAAGACCATAGAGCATAAGCTCATTTACAATGGTGACCTTATCAATAATATATTCCAGAATGTTACAAAATACATACAAATATACACAAAAACATATAATCAATATGTATATAGCTTGTTTGCCACTTCTGTGAGTCTCTCTCTTTCTGCTCATCAACTTGGGCCTCCAGTTTGTAGAACGTCTTTGAGTAGCCATCCACTGACTCCCCAAGTCATTAACTGTGTTCTGGAGGTGGAGAATTGAAACATAGAAACATAGAACATAGAATTTGATGGCAGATAAGGACCGCTTGGCCCACCCAGTCTGCCCATTTCCCTGCCTACTGGATAAGCTGCAGATCCTAGTTAACCAGCAGCCTACTTCTTCCTACCCCCACCCCCTAGAATGGCCTTATGACTGTCCCATGCATGATTGAATTCCACCACTGTTTTTGACTCCACAACCTCCTCCAGAAGGCTGTTCCATGCATCCACAACCCTCTGTGAAAAATACTTCCTTGGTTACCTCTGAGCCGCCCCATCTTCAAATTGGCCCCCTTGTTCTTGCACACCTCTTTTTTAGAAAGATGCTACCCTCTTGGACTTTGTTGATTCCCTTGAGGTACTTGAAAGTTTCTATTATGTCCCCCTTCTCCCTCCTTTCCTCGAGGCTATACATATTAAGCTCCTTTAGTCTCTCTTCATATGTCTTCCGCTGCAGACCCTGGACCATTTTAGTTGCCCTCCTCTGGACAGCTTCCATCCTGTCTATGTCTTTGCGGAGATTGGGTCTCCAGAACTGCATGCAGTACTCCAGATGGGGTCTGACCAGCTGTCTGTACAGAGGGATAATAACTTCCTGTTTTCTACTGGTGATGCCTCTCCCTATGCATCCCAGTATCCCCCCAGCCCTCCTTGCTGCCCTCTTACATTGCTTGCCCACCTTCAGGTCATCTGATATGACTACCCCCAGGTCCCTTTCCATTTTTGTTGTTGTTAGCATCTCACCCCCCATTGTGTACTCTTCCCCTGGGTTTTTGTTTCCCAGGTGCATTACCTTTCACTTCTTAGCATTGAATCTAAGCTGCCTTATATTTGACCATTCCTCTAACCTTGCCAAGTCCCTTCTCATCCTTTCCACCCCACCTTGTGCATCAACCCTGTTGCAGATCTTTGTGTCATCTGCAAAGAGACATACTTTTCCTTCCAGTCCCTCTGCAATGTCGCTTATAAAGACATTGAAGAGGACTGGTCCTAATACTGAACCCTGCGGTACCCCACTAGTAACCCCCCTTTCTTCAGAGCCAATAAGTTGTCAAAACTGACCTGCACCTCATTCCTCATCTTGAACAAAATGTTTGATGGGTATGTTAAAGAGGATGCTGTTTCATCTGGTTCTGTGCTGTCCATTGCTGGAGTGTCTGTCCTCACTCCCATTCTCACAACTGCCAAGCAGGAGTGGTCAGTAGGCCCATCTTTCTGTTCTGCATCTCCAGCTGGTTTAAATGGTAACTGGGGCTGTTTTTTTTTCCCCCAGATTTAGCTGCCTGGACCATCTGTCCATGCAGGTTAGTTCATTAGATTCAGATCTGAATTATTTAGTTGCAGGATTCCAGCAATTTAGGGTGGATGAGACACTAAGCTGATGGGTTAAGCTACCATCTCTCTCTTCCCAGCAAGGCCATGTCCCTTACAAATAATACTTTAATGTTGCTCATGTCTTCTATATTATGCTTTGTAACTGTTAAGTTGATGATATCAAGGGTTGGGCCAGGGGCTTTAATGGTGGTTGAGAGATCTAATAAGCATCCTTCTTTGAATCACCATGCTTGTAGGGAATGCTTAATGGTTCCTGGTATCTCTGTTAATACAGGGAGGACAAGACGGAATTGGAATGTAGGGCTGAGAAGTACCTTGATGTGAGACTGATGTCTGCAGGCCTGTATACTGGCTAAATGCAAGAAACTAATATGCATCCTCAGATATTTCCTTTTTTTTTTGGATGACCCCAGGTACAACCCAGCACATATGGACTTTCAGTCCTAAATATGGGCAGGATACCTAAAATGGTGTGAATCAGGTGATTGGTTTACTGTTATTTTATACTAAAAGTTTCATAATTAGTTTAACCATGCTGATTATTGTTACCATTCTTTATAAAAGAAATGCTTTAATGTCATGTTAATGTGCCAGTTGTAAAGACTTGTGGACTATACAGTACAAATACAGAGAGTTGTTTTCATTATTGCTAATGCACACTTTGCTCATTCTAGCATGCTATTGTCCGCAGCAGCTCTTTCTATGAACATTATATGGAACTTCGTGTACTATAAACGATTGTCATTGGTGTTAGTAACAGCTGGACTCTAGAAAAAAATTCCTATTAAAAGATTGCTCTGTATGCTGGCCCATCGTTGCAGCAGTTGGATTTCTGCTTGCAATGCTGGTGACCCAGGTTTGGGAACAAATCTGGGTCATCAGAGGGCTGGCTGGGGGGAGAAGGATGGAGCATCCCAAAGACTGCTCTTCTTCTCTGGGGGGAGATTGGAGAGAATGTCTGGTGCTTGACAGATCCCTGGTGGAAGCTAGGGGTACCGCAGTGACTGGTATTAGAATGCTTCAGGGGGTGGGTGTATGCAGAATGTCATTGCACACCCCCGCCCCCAAGAAACACGCACAGGAAATTGCTTACTGCTGGCCACCCTTGATGATGCCTGCCTCAGCACTGATTAGCCTCCAGACCGGCCCTTCGGCCTAGTCCCATTGTTGTGGCACTGTTAGGAATCAGTGTCACAAACCCCACCCTGGGGGGCAAGCCAGGGGGTATTGTAGGATTGCAGTCCTATATAGAGATGGAGGCTGAGATCCGTGACCAGGCAGAGGTGCCAGGAGGTCAGCAGTGGGGGAAAAAGCATAATAACAAAAAAAAAAGATTGCTCTGTTTTTGCTGTGATCCTGTTTTAGGGGTCAGGTATCTCAAATGTATTCACTACTTTGAAACTTATTAAAAATAAATGTTAAAAGCATTTATAATGATGACAACAGCTTATTATATAATGATATGCTAAGGATAGCATGAGAACAGTGTTCAAAGTGTACAGAATGAGGGTTACAAAAAGCATGTGCCTTTTACAGCAGGGAGGGAGTCGCCTATAGAACTGCTCAGATCTTTCCATGCAGACCTGTTTTCCAAAGAAAAATTGCTCTTGAATGGAGTGGAGTATACAATTAAACTTACTGGTGATGCTGATAAACATCATAAACTGCAAACTGCAGAAGTATTGATTTATGTAAAAAGGTAACGCTATCATCAGCATCTGGATACACATTGGCCACGCTCATGCTTTAAAGATAGTTAATGTAGACCACTGGTGCAGAAGTAGCACTACCGCTCGTGGCATCAGTGACTCAGGGTTCAAGAGCAGATCAGAGTTGCTGGCGAGCTGGCTGGGGAGGGTGAAAGTTGAGTGTCCAACTGAATGCTCCTTTCCTCAGTGGGAGAGCTCCAGTTCCCCACTACAACACCTCTCTCTGGGTGTCCACAGGGGTGGGAGTTCAGCAGGGGACAGCATATCATGGGAGGATATCTCCAACATTGGTGGCATATCGTGTCATGATATCAGGCTGAGACATTCTCCGGGGAAAGTGAAAATAGGAGGAAAGCAACAGAGCCTAGACACAGGATGAACCTGTGATCTGGCAGGCCCCACACTTGTTGATCAGGCACCACTCCAAATGGAATTTGTGAGATGATTCACAAAATTAATACATTCTACACAGGGCTTGAGACATTCCTAGGCTGGTGATCAGGATTTTCGATCCCATGCACAGATTGCAGCAAGTTAAACCAAATTTTTCTGTTCTAACTTGCAGCAATTTTTGATATCTGTTTTATGGTGCTTGCACCAAATATGTCCTGCTTAACTCCAGTAGCTGCTAAATTCATGTAATTTAGATGTTTTACCCATTTATAATTGTTAAAGAATGCCATTCTCAAGTGCGAAAACTCATGTACTTGTACTGGTATTTTACCATAGATTTTTCAAAGATGATTCTTTTTATTGGCCCCAAAGACCAGGGGCCAGTTTAAGAAGGTTGACACATAGCTTGCATCAAGCCTTGCCCCACCACAGCTGTGGCATTGACGACTGCTGCAACTGCACCCAATTTGAAAATCTCAGGCGCAGTTGCAACAATCAATTAAATTTATGGCCGCTTACACCAAACCTCAGTTGGAGTGTCTGTGTAAATGGTCCCCATTAGTGATGCAAGCTAGACCACAAAAGATGGTCTAGTGAGCACTACTTTGCAGCAAGGGATAGAAAATCCTTTTAGTCTGCCATAAGCCTGGAATGTAATATCTTTGATGCACCCAGGGCATGCAGCAAAAAGTCCTGTTTGAAAATCTGGCCCCATCACTTTATTTTTAGACGTGTTAATGTTTCATTTGACTTCAGAACATAATGCAAGTACTATTTTTTTATTTTCCTTATAACCCATAGGAGAACTGGACAATTTTGCCAAATTGTTGGCATAAGCCAGGAATGGGCATAATCTCCCAAATATGGTAGGTGAATGATCAATATTTTGTAACATTATATCGACAAGAAGGTTAAACAGGATTATGAAATTGGTTGATAACATGTGGAACCATGATTGACCAAGGACCTTGGAACCCCATGCCGATATCTTAGTACAACAGTACCTGTCTTGGCCTGCTTATATACCACAGAACCATCTACTTCACTCCCTGTCTTAGATATCCACACCTAGCATTGGCACCTGGGTATCATATTTTAACAGGTAGCATAAATGATGCAACCCAAAGGAAAAGTGTTTGTTTTAAAACAGAATATATCCTACCTGGTTGATATGACTGCTGCTCATGCTACTGCTTCTTTTTCTGGTGCCAACCGATCACAAGACATGCCACACTGCTGCCAACCCTGGCTATCAGGAAAGGGTCTCCCTGATATGGTTAATAAAAAAGGCCCCATCAGGACTGCAGCTGTTAAGGCCACAGTGGGGCTCACCATATTGACACTGACCGCTGCTGTTAGAAAATGGCCCACCACGACCGCGGCTGTTAAGGCCCCAGTGGAGTTTATCACTCTGCCACCAGCTGTGGCTGTTAAGCCACAGCAGGTCTTGCCACATTGCCACCAACTATGGCTGTTTCAAAAATGTTCAGTCGGAACTCCCAACACTTGCTGACCATGGCTCTTACCTAAAGGCTGCAGCGAGTCTCACAACACTGACACACTGACATATCACATCTAACAGCCTGATGGCAGAAAACAATTTTTCCCATAATTTCATGGCAGCCAACCATTTTACCCATACTTTTCCTGAAGGGGAAAAACACAGACTGGTACATGTACCATTGTCAACACCTGCTGGCCTAACACATACATTACAGACACTGAACCGAACTACATTTTTCTTTTTTCAATTATTTTCTACATATAAAAAAATATTTTTACATTCAGTTAAAAAAAATTTTAAAAAGAATTTACCTATAAATACTTTATTAGATCCATTTCATTAATCACAATAAGGCACTCTGGAGTATACGTTATGCATGTATAATGGTACTTCTCAAGCAGTGGATGCACTTGGCCTTCGGTCTTATGCTTGACCCATGTGAAGTGTGCCATTGTCTCAGTACAATGGACACCCTATCATAATAATAATAATAAATGTTATTTTTATGACGTCTTTCAAATACCAGGGCACCTAACAGATTAAAAATCACAAATCAAACATCAACAGCATACCTCATATAAAATCAGTAGTATCATCATACCATCATACCATCATACCATCAATCACCAAATGCCTGGTGCCATAAAAAAGTTTTCAAGGCTTGCTTAAATCCCTCCACAGTCATGCATTCCCATAACCGACGGGATAGAGAATTCCAAAGGGTTGGGGTGACATGCATAAATGCTCTGGTCCCAAAAGATTTCAAACACACCCTTGGAATCTTTAGCAACCCCTTGTTGGCTGAGTGGAGCGATCGCCCAGGGCAGTAGGGGATCAGAAGCTCTTTCAGGTAGTCTGGGCCCAGTCCGTGTAGGCTTTAAAAGTCAGAAGACCAACTTTAAAGGTAATCCACCACTGTACAGGCAGCCAGTGCAGTCCATGCAGCACTGGCAAAATATGACAGGACTGAGGTGTTCTGCACCAGCTGCAGGTGATGGATTTCCACCCCTGGTAGACCTAGGTAAAGGGAGTTGCAATAATCTAAGCATGAGGACACAAAGGCATGAACCAGAATAGGAAGGTCACCGGACAGATCCAGGTGCTTAATCCTGGAGATATTCCTTAGATGGTAAAATGAAGATTTGATGACAGCTGACACCTGCGAATGCAGAGTCAGCCCTTCATCAAAAATTACCACCAGGTTTTGCACCCATTCAGAGGTCGGGAGTGATAAGCCCCCAAGAAAGAGTCCAGAGGGCGAACCAACCCCTAACCCCCCCTATCCGGTGACCTGGGTCCACAACCAGTAACTCAGTCTTTTCTGAATTCAACTTCAACCAACTGGAATCAATCCACTCCCGGATTTCTGCGAGACAGCTATTAAAGACCGAGAGAGCTCCATCCTGGTCAAGTGCAAAAGAAAGGTAGAACTGGGTATCATCAGCATAGCAGTGAAACCTCAGCCCATACCTTCTTACAATGTCTCCGAGGGGCAGCATATACATGGCGAACAACATGGGGGACAACACTGAGCCCTGAGGTACCCCACATGACAGAGAAACTGGGTCCGAGGAATAAACCCCGTACACCACTCTCTGAGTTCTTCCTATGAGGAACAATGTAAACCATCCGAGGACTGTACTGACAGTCCACAGATGAACCTCCGATAGTCCAGTAGCACCCCATGGTCCACAGTGTCAAACGCTGATGAGAGGTCCAGAAAAACCAAGATGACACAGCTCTTCCAATCTCTAGCCATTAGGAGATCAATGAGCACCTGAACCAACGCTGTCTCAGTACTATGTCTCTTTCGAAATCCGGACTGAAGGGGTTCATAGATGGCACGGATAGTAAAATGGTCCTCCAGCTGTATGTCCACTACTTTCTCAATCACCTTTCCTAAAAAGGGAAGGTTAGAGATTGGTCTGTAGTTTGCATGGCAGTCTGGTCCAAAGAAGCTTTCTTTAAAAGTGGTGTCACCACCTCCTCTTTCAGGGAGCTAGGAAACTCACCTGTTTCCAAGGAGCACCAGACTATCCACACTAGGAGAGGACCAATGGAATCCATACAACCCAAAATCAGGGAAACTGGTCCTGAGCCCAAACTACGGCACATAGGGTGCGCACTCTGGACAATCCGCATGACATCCATGAACTCCAGTTGATCGAAGGTACTCCAGGAAAGCCAAGAAGCAGTGGCCTCATGCTGATCCAAAGCAATGCCCATAGAGTGTGCTGGTTGGAGTGCCATCCTGATGTCAGACACCTTAGCCGCAAAGAACTGAGCAAGTTCATCACACTCTACTTGAGAAAAGGCTTTCCAGACTTGTAGACAGGCTGAATTGCACAGTCTGTTCACAGTTCAAAACAGCTCAGCTGGTCGATTCTGAGCAGCCGCAATCTCCCCGGACAGGAACTCTGCCTTCTTACTGGTGATTGCAGATTGATAGACTTGATAATGGTCCAGCAATCTAAGGTGGTCAGCATCCAAGGCGGATTTCCACCAGCACTGCTCTAACCTTCGTCCTAGTTGCCACATCTCCCTCAAAGTCCATTCAAACCATGGGGATCGAGGTTGAAGGGAGAGAGGATGAACACGGACTGGAGCAATGACATCCAGGGTCACTGAAATGGCTGAATTATAAGCCATCATGAGGGTCTCTAGGTCATTGTTTGCACTGGGAGGGATGATAGGCCAAGCACTGCCGCTAGGCCTTGAGAACTTACATCCCGTAAAGAACGGTACCAGACCATCTCCACAGGGGTAGGCCTACGAAGGGGGGGGCACTAAAACTAAACCCCACAGTGTAGTGATCGGACCACCCAACTGGTTCCACCCCCAAGTCAGAGGCTTTGATCCCCAGGAGGAAGACTAAGTCAAGGGAGTGACCGTGTTTATGAGTAGCAGTGGTAACTATCTATGTAAGGCTGAGATGTCATCAACTGGAGGAAGTGCTATCCAAATTGTGAGAGTTCGTCATCAATCCAGGTGTTGAAGTCACTCAGGACCATCAGCCTGGGTGACTCAAATGCCATGTTGATGATGAAGTCCGCAACTTCCAGAAGGAATCACTTCTCATCTCCGGGTAGATGGTAGATGAGGGTGATCCGACAACCTACACCTGCTACTATGGTACACTCAAATGACTCAGTCTCCTCAACTGGTACACTCATGAGGTTAAGTTCGGTCTTAAAGCAAACCGCAACCCTTTCCCCCGCAATCCAATCTTGGGCAGTGTATCACTGAGTACCCAGCCAGAGTTACAGCCTCCAACATGGGGTCAGAGTTCTCATCCAGCCAGGTCTCGGTGATGCAGGCCAGGTCCGCCGTTTCAAGAAGATCTGCAATAATTGCAGTCTTGTGTTTAACGGACCTGGCACTGCATAACACCGCCTAGTTGGATGAACCTTTCAGGCCACCCGAACCACCTGCCCACCACAATTGGTAGTGCCCTTGGGTATGGAAACCAGACATGGTGGGCCACATTCTAGGTTCCATTTTGCCCCAGGGCATCTTCTGAATCTTAACACCCAGATGCAATGGCCCCCCTCTTTCACCCTCTGCTGTTCACCCCCAACCCCCTCCCTCCATTACGCACAATACCCAGTGCTCTACAGTGTTGGTAAGTTGTAAACTGAAGGGGGGAGGGAAACGGGGTTGGAGGGTGCAGAGAGCAGAGGGTGAATAGCACACAACCGTGGGGGTAAGCCTCCAACACATTTGCGTGACCTAAACAGCACCTCTCAACAAACCAATTATATACCACAAAAACACATAAGATATTATAAAATGAAACAAAATATATAAAATCTAACTTAAAACCAGATAGATACCCTCTAAACCCAACCCAAATAAATAAATAAACCCTTACACAAACTTCTCTAATAACATACTTTTTTTTAAAAATAGACATAAAATAAATACGTCAACTAACAAAATTTCACCACCCCATGGCCCTCTCACTGCCTCAGGGAGTGAACAAAACAATATTACACTAAGAATGCATAAAATAAAACATCAGAGTTATGAAGTCAAATTGGTGAAGATGAGTAGGATTGGCAGATGATACAATAACTAACACATATTAGGGGAGAAATACAATTATCCAAGTCCCATCGGTTCTCTCATCACCAAAAAGGCTAGAGAATCCCCCCCTCAGGAGCTCACACCTCCTGAACAGATAGAAATAAAATGACCTTAGTAGTTTCTCCCAAAATAAAGCCAATGTTCCCCAGTCCTCAGGTACTCTCACTGCCAGAGTCTAGAGAAATACTGTTCAGCACTCTCACTGCCAGCAAAAAAAGTAAAATTAAAAGTCTGACCATGGCCCAAGGCAGGAAAGAAATCCCAATGATCCTCTTCACTCTGAAACCAGGGATGAGCCCCGAACTTCTGAGCAGGCGGCCAGCCCAGAACTATAACTGCTACCATGGGTCCCTGTCAGAACCCACTAACCGGTAGGTCCCACAAAGATCCCTAGTGATAGTGTTCCAACCACCGACTCCCCAGCGAATCAGAGCCCAAACCCCTGTGCTGCCACAGACATGCACAGCGCACCCAACAGATCAGGCCCACCCAACTTGGTTCCAAATCGAACTACTATAGTCTCCAATTCCACTGCATGAGTCCGGTAACTGATCACCACACTTCAACGCCAGGTTCCAGAAATCTTTCTTAGTTCCCAAATCCAGAATCCTTCATGCAGTTCCACAATAGAAACATAAACCTCCTGCAGCACCTTCTCCCAAGTCCACACAAAACATACAGCCACAGATGTTTCTAGCAAGGGTATTTTCAAGATGCAAGTCAATTAAATCCAACAGCGGAAAGCAAGTCTCATCGCAAGTCCCATCACGGAAAATGAGTCCGACCACCGAGAATGCAAATGGTACCAGGCCAGTGAAATAACCCCAGCGTTCACTTCAGGGGTGTCCAAATGACACCCTGACACCCCAAAAGTACTATCAGACTCGGCGCATTCTTCACCAGCTATAGAACGAATGGAGCAGTAGCAAGTACTCAAAGAAAAAAATCCAAGCAGCACCAGGCAGTTCAAACAAGCCACAGATAGAGGCAAATAAAAACAAAAGCAGCAAAAAACAGAAAGGAAATAGGGAAAAAGTAACTATAAACAAAGAAACTGCAAAGCAGCCATCGGCACACACAGCCTGGCAGCTATCTTCCTAGATCATGCCTTATTACTTAAGTGGTGCAAGTGGGATTCCCTGTTTACCCCCAATTGATCAGAAAAGGTTCTGAGGGATGTCCATCTAGTGAGTTTGTAACCATTTCCCAGCTACAGTATCACTATGTAAATTTTCCAATAATCTTTTCCATAACACATCTGTACAGAGGGCATCAAAAGCTGATTGGAGGTTAAAAATGCAACATGCAGTTTTAAACCTTTAAAAGCAGTTTATTTCTTAATAATGTGTGTTAGTACATAGCAGTGGTCTATTACGGAAAGTTCTTTCTAAACTACAGAAAGCCTGTATTGGTGAAAGGATATGGTTTTGTATGAACCACTTCTCAAGTTTATTATGAATAATTTTTGAAAAAAAAAACTTTATAATAGTGTTCAAGAAAGTGATAGGGTGAAAATTACAGATATTATTAATGTTTCCTTTTCTGTGTATTGGTACTATCAGACTACCCTTCCGAAGGGGAGGAATAAATCTTTGAGAGACACACAGGTTAAATATTGTGATAGCTCATTTCCCCAACATTTAATATTTGTTCTGAAAAACTCATCTGGAACCTTATCTAAGCAAGAGACTTTGTTGAATTTGAATTAATTTTATACTTTAATGCCTTGATTAGTAGTACTTTGACTTATATATTTACTGGTGGATCCAAAATCTTAATATTAATTGTTTCATACATAGAGGGCCCATTGTTATCTACAAAACTGGTTATTTTCTCTTTTAAGAATGTTAAAGCAGGAGGCCCTCGAGGGTGATGGCCTTCACATGATAAGAGAGGGGGGGCTAGTGCATTGAGGCAGAAGTTGGATGTCTGTTTTGGTGGACATTTAAACTAAGTGGGAAGGGGACTGAAGCTGGAGGAACCACAGAGAAAGGAGGACAGAGGGGGAACCTAGCTAGGACTTCTCCTGAAAGGTAGACTGGAAACAAAGGGAATGTAGGCATCTGCCCAGGGGTCCATTTTAAAGTAAGAAAAAGTGTAAGAGGGCAGGGACACACAGAACAAGCAAAGGGCAGGAATTTAAGGGAGTAAGAGATGACAAGGGAAGAGATACTAACAAGAAGCAAAGGGGTACTGTACACATACATGCTGAAAGGTTGTCTGCCTAAATACCAGGTGTCTGGAGAATAAAATTAGTGAGCTCCAGGCAATGGTGCCAGTTGCAGGATTCACCCTTATAGCCATCATAGAAACATGGGTCATTGGCAATAATGATTTGGACTTAGCAATACCAGGATCTACCATGTGTAGACAAGATGGGAAAGGGGGTGAGGTAGCCCTTTATGCCAAGGAAGACAAAGAGGCAGTTGAGAAGAGGTCAATCAGGGGAGGGAATGGGTGGGACATAATTGCTGAAGGTACAGCTCATGATCACATCAGTTAAGAAGGTGAGCATGGGGGTGGTCTACATACTGCCAGGACAGGGGGATGAGGGGGATGAAGAACTAGTGGCAGAAATTCAGAATGGGGCAGCAAAGGGGGAGGTAGTGATGGTGGCAGATCTCAGTCTACCAGAATAGAGTAGATTGGGACATTCCAGCAGCTAAGAGTGCCATGAGTCAAGCTCTGCTAAATACATTGCAAGACTGCCTATTGGTGCAGCTGGTTGGAAAACCCACAAGGCAAACTGCCACTTTCGATGTGGTGCTCACCACCTCAGAAATGGTAGGTGGGTGAGGGTTGGGGAGTCTCTGGAGTCCAGTGACCATAGCTTCATATGGCTTGAACTGGTACTGGGTACCAATATACCCTTGTCAAAGGCCATGATTCTGGATTACAGAAGAGGAGACTTTGCTGAGATAAGGGAATCAGTCAAGGGTAAGCTGAAGGGAGTAGATCAAATCAGGAGGGTGAAAGAAAGATGGGGAATAATTAAAGGGGCCATTCTAGGAGCAACTAAGTCATGTCTAAGAGCAGTTACCAAATGCAACAGGCATAAAAGACCAGTCTGGTTCTCAAAGGTCAAGGAGGCAGTAAGGGCTAAAAAAAGAGCCTTCATGAGATACACAAAGAAACAGGGAGATGACAAATGGGGTGAATACCAGTTAAGGATGAGAGAGGCCAAGAAGGTGGTCAGAGATGCAAAAGCAGACAACAGAACTACATATTGCAGGGGAGGTCAAGGGTGATAACAGTTCTGCATACACATTTGAGAAAAAAAAGATGAGAGGAGGAATTATTAGGTTGACGGTGGGGGGCAGGGTAATAGCAGAGGGTGAGCAGAAGGCAGCCATTCTAAATGACTACTTTTGCTGTGTGTTCACGGTATTTGACAGCAGGCCCCTGCTTGAAAGCATTATAAAGGCTGCTACAAAAGGGATCCCAGAAATGGGGCAGGTGGTGTTAATGGGAGAAATGGTCAGAAGAGGGCTATCAGCCATAAAAATAGACAAGGTTCAACGGCCAATTGGGATGCACTCGAGGGTGCTCAGGGAACTGTCATCAGAATTGACTGCACCCCTGGCAAGGATATTCAATAGCTCATTACAGTCAGGGGTGGTTCCGAAAGATTGGAGGGTAGAGGAAGAAGTCCTTCTCTACAAGGGAATAGACAAAGTATAACCAGGAAACTGCAGCACACACCCGTTAGTCTAACCTCCATAGCAGGTAAACTAATGTAGACACTCATCAAAGAGGGCATAGTGGACTACCTGGAGAGAAATGGACTCCAGCATAGGAATCAGCACTGATTGCAGCAGGGTGATCTTGTCAGCTTAAGCTGATAGCATTCTTTGACTGGGTAACTAGGACAGTGGACAAGCTACAAGCAGTGGATTTGTAATACTATGACTTCAACAAGGCATTCAACTCTATACTACACAAAAGGTTGCTGAAGATGTTAGAGGATCTGGAAACAGCGAAGGATCTAGCTAGATGGGTGAGAAGGTGGCCGAGAACAGCAGAGGGTGTTGGTAAACAGGGCCAAGTCAGTGGAGAGGGAGGCCACAAGTAGGGTGCCATAGGGTTCAGTCCTGGGACAGTCATTTTCAATATGTTCATCAGTGACATACTGTAGGAGAAGTAATACAAGAAATGATCTGTCTCTTCGCAGATGACGCTAAGCTCTGTGGCAGAGCAGACAGCAAGTAAGGGGTTAAGGAGCTGCAGAGGTATTTGCAAAGATAAGAGAGGTGGTCTAAAGTTTGGCAGTTGAAATTCAAAGTCAGAAAGTGCAAGGTGATGTTCACAAGGAACAAGAACCCCAGAAAGGAATATTGGATGGGAAAGGTTAAGTTGGACACTACCACTGAGACAAGGGACCTGGGAGTCACCATGAGTGACTCCCTAAAGCAATCTAACTATGTAACAAGGCCTACAGCATGGCAACCAGGATATTGGAGTGTATCAGGAGGGGGTTTGACAGCAAGAGAAAGGTGATACTGCCTCTCTATTAATCAATGGTGATACTGCATCTGGAATATTGTGCCCATTTCTGGAGCCCCCTCTTAAGAAAAAGCAAAGGCATGCCAGAGACTGTACAGCATATGTAACCAAAATAATTCCAAGCCAGCAGGGCAAATTCTATGAAAAGTTGCTTAAGGACCTGAACTTGTACTTGGTAGAGACCAGGAGTGAGAGAGGAGTTATGACAGAGACCTTCAAGTTCCTGAAAGGAATGAACAAGGTAGACTGTGAGGAAATATTCAGCAGGACAGGTGAATCAAGAATATGGGGGCATAACTGAAAGCTGGCAGGGGGGAGATTCAGGAGGGATGTCAGAAAGTTTTATTTTACCAAGTGAGTGGTGGAGTCATGGAACAGCATACCAGCAGAGGTGGTGGGTGGAGGAACAATTGATGGTCTCAAATAGCTGAGACGGAGTGAAAGGCTTAATAGTTACATCAGGGAAAAAGCAGCGAGGAAGGGAGCAAAGGGGGAGTTTAGGGCAACAACTCTGACTAGACATTAGATCCTGATGTAAGACTGGGTAAAACAGGGCACAGTCCAAAATGCTGCTGCACTCCATCACACAGGAATCTGACCCCATGCTACTAGATAGCTCCAGACATGCCCAGACTCTCAGCAAAGTGCAACTTTATTTGTACTTTAAAGTGTGGAACTGCAAAATTATACAGAAAGCCTGCCAAATTTAAAAGTATAAGAGCATGTTGTGGTCAGAACTACTGACTGCAAATGATGGCCAGATGCCCCGGCACAGCGCTCGTTAGAGCATCATCAGGGAGCAGGCCTTTGGTGCCAGGCATAGGGTTTAAAAAGGAAAATAAGTCTATCACCATGAAGAATCTATTAGAGAATTGCAAATGGACTCTTAAATTGAATTAAAAAGCCATTGGTGATAGCCTCTTAAAGTGATACAGTGATTATAGTGCTGGTATCAAGAGTGTTATGCAGACATATTGTAAGATAACAACCTTACTTACCAAAAAGTGAAATATATAATGACTGACCACTGTTGGCATGGTTTCTTGCTAAACCTTTTTATACTGTATAAATTTCATAATTTATAGCAAGTATCTGGATCTTAAGGTAGTTGATTGGCATTGACCCCAGATGAAGGTTGTTGGTTTATTGATCCAATTTATTTAGATGCTTAAGAAGCAAAAACTTGTGCTCAAGTGGCTCTGGGATAATCGGTGTCTGATTGCTAAAATGAACAAAAAGTCAAATTCAGACTCTCCTATGTCAGCTAGTGGTCCTTTCTCTAATCACCACAACCTTTAAAAATGTTCTGCTTCCATATCAAAAAGAATGGTATCCATATTTGATATCATAATAACAAAATAGAAAGAATCCGAATAAGAAATTCAGTATGCAGTAGGAAGTGAGCCAAGTTACTAAAATGTAACACAAAGATCACAGACTATTGTTAATAAAGCTCCTGTCTTACCAGTAAATAGAAGCGGTTGTTTAATCCAATTTGTTATGTATATTTAAATGAAGGAATACAAACATTTTTATTGTTGGATCCTATGTGCAAGATGAATGCCACGTGCTCTGATCACTCAAAAGCCTGAAAGTGTATGAGACTGTCCTAATTGCAATCCAGATCACAGATCACAAGTTTATACCATTACCACAAGGTCCCATAGGAGCTGCAAGATAATATAACAGAAAAGTATTAAGATAGAGAAAACAGTTGGGACAAACAACTTTGGTAATACATACATGTACAATTATTGAGTATAAACAAGTGTAAACTTCCTCTTACTTAGAACAAAATCAAACATTAGTATACTTATCATATTCAGTTTTTAAGTTTCAGTATAGAGATAGAGAGGGTAACTTTAGAGGGAGTATAATCAGAGGCATTGGATATGGGATGGCTTCTTCTGGGGAACCAAAAATGATGAACAGGTATGGATATTATAACCAGCTTGCTCAGTTGAATGGTCTGAGATCCCAAATCTTCAATGAGACCATCAGGCCTGCATCTGACTAAGGAGGGAGTCAGTGCATTGTCTTTGCAGAATATTTAAACGAGCAAATGTTGAGAGGGGTGCAGCACCCCATACGTTGAATGGGAAGAACACCCCACCCCCCTCAGTTAGTGGTCAAACAGGAGTACAGCAAGTTTGCGGTTCATTTGCATCACCAGGTAAGGAAAAAGGTCTTGCTCCCCATACACTGCACAGGGGAAATGTCAGACCTCACCCAACAACTAACACACCGAAATCTGGCCAATGGAAAATCATGTACACAAATGCTCACAGTCTGGGCAACAAGATCCCAGACCTGCAGGCAATAATAACAGAGACTAAACTGGACATAGTAGCAATTAGCGAGATGTGGTTTACCAGTAACCACACTTGGGAGACTTCAATACCTGGCTATGTACTGTTCAGAAGAGACCGAGGTACAAAAAGGGTGGGTGGAATGACCCTGTATGTCAATGAAAATATAAAAGCTACAGAAATTCAGAATACAAATAAGGAGCCAGAAGAACTGTGGGTCACAATGGAAACAGGAAATGGGACAGCCATACGAACTGGGGTTGTCTACAGGCCCCCAGACCAGGGGGAGGACACAGACACATTACTGTTAGAAGATATACAAAACATGACAGCTAAAGGGGAGGTTCTGATAATGGGAGACTTCAACATGCCAGATACAGATTGGTCAATACCAGCAGGAACATCTGCCAGAACTAGATGCATGGTGGATTCCCTGCAAGGGAGAGCCACAAACAACTGGTACAACTACCCACAAGAGACAGGGCTATCCTAGATCTAGTAATGACTAACAGGGAGAGGATCACAGATCTCCAGATAGAAAACCACCTGGGGGCCAGTGACCATCACATGGTATGGTTCAGTTTGGTCACTAGAACTAAATCATCCAATCCCAAGACAAAAATGTGGGACTTCAGAGGAGCTGACTTTGATAAGATGGCCAAGAGAGTTAAGCTAGCACTGGCAAAAAAAAATACAGGTGAGGGGGTACAGGCAAAGTGGGCAAGCATTAAGGATGCAATACTTGAAGCAACAGCCCATAGTGGTAGAGAGAAAAGGAAGTGCAAAAGAAGAAGGAAACCACTTTGGTTCTCAAAAACAGTAGCAGAAAAGGTCAGAGCCAAAAGACTGGCCTTCAGGAACTACAAGGGAACACAGCGGGATGACGATAGGGAGGCATACCAAACTTCCCTAAGGGAAGCAGGGAAGGCAGTAAGGCAGGCAAAGGACCAAACCGAGGAAACACTAGCACAAACAGTAAAAGAAGGTGACAAGACTTTCTATAGATACATTAGTGAAAGGAGAAAGTCCAGTGGGGTATTGCTAAGATCAAAGGAGATAAGGGGGTGTGAGGAGGAGGACCATGTAAAAGCATCTATCCTAAATAGATACTTTTGCTCAGTATTTACTGAAGAGAAGGTAGGGCAGGGCCCACAGCTCAGCACCATGGACACAGGGGGGAGGGAGGTGAGCACTGCTCCCTTCACAAAAGAAAGGGTTCTACAAGAGCTCAATAAGCTTAGGGTGGACAAGGCAATGGGACTTGATGGCATACATCCCAGGGTACTAAAGGAGCTAAGGGTGGAACTAGTAGAGCCATTATCAGAACTGTTTAGTGAGTCTCTGAGCACAGAAGAGGTCCCAGAAGACTGGAGAAGGGCTCATGTGATCTCACTCCACAAGAGAGATAGCAGGGAGGAGGCAGGGAACTACAGACCAGTCAGTCTTACCTCAGTAGTGGGCAAGATTATGGAGGCACTCCTTAAGGAATGGATAGCGCAACACCAGGAATCCATAGGAGCACAGGATCCAAGACAGCCTGGGTTTACAAAAGAAAGGTTCTGTCAGACTAATCTCATAGATTTCTTTGACTGGGTAACCAGAGTGGTGGACCAAGGGGGAGCAGTTGATGTCACCTACCTTGACTTCAGCAAAGCTTTTGATACTGTTCCACATAGAAGATTGACTAATAAGCTGGGTAGGCTCAGGGTGGGTCAGAAACTGGTCAACTGGGTGGCAAACTGGTTGACAGGCAGAAAACAGAGAGTGGTGGTAAATGGTATGCAGTTAGAAGAGATGCAGGTCACAAGTGAAGTACCTCAGGGATCAGTCCTGGGGTCAGTCCTCTTCAATATCTTCATCAGTGACATTGCAGATGGACTAGAGGGTAAGGTTTGTCTGTTTACAGATGACACCAAGATCCACAACAGAGTAGATGATCCAGATGGGGTGGGCAGAATAAGAAGAGATCTGGATAAACTGGCAAAATGGTTGGAAGAGTGGCAACTGGGGTTTAATGCACATAGGGAAGAGAAACCCTGAAGCCACCTATAGGCTAGGAGCGGAGTTGCTGGCAGTCACAAGGGAAGAAAGAGACTTGGGTATCATCATTACCGATGACCTGAAATCATCCAAGCAGACCTCTAAAGCAGTAGGTAAGGTTAGGGGGATGTTGGGGTGTATTAGTAGGGGTATCACAAGTCAGAAGAGGGAGGTAATAGTCCCTCTTTACAAGACACTGGTTAGGCCCCACCTGGAGTACTGTGTGCAGTACTGGAGGCAACACCTTCACAAGGACATTAACCAAATTGAGGAAGTCCAGAGAATGGCAACCAAAATGGTGCAGGGACTGCGTCAGAAAACATATGAGGATAAATTAACGGAGCTCAATATGTATACCCTAGAGCAAAGGAAGGAGAGAGAGGTGATATGATTGAAACATTCAAACACCTTAAGGGCATTAACAAGGTGAAAGAGTCTAACATGTTTCAATATAAGAAAAATAGCAGTACAAGAGGACACAGCATGAGATTAGAGGGAGGCCGATTAAAGGGTAATGTGAGGAAGTTCTTTTTCACAGAAAGGGTGGTGGATGCATGAAATGGCCTAACTCAGGAAGTGGTGGATATGAATACAGTGCAGGGCTTCAAACAGGCATGGGATAGGTATAAGGGAGCAATACAGATGAGTATGAATAGATAGACCATTGACAGAGCAAAGGCCGATGGCACATTTATAAGGTAGAAAAAGAAATGGGCAGACTGAATAGGCCTTGCGGTCCTTATCTGCCATCATCTTCTATGTTTCTATGTGTTTTCAATGTGTAGATCTACTTGGTCTCTTTCTGAAGGAGTTTGCACAATCTATCTCCCCTACTTCTAGCCAGTGGAACCCATTCCAATCCCATGAGCTGCAGTTTCCTAGGATCAGCCCCATGGCATTCCTTGAAGTGATTGCTCACTGGGGTATTTGATTCAACCCTTAGTATACTTCTGAGGTGTCCCTGTATTCATGTTTTAAGTGGTCTGATAGTGTGTCTGATCTATGCCAGATTACAGTCACATCATAACACGTAGACAACAAATAGTGTTGTGCATGTGATGAATTCTCTTATTTCCACCTTCTGCAGTACGTTTGCCAGGTCAACTTGTTTCCCTGGTTTGCAGTGTCTACAGAAACTTCAGCGACCACATCTATGCTCCTCTGGGTCTATTTTGCCACCATTGTTGTACAGGTGCACCACTCCTCTCTGCTATATACTCACTGTGAATCATTAAATCCTTTAAGCTTTTACCTTTCTAAAAGGTGATCCTAGGGTTAACCCCTACCTCTGGTGCTAGTGCACTGTCCCCCAGTAAGATGGGTTAATTCCTGCTGACTGCTGTTCCTATTTTCCCTGCACTGTGGCTGTAATGAAGTACTAAACTGGTTTGTTTCCTACATATTTTCTCTACTGGGGTGTAAGATGACTTTCCCTGTCTAGGGCATTGGCTCTATCTCTAACCTCAGTGAGTAGTGTTAAATCATAGTCCATGTTCTCAGTCTGTTAGTAAGTTCTTCAGATTTTGCTTTAAAATCCTCCTCCATGGCACAGTTACACCTTATTCCAAGGTACTGTCTATAAGATGCTGACCTCACTAGGGTTCTAGGGTGGGCGCTGTCTGCCCTCAAGATTATATTTGTGGCTATTGGTTTTCATAATCCCTTTGTTATTGCAGTGACACTTTCAGCTACAGAAAGGGTGGTGTCCAGGAAGTTTATACACTTGGGGTCCATAGTTTCTGTGAATCAAAGATTTACATAATTTATATTCAACCAATCAATTAATTGCACTGCTTTTTCTATGCTGCCTCTCCACACACATGCCACATCATCAATGAAAAAATTTAATTTGATGATTTGACATGCTTGTGGATTGGTATCCTGGTTCATGATATTGTCCAGCTCTCAAAGTTCCAAAAACACATTAGCAAATGAGAGGCCACTGAGGCCCATGCCTGTGCCAAATGTTTGCAAGGACTCCCCACTGAATTGAGAATAACTGTGTGTGAATACAAAGTTGGGTGCCTCCAAAAATAAAAGGAATTGGAAGCTGGTCATTCCTTGGATGATTTTAATTTTTTTTGTGAAAAAAATCACATTCTTTGACCCTATCCACATGTCTAATAAATGTGCAGTCGCTTGACTTCAATGCTAATCCACAGAATATCATGCTGCCATTGACAATTTAGACATTTGTTCAAGGTGTCCATTGTGTCCTTGTGGTAAAATCTGACATACAATTTTGAAAAAAGAAATCAATAAATTTAGAAAAGTGGTCCATCAGAGATTCTACACCAGAGACAATGGGATGTCCAGAAGGTTCCATGAGATTCTTGTGGACTTTTGGAACAGCATAGAATGTAGAGATTATGGGATATACTGATCATAAGAATTCAGGCTTCTTCTCTGTGATGTCACCATTATTTCTAGCACATTCCACAAGGGCCAGAAGTTCACTTTTAAAGATGGGGTGGGGGTATCTTGGCAGCCTTATGTAGTCTTGTTCATTTAGTAGCAATTTCTTTACACAATTTTCATAACAGCTGACAACAGCACCCCCCCCCATTTACAGACATCATTATTACCGTATGCAGACTTAACAGTTCACTTAGAGCTTTTCCCCCCTCTGATTTCAGATTTTTGGGAATTAATTAATTGTGTTCCTTTACAATATTTTCTCCTTTATTTATTACTGAGTATGGGCTGGGCTGCTATGTGCCAACGAGGCTGCCATACAATGAAAGTCTTTTATGAATTTTTTTATTAAATTCAACAACTCCAACATTTCACCTAAAAGGCTTGTTTTGGGGCACTGTAAAGAAATTGAAATTGAATTTTAAACATTTATTGTTTTTCTTACTGGTTCTGTTACACAATACATTTCTTACACAAACTGTTAATGCACAACCTACTATAAACATTCTAGTATTTCTTCTTCTTCTTGTCTGGAAATTCATTAACATTCATTTCATCCATATCATTATACTCACATTTTGTAAGAAATCACCACACCAGCATACTGTTCTCAATATGTGCTCAGTTTGGTTACCACACAATTTACCAATCTCGCAGCACACCTGCTGCTCCTGTGGCTGTCAGTGTCTTTTTGGTATCAAAAAATAACTACTTTAAATTTGAAGACAAATTGTATTAGCAAACAGAAGGCACATCGATGGGGAGCACCATGCACTAGGTTATGCAAAAGCATGCACGTACCAGTTTAAGTAATGATGAAAACAATAGGGGAAGGTATAAAGGTGCCATAAAGTTTTGGAAATGCTTTATAGATGTCGTATTGTTAATATAGCAAGGTTGTGAAGAAGTCTTGAATGAGTTCCTTAGAGAAATCAACACACAAAATACCCTAATTTACAATTCTTTTCACACATAAGCAAAGAAACAGTAGATTTTTTTGGATATACAGTATGCATTAAATAATAGATGGTATCGGGTCAATATAGCACAGTCATTATGGTGGGGTGCAAAACCATATAGACAATATAGCGTTGAAGAAAACAGTGACAGAGAAAGTATAGCATGGGCATAAGGGTACTATACCTGTGGCTGTTTTCACCTTCAACATTGTGGGTTGCTAGCATCCCATCACTGTGGCTCAGTGGATAGTGTCACAGGCTGTGGATGGTGGTGGTGCTTGCAGGCATCCTGGGTTCAGGTCTCACCTCCTTGCAATTCCTTTTGTTGCTTTTTTTTTCTCACTTGCTATGTGGCCCCCCTTGTCTTCCCTCCTGCAGGTACTTCATGAAATCCCCCTTACCCAACTGTTCCACCCCCAACTTACTCATCTGTCCTCTTTCTTCCACTCCACCCAAGTTATGTCCATCATCTTGTTCATCCAGTCCCTCTGCCCACAAGCCCAAATTACTCCCATTCCCCAACATACATTTCCCCTCAGAGGTGATTCTAAAATATTTGGGGGTGCAGGGGGACAGAGCCGCTAGCAGAACATTATTTTCTTTACATCAAGTCTCTGGCGCTATTTGGGTGGCGCGGTTTTGTCCTGCATGGTTGTATCCATGCTATATTAGCTTAAACCCAGTATAGATTATATCTGATAAAATGTAGAAATTCCTGCTGATGTTTTTTTGAGTTATATGATGTGGAATAAGTTGGTCAATTTGTATTGGTACGATTATACTGTTTATCTGATAAATCTAATAAACAGAATTAAAAAAACAGGGTAAGAAGTTGGAAACAACCCTATTTAAGAAAGCAACACATGGAAATACATCATCACATGCCAAGAGCTTTCACCCTCAAAAGTTGGTAGAAAGCATCCCCTAGTCTCAGATGTTATAAGCTAAAAGAAACTGTAGCCTGGACAGTGAGTTTCAAAAAAGAGCAAAGAGTAGTCAGAAGTAGATTTATACAAAGCGGTTACTGTAAGTCCATTTCGACAAAGGCAGAACAAAGGGTGGACACGGTAAAAAGAGTACAGACACTACAAGTAGGGGCCAAAAAATCAGCCAGACCCCATAGTGATGTTTTCAACCACACATGTTCCCAGATGCTCAGACTGAGAAGAGCAATACAATTGGTATATTCTACAGACACATTCCCGCACAGCATATGTATTTATAAATAAGCCTTTTGTGACCTCTTAAAAAACTACAAATATACAAAACAAGCTAGTACATATAGTGCCAAAAGCAGCAGAACCAAAAACAGGACAACTTCTGTTAGGCACTTTAAAATGGGATATGTATCCCAGAGAGCACTGAGCACATAAAGAAACATAGAAACATAGAAACATAGAAGTTGATGGCAGATAAGGACCGCAAGGCCCATCCAGTCTGCCCATTTCTTTTTCTACCTTACAAATGTGCCATCGGCCTTTGCTCTGTCAGTAGCCTATCTATTCATAGTCATTTGTATTGCTCCCTTATGCCTATCCCATGCCTGTTTGAAGCCCTGCACTGTATTCATAGCCACCACTTCTTGTGGTAAGCCATTCCATGCATCCACCACCCTTTCTGTGAAAAGAATTTCTCACATTCCCCTTAATCGCCCCCTCTAATCTCATGCTGTGTCCTCTTGTCCTGCTATTTTCTTATATTTAAACATGTTAGACTCTTTCACCTTGTTAATGCCCTTAAGGTGTTTGAATGCCTCGATCATATCACCTCTCTCCTCCTTTGCTCAAGGGTATACATATTGAGCTCTGTTAATCTGTCCTCATATGTCTTCTGATGCAGTCCCTGCACCATTTTGGTTGCCCTTCTCTGGACTGCCTCAATTTGATTAATGTCCTTGTGAAGGTGTGGCCTCCAATACTGCATGAGTACTCCAGATGGGGAGCCTAACCAGTGTCTTGATAAGAGGGATTATGACCTCCCTCTTACGACTTGTGATACCCCTATTAACACACCCTAACACCCCCCTAGCCTTACCTACTGCTTTAGAGGTCTGCTTGAATGATTTCAGGTCATCAGTGATGATGATGTCCAAGTGTCTTTCTTCCTTTGTAACTGCTAGCAACTCCCCTCCCAGCCTATAGGTGGCTTCAGGGTTTCTCTTCCCTATGTGCATGATTTTGCACTTCTTTGCATTAAAACCCAGTTGCCACTCTTCTGACCATATTGCTAGTTTATCCAGATCTCTTCTCATTCTGCCCACCCCATCTGGATCATCTACTCTGTTGCAGATCTTGGTGTCATCTGTAAACAGACAAGCCTTACCCTCTAGTCCATCTGCAAGGTCACTAATGAAGATGTTGAAGAGGACTGGCCCCAGGACTGATCCCTGAGGTACCCCACTTGTGACTTGCATCTCTTCTGACCGTATACCATTTACCACCACTCTCTGTTTTCTGCCCGTCAACCAGTTTGCCACCCAGTTGACCAACTTCTGACCCACCCCAAGCCTACCCAGCTTATTTATCAATCTTCTATGTGGAACAGTGTCAAAAGCTTTGCTGAAGTCAAGGTAGGCGACATCAACTGCTCCCCTTGGTCCACCACTCTGGTTACCCGCAAAGAAATCTATGAGATTAGTTTGACAGGACCTTCCTTTTGTAAACCCATGCTGTCTTGGATCCTGTGCCCCTATGGATTCCAGGTGTTGCACTATCCTTTCCTTAAGGAGTGCCTCCATAATCTTGCCCACTACTGAGGTAAGACTGACTGGTCTGTAGTTCCCTGCCTCCTCCCTGCTATCTCTCTTGTGGAGTGAGATCACATGAGCCCTTCTCCAGTCTTCTGGGACCTCTCCTGTGCTCAGAGACTCACTAAACAGTTCTGATAATGGCTCTACTAGTTCCACCCTTAGCTCCTTTAGTACCCTGGGATGTATGCCATCAAGTCCCATTGCCTTGTCCACCCTAAGCTTATTGAGCTCTTGTAGAACCCTTTCTTTTGTGAAGGGAGCAGTGCTCACCTCCCTCCCCCCTGTGTCCATGATGCTGAGCTGTGGGCCCTGCCCTACCTTCTCTTCAGTAAATACTGAGCAAAAGTATCTATTTAGGATAGATGCCTTTACAGGGCCCTCTTCCTCCTCACATGCTCCCTTTTCTCCATTAAGCTTAGCAATACCCCCTCTGGACTTTCTCCTTTCACTAATGTATCTATAGAAAGTCTTGTCACCTTCTTTTACTGTTCGTGCTAGTTTTTCCTCAGTTTGGGACTTTGCCTGCCTTACTGCCTTCCCTGCTTCCCTTAGGGCACTTTGGTATGCCTCCCTATCTTCATCCCGCTGTGTTCCCTTATATTTCCTGAAGGCAAGCCTTTTGGCTCTGACCTTTTCTGCTACTGTATTTGAGAACCAAAGTGGTTTCCTTCTTCTTTTGCACTTCCTTTTCTGTCTAACACAATGGGATGCTGCTTCAAGTATTGCATCCTTAATGCTTGCCCAGTTTGCCTGTACCCCCCTCACCTGTGTTTCTTTTTGCCAGGGCTAGCTTAACTCTGTTGGCCATCTTATCAAAATCAGCTCCTCTGAAGTCCCATATTTTTGCCTTGCAATGGGATGATTGAGATGTAATAGCCAAATTGAACCATACCATGTGATGGTCACTGGCCCCCAGGTGACCTTCTATCTGGAGATCTGTGATCCCTTCCTTGTTAGTCAGTACTAGATCTAGGATAGCCCTGTCTCTCGTGGGTTGCTGTACCAGTTGTTTGAGGCCCTCCCCCTGCAGGGAATCCACTATGTGTCTAGTTCTGGCAGATGTTCCTGCTGGTATTGACCAATCTGTATCTGGCATGTTGAAGTCTCCCATTATCAGAACCTCCCCTTTAGCTGTCATGTTTTGTATATCTTCTAACAGTAATGTGTCTATGTCCTCCCCCCTGGTCTGGGGGCCTGTAGACAACCCCAGTTCTTATGGCTGTCCCATTTCCTGTTTCCAGGGTGACCCACAGTTCTTCTGGCTCCTTATGTGTATTCTGAATTTCTGTAGCTTTGATATTTTCATTGATATACAGGGCCACTCCTCCCCCCCTTTTTGCACCTCGGTCTCTTCTGAACAATATATAGCCAGATACTGAAGTCTCCCAAGTGTGGTTACTGGTAAACCACATCTCACTAATTGCAACTATGTCCAGTTTAGCCTCTGACATTATTGCCTGTAGGTCTGGGATCTTATTTCCCAGGCTGTGAGCATTTGTGTACATGATTTTCCATTGGCCAGATTTTGGTGTGTTAGTTGTTGGGTGAGGTTTGGTATTACCCCAAAGGCCGTGATGGGGAGACAAACCTTTTTCTTACCTGGTGATGCAAATGAACTGCAAACATGCTGAATTCCTGTTTGACCACTAGCTGAGGGGGAGGTGTTCTTCCCATTTGATGTATGGGTGCTGCACCCTCTCCCATTTGCTAGTTTAAATATTCTGCAAAGACGTCAAACTTCTGCCCCAATGGGCTGACTCCCTTCTTAGTCAGATGCAGTCCATCAAATTTAAAGAACTTTCGCTCCCAGAACTGTTGCCAGTTCCCTACAAATCTGTGTCCTTTTTCCTGGCACCAGCCCTTGAGCCACATGTTTAGCTCCCCTATCTCCCCTTCTCTGACCATCTGCTCCCCTCTCCCAGACTGGCAGGATCTCAGAGAAGGAGATGCCGGACGAAATAGATGATAGTTTGTCACCCAGCCTGGTTAGATGTTCCTTGGTCTCCACAGCTGACTGGCTGGTGAGATCATTAGTCCCTATGTGTACTAGGACATCAAGTGTTTTCTCCTGCTTTGTGAACAGTTTTAGCAAAGCAGTCAGTGTCTCTCCATGCTGATGTACCTGGGAGACATCTGACCATTACCCCTGGCTGGAGATGGGTATCAACTCCCCGAATCATGGAGTCTCCTATGATCAGAAGCTTTTTGGATTTCCTTTTTGCTTTTTTTGTTTTGGTTCCTGATTTGGGTGAGTTTTGTTGTGCTAGCTCCTGTGCTGCAGTGTCCTGCTCTGCAGTGTCTTTTGCCTCTTTGTTTGATTTCAGAGATAGAGGTAGATACCTGTTTGTAGTGTTTATATGGTTTTTGGAGATAATATGCTGGAGAGCACCGAGTGATGGGGCACCTGATTTGCCCTTCCCAACCACCTGCCAACCTCCTGGACCAACTACCCTCTGCGGTAGAGGTTTTTCTGTTGGATGCTGGGGAAATGGTGGGTGGTTCTTATTATGTATTTCCTCTTGAATATGAAATTTTAGGCGTGAAATCTCTGCCCATGCTGCCCGGAGCTGAGCCCTAAGATCTTCAAAGGCCCAGCATGTAGGACAGTGTACTAAATCCTGTAAGACTGTCCTTCTGAAAATTGTACCACAGTACCTGCAGTTAGTGATATCCATTCCAGATAAGTTGCTGGGTTTATAACCTAGTTAGAGTAAGTAGAAGGAAAAGAAATGCAAGTAATGGTTTGATTGTGTTTTGTTTAACTTGTTATAACAACAAGTTAAATTACTAGTACCCCTGTAAATGAGCTCACCTTGTGGAGGCCCCACTGATCCACCCCTTCCTGCTCTGCCACAGGAAATGTCACAACTGTGGTACCCTATAAAAGGAGTGTAGCATGGGGTGGTTGGGGATGGGGGTGGGTGGCTGGGCCCTTCCCCTGCCGAAAAGGAAAAACCACAGACGAAAGAACAAGGAGGTAAGAGCAGAAACAATCAGTCAACAACAAATGCAGTAACCCTGAAAGCTTATCCTAATGTTAGATAAAACTGTAAAACCTGTAAAGCGATGTTAAGAGGCCCACATATGGGCAATGAATACAAGTTTAAATCACACAAAAACTGTAATACTACAGGAGTCATTTACGTAATTCAGTGTCTTCATGACCACTTATATGTGGGTAAAACATTGAGAGAACTTAAGAAGAGAATAACAGAGCACATGAGTACAGTAAGGAGGCAAGATGAAGAGTCCAGCATAGCAAGATACTAGAAGGACAGAGACCACACATTGGTACAACAATAATTTTGGGGGCTGAAATGTCATCAAGGGGAAGGAATTACAGAAAGATGGTAGAAAAAAGAGAAATGTAGTGGATATGCAAATTACAGACACTGAATGGAACCTGGGGTCTTAATGAGGTAGCTAACTGGCAGGTTTGCTGGTAGTTAATACAGAGTTATAACAACAGACTGGTTTATGAGTCTGCCCGTATGTCGATGGTCCAATCGGTTTTTGCACCTGGGGTGGTATTGCCTCGCATACAGATATTGTACAATTTTCTGGCAGCCCTCCATTCTCTCATAGCAAATCGAGATGGAGCTGAAGGGGGATACAGGGCAGGCAATAACACTTAATAAGGAAGGAATCAGTTTTTAATTAATTTTTTGGAGACACTGTATCAAGTACACATACATATGGGTTTATTGACATTCGTAGTGTGCACCCATGCAATGCATTTAGATGACACTGTGAGGGGATGTATCAAGGTCTTTGTATTTAAGGAACATATAGCTCAGAATTTAGAGGAAATATTTGGAATGGGCATTTTAAAATGTATGCACCCACACTGGAGAAATGGGCAATTAGTAGTGTAACTTGTATATGAGGCAAGATACTATACAATGAAATCAGTGTTTTAAAATAAAATAATTATAAGATGCCCACCTGCCAGCACAGCGGTAGTGCTACAGATCGCGACGATGAAGACCTGGGCTCAGATGTCAGCATGGGGTGTTGGAGGACCAGCCGGAGGGGAGGAGGATCAAGGGTCCACTGAACTGCTCTCTTCCTCAAAGAGAGGAAGGTGGGGAAGAGCCCGGTGTTCAACTGGCCCCTGGTGGAAACTGGGGGAGAGACAGACTGAGCTGGAAGGTTGGGGATTTGTGGCAGCCATCGGCATGTGTGCCATGATGTCATTGTATGCCATGTCTCCCACAGGGGACAAAAACAGAAAAACCCTGGCTGTAGCAAGATGACCACCCTCCACAGGCCCCACACCCAGCAGCTCACCTCCCTGAATCTGGATCAAGTCCTGGTGGGTTGAGAGTCTCCCAGGCACCCTACCACTGAAGGACAAGTTGTGGTGGACTATGGGAGAGGTAAGCCCTGGGAAACGTCAGGGTGATGGGGTTGGGCGGATCAGCAGGAGGAAGGGCCAGCTAGCAAGATGGGGAGCAAAACAAAAATGTTAAATTAACCATACTATCAGATAAATAAATGTACTTGAAACACAAAGGATCCCATATCAAGAATACAAATGGGAATAGAATTTAAACTAAATAGATTAAACATCCATTTATTAAACAAAATGTCTCAGCCTTTTAAATCTAACAATAATCATGGCTTTTTTAAAACCATGCTTTCACTAGCAATATATCCTAAGGCAAGTCATGGTTGCAAGACAATGGCATCACACCTTTTGACATCCTTCACGTTGGCAGGTGGCTATCTGCGGATATAAGAGGTCAGACTGAGCTGAACCTCTTGCCGCCAACATGGACACATGCTGTTAAGAGATGAAGTAAGACACACCTTTTTTTAACTAAGTGGGCAATTAACCATTTAAGTACAGAACATAGTAAGGCAAGGCAATCTTTAATTATAGAGCACCCCATCCTGATGGCTGTGAGCACTTTACATAAAACAAGTCAGAAAATGTGAAACAGGCTGCAACATAACTCAACATTTTAAAATATAATCAGATCTAAGATTAAGTAGCTGGGGAAAGCAGTTCGAATAAAAAGGTCTGCAGAGAGGCATTAAAAGCCTCCATCGAGCTGGCCATGTGAATGTATCCAGGAAGAGAATTGCACAGAATCAGAGCTGCCACTCCAAAAACTCTGTGCCTTGAGCGCCTCAGACAGGAAGGGGGAACATCAATTGGGCCCCCATTGGTGGAGCGGAAGGAGTGAACTTGGTGGTAAGGAACAAGCAGTAAGTTTAAGAGATGAGAAATTAAACAAAGTAGGAGATAACGAATGCTACAGATTTACAGTGTTGTCTAAATGGGTAGTCATATTGGTTTTCTATTATGAAGTTAAGTAACTTTTTAAGCTCAGTATAGAGAAGTGAGTGGAATGTACAATGAAACAAGGAGTTAAAGCAATACTCAGAGGGAGTAGTGGTTTTAAAATGCTGTGTCAGTTAACAGTGATACAAAATGCTAAATCACATGGCTAAACAGAAGCAAGCAGACATCTGTGAAGATTTGCAACAACTTAAAGCAGATGTAAACAACAGCATATGGCAAGCTGCATTAAGTTATATAAAAGCAGAGTGATAGATTGTATCCGAAAGTTGAAATAACTAAGAGCCATTCAGGAGCTTGTGAACACAAGGTGGCAGTCAAAACTATAAAGAGTAACATGCTTTATCCTACAGCAAAAGCAAACAAGCACCAAATTTTAAACACATACTGATGGTAAAAGCAAGGTAACCAGTATGTCGACAACAGCAAAAGCAATGAAGTGTTAGAAAAGATCACATGAGGCAGCAAGCAAAGAAATTACACATTATATAAGTTATAAAGTTTTATTCCTGTCTGACAACAGCACTGCTTCTTAGACAAATAAAATTAAAAAAGCAGAATAATAATGCAACCTTATGGCGAGCTAACATAAACCCTAAAGTGGTGAGATGTGACCTGTTTTCTTCCGGCAGGGCCTGGTGGAGACCTTCAAGTTCATAAAAGGAATTAACAAGGTGAACTGCAAGGAACTATTTAGCTTGAGTACTAGTTTGTGGTCAAGAAGGCATGAATGGAAACTGACAAGAGGGAGGTTCAGGAAGGACATGAAGAAGTATTATTTTACAGAAAGAAGCCACGGAACGGTCTACCAGCTGAAGGAGTGGGCACTAAAACAGTTAATGGTTACAAGCATGGTTGGGACAGAATGAAGGGTATAGTGGTCACTCGGGGTGACAGAAACTGGAAGGAGAAGGGGGAAGGGGAGGAGGGGAGAGCTAGGACCTTGGACAGAGAGTAGGTCCCAGTGTTAGATACAGAACTCAAGCAAACTGAATGGAACATTGGTCTTTTTCTGCTGTTGTTTTCTATGTTTCTGTATAGGCTAAGTCAAGGTCACATTCCACATAAAAACAATGTTGTCATGGTGCTGTAGGGAAGCAGCATTCAACACTACAGCTCTACACAGGAAAGTGAAATTGTGTTTAATAAAAAGGGTGGTGATGAAGATAATGTCTTGTGACAAGCTGGTGATGGCAGCAGTCATTTTCGTGTTGTGCAATTTACTCCTGCCTCGAAATGTCTTATTGCAGTTATAAAATGCTTCCGTATGCAACTTTTGGAAACAATTAACAGTTTCAAAGTAGTAACACAGATAAGTACAATACAAGCATGGCATGTCTGTAAAATAGTCCGACCACATACAGTATGATCTTCACTTCTTAGTCATTGGTCTTTCTGCATGTACAGTACACTGCAATATTATTTACCTTGTCAGACAAACATTCTAAAGCCAGCATTACTGCAGTACTGGAATCCTCCCCAACCCCCCACCTCAAACACATACATGGAATGATGACAAGGAATACATGCATTTAAGCGTATTCATAATTCCATGAACATATAGACAGTCAAACACATACTGTATCCCCCAAGTTGGGTCACAACCCCAGTATCATATCTTGCAGAGTATGTATGCTAACTGAAACATGGCTCTCTAGCAAAATACCAGACTCTGCATTAACTCTCCCTGGCTATACACTTTTCAGGTAAAACAGGTTAGGTAGATGGGGCAGAGGGTGCGCCATCTACCTGAGGGACTCCTCGAAGGGTCAGGTACTTACCCTAGCTCCCCAAGCTACTATGTCCCAAATACTTGGAATTAAGATCCTCCTTAGACAGCATGGTAAAGCCCTCTGTGTATTCTCAGTTTACATTCCCCCAAAGGGAAAACAAATGTGGCATAAATCTGGTGTTTAAACTTATTGATAACCTTCCAAATAAGGCTGAGATTATTGTCCTGGGTGACTTTAACATCAACTTGTTGGCCCCTGAAGCCACCCACTTCAAAGATGCCATTGCCGCCCATGACATCTCACAACTGGTAACAACCTCCACAAGAGCCAACTCAAGGACAGGGGGAAGCACCCTTCTGGATTTAATTTTCACCACACACCCACAAAGATATACTGTATAAGTATCCTGGTCCTACCTGATGTTATGAGCGACCATTCCCCTGTCATTAGCCTTTGGTCAAACAAAACCACCAACCCCCTACCTAAAATCACCCATCGTCGGCTTGACAGGGAATTAGCAGGACAAATCAGAAAGGTATGTAGAAAAGGGAAGGTGGTCATTGAGGGGGATTTTAACTTGCCGGGGGTTGACTGGCGCATTCCAGTCACCTCCAGTGCTAGTGAGCAAGTGCTCCTGGATGTGATACAGGAGGGTCTCGTGATGCAGTTGGTTAGTGGAGATACTAGGCTAAAGAACACTTTAGATCTAGTATTGTTGAATGGTGCGGCAGTAAGGGAAATAAGGGTGGAGGACCCATTAGCAGACAGTGATTGCCAAATGGCGTGGTTTAATATCACAATGTGCAGGGATCCAGACAACTCAGTAACCTGGGTGGTAAACTTCAGGGGTGTGGACTTTGGGAGGATGCAGGAAGTACTGAAAGGGAAACTGGAGGGCAAAAGGCAGAAGATGGACGCAGAGCAGAAATGGGATATTATTAATCAAGGGATTACAGAGGCAATGGAAGCCTGCACCAAGACTCAGAGTAGGAGGAGCAGAGCAAGGAAACTATGCTAGTTGAACAGCGAGGTAGTGGTGGTGGTGAGGGCTAAATGAGAGGTGCACCACAGGTATAGGAGGATGGTGAAGGAAGAGGACAGGGAGGAGTATGCAAGATAGTCCAGGGAGGTGACCAGAAAAGTGAGAGAAGCCAAGGCTCAGAGAGAGCTGAGATTAGCACAGGGACTTAAGGGGGACTTTTCAGATACATCAGGGAGAAAAGGAAGTGCAAGGAGACAATAGCGAGGATAAAAAAGGGTGGGCAGTGGACAGAAAAGAGTGAGGAACAGGCGGAAGCACTGAATGAATACTTTTGCTCAGTGTTCATGGAAGAAAAGGGGGGACCTCAACCACCATGGGCTGGGAGGGTGGGGAAAGTGGGAAAGGAGGTGACAGATGGAAGGACTGAGGGAGATAGAGTCCTAGAGGGATTGAGGGCACTGAGGCACCAGGGCCGGATGGTATCCACCCCAGGGTGCTGAGGTAGATGGCTGAGGTGTTTTGGTGGAGCCACTGGTTGATCTGTACAGCACCTCACTGGAGTCAGGATGTGTTGCCACTGGACCTGAGGATGGCACATGTAGTGCCGTTACATAAGAGTGGATCAAGGGATGAACTGGGTAATTATCATCCAGTAAGTCTCACCTCCATAGTGTGCAAACTCATGGAAATAATACTAAAGGAAAGACTGGTGTCGTACCTGGAGGGCAACAGCCTCCAGGATGTGAGGCAGCATGGGTTCATTTCAGGGAAGTCCTGTCAAGCTAACCTGATACAATATTATGACTGGGTGACAGGTGAGCTGGATAAGGGTCATGTGGTGGATATTCTTTACTTAGACTTCAGCAAGGCCTTTGATTCAGTGCCTCATGGGTGGCTTGGGGGAAGCTAACTGGTGTAGGTGTAGGGGCAAAAATGACAAACTGGATTACAAGCTGGCTGAGTGGGAGGCTGCAACGGGTGGTGGAGGGAGGGGAGCACTCAACTCCGAAGCTGGTGATGAGTAGGGTGCCACAGGGCTCTGTGCTGGGACCAGTATTATTTGGGCTCTTCATATCAGACATTGCACATGGAGTGGTGAGCAAGGTAAGTCTGTTTACAGCTGATACCAAAATGGGAGCAGTGGTGGATGGAAAGGAGGGATGGAAGCACTTCAGGGGGACCTAAGCAAGCTAGAGGAGTAGTCAGAGAGTTGTCAGCTGGGGTTCAATGCAAAGAAGTGTAAGGTTATGCACTTCGAGGCAAAGAACCCAAGGAGAAAATACTGGCTGGGTGGGGTTGAGCTGGAGATCGCTGAGGAGAAAGACCTAGGAGTAATGGTAACAGGGACAATTAACAATACTGCCCAGTGCAGGAGAGCAGCTGCAAAAGCAAACAAAATGCTGGGGTGCATAGTGAGGGGGTTATTGTCCAGGCAAAGAGAGGTGATTTTGCCCCTCTACAGGTCACTGGTAAGGCCACACTTGGAGTATTGTGTGCAGGTTTGGAGGCTATACTTAAAGCATGATTTCAGGCTACTTGGGGGGGGGTGCAGAGAAGGGCAACAAAGATGATATGGGGACTGGATGGCAGAGACTATGACAGCAGGCTGGAAGACCTGAATATGTACACCCTGGAGGATAGAAGGGCCGGGGGGACATGATAGACATTCAAGTATCTGAGGGGACTCAATAAGGATGGGGCAGATGGGGTCTTTAAGCTAAGGTGGGGGAGGGACATCAGGGGACATGGGCTAAGAATAGAGGGGGTAAGATTTGGGAGGGAAATGAGGAGACACTATTTCACAGAGAGGGTGGTAGCAAAATGGAATGCACTACCAGAATGGGAGGTATCATGTAAATCTGTGAACAGCTTTAAAAGGGCATGGGACAGGGAGCAGGGGAGAGTGAGGGTGGGGAAAGTGGTGGGTGGCAGTGGGATGACAAGGAGGAGGGGGTGGGGCAGCTGCAAACTGGGGGTGCTAGCCGCAGACTTGAGTGGACGTAGATAGACGGGGTGGTTTGTTTCTGCTGACACATTCAAATGTTCGTATATTGAAATAAGGGAAACTTGACCAATTTTGGATTTTTCTTGCTTAGTGTGACTGGTATCCTCTGGGCACTTTCACCAATATAGACCTTGCTCTAAACTACCTTACCACTCAGTTTAACAAAGTGTGTGATATCTTTGCCCCAGCCCATAAATCTAAGCTCAGGGGAGAATCCAACCCCTGGATCACGACTGAACTGTTGCATAAAATGAAAGCTAGAGATAATCTCTGGCACAAAGCACAGGCCTCAGGAAATCCAACTGACATACAGTACTATAGAACGGCAAGAAACACCTGTACCCAATAAGTCAGAAGGGCCAAAAAGTCATACTATCAAAACGAGCTTACGAACTCGTGGGGTAACAGCCAGAAATTCTGGCAGAAAATCAAAGATCTCACTGGTAAACCTAATAAGGCAGCCCCCTCTATGGTTGTTGTTAATGACCCTAACTCCATTGCTTAAGTTTTTAACATGACCTTCACAGATCTTAGCCATGTCCTCCCCTCCAACTTCTTTGACACAGGCAGTGCTAATACTACCTCGACTGTAGCCACCAACCCTGCCCACACACCCCCATTCTATTTCAGAAGAATCACTCCCACTGAGGCCAGAAAATACCTTCTCAAGGTACTTGGTAAAACGAGGTACAGTAGTGACTCCCTGGATATGAAATTACTCTTCCTATCTCTGGATGTCATGCTGAAACCCCTAACCTCCCTGCTAAACCTCGCCCTATCACTCCGGCAATTCCCCAAACCATGGAAAGCAGCTATCGTCATGCCGGCACACAAAAGTAGCGACAGGTCCCTAGTCTCTAACTACCACCCCATCTTGATCCTTCCTCCTCTATCCAAAGTTCTAGAAAGAGTGGTGGCTGATCAACTGCCTGAATATCTCACCAAATATAATATTCAATGCTCCCAAAAGAATGGGTTCTGTCCAGCACATAGTATCACCACAGCTTTGCTGTAATATACAGACTATATTCATAAAGCTTTGGACCAGGGTCACATTGGAGGATCAGTTTACATTGATCTGACCAAGGCTTTTGATACTGTGAATCACTTCCTCCTCCTTAATTCCCCAAACCCCGACATCTCCCCTGCTGTTACAGACTGATTCTGAAGCTACCTTTGTCCCAGATCTCGGAGGGTTAAAATTAATGACACCCTATCAAGCTCTCTACCAGTCCACTCAGGTGTCCCACAAGGGTCCATCCTTGGTCCCTTTCTTTTCAGCCTGTACCTCAATACACTGCCTGTGACTGCAACCTTGTCCTCTATGCTGATGATGCAGTTCTGTTCTCCAGCCACTCAGACCTACTCCCTCTCACAAGCATGCTGCAACTAAACTTCTCTAAAGTTGAATCCTGGTTCACTAGACACAAGTTGCTAATGAACTGCAAAAAAACAAAATCCATGCTCTTTGCTAGCACACATAACAAATACAAATCCGTGCACCTCACCATTCATAATAACTTAAATCAACCTCTGGACATGGTTCATGACTTCACATATCTTGGTATCA
Organism: Neoceratodus forsteri; assembly: GCA_016271365.2. Classification (NCBI taxonomy): domain Eukaryota; kingdom Metazoa; phylum Chordata; order Ceratodontiformes; family Ceratodontidae; genus Neoceratodus; species Neoceratodus forsteri. The sequence continues at coordinate 1,526,555,881 of CM057455.1, forward strand.
TGCTTGACAGCTCTCTGTCCTGTGCTCTTCATATTAACCAGATATCTAAAATTGTTGACAGTAGTCTTGGTATCCTTTACAGACACAGACACTGTCTCACTCATGAGGCCCTAAGGCTAGCTGTCAATAGCTCCATCCTGTCTGTCATAGATTATGGCCTGATAATTTACAGTGCTGCATCTGATACCATACTCAGACATCTGATGGTCTTACTTAACAAGGCCTGTAGACTAATCACTGGTGCCAACAAGCAAATTCACATTTGTGATATCATATCATAGTACCGACTGGCTTCCCCTACCTGGCAGAATAAAGTACCAAACATGTCTCTTCAAAAAGAAAATATCCTTCAACTTAACCCCCCCAATCACCAAGTCACTTCTCCCCCTCTCAACACTCCAGCTTAATACCAACAATTCCACCCATGTTGCCTTCCACATCCCTCGTGTTTGGACATCTCTAGCTTAGAGAACCTTCAGTAGTAGAGCTCCTACTTGGATGAACAACCTGCCCTCAGAAGTCCTCTCAGACCCCAAACTCAGCACCTTCAAAGCCAAACTTTGTGGTCACCTTACGATCCTATCTACATGTGACTGCACCCTTTAAATCCAGCCTTAGCCCTTGCCCTCCTCCTATCTCCTTCTGCCACCTTAATCACCCTCTCTCATCACCCCACCCCCTTCCCAAAGCTCTGTCTCCACTCTACCTACTCCTGCCACCCTACTTCCCCTTGCCACCTTCCCATTGTTCTCTCTCACTCTCTCCCTCCCCTTAGTTTATTCACTAATTAACAAAGCCTACTCTTTTGAGACTGCATACTTGCTTGACAAAGTCTGTATCATATAGGACTGCATAATTCTGTTTGTTGTTACTATTTGTCCTCACTGTGAATCATTGTGTCATGCTCTATTACTACAGTGTATTGCCCCTGTTATTTTATCCTGTTTATTCTGTATGTACAATCCCTACTCCATTTCTTAATTATATCCTTGTTTGTACTTGTACTTCTCTTACTCATTTGACATGGAACCTTTGTAAAAGAACTCTTGGCTCAAAGGTAACTCTAATCATAGTTATAATTAAATAAATAAAGTATTACCCAGTTTTGTGGTATTTTTGAAAGGGAGAAACTATATGTTTTTATTAAATATGAAAATAATTCATAAAGGGTTCTTGATAAATCTAAAATATGGGAATAAAATGTCCCATATTAATATATTACTGTTTTTTTTGTAGAGATTTCAAAAAAAATATTTTTTGATATCAAAGGAGACATTGACATCATGGGCCGATTCCAGAACAGCTCGCATGTCGCAAAGTAATTTGCGCAAACATAATAAGCGTAAGTAGCACTTTGCATTATTTATTAATCGGATTCCAGACAGAAGTTTGCTACATGTCGCAGGCTGCCTTGCCATACCAAAGTTGTTCTATGCCACTGGTTATGTCATACACCCCCTGCAACATTTATTTTGTTTATTTATTTATTTAGGAAATCAGAATTATAACCCTTTGAGTCATAGACTCATTTCCAAAGGCTCCACGGCAGAATAAAACATAGACATTCATACAGTATATACATAGAATAAATGTGGATAAGCAATCATACAGAGTATAAATACAATGAGCATGGGTTAATGCCTACACATTTGGTAGCTAACACAGGGCAGAGCTATCAACATACTTACCTAACGAGCAGTTAAGACCTATACAATTGGTAACTAAAGCAATGCATGATATGAGTTGGTAGCAAGCTGCCTCAGGGGAGGCCTTGTCTAATACATAATACAATGCATTCATGGTCCAGTGCAACTATATGGTACGCAAGGGAGGTGAGAAGACTGTAGGCTAGAAATAGTGAGGGCTGTCCACTGCCTGGCCAAGGGTGGGTGCGTGAACTAGCGGCAAGGTGCAAGATCCACAGGTTATCGATTACACTGGCATTGACATGAGGAGAGGATATGGGCCCTTAAGGCAGCTTTAAAAGGACCTAGATTGGTGATTGATGTGACAGCTGGTGGGAGGGCATTGTACCAAGATGGAGTTCTAAGAGGGAAGGATCGCTGGGCCAGGGTGGTCCTCACATGAGCACCTTCCAGATAGTTTTGGGGGGGGAGCTCGTGTGGATGCTGAGATGGTGGCTGCCTGAAGAGAAGCCAAGACACCTATTGGGGTTAAACCCAGGTGGATTGTTTTGGTGAAGAGACAGGTCTGGTATAATAGTCTTTCCTCAAGGGAGAGGATATTGGTGAGTGCGTATAGGGTGCAGGTGTGTGTATTTCTGTCGGCACCAGAGAGGAGCCAGCAGGTCTTATTGATGACTACTTGTATTTGATGAAGTGCCGTAGGGTCGGCGGCAGCATAGATTGTGAGGCCAAAGTCCACCAGCGATAAGACTGAGGAGGTAATGGCTAGGTGAAGTACTTCAGGTGGTAGACAGTCTTTATGCCTGTAAAGGAGACCAATGCGGGTATTGGTGGTGGAGGTGAGGATTTTTATGTTCGTGGAATGAGAGGGAAGAGTCAAATGTAATACCTAGATACTTGTACTTTTGGACCTGTTCCAGTGGGATGATAGAGGCAGAGAGTATTTCCAGGGGGAAATCCTTTGATCTGTTTTGGCAGTGGGCATAGAGCATCATCTTAGTTTTTTTAATGTTGACCACCAATCTGTGTTTAGCAAACCAGTGTTCAATCTGAGAGAAGGAGTTTTGTAAGGTATGCTGGAGAGAGAGAGAGAGAGAGAGGATCAGGATGTGTGACATAGAGAACAGGGTCATTCGCGTAGAGAAGGTTGCCGGGACAGGATTTAGGCAAGGCATTGAGGTAGATGCTGAATAGCAGGAGACCGAGGATAGATCTCTGAGGAACTCCTGAGCGTACAGGCAGCATAGTAGATATGGTATTATTAGTTTTAACACATTGGGTTCTAGATGGAACATATCTGGAGAACCATGAGAGTAGACAATGAGAGACCCCAATTTGTTGTAATGTGTTAAGAAGGGGATGAGAAACCTTGTTGAAGGTCTTTGAAAGGTCTATAAACATGGCCCCTGGGAGATGCCCCCTGTCAAGCGTGGAGTGCAGGGAGTTAGCAAATTCTGTGAGGGCGGTCGTAGTGCTAAGACCAGCTCTGAAACCATGCTGCTCCCAACATTAGAGGTTGTGTGTGAGGGGGTAGTCAGTGAGCTGATTGGCCATGATCTTTTCAAGAGCTTTAGAGAGTGGGGGGAGAATCGAGATGAGCCAGTAGTTGTGTCACTTTAGTCTCAATAAGATCTTTAAGGGCACTTAGACTGGCAATGTCCTGTGTGTTCCAGATGTCAGCATCGTGTACGTCAACACCAGGCTGTAAAACAGACTAGCTCTTCTGCTGTTCCATTATATATTAGTTCACTGTCTCTTAAATCCAGTGGTGATGCCAACAAAGTCTCAGTTTCATCCATGTGGTCCACTGTACATCCTACGTTGATTCCTGTGTCCCCCTCTCAAAAAGAAATCCCTGAGATGAATTTTCTGGAAGAAGCTAAAAGAGCCACTTGCACATTAATTGGCTCCATTTTGGGAGTCGCCACTAGTGAGAGGCTCTGTGTACTTCAATAAGGCAAATATCAGTCAAACTGTTTGTAGTTGACTTCCCTGTCCAAACCTCTCAGTTGAATTTTGATGCCTCCAGGTGATTGGTTCTGGGAGACTTCAATGCCTTTGTCGATGACAAACTCTCGCAATTTGGTCAAGACTTCCTCCAACTGATGTTTTCGTTGGGCTTCACACAGGTTGTTACCTCTGCTAACCATAATTGTGGTCACTCATTGGATCTGGTGTTCCTCTTGGGGATAGAGATCTCCAATTTGGTGGTGGAACCAGTTGGTTGGTCTGACCATCACACTACTGGGTTTAGTTTTGTGGCTCCCCCAATAGACCTGCCCCTGTGGAGATGGTTCGGTACCGCCCATTAAGGGTGTATCCCCTGCTGGTCTACTGGTAAAGCTGGACATTTTGTGTAGGCTGATGGGATTCATGGAGCCAGGTGACCTGCTGCTGCACTGTAATAGTGCAGCTTCTGGGGCCCTGGACTCCACTGCTCCTGTCTGAGTTTGCCGTCTCACTCTTCGTCCTCAGTCCCCTTGGTTTGGTGGGACCTTGAAGGAGTAGAGGGGAGTAGCGTGAAGGCTGAAGCATTGCTGGCAGAAATATGGCCTGGAGGTTGACAGACTTAAATTGATGGACCACTATAAGGACTATCAATCGGCCATCTCCTGTAAGAAGGCAGAGTTCCTGTCCAGGGAGATTGCTGCTGCAAGGAATGGACTGGCTCAGCTCTTCCGAATTGTCAACAGATTATGCAATCCAACTTTCCTTCAGAATCGGAGAGCTTTTTCACAACTTAAGAGTGAGGAGTTTGCTCAGTTATTTGTGAATAAGGATGCCACCATCAGGTCAGAGATCCATTCTGTATGCTCCAGTGATCAGCGCAGCAGCCGGTGGGAGGTTGCTGGCACCCAGTTTGTCTGGTCTGACTTTGACTGGCTGGCGATCACTAATATCGTGAAGACTGTCCAAGGTTTGCAACTGACTTACTGTAGTTTGGATCCTGGTTCAACCCGCCTCCTGGTGGAGTGCGTGAAAGTGATCGAACCAGTCTTTGCTGAGATAGTCTGGAGTTCATTGGAGAAAGGGATGTTTCCTGAACCCTTGAAAGAGGCAGTCATGATCCCCCTGTTGAAGTAACCCTCCCTCAACCCAGATTGTCTCTCAAACTACAGACCTGTCTCTAACCTGCCCTTTGTGGGTAAGGTTACCGAAAAGGTAGCTGCGTTGCAGCTTGAGGAACATCTTACCACCCACAAGGTCTATAATCCTCTCCAGTCTGGTTTCAGGAAAAGGCATAGTACCGAGATGGTGCTTGTTTGGGTTCTTAATGATCTCCTGACAGTGAGACATTGGAAGAGACATTCAATCTTGGTTCTCCTTGATCTCTTTTCAGCGTTTGACACAGTGGACCATGGGATGTAGTTGGAGCACATGTGGTTGATCTGCAGACTGTCTGGTATGGTCCTCAGATGGTTCCATTCTTTCCTCACAGGCAGAATGCAGAGTGGTGTTGGGAATTTTTTCTTCAGACCCTTTCTCCCTGACCTGTGGGGTGCAGCACTCTGTGCTATCTCCCAAGTTGTTCACGGTGCATATGCTGCCATTGGGAGACATTACAAGGTGGTATGGGCTGAGTTTTCACTGCTATGCAGATGATACTCAGCTATACATGTCCTTTGTGCCAGAGCATGATGATGCTATATCGGTCTTTAACAACTGCCTGCCCGAGGTTCAAGACTGGATGTGTGCCAGCTGGTTGAGGTTGAATCCAGATAAGACTGAGGTGTTTGTTGTGGACCCTGGTCATTGGGTAGAGAAGTCCTCAGCTGCTCAGCTCTCTGGGCTTGTTCTGGGGGCAAACATTTGATGTCCTCTGAATGGGTGTGGAATCTCGGCATTATTTTGATGGCTAGCTGCCACTTAAATCCCAGGAGTCAGCCGTCATCAAGGCCTCATTTTATCATCTGAGGAATATTGCTTGGATAAAACACCTCATTACGCCTGATGATCTGCCTACATTGGTCCATGCCTTTGTGACCTCCTATCTTGACTACTGTAATGCTCTTTACCCAGGGCTGCAGAGGGAGGACATCTGCCACCTGCAGCTGGTGCAGAATGTAGCAGCCAGGTTGTTGACTGGCTTATCTCAATCTAGCCATATCACGCCTGTGCTCCTCGAATTGCATTGGCTGTCAGTGCAGTGGAGGATCTCCTTCAAGGTTGGTTAGCTGACCTTTAAGGCCCTACATGGACAGGGGCTGTGTTATTTGCAAGACCTCCTGCATCCCTACCACCCCTCCATCTCCTCCATTCCACTGACGAGGGATTGCTAAAGGTTCCCAGGGTCCATTTAAAGACTTCGGGGGCGAGATCTTTTGCATTTATGGTCCCGCCTTGTGGAACTCTACCTCATCAGATTAGAGAGTGCCTGTCCATCGAGTCTTTTAAGGCTGCCTTAAAAACTTATTTATTTGAATCTGCTTTCTCAGATGTTTTTAATTGGAATGTGCTGCTTTTACCTTATTTTATCTGATTATTGCTTTATTACTGTAATATTTTAATCTTTTTTATAGTTGAGTACAAGTGCTTTGATGTTTCGAAAAGCGCTTTTTCACAAATAAAAATGACTTGACTTGACTCTGTTTGCCCCCTCTCTTCCCCCTCCTGATTTTCCTCCTGCAATGTCCTTTCCTTTTTGCATTTTTTTCTGGTAATTTTGTCCCCGGGATTAAAAAGCAACAGACTTGCTTGTACTGTCTGAGATACCAGCTTCTGGGGAGCTATTGTTTGATTCCTGCTCTTTCTGTGTTGCTCATGTTTCCACTATCTTTAGGCCTCCCTCTTGATTAAAACCTATCCCTTCTTAGGGTTCATGGACCCCTTTCCCAGAAGTAAACTTTGCCGCTTGGCCCACTGAGTCTGCCCATTTTTTTCCTACCTACATTATTACCGCAGACCATAACTGATTTACATTTTCCACCATGATTCCCTTGTGCCAATCTCATGTATTCTTGAAATCCACCACCTCCTCTAGAAGGTTGTCCCAGGAATCCACAACTCTTTCTGTGAAGAAGTTCTTCTTCACATATCTCCTGAATCTATCCCCCCCCCCAGCTTCATTGCATATCCCTGGTTTATGAGCACCTTTTCTTCTGAAAAACACTTGCCTCCTGTACCTTACTTAACCCCATGAATATGAATTATATTTGTAAAATTTCTATAATTAGTATCTGAACCATGATGTACTATCTCTTATATCTGTGCTTTTTGCACCCAGGTTATGCCTGAAAAAGGCATTCGTGGCCAGTGCACTTACCCAGTCAACAAAGTTAAATAAATAAACAAATAAATAAATAAATGTGGTATTTAAAGGTCCCTATCATTCTCCACCCTCCTTTTTCTCTTCCAGAGTGTACATATTGAGGTCCGTTAGTCTCTCTCTGAATAGGGCTTTTGATGCAGACCCTGCATCATTTTAGTTGCCGTCCTCTGGACCACCTCCACTCTGTCAATGTCTTTCTGGAGATGTGGTCTCCAGAACTGGGCACAGTACTCTAGCTGGGCTCTTACCAGCAATCTATGCAGCACTAACACCACCTCCCTCTTTTGACAGCTGATACTCCTCCCTATGTACACCAGCATTTCAGTAGCCCTCCGGGCTGCCTTGTTGCACTGCCTGACTGCCATTACATAGAAGCTGTCGGCAGATAAGAACCACTTGGTACACCTAGCCCATCCTGCTGATCCTGTCTATAGCACCTCTCCAGTCCCCTTTAAGTCCTCAGATTTCCCCCACATTTGCCCTGGTGCTAGGATTTCTAATGCATATCCCACGCTTTCTTGAAGCCTGTGATCGTTTTAGCGTCCACCACTTTTTCCAGAAATCCATTGAAAGCTCCCTCAACCCTCTCCATGAAGAAAAACTTCCTGATATTCCCCCCCCCCAGCTTCATTGCATGACCCCTAGTTCTTGTGCAACTCCGTCTCTGGAAAATACTACCTTCCTGCACCTTATTCACTCTTGTGAGATATTTATACATCTCCGTCTTATCTGCCCTCTCCCTCCTCTTCTCCAGAGAGAACATGTTTAATTCTCTGAGTCTGTCCTCATAGGGCTTCAGGTACAGTCCCTGCACCATCTTTGTTGCCCTCCTTTGAACCCTTTCTACCCTGTCTATGTCCTTTCAAAGGTAGGGCCTCCAGACTGTACACAGTATTCAAGGTGAGGTCTCACCAACAACCTGTATAGGGGTATTATGACCTCCCTCCTTCTGCTGGTGATAGAAACATAGAAACATAGAATTTGACGGCAGATAAGGACCGCTTGTCCCACCCAGTCTGTCCATTTCCCTACCTAATGGATAAGCTGATATCCCTTTACCTATGCTAGCTAGCTTTCCCCATCACCTTGTCACTCTGCTTAGTCACCTTCAGGTCATCAGAGATAATTATTCCCAAATCTCTTTCTTGTTCAGTAGCTGTCAGTCCCCCCCCCAATGGTACCTAGCTGTGGGTTCCTGTGACCCAGGTACATGATTTTACACTTCTTTTACCACTCTTCCAGCTTGCAAAGATCCTCCCTCATTTGTTTCATCCCCCCAGAGCATCTACCCTATTAAAGATTTTGGTATTATCTGTAAACCCACACACCTTCCCTACCAGCCCCTTAGTGATATCATTGATAATTATATTGAAGAGCACTGGACCTAACACTAAACCCTGTAGCACCCCGCTAGTCACTTTACCTTCCCCCATGTGCACACCTTTTATCACCACCCCCCCCCGACTTCTAGCTTCTAGCCAGTTTTTCATCCATTTAACTACCTTTGATCCCATCCCCAGGCCATTTAGTTTGTTCACTAGCCTTCTGTGTGGGATGGTATCAAAGGCTATGCTTGAAGTACAGGTAGGCCACATCTACCACTCCCATCCACTACCCTGATCACCCAATCAAAGAACTCGACCAGATCAGTCTAGCAGGACCTCCCTCCTATGAACTGATGCTGCCTTGGATCCTGCGTTGGCCTCCAGATACTCCATCAACCTTTCCTTCGACAGTGACTCCATAACCATGTCCACTACCGAGGTCAGGTTGACAGGTCTGTAATTTCCTGCCTCCTCTCTGCTTCCATTTTTGTGCAGCTGGACCACATCAGCCCTCCTCCAGTCTCCCAGAACCACCCCTGTCTCCAGAGACATGTTAAAAAGGGCTATCTGGGCTGCAGCCAGCTCTTCCCTCAGTTCTCTCAGCACCATGGGGAGTACTCCATCAAGGCTCATTGCCTTATCCACTTTAAGATGCGACAGTTCCCTTAGGACCCTACCTACCTACCATAAAAGGGCTCATGTCCATCTCTGATACCCTTGCACCCTTATATTCTAACACTGGTCTGTTACCTGATCCTTCCATCATAAATACTTAGCAGAAGTATCTATCTTAGCATGCCTGCTTTTTTTTTTTTTTGCATAATCTTTTTTTATTAGTTTCTCTTTTCGTATTACAGCAAAGCAAAGATATATCTCCACCAACACTTATTAGTCTTATGTATACATTACAAACCTCTCCCATTACATCCATCCAGTATCAGCAGTTGATTCAATCACCTTTCTTATAGATCTTATACATCCATCTCAAATTTAGTACATATCTCTATATTTTATATTTAGGATGCATATCCTAGTGGAGACAAAATAAAGAAAGGAGACAGAGAAGAAAGAGAGAAAAGAACAAAAGACCGAAATAGAGAAGAAACAAAGAAGACCCCTACCCCCACCCCTCCCGTCCCACCCTCGCCTCTTCCCCCACCCACCCCAGCTAATCGAGAATTCACTTAATTCCATGCGACTATCTATACCTTTTCACCTCTATCCAAGTCTTATTATCTCCTGCTCCAAGGGCTGCATAGAATCTAAGTAGGGTGCCCACATATTCGCAAACTGATTTTCTCCCCTAGCCTTATACGTCCAAGCTTCTAATTGCAGCACATCCCATGCAAGATTTCTCCACTGTCTAATTGTAGGCTTATCCCCAGAAACCCAAGTGTTCAGAATACACTGCTTTGCCAATACCAGGAGTATTCTCACCCATCTCTCCAGCATCTCCCATTCCTCCTGGTGTGTGTCATCCACACCAAACAACATTATAAGCGGTTCTACTCTAACCTGTTGCCCCTTCATGTTTGCCAACTCCTTCGCCATATCACCCCAGAAAGCTTGAAGCGTTGGGCACGTCCAAAATGAGTGTAGGTAAGTACCCAGGGCCAACCCGCATCTCTGACAGATAGCCGAGACTGTTGGATTTTACCTGTTCACTGCAACAGGTGGGGTATACAGCCTATGAACACATTTATATGCTACCTCCTTATACTTATTACAGAGTAATAGGCCCTGGTGCGTCCCTTTCATTAAAGCCCATTGCTCCTCAGTGAGTGCAACTCCCAGATCCCATTCCCACAAGTGTTTAGTTTTACTTGTCATATCTAGCCACTGGAGATGCAGGAGAGACGTAGCCTTCCTAAGAATGCCTACAGGTTTCAGTTTAAGTTGCTGTAGCAATTCTTCCACAATCTGTATTCGGGCACCAGGGGCTCTTTGCTTCTCAATACCCTGCACATATTTCCTCACCTGGAAATATCTAAACATATGGTGTGCAGGCAGGCCCAGGTCCTCCCTAAGCTCACTAAATGCACGAGTCACTCCCTTTTTCCTTAAATCATTAAGGCACATTACCCCCCTGTCTTCCCAATTCTGGAATATTGGGTCTCCTACTCTGGGGATAAAAAAGGGATTCCCAGTCAGTGGCAAAACAAATGATTCCCCCTTTTGATGCCCTACTACCTTCTTAATTTGGTCCCAGCTGTCCACTACCTCCTTCACTAGGATACCCGAAACCCGCTTATCCCACAGCCCCTACTACTTGCTTCTACTAAGAGAGACAATATTCGAACCCCCAATCCCTCCTCCTCCAAATCCATCCAACTAGCCTCCTTTGGCCTATACACCCAGTCTTTAATAATCCTCATTTGTACCGCCCAAAAATATAACTTCATATCTGGGTAGTTCAACCCTCCTTTAGATTGATCAGCTTTTAACTTATTTAAACTAGCCCTAGGTTTCTTCCCTTGCCATATAAATCTGGAACAGTCCTTTTCAAATGCCTTTATATCTTTCCCTGTCAATCTTGTTGGTAACATCTGTAATGGGTATAAAATTCTAGGGAGAATGTTCATCTTAAGCAGATTAATACGTCCTATCCATGATATAGGCAAATTTCTCCATCTATCCATGTCCTCTCTTAACAACTGTAATAATGGGGTGTAGTTTAGCCTATAGAGTGATCTCAAATCCCTACCTATCTTGATCCCTAAACATGTGAGGTGCGTACCTACCCTCCTCAGACCCCATGTACCACCCACATCCCCCTCTCTTCTCCCAATAGCATAATCTCAGACTTCCCCAGATTCAATTTATATCCTGAAAATGTGGCGAATTGACCTATGGTTTCCAGCAAGGCAGACATAGACTGTGTAAGGTTCCTCACATATAACATCATATCATCAGCATACAATGTAATTTTATGCTGTCCTCCACTTTTCCCCTTTATCCCTTGTATTCTTGAGTCCTCTCTGATGGCTATAGCCAGTGGTTCTACCGCCATTGCGAATAGCAGCGGGGAGAGGGGGCATCCCTGCCTTGTCACTCTATGGAGCCTAAATTGTTCCGTTATGTTCCCATTAACTAGGACTGCAGCCTCGGGTGCCTGATACAGTGCTCGTATCATTTTAATGAAGCTTTCCCCTAAACCAAATCATTCCAGGACCGTAAATAGATATGGCCACTCGATCCTGTCGAACGCTTTTTTGGCACCCATTGACAGAATAGCCGTTCGCCCTCCCATTTTCTTAGCCTCTTCCACAACATTAAGGACCTTCCTGATATTATGATATGAGTGTCTACCTTTTATAAAACCCGTTTGATCTGGGTGGATCAATTCTGGAAGGATACCCTCTAATCTACTAGCTAATATTTTAGCAAACATCTTAGCGTCACAATTTAACAGGGATATTGGTCTATATGATGAACATTCCATTAGGTCCTTATTCGGCTTCGGAATCACACACACCAGGGGGGAACCACTTGTATCTAGCAGTTCCGCTTTATCTCTTCCCTCCCTAAATACCTCCCACATTACCTCTTTTACTTCCTCCTTCAGCAGTTTATAATACTCTGCGGGCAGGCCATCTGGGCCACATGCCTTCCCGGTCTTCATCATGTCAATGGCCCCAATGATTTCCTCCCTTGTGATCTCCTTCCCTAACAACTCCTGTTGGTGCTTTGTTATTTGGGGCAGTTTATGCTTAGCCAAGAAATAAAGCATTTCTTTTTCCCTCCCCTCTCCACTTGCCCTATATAACTCCTCATAGTATTTCTTAAATGTGTCCCTTATCTCCACATATTTAGTGACCGTCTGCCCCTTTTTAGTTTTAATCCCCTGGATATGCACCGCATTTTTTCTTCCCTTTACAAGGTTTGCCAGCAAAGGCCCTGGCTTGTTCCCCCATTCATATACTCTGTGTTTCAAGCAGAACAGTTTTTTCCTAGCCTCATCCATCAATAAAGCACCTGTCTGGTTATTACCAGCTCTTGTCTCGCCTGTTCACCTCCTTCCCCCCTTGCTACCCTCCCTTCCAGTATTCTCAATTCCTGTTGAGGGGTCCGCTGTCTGTCCAATCTGTTCTTTCTATATTTTGCCATATACCCAATAATTGCCCCCCTCATGTACGCCTTGCCTGTGTTACGTAACATTTGTTTAGAAGTGGCAGTCGGTGCATTTACCTCCATATAAAATTTAAATTGCTCTTTCACATATTCCTGAAACTCCTGCGAGCCTAGCATATACGTAGGGAATCTCCATGTCTGCATTTCCCCCCTCTCACTCAGAGAATGAAAGGACGCAACTACTCCTGCATGGTCTGAAATATGTATAGGACCATGTGCCACCTTCCTAAGCATCTCATACCAATCAAGCGTTACATAGACATGATCAATTCTCGACCAAGTTTTGTGTGGGTTTGAGTAAAAAGTATATTCTCTATCCTGAGGATACGCTGTTCTCCAGGCATCCACCAGGTTCAGTTCTGCCAACCCTTCCCTCCATCTCCTAATACAAGGATCTCCATGACCCTTCCCCTCTGAGTGATCAAGGGCAGCATCAGGCGTACAGTTAAAGTCCCTTCCCATGACAAGGTTCTCAAACTGTTCCCTCATTAGCATGGACAAAATATTGTTGTAGAACCCCGGGTCCAAATTAGTTGGTGCATACACGCTCCCAAACGTGACTTTCAGGCCATGGAGAACCCCTGCAACAAACACATATCTACCCTCCTTACGGTCTGCAAGGACCCTCGTAATCTGAAATGGTAGGTTTTTATGCACCAAAACCGCCACTCCTTGTTTACGTGGGCTAAACAAGGCAGCATAACACGTACCCACCCATCCCCTTTTAAGTTTTGCATGCTCCCCTGATGTTAGATGTGTTTCCTGCAGGAGAGCCACCTACACTTGTGCTCTCTTTAGCGCCGTCAACACCGCACTCCGCTTAATCGGAGAAGAGAGTCCATGAACATTCCAGGATTGTATTACCAGATCATCTCCCACCATTGTCTCTTTCCATTATCCCTTTTCACTGTCCTTCCAAATGCTTCCTGCAGCATTCCTCTTACCCTCCTTCCATTGCCTCCCCAATTTTGCCCAAGGCCAGGCATCAACATTCCAGCAACCATATCCATATCCCTACTATCCATACATGCCCTCTTATCCTTTTCCCTTGAATGTGAATCTCGATAGCTCTTTGATTTTCCCCTTAAGAATATTACAAATCCCCTTTTTTACCCCCCTTTTCCCGATACTACTTCTATTCCCAGCCATCTCAAATTGTTTCTTTTCCTCCCAGCACTCCTCTCTCCAGCATATTATCCATCGCTCCTCGTTGCTCGTTCCTGCCATCACGGCAGCTCCTCCCAGAATCTGCTATTTGAGCAGCTACCTCCCCTCACCCCCCCGGAGACCTCTTCATCTGTGGCCTGTATAGGCCTATCTGATTCATAACATATATACATTATAGAGCTGGACCCACTTCAACCTAATCCCCTTCAGCTCGTATCAAATTGTAGCGCTTTCTCCATCATAACCCCCTCCCCTTTTCACAAACCCCATAGCTCCAATTTCAGTCTCTTTTAATTATAAGATTTCCTTCTCTTCGGTTGGCCCGGTCTGAGGCCGGTGGAGTAGGCCGCGTGACTTTAAACATCCTCACACGCTAGGCCCAGACCTCCAGTCGCCCCTCCCAGCCTGCTTTCTCCACGGATGATCCTCCAACACTTCTCCAGCCCCTGCGAGTCTTCTCATCTGCACTTCCGGAATCTCAACGTATACTTCTGCAACAAACAGTCTCGTTCAATTATCAACCGATTTGACCCAAAGCCTTCCGAGTTCCAACATTTACAAAATTAAACATGAAAAGTCCAATTTATAACCGGGGATTTACCCCCCCTTCCAAAAGCAACAGTTAGTGTCTCAAGTCCTTCTCATCCTTTTCACAACTCCCTTCAACCTGCTTTCTTCTTGAGTTCCTTTATAAAGGTGTTCACCTTCTCCACCTCCCAGAATGAATACACCACTCCTTCGTACTTTATTTTCAGAATCGCAGGGTAAATCATATAGTGCTCCACTTGCATCTCTCTTAACTGAGCCATTGCAGTAGCAAACACCCGCCTCTTCTTGAGTAATCTATTCGAGTAGTCCTGCGTAATATGAATTCTCACTCCATCTATCTCAACAGGTTGATTTACCTTAAAGGCTTTTATCACTGCTTCCCTATCCTGAAAGTTATGGTACCGAATAACAATACTTCTCGGGGGTTGACCCGGGCCTGGCTTTGGGAGCACTGCTCTATGTGCCCTTTCGATCTTGTGCTTTCCCCCTTTAGGTTGCAATTTCAGGATTTTTGGCAGCTTCTCAGCACAGAATTTCAATATTTCTGGGCCCTCCTTCCCTTCAGGGAGCCCTCGTAAGCGAAGGTTGTTATGCCTAACATAGTTCTCCTGGTAATCAAAAGCTTCCCTCAGATCCTCCAGCTCCTTTTCTAAAGCTGATATTTTCTCTGGCAGAGGCTGTATTACATCTCCAACTCTAGCTGTACGCTCCTCAACCTCCGTTAATCTTTCGCCATATGCCACAGTTCTCTCCGCAATTTCCTGCAACTTTGCTGCAATTTGATTCTCCAGTTTTCCGAAGCAGGGATTCAGGGCAGCCAGCACCTGCGTCGTCACCTCTCGCCCCAGTACAGCCAATTCCACCGCTGAGAAGGAAATTGGGCCTGCAGGCTCCGCTATAGGCCCAGCTGGTTGTTTCTTTAGATTTTTCCCAGCGTTTCTAGTGGGCTTCCCTGTTGAGTTTGTGAGATATTCCTCCATCCTTGTACACCTCCGGGTAATAGTACAGTGGAATCCAAGTCTCTTTTCTTAGTTTTATTTAAAAAAATATTATATTTAGGTCTCCAGGGTGCGGAGCTCGAGGAGAATGTGTCTTGCTACTTAGCTGCTCATCAGCGCCCCCCATACCTGCTTTTTAATGATCTTCCTCCACACAGATTCCTCCTTCTCCCTTCAGCCTAATTATCCCTCCCTTGGCCTTCCTCTTTTCCCCCATGTGTCTGAAGAATGTCTTATACCCCTTTTTCAATGATGTAGCAGTCCTTTCTTCTGTTTATGCTTTACCCTTCCTGGCTGCCCTCCCTGTCTCTTTTTTTTTTCTGATTTCTCTGTCCTTCTCCTACTGAGTCATTTTGTATTTCATAAAGGCTCGCTTTTTTGCTCATACTTTCTCTGCTATCTCCCTTGTGAATCAAAGTGGTCATTTCCTTTTACTCTTGCTAACCTGCCAGGTACAGAGACTTGTAGCCCTATTGATACCATCCTTAATTTCAGCCCATTGGCTCTCCACTCCCTCAAGACCCTCCATCCCTACCATAGCGTCCTTGAGAGATTTCCTCATTGCTTCAAAGTTGGCTCACCTGAAGTCTAGAACCCTAGTTCTGGTGTTGTTTGCCTCTACCCTAGTCCTTATGGTAAACCGTAGTGTGCCGTGGTCATTGGTTCACAGGTGGTCTCCCACCTTGACATCAGCAATGCTATCCCCATTTGTCAATACCAGGTCCAGCATTGCCCCTCTGTGAGTGGGTTCATCAAATAGTTGCCTGAAGGAGGCACCTAGTAGAGAGTTGAGTATATCTCTGCTCCTGGTATTTGCAGCTGTAGACAGGCTTCAATCTCTGTCTGGTAGATTGAAGTCCCCGACTAGTAGCTCCTCCCCTTTTTGCCCCCTTTTGAGCCATAATCTGAATTTCTTCCATTAACTCCTCATCCACATCCTCCCCCTGTGCAGGGGGTCTGTAGATCACCCTTGTCCAGATGATGTCCCCTTTCTTTTCTCTAAGGTCTCCCTCAGTACCTCTGCTCTCCTTCATGTTCCCTGTGCTTCCACTGCCTTTATGTTCTCTGTGAAATAAAGAGCCACCCCCCCTTTCCTTCCCTCCCTGCCACTTCTAAACAGAGAATACCCTGGGATAGCCAGATCCCAAGCCTGGTTTTCATTGCACCAGGTCTCTGTGATGCCTACTAAGTCCAGGTCTGCTTCCATCATGGTGGCCTCTACATCTTCCATCTTGTTCCCAAGACTACGGGCATTTTCACACCTTGCTTTCTAGTTTGTGACATCACTCCCCTTCCTTTTATATGTTACCTTTTCTTATTTGTCCCACTCCCTTTCTCAATACCATTTTCACCTCCTGCCCCTTGTTCCTCCCTACTCAATGGTTCTATTTGTTGTTTTACTCTCTCCTGATTATAATAGTTCCACTCCTAATCCTGTGGGAGACAGAATATGTCACCTTGTCTTATTCTGCCTGCCCCCTCGGCTGGTTTAAATGCTCACCAATGAAGCATCTAAACCTCTCACTAAAGACATCAGAGCCCCTCCTGGACAGATGCAGTCCATCTGCGCTGTACAGTCCTGCATCCCTTCAGGTGCTACCTCAGTCCCCATTGAAACTAAACTCCTCTCTTCCACACCAATCCTTCAACCAAGTGTTGAATTCATTGGTGCAGCAAGACCTGTCCTTTCCCCTGTCATACACTGGTACCACCTCTGAGAAGTTACAGATTGTGCCACCTGTCTAAGACCCCTCACCGGTTCCTTAAAATCCTCCTGGACTATTGCTAGCTCTCTGAGCTAGATCATTTGTCCCCAGGTGGACAATGATGTCAAGCTCCCCTTCCCTGCCCACTGCCCCAGCGATCCTTTGGATTCTCCTTCAATTCCTCCATGCAGTGGTGCTAAGCAAGCCCTGAACCCCCCTTATCTCTGTGCTACCTGTCCCCAGATTAACCTCCTTTACAATGGGGTATAAAAGGATAAAGCCAACATTAAATGGAGGGCAATGAGTACCAATGCCGTAGTCTGGGAAACAAGCTTCCAGAGCTAGTAACCCTGATGGAAGAGGAACACTTGGATATTGTGGCAGTCACAGAAACGTGGTACACGGAGAACCATGACTGGGATGTCAACATACCAGGGTACACAATCTACAGAAGGGACATGGAGGGTAAAAAAGGAGATGGAGTAGCTCTCTACATAAGGGAAGGGATCAAAGCTACAGAACTAAAAAGTAAAGGGGGAGGACAAGAGGCAGTCTGGGTCACCTTGGAGACAGGGAAAGGCATCACAATCTGCACAGGGGTTGCATACAGACCCCCATCTCAAGGGGAGGAAATGGACAAGAAAATGATAGAAGGCATTAATGGTTGAAAAAGGGGAGATACTGTTGATGGGGGACCTGAATATGCCAGATGGTAACTGGACGACATGGACTGCAGCCACATCCAAGAGCAGGGTCATTCTCGATGCCCTACAGGGGGCATGCCTTAGACAGCTAGTGGTGGAACCCACTCGGGAGGGAGCAATATTAGACCTGGTACTCTCAAATGGAGAGAGGATCACAAATTTAGAAGTCAGTAGACATCTGAGAACAAGCGACCACTGCACAGTGTGCTTCACAATAAACACAACCATGGAGGCAAGCCATACAAAGACAAGGATACTGGACTTTAGAAGGGCTGACTTTGGCATAGTGGTTGAACACCTGAGGAATGCATTAGCAAATGGCCAGAAAGGAGGGGGTGGAAGAATGATGGAGAAAAATCAAAACTGCCATCATGGAGGCAACAAGCCTTTGTGTGAAACAAATAAAGAAAACGAAGCGGAATAAAAAAACACTATGGTTCTTAAAAGAAGTGTCAGGGAAGGTTAAGAAGAAAAAGGCTGCATTCAAAAAATATAAGGAATCACAGAAGGAGCACAACAGAGAACTGTATTAACTAAAGCAGAAAGAAGTGGGGAAGGCAGTCAGAAAAGCAAAGGCCCAAACAGAGGAAAAAATAGCCAACTCAGTTAAGAAGGGGGATAAAACCTTTTATAGGTTCATTAGGGAGCATAGAAAGGTTAAGGGAGGGATAGTGAAGATTAATAAAGGAGAGGGGGAGGTGGGCAGAGGGAGACAGTGAAAAGGCAGAGATACTGAATGAATACTTTTGCTCAGTATTCACAAAAGAAGAAGAGGAGGAGTTACCTAAACCAAACAATAGAAGCACTCTGGGTAGTGGGGTTGACGCCAGTCCATTTACAGAAGAAAGAGTCCTGAAAGAACTCCTAAAACTCAAGGTGGACAAAACAATGGGGCCTGATGGGATTCACCCTATGATCTTAAAAGAACTAAGGGAGGACCTAGTGACACCACTGACCACACTTTTTAAGAAATCATGGGAGGATGGGGTGGTACCTGAGGACTGGAGGAGGGCAGATGTGATTCCCCTTCACAAAAGTGGGAGCAAGGCAGAAGTAGGAAGCTACAGACCTGTTAGTTTGACCTCAGTGGTGGGGAAAATGATGGAATCACTTCTGAAAGAAAGAATTGTTCAGTACCTAGAGGCCAGTGGGGCACAGGACCCAAAGCAGCATGGATTCACAGCAGGAAGGTCATGTCAGATGAATCTAATTGATTCCTTTGACTGGGTGACCAAAGTAATAGACCAGGGAGAGGCTGTGGATATGGCCTACCTAGACTTTAGCAAGGCATTTGACACAGTCCCGCACAAAAGATTAATAATCAAGATAGCCAGCCTGGGAGTGGGTCCCAGGGTGGTAGCCTGGGTAGCAAACTGGCTGCACAACAGGACACAGAAGGTAATAGTGAATGGAACACATTCTGAAGAAAGGGGGGTTACTAGTAGAGTACCTCAGGGCTCAGTACTGGGTCCAGTCCTCTTTAACGTCTTTATAGGTGACATTGCAGAGGGTCTGGAAGGAAAGGTATGCCTCTTTGCAGATGACACAAAGATCTGTAACAGAGTTGATACACAAGGGGGGGTAGAAAGGATGAGAAGGGACTTGGCAAGGTTGGAGGAATGGTCAGACGTATGGCAACTTGGATTCAATGCAAAGAAGTGCAAAGTAATGCACCTGGGAAATAAAAATCCAGAAGAAGAGTACACAGTAGCAGGGGAGGTACTAACAACAACAATAATGGAAAGGGATCTGGGTTTCATCATATCAGATGACCTAAAGGTGGGTAAGCAATGTGAGAAGTCAGTAAGGAGAGCCGGGGGATACTGGGATGCATAGGGAGGGGCATCACAAGTAGAAAAAAGGAAGTGGTTATCCCTCTGTGCAGACAGTTGGTGAGACCCCATCTGGAGTACTGCGTGCAGTTTTGGAGACCTCACCTATGCAAGGACATAGACAGGATGGAAGCAGTCCAGAGGAGGGTGACTAAAATGGTGCAGGGTCTACATCATAAACCATATGACGAGAGACTGAGAGCTTAATATGTATACCCTTGATGAAAGGAGGGACGGGGGGACATGATAGAAACTATTAAGTACCTCAAGGGAATCAACAAAGTCCAGGAGGGTAGCATCTTCCAGGAAAAGAGATGTGTAAGAACAAGGGGGCACAATTTAAAGTTAGAGGAGGGATGGCTCAGGGGTAATGTGAGGAAGTTCCTTTTCACAGTGAGAGTGGTGGACGCATGGAACCACCTTCCTGGAGAGGTTGTGGGGTCTGAAACAGTGGAGGAATTCAAACATGCATAGAACAGACATAAGGCAATTATAGTGGGGGGTAGCAGGAAGTAGGCTGTTGGTTAACTAGAATCTGCAGCTTATCCAATAGGTAGGGAAATGGGCAGACTGGGTGGGCCAAGTGGTCCTTATCTGCTGTCAAAGTCTATGTTTCTATGTTTCTGAGTCCCCCAAAAGGATATGCTTCCTCCTCCTGTGGGGTCTCCCCTTATACCCCCCCCCCAGGATCTCCACCTTGGAGGGTCCCTGCATCCCTTCTGGCCACTGATGCAGGTTCCTCTGCTGGGCATTTCTGCTCTGTTAGGAAAGCCAGAGCCACTCAGCAGAATGGGTGCCAGTGACATTAGTCAGAACCAGGAAGAAAAAAGTCACAGCACTCCTACCTAGAAAGAAATCAGCAGTCTGAAGATTGAAATTTACCATTTATTTTGATACAGGTCTAGAAAAACACATACAAATGATACTGCCCCTCCTGGAGCAGGCATTCTTCCTAATGTTTCATTGATGGGCTTTGTCAAAGGAATGGCGCCTCCTAGTGAGTAACAACCTTGATAAGAAAATATTCAGCTGACGATAATTTAGTTGGCAATTAGAACATACTATACTTAACAGGTCAAATGCTGAAAACCAAGTTGTGATTTGTAAAAAAACACGCCTTACCACTGTGGCACTAAAAACACCAAAAACATTTTAAAATCCCCAGTGCTAGAATCAATTAATATGGGCTGTTACCTTTGGCACAATTTAATTTAATTTTTAACTTTATATTTGTTTGTTACCTAGTAGCTGGGAACAGAGAATAACAAAAAGGGTAATATATAAGCTTGTTGACCATATTAAACTAAATTGCCTCATAAGGTTATTATAATAACTGGGTCACAGCATTACTAATACCCAAGGTCTAAATGAGCAGATTGAACGGATGCCATTTTACAGGATAGGTAACTTTTGGTCACCCCCAATGTCCGTTACTTATCTTATTTCTGTGTGTTCTCTTTCAGAACTCTGGCATAAAAACTCCCATTAGGCCTTGGAAGGGGAGTTCCTTGTTGTTCCAGCCTAGTGTCATATCATAGGGGAATGAGTTAAAAGACTGTGCCTAGCTCATTTCAGATATAGAATACGTGACCTTGAGCTCTAATTTTGACCTCCTTAGAAAATGTTCCAAGAATAGTGTATATGTAACAGGGAACTTGAACATGCACATTCTAGTATGTCATATGCTTACTCTGTTAAAATTCAAACTTTGTATTTAATTTGATTATTTTTTCTGAGTGACCTCTGTGCATATACTTGACCTTCCTGCATTCTGATTAAGAATGTCAACATGTGTTTTTTTCTGAGGTTTAGTTCCCAGGATGCTTGTCTTCTTGGGTATTAGTAATGCTGTGACCCAGTTATTATAATAACCTTATCAGGTATTTTAGTTTAATATGGTCAACAAGCTTATATATTACCCTTTTTGTTTCTCTCTGTTCCCAATTACTAGGTAACAAACAAATATAAAGTTGAAAATTAAATTAAATAGCATCAAAGCTAACAGCCCATGTTAACTGATTCTAGTTCGGGCTATTTTAAAATGTTTTCGTGTTTTTAGTGCCATAGTGGTACGGTGTGTTTTTAAAAATCACAACTTGATTTTCAGCACTTGACCTGTTAATTAATTAATTATGGTGTAATTGTTAACTAAATTATCGTCAGCTGAATATTTTCTTATTAAGGTTGTTGCTCAGTAGGAGGCATCATTCCTTTGACAAAGCCTATTGGTGAAACATTAGGAAGAACACCTGCTCCAGGAGGGCTGGTATCATTTGTATGTGTTTTTCCTAGACCTGTATTACAATAAATGGTAAATTTCAAGCTTCGGACTGCTGATTTCTTTCTGAGTAGGAGTGCCATGACTTTTTTCTTCCACATTCCCGCTCTACCAGGGCAGCATACAAGTTTTGCAGTGGAATCAGTTATGGGATGCACCTGCTGCCCACCTTCCTAACCCTCCCTGAGCCCACTGTTGTCCATCCGACCCCCCCTTCTAGGCAAACTCTGAGGCAGCAGTGGTGGACTAGGTGGTTTCTTGGTGGGAGAAAGGTCTCCCTGACCCAAGCCAGCTCGACTCTGAGTCTGGCGACCTTCTTCCTTTGTCCAAAGAGGTGCAAACAAATAGGGCAGCAGTGCAGTCTCCAGAAGGTGCTCCAGAACACTGCCACCCCACAAGCACTACATTACACTGCACCACACCCCACATTATATCCTCCCTACCAGCTTTTCTTACTGTATGACTAGTTTTGTCCCCCAATAGGAACTTGCTGCTACTCCCCTCAACCTCAGCATATCAGCTGCTCGATGTAGTGATTCACCTGTACCCTTAATATAGGGTCAGAGGCCCAATCCGGTGTGCCTTGAAAGACTCCCTCCTTTTTGTCTTAGTTAAACTTCAGCCTGGAATAAAATAGAATAAATCCAATCTGAGCTGCTACAAGTTTCTACCAGAACAAAAATCAGTCAGCTCTATCCCTCAGACACTGTGTCACAGAAAGAGTATATACAATCTGTCCCAGTAGATTCCACCCTTTCTGTAGAGAAGCAGGATGTTGCTGATCACCTCAGCATGTGCCCCTATTAAGAATGGATGAACCCAGGTGGGTGGGATATCCCTTTGCTGTTGCCACTGCTCCATTTTCCTGTAAGTAAAAAAAAGTCAGCTTCAGTTCCTTCTGCCTTTCTGCAGCTTCCCTCTAAAAAGATTAATAACAGCTAACCTGAAACAACTACTATACAGGTTTAAATGCTCAGCTCAGTTCTTCCTCTTGGAGCCCTCTGACTTGCTTCATTCCCTCTGTATCAGTAAAAACAAAAACAATTTCATTTAAATGCCCAACAGGAATCCACTTCCTTGAGCCTCCAACTTGCTCCAGACCCTCTGTGATAAAAAAAAGACTTGTTTAAAGCAGGGACCCTGGTTTTCCATTTTTACCGGTAACACCGGTAACAATCACGGAATCCTGCTTGGTTTGCGGATTTTGAATTCTTGTACCGGTGCCTCACGGAAATTGCAGGTCACTGCACAGAATCTCTAAGATTTCAGCATTTTTTTAAATGTTTTTTTATTTTCTCTTTATATGTCCCCTTCTCACAGCCTCAGTCTCCACTTTTCAGGCTGGGTATCCCTTAGCTTCACCCCCAGGTAATGCTCAGGAGCTCCTGTGGTCCTGCCTCTATCCTGCCTGGGTTGTACCCCCACCAGGTAGAAAGGTAAGGGACCCCAGGATCCATCCACACTCCCTTAGTATGTGTCGAGCAGCTCAGTGGATCCTCCATGGAGCCTGGTTATGAAGTCTGGGGCACCTGGGTCCCTTCTGCCACTGGCCAATGTGGGTGATTGTTCCTGGTTTTCTGGTCTCTGTCCCTGAGGGCACTGGCACTAAAGGACATCCAAGGAGGTAGGTCACATAGAGACATGCCATAGCTCCAGATCCTGGCTAGGGTCCTCCCCTCCTGATCACTCTGCAGCACCATTGCATCACCACCCATGGTCACACAGGTGGTGGTAAAGCAGCAGGACCTGCAGCCCACCCTCCCCGGAGGACAACAGCAGTCCCACAGGTGCTCAATCCTACTCCTCTGGCCAGACCTCCAGCAACGCAAGTTCGCTTCTGACCCTGGGTCACTGGCATTGCAAGCAATGCTGCTACTGCAGCGCCAGCAGGTCGACCCAGATTTCAGCATCTTAAAATGAATACTGCTGTGCTTTGCATTCCTTCAGCTTTGCTGCATATAGAGTCAGTAAGGAAATCACCCGCACTGCTTTGTAGTAATCAACCATTCAGTTTAACCACCCATGCCTAGTGGTTAGAGTAACAAGCAGTGAATGAACTGGGTACATCTAGCAGACTTGGATTTGATTCCCACAACCTCCACTTGCATACTGTGTGACTCCAAACAAGTCACTTAACCTCCCCAGTGCTTCCAGGTCACTTCTGAAAACAGGCAGTCCTGCCTAGTGAGCCTTACCTGCTTTACAAAGAATTAAAAAAAAAATACCGATATATGTTTATTACATCATAGAATAGTAGTCAGGGTACCATGTAATTTACCTGAGTTTTACTTGGGCTGAAATGATTTTGTATAGGTAAAGATAAATGTTCAGATACATTTTGTGTGTTTTATAAGCTTGTTTTTAGATTTTAGTCAGGTGTTTATTGTATTCTTTGCATGTAAGCATCTAGGTTGTAGATTGCTAAATGCAGGATCACTGTTACCAACTAGCTTATTCAAGTTTATAACCAGTAGGGCTATCCACAAGCCTCAGTTGTTTGAATGAAAACTAGTCTGAATGAAAGTATGTTCACAAAGAAGAAACTGCCTTACTACTTATGAAAAGACTTCACAGTTAGCACCCCATTTAGGTGAACTGGATCATTTGTAGCTTTTCTCCCACCTACTGTTTCAGTCTCTGTGACAACAAAAGGTTTTCTGATAGACTGCTTCAACAAAAAGCTAATGTTAAGTATTTAAGTGTACTTATGTTTGACCAATGGATTTTGAAAACACAGTCAATGACGTACAGAAGGTAAGACCCCATGGGCTATTTGATGCTGGTGGGCAGAGTAGTGCTCAATTCACATCTGAACAAAGACATGAAAACTGGGAGACACCCTTTTTCATGGACACCAAGGGAAAAAAAGCATCCACATGTCTGGTAGATGCATAAATCCATTTGAACATCCTCCACTAATCACTTGTGGATTTTTTAGGTGAAGACACTTTATTTCAAAGAAGCAAATTCAAGCAGTTTTTTACTCCCTGGCCATTCACTCCTTCAGGCCTGCCAAGGCCCCCTACCATCACTGCTGAGTACTGACCACCATCCACTGCCTCTTACTGCTGTGCTACCAGGTAACCCAAAGTAACCCTTCATTGAGTAGGCCCCTACCCCTGTGGGAGGCTACCAGGGGGAGGAGAATTGCCCTAAAGAGCTTCCAGTGTATCCTGGGCATGGCAGGGGTCAGGACGGACACATGTCTGAGGAGTCTGGCTTATGGAGGGACCAACAGCTGTCCTTCGGTTGGGTCAGTTGGTGTTTTCCCATTTTCTTGGGAGCGTGACAGATCACACAATGTCAAGGCACAAGCCGACAGCCGTCACACTTCCTCCTGCAGTGAGGGCTGACATGTTGTCATGCCTCTGGCCTCCACCTGGGGCCAGAAAATGCTGAGCCATGAACCCACCCTCCCTCCCAGGAGAAGGTGAGTGGTTGTTGGACACTCAAGCCTTCCCCACCAGCTGGCCCGCCAACACCCAAGTCTGTTCCTAACCCTGGTCAGCAGTGTCACAGGCAGAAATCCAATTCAGGCAGTTAAATTATAGATAGGAAAAACAAGGGTAGTTCATCTTAGTGGTGATGGTTCAGATTAATTCACATCTGAGTTCTAACAAGCAAAGAGACCAAGTCATTTGTAACATGTGCATGTGGGTGTGGGTGCTGAACAAAGGGATCATAGTGCTGTCACTACTGCCATCACCCCAGAGGATGTGGACTGCATCAAATCAAAGGGTGGGGGCTGTAGTGCTTCTGCCATCACCACTGGTGGATGGGGAATGTAGTACTGCTGCTGTCCCACCTGAGGCATGGGTGCCATAGTGCTAATACTGCCATCACACTGGAGGAATGGTGAACATAGTACTGCTGCCATCACACCTAAGGATGGGGCCATAGTGCTGCTGCTTCTGTCACACCTGAGGGAGGGAGGTTGTAGTGTTTTGCTGCTGCCATCACACCAGTGGGATGGGGTTATAGTGCTGTTGGTGCTGCCATCGCATCTGAGGGATGGGTCTGTAGTGCTGCTTCCATTACACCTTAGGGATGGGGCTATAGTGTTGTTGTGCCATCACATCTTGTACCTAAAATAACTTTAAATTGGTACAAGGATGGAAGGATGTGTAATAGTGGAACTCAAAATTGCTAAAATGCATATTAGCAGAGTTAAAAATTGTTAAATAAAGTACACAAAACCAAACACCGTTAAAAGCGGATTTTGGCTTAGCAGACACCGGTGACAATACCATTTTTTACGATGTGTAAAACAGAATATGCCCTTTCTCAATCCTGGTAAACCAGTGTCCCTGGTTTAAAGCAATATCAGAAACACCACTCTTTGGAGCCTTCTGTCTCGCTCCGTCAGCCGGTGATCTTGTATGATTACCACCAGGTCTCTTTCTTGCTTGGTAGTTGTCAATACCATACCTCCCATTTTGTATTCTGCTCCTGGGTTTCTGTGCCCTAAGTGCATTATTTTGCACTTTTTCACATTAAAAGTCAGCTGCCATATCCTAAACCACTACTCTAGCTTTCCCTTGACCCAACTCTAGTTTTTCCTTGACCACTACTATAGTTTTCTCTTGGCCACTACTCTAGTGTTTCCTTGCCCACTATTCTAGTTTTTCCTTGACCACTACTATAGTTTTCCCTTGACCACTATTCTAGTTTTCCTTTGACCACTACTCTAGTTTTCCCTTGACCAGTACTCTAGTTTTCCCTTGACTACTACAGTACTCTAGTTTTCCCTTGGCCATTATTCTAATTTCCTTTGACCACTACTCTAGTTTTCTCAGGTCTTTGCTCATCCTTTCCACCCACTCCCCCTGGAGTGTTCACCCTATTGCAGATTTTGGTGTCATCCACAAAGAGACAGACCTTCATTTCTAGCTTCTCTGCATGTCACTTACAAAGACATTAAAAAAGACCAGTCTCAGCATCGATCCCAGATGCACCCCGCTGGTCACCCTCCTTTCCTCAGAGTAAACTCCATCACCACCCTCTGTTGCCTAGCCCCTAACTAATTTCTTATCTAGTGTACTACCTTTGGACTCACTCATAAGCTACCCAGCATGCTCATTAGTCTCCTATGTGGAATGGTGTCGAAAGTCTTACTGAAGTCTAGGTAAGCCACGTCCACTGCTCCACCCTGATCTAATTCCATGGTTACCCAATCAAAGAAATCTATCAGATTTGTTTGACATGCTCTCCCCCCATGAACCCATGCTACCTCGGGATGTCTAACCCACTGGATTCAAGATATTCCACAGTCCTTTCCTTCAGCAGTGATTCCATTAACTTTCCCACCACCAATATCAGGCTAACTGGCCTATAATTTCAAGTCTCCTAACTGCTACCACTTTTGTGTAGTGAAACTACATCCACCTTCCTCCAGTCATCCAGAACCACTGCTGTTTCCAGTCAGCTGTTAAATAGGACTGCTAGAGGTGCAGCCAGTATCTCCATGAACTCCCTCAATACCCTTGAATGCACCCCATCTGGCCATATTGCTTTGTCTTCCTTCAGATTAGCAAGTCCCTTTAAGACTCTTTTAAAGAAGGACTAGTGTCCACCCACCTTCCTCACTCCCTCCCTCCCAAGCTTCTGTTATTTCTTTTTACCCCTCCCCTTCTCCTTCATCTGTGAACACTGAACAAAAGTATTTTTTCAGCATGTCTGCCTTTTCCTGGTCCCCCTCTGCGTAGTCACCCTCCCCTTTCCCTTTTTAACCTTACAATCCCACCCCTGGTCTTTCTCTTTTCACTTAAATACCTAAAACATGCCTTGTCTCCTTTCGTTACCTCCTGCCCTATTCTCTCTTCAGGCAGTGTGTGCCTTTGTTCTCCTTACTGCTTTCTCTGCTTCCCTCTGTTTCTCCTGATACACCTCCCTATCCTTATCCCTCTGTGTCCTCTTATACCTTCTAAATGCTATCATTTTAGACTGTACCTTTGCAGCCACCTCTTTCGAAAATCATAGCAGTCTCTTTTTCCTCTTGCTTTTGCTAACTTATTTGATGCAGAGGTTTGTTGCCTTTATTATGCTCCCTTTTAGCTTTGCCCACTGTTCCTCCACCCCACCCTGGCCATCTTCCACTGCCAGGTTACCCCTGAGGCATTCACTCATCTTTATAAAATCTGCCCTCCTGATGTCAAGGACTCTCACCCTTGTGTGGTTCTATTCTGCAGCCATCCTGATATTGAACCATACCGTATAGTGATCACTGGTCCACAGGTGGCTTCCTACCTTGACGTCTGCAACACTGTCCCTGTTAATGAGTGCCAGGTCTAGTATTGCACCATCATGAGTGGGTTCACTGAATTGTTCCCCGAGGAACACCTCCTGCAAGAAGTCCAAGATGACCCTGCTTCTACAGTAGCTGAAGCCACTGCTGGGCGACTCCAATCTACATGTGGTAGGTTGAAGACCCCCACTAGTAGCACATCCCCCTTTTTCTGTCATCTTATCAATGGCTTCCACAAGTACCTTATCCAATTCCTCCCCCTGTGCTTGAAGTCTGTAGATCATTCCACTATAAATAGTGGCTCCATTCCCTGTCTCCACAGTGACCCACAATACCTCTGCCTCTCCCTGTATTCATTCTATCTTCATCACTTTTATGCTTTCCCCTCACGTAAAGCATCACACCCCTACCTTTCCTTCCCTTCCGGTCCTTCCTGAGCGCAGTATAGGCTGGTATGACCATGACCCAGTCATGGTTGTCAATGCACCATGACTCAGTAATGGCCATAATATCCAGGCTGGCAACTGCCATGATGGCCTCTTCTGGAATCTTTTTTCCTAGACTTCTAGCATTTGCACATACAGCTTTCCAGATTTTGTTTACATTCTGCTTGTTGCTCCTGTTTTTTACTTTTTGTACTTCCTCCTTCCCCGTCTCTTTTTAATGCTCCCGCTTCCTTCCCCCTTTGACTTTACCACCCTACTTCCTTTATTAGTTTGCACCCTGGGGTATTCCTCTTCCTGTATTCTCTTTACTTTCTACTTTAGCCTGTGGAAGGAGAGCAGTTTGTTCCTCCCTGATTCCTTCAGCCACTCTCCTCAGATAGCTTATATGTTCATTGAAATAACATTTAAACCATTTACTGAGGACTGCTGTTCCACTCCCAGATGGATGCAGACCATCACTCCTCTGTAGGCCCTTATCCTCACAGGTGGGTATCCAGTCCCCAATGTAGCCAAACCCCTCTTCTCTGCACCATTCCTTCAGTCATAAGTTGAAGCTTTCCTCCCCCTGACATAGACAGTCAGCACTTCAGTGAAAGTCACTGAGCAAGCTACCTGTCTGAAACCCCTTACCAGCTTCCTAAACTCCCCCTGTAATATTCCAGCTCCATCCCTAGCCAGGTCATTAGTCTCCATGTGGATAATGACATCCAGCTCTCCCTCCCATCCTGCTGTCCTGGCAAACTTCAGGACCTGCTTCATATCCCTAAGGGCAGTGGCACTGCATAGGTACCTAACCTGCCTCTACCCCTCTTTTCCCAAAACTATACCCCTCACAATCAAGTCCCTCACCAGAAGTTGCTTCCTCCTCCACTAGGGTCCTCTACCACCCTCCTTAGGGTCTCCACTATGGAAGGCCCCTCCATCCTCCCTGGTTACTACTATGGGTGCTGCCTCCCTGCAGTCCTGCCATGCAAAAGCAGCATCAGAATTACATAGTTATCCTGGTTGAGGAATGTGCTTCTGTCCCACCACTCCCACCCTTCCAGAGCCCGCCGTAGTCCAGCAAATCCTCCTTTGTGGTATTCTTTGAGGTAATGGTGGCAGACTTGGTGGCCCCTGGGTGGGGGAAGAGGTCCCCCAAATCCTAGCCAACTTGGCCTGGAGTCTAGAGACTTTCTCCCTCAACCCAGAGAGGTGTGTGTAGATGGGTAGCACTGCAGTCTCCAGAAGGTTGCTCTGAAAACTGCCACCCCACAGCCACTGCACTGCACCGCTACCAGCATTCTCAACTTCTATTCTCCCTGTGTTACCTGGAAATACTTTTATACCCTTACCTCTGACAGGGTGTTTCTACTTTTTCCCTTTTTTTTTTTGCTAATTGTGTTCCCCTGTGCCTTGTTTATATATCTCTCTATACTCCTACCTTAGACAGGTTGTTGCTCCAATACCCAGTTTTGGCCTACCTTTTACCTTCGACCCTTCACAGCAGTGACTGTTGCACAGTAGTAAACAGGTGCCTTACCTTAGTCAGCAGAGTCCCCGACTTCTCTGCCTCCTTCTGCTGACGCCTGCCAATGCCTAAGATACCAGTTACCTGTTCCACTCTTTTCTTTTTACTAAGTCAGGTTCATGTTAATTGAACTTTTATTTCAATATTTTGTCATATTCCTTAAAATTCGAATTGTCCATGAATTTGCTTATTTCTTTTTTATTTCACTAATCTAAATGTTAAGTTGTTCATGCATTGCTCATGCTTTTGAGTATCTTCTTTGATCAAAGCTTTTATGTACCTTTGTGAGAAGTCTACAGAAATTTCTTCCCACTAATTTCTGCTCCCAAAATTTCCTAGATCAACGGCAGTCGACTTTGTTACTCTAAGGCCTCAGGATGTTTATTTCAGTTCTTGATACTTTTCTAGTGTAATAATATTATGACTCACATTTAATTCAGTTGTCATAAATTTCTCTTGTTTGTTAAAGCGAGTTTTCAAATCTATTGTTGTACCTGAATTCTCCAACATTTTGTTAGCTCCAAATCTTGACTTTGCTCTCTCCTTCCTAGCTGTTAACACATCCATCAAGCTAGACAAACCGGGGGCCTGTGAATCAATTCCTTGATCTTGACTTATTCTCTGGTAACTTCAGACCAGGTGCATAATACAGCTGATTGAGTTCTGTAACAGGCATGGCTCAGTATATTCTCCCAGGGTGCTTAGTACCTCTGACTGTGGTACTGGATCTCCCACTGTGCTTACTTCTGATTGTGGTACTGGCTCTCCTACCACTCTGCTGATTGCAGAGCGACCATGGCTGCATGCTCTCAAGCTCACACAGAAACAGGAAAGAGCATGCACCTACTACAGTAGGAAATGGAGGTCTGGTGCTGCAGCAGGTGTGCCTATGCTGGTAACTCCAACACTAATGTAATCCACCACATAGGACTCTGACCCCAGGCCACTAAATAACTCCAGACATGTACAGGCTCTCAGCAAATCTGTTTGTACTTTAAAGAGCAGAACTTCAATATCATACAGAAAGTCTGCCAAATTTTAAACTGTTAGAGCAGTACTGGGGTAAGAACTACCAACTGCAAATCATGGCCAGACGTTCCAGCACATCGCTCATTAGAGCTGCATCAGGGTGGACCTCTGGTGTCAGGCATAGGATTTAAAAGGACACTAATCCTATTAATGTGAAGAATCAATTAGAGAATTTCAGCTGGACTCATACTGAATTAAGTAATCACTGGTGATATGCTACAGTGATTATAGTGCTAGTAGTTAAAGTGTTATGCAGACATACTTTGAAATACAACATTACTACAAAAATTACAAAATACAATAACTAACCACTGCTGACATGGTTGCTAGCTAAACCTTTTTATAATAGTATATACATTTCTTGATTTTTGTTTTTAACATAGTTTTTCATCAGTTCCAAGCCAGACAAGGACCTATTTCTACCACAGCCAGTTTGTCCTTACACCATTCGGCTGAGAACCTGCCACTTACCCAGTCGAGGACTGCCAGCCCACCCATGACACACTGCTGTGCTGCCCCCTGGCTTACCCCCCAAGGCCAGGTACATCTTCAACTTCATGGCATTTCTTCCCTGCTGTCCATCTGGCCACCTACAGTGGAGGTGAAGACTGGTGGCATCCCCCAACAGAAGGTGGCTCAGTTCTGGTGTTGGATATATGTGGGCAGGCTAAGGCTTCATCCTCCCTGCCTGCAACTCAGTTCCCATTTTGTTTGCTCACCCACCCACCCACCCTCTGGGAGCGGAATGGGATTGGTGTGCCAGCAGAGCTTGGCCAGTTAATCATCATGCTCTGTCCGAGGGTCCTTCCCTGTTAGTTGCTGAACCCCTGCACCACCATCCATGGTCACCCAGGTGGAGTCAATGCAACGGTCACAACATCCTTCCTCCCCTGAGGAGGAGAGCCTCCTCTGGGACACTCAATCCTACCTCCCCCTGGACATCTGTCCAATGGCCTGAACGTGTTCCCAAACCCAGGTCATTGGCACTGTTCTTGATTTATATCAGTTATCTGGACCTTAAAATAGTTGATAGGCACAGATCCTAGATGAAGGTTGCAAGTTAAATGAGCCAATTCATTTAGATGCTTAAGAAGCAAAAACCTGTACTCAAGTGGCTCTGAGGGATCTGCGCTTGCTTGTTAAAATGACCACAAAATCAAATTCAAGCCCACTTACGGCAGCTAGTGAGCCTTTCTCTAATAACCATAAACTTTAAAAAGCTTCTGCTTTCATATCAAAAAGAACTGTAACCCTATTCAAAATCATGATAAACAACATAGGAAGAATCCCTAAAAGGAAAATTCAGTTGGGAAAAACCAAGTTACTGAAAACAAAACACAAAGCTCACTGACTATTGTTATTACTAAAGTTCTTAACTTACCAGTAAATAGAAATGGTTGTTTAACCTAATTTTTGTATCTTTTTAAATGAAGATAAGACAAAAATTGTTATTGTTAAATCCCACGTGTATGATGAATGCCACCTGCTCCGATCAGCCAAAATCCTGAAAATGTGTGAGATTGTCAGACCAAAGAGCTTGAGGCACAAACAGAGAGGAACAGCAAACTGAATATTACTATTTTAAAAATGGTGAGTTCAGAAATAACAAATTAAAACAAACAAAAGGACACCAAACAAAACCAGGGGCAGTGTGTAGAATTCTCCTAATGGGGATCTGGACCACAGAACACATATATTTTCAATCATTGATTATAAACAAGTGGAAACTTCCCCTTAGAACAATATCAAAGGCTAGTATGCATAGCATATTCAGTTTTTAAGTTTCAGTATAGATAGAGAGGCCCATCATACCCCCTTCCTGTCCAGCCTGCTCACGACCCTCCACACCACACCTCCATGCCCCAACCCCTTGATGCTGCTATATGCCATTGTGGTGGGATCTGATACAGCCCCTCTACTCACCACTTCAGTCAGCCTCTATCTGAATGACATGGAGTAGGCATGTGACAAATACAGTAGTACCTCACCCACTCCCTGTCATTAAGATGGAGACCAGCTGAGGTAGTGAGCAGAGGAGCTGTGCCAGTCACCTGGCCAGTTCTGAATAGCAGCACTGGTGAGTGGGGGCAAGGGGGGGTTGTTGGGTGGAGGGTTCTGAGTGAGTGGGATGGGAGGGAGTTCTGATGGGTAGTCAGGGTGACCACTGAACACCAATGAGTACTGACAAAATTATGGCCAGATCAGTGATCAGGGGACACACTGCCACCAATGGAGTTATGCAGATCTGGAACAGTGACCCAGCGGGGTGTGGACACATTACCATCTATGGGGTATATACAGACACCTGGAACAGTGATTCAAGGGTGGGTGACACACTGCCACCTAGAGGGTATATGCAGGTGCCTGGAACAGTGATCAGGAGTGGAGGGACACACTGCCACCAATGGGGTATATACAGATACCTGGAATGGCGATCAGGGAAGGGGGTCTGCACAGCGCCACAATGCCACTGTGATGCATTGTGTGGCATGCTATTGAGCCAATACTGGGCTTGCAAATGGCCCATAGTGACTTGCATCTCCAATGGGCTCATAAGCATATTGTTGCTGAATATGGTTTACAGGAGTGCTGCAGCTATCCCATTTAGAATGCAATATCTTTAGTCAGCTTATGTTGTCCATAGTCAGTCAGGGGGCTATGTCAGCATACCACATTGTCAGTGTGTGCTGCACGGCCACAGACCCATACTCAGACAGTTAATGAAGTGCACTAACTTTCCGAATGTTGCCCACAAGCTGGCCATTTGCAATCTCATGTGCAGCGCTGCAGGTTGTACAGCACAGACGGCCCACTCTGAACATGAGGCCCAAGGTTTACTTATCGAATTTTGTTCATAAATAGAAAATGGCTTCAAGGATGTCTTGGCAATCCTTTTCAACCCTCTAGATAATGATCCAAGTAGCCAGACTTGTAAATCAATAGAGCGATGAAATAGGACCAATAAAACTGTTTTCACTCAGTGCAAAGTTTTATTTTCAGTGCCAGATTAATAAATGAACATGTCAAGATCTCAGGTGATATCTTCTGGCTAATGAATGTTGCACTCTGTGTATTTATCTAAAGTTCCTCTTATTTACTTTACAGTATGTTTGATTTTTTGTTTGCATTTATATTGTTACACTGGGGAAATAGCATTCATTTGTTTTTCATTTTGATGTGCAAGCCTCAGTGGAAATTGTCCTTTTCATTTCTATTTTACTTCCTCTGCCTCCTTCTCTTCTTGTTCCCCAGGCGCACTCGGAACACTCCAGTCTGGCATTCACCACGCGGTCTCATTCACAAGTTGGCATATTATTAACACATTTTTTACAAAGAATCAGTAACAGGTGATTACTCTCTAATCTTATTTGAATACCTAAATATTGTCAATTATAATACATTTCTGATACAGAGCATACAAAATGATTAATTGTTATTTATTACAATGTGGAGAAAACATGTGAAGACTCCATTTCATGTTCTTCAAGATATCTGTTTAATACAGTTAGAGAAAATTTTGCTAAGATTTGTATAAGTCTCTTCTAATTTGCATTTATTAG
The DNA here is from genome assembly GCA_016271365.2 of Neoceratodus forsteri. Classification (NCBI taxonomy): domain Eukaryota; kingdom Metazoa; phylum Chordata; order Ceratodontiformes; family Ceratodontidae; genus Neoceratodus; species Neoceratodus forsteri. Next base: position 1,526,590,275 of record CM057455.1, read on the forward strand.
TTTATCCGTTGATAATCTGAGTTTGTCCAATTCAACCACGAGCCATGAATTTCAGACTTTTGGCTATTATAACCTCTCTTGTGTTTACATCTCCTGTGATTAAAAACCCTGCCATTGGATAGAGATGGAAAATATCTAGTATTACTTGGTATTACTTGGCATGAAATAGACACAGTAGGCTAATAGCCCATTAAATTGTCTCCCACACCATGTGGGTTCATGAGTGAAACAAAGTTTGGAAAAAAAAAGCAACCAATCCCTGTTTAACATTCTCAGACATTGGTGTCTCCACAATTTCTCTAGGTAATGAGTTCCAATAATGGATTGATCTTATTGTATAGAAATTATGTCTCTTGACTGTATTAACCTTCGGGATAGCCAGCTGTCTATTGTGAGATCTAAGGTTATTGTATTTGTAATCATATTTTAGCTCACATTACATAGATACATAGACAGTGTCAGCAGATAAGGGCCTATGGCCCACCCAGTCTGCCCACTTGAGCTTGTAAGTTCAGTTTATGTTTTCCTAGAAGTCTGTTGCCCCTTACCCCTGACCTCCAGAATTCCTTTATGTCTATCCCATGCATTCTTAAATCCCGTGATTGTTTCAGCCTCCACTACTTCCTCTGGCAGGGTGTTCCACTTGTCCACCACCTGTTCTGTAAAGAAATTCTTCCTCACGTTTCCTCTGAATCGTCCTCCCTCCAACTTCATCCCATTCCCTCTAGTCCTGTAACATCTTTTTCACTTAAAAATAGTGTATTCCTGCACCCTGTTCCTCCCTGTAAGATACTTATATGTCTCTATCATATCCCCTCTCTCCTTCCTCTCCTCCTGGGAGTACTTGTTCAGTTCCTTCAACCTGTCCTCATAGGACCTGTGATGCAATCCATGTACCATCTTTGTTGTCCTCCTCTGAACCTTATCTACCCTGTCTATGTCCTTACATAGGTAAGGTCTCCAGAACTGTACACTGTACTCCAGGTGGGGCCTCATTAGTGTCTTGTATAGTGGAATTATGACCTCCCTTGTCCTGCTGGTGATGCCCCTGCCTATGCATCCCAGCATCCTATTTGCTTCACCTGCTGCCTTGTCACACTGTTTCCCTACCTTGAGGTCATCAGAGATGATAACCGCAAGATCCCTTTCCTGCTTGGTGCATGCAATATCCTCACCCCAACTGATATATTGTGCCAGGATTTTTGTGCCCCATATGCATTATCTTGCACTTCTTTGCATTGAATTTCAACTGCCAGACCCCTGACCATTCTTCAAGTTTCTGCAGGTCCCTTCTCATTCTGTCTACACCCTCTGGTGTGTCTACTCTGTTACAGAGCTTTGTGTCATCAGCAAACAGTGAAATTCTGCCTTCTAGGTCCTGCGCAATGTCACTGATGAAAATGTTGAATAGGACATTGTTTCATATTGAATAGGACATTGTTTCATAAGCTCATTATTTTTTTAGAATCTTATACAAAAGCAAGATGTCTCCCTTTTTACTTTTAATTTCCAGTGGGAATAACCCCAACAAAGTAATTCTTTCATTATAGCATAGTGTTTTAAGCCCCCTACTATATTTAGTAAGTTTACATTGTGTTTTTACAAGTAGATTGATGTCTAGCTTATGATACGGACTCCAGATAGGAGAAGCATAATCTAAACGGGGGATAATATAGATTTTGTATAATTATAAAATGCAACTACTATTCCTTGTTATGAAAGCTGTTTTTTTCTGTGGAATGAATTAATCTATTAACTGTCTGTGTAATATATCTGCAATGATCAATGGAATTAAGGTCTCTGTTTATCCAGATTCCCAGATCTTTTCCTTTTTAGAGGACTTCAATGTTTGTCCATCTAAAGTATATTTATATTCTGGAGTTTTACAACCAAAGTGCAAGACAGTACATTTTGATGCATTAAATTCATTTTGTTCACTCTACCCCGTAATTCAATTTGTTTCAAGTCATGAGTAACAATTTGGTGATTATTCTTTGAATTAACTACACCACCTATTTTAGTGTCATCAGCAAATTTTGATACTCTGCTTACTAATCCAGCTCCCATATCACTAATATAGAGACCAAACAGTACTGGCCCCAGCACCGATCCCTGGGGCACCCACATTACTAACTAGTCCTTCCTCTGACATTGCTCCATTTATCCTCACTGACTGAGAATGGTCTGTTAACCAATTATTAATCCATTTTATAATAAATTTATTTAAACCCATGTTTGTTATTTCATTTGTCAATAAGTTGTGAGGAACTGTATCGAAAGCCTTCCCAATATCCAGAAGGATGACATCTACTGGCTCACCTTTGTCTATATGTTTACTTACAAATTCATAAAAGGATGCCAAATTGGTAACACAAGACAGCCCCCTTTGGAATCTATGTTGTAAAGTATCATCTATCCCTAAATCCGAAATTTCTTTTCAAATTTCATTTTTAATAAGTCTATCCAAAATTTTGGAAGATATTGATGTAAGACTTATTGGTCTGAAGTTTTTAACATCTGTCACGCTGCCCTTTTTATATATAGGAACAACAGTGGCTGTCCTCCAGTCTAGTGGGATACATCCTGTTTGGAGAGACTTAATAAAAAGTTATAGAAATGGGCATGCTTAGTCATTTGCAAGTTCCTTAAGAACAATAGGGTTAATCAGGTCTGGTCCAGGGGATGGCTTTGTTTTTAAATTTTGTAGTTCTTTTAGTACATCACCTAGCTGGAAAGCAATTTGTGTAGACCCTTCTGTATTTAATTCTGGAGTAGTTGCAGATTTCTTACTAGTAGATATATTTCTAAGTCATACCATATTTTATGACTATAATATTTTGTTGATTTTGAGAGAATGTAAATACTTAAAATTGTTAGTATTTCTTGTCCAATTTTCTACAAGTATCACTTAAAAGTTATCATTAGTTGTAATGACTTTTTTTAATAGTTACATACTGTAGTTGCTTACTTTTACAAAGGTAGCTAAACCTCTTACCAATCTGCTCAAAAATGCTTTTTTATAGCTGCATAGTGAGAACTATACTGACACATAGCGAACAGGAAGAGGAGGAGGAGGAGTGGAAAAGGGACAATGCATCAGAATACCGGTAATCTCCTTTGAACTTTGCACAGTGAGTGGAGTCAAAGCACATGCAGTACCCAGGAAACAGTCAACATCCTACCTCTGTCTCTCTCTCTCTCTCTCTCTCTCCTCCCTCCTCTTCTCCCCCCACCCAACCCCATACACTTTTTTCCCTCTTCCAAAATGATCCTACTTCATCTGCCCTGCTGTTGCATCCCTCCAGCTTCCTCTCTGTCTCTCTCTCTCTCTCTCTCACCCCCTCCCCCCCACACCTCTGTGCACTTTTTCTCTCTCAATACCTTCTGGAGCACCTACAGGGAGGTGGGATGGCTGTAGTTAACATTGCTTCTGCAGGTTATCCTGCTTTGTCTGCCCTCCCACCCCCACTGCATCCCTCCACCTTTCTGTAGCAGTGTTGTGGTGATGTGGTTGAGCCTCCTGGGGGCATCTCTGGAGCTGAAGAGCTCGAGCTCCATTACTGTAGGGGAATCACTGTCGCTATGGCTGTATACTGCTCTGCTATTGCACCAGGGACTCGGGAGACGTGGCATGTCTGACTGTGACCCCATCTCCTGGCTCTAAATGTTCCTTCCTAGCACTCAACTCATTTCCACCTTCCCATGGCAATGCAGTCGCACTGTCAAAATCCCTGGAGGTGTCTCTATGCTCAAGATCCATTCTCATGGGGGCACCACTGTGGCTGTTTAATGCACTGCTGCTGCACCAGAGACTCATGAGAGATGGTGTGTCTGACTGAGACCCTGTCCACTAGCTCTAAATGTTCCTTCCTACCTAGCACTAAACTAATTCCCATTCAGATGCTGGTGAAAGGAAAGGCTGGAACTCTGTGGATGACTTTATTAAAACTTCAGGGAAAGAAACCTAAGACAGTGGTCTTCTCTTTTCTATACTTCTAACAGGAACAGGGGGTATTATGGTCTGGCAGCTACTGGGAGAGTTAATATTTTGTAGCTTGCATGTCTACATCAGGAAAGGTAGTATTGAGTGGCTAGTAGATGGAGTGATTGGGTGTGGCAGCTAATAACTATATGTGGTGTCCATGTTGTGATTTGTAACCAGCCTGAATTTTCAGCAAACACTGGAAAACTGAGTGGATACTGACTATTCTGAGTTCCCAAATGAGCACAGGTAAGTGATGCAGACAAAAGAAATAAGCAAAGTAAATGATATTTCTTCAGGTGCACAGTGCAGGCAGTATGTACAAGCAAAAGATGATATTATTGAGTATAATAACATTGTTTTAAAAAGATTGCTTAACAGCATGTACCAGGGCTTCTGGCTCAATCCTACATTGCTTCTAACTTTTAAATTTTTTCGGTCTCTCTCTCCCTCGCTTTTAAACTTGGCTGTACACTTCTACCTTTCTAGCAGAACTCTCCTGGCTCTCACAAACAGCTCTTTTCTGCTGCCTTTTATACCAGTGAGGAACTCAGATGACCAGGATTCATGTGACCAGACCTTGATTGAGTCAGTGGTCCTTCCAAATACAGGAGAGGCCTCTTCCCTTGGGCCTCCCCACTGTGCCTCTCCACTTTCCTGGGGCGTGCAGGGTGTGGCTGAGCCCTAACGGGGGCTTCTCTAGAACTCAAGCTCCATTCCTGTGGGTCAATCACTGTGGCTGTTTACTGAGCTGCTACACCATCAACTTGGGAGGGCAGCATGTCCTACCACAACCCCATCCCTTGGCTCTAAATATTCCTTGCCAGGACTCAGCTCATTCCCATTTGAATAGCAACAAAAGGAATGACTGAACCCCTGTGGATGACTTTATTAAAACTTCAGGGGAAAAAAGCCAAGAGAGCAGTGACCACAGCAGGGGCACTTGCAGTCAATGCAGTGAATGGTGGGACCCATGAAGGTAAAGCAAACGTACTGCAGCAGCAGATGGACCAGCAGTAACAATACGCTACTGAACTAGTTGCTAGAAAAGAGGTATAGGAGATTGAGGCTCTTGGACTAGGAACAGCCTTGCAGACCAATATTGATGTTTACTATATGCACTGCATTAATACACATATTTATAAACCAGCTGAATTTTTTATGGGGGTGGTAGGTTGGTAGGATATTCTTCTCAAAGAATGCCTTTCATGGTAAAGCTTTAACTCAGAACTTCTAATCTATATCTGTGTGAACTATTTCCCACAAGAAAGAACACTGCTACTCTTTTAGCTAGAAGGCAAGCAGATCTTTTTTGTGAAGGTTTGCAGGAGGAGGTCATTTTTTTACAGGGCAAAGTTCATGGTCAAACATTAGCTCTGGACTTTTTGTCTTTCAACAGTCTTACTTATTCTCACCTTCCAGTATCACTACTGCATTTACAGCTAGTAATCCAATTGGTTGTGTGGGGAGTTTTCAGGAGGGTCTTAGGGCCTTCTAATCCATACAATTGGCACATTTCATGGTCAAGCTTTAGCTGAAGATTTCTTTCCATATAAGTAAAAACATTTCACCCTAGGCAGTAATGTTACTAGGGATGCTTCACTGGCAAGATCAAACTCAGGATTTTTGATTGCATTGACTATCTGAAAACATCTTAATTTTCTCCATTGTTTTGAAATGTATATTAACTATCAACCATATGTACTGTAGATATCATGGACTAGCTGCTCAAAAGGGTAGATGCAGACACAATTGTGCTCTGTGTCTGTGTCCACCCACCTGCCCTAGTTTAAAAGAGTAACCCAACAAAAGTAGCAGTTTGTAGAAATTTGTGAAAAACAGGCATATTGAATTTGCCAACTTTCTTATGCAAATTTAGTTAGTGGCAATTTCATACACAAATTATGTTACAAATTGGGTGGTCACATGGCCATGGCAGGCCATCTAGAAGATGATTAAGTGTGGTCAAGTGAATGGAGATGCAAGTCTTCTTTTTAAAATGTGGGTCAATAGATCCTTGACAGATCCATTTGGACGTCTGACTGCATGTCTTTTTTTTTTATAAATATTTTTAATGAAGTTTTTTGTTTCATAACATATTTCAGTTTACATTTCACATCCAAGAGTACTTTCTTAATTAATCAAAAACAAATGTCTAGTAACATACAATGCTGACAGTTTATTACATTCATTACATTTCTAGAATCTAAGCATAACAGTATTCAGTACATTTTTAAAATCAAGATGTAACAGAGTATACATAATATTCTTTGTAAAAAGCTGTATTAATGCACCAGTTAGGGTTGAGATTAAAGTTATAAAAGTAGAGAAATGTGACATTATGGTTTCCAACCCTAACTCTCCACCCCACCTCCCAAGCAGCAAAAGGAAAAAACATTACAGTTTTCACATTCCTGAGTCTTGGTGAATGAGGGGTGGGATCTTCCTTGGGGTTCTCAACACTAATGCTCACCCCATGGTGATATAGTCTTCAAACGTACAGAACTGTGTCTTCCCACATGTTGCCAACAACCTGTAGGCCCTAGATGAACAAACCAGATCATATCTGACCTTTTTTGGTGATGGAATGGGGTGATCATTAGTGTTGAGAACCCCAAGGAAGATCCCACCCCTGATTTGCTAAGACTCAGGACAGTGAAAACTGTAATTTATTTTCCTTTTGCTGCTTGGGTTGGGCTGTTATGGTTGGAAATCCTAATGCCATGTTTCCCTACTTTTATCACTTTAATCTAAACCCTAACTGGTGCATTAATGCAGTTTTTTTTGCAAATAATTACCTTACTTTTTGAGATAGTAGAATGTTATCCTTATTCATACAGGTCACTTCAGGACCTGTGTGAACACATTCATATGATTACATAAGTGCAAGGTTCTCCGGGCCCCGCGCTTCCATTCTTGCATTAATGCAAACGTGTATTTGGAGTGCTTCTGTTCCTCCAGAAAAGCTATTTATCTGATTTATTGTAATATTTTTTTTTGGGGGGGGACAGTTTCAAATAAAAAAAATTATAATTAACTGTATCTCTTAACACCCAGCGGTTGATTATATATGGTCAAACATTTGTTTTTGTTGTTTTAGCCATTAACCCAATACATTTTTGTTACTTTGGTGTAAAAGTTGATATGTCTGTAGTCCAAAAGGATATACATCCTTAGTGCATTTTTGATGATGGGAATTTCTCTGAGACTTTGGCACCATTGGGAAGTTGGGAGGTAATTTTGGGGTGTTGTGCATATCCGATGAAATGTGTGGTGGGGGCTGTTATGTATTACTCTTCTACTACTGATTGAGACCTTTCCGTTGATATATAAATTGTCCCTTAACTCCAAAGACTGGTGAAGTTACAGCTTCTTAAAGCTGCAATGTTATCCTATGACAATTATTTTTTTTTATTTTTATGTTTGTATATGGCCCCTAAAATGTTTGGAAGGTATTTTGCATCAGTACTGTAGTTTTCATTAAGACCTGTCTTTTGATATATAGACTGTCCATTAACTTCAATTATTGATGGAGTTATGACTTGTTAAAGTTAAAATATGCAAAAAAAAATTAAGTCCATATTCTTCTTTCATATGCACCAATCCTCTTTCAAGAGATTGTGTCATTCTCATGAAAGAGGATTGGTTCATGTGAAAGATGAACATGAAAAAAACTATATCCAAATTCTTCTTTCATATGACCCTCATCTTCTTTTGTATGGCCCTATTCCTCTTCTTGAGGCCATAAAAAAGAAGAAAATCATCTCACGAAACAAGATTTTAAAATGTTTTAGAAACACATTTCTGGTTAATTTTTCCAAAAACTAACTGAAGAATCCAGTTAATGGAGACCCGTTTAGCCAGATACATGTGTTGGTGTCTCTGCAGGATATGATTTTTATGGGTTTTCAAATAAAAAGGAAACAGTGTCAGTGTCAGTGGCTCAGCTGGTTGCACACTCACCTCTGAGGCTGGAAGATCAGAAGGCTGTGGGTTCTATAGCCACACCAGGCACTTAGATTAAATCCCAATACTGACACTGTGGTGCAGCATGAGGGGGGTGATGCACTGCTGAGGTGCCGTCTTTCAGATGAGATGTTAAACTGAGGTCCCATCTGCCTGTTCTGGGGGTAGTTCAGGTGGATGTTAAAGATCCCATGGCATTTCTCAAAAAGAGCAGGGGAATTTGTTTTATTGAAATTCATACAGTCAACTTACAGAAAAAGGAAAAAATATGCAGTAATCATTACAAACACAAATACCAAAACTAATACAAAGTTGTATAGATTAAACAGGTAATGCTGGGGAAAAAATAAACAAGAGCAAAAGCTATACTTCATGTAATTGGAACATCACTATCCATAATCAAAGGTAAGTTCCTCCAGACAGTATCTAAATGCTGCCTGTTGAAAGACTTAATTTCACCCACATAAAGCTGCTGGAGTTCTTTAGTGATCTTAATTACCATTTCTAATGTAGAAATCTATTTTTGTTGTAGAGTAAAGATACACTGTGCATTCCATATAAACCACTTAATAACAGCAACAATCAAATTTTAAGTATCCCATCCCATTTACTCCAGACTCCCCCATAGTGTCCATATATAAGCATCCTAAAAGTTACTCTGGCAAACATCCCCTCTTCCCATTCTGTGGCTAATAAAGACCAGAAACCTGTGATATAAGGACAAAGAACAAATAAATGCCCCATAGTCTCCAAAGCCTGCACACAATACAATCTGGAACACATACGTTCATCCAGCTTCTTATGTTTCTGATTTGCCTTTACATTTAAGCACTCATGGCAGCACAACCAAAAAAAATCTTGACATTTAGCAGGGATCCTAGAATCCTGAACTAAAAGAAGCACAGCAGGACCACATATTGGGGGGCACTTCGGAAATGTCTCAGGCTCTGTAAAATGGGTAGACATAACTTGTCCATAAATTTGTTTTTTTGTGTTAGTTTCTAAATGAGCTCTAGTAATATTCCATATTTTTAGTTTAACAAAAACATCTCTAAGATAGTCGGGAGTGTGTGCATCCTGTTTTATAAGGCAGAGAGATCCAGTTGTCCAGGCCATGAACCAGTTTGGCATCAAGCTGAACAGAACATCAGACCATATTTTATGGACTCCCAGCAATAACAGGCAGAAATTCCCATATAGAAATTGGCAGAAAAAATATAACAGAGGATTGACCATATTTTGGCCTCCACGTTTACGGGGAAGATATAAAACATTTCTCTTAATCAGGTTGAGCCGACTCCCCCAAAAAGCCTGGAAAAAAATGCTATATAGTCGTGTCTCTCTGGTTCGGGGTGGAGGAAATATATTACTAATATACAGGAATATGGGCAATAAAAAAGTTTTAATCAGAAATACCCACTTACTCTTGTTAAAATTCCATCCTTGCCACTTTAGAACTAACTGACTCCCCTCATCCAATTTCCTATCCCAATTTAGCAAATCTAAATGGCCCTTTCTGAAATCTAGACCTAAAATCCAAATATTGTCCTGAGTAAAGGAAATTCCTGCTAACTGCTGAAAAAATGTCATCTGACATCCCAACTCCCATCCTACACACTTCTCCATAATAAGCGTAGCCCCAGACACTGCACCATATGAATGACATACCTGTCCTGCTGTGGTGACCGATGTGTCATCTTTAACTAAAAGTCATACATCATCCGCGTAAGCCAGCACCACAAAAGGCAAATCACGCAGATGGACATGAATAGGGAGAATCTCAGCAGTTCTATTTAGTGCTCGTAACAAGTGGTCGATTGCTAAAACATACAACAGGGGGCTAATAGGGCACCCCTGTCACATTCCCCACTTTATCCCCACTAGGGGCCACTGAATCCATTTACTTGTGATACCACCATAGCATTACTATAAAGCATTTGTAGCCATGCAACAAACAGTTGTGGAATCCCATACCTCCGTAAGGTGAACCACAAAAAATCATGTCCCACAGTGTCAAAAGCCTGCTTTTGATCCAAGGAGACCACCATACCGGTTACTCCGGAGAGGCATCCATCTGAAAAATATCCCTCAGCAAGATCAGCTGATCTGATATAGATCTACCAGGTATAGCACAAGACTGTATTGTGGAAAGTAGCTCTGGAGCGACCTTCAACAACGTTACATTTAAAATTTTAGCCAACATTTTTAAATCACAATTAAGGAGGCTAATAGGTCTCCAATTTGTAATCTGTCTGTTATCCCCTTTTTTATGGAGCAAAGTGAGCACCCCACTGACGTATGAAAAGGAACTTCAGTGTTATTTAATAGATGGTTAAAAGTGTCTGCCAATTCCTGAGAAATCTCAGGTCCCAAAATCTATATAGCTCGGCTGTAAGGCCATCTCTTTCCAGTGCTTTCCCAGTATTCAAACTATGAATAGCCACCTCCACCTCCCCTGCTGTAATAGGTTGCGCCATCTCAAGTGCTGCCTCTGTAGCACATGTTGGCACATCTATACGGACAAAAAACTCAGTGGTTCTGTGGTCGTCAAAGGGTGCAGCCTGAAACAAGGACACTGTATGTTCATACACTACATTTAAAATCCCCTCAGTTGTATTATGTATCTGATTAGTTTTATCATATGATTCCTTAATTCTCATTTTCTTCACCCTGCTCTTACAGCTGAGGAATGGACAAACATTGTCCCATTTCCCCTGTGTTCCCTATGTTTGCTACATATGCAGAGTAGCAATTTGTTTAGAATTGAAGGCTTGCAAATCTTCTCTGACTTTCTGGATTTGAGAGGTGTAATCATGTCTAGTGGTGTGAGCAAGACTCATAAGAGTTTTAATCGCCTCCTGTTATTTTGATAGGTCAAATTGTCAATATCCCTATGACCCCTGCTGACAGAGATGAGCAGGGACCTTAATTCTGTCTTAGTACCCTCCCACCAGGTTATGGGGTTCTCAATGAGAACAAACAATGATTTTTTGTTGATAATAAAATATAAAAGTTGTTGCTTTACCTCTTCTAACAGGATAAGTGAGGAGTTTAACCTCCATATCCCAGGGCCAAATTTTTGTCTGTCAGTACCTATCGTAATGGATAGTTCCTTATAGTCAGAGTACTCTGCTGATTCCACCATGGCTGACTGAATAATCAATGATTTATTTATAAAGAAGAAATCAATCCTCGTCGCAGTACTCCCCCTTTGAAAGGTCAGGTCCAACCTACTATGTTTGGAAAAATATGCATCTACTAGCGAAGCTGTCCTAATAGCAGTCTATAAATTGGACATGTCACAAAACACCTTCTGAGTGGCAGTCACCCTTCCTCTATCATTTTTTGACAAGCCACAATTAAAATCCCCACCCCAGATTATATTCTGTAATGTATGTAAATATGGCCTTATTTGTGTAAAGACCTCAATTCTGTCAACTTTCATTTGGGGGGCATATACAATGATTAATCTGTACGCAGCATGGATTTTGACATCTAATAAAAGTACTATCCCTGGAACCAGATCAATAAGTTTAATTACGGAGACTTCAACATTGTGAAACAAAATACCTACCCCAGAGCAGGAGTCAAGATCAAGAGACCAAAAGGAAACCCCCATATACCATTCTTGTATTGCTTTAGACAATTCAGTAACTGTATGTAGTCTGGTATCCTGTAAAAAATAAACATGTGCGGCATTTTCCCATAGGTGCATTAAAAACAGCCCCATTTAAAATGGTTCTTAATACTGTTAACATTAACAGTATGACTAGTTAAAGGATCAGCCATACTAAGAGAAGGTGAAGATTACGCAACTTAAACCAAAAAAAGAGTGAAACATCATTCACGGGGGTTTCCCCTTTTTCTTGGCCTTAACTCCCAAAGAATGTTTAGCTACAACAGTTTTATGTACTGCAGTGCTGTCCTGATGGAATTCTGAAGTTCTGCCCCTGATGTCCCTTCCATGAGCACCGAGTCAATGGAGGAACTATCTGAATCAATGTCTCCCCTATCCTGCTGTTCAGAAAAGGCCTGAAATCTATTGGAGATGGGAGTTTCAGTTATTTTATGCATTTTGGAAGCTGGTTGCATCCTACTAGATCACCTCCGAGGCATGTTTTTTTTTCAGGCTCTCCTGCTGTACTTCTGGTGGGGGGGCATTGTGACTGTGTCCATGTCTTGCACATGTAGGGGTACATCAGGAACATTTTGTATCAAAGGGTGTTCTCCTCCATCCGTGGAACCTCCTAACTCACTAGTAGAAACTGGCTTTACCTGCAGGGGGAGAGTCACAGGCTCCGTGCTGAGACCTAACTCTAGTGTAGAAGTACATCATGTAGCTTTAACCCCTAATACTAGTGATGTGTCCTGTGCAGGTTTGGGATCAGTCAAACCCCGTCAATCCTTGGTGTGTTGTCTCTGTGCTAGATAGACCAGCAATCTCTGTTCTTCACAGTCTGCCACCCCTGTTGCGCAGTGTGCAGCTTTCAGACATTTTGTATAAGTGTGTCTCTGAATCCCACAAAGATTGCAGGTTGTCACCTCTTTACACTGCCCACTAGTATGCTGCAAGGAGTTGCATAAAGTGCAGTGAAGCCAATCACAGTTGCTGCTTATGTGCCCTGGAGCCCTGCACTTGTAACAGGTTTGGGGCTGTCCCTGATAAAACAACACCCCCCATCTCTCCCTAAAAAAAATAATTTGGCAGGTGCTGTAATCCCTGGTCCTGTGACCATAAAATAACTCTTATTCTCCAGCCACCAGTCTATATACTCTTTGAATCGAATATGGCTTCACGGTTCCCCATTACAGCGCATCACTGCTTTAACCAAAATACCAGGTCTGTGACACTCACACCCTCATTGCAGAATAATACCGTTACCATCCTATGAGCCGGTTGAGTCAAGGGTATTACCTCAAAAGACATTCACAATGGGGTGTTTTTTACTTTTTGATATCTTTCCCAAAATCTTTCAAGTCCACTTCCCAATTTGAAATTAATATCGAAAGTGGACTTTCCCGAAACATGTATTAGAGCATACAATTCAGATATTTGAAACTGTAAACGTTTTCCCCACAAACACCCTGTAAGGAAATTGCTCTAAACCCCTTTATATACAAGGCAGACAGCATTATGTCATCGTGCCGCATAGACTGGTTGTCGAAAAAAGAAGTATATTGTCTCGGTGTCCTTCCATCAGTATCCCCTTAGGGTGCCTTGTTGTCTGAGGCCTTTGAGGTTTTAGGCCCAGTATTGACCTGTACTAAATTAGTAGCCAAGTCAGAAGACTCAGATGCAATCAGTCTCTCAATGTCAGTCTGAACAGTTAAATCCTCTTTCCCATTTCCCTGCATCTCTGTCGGCAGATGCAAGGTGGGATGCTGTGTTAATTCTAATTCTGGAGGCAGATCTAATACCTCCTGTCCCTGTGTTGTATCTAGGGCCATGCCCACACCCTGTACACTTTCAGATGTACTTTTCACATCCCTTTCTTTTCCAGAAGAAATTGGGGGTAGAGTCAAATGAACCTCTGGTATCTTAAGAGGCGAAAACTCTGAAATCCAACATCCCTTATTGAGCTCTTTAACCCATCCAGCTACTTTAAGAGAATGCTCTACTGACCAAGGGCCCTGATCAGGTTTTGAGAAATCAGCCCAGGAGTTTTGTGCGGAGCTAGGTTTTTTCACCACTCACCACTCTTCCCTCCTGTGCTGCAAAAGAGAATACTGTGGCACTTTTCTGAGCTTGTCCTGTAGTCACAAACACTGTTGTAGGGCTATCCTGTTGAGGCATAGCAAAATTTAAGATCCTGCACACTTTCCTGCACATCCTTGCTAATAATTGCCTCAGTCAAAATAGTTTCTGATGCATATTGCAAACATAGTTCCTTTTTTCTCTGCACATGCTTGTCCTTTTCTTCTGCTAACAATTTAATCAGTAATTGTAACTCACTGTGTCCATTTCAATTCCTGGTATCTCCCCTTGTTCAGGTTACTAAAATTCTTGCCATTTCTGAGCTTGCAGGTCCCGAGATATTAAATCCATCTGTCCATCCAAGATTTTCTCTGGATTCCCTGCTGCATCAAAAAACTCCTCTGTTTCAACTGCAATATCAGTCGCAGGGGAAACCAACTCCACAACCATCTGCACATCCTCCTTCTTCTCCATCTGAGCTATCTGTTCACAGGAAGTCAAGCCCCCTGCAGGAAGAGCAGGGAAATTTCCCTAGTGTCCTAAAAATACCACCAATAGCTTAATCTGGTTTAATGTCCATTGGCATCCATCTGTATCCCCCTTGCCAAGGACGAGGCTGAAAATAGACAGATATGTCTTGTCCTCCTTTCCCAGTCAAAAAATATAAAATAAATAAATAAATAAAGATGGCTGCCATACAAAAGAAAAAACTTTTGTCATGAAATAGGATTGCCCCCCTCATGAAAGAGAATCTTCTTTAGTATGACCAAGTTCTTCTTTTGAATGAAACAGTTATCCAAAAGACTGTACTGAGCCTGATCAGAACTGTAATTTCAAATCCTTATAACTCTGGAACAGATTAATATTTCTTCACCAAACTAATGAAGGGCACAATTCTGTGGCAAGCCTTTTCTACCCTGAAAATTTCAGACCAAAATTCCAAACTGTCTGGGCACTAGGTGATGACAAAATAAAAGCCAAAAAACCCTGATTTTTTTTTTCACTTGTTTTACTATCTGAATCTTGGAATCCACACATCTGACAAGAATGAAACTTGGCACATCAAAAGACCTTGCCCCCAACCCCCCAAAACCATCCATGCAAAATTTCATGCAAATATGTAGAACGGGTGCAAAGCTATTAAAGTGCAGTGTTAGGGGCTTAACATTAAACAGGCTACTCAACCTCAACTATAGTGGTGCTACCAAGACAGTGGGTGCTTTCTGACTTCAACATGAGTTTGCACGCTTACTCACATCACTGCAGTCCATGCCCATGAAGTGCACTGGGAAGGGAAAATAGAAAAAACTGTTGGCTGAGGCAGTATGATGCAGCATCCTCCCACAGACCCTGCACCTCTGACTGTGCTTTTCTGCCCTATGCATCCAGGCTAAGTTTTCCCAGAGACTTGGGGGAACCTTGGGGAGCTCTGCCACAGGGGGGTAAAACTGTGGTGCACTGAACCAGGCAGGTGAGTATGTCCCAGAGATAACTGGTAAAAAGGCTGGAGAAGATGCTGCAGATAGGGGCCAGCCAAGGAGAGAAGGTGCAAAAAAAAGTTAATCTTATTTTGTTTTGGCTGGTTTTCTACTGCTAACATCACAGTCCCCTCCTTGCTAATGACATCATAATTATTCTTACAGCAATAGGTTGTGATGTTACAAGCAGAAGATTGTGATGTCAGGTGTAGACCACCAGGCAAAATGAGTGAAGTCTGTGCAGCAGTTATTCTGTACTCATACTAGTGGGAACAAAGGGAAATGTTAAACTAAATAGATAAACATATCCTAACAGTTAAGTAAAAAAATAGTTTTCAAAGCTTTGCTTAACATGTCATGGTCTCTTTAAAGCATAATAAATTGCCTTATGTTCTTTCCCTTTGAGTTACAATCTTTGTCCATGTACTGTTGACTGGCTGGTAAGCAGAAATTAATGGGAAAGAGTCAGCACAAAGAGCTTCACACCCAAGTGTGGGGTTGGTCCCAGTTAGCACTTTGTATGCAAAAACATATTTTTTTCACTTACTACTTACTGTAGTATGATAGAGTGTATCAGGCTAATTTTTCTGACTATTCAGCTGATATTTCCTATAACCAGAAATCCCAAAATTCCCTGCAGCTGACATCAGAGGAGGGCTGCAGCAGTGGAAAATTCAATAGCATGCAATGAATGTTAGAGTTTTTATAAACTGTGATTTTTTTCTTTGCTGGTTCTGTTGTCTTCCCAGGGTTATGTTCAGTCACAGAGGACTGTACTTAGCCACAGAAGAACAGTTGGCAAGCATCTGTTTGTGGATCTCATCCCCTAAGAATGCTTGTGAGACCACTCATACAACAGTAAGAGTGGTCCCAGTGGCTGTATTAACACACATAGATAACAACCCAAGCAACATAGTAATTCTATACATTGCCAGGTTAATGCACTAGCAGCCATTTTCACTCTGGCCAGAGTTTGTTTCTGGTTCTGAGAACTAACCACATAATATTCATTAATTGCAGGAGGACCCATTAACCAAGTCTCTTGGAAATGTATTACATTAAACTTTGTAACCAAAGTTACCTAATCTCTGGCTAAGATTTTAGTTACCCAGTCTTACATATTCCAACTTAAAATTGGCAGTTTCCCCCACTAATTCTATCAACTGTGGTGTATCGTCTCCATTATCTGTTACTATTGTTGATTCATTATTTAGTCAATGTAATACCTCATCCTATTATGGGTCAAGCCAGTTAGGTGATAATTTGATACTATATGAACTATTTCCTGAATTCTCAGAAGAATATTAATTAACTGTATATCTAAACCATGCTCCAGTTCAGTTCCAACAGAATTCTCAGTGATTATAAAAATGTAGAAATCATCAGACATTGTTTTACTTCAGCATAATTTCCCTACACAATACGTCATCTCATACAACACTATCAATTTGTCCATTATCATTTATTGCATCATGTCTGTACACCATTTCAATGCCTTTAGGTTCTAGCATG
The DNA here is from genome assembly GCA_016271365.2 of Neoceratodus forsteri. Lineage (NCBI taxonomy): Eukaryota > Metazoa > Chordata > Ceratodontiformes > Ceratodontidae > Neoceratodus > Neoceratodus forsteri. The sequence continues at coordinate 1,526,606,908 of CM057455.1, forward strand.
CCAATTCGACAGCAAACCTGTTGACTGGCTTTACAGCGATGGCACAAATGCTGACTGCAATCGCAGTCTGCATTGTGCTGTAGGCAATAGCAGTGTGTTTTCTGTAGTGGGCTATGTTCCCCATATCCCCCAGACTTTAATATAATCACCTCCATGGTGCTGGTCTTTTGGGGAGGGGTGCAAGACCGGAAAAACTGTGCCAGGGTCCAGTCTGGCTGTATCTGGACCATAACAGTGGTTGGCAGCGATCTGTTGTTTTGTCACTGTAAACAACAGGTTGCTGTAAAAGTTTCACTGAAGCAATGGCATACCATGCCTTTGTATCTAAGTCTGATCCAGAGCATGCCTTTAATTAAAACAAACTGAATGAAGCAACATTTGATAATTTAGTTTTTCTTCTAGAGCACATAAATGGAGATTTTTTTTTTAAACTTATGTTTATTCATTTTAAGTAGATGAACCTATATAAAGAACACTTGGTCCAGAGAATGTAATAAATTAAACAGCAATGACATAGTGATATTGCAATACTCTGCTCCTTTTGTTATGTCATAGTGGTGGAATGCACAAAAGTTCACTTGATAGTCCCAAACACATAAAAGATGATTATTTGCAAGAATAACTGTGGACCAGTTGCAAAAATGTTGAATCCAAAGATGCCCATCATGGTGCCAATACACTTAATTACACACCTAAGGTGGCTTGTGAGTCCATGGGCCAGATATTCAAAACTTTGCCCCGGGGCTAAATTAACATTGTCCGGTGGGCAAACTTAGCCTGGGGCACAAAGCAAGCTATATTCAAAAGGAATAGCCCAGCGCAAACAGCTTCTGAATACAGCATGGAAATGAGGCCGGGCATACTGGGCTGGAAGTGCAGGGCAAACTTAGCCCTGAAATAAGACAGCTCTGAATATAGCAACCAGGAAGTGCAAACCACAACAGCAACACAGTGCACAGCAACATGAAGGTAGGTAGAGATGAACTATGTGAACAATGTGTGTGCCAGCAAATGTGTGAACCCAGTACAGCTGCAGGCAGCAGCGCATGTGAAAGTACAGTGTTCAAAACTGTATAATATTTCCCTGAACTGTTTGTGCAGTGCTAACACATTTGTGCCAGTTTAGCACAGGGCTAAACTGTTAGCCCGGTGAAAACACATTTGCCCGGCGCTAAACTTTGCCATATTCAAAAGTGACATGCAAATGAGCCTACTTAGGTAGTCTCTGGGCAAACATCCAGATTAGCATCTCATTATGCCCTGATTTGCATGCAGTTTTCCCAGCATTACTGCAGAGTCCCACAGCTCCATCTGTAGGTCAGTCTGGAAGTACAGGGGCTGGCCAAGTCTGACTGCAGCTCCACCTGTAGGTCAGTCTGGCAGTGCACGATGATAGCTGTAGGCTACATGTAAACAGCACAGCATAGCATAGAATATTGTACCCAAGGGGACAACACAGCACAGGCACAGATGGTGGTGGTGCTGCATGCAACTGTCACACTGTAGGTCATGCTACAGCACACAGAAGACACTACAGTAGCAAGGGGGCCAGTAGTGTGTGGACACAGCACTGCCTATGGTGTGTAGGGCAGTGCTGATGACTGCACTATACACAGTGACAGGCCCAACATGCAGGTCTTTACTGACAGTGGACATTACTGTAATGCTGTTGTGTGACCCACAGATGCTGCACCGCTGGCATGGGATGCTCACAGTGACATATACATGTCCGGCTTTGTGTGCTGTGGCAGTTGTACAGCTGTGTGGTATGTGGCCGGGGGGGGGCATATATTATCAGAAAGGCACAATGGTGTTGGGGTATTCCCAATACTGGCCCATGTACACTACATCATGTGTCCCAGCCTTGTGGCCACACCTGGTCTGTGGCACAGCCTAGCCACCTGTACACTCTCCCCTCAACATCCTCCATGTCCACAGTGCTGCATGTGTGTGCTGGCATCTGTTGGTGTCCACAGAAGAGAGGTCCACAGGTGTGTGCTGTATGGCCACACTGCCATGCTGTCCATTGGTGGCAGGGTCACCACTTACTGCCTGGCATGGCTGGGACTGGTGGCAGATGATGGCATAATTGTGATATCATCAGTGAGCAGCATGTTTCCTCTGTGTCTGGCTTTGTCTATGTGTCATATTTATTTGTTAGGGTCGTGCAAAGCCATGCAAAAGCTGCGCAAACACCACCCAAAGCCATAATGTCATGCAAAGCTGATTACCCAGGGTTAATACTACCTTTTCCTGGGCGATAATGTGCACCACGCTAAGTGTTGTGCTAAGCCACACAAAACCACTTTGCGTGGCGCTGGTCGCTGAATATAGCATTGCACCTGTATTCATGTACACGCACCCTTAGTTTGCTCCTTGCATACATTATGATTTTGCCCAGCACTAATGCAGTTTGCATGTGCTATTTGGCCTTTTGAATATAGCAAACCCACTCTAATCCCATGCTAAAACTGCGCAAATGGTTTTTGCCCGGCGCAAAGTTTTGAATATCTGGCCCCATGTCTTTAAAAAGTAAAAAGCATCAAAACTATTTATGTGAATGGAGGTCATTATCTGATTTTTTAAACTTACACCAGAATTATTCTTTTGTTTTTTTAAAATTGCATTTAGTTCCAATGATTATCTTAATGCTCTTGGCTAATTTCAGATTTACACAGTCTAACCATGGCAGGTTATTAAGGGAGGCAAGCATCCTTATTGATACTGGGGAATAAATTGTTAATATTTTTTTTTTTCTAAACAGGCACCTTGTTATAGATTAGCTTTTCATACAACACATCAGCTGCTATTACATAAACTGGGCAAGAAATATTATCAATGTCACAAAAAAGCTGCTTGAATATTAGACTCCACATTGCTGTTACTTCCTTACTAATTAAATAATTGATCAACTCTGATATAGTAACATTAGCCTTACAGTCCTTTTTAGAAACCCATGTAATTCTTAAAACAACTTTAGATCCAGAAAGAAATGTTAAAAACTAACAGCTTCTGAAACATTTGTACTTTGTAAGCTTCCTGTGGAGTCTCTGTAATACAGTAGGTGGGGCAGATAAATCAACAATAGCCTCTGAGATGTTTTTTTTACATTGTACAGCTGAGTACTGAGGGGCTAATGTTAGTGGCTTAAATATTTTCCCATTATTGGTGAGGTTGCAATAGGGGTAGAAACATATTCTGATAGTACTTTTTCATAATGCTCTTAATATTGCCCTTCTAGTTTGTTTATTCATTTCTGCTTTTACCCTTTTTTTAACAGTATTGTATGGTAGCTTCCTGTTGCTAGCCTTGCTTGTAGAGCAGAAAGCAGCTAACTAAAAGAAGCTACATTTTCTTGTTAATTTAAAACTTATATCTCAGCAGGAGTCAGTGTCAGTTAAGATTAAGTAGACAGATAACTTTATTAGAAGTAGAAGGGGTCTTATTTAGGGTTAAAAAGAAAGAAAAGAAAGAAAGGCAGTGTGTGTTCTGTGCAGGGAAAGGTACTGTATCAGGTGACTTTGCTAAACCAGTAGGAGGAAAGAGAGCTTACCTGGGGGTGTGGTTTAGACACTAGAAAAGCAGGTGAGTCAAATTACAACTTCCTGTTGCTAGCCTTTTTTCTTACTAATTGCCCTCCATCCCACCCAAAGCCAGTTCTACTTTTATAGCCACTGGATTTGACTGTCAACAGGAACTTCCTGTTTGGCAGTAGGAAGGAAAGGATCATAGAGAAACATTGGTTTTGTCAACCCTAAAGTAAAAAAGTAGCTCACTCTCCCCCAGCTGCTGGTGGTCTGATATTGAGCAAGGAAGAAGGAGGCTACTGAAGAAGACAGGAAGTTGCTGTCCCTGAACAGGAAGGGTCTGAGTTGTAAGGAGAGGAGAGAGTAAGCATCCAGAGAAACAGTAGAGAGGACACAAAATAAGACATGATAGGAGTGGTGCAGTGCAATGGCTGTGGGGTGGCAGTGTTCCGGGAGACATTCTGGAGGCTGCGATGCTGCCCTATTTGCAGGCACCTCTCTGGTCTGAGAGAGGAGGTTGACCGTATCCAGGCTGACCTGGCTAGGATTTGTGAAACCTCCTCCCCCACCCAGGGACCACCAGAGCCAATGCCACTACCTCAGAGGTCGCCAAGAAAGAGGAGAGGCTGGACCAGGGTGGGCTCAAGGAGGGAAAGGGTGGTGGAACAGAGCTGCATCCCTCCAGCTGTACCTCTCCACAATTCATTCACTCTTCTGGTGGATAATGGTTCCTCTATGGAGGCACCTGCAGTGGAGACCAAGGAGGATGCTGGGAACCTTCACAAAGGAGACCCACAGGAGGGGGCATGGGACCCCATAGGGAAGGAAACAACTCCTGGTGGGGACTCAATCATTAGGGGGTAGAAATGGGGGAGGAAGGGAGAGGGAGGTGGCAGTTCTCCTGGCGCCACGGCTTGAGGACAGAAGCCAACCTCAGGATCGTGGGAGGAGCTGCACAAGGGAGGGAGCTAGATATCATTGTCCACCTAGGGACAAATGACCTGGCTAGGAATGGGATCAGAGCAGTGCAAGAGGAGTTTATAGAGTTGGGAAGGGCCTTAGACAAGCAGCTGACGGTAACCTTCTCGAGGTGCTGCCTGTCTATGGCAAGGGAGATGCTAGGTACTTCTCACCAGGGAATTCAATGAGTGGTTGAAAAACTGGTGTGGAGCTCAGGGTTTTGGCTTCATTGGGGACTGGGGAGCCACTTGGAGGGATGCAGACCTATACTGGTGCGATGGTCTGCATCTGTCTGGGGGGGGACCAGGATCCTAGGTAAGATATTTAAATGCTTCATTAGCAAGCATTTAAACTAGCCAAGGGGGAGGCACTGAAAAGGAGCAGGGAAATCAGAGCCTCCCCCCACAAAACATGGTGATTAGTGAGGTAAACACCAAGGTACAGAAGTTATTAGGGAGCAGAACAGATTTAAATGTAAAAAAAGGCAAAGGCAGTAAGGACAGAAATGGGGCTAAAAGGGGTAAGGCTATCAAAAAGTGGAGGGTGATGAGTACCAATGCCCGTAGTCTGTGTAACAAGCTCCCTGAACTAGTGGCCTTGATGGAAGAGGGTTGCCTGGATATTGTGGCAGTCACAGAAACATGGTACACAGAGAACCATGACTGGGATGTCAACATACCAGGATTCACAATCTACAGGAGGGACAGGGAGGGTAAAAGAGGAGGAGGGTAGCTCTCTATGTAAAGGAAGGGATCAAAGCAACAGAACTAAAGAGTAAACAGGGAGCAGATGAGGCACTTTGGGTCACCCTGGAGACAGGAAATGGCACCACAATCCGCATGGGGGTTGTATACAGACCCCCATCTCAGGGGAAGGGAATGGACAAGGAAATGATAGAAGGCTTTCTTAGAATGGCAGAAAAAGGGGAGATATTGTTGATGGGGGACCTGAATATGCCAGATGTTAACTGGAGCACCTTTGCTGTAGGCACATCCAAGAGCAGGGTCATTCTTGATGCCCTACAGGGGCATGCCTCAGACAGCTAGTATTGGAACCCACTCGGGAGGGAGCAATCTTAGACCTGGTACTCTCAAATGGGGATGGAGAAAGAATCTCAGATTTTGAAGTAGCAATATCTGGGAAACAAGCGACCACCAAACAGTGTGATTCATTATAAACACAGCTAAGGCCAATCAAGCCATACAAAGGCAAGAGAGTACTGGACTTTAGGAGGCCGACTTTGGGAAAATGAGAGAGTGCCTCAGAAAAGCACTAGCAAACAGGCAAGAAGGAGGGGTGGAGGAACAATGGGGAGTGATCAAAACAGCCATCACAGAGGCAACAAGCCTTTGTGTAAAGCAAATCAATAAAACACAACGAAGGAAAAAACTGCTATGGTTCTCAAAAGAGGTGGCAGGGAAGGTTAAGGAGAAAAGGGCAGCATTCAGGAAATATAAGGAAGCACAGAAGGAGCAGGACAGAGAACTTTATCAGTTAAAGCAGAAAGAGGCTGGGAAGGCAGTCAGAATAGCAAAGGCCCAAACCGAGGAAAGGATAGCCAATTCTGTTAAGAAGGGGGATAAGACCTTTTATAGGTACATTAGGGAGTGAAGAAAGACCAAAGGAGGGATACTGAAGCTTAATAAAGGGGAGGGAATGTGGGTAGAGGGTGACAGTGAAAAAGCAGGGATACTGAACGAATATTTCTGCTCAGTATTCACAAAGGAAGAGGAGGGGAGTTACCTAAACCAAACAAGAGAAACACTCCGAAGATGGGGGTCGATACCAGTCTATTTACAGAAGAAAGGGTTCTGAAAGAACTGATAAAATTGAAGGTGGACAAAGCAATGGGGCCTGATGGGATTCACCAAAGAATTCTAAAAGAACTATGGGTAGAACTAGTGACACCGCTGACTACTCTCTTTAACAAATCATGGGAGGATGGGGTGGTACCCAAGGACTGGAGGAGGGCAGATGTGATTCCTCTTCACAAAAGTGGGAGCAGGACAGAGGCAGGAAACTACAGACCAGTTAGTTTGACCTCAGTGGTAGGGAAAATGATGGAATCATTTCTGAAGGAAAGAATTGTTGAGTACCTAGAGGCCAGTGGGGCACAGGACCCAAGGCAGCATGGATTCACGATGGGAAGGTCATGTCAGATGAATCTAATAGATTTCTTTGACTGGGTGACCAAAGTAGTAGACCAGGGAGGGGCTGTGGACATGGCCTACCTAGATTTTAGCAAGGCATTTGATATAGTCCCACACAAAAGATTAATTCACAAGATAGCCAGCCTTGGATTGGGTCCCAAGGTGGTAGCCTGGATAAAAAAATGGCTTGACAACAGGATGCAAAGGGTAGTAGTAAATGGAATACGCAGTGAAGAAAGGAGGGTTACTAGTGGGGTACCGCAGGGTTCAATACTGGGACCGGCCTTTTTTAATGTCTTTATAAGTGACATTGCAGAAGAACTGGAAGGAAAAGTATGTCTCTTTGCAGATGACACAAAGATCTGCAACAGGGTTGATACACAAGATGGAGTGGAAAGGATGAGAAGGGACTTGGCAAGGTTGGAGGAATGGTCAAATGTATAGCAGCTCAGATTCAATGCAAAGAAGTGCAAGGTAATGCACATGGGAAACAAAAACCCAGGGGAAGTGTACACAATGGGGGGTGAGATACTGACAACAGTAAAAATAGAAAGGGACCTGTGGGTAATTATGTCAGATGACCTAAAGGTGGGCAAGCAATATGAGAAGGCAGTAAGGAAGGCAGGGAGGATACTGGGATGCATAGGAAGAGACATCAATAGTAGAAAACAGGAAGTTGTTATCCCTCTGTACAGACAGTTGGTGAGACCCCATCTGGAGTACTGTGTGCAGTTCTGGAGACCCCATCTCCGCAAAGACATAGACAGAGTGGAAGCTGTCCAGAGGAGGGCAACCAAAATGGTGCAGGGTCTGCACCAGAAGACATATGAAGAAAGACTAAAGGAGCTTAATATGTATACCCTAGAGGAAAGGAGGGAGAGAGGGGACATGATAGAAACTTTCAAGTACCTCAAGGGAATCAACAAAGTCTAAGAGGGTAGCATCTTTCATAAAAAGAGATGTGCAAGAACAAGGGGGCACAATTTGAAGATAGAGGGGGGACGGCTCAGAGGTAATGTGAGGAAGTATTTTTTCACTGAGAGGGTTGTGGATGCATGGAACAGCCTCCCTGAGGAGGTTGTGGAGTCAAGAACAGTGGGGGACTTCAAGAATGCATGGGACAGGCATAAGGCAGTCCTAGTGGGGGGTAGGAGGAAGTAAGCTGTTGGTTAACTAGGATTTGCAGCTTATCTGTTAGGTAGGAAAATGGGCAGACTAGGTGGGCCAAGCGGTCCTTATCTGCTGTCAAATTCTATGTTTCTATGTTTCTATGTATTCGGTAACAAGTTTACTGATTTTCTGCTTCTTGTATTTACTATGAGGAAACTTTTGGCAAAAAAACGTTGTTAATGCACCAGGTAGGGTAATTTAATGCCACAAAATTATGAGCGTGTGTTGCAAAATTTCAATGTATGCTCATAACTTTGCCATTTTTAAATATTTTGACCTCCAATTTTCAACATAGCCTTCTTATGACTCTTATGGCCCCACCTTATGAACAAGGGCAGTGAAAATGTTCAAATCCTGCCTGAAAGGTGATTTCGCCAAGTGACTGCAAAAATGCCTTTAGGGCCCCATATGCATAATTCCACCACCATTGGTCATGAGGTGGGGTCCCAGAAAGGCCATGTTGAAAATCTGGGCTCAAACTATGCAAACATGGCAAAGTTATGCCTTAAAACTCAAAATCCCTTTGAAATACACTGACCAGCACTTACCTTTCTTTCTCATATTTCAGTCGCTGGTTCTAGTAGGAAGACGTGTCTTCAATTGGAGAGTGGATCTACATTATGGGACAAGTTCAGGTGAATGAGGGTGCATGTGAGGTGTGTGGGGTGGTGGGTGCTAAATGGGAGAGCGATGTGGCCAGGTCAGAACTGTGAGGGACCATTTTCTCTTCTGCAGGTTAAAGCAAACAAACAATTAAATCACAGAGGGATGGTTTTCTTTATTTCAGGCTGTCATTCAACAATGGGATTGAGCATCCCAATGTTACAGCAATGTACAGAAACAAGATCTGGCAATCTGGAGGAGATGGGGTTCAGAAAAGTGGTACCATGGGTGGGCACCCTGGTCTGCTTACATATAGTTATTAAAGAGCACCTTTCATGATGGTCCAAAAAGTTACAGCTTGTAGTCATTTTATGCAGTACAAGACTTGAAAGGATGTGTGCATTTGTTATTTTTTGGTCAAGGTTTACTCTGCCTTCCATAATTTGGATTTGTTTTTGAGCCCTGCTGCCCCTGACTTTGCTGTTTAGCTACAGGGCTCTGGCTCCTGATGACATCACTATAGGGCAGAGGAGTGACTCACACAGTGTAGTGTAGTCACAGCAATTTTGCAAGGGGGAAACTACCAGTACTCAATGTACATACTGTGTTCCCCCTTCCCCAAGACACCCTGTTAGCAATGCATTATGCCAAAATCCAAATACCTTGTCAGTATGTTTTTTTTGTGTGAAATTGACTTGCTTCTGCCTCTGTAACAAAGCATGGGGACTGAGAGAAGATATAGTTGCTGTCAGCACCTTTTCCAGTCCTTTTGACTTTCATGCACAAATTACCCCATTTTGTGAAGGACAGGACATGAAACTTACAAGAACAGGAGGCAGAGTTTCAACTGCTAGGAAAATGTATCTTATAAAAGACAGTAATATTTTGTTCAGACAGACAGACAGACAGATAGATAGATAGATAGATAGATAGATAGATAGATAGATAGATAGATTGCAAACTCCTCTCATTGCAGCCCACAGCAGGACTCCAGCTGTGGTTGCAGAACTCAACAAAGTGCCGCTGTTCTCATACAGAGAATGTGGGTGAATGGTTCCTCTCACTAAGCTAGGCACCCTGGATTTTGGGTTGCCAGTAAAGGTATTTCTGGCAATTTGTTTTTAAAGCAAACACCAGAATCTAGCTAAGCAGGTCCCAGTTACGTAGATCCAGGTGTTTGTTTTTAAATTACACCATTTTATGAGTTGTCAATGTTTTTTATTTCGAGGAGAAAAGAAACCAGATGGTGGCTCTCCTAGCACAAAAAATGTTTAATTCTATGAGAAGCAAGCAGTGAGAAACCAAAAACAGTCTTGTAACACAGAATTTTTGGTGTCAGAAAGTTATCCCAACCACCTTACTGAGCATGCTCAGAACAGAATAAACACAAAACTTTAAAGCCTTTAAACTCTGCAACAATTTAATTTCTTTTCATAAAACCTTTCAAAGGCACTACCTTAAGACATCACACCTGTACCCTGAAAGTTTAGGGAAAAAAATTGAATTTCGTATCAGCTGTAGATATGAACAAAAAAAAATCTGCATTAAGTATAGGAAAAAAATAAGACATCTACTGAAAAATGACATATGTGGATCTCAGAAACTGCACAAGCTGCCTTCACAAGACTTTCCACAGATTTAGATCTTGCTTCCTAGACAACACATGCAACATTTCAACTGATTTTGTCAAATGTTGCCAAAGCTATTAAGATGCAAAATTAGGGGTTTAACATTGAACATCCTACTCAACCCAAACTATTGGGCACTACCATCCCACTACAATAACAATAAATCAGAATATAGTTATTATGAGAAAGCAATTAAAGAAATAATTATAAAGTATGCATATGTATAGCCTGGGGGAAAAAAGAATTAAAAAAACATTTAAAAGTTCAAATCTTGTATACAAAAAAGTCCTTGCCACAGCAAACAATAGTACTTGTGTAGTAAAATGAGGAGCTGATCTCAAAGGGCAGTTAGAAAAAGTTAATACTGTGCATCTGGTAGGTAAGTAGAGTGGCATCCAGTTCCTCCCAAGCCTTTAGGTATTTTTGAGTACTTTTCAGCACTTCATCAGTTCACCAAATACTGTATATCCCCATGTGACAGTACATTCATAACTAGTTGAGGCAAGCAGCAATATGAAGTTCTTCTCTGGAGGTCCCAGACAGCCATTCATTACCAATACAATATTTATTTGTAGTCCACTAATGCAGTCTACATGAAAATTGGAAGGCAGGATTTTCCAAAGTATTAGATTGCTGCAAGCCCCGGTGTGCTGACAATACCACACATGGGACTTGCAATGATCTAACAGGATTTTCCAACCCATGCAGCAATTACCACAAGTTAGACCAACTTTTTCTCGTCCAACTTGCAGTAATCCTGGGGGCCATTATTACAAAACATGTAATATATTTTAGATATTTGGCACAAACTGCTGTAATCTGTGGAAACTGTCACAGCTGCCCCGGAGATTGTAACATCAGGCACAGCTGTGGTGAAGGGTTTGGCACACCATAAAAACCTAAGGGCCATGAAACAGGGCTGGATGCAAGCCTGCGCCATGATTGAGAGTTTAATCCTAGGCTTTTTTTTCAATAATTTTAAAAAATAGTTATCTCTGATTTTATATATGTACATATAAGGCTGAAAAAAGTGTTTTAACAGTGAAACAGGATGTCTTTAAATTAAATTCTTGAATCCTCATGGGTGTTAATTATGTTCTTCATGGGTATCATTGTGTTCAAGTGGCCAGCAATACTGTGGTCCCATTCATCTTGATTCAGAAGGAATTACTGCAGCTTTATTGTTGTAATTATAACTTAATGTACAAAAATGTAAGCAACATTTAATTCTATTAAAAATTTTAGAAATAGGGAGTCTCCAAAAAGTTGTGCAGTAAATAGAGCACCTGTGGGCAAGCTGGAAAACTCCAGTGAACTGAGTCCCGATAGTGTTTAGCTCATCTGCTGCCTCTGGTTGCTCTGATGAGTCTGGTGACCAGTAAGTCCCACCTGATTTTATACTAAGAGTGATCAGAGGTCATGTGATAAAAAAACTGTGGAAAATAAGGCAATCGATAACACTAAAAAAAGCAATTAGTAAAATAAATAAAAAGAAAATTCTTCATGTTCAAGCACATGAAATAATAGATCCCAGATGGAGGTCATGTGAGTGCCTGAACCAAGATGGTCACTTAAATCCTAGGCTCCCGGTCACTGCTGCTGCTATCCATGTCCATCCACTTGTAAATGATTATTCTGGGTGTCACTCTTAACAGAGTTTATGAGACAAGAAGTACAATAACACCCCATGAGGACTTTTGCTGAGCCAATGACCCCCCCCCCCGAAATGGAAAATAGGCTTAGACATCTCTTTTCCCTCCATGAGGCAGCCAGTTAGCGAGATGGCCACCATCCAGCTATCTTCTACTCCCACTTCTCCCCTCAGGGACCAACAGACCAGCCTGTTAGAAAGGAACACATTGACAATCAATACTATCAAGAATACGGTGACAGAGACTCAAAATAGTATTAACTGCTTTACTGGCACAGTCACTAAAACAGAAAACCAGATAGTCCCCCTAACCAGCTCACAGGACCAGCATGATGGGTGGCTCCATATGGCTGAGCAGCAAATCCACTGACTGATGAAGAAGCTTAAAGATCTCCATGGTCGGGCACTGCACAAATCATCACATCCAGGGCTAACCAAAGATCTGGAAGGTAAGAATGCAGTGGATTACCTCAGAACACAACTCCCTGTCTGGCTCAAGCTCAACCTGACCATATACAACCTCAAGCTGGACAGGGCACACTGCATATGAACCACACCAGCCTCAAAGAACACCCATCTTCGCCAGCTCATCTTTAAACTGTTAAGAAATCAGGATAAAGAAATTATCCTGAAATGAGCAAGGGAACTCCAGGACACACTAAAGCCTGGAAACTTTTGTTTACACTGATATCCAAGGAAAGTGCTGGTGCGGTGACAGTACTTTGATAAAGTGAAAAGTGGACTGAGAAAGAGAGGCAATCAATCTTTGCTCTTATACCCTGCTATCTTGACAATAGCTTTACATGGGAAGGTGTATCAATTTCACTTCCCAGAGGAAGCAGATATGTTGTTGCAATTAGCCTTTGGCCTAGCTAAACCACCGTCAGTAGCCTCAGTGAGTAGCAGGTCCTCCACAAGCTTCAGCCAACTTGCCACTGCCAGATCAGAGATGGAGGCCCAGACACCAGACATGGAACTCTGATTTGGGGGCTCCATAAGTACCATCTGTAGGGGAGAGGGATAAAACTATCATATCACAACTAGGAGGGTAATCCAATCATTATTCCCTTGTTCAATCTGTACTACACTTTGTGCTTCAGTTTCCCCCTTTGGAGCCTTTGGCAGTGAACTGTGGATAGCCCAAAGTGCAGGCATTCTCCCCTCTCAGAGTATGGATCACTTTCACTTTACAAATAAGAGACAAGCATGGCTGTGACCAAAATAACTTGATAAAATGGGCAAATGATTTTGAGCAATTTGATTAGCTGTTAGTCATGTATTAGAAATATCTAATGTACAGCTAAAAACTAGTCCTGCCAACCTGGATGTAGTAGGCTGTCAAAAATTCTTGTGCTATTAGAATTTTCAAAAAAGAAACAGACACCATTTCCCCCTCACAGCAGCCAATGATAAAGATAAAGTTAAATAATTTCAACAGTTCTTTTTTTTGAAGGGTTCTATATATGAATGTTTGTATTTTTTTATACACAAAAGGTGCTTTTTTTCAAACTTCAACTATACTTCTCTACTACAACTATAAATCTCAATTTGCAAGGCATAACATACCAGAGATTATCATCATGGACAATGGGCCCCAGTTCAATAGTGTTCAGTTTCAGACCTCTGTGAAAGCATATGAGTTTAAGCACCTCACCTCTTCGCCCAGGTTCCCCCAGAGCAATGGCATGGTTAAGAGAGCAATACAAACAGTTAATAATTTATTAACAAAAGCTATGAAAGACAACAGAGATCCATATGTGGCCCTGCTTGATTTGAGAAACACACCTATTGAATGCGTGGGGTCCCCAGCACAGGGGTCAATGTCAATTCGCTCCCGACAATACGTGCCACGACAACTCGCTCCCGACAATTCATATCCACGTCAATTAACTCCCGTACTTTCCGCTCCGCGTATTTTCACTCCCAGCGCTACATAAATTGGTCTTACATACTTCAGCATTTTCGAAATCATAATCAAAACTTCCAAAAACATTTTATTACTAAAACTCTCCTCCCCCCACTGAAGAAGTAGGGAATTATTTTTCAAACCTTCAACAAATCATATTCTTTGATAATTCACTAGTGTTGTCAGAATATATGAGCACTGTATGCCTCTGCCATTGTAGTGGTCCATGTTCTGTTGCCAGCCAGAGGATGGCCTCCTTGTCTCAGAATTGAAGAAAGCTGGTTATCAGATGCCATGGCTTCTACCTGAGCTGGGGCATGGGGGCAAGAGAATGATAGGGCCTGTCTATCTCGACAGGTCTTACTCCAGAGATTTCGAGTAAAACACGTATTACCTGCTGTAGAAATAGCACTGAATATGGTTCCTCCTCTCACTCAGAGAACCCAACTAACAAGAGATTGTTCTGGAGGCTTCAGTTCTCAAGACCCCCAACATGGACCAATAGGATCTGAGTCAGCTTTGTTTGATACCTTAGTTGCACCATCAGTGCAGCCTGTGTTTGGTCAGTTTGAGATAATTTCTTTTTGACAGCGCTTACTCTGACTTCTGAGTCTGTGACATCCCTCTGTGTCTGTACTGTCAAGTTAGTCATCACTTCCATTTGCTGGATTATTTAGAAGAACTTTATTTTCACTACATTTTGAGGAGACAGCTCTTCGGTGGCAATTGCCATGGTTGAGACCTATCGATGGGCTCTTATGGGAAGCTCTCCGCCGGATGCCCTTAGGAAATCATCTGGATTCTCACATTCACCAGGTGAACTGAGCATTGCAATTTGGACAGATATACTAAAGCAACTGTATTTTGTATTTTTTATTTAGTTTTGAACTGGGGGGTCAGTGCTGGTGTTTTCTGTCATGTAATTACTTTACTGCTAAATCACTCAGCTAATGCTAGCTACAGAAACTCACATCAGTAATGACTTGCATTGACATCGGGAGTGAGTTGACATCGGGAGTGAGTTGACAGGAGCATATTGTCGGGAACGAGTTGTCGCGGCGCGTATTGTCGGGAGCGAATTGACGCGCTCCCCCAGCACAGTTACTCATGGGCTGTTACACTAGAACCTTGTTACCTGCAACACATGGGCTATTGAAACCAAGGATCACAGATTCAGATGTCCGTGCCACACTGCAATCTGCTCAGCAAAAGCAACAATATTATTAGAGTAGTACATACATTGCCTCTATTGAGCCCAGGACAAGTGCATATGTAAACTGACCAACAAGAATGGACCCCTGCAGTTGTTGGTGCACCTACGCAGGCCCCTCATTTCTACATTGTCTCAGCCAATGGGAAACAGTACTGGTATAATTGCCATGATCTGATGGGCTCACCAGCCATGCAGTGTACCCCACGAAGGACACAGACCTCTCCCTACAATATCACAAAATGCTGCAGTATGCTGTGGGAACAGTGTCATTCAATGGGAAATATGCCCTTTTGCAATGCAGTATTTTGTGACGTCACTTACTGCAAATGATAATGGTGCATCATGGCTCGCTGCGCTGTATGTTGCTGTATGCAGTCTTTGATAATGTTGTGGAAATTAATCAAATCGAAATATTGCTTCTAACTTTTAATTAAATATGAACACTTATCAATTGGACACTTTTCTCCAGCCAAACCCTTTTACCAGAGACATATTTTGGGTGTTTTTCCAGTGATCATATACATTCAGAGGTCTCAATTTTTGAGCAAAAAACGTTGTCACAAGGTGCCACTTGCATCATACACCCTTTGTATGATGCAAGTGGCACCTTGGGTCAAAGTTTTCAGCTATCCTGATTTCTGAACACTGACTGTGTTAAAATTGGGATGTCATGTGGCAAAGTCTCATTGTACCACCCTTGTGGCGAAAGCACCCATGCACCAGGTCACCATGGTGGGACTGCACCATTCCCTTTTTTACTATTCTACAAGTCCCGCCATGGTTACAACAGGGGGCTGACCTTACACCAGCCAGGAGGTGGTCTAATGGCTATGTACCAATTCTGGCAGGGTGGCAATTGGGGGCTGCAAGAAGGGGACTTGGGACAGGAGAAGCAGGGGGATGCCCTGGGGGTGACAGGGGCATGGTGGCAAAATGTGGAGGATGAGGTGGCACCCCATGGGGCTGCCCTGTGCTGCTTCATACAGTTAATCAGACTGTGTACAGGGGGCTGTTAGAAAGGGACCGGTACCTGGCCTCAAAAGAATACAGCCCTAGCACCTGCCCCATAGGTGCCACTGGCCTCAACACCGTAGGTGAGCAGCAGTGGCTGCAGGTTGCAGGGTGCAAGTGGTTGTTGGAAATAGTGCCTGGGCACAATGGGAGTCCCCTGGTACCAGGCTTCCTGCGTGGAGGCAGGCTGCTACCTACCGACAGGATTGGGGTCAGTGACACTTATAGGGCAGGTGCCAGGGCTGTATCCTCCAGAGGCTGTGTGCCAGTCCCTTTCTGCCAGTCCCCTGTACCCAGTCTGATCAGCTGTAAGTAGTAGCACAGTACACCCCTGCAGGTGCCACCTCATCCCCCAAATATTGTGGCCATGCCCCCGTCACCCCCTAGGACATCTCCATGCTCCTTCTGCCCCTGGTCCCCATCCAGCAGGCATATTCACCCCAAAACCTTTGTAGCCTCTTAAGTGTCCTGTCAAACCCCACAGGTGTGCCACTTCTTCAGTGCAACCCTGTGGATGTGGCAAATCTTGGGTCTTGGGTGCAGGGACCCTCCTTTTTTTTCATAACCCATTTGGGGAGCGATCTCTTCCTGTATATGCATCTGTTTTTATGGAAATATCAATAAAATCTTTCATGATAAAAAAGAAAAATATCATGCAGGGTCCCTGACACACACTGAGATTGCTGCAGCCCTAAATTACCACAACTTGTGGTGATCTAAGGGCTCTTTTAAAATGAAGCCCAGAGAGTCTAACATGTTCCATTCTCTCTAGTAGTGAATAGACAACCACAGTCTATACCAGTGGAACACTGGTTACTATTTATTGACCTGACCAATCCACGGGTGAACTTTTTGACTCACACAAGTTTCATCCAAACGTCCCATTTTTTTGAATATCAGTTGCTACATTTCTTTTCAGAAAAATGTGAGAGAACCCCTTTTTAACACTGAACAGTTTCAAGTTCGGACATCTATGACCTGTTATCATCATTGTACAGTATATTTTCAAGCATCATAGATGTAAAGATGCAAACTTTATTGATAATTTAATAAGGAATGATTGTAAGGGCTATACATAAATCTGGTCTATACATTAATCTTTCTCATGCCGCTTTCCCAAACTCTGGTCCTCCCTTACTTTGTCAGTTCCCTCTGCTTCTTCTGCTTTCTCCTTAATGTCTTTCCTACATGGCTATTCTTCCCTTCTCCCAATTTAATTCCATTTAACACCACCCTCTATCCCCTATCAATTGACCAATTTTGTACCCAGTTTACCACCTTAGGACACACGCCCAAACTGCCCAGTTTCCTTATGAGCCTCCTATGTGCTACAGTGTCGAAGGCCTTGCTGAACTCTATGTAGGCCACATCCTGTTTATGTTCAATGGTGTTAATTCTGGTTCAAGATGTGCCCACTTGTGAGAGAAGAGAACTTCAGTAATTAATCTTTGACTGCTTTGCTCTTTAATCTATGAACTAGTCGTGTTATTGTGCACCACAAACTGCTTGGATTCTCCTTTAAATTAATTTATTATTTATCTATTTTATTAGTTGGGACTTTGGGGGCGTGCAGGGTGGTTTATTTAGTTTGTTTTAAGTTCAGGTGTGGGTTTGTAGGTATGGGTATGTGTTTGTTTTAAATTTGGTGATGTTGATGTGTTTGAGAGTTGTTATGTGGATAGTGAGTCTGAGATTGTGTACATGGTGATTTGGATGGTGTTTGTGTTGCTTTCTGTGTTGTTTTGTTATATTTATTTACTAAGCATCATTTGGAGGATTGTGGGCTTTTTGTTAATTAAACATGTTTTGAGGCTTTTATCTACAGAGGTGCACTTACTCCAGTGTGGTCACTTTATCCTATCTTTGGGGTCCCACTGGTTCTCCTGGCAGAGGTACTGAGCCACTGCCAGGAACTAGGGATCCTACATAGTAGGAACTCTCACTGCAGTGGAGATCTAGGTATGGTGTTCAGAGGGGGGGGGGCAGGATTGGGGTGGTAAGGACCAGGAGAGGCATAGGGAGTAGATGGAATCGGGACTGAGGATCATCACACCGGTTCCCTTCCCCAGGGCTCTGCCAAATTTAATTGAGCATAAAGTAATCTGTCTGGCTTGCACTGTTCATCCCATTCTGGTTGTTCTCTGTAATGCGAGATCACTGAGGAGTATAACTGTGGTAATGGAGAGCTTCACTGCTGATCTCTCAGCTGACCTCATTTGCATCAAGGAAGCCTGGTTGTGTGATGACACTGGCCCTGTGTTGGGGCATCTGTCCCTCCTGGTTTTTCCATGCTGCCTTGCCTGAAGATGGACCACAGAGGGGGCAGGGATGACATCTTTTAGATCCACCCTGGGACTCACTGCATTCCCAGTGAGAACATTTGGATCCTTTGAAAGTGTGATGGCCAGATGTGTTTTTGGTGTCAATGGCAGGATCATTCTCATCTATTGACCTCCAGGGAGTGGGAATGTTCTCCTGCAGGAACTGGCAGATTTCACTGCCGAACTGGTATTGGATGCCCTCAGATTATTGGTGCTGTGGGACTTTAATGCCTGGGTTAATGATGAATCCTCCCAGTTTGGATTGGAGCTCCTCCAGTTTATGTCTTCACTGGGACTGACATAGGCAGTTACCTCTGAATCACACTAAAATGGTCATGCACTGGTCTGATTTTCTCACTGGGACATGACTTAGTTGCAGTCAAGGTTGATCCATTCACTTGGCTGGATCATTGTGCAGTTGAGTTCCAGTGTGGAGCCCCCTGTTCTATTATCCCCTCTGTGGAGATTATTCGGTGCCAACCTAAACATAAAGTGGAGCCTCGCAAACTCCAGGAGGCACTGGATATCTTGGGTATGCTGCTAGCTTGTGCATAAGGTCCAGAGGTGGCCATGGATTGCTATAATATGGTACTCACAGCTGCCTTGGACTCTATTGCACCTTTACACATTCGCCCCTTGACCTCTTGTCATGGCTCACCATGGTACTGTGCTGAGCTGTGGTGGTTGAAGACTAAGTGGAGTAGGTTGGAGAATTCCTGGAGAAGATCAGGATCTATGGAGGACAGATTGGTGTTGATACTTTATTATGTCAAATATCAATGGGTAATCAACCTGAAAAAAGCAGAATTTCTGTCATAATCGATTGATGCAGTGAAAAATCACCCAGATCAGCTCTTTCATACTGTAGACAGATGGTTAAATCCTTCCAGTTTGCAGTCCATGGAAGTTATTTCTGCAGAAAGGTGTGAGGAGCTTGGGTGTTCTTTCACTGACAAGGAGTCAGCCATCGGATAGGGAGCATCATTACCAAATACTGGCCCATTCTTTTTTTTTTTTTATTTATTGCACTTTTTGCAGCTGCCAGCCACCCGGTACCTCAGCCAGGTCACAGACCCTCACTTCCAACTCCATATTGGATGCGCTTTCCTTGATGCCCCCTGGCTTACCCCCCAGGGTGGGACCGAGGCACCGAACCCCTATACAGCACTGCAGATGACGGGATAGGTCAAGGAGGCCGTCCTGGAGGCTGATTGAAGCTGAGGGCTGGCTTCACCTAGGGTGGCTGGCAGCTAGGTTTTCTCCCCTGTAAGCGGGGGTGGGAACATGCAAGGATGCCAGTGTCTGTCCTGCTCCTCAGAGTCTTGTTGGTGCCAGTTGCTGTGGTACCCCTGGCCTCCGCCAAGGGGTCCATCAAGCACTGGTCACACACCACACCATCCCCCCAGAGAAGGAGAGCAGTCCATGGGATGCTGAATCCTTCTCCCCAAGCTGACCCTTCAATGACCCAGGTCTGTTCCTGAACCCAGGTTGCCAGCGTCACAATCAGAAATCCAACTGCTGTGCCAATGGGCCAGCATACTGGCCCATTCTGTCAGGAGATATTGAGATAGCCAAAACATGACCCAGACCCTGCATCACATTCCAAAGGGAAGCCAATTTGAAGGAGAATTTAGTAAACAGTCAATTTTTTGTGTAATACAACAATGAACAGCTCTTGGCTACCAGCAAAGCCTAAAGTCACGTTCAAATGTGGAAACTGTAATGTTTATACATTAAGTGTTCAGGGTTCTAACTTTCAACTGCCAAACTACATGTATTACCACCTTTATTGTTTATGTAGTTTGGTGCCCATATATCATACTTTATGTTGGTCACACTGTACGATAACTAAAACTTAGAATCCAAGAATATGTAAGTGACATCAGAAGCCTGAATTTAGACAGTTCAGTTACAGAGCACTATTTTACTCTTTACAACTGTGTTGGAGGACAGTTGAAATTTATGGGACTGGAACAGGTTGAAGTGGGGTGGAGATAGACTGCAGAGGCTCCTACAGAGAAAAAACTATTGGATACTTATTCTCAAAGCTTTAACTCCTGATGGTTTGAATGTGGAACTGGATTTTAAACCATACCTCTGAGCATTCCGTCTTCTAAGGCTGTATAGCTAATCTGATACAGGCACAGTTGTACTGTATGTCAGCTGTAATGTATATTCTACATACTGATAGATCCCCCCCCCCACCAAACAGGCCCCCATCCTTGTGAATTCTACAAAAATTATTAATTATTGCTTATTTTTTAAGCTTGATAATTTGAAATTTATAAGATGAATTAATGAATATGCATAATCACTTTTCCAGTCACTCAAAAAAATTTCTCTCTTATTCTTTTCTTTTTTAACCTGGAGATTTGGTGACAGCAGGAATTTCCTGTTGCAGCAGCTCACTGGCATATACTCTGAACACCGGTTTGACTGTTTTCTGCCTCTCCTTAAGATCTATAATTGAAATTGAAAATTAAATATGTTGCTACATAAATAATACAGTATGTTGATTCTTTGTGTATTTTTGTATTGATTGTTCAAGCATTGTTATGTTAGCAAGCATGTTATGTCTTTCATTTGGGTGTACTTAAATGTTTTGTCAGTGGGTTGCTTGCCCTTAACATGAATTAATGTGCATCTACTGTATATTATAAGGCTAACAGAATATTAATGAGGCTCCTTCGAGCTGTGATTGGTTACTGGATCAGTCATTAATGGCCAGTTAATGATCAATCCAGATGTTTCAGTAGCGTGAGGAGCCCATCACCATGCCACACAGATCTCAATGCAGCATGGAAGAAGACAGAAAAACAGAAAACAAAGTTAGTAGCTACTTTTTAAATATTTAAAATTAAGTGCAGCTGGATTAGCCTTATAATTACAATAACGATCTCGCTGGCAGTCATTTCCTGGAGAATTAACGACCTGTGGGGGGTGGTTGCCCTCGGCTGTGTCTTGGGCAACTCAACCCTGCACATGGTCATTAATCCCCAGGAAATGACCACCAGCTTGGTCGTTATTGTATAAATGACATCATTGCCAGATAGGAATTTAAGAGCACCACATCCTCTAGATGACCACCCCCTGAGGAAGCTCTAACAAGCAAAGTGCCAGGGCATCTGGGTAATGATTCACAGTTCCAGCACTTTTGTGTATGTGTGGTTTCAAATGTGGTGATTTCCCATAAATTAAGTTGGACACTTACTTGCGTGTCACCAGTGCAATTATGCTGTTGTGACCTACTACACTATTTCTCTGGGGTGTGATTGTATTTGATTCCTTTAAGCTTGTTTGGATTAGCACAACCCTCAATCTGTACCCCACCCAACTCCAGAGAGCACTGTATTCACTTCTGATCCAAATTTCTTCCACTGGCCTGGCTTGAGCTGGAGATAGTGAAACCTATGGTGAGTTAGTGATGTAGATCTGGCAACCTGGTATGAGTTTTGACTGGTGTCTGAAGCTGAGGTCCTCTGAGTGGTCTTCAGTTTACATCCCACCAACTGTGAACTGGACCTGGGTCCAACATGGCTGATTATCAGCTTCGCTGAGTTCCTAGGCCCAATTTTCGCAGAGATCATGAATGAGTCTGTGAGGGAGGATGTCTTTCCCTTGGACATGAAAAGGGCCATGGTTAGGCCCCTTCTAAAAAAGCCATCTCTGGACACTGACTTTCTAGCAAACTAAAGGCAAGTCTAAAAGGGAAGGTTAGTGAGAAGGTGGTGGTTGAGCAACTGATAGATCGTGTGTGGTACCTTTCAGTTTTTGAACCTCTCCAGTCTAGTTTTGACCTCAGCACAGCACTGAGACAGCTCTTGTCTGGGTGACTCACAATCTTCTTCTAGCGAGGAACCAAGGGTAACGTACAGTCTTGGTGTGCTTGGACCTTTCATCGGCATATGACACAGTGGATCATGGGATGTTGCTCGATTGTCTGAGGAACTATGTGGGTATCACCAGTGCAGTTTTGTGCTGGTTTGGTTCTTACCTGACAAGGAGGATGCAGCAGGTGGCTTTAGGGAAATTTACATCGCAGTCATTTGTGTTGTCCTGAGGTGTTTCTCAAAGCTCGATCCTCACCTTCATTCTATTCTCCGTGTATATGCTGCTGCTTTGGGGAAATCATAAGGTGGTACAACATGGGTTTTCACTGCTATGCAGATGATACTCTGTTGTACCTGTCTTATGCCCCTGAAGTTACATCTGTGTCTTCAGTGCTGAGCTGATGTTTGGCTGAGATTAATGACTTCATGACCTCTAATTGCTTGTCTTAACCCAGGCAAAACAGAGGTCATGTTTATCAAACTTGGTTGCTTGGGCCTTTCTGTAGCTGAGGATATGGCCCTCCCTGTATTGGGCAGCCAACCCCTTGCAGTAGTTAGTGCAGTTAGAGATCTGGGGGTCAGTTTGGATGACAGATTTTATATGAGCATGATGAGACACACTAGGGATGTTTTTTGGTTTTTTTTGAGCAGGATGACCAGCTTTCTGCTAGATTGCTATTGGGTGGAGAGGATCACATAACCACTCAACTCTGACCCCAGCAATATGGCATTTTGTGCTCTTCCTTCCTGCATTGAGTTTTCCCTTGGCAGAGGAAGGAGTTTTCAGCAATAGTACAGCTCTTTTATAGAAATGCTTCTGCATGCTTTAACAGCTTGGCTGTGGCCTGCTGATCCCCAAGCTGCCCAGACTATGGCAATTTCCCACTTTTAAGCAGAATGACCTGCTTCCTGCTTGATTGCTATTGGGTGGAGTGGGTCATGTGGCTACCTGACTGACCACAGCAATATGGCATTCAGTGTTTTTCCTTCCTGCCTCAAGTTCTCCTTTGGAAGAGGATGGAGTTTTCAGCAGTATTACAGCTCTTTTATACAAACACTTCTGTCTGCACTAGCAGGTTGGCACTGTCCCTCTGATCCCCAAAGCACCCGGACTATGGGCACTAAGCATCGTACACAAAGATGAAAGTACTTAACCTGCTTCCATTTTTGTAACCCATGTGGTAAAATCCTGGAAAAACCTTTACAAATATTTAACTAAAAGTTTTTTTGTTTGTGTATTGTCAAATATTGCTGTATATTTACTAACATGTCATATTTTTTCTTATATATTCTTATCAATAGTGGCTGTTTCTTCATTAGGTACCTTGGAATATTCTGTTGCTTCACATTCCCTCTTGTGTCTGTTGGCTCTATTGTGTCACAGTGATTATAACAGGGAGCCTTCCCTGATGGTGATCTACCTCACTTCCATCATTAATACTTTGATAATCATGTGGAAAATCACTTTCATTTGAATGTGTTCATAGTGTATCTTTAATGTCCAACTTTGCTTTGTTGATATCGCTAAAAAATCTTATAAAAAAATTAATTTTAGGTACTATATTATTGATTCCACCTGCCATAGATACTTGATCAATTTATTCACAATGATATTCTATAATTTCTTAATTTGTAACTTTGAGATGCACTAATGTTATTGTAAAATGTTTATGCAGTTTGCACATGACCGTGGGGACTTGTTCTTCTGAATATCTAACTTAAAATCAATTATGATACACTCATTTTAAATATTTCAAATAAATCAATCTGTATATATTAAAACAGTGCTTAAAACATCTGACATTTTGAGATATTACTATACCTTTAAATAAACATGTTAAAAGTACAGAACCACAGTCAACTCCCCATCCAAAGATGAAGACATTGGATTTGAGTTGAAGTACTGGAGATCAGCACTTGTTCTGCTGTTTCTCTGCATGTGTCTACTAATAAATTATTAGCATTTGCCTTTTGCCTCTGCATGTGCTGATTTTGTGTTTTGCTTGGATTCATGGTTTAGTATCAGCACCAGTCCACAGAATGAACACTTCCTGTCAGTGTTCTTCAGTTTGTAACCCCTGCAGACCTTTTCAGTTTGTTTAGCAAAATGTATGTGTGTTTACTGACATGTACAGAAAACCTTGTAATGCATCACTGTACTGTATACAGAATCAGTACCAGATGGCAATGCCATGCTAGCTTTTGGCTGTATTATTGCATGGGGTGTCAAAGATAATGATAAGTTTGCTATATCTTTTTTACCCTGACATGTAAGTGAGAGATATGATGGGTGCAAATTCCAATATACTTTAGCCTACTCATATTCAGTAAGATAAGCCCTTTGAAGAACATCCTGCATTCCAGCATTCAGTCATCATTTCATGCTCATTCCTGAGGGCCCTTCGGAGGCCACTGACGTCTTTGTAAGTATAACTGTTGCTGAGGTAGCAAAAACATTTCTTCTTCATAATCCATGTATTTTTTCACCTATTTGCTAGAGGGCTGCTTAAACATGGTATTGCTATGTTGAGCAATGTGCTTGTAAAGCTTCCAGACTGTATTACAAGGTGTGGTTTATGTTCAACAGAGAGTTTTCTATTATTTAATTTTTTGACTATGTTGTCTCTCCTCTGTAGCATAGTAATATGGTCAGATGGGAGATGTATAGTGCCTTAAATTGCATTGAACATCATCTCTGCAGTAGCTGATATAAAATAGAGGCAGAACAAAGAATAGCTTTTGTTTGCTGTGGTAGCCCCATAACCAGCAGCTTGAGCACTGCAGAGTTTCTTTTCAGACATGCTGACATGTACAATACTAATTACATCTGGTTACCATAGGTAATCAACTCACCTCTTTTATTTTCAATGGGTTATTTTTCATGGTGCAAACAACAGGTAAATCAGGGTGAGCTTAAGAGGTAAACTTCTGATACTGCAGCTTTAAAATCCACCAGTGAGTAACTGTGCCTTGTGGGTAGCATACTCAAAGGATTCTTCAAAAAAAATGTCTTTCCCAGAAACAACTGGTGGACCGGTGTACTGATTTACAACTTATCGCTTGCATTTTTTAAATTATATAATTTTTATTTTAAGTTTATGGTCCAAATTTTACCATGAACAAATACATTTTGTGCAACATGCATTCACTCAGGCTTCTTTGACACATTTATTGTGTGCATACTTTTCAATTTCTCAGTTTTCAGATGTTGATTCTATAGATGCAGTGAAGTTAAATTTTACCGACAAAGTTGCCACATAGTGGGAAGCTTCTACTTCACTAAGTTCCTGTCGACATCACCAACTTCAGCTACACTGACTTTGCAATGTTTTTTTCAAGTGAAGCGGAACTTTTTTCCATGAAGTTGAAACTTTGGTCACTTTATGGAAAAAGTGTCACTTTGGCTGGCAATAAAACATTGCAAAGTTGGCACTTTGAACTTTGTGAAGTTCTGGTGAAGCACATTTATTTCAACTTTGCACATTTCTAGTTGAGTCCATTAAATGCTCTATAATCAAAAAAATATATATTTTTTAAGGTGATAGCAGCATATCAACTTGTAACAATCGCATTTTCTGGAAACTTTGATAAAATAGTGAGTCCCACTTCCAACATGCTTAAAAAAAAATTTTCACAGTTTGTTGGCCCTGCCAAAATATAGGAAATAGGTGTTTTAAATGTATACCTGTTACCTTGTCTGAAGTCATAAAGCACTGTTTAAAAATCTTTAGTCAACAACCTCTTATTGTAAACCACTCTGAAAGTTGTCTTTTTTGGCAAGTTAACAGTGATGCTATTTTTGTTCTACACAATTGTTTTCTGCTCTACAGTGATCCCCTTGTAAACCTACACCTTCATTACAGTATCGGCACCATCCTTGCCAAAAGTTCTAGTGCTGATTTGAGATAGTTGTAATTAACCTTTTACTGTTAGTTGCATGAAGTGTTAACATATTAGTTTTACCATTAGTTGATTTGAAGCTGTAGACGTTGGGGCCACTACACGCAAATTCCAAACTCTACTCACCAGGTGGTAGCTCCCTTGTCAGATCACCTAAACGATCCCCTAGTGGTGGATTCCAGTCTCCTGTTTTGCTGATAAATATGAAAAAGTTTGTGTCATAGTATAGACAGTGCTCCTGCAATTAGCTGAGTAATCTGTACAGGTTAAGTCTGGCACAGATGGTGATAATAGCTCCAATAACAACATTAATGTTGATGGCATCAGCACAGAAGTTTTCCATGTATTCCCACTGTACTGAGGCTGTATTATTATTGATGAGCACAGACAATATACCAGGTAGTGATTAGGGAAAATGTACTAAAAGAGTTCTTCAGCATCCCTGACTATAGCTGCATTCATCAAATTCTGGAGTTGTGTAAAACTGACTCCTCAATGAATTTAAAATAACTTCTGTCTTTTTGTAAGGTTGGGTGCTATATTTTCACTTTTCTAAAATGATACCCTCTTTAGTGTAATACTGTCTGAGGTATGCTCTGATTTGACAATATCAGTACACACATTTGGTTATCCTGAAGCTTCCTGTTTGCCCTTTAGGTATGATTTAATAAAGTCTATAAAATGTCTGGCAGAGCTCTCTGGGTAGTGTCAGACTTCATACACCTTGGCCTCCTGCTACCCCTTCTTTAAAGCCAGCTTTAGCTCTAAAGAACACCATGAGTCCACCAAAGACCCATGAGTGACTGCATGGTCACTAAGCTGAGACTGTTGAACTGTCTCAATACATGTGCAACACAATATTAAAAAAAGTCCACCTATCTGACTGGGTTGAATTGGTAAAAATAATTTGCAGGGCAGGTACCCTTTAACCTTTATAAGTCCAAAGTAATGCATGAGAGCTTTGAAAATGCTCCTATATATCCAACAGGTCCCATATTGGGTGTATTGGTCTTGTTCACATAGGGGTGCAATCAATTGAAATCATAACAATAGATTTTCTCACCAGGTTGCACATGGTAATATATGCAATGGGTATTTGTGTTCCAACCACAAAGCAAGTCATTGGGCCCTGTTGAAAATGTTTTGTTAAGACTGCAATAATAGAGTTTCACACATCAGCAGTTTCCATTCATGCTCCCACATTACCCTAATATGCAACCTTGTCTAAGATAATTTTATTTCATGATGGCTAAGTGATATAATTGCCTTTAGTATATCAATCAGTCAATCATCTTTATTTAACCAGATGGAACACTGTTGAAGC
The DNA here is from genome assembly GCA_016271365.2 of Neoceratodus forsteri. Taxonomy (NCBI): domain Eukaryota; kingdom Metazoa; phylum Chordata; order Ceratodontiformes; family Ceratodontidae; genus Neoceratodus; species Neoceratodus forsteri. Next base: position 1,526,634,102 of record CM057455.1, read on the forward strand.
GAGTTCATTTACAAAGTGGGCCTGGACAAAAGTACAATGATGATCATAACAAAACATAGTTATACAGTGTCAAGGAAAAAACAAAATTAGAAATAAAAAGCAAAAAATATGCACTCGTACACGGTGAAATAATACAAAAAAGGGGGAGGGGAGAAATATACTCTCTACAGAGTATACAATATATACATAATTCTGTGTTGCCTGACAATGGATCGTAGTGCATACAGAGAACAAGCAAGTTGTTTGCAAAAATACCTTCAACTTAAAACCTTGACAATATTACCGTAGGGCTATATAGGGATATTGTTTGGTTTGGGGAAGGAACTGGTAAAACTTGCATAGATAGAAGGAAGGAGGGAGGCAGTGGCAATGGGGTGAGATGAGAAGGGACCCTGAAGGAGGTAGAGGAGATGGTAGGGGAATGGGTGGGATTAGTTTCAATTCATTACACATGCTTAGTAAGGCAAGGCAATTTTATTTGTATGGTGCCCAATCCCGGAGGCTCTGGGCACCTAACAGAGTTTAAAACAAGAACACAGACATAAAACAATCATAAATAACTCTAACAGTAACCAATTGATAAAAACTAAAAACAGCAATTAAATTATAAAGAGCTTTCGGACTGTCACATATGGGACTAGAATAAGTTGGAATCAGCAATCTGCAAAAACCAGGACAAAGAGGTGGGCCTTCAGCCTCTGCTTGAACACCTCAATCGAGGGGGCCTCCCGGACTAGCAGTGGTAGTGAATTCCAAGGGTCGGTCCAGAGACACTAAATGCATGATCTCCTGAAGTCCTGAGCCGAACCCTGAATGACCAGGAGGCCCCTCGATGAGGAGCAGAGGGAGCAATCAGAGATAGCCGGTGTCAGGAGCTCACCCAGGTAACCAGGACCCAGTCCATATAGGGCCTTAAAGGTGAGAAGACCCACCTTGAAAAGGACCCTCCACCTAATCTTCAGCCAGTGCAGAGCCCGCAGGACCAGGATCACATGACTGGACCTCGAAAGGCCCATCAGTAGAGCGTGTAGAAATAAAAGGAAGGACAAAGATCAAGAAAAGCAGTTGCAGGAGTCAGTTATGTGGCATCTTAATAAGGATTTGAAAGTTGGCACTTTTATAAGGGATGAGAGCTTCAAGGATTTCTGTAGAGTGTTCCAGGGGGTTGGTAAGGAATGGTTTAATGCGGAGGCCCCGCAGTGAGTTCTAATTCAAGGAATGTCAAGGAATAGGTAGAAATGACTCCTAAGTGAGTAGATACCAGTAGGATATGTTAGTAGGCTGGAGATATATGTCAGTAGCTTACCAGTTAGAGCTCTGTAGGTCTAGGTGGCCACATTTCTGAGTCTTCTGGTTTTTAATGATTGCCAACCCAGCATAGCATGTAGTGAACAGTGGTGTGTCCTGAAGGTGGTGCTGGTGATAAATCTTAGGGCTCTATTATATAATGTGACAAGGTTCACTAGAATAGAGCTAGGGCCTTGACTGAACAGTATCTCTGTATAGTCCAAGAGTGGTAGAAATGTGGAATACCCAAGTCTGAGCCTGGCTTCATAGGTTAGGAGGTGTTTGATTCTGAAGAACAACCCTAGGCACTGTTTCAACTTCTTACCCAGCTCCTCAACATGGACTGTATAAGAGAGTTTATGATCTAGCCAAAAGCCAAGATATTTGAATTTTTCTACAGTTTCGACAAGCTCCCCGGAAGGGATGTTATTTGTGGCTGGGTTCCCTGGGAGGGGGAGGAGTCTGAGATTAGTTTGGGAACAAAGATCATGGCTTTTGTTTTCTTTGCATTAAGCAGGAGTTTGTGACTCAGGAGGTTATGCTGAAGAAGGTTAAATTCACATTGCAATGTACTGCATGCTAGTTCAAGGGTAGGCTCGGCAGCATGAATAACTGTCATTGGCAAACAAGTGCACACTTGCTTGACCGATGCCTGCATCAATATTGTTAATATATATCACGAAAAAAAGTGGCCCTAAGATGGAACCTTTAGGGACACCTCTAGGTAGTGTCTTAAGTGGGGACAGGTCTCCTTGTGCCTCAATTTGCTGTTTTCTGCCTTGAAGTAACACATGACCCAATTGACAGCAACTGCATCTGGTCCGATATCTTGAAGGACAGACAACAGTAGATCGTAGTTGACTGTGTCGAAGGCCTTACTCAGGTTGAGAAATAAGGTGCTGATGAAGTGTTTGGTTTGGTGTCAATCGCCAGGAGGCAATCATTGGTTACTTTGGCTAAAGAAACATTGTGCTATGCTTTTTTCTGAACCTGATTGGATAGGGTTTAGAAGTGGCTTTCAGTGGGTTTTCAGCGTGGCTCATTTGGTAACATATCCGCCTCTGGACCAGAAGGTTGTGGGTTCTCGTCCCACACCAGGATTGGACTTGCACCTAAAAATCACTGGCATCCGAGTGCAGTATTGGGGGGTGCTGTACTGCTGGGGTGTACCATCCTTCGGATGAGACATTAAACCGAGGTCCCTTCTGCCCATCCTGCTGTTGTCCTGGTGGGTGTACAGGTGGAAGTAAAAGAACCCAGGGCACTCTTCGCAAAAGAGTAGGAACATTCCCGGTGTCCTGGCCAACAGTCCCCTTCCCATAAACTGGTTCATGCAATTATCCAGGCTGTGTGTGGGTGATGTTGTGCGATATGGCCGCCACCACACATTCAGTCACTTCACTACCACTCTAGCATTGCTTGTAAAGCGCTTTGGATGTATGAAAAGCGCTATATAAATGCTGATTCTTCTTCTTCTTCTCCTTCTTAGAAACGATATCAAGTCTAGATGATTTCTTAACTGGGTATTTATGACTTTTTCGAGCAGTTTTGAAAGAATGGGCAGTAAGGAAATCGGCATATAATTATTCAGGTCACTGGGGTCACCGGACTTGAAAAGTGGGACTACGTGTGCCACTTTCCATAATGAGGGAAGTTCGCCGTGGGCTAGTGACGTATTAAATAAATAGACAATAGGTGCAGTTAGGGCATCATGGTCCATTTTTAGGAAGAAAGGATATAAGTTATCCACTCCTGCACTTTCTCTGGTGTCAAGGCACAGGAGAAGGTCCTCCACCTGTTTATATGTAATGGGGCTGAAAGAGAACTTGGCCTCTGATATGGGGGCCTTGCAGGGAGGTCTAGCATCTGTAGAATCAAGGGTCTGTTGATGGAGTTTATTTGCTGTAGATGTGTTGAATGTGAGGCCAGCTGTAGCAAAATGATTATTCAATAAGTCAAGTATGCACTTCCTATCAGTGGTACTGGTATTACCGGATACAATCTTGGAACATACGAAGAAGCCAGCAGAAGAAAGCCATTTGGTCTATCAAGTCTACTCATGTTGCAGGGTCCACAGCTTGAGCTACTATCCCTGCCCCATCTCCCTGCTCCTCCCATCCTCCCTACCCATGACTCCTACCTTCCCCCATACCTGTCGCAGTCTCTATATAAGCTGTCATAGAAACACAGAAACATAGAATTTGACGGCAGATAAGGACCGCTTGGCCCACCCAGTCTGCCCATTTCCCTACCTACTGGATAAGCTGCAGATCCTAGTTAACCAGCAGCTTACTTCTTCCTACCCCAACCCCCCAGAATTGCCTTATGACTATCCCATGCATGCTTGAATTCCACCACTGATTTTGACTCCACAACCTCCTCCGAAGGCCATTCCATGCATCCACAACCCTCTCTGTAAAAAATACTTCCTTAAATTACCTCTGAGCGCCCCTCCTCTATCTTCAGATTGTACCCTCTTGTTCTTGCACACCTCTTTTTTGAAAGATGCTACCCTCTTGGACTTTGTTGATTCCCTTGAGGTACTTGAAAGTTTCTATCATGTTCCCTCTCCTCCTTTCCTCGAGGCTATACATATTAAGCTCCCTAAGTCTCTCTTCATATGTCCTCCGTGCAGACCCTGCACCATTTTAGTTGCCCTCCTCTGGACAGCTTCCATCCTGTCTATGTCTTGAGGAGATTGGGTCTCCAGAACTGCACACAGTACTCCAGATGAGGTCTCACCAGCTGTCTGTACAGAGGGATAATAACTTCCTGTTTTCTACTGGTGATGCCTCTCCCTATGCATCCCAGTATCCCCCCAGCCCTCCTTGCTGCCTTCTCACATTACTTGCCCACCTTTAGGTCATCTGATATGACTACCCCCAGGTCCCTTTCCATTTTTGTTGTTGTTAGTATCTCACCCCCCATTGTGTACTCTTCCCCTGGGTTTTTGTTTCCCAGGTGCATTACCTTGCACTTCTTAGCATTGAATCTAAGCTGCCATACATTTGACCACCCTCTAACCTTGCCAAGTCCCTCTCATCCTTTCCACCCCACCCTGTGCATCAACTCTGTTGCAGATCTTAGTGTCATCTGCAAAGAGACATACTTTTCCTTCCAGTCCTTCTGCAATGTAAGCTTATAAAGACATTGAAGAGGACAGTCCTATTGATTGAACCCTGCGTACCCCGCTTAGTAACCCTCCTTTCTTCTGGAGTGGACTCCATTTACTATTACCTCTGTGTCCTATTCTCCAGCCAATTCTTTACCCAGGCTGTCATCTTGGGACCCACTCCAGGCTGGCTAACTTATATATTAATCTTTTGTGTGGACTGTGTCAAATGCCTTGCTAAAGTCTAGGTAGGCCATGTCCACAGCCCCTCCTGATCTACTACTTGGTCACCCAGTCAAAGAAATCTATCAGATTCGTCTGGCATGACCTTTCCTCTGTGAATCCATGCTGCCTAGGGTCCTGTGCCCTCTGGCCTCTAGATACTCGACAATTCTTTCCTTTAGAAGTGATTCCATCATTTTCCCTATCACTGAGGTTAAACTAACAGGTCTGTAGTTTCCTGCTTCTGCCTTGCTCCCACTTTTGTGAAGGGGAATCACATCTGCCCTCCTCCAGTCCTCGGGTACCACCCCATCCTCCCATGATTTGTTAAAGAGGGTAGTCAGTGGTGTCACTAGTTCTACCCTTAGTTCTTTTAGAATTCTGGGATGAATCCCATCAGGCCCCATTGCTTTGTCCACCTTCAGTTTTAAGAGTTCTTTCAGAACCCTTTCTTCTGTAAATGGGCTGGTATCAACTTCTGTATCCAGAGTGTTACTACTGTTTGTTTTATGTACCTCCCTCTTCCTTTGTAAATACTGAGCAAAATATTTGTTTAGTATCTCTGCCTTTCACATTCTCCATCTGCCCACCCTCCCTCCCTTTATTAAGCCTCACTATCCCTCCTTGGTCTTCCTTTGCTCCCTGATGTACCTATAAAGGTTTTATCCCCTTCTTAACTGAGTTGGCTATCTTTTCCTCAGTTTGAGCCTTTGCTGTTCTGACTGCCTTCCCAGCCTCCTTTTGCTTTAACTGATACAGTTCTCTGTCCTGCTCCTGCTGCAATTCCTTGTACTTCCTGAATGCTTTCTTTTTTCTTGAACCTTCACTGCCACTTCCTTTGGGAACCATAGTGGTTTCTTACATCGTCTTGTTTTGTTTATTTGCTTCACACAAGGCTCGTTACCTCTGTGATGGCAGTTTTATTATTCCCCATTGTTCTTCCACCCTCCTTCCCGCCCATTTGCTAGTGCATTCTTAGGCACTCACCCATTTTGTCAAAGTCAGCCCTCCTAAAGTCCAGTACTTTTGTCTTTGTATGGCTTGACTCTATTGCTGTGTTTATTGTGAACCATACTGTTCGATGGTCGCTAGTTCCCAGATGGCTACCCACTTCACATCTGTGATCCTCTCTCCATCTCCATTTGAGAGTATCAGTCTAATATTGCTCCCTCTGAGTGGGCTCCAGTACTAGTTGTCTAAGGCATGCCCTGTAGGGCATCTAGAATAACTGCACTCTTCAAAGTGGCAGCTGCAACTGCACTCCAGTTAACATCTGGCATATTCAGATCACCCATCAGCAATATCTCCTTTTCTGCCATTCTAAGTGTACTTTCTATCATTTCCTTGTCCATTTCCTCCCTGAGAAGGGTCTGTATACAACCCTGTTGGATTGTGGTGCCATTGCTGTCTCCAAATTTACCCACAGTGCTTCTTCTCCTCCTGTTTACCCTTTTGTTCTGTTGCTTTTATTCCTTCCCTTATGTAAAGAACTACTCCTCCCCCTCTTTTACCCTCCCTGTCCCTCCTGTAGATAGTGTATCCTGGTATGTTTATGTCCCAGTCATGGTTTTGTGTGTACTATGTTTCTGTGACTGCCACGATATCCAGATGTTCCTCCTCCATCAAGGCCACTAATTCAGGAAGCTTGTTACCTAGACTACGGGCATTGGTACCCATTGCTCTCCATTTTTTGATGGCCTTACCTTCTGTTGCAGCATCCCCCACTGACCGTTCTACCTTGGTCTTTTTCTCATTTAGTACCCTGTTTTGTAGGGAGAGGCTGGGATTTTTCTGCTGCTTGTCAGTGCCTCCCCCATTGACTAGTTTAAAAGCTTGCCAATGAAGCATTTAAACTGATTGCTCAAAAGACTTGTTCCTTCCTGGACAGATGCAGACCATCCTGCCAGTATAGGCTGGTGTCCTCCAGGTGGAACCCCAGTCCCCAATGAAGCTAAACCCTGTGCTCCGCACCATTTTTCAACCATTCATTAAACTGTATGGTGCCAATTACCCTCGCCTCCCCCATGCCTTTGACAGGCAGCACCTCTGAGAAGGATACTGTGTGTGCTATTTGTCTTAGGCCCCTCCCCAACTCTGCAATGTCCTCCTGCACTGCTCTAACCTAATGATGAGCCAAGTCATTTGTCCCTAGGTGGACAATTACATCCAGCTCAGAATCCACTATCTTCAATGAGATTACCTCTTCTGGTAGGGCATTCCAAGTGTCCACCACCCTCTCTGTGAAGAAGTGCTTCTTGACATCCCTCCTAAACCTCCCACCCTCCAGCTTAAGACTGTGCCCCCTGGTGTTATGGTTTCCACTCAGCTTAAAGAGACTCTCCTTATCAACCTTATTTATCCCTTTCAAGTACTTGAAGGTCCAGATCATTTCCCCCTTCTCTCTCTCTCTCTCCTGTCTTCCAGTGAATACTTTTTTCAGTGCCCTCAACCTCTCCTCATATGCCTTACCCTGCTGACCAGCTAGCATCTTTGTAGCCCTCCTCTGGACTTTCTCCAGCAGATTAATGTCCTTTTTGAGGTGTGTGCACCAGTACAGAACTCCATACTCTAGATGCAGCCTTACCAGTGACCTGTACAAAGGCAGTATAACCTCCTCTCTCCTACTACTGATCCCCCCAGATATGCATCCCAGCATCTTGTTTGCCTTTGCTGCTGCTTTCTTGCACTATGTGGAGTGCTTCAGGTCACTAGTGATCATCACTCCCAGGTCCTTCTCCTCCTCTGATGCAGATACTCAGACTCCACCCAGGTAGTACTCTGCCCTAGGATTCTTGGCTCCAATATGCATAACTTTGCATTTCTTGGCATTGAAGACAAACTGCTAGATCCTGGACCACCTCCCTAGCATTTCCAGATCTTTCTATAGGTACTGTATCCCTTCAGATGTGTCCACTCTCCCACAGAGCTTGATGCCATCCATGAATAGGCACATGTTGTCCTTAATACCATCTCCAATGTCATTGATGAAGACATTGAACAACACCAGCCCCAGCACCGAGCCCTACAGGACCCCACTGGTTACCTCTCTGGTGCCAGAAAACTCTCTCCCCACAACCACCCTCTAGGTTCTGCCTTCAGTCAGTTTTCCACCCATCTGGCCATCTTTTCCCCAACCCCTAGATCCACTGACTTCTTGATCAACCTTTTGTGTGGCACAGAGTCAAAGGCCTTGCTGAAATCAAGATAGATGATGTATATCTCTTGGCCCTTGTCTACTATCTTAGTGACACAGTCAAAGAAGTCAATCAGATTTGTTTGACACAATCTCCCCACCCATGAACCCATGCTGCCTTGCATCCTGGAGACCATGATCCTGTAGATATTCCACCAACCTTTCCTTTAGAATGGTCTCCATGAGCTTGCCCACAATGGAGGTTAGACTGACTGGTCTGTAATTCCCTGGGTCATCCTTGGGAATTGCTTTTGTGAAGCAGCACTACATGTGCTGTTCTCCAGTCCTGTGGTACTATGCCTGTCTCTAGTGAACTATTAAATAGGTCTGCTAGTGGCCCTGCCAGCTCCTCAGCCAGTTGCTTTAGTACCCTTGGAAGTACTCTGCCCGGGCCTGGCAATTTTTCCACCTTCAATGCCAGCAGCCCTTCCCTCACTCTATCCTCCTCTAACAGTATATCTGTGTTCCACTCCCCGCTCCTCTTTTCCCTCCTGAAGGCATTGGTTTATCCTTTTCCATAGTGAAGATGGAACAGAAGTATTCATTTATTCAAGTATTCAGAAGGGAGGCTATTAACTGAACGGTGACCTTCAACTTCTTTTAAAGTTTTCCAGAAGGTGGCAGAATCACTGGTGGTAGAGGCTAATTTAGATTGGAAGAAGCTTGCTTTAGCAGCCCTAACAATTTTGGTGCAGTGGTTCCTAAATCTCCTAAAGGCAGCCAGGTTCACTGGATCCTTGGTTTTTCTGGCCCTTTTGCACAGAGCATCTCGACTATGAAGAGCAGACTTTAGCTCAGCAGAAAACCAAGGGCAGAATCTTAACCTGGAATGGGATTTGGTTGGGGTTCATGTTTGTCAGTGATGCCTAGTACCAGTTTTTGGAAGATCTCAAAGGCTGTATTCACTGAGGATGCAAGGTAGAAGTCTTGACGATGAAAATTGTTAAGGTCTACTAAATAATTCGAGATCAAAGTTTCATCAGTTCCTTTTTAGGGTGAACATGGAGAAGGAGGAGGAGGATTGAGATTTAGGGGTGGAGCAAGCACAGGCTATTGCACTGTGATCACTTATGTCATTGAAGAGTATGTCGGCATGGCTGTATAGATGAGGTTTGTTTACTAAGATGAGGTCGAGAAGTGTGCTATTTGCATAGTTTTTTGAGTTGGGGTGAGTGATTTCTGGTATAAGCTGTGTGAACCCAAGTTCATCACACAGGTCTTTTAGAGGTTTAGAAGAACTGAAGAGCCAATCCATGTTCGGGTCCCCCAAGATGATAGTTTCACTAGGCTGCATGTCTGCCAATTTGTGTATTTGATTCAAGAATGCAAGGCCTCCTGAGGGGGGCTAGTAACAGCCAGTGATACAGATGGATTCAGAGGATGGAAGGGAGAGTCTAATAGAGACCCATTCAAATTCCTTAGGGACAGAATTAATTTCAATCTGTGATACCATGAACTTGTCCCTGACATAAATCACCACCCCCACCTCTGGTTGGTCTATCTGCTCAAAAGACATTGTAATTGGAAGGCTAATTTTATGATTGGGGTAGAGCTCTTCAGCCAGGTCTCAGAGATAGCCAAGACATCTGGTTCAGTGTGAGAAGTCCAAGTCTGACTAGAGTCAAGTTTCCTTAAGAGGTTGCACTCATTCAGGTGTCAGAAGGTTATGCCTTTCAGTTATTAACTATCTGAGGGTGACAAGATGGGTAGAGGGGGACCTGGGTTAAGTTCAACATTCCCTGAACAGAATAGGAGTAGAAGGGGTAGCTTTTAGTCCCCCTAGTAAGAGCATGTGAAGTCTAGTCTTCCTCTGTTTGGTGTGGGAAGGGGGGAAGAGATGGGGAGTTTATAATTTTACATGGAGGAAAACATAGCCACCCATACTAAAAGGGTTAAGGGGGTTGTAAGTGGAAGGGGGAAGTTGCCATTAACAAGGGTAAGGCTATTCTCAAATGTTTTGCTGAAGAAGTTAGTGGAGCAACTTGTCGGTATGGTGTAAATTGGGAGCACTAGCCTGCCTAAGGAGACAGTGAGATACACTGGCCAGACTGGAGGCATGGAAGAATTAGAATAATAGTGCAGATTTCCTATGGAAAAAGCAACAAGGAAAATAACATATACATGGTGAAGGAATGTGATGCTCTTGGTAAATTAAAAAAGGGATGGCACTCAAAGTGGGCAAAACAAGGGTACACAGCCACTAGGAACTATGTGCAATTAAATAATTAGGTAGTACTCAGTCTTAATTGCAGATTAACCAGCTGGGGAGTAGGTAAAAGCTAATCAGGGTGTACCAGAGAGTGGAAAGCACAGTTAAGGACCAGAAAAGAGGAGACAAGGAATTAAAAATAAGAAAGGAAAGAGGAGCCCTCTAGTGGGGAACAATCATAACCTGCAAAAGGAAAAGTAATGTAACCCCCCACCAGCCCCTTACTTAACCAGTAGGCACACCTCCCATAGTCTAGGGGAAAAGAGAGGAGTGGGGGTTACATAATGCCACCATACACAAGGTGGGATATGCAGATGGAGTAGACATTATAGAAACAAACCAAGTGTGGCTACTAGATATGCACCTGGTGGGACCAATACAATGGCCAAAACCCAAATCCTGGGGAGAAAACATTTGCTCAGGGCTATTCTACATTTGCTCTTCTGGACAGGGGTACCCAAGTAAATCCACACAGAAGCAATAACATAAATGTCCATACCAGGTTGGGATTCTAGAGTGTGGCTTTGTTCTTTAACAAAGTAGGAACACACAAAACAAAGATGGACTCCCCAAAGGGTTTACATACATGGTAAAAGCAGACATCCAAGGTACAGCACTCCAAATTTCCCAGATAGCATAAGATGACTATAGAAACTGTGGAACTAGCCACCGGTAAAACACACCAAGCAAATTCCCTCAACTAGACACACATGGCCAGTACTTGAAAGTCCCATATGGCATAGGATTACTGTAGAAAATGTGGACTTGCCACAGGTGAACACATAAATTCTTCTGGACTTGGCACACATGGCCAGCATTTGAGCACTTCCCATATAGCATAGGATTAATTGTGGTACACTGACCACATCGGAGCACTAAAGGCTCACCTGGAGAAAAAAAACACTCACTGGAGTAGAAGTTTCTACAGTCATTGGCCACATGCACTGCCAGAAAAAAATTAAAGGCCCCTGAGTAGCATCTCCTAAGGCATGTCAGTTTTGGCACTCTGCTAATTTGGACTGTAAGGACTGAAGTTTCCCCTCACGTTGTTTCTTGATGTGAGAGTCATAGTTGATGAGCTCCCCTCACAAGCCACTCTTTAAGACGTCCCATATGATTGCTGTGGAAAAATCAGTTGTGGTATTTTCCAGAAGGATCTGCCTTATTTTGTCTTTGATAAGATCCTTGCATTTTGGGGTGTTAAGAAGAGAGTTGTTGAGTGCCACAATGTGGAACCCTGGGTAGGACCCTATCACAAGGTAAGGACAAGTGCAGTATGGTCTGACAGGTAAATAGGATTAATACTGCAGTTCTGTACCAGGCCTATGTATTCAATGGAGATATGAAATAAGTCAGTTTGAGTATAAATCTTCTGCGGGCAGGAGTAAAGAGTGTATTGGCACTGCACAGAATGGAGAAATTGCCAAACATCAGTCCAGCCACTCTCTTGGATAATGAAGTGAACCTTTTTCTGTGTTCTGGTTTCCCTAGGGGGAGAGGGGTTAGTAGTGTTTTATCTATCAAAAATCATACAATTAATGGGGGAGGAAGCTCAATGTGCACAGACTCCAGCTAGGCTTCATGACCAACCCCTCTCCTAGTAAGTACCTCAGCACTCACTGATGGCATTCAGGAACTTTAAAATTGTGAATCAAACAAACAAAATAAAAGTTTATATTCAAAGAGAAGTTGTAGCACTCAATATTCATTGGCACGGTTGCATTTTCAACTCTGCAGCATACTTGGTGCAAACATTTGATTATTGGGAACCTAACTCAGTCTGGAATTTTTAGAACTCAAACCGGGACTCAGTAAAAACATGTCAGCAAACAAAAAACTACAAGGCAACCGGTGGTGCAACTTTCGTAAGGCACCACAGTACCTAGAAGCCACTATGAGGACATACATTGTCGAAGACAGGCAGGACAAATTGAAGTAACCAGGTTGCAAAATGGCCGAGCTACTGTAAACTTTATTTGGTGAATCTTCATTACTGAACCGGGCTTTGGTAGAGAGATGTTGGTGGATAATTGAATAAAAAGCAACTGGAGGTCCTTAGTCCAGCAGGAATTATTCATGACGCCAAGGCTCTGCAGTGTCATCAGCGAGTATAAAGTAAAATGTTTGTCTACTTAAGAAGCTAATAATTATTTTGAGACCTGAGCTGGAAGTCATGCATTTAAGGAGAAAAGAAGGCTGGAACAGGTAATAAAAAGCACTTCTTGGCTTACAGTTTAAATAAATAAGAACTGAACAGAATGAACAATGATAAAGGAATACAAAGAATTAAATACCTCTCCCAAGAAGAACTGTACAGTGTTAAATTAGTTTCCTTCATAAAAGCTCTGTTTTCAAGTACAGATCAGGGATGAAGAAGACATTCTGAACTTACAGTGTCTAGGATAGAAAGACTGGGCTGACAGAGGCTGGGCCTTTCTACATGTATGTCAGCAGAAAAATTTCTACAAGATAAGAAATGACTAAGCAAGATTTTTCAGATTACAAACAGTAAAGCAAAGAAAGGTTCTGGAGTAAATGAGAAAGGAAAGGAGAACTTTCAAGAAGCAAAACAATAAAAAAATCTATAAACAATTGCAGATTCCCTTTAGAAATTGCTGTAGCCCGGCAGGCCCATCTAACTGGAAAATGACACCAAAAAAGGAAGTGGAGAAAAAAAAAGAAAAACATGGGAAACAAGCAAGCAACAATATTTTTTCAAACAAAAATGACGAGGCAACAGGTTCAAATGAGGATTCTAGCCCTCCCAATGAAGAAGATCTTTCACAAACTATTAATGAAGACTTAAGGGGAAGGGGGAGAAAGAAACTATGTTGGAAGAGGGGAGCAATTCACCACCTGAATGGGTAAGACAAATACTGGGGAATATCAAATCTATCCAAGATTCAATTGAAAAGTTGCAACTGGTGGTGGAAGCTATTGAGACTTTAAAAAGCTGAGTTCAAAATATTGAAACTCAAATGGAGCAATGAACTAAAACAAATAGATGAATTGGAACAAAGTCAATTCCAGCTCAAAGACTCAGTTCACCCACTAGTAAAGGACATAAAATAATTCCAGAAAACTTAAACAGATCATCAAAATAAAATAGATGAGCTGAAAAACAGAACAAGATGCAAACATATTAGAATATTTTGGGTTTTGCAGGAATGGGAAAGGGCACAGTCTTTGAAAGACATTGTTATAGGAATATTTAAACATGTATTAGGGAGTAATACTAGCTTGGAGAACCCAGAAATTGATAGAGTTCACTGGCTTGGTGAGGGTAGAAGTGGGGTGGTACCAAGGCCTTTAATTGTAAAGTTGCTTACTTCCTGTGAGAAGGATAGTATAATGGTATCTTATTACAAAAACCCCAGTTTCAAATATAAAGAACAACAGATTTCTTTCAGGAATGACTATTCAAAAAAACTATGGGAAAAAAGAAGAACTTTTAATAAAATACAACAATTTTTATAGAAAAAAGGGTTCAAAACTTATACAATTTATCCTGCAAGAATTAAAGTGATGTTAAATAATCAGATTCTGTTTTTCAACTCAGCAGCGGAAGCATTGAAGGACCTTAGATTTAGACTACCAGAACAATTTTAATCTTATGAAAATGATTAGCATTATTCGGTTATGAGAATGAGGTGCGATGGGAGGGAGGCTAGGAATCTAGCCACATCACATAAGTGTATGCAGCAGTTTGCCAGAGAGGTTCTATGGCAGAATAAGGGGGATTTGGAGGGGGAAAACAGAAAGGAGGACATGATCCATATGGTTAACTCAAATAATACTAGTTACTGGAAGAGGAATGGGAATGGGAGGCATATAATACAATATAAGAAAGTTGGGTTTTTAGAGACGGCATATGGGAATAGAAAAAAAAACAAGGAATATTTGGTATGGTGTATGCAATAAAAGTAGCTACATGGAATATTAATGGGTTTAAGTCCCCCATAAAAAGGTATAGACTTTTGACACAGATCAGAAAACTTCAGTTGGACATAACGTTTCTGCAGGAAGTTCATTTAAATCAAAATGAAATGGATAAATTGAAGAAAAGATGGAAAGGTAGAATCTATTATTCTTTGGGTCCCTCCACTAAGAAAGTGGGGGTTTTAATATTTCTTTCAGAGTCATTTAAAGGCATAGTGGTAGATAGTGGAGCAGATCTGCATGGCTGTATAGCAGAGGTAAAGATCAAGGTTGGCACTTCAAATTTAATACTCTGCTCAGAATAGGCACCTTTTATAAGCTTTTCCCAATTTCTTGATGATCTGACAAAATTCATTTTTGACTTTAGATGTTTAATATAATCAAGGGTGGAGACTTCAATTGCCCTTTGAGGGAGCCTTTGGATAAATCCTCATCATTTACACATTGTGACAAATATAAAATTAAACAATTGAGTAACTTTTTGGTTTTCAATAATTTGGTAGATGTACGGAGGGAGTTAAACCCTAATACAAAAGATTTTACATTTTATTCAGCAAGGCACAAAATGTTCTCATGCTTAGATTGCATCTTTGTTTCTAGGGATCTACTTCTAACATGTTTGTCGCTACATGCCTGCATACATCCTATGCTAGTGACCGACCATAATATGATCACTTCAGAGATTGGATGAGAGGATTCCACTAATAAGAAATCCAATATATGGAGATTAAATAATTATAGCTTGAAAAATGAGGAATTGCATGAAAAAATTGAAAGGGCTATTGGATATTTTATTTTGGACACTAATATCAAGGAAGATAACATTATTGGGAGTTGGGATGTATTAAAAGGCACATTAAGGGGCTTATTCATTTCAGAAGCCTCCTGGAGAAATAAAAAACAGGCTTCTTAGTTAGCAGCAGGCAATGGAAATACTTAGATCCCTGGAACTAGAAGTCAAAAGGGGGAACATAGACAAAATGACAGACCTAACAGAATTGAGAAACTTTATCAATACGATAGAAATATTCCAAATTAACCAAGACTGGGCAAAGAAAAATAAAAATTGGAGACAATATAGTGAGCAAATAGGGAAAACATTAGCAAAAAGGATTCAGGAACAAGAAAAAAAAGCAGATATAACATTTACCAAAAAAATAAATGGACAAACATGTATTTCACAGGAAGAAATTGAAAAAGAATTCTTGAAGTTTTATACCACTTTGTATAAATCTGAATGTAATCTGGAAATAGAAGAGATAGCATATTATGAAAAGTTTTGTAATGCAAAAATTCTAGTAAAAGACTGGGATAAGTTAGTAGTGCCAATATCACCTCAAGAAATTTTAGAAACAATTAAAAATATGAAGAAAGGGAAATGCCCAGGCCCATATGGGCTTACTTTTGAATTTTATGAGACACATAAAACCATATTGGGACTATGGTTACAGATGCTGTTCCAGCAAATACAAATTCAAAACTGTTTACCCAATTCCTTTTTACAATGCCCATATTTCACTAATACCCAAAAGTGGGAAGGATCTATCTAAAACAGAGAACTACAGACCAGTAGCAATTTTGAACATAGATTATAAAATACATACACAAATTCTAAATAATAGAATTTTGGTCCATCTAGACAATATAATTTATAAGGATCAGGCTGGATTCATTACTGACAAGAATATACAAAAGGGATTATGCAAAATACAGTTCATTACAGAATATCTTATAGATTCAGGGACACAAGAAATTTTACTTTCTTTGGATGCTGCAAAAGCATTCAATAGGTTAGAATGGCCATACCTTTTTCAGGTAATGAGAATATTTAATTTTCCAGAAGAATTTGTAAGTTATATTAAAACTATTTATAAGAAACCTATACCTCAACTAAAAATAAATGGTATTTTATCTAAACCCTTTAATTTGTATCGGGGAATGAAACAGAGTTGTCCCTTGTCACCGTATTTGTTTATTATAGGTCTGGAGTTACTATTAAGAGAAATTCAAGTAAACCAAAATATTCAGGGAGTTAAATTGGCATCCTTAGAGATGAAGTATAATGCTTATGTAGATGATATACTACTTTTGATTCAGAAACCCTGAACAAAGCTTAAAGGAAGTAATGAAAGTCATTAAACACTTCTCTGGGATAGCAGGTTATAAAATACATTAAACAAAATCAGAGATGTTTGTTTTCAATATTAAAAACCCAGAAACCTATAAATCAATAATTAATGCAAAAATTCCTGAAAGAGGTATGACATATTTAGGGATCTTGATAACAAATAAACTAAAGAATTGGTATGATTTAAATTTTGAATCAATTTACAACTCCATGAAAATGAAACTTCAAGGGTGGAGCAAATTGTATTTATCATTATGGGGAAAGATACAACTCATAAAGATGGTAGCAGTTCCAACCTTATCTTATAGATTACAATCCACATTTTTCCCAATCCCACTTCACTGGTTCAAAAAAATAAACAGATTGTTCAGCAACTTTATTGGGAACAGTAAAACACAGAGAATAGTTTGGGGAAAATATGTTTACCAAAAGAAAGGGGAGGTCTGGCTTACCCAGACATACAAATTAGTTATTATGCTCATATAGCTACACTATTGATAAACTGGGCATTTAGTGGAATAGATCTAGAATGGGAAAACTTGATTATGAAGGAACATTTTCAAGAAAACATAAATTTCAAAAACGTATTTTTTTCAAGTATAGGAATAAAGTCAAAGTGCAGCATAGTTAAGAATGTAAGTACAGTTCTTCAAAAATTCTTGAAAATTACAGAATAGCAAATAGCTAAATCACCATTGAATGACATTTGAGATAATCCTAATTTCTTAATTCAGGGAGCAGTACTAAAAAATAATTTATGTCTGCAGAAGGGGATTAAAAAATGGGGTGATCTATATAATCAAGGGTTAAAACTGTCCTGGAACAATTTTAGGGATAAATTCTATCTAAGTCAATCCCACTTATTTTATTTTAATCAAATAAGTAGTTTATACAAAAAAGATTTTTTTTTTATCCTATAAGATTTTATTGATTTTTATCTTTTATAATCAAGGGTTAAAACTGTCCTGGAACAATTTTAGGGATACATTTTATCTAAGTCAATCCCACTTATTTTATCTTAATCAAATAAGTAATTTATACAAAAAAGTTTATTTGTTTATCATAAAAGATTTTATTGATTTTTATCTTTTTCAATACAGCCAGGGTGAAAGCAACAATGTGTCAAATACACATATCTATCCAACCATTGGTACAAAGACTGTCAAACACTATTTAGCAGGATATCACATTAGATGCTAATAGATAATAAGCCATGGATATGTTACACAACTGACATCTAGCCATCATTCACATTCTAATTGTAACCATGGATATCTTACCAAAAGCAGTGTGTATGCTCTGAATTGGCTCAAAATAAAGTACTGAGGTAGAGCAGCTTATTATTCAGCATCGCCCCTTGCGCATCCTATAGTAGATAAACAGGTTCTTAAAGCACGAATAAGAGGAAAGGTTAAAAGGAATAGACAGGTAGGGTATAGGAATAATTATGAGGAGGTAAGGTGAGGATTCCATTTCTAGCAGGAGGGACAGAAGTGGAAGGGGAGGTGGAGGAGGTCACTATATTGGAGGGTTTCTTGGAGAGGGAGGTAGGACCACACAAATGTGCGAGTGCAGGTAAGCATCCCATTTTTTGTGGTATCTAGAGAGAGATGACCTTTTCCTGCCACAGTGAGCCTCTCAAAGATAGCTTGCCTAGCCAAGGCTGCCCACCAGGCAGGGACCGAGGGGGCAGTGGGTTGCCTCCATTGCATCAGGATAGCCCTTTTAGCCTCCATTACTGCAGCAAGAGTCCATGCTTTTATTGGGACAGGTAGTCGGTCCAGTGTGGAATCATCTTCTAACAGAAGGGAATCAGGAGAGTGGAAAATCCTTTTGCCCACAGTCTTTGAGCAGTTATTCAGTTCTACAGACCAGAATTCTTGAAGGGTGGGGCATGTCCAGAGGATATGAAGTAGATGGGCTGGGGAGGACTGGCACCTCCAGCATCTGTCATGACTCAATACTTTAAGTTTACAGAGCAGAGCAGGCATCCTATACCATCTAAGAAGAATTTTAAGCTGTATCAGCTGACTCTTAGCATCCTCATAAACTGTATGTGCCACCTTTAAACATATGTACCACTGCTGCTGGGGAAGGGGGCACTGGAGTTCCATCTCCCATGCCTTCCGGCATGTGGAGGTGGTATCCGGCTGAGAGTCTCTCAATACTTTGTAAATGATTCCCACAAGTCCTTGACCTCTTCTTGGCTTGTGAAGTGTAGCCAAACAGCTCCATCCATCATCATCAGTGTATTTGGCCAGAAGGGGAGAGAGGGTGCTTTGTATCTGAAGGCATCTCCAGAGATCCTGGGCTTTCAGGTCAAAGCAACCCTGCAATTTCTCAAAAGACATCAGAGTTTTGCTAACTGGGAGGAGAAGGTCTCCCCATGGTATGAATCTCCTTGGTGGCCCAGTGGGGCCAATACAAGGGTTTGCGATCCACCATGATTAGGCCTGTTGTTCCAGAGAGGGGCATATGAAATCGGGGGGGAGGTAGGCCATACTTGGGACACCAGTAAGAGCCACTGTCTGGCACCATGTTTTATAAGTTTCCATCATAATTGGGGTAAGCTGGTTTCTGGGGGTTTCTTACTGGTTAGCAGGGAAAAAAGAGAATTATCTGATGTAAGGGCAGATTCCAGAAGGAGCCATTGCAGGGAAGGGGCAAGGTTAGGGACAAACCAAGAAGTGGCTTGGGCCATACGAAAGGCTAGGTGGTAGCCCACGAACCAGGGGAGCCCAAGCCCACCTTTAGACCAGTGGGCCTGCAGCTTCATGTGTCCCCAGTGGGCTGCTTTACCTTCCCATAGAAAAGAGGAGACAAGCTTGTCTAGAGAGAGGAAAATGGCTTATGAGACAAGGGGATCAGGAGGTTGTTTAATAGGTATGAGACTCTTGATAGTACAAACATATACACTGCCTCTATTTTTCCCTTCAGAGACAGCTGAAGTTTGTGCCAACGCTGAACTTCAGCTGTCAGGGCTGTTAGGAGAGGGGAGAAATTGGCCTTTTCAAGGTCACTCCACGCTGAAGAGATAAAAATCCCAAGGTAAGAGACACCCTGAGGGGTCCAGGTAATGTCAGTCACTGCCAGGCAATTCCTACTGCACTATATGTTCAGCGGGGAGATAATTGTCTTCTTTTAATTAATTAACAAGCCAGAGAGAGAGAGGCGAACTCTTGTAATACTGGCAGCACTAGAGATAGGGAGAGCTCTGGGTTAGACATTGTAAGTAGCATGTCATCAGCATATGCATTGACTAGGAAAAACTTGTTTTTGACAGGCATACCAATAATGCCAGGAGTGCCTAGAAGTTTCCTAACCAGGGGGTCAAGGACTATAATGAAAAGAAGGGGGGAAAGGGGGCATCCTTGCCTGGTACCCCTTTGTAGAGGAAAAGGAGAAGAGATATCCCGGTTAGTGACAATTCTGGCTGTTGGCAGGGGATAGTGTGGAGACCCATGAATGGAAGTGGGAACCAAATCCATAAAGGTTGAGGACATCATAGAGGTAGTTCCACTCTAATGAGTCGAACGCCTTTGAAAACTCAATTGCTAAAGCTGCCATGGGAGTCGAGGAATGGAGCGCCAGCCACTTTAGATTGAGGACAAGGCACAGATTGTCCACCCCCGATTTGCCCTTCAAAAAGCCAGATTGTGAGGGATGTATTATAGTGGGAAGAACCTGGGCGAATCTGTTTGCCAGCACTTTAGCTAGCAATTTGGTGTCCACTGAGCAATGAGATGGGCTGAAAGTTGACACAATCCAATGCATCTGAGGACTTCTTAGGAATTAAAGTTATAAGTGCTTCCAGCATGGTGGGTGGGAGTGCAATCGCGCCTTGGGCCTTGTGCAAGGCCTGCAATAGAGGGATCGTGATCTCAGTCTTAAGAAGTTGGTAGAGTTCTACTGTCATTCCATCTGGTCCCAGAGCCTTCCCCTTCACCATTTGGGAAAGAGCAGATTGGAGTTCCTCAGCACTGATGGGGCATCCAGAGTATTATGGTCTGTTTGCAAGAGTTTGGAAAGAGAAACCCCTTTACAGAGCTCTGACATGCATGCAGAAAGCTCATCAGCTGAGAGCTTAGATTGGGTCTGGTAAAGAGCCTGATAAAATAGCTGCATTGTCTCATTAATATCTTTAGGCGCCGAGACCACCTTACCCTCTTTGTTCTTAATCGCAAGCATTCTGGATGAAGCCTGCTGCTTGTGGAGGTGATAGGCTAGCAGCTTGCCTTCTTTATCCCCACCCGCCCAGGATTTGAGTTTGGAACAGAGAAGTTGCCATTCTACTTTTCTGTTTAACAATGAATTTATTTGGTATATCAGGCCTATAATGGTGGGTAGAAGGGGGGAGTTAAGTGGATGCTGTGTCGAGGCATTAAATTGCCTCTCCAGGGTTGCAAATTTGGCTTGCAACTGGTGCAATGTCTCTGCATGGTCCTTGTTCTTGGCTGCTGTGAAGGAGATGATTCTCCCCCTAATGACAGCTTTGAAGGCTTCCCATACCGTGGAGGCTGAGACCCCATCAGAGGTGTTGAGAGAAAAGTAGGAATGAGCCTCTTCTTTTATAAAGGTCTGGAAAGCTTTGTCTTGCAACAGTAATGGGTTGCACCTCCATCTCATGGTGGAAGCCCCCTGCCCTGGAGGATAGAACTGGATTGACAAGGGGGCATGGTCAGATATTATAATACTACCAACTGAGGCTTCCAATATCCCAGGTGTGGCCACATAATTGGCCAGCCAAAAATCTAACCTGCTATGAGCATGATGGATCGCCGAATAAAAAGAGTAGTCACACTCTTGTGGATTGTTCCTCTTCCAAGGGTCACATAGGCCCCATTCCACCATAAGTTCAGTAAGGCCCACCAAGTCCTTGGGGTAGGTTTGTGGGGTGGGAAGGGTCTTATCAAGAAAAATATCGAGGACCAAATTGTGTTCGCCTCCAAGCAAGATCGGAATATCCAAAAGGCCATTCATGAGATCAGTAAATGCTTGGCTTAAGTCAGAATAAACTTCTCCTGAGTCATTATTATGGCTGTATATGTTGGCTAGCAATACTCTGCCCGCTGGGTATGAAGGTCTGACTACCACCCACCTTCCCTGAGAGTCTGTACGTTTATCTTCTACCACCCATGGCGAGGCTTTGCACAGTAATATAGCAACTCCCCTAGACTTAGTAATGGCACAGCTAGCAACAATTGAGCCTACCCACAGTTTTTTAAGCCATTGAACAGTTCTGTTGGTTAGGTGCATCTCTTGGAGCAGGGCTATATCAGTACCCAGAAAATTCAAAAATTGGAGCACTTTTGTATGCTTAGTCGGATGGTTAAGCCCTTTGACATTCCAGGAGAGGCACTTCTAACCCTGAGTTGCAGGGGAATTACTAGCCATCGTCATCCACTAGTCAGTAAACCAGAGAAAATGGAGTACTCACCTGAGAGGAGAGAGAGAATAACTGACAACAGACAGAAAGAAGCAGTCACCTCATTATTGGCTCAAACAGGAGGGCCCCAAACCTGGTTTGTAAGAAGGAGGAGCAAGTGTGTAGAGAAAGCTATGAGAGGAGCTGCAGCAATTGTCACCAAATGGATGAAGCCTGGTCAGATAGGGAGGAAAAGATTATACACTATGTTATTTCAAAGTAATAGTAAAAAATGTACACAATAAGGCAATTATAACAACAGTGAACACACAAAACAGTGTAGTAAAGTTAATGATGCTGAGGTGAACGTGTGAAGGAGTCTTGATCACTCCAAGCCACACTGCTTCGAGCACCAAAAAGAAGGGAAAGGTCACACCAAACATGGGTGATCTGTCCCAACCTGGCTTCATGGAGCCACTTAAAACTAGGTCTGGAGGATCCAGGTAATCCTAACTGTGTCAAGCTGATAGGCTGTAAGTAAAACTGTTAGCAACTGGAAGGAAAAGGTATGTGGGGGTAGGGTGGGGGAGGATGTGTCCCATGTTAGGGAAGAACGGGGGGGGACCTCTGTCAGCCACATAATAAATCTTGATGGCAGGTCCAGAAAGCTAAAGGGGGGGGGGTTAAGAGGTACAAATCGCTCTATTTGACTGTCAAATATCTCTAGTTTCAGTGCGCAGCTAGTTAAGCATCCCCAGACCAATCCTCAGGTACAATAACCTGCAGGAGGAGAAAAGAGGGTGTGGAAAATATCCAGCCTCTCCTGCAAGGGGATCATATGGTGAAGCTAGGGGCCATCTGGATTGGGGGGTACAATCCCCTGTCTATATACAGAAGGCAGTTCCAGTCGGCTGGCAGGTCCTGCTGAGAAATTGATAAGGCGGAGGGGGGGGCGCAACAGTGGAGATGGTCAGTCCCACTTGCCACCCAATATCAGCAGGGAATGCTCCTGCCACAGAGAAAACAGTGTTACCAAAACACTAAATTTAGAAAAAGAGAACAGCCTTAGCTGGGTTTCAAATGTCCTGCAAGTCATCTGTCTGTCCCAGATTCTCCATGATCTTTCAAGTGGCTTTTTTTCAGTTCTGCTAGGTTGTGGGAGGGCGGCCAGGGCTTCTGTAAAACATTTGGTCCCCGGTTTGAGTAGGCTGACCACTAATGCTAGTTCTTCCTCATCCTTCTCCACTGTAGTGGCCCAATCCAGCAGGGCAATATCGTCCATAGGCTCACAGGGCTCAACGTTTGGAGAGTCATTATTTTCAAATCTTGTTAGCGATACTGCTTCTGCCTATGGAAGCTTGGCAGGGGGGGATGCTGAAAGTTTGCCAGCAGTTAGGTGGCCTAAGCTTCTGGAGCATTGGCATTGCTGGTTGGTATTGGAATGTTTGGGCCAGTCTTGCTTTCCTGCTGTTTCCAGCTCCACGGAAGAACATCTGTCAGGAGATGATAGGCTGTCAGCAGGTTGGTGTCCTGATTCCCTGGGTTGATGATAAGCTTGTGAGTGAAGCATGGGGCGTGTTTTGGTGTCGGGACCAATCCGACTGTGGTTGTCTTCCCCCAGAAACTGTCTCTCCTTGTCTGTTCCTCTTCCCATATGATCTCCCAGGACCCAAAGGCACCTGGGAGATGCATTTCGGGATATGAGGCCTGGCCAGTGGTTATTAATCCATGTTTCAGCTTCTCTTGGAGACTCTGTGAGGAAAGCTTTCCCATCCTTGGATATATACAATGCAGTAAGTTTTTTGAAATGGTATTGGAAAGAATTAGACATCAAGATTTTCTGTAGGGGACCATACGCTCTCCTTCTAGCAGCTACCTCCTGAGAAACATCCCGATAAAAGGAGATAGTACCACCCCTCCATGTAAGCTCTCCCATGTCCCTGGTAGCCTGGAGCAGCTTCTCCTTCACAAAGTATCTCAGAAGGTATTCTATTATAGCTATAGGGGCATTAGAGCTGTCCAGTCTGCCAGTCACCCTGTGGGCTCTTTCCACACCGATTGGTTCTCTCCAGCGATCCCCCAGCAGTTGAGGCAGCCAATCATTAAGAAAACATTCCATGTTTGGGCCTTCAGCCCCTTCTGGAACCCCCAGGATTCTAATATTATTCCTCCAGCTCCTATTCTTCTGGTCTTCAGCCCTGTACCAGAGTCTAGAGAGTTTGTCTTCATGATCCATAAGACGCTGCAGTACTGTAATGTGCTTCCCCTCCAGCTCCTCAGTTCTCTGCTCCAAGACTATTTGTTTGTCCTCCAACCTACATACATCAGCCACATTCCCCACCAGGGATGCCCCAATGTTGTCCACTCTCGTCAGAAGGGCTTGTAGCATCTTTGTGATGTTTGAGAGGGCGTCCCTT
This sequence comes from Neoceratodus forsteri, assembly GCA_016271365.2. NCBI lineage: Eukaryota > Metazoa > Chordata > Ceratodontiformes > Ceratodontidae > Neoceratodus > Neoceratodus forsteri. Next base: position 1,526,657,974 of record CM057455.1, read on the forward strand.
AGTTGGGCCTGATTGTGGGAAGGCTGAGCATCTTGCACACAAGTCCCTTGCACATTGATCCCAGAGGCATTCATCACGCCCGGCTCAGTAGTTAGTTCGGGAGTGCGGTGGGACAGCAGCTTATAATTCCCTTTCAGATGCCTGTGGCTGACTGAAAATCATGACCCATCAGGCTGTAGTCAAGCACTAAAGTAATGGTTGACTTAACTGCAGGCAAACTCGTACCCCCGTGCTCAGGCCTTCACGGCCTGCCCAACAGTATGGCCCCAAGGTATGAGCACTATGAACTTACTTATAGAGCTTGGCTCCCCCAATGAGAAACATCAAGATGATGGTGGCAGAGGTGGGGAGGGATTTTCCATTTGCTACAAAGGTAGTTCAGTCCAGCATTGCGGTGGATTATGTACAATTATCTGCCAGGCTGGGGCAGAGCAAAAGTCCTAAGCTGCCATTGCCATCAGGTCCAAGCCACGCTCCCCATACAAAAAAGATTATGATAGGTGGGAAAGAGCTCCAAACAATAAAATATTAGAAAGTGAACTGGAAAGGTTAGTAAAGCATAAAGAAGGGAAATCAAAATTGTATGCTTGGATAAAAGATAAATTCTGTACAAAATCAATAAATATTTATAAAAATACTATTAAAAATGGAAGGTAGAGACAAATAATCAATAAACAGAACAGCAATGGTTATTGGCTATGTCACAATTATACATGTACAAATTGACAAGGGATAGCTCGATCCAGTTCAAAATTCTTAATAGAGCGTATTTCACACTATATAGATTAGAGAAGATGGGACGTATAAATTCAGGAGAGTGCTGGTTTTGTAAGGTTCCAGATGCGGACCTGTATCATATGTATTGGGAATGCACAAGATGCAAGAACTGGTGGGATTATTCCTTTAAAATACTACAACAGATAGGCTTCCATGAAGCATATTGGTTTAATTATACTAATGTAATAATTGAAGCTTTCAGCATTAACATTATGGAAAAAATTGCAGACTCATATTTAAAGCAAATGTAATGACAATTAAAAGATTGATTTTAAAATATTGGAAACAGGGCCAGCCCGTCGGTGCAGTGGTTGGCTTTCCGCTTGCGATGCCAGCGACCCAGGTTTGGGAATGAGCACAGGTCGCTGGAGGGCCGGCTGGGGGGGAGACAACTTGAACGTCCCATGACTGCTCATTATCTCCAGGGAGGGAGGGAGGGCTGTGATCACTGGTGGAGGCCAGGGGTAGGGCAACATCTCGGGGTCATTTCTGGGTGATCCATGGCAGACGTCGGCTCTTGCCTTGACGTCCGGACATCACGCACCTCAAAGAAAAACCAGTAAAATCACTCGCTGGCCGCCGGATGATGGCTCTCTGTTCCCTGAGTGCCTCCAGTGCCTTCCCAGGGCCTCCTTCTCCTTGGCTGCATCCCCGGGCCGTAGAAGTGTGTGCTGGGGCCATCCCTCTCCCTTTGGTGCCTTCTCCCTTGGAGGAGGGGGTCCCACCCGGGTGAAGGGATACGCTGGGATATCCCGGGGATCGGCTGCAATACAAGGAACCAGAGGAGGGCTGAGTAAGGACAGTGGGGCTGGTGGGAACTTGCGGGGCCCGAAGGAGTTGGGGACCAGTGAGCACGGGGGTGGAAAAATAGAATAACCAAACAAAAAATATTGGAAACAAAATGAGTCTGGAGTTAAATTGCCAGAACTTAAATGGAAACAGATATTTATAAGTACTTTATACAACAATCAGTTTTTTTTCAGAACATGAAGGTGCATAGAAGATATACAATACTATAATAAGAGACTGGTCCCAAGCAGTTTTTTTCCCTGATTAATGGTTAATTATGTAAGGTACAGTTTACTTATATTTGTAGATGTATTTATATATGTATTTAAATGCACAAACCAGTGATATGTCTGGAAAATGTTTAGAAATTAAATGAATATGGATAATGTATGTCCAATAAAAACTATTTTTTGCAAAAAAATTCATACCATTAACACCTCCAATCAGAAGGCCTTTTTAGTGTTGGAGTATGCTATTAAGGAGAGATTGAGCAATTGGTGTATCCACCCCAGGTGGTATGTAAAGGCTAGCAAGGGTAATTTCTTTCACCAAGTAATGTCGTGAGGCCATGGCCAAGCAGCCCTGAGGGTCTGCATTGGTGAAGGTACAATATATATAGAAAAAATGTCTGTCAAAGGTCAAGTATAGCTGTACCTCTTCTTTTTCCCTATTTACATGAAGAGGCCACTACCTGGGAAAACCCAAATTTAGATAATTTCTGATGCTCCTGTTCAAAGAGTGTCTTCAGAAGCAGAATAAAAGTAGGATGACATTTTCTAATGGTAGACATAACTTTTGACAGGGCTGTTAAGGTCATTCACATTTTGGACATATACTATAGTCCTCACATTAGCCACACTGAGTTTAATCCATAGAGTAGAAATGTGCTAAGAAAGAAAATCTGTCCAGGTGTCTAACCCCTAAGGCACAGCAGTGGAGTAGATCTGGTAGGATTCTGTTAATCACTCTCAGCATTAATGTTATATGAACAAAGGAGGAGGAGGCAACATCAAAGTCAGCAGTGTTTTATTTATTTATTTATTTGATAACCAGGAAGTACACTGATCCCAGGGACCATTTTCAGCCACACCTCAGGCCATTTAGAAGGTGCATAATACACAAGATTACAGTCACACATGTGCAGTAGAATGTGGTGGCCATCTTGCACATGGCGGAGTGTGCCTTGTTGTGCCATGACTGGCGTTTGTTTTTTTCTTTCAAATGAGAGTTATCCCCCTCACCCGACCCTCCCACTCTGCACCTCCCCCCACAAACATAAGAGTGACACTGGGGTGCCCAATCCCTCAGTGTCCCAATGTGGAACATTAGATTTTTTTTTTTGTTTAAAGCAACCCCCATTACCGTGCATATACAGTTATTTCTTATTTTTTTAAATATATATATTGATATCCCCCCACCCAACCCTTCCTCTCAACACCCACCACCACAAACACACACACACACACTAGAGACATACAGTGAGAGGGACGCTAGGGGGTACCCAATCTCCCAGTGTCCTGATGAGAAATCCTTGATGTTTTTTTTGTTTGTTTGTTTACAGCAACCCCACCACCACCGTGCATGCACAGTTATTTCTTCTTTTTTTAAAATATATATTTATATCCTCCCACCTAACCCTCCCTCTCAGCACCCACCACCACACACCACCACCACCCCCAGAAACATAAGAGTGACACTGGGAGTGCCCAATCTCCCAATGTCTCAATGAGGAATCCCCCATGCATTATTGTTGTTGTTTTTTTAAACCCAGAAAAAAGAAAACAGTCCAATGATGTCTTTTGTGGCTCTAACTGCCCCCCACCCAAACCTCCCACTCAACTTCGACCGCACAGCACCCCAAGCCCTTACTTACCCATCAGGGGGGTCTAATACCGTAATCCTGTCTGGACCACAGAAACATCTTTGCTCTTCAAAGCCGGACCATGAACTGAAGAAACAGGTATACGGTTCAATGTATTTCAATAGGGTTTTGAACTTAGTGGCATAACTTAGGCATTTTTGCATATTTTTGGCCCAAATTTTCAACGTGCTTTCTTTGGCACCCTACCTCATGAACAATTGCACTGTCATTTGGTAGATCTGTCCTTTGATGCAGGAGTTGAACATTTTTTCTTCCCTTGTTCATGAGGTGGGGTCATAAGAAGGCTATGTTAAAAATTTGGTGTAAAAATATAAAAAAACAACAAAGTTACGAGCCTACATTGGATTTTGTGAACTCAGGCTCATAACTTTGGTAATTTTCAATATTTTACCCCCAAATTCATAACATAGTCATAGCTTTACAGCACCTCATGAGTGTGATAGCTTTCATTTTTCAAATCCTGGCCAATTTTTTTTTTACATCCCGAAAGGTTATTTTGCTGTCCCTGCTTGAAATCACCTTTGGGACAGGAGTTGAACATTTTCTCTGCCCTTGTTCATGAGGTGGGGTTATAAGAAGGCTACAGAATGTTGAAAACTTAGTGAAAAATATTAAAAAATAAAGTTATGGCCCTATGTTGAATTTTGCGAATGCAGGCTCATAACTTTGATCATTTTCAATATTTTTAACCCAAATTTACAACATAGCCATATCTTTACAGCACCTCATGAAAGTGATGGCTGTGATTTTTAAAATCCTGGCTAAAATATTTTTTTACATCCCAAAAGGTGATTTTGCAGTCCTTGCACGAAATCACTTTTCAGACAGGAGTTGAAAATTTTCTCTGACCTTATTCATGAGGCAATGAGGCAGGGTCATAAGAAGGCTATGTTTTAAATGTGGTGAAAAAAATAAAGTTATGAGGCTATGATGAATTTTGTTAATGCAGGCTCATAACTTTGGTAATATTCAATATTTTTACCCCACATGTTCAACATAGCCATTTCTTTACAGCACCGCATGAGCGTGACAGCCATCATTTTACAGCTCCTGCCCAAAATATGCTTCTGTGTCTCAAAAGTTGCTTTAGCAGTCCCTGAGCAAAATCACCTTTAGGCCAGGAGTTGAACATTTTCTCATCCCTTCTTCATGAGGCAGGGTCATAGCAAGGCTATGTTGAAAATTTAGTGCAAATATATCAAAAAACACATTTTCAACATATTTACCTCAAATTCCTCAGCTGCAGCCCTATTGGCTCTGGTCAGATATTGTTTTAAATGCTAAAGTGCAACCACACTGGACTTTTTCCCCCATGGACAGTGGAAGTGCATGTCCCAATAGGGCACCTGTGTCCACGGTTTGCCCCTTTCCCATTATCAGACCTGGATGCAGTTAGTGCTGTGCCCTGTTCTTGTTCCAAAACAGGTACAGATGCAGAATAATTTCATCATCTGCTCTGTGTTTCTTCTGAAGCTGGCAGAACCATTTGAAAGGTGAGTGTGGATTGTTTGATTGTTTTTGGTGGAGGAGTAGAAGAAGGGTGACCAGTTTGCTTGCTCTGGCTACCACTAGCAGCATGTTTGGCAGCTTTAGGTTCCAACTTCTTGTGAAGAAGAAAGGGGATTGCATGTGAAGGGGACAAGGAAAAAGAAGACATCCTAAACAATTATTTTTGTTCAATTTTCACAAATGAAAGGGAATGTAATGGACCACAGATCACTGTCAAGTGCATCAAAGGAAGGGGTGTGGATACTAGTCCATTTACAAAGGAGACAGTCCTGAAAGGACTTTCAAATCTTAAGGTGGACATGGTAATGGGGCCAGACGGGATGTATCCAAGGTTATTGAAGGAGCTCAGAGAGGTCCGGGCTGCAGCTCTGATAGTCCTGTTTAACCACTCACTGGAAACAGGTATGGTCCCAGAGGACTGGAGGAAGGCAAATATATTGTATTACCACTTCACAAAAGTGGTAGCAGGAAGCAGCCTGGCAGTTACAGGCCAGTCAGCCTGATTTCAGTAGGGGTAATTAATGGAATCACAATTCAAAAGGAAGGATTGTAGAATATCTTGAATCCAGTGGCTTACAGGATTTAAGAAAGCATGGATTCACTAGGGGGAGATCATGTCAAACTAAATCTTATAGATTTCTTTGACTGGGTGACCATGGGAGTAGATCAGGGTGGAGCAGTTGATGTGGCCTACCTAAATTTCAATAAGGTCTTCGACACTGTTCCACATAGGAGACTCGTAAACAAATGGACAGCCTAGGAGTGGAACTAAAAGTGGTAAATTGGGTAAGTAATTGGATGAAGAATAGGTGACAGAGGATGGTAGTAAATGGAGTTTGTTCTGAAAAAGGGAGGGTGACAAGTTGGGTGTCGCAAGGATAAGTACTGGGACTAATCCTCTTTAATGTTTTTATAGGGGATATTGCAGAGGGACTAGAAGGGAAGAAGTCTTTTTGCAGATGACACAAAAATCTGAAATAGAGTGGACACTCCAGGGGGAGTGGAAAAAAAGAATAGAGATCTTTGTGAGCTTGAAGAGTGGTCTAGAAAGTGGCAACTAAGTTTCAGTGTGGAAAAAGTGCAAAATCATGCACTTGGAGTGTAGAAACCCTGGGTTAGAGCACAAAATGGGGGTAGTGGTACTGGCAACCACCAAATAGGAAAGAGATCTGGTTGCTATTATACCTGATGACCTAAAGGTGGCCAAACAGTGTGACAAGGCAGTGGGGAGAACCAGTGGGATGCTCGGGTGCATAGGGAGGGTGCCACCAGCAAAATGAAGGAGGTGGTGATATCTCTGTATCAATCTCTCATGAGATCCCGCTTAGAGTACTGTGTCCAGTACTGGAGTCTTCATCTCCAGAAGGACATAGGCAGAATAGAGGAGGTCCAGAGGAGGGCAACTGAAATGGTGCAGGATCTGCACCAAAAGCCCTATGAAGAGAGACTGAAGAACCTCAATATGTACACACTGTATGAAAGGAGGGAGTGAGGGTATTTGATAGAGACTTTCAAATACCTCAAGGGTATAAACAAGGTTCAAGAAAGAAGTCTTTTTCAGAGAAAAGGATGCACAAGAACAAGAGGTTATGCAATGAAGCTTGGGGGTAGAATCAGGGGAAATGTAAGGAAACACTTCTTCACAGAAAGGGTGGTAGATGCCTGGAACAGCCTCTCTGAGGAGTTGGTGGGAGCAAAAACTGTAATGGGATTTAAGAAGGCATTGGATAGGTTTAAGGGAACCTTAGAAGTAAGGAAAGGGGTGTACAGCTGGAGATCAAGTAAGGTCTGCAGTGTGACAGTAGGTAAGGAAAATGGGCAGACTAGGTGGGCCAGATGGTCCTTATCTGCAATCAAATTCTATGTTTCTATGTTTCTGTATGCTGCATATTCAGTCTCATCATCTATTTCACTAAAGTGGGTGTCACTATCACTAGTGTCAGATGATATACAGTGCTTACTAAAAAAAGTTGTCCAGTACCCCAGTTTGCTGGTCGTTATTACTGCAGTACCTTGGTATGAGGTTCAGTATGGGGCGGTATGGAGGTGGCAGATCGGTAAAGCAGCATTTAATGCAGTACCTCAGAAGGTGCTTAATGCACTTCCTCAAGTCATCACAAGATGGCAATTTTCAGGCATTCCAATTTGATGCTGTCCTGCAGTGTCAGTTTGCTGTTGTTCAAAAGTAAAGGTAATTATTTGCCAGCAGATGGCATAGTAGTAAAAATAAGATTTCTACCTGGTTGTCAAGCATCCTAGATCCCCAATGTCACCTCAACAACTGTATTATTGAAAAAAAAACAGAAATACAGCAAATGGCAGCCACAGCATAATTAGACATAAACCGTGGTCAAAGTGAAAATTTAGGGAACTTTAATAATACCAGTTATGCTAAAAGGTTAGATAGACAGATAGATAGATAGATAGATAGATAGATAGATAGATAGATAGATAGATAGATAGATATTTGTCTTTATTGATTATGGCTAAATGGCCAGGTCACTCCTGCAAAAAAGTTTTCAGCTTAGTGTGCTACTCCTGGTTAAACACCTAAATAAAAAAAAAATAATAAATGTCATGGGGAAAACAAACATATACACAAGTCCACTTGATGGAGATGCTGTTAGACACTTGAAAATACACAGGAACACTACTTGCCATAAGAGAATTGCAACCCCTTCCACCATCCAACCCACGCTCCACCTCACCCCAATGCCAACCAAGAAAAGGACATAATTGGCAAGAGGGGACAGTAGTCTGCAGACTCTTCTCTCAACATCTTTGCTGGCCTCTGACTGAATGAGAGCGCACAACTGTTTTTACTAATTTTACTGAGTGCACGCTCCTAGTCATGTAGACAGTGACCAGCTGATGTAGTGGCATGATCATAAACTCTGGATATGGAAATAAATATTTCTCAAACAAAAATCATGTTTTTCAGAAAGAAAAAAATGAAATACCATTTTGTTGGCTAATTAAAAGGTAATGGATTGAAATTGTGAAGCAGTACAGTATATATATCTGGACCTCCATTTCCATAGGAACTAAGCTTGGAATCAACACCTTTGTGTGGCCAAGGATAAAATTCTCAAACAGTAAAGGTCCTTAAAAGATTTGGAGAAAAATGTATTAATAATTACGCTGTACCTGTCAAAAAAATGCTATGATGCAAAAGTAAGAACTCTACTCTTACATGGAGCAGAAGTGTGAGACTAGAACAATTAAAACACTTTTAAATAAATCACAAATTTTGTTCCCAACTGCTTATGGGGCTCTCACATATTGCACTGGGCAATACAGGAGGATTAAGGATTCCCTCTGCACAAAAATAGTTTTTTGATGCAATACAGTACTTACGTAGACGTCGGTCACACCGACGCTTCCACCAAACACTGAAATGCACAGCATACAGCCAAAAAAACAACTTTAGTTTTCTGTCCTGCCGCTCTATTTATTTTATGTCCCTCCCCCATTTCTGCAGTCAGAAGTTTACATTTTTTATAATTAAATAACTGCCAGTATATTTCTTTCTTTTTTTTTTTTTTTGTTAGTCCCCATTTCTGCAGTCAGAAACTGTTTCTGGTTATGGTCCTGGGTCATGTTTGAAAAAGGGCATTGGCCCATTACACATACCCGGTTCACAAAAGTTAAATAAAAGTATGGCAGTAAACATACTGTTTTTTTAGTTGGGGGTGCTCCACCCCCCTACACACTCCCCATTTATGCAGTCGGAAGCTCCGCCCCCACACCCCTCATTTTCTGTTTTTTGGACAATATATTTCTTTAATTTGTTATGCCTGTTCTGCAGTTGGAAGCTGTTTTCTGGTCCCCCATTTGAGCATCTCATGTTTGTTTTTTTGTTTTACTTCAGAATGCACACCAGTTTTCCATTATTTACATACTGCACTGCCACTTGCCTTGTACATTGGGCTGCGATAGCTGTTGAAAGGTTGGGAGGTATGGTTTCAGCATTCAACATACAATTAATATAAGTTTTCTGTGATTACCATGGTAACTGCAATCTTGTGTAAAGTGAGCATGGACAGCTAGTGTATGATGCAGTGGGAGGAGACAGCTGCCATCTGAATGTGCCATAATTATCCTTGTGTGCATGAGGGGTCTTTAATCCACTCCGGTATCACCATGCACTGCACCTAATGCATTTGTGAGAGTATAAACAGTTTTTATACCAGTCAAGTGTCTGGCATTGACAAGATTATTTTCCTTTTTCAGGTACCCAGACTTTGTTGAGAGGTGTTTCTTTGCCACCAGCAGAAGTTTTCTTGGATCTCTCTTCTTTTCTAGAAATTTAGAAAAATAAGATTGCCCAGAATACTGCTAATTAAATCTACCGAAGAAGAGCTACAATATATTAACTGAAATTGCCTAGCCCCCTTTCTCAGTCAATAATAAAAAAATACATTCCAAAGAAAAAAATAACTGTATCAGAGTGCACACACATGATCTATAAACGTTCTATGCAGTACGGTTGAAAGAGTCAGAATTCTTGTCCACAAAAGTAGCCTGCTGAAGGATACATTCTTCATGTCTCAGTCCTACTTTACTTAAAGTTTAAACAAGTCACTGAGAATGTATTAGTTTTGATCCAGGAAGACAGAGATCAACAGTGACTTCACTGAATGATACCCCTTTGCTGAACTGGTCTTAAATGAGGTTGGAATGCCGTGTTGTGAACTTTATTTCCAGCTCATCTTGAAAAGCTGTCTTTCCTGGTAAAACTGTATTATCTAAAAGGATGTCTATTCCTGCAGTATGTATGGACACAATATATGTGAATTTATTTCTACTTCAACCACTATATTTATTTATTTATTTATTTATTTTAACATCAGTGTGGTAGTGTGGGTCCCAATAAACAGATCATACAACCAGATAGGATGCATAAAAAATGCATATGTCTGCATTTATCATTTATTCAAAAAGAAGAAAAAAAAAATAAAATACTAAATTTAATATATACAGAAAGGAAAAATAAATGGTGTTAATCCATCACACCTCTTCAAACATGCAAAATAAAACAATTACAGAATTCCTGAGTTCTTTCCCTTCTCTCAAACAATGTGGAAACTTGCACAATTTCTTCTTAGAACCTTCTCTCTCCTTGGCCAGAACCTTACTGACCACCTATCTCTCTTGGTTCTCCTAAAGGAACCTTTTATAATGCCACAGGGTGACCTCATCAATCATGTGATATCTTAATTAAGATGAACAATGGCATTTTCAAGCTTATATACAAAAATATATATATATTAAACCAACTAGTATCATTCTAGCACTTCAAGGGTTTACCCCCCAAAAAATGTATTTCCTCACAAGGTCCTAAAACAAAAATATAAACTTAATTATAGGACTATGATGTCAGAGCATTAGCTTAGCTCCTCCCCCTTCTGACATCACTCCTCCTTGAGACCATATAAGCTGCCATTTCATGAGTTGCCTGCTCTATAGAAGGACCTCTGCAACTAACATGGGCACTCAGGTAATAGTTTATTTTAGTACAATACCTTTTATTTGTTCCAGTTTCCCTCTGTTTTACAGCCACTGCTTCTTAACTTACTAGCTGAAGTTGCAGCAGACACTTGCTTCTCAACTCAGCCCTCTATTGTTTAGAGGCTCTTTTGTTTACAAATGAAACAGCTCCTTCTTGACATTTGTTTTGGGACACTGAGCTTGTTGGACTGCTTCTCCCAGTAGCCACTGAAGGTTTGCTGAGCATAGCTTTTCAATATATAAGTATTGTTTTATTTTAACAAGATGCAATTAAGTACTGACAGAAAAGAAAAAAAGGGACAGTAAAGGATAGATAGAAGATTGCCAGGTTGGCCACCCTGACAAGAAAGTATAGGATAGATATTGAAATATAATAGGGATAGGATAGAGTGAAAAGAAATAATGGGGGGTTATTGCATCTTGAAGTGATTGTTTATACTTCACAACAGGACCCCTGTTACATCCTCCCACCACAAGAAGGCAACATAATGTTTGTCGTGTTGACTGAAACCCCTCACCCTGTGAAGGGTTGGAACTTCCGCCCACCCACTCCAGAAGTTCCCCCCAGGGACCCTTAAAAATAAACAGGATTCAAAACGCTACTCAAAATCAGAAAATACTGTTTACAAGTCATACTTTTCCCTGGGGTTGTGCCATCTTGGCACCTTGTGATACACATACAACACCATTATCTACATCTGGAACAGAGTTACTAGCTGGATCAGCACCAAAGCATGATAAAAAATCAGCGTTCTGATGCTGAGAACCAGCTCTATGTCGTACAGTGAACTTATAAGGTTGTAATGATAAATACCACCTAAAATGCGCTATTTTATCTTTCATCAAATTTAGCCAGCATAAGGGATTATGATCTGTTATAATCGTAAACTGATTTCCCCAAAGATAATATCTCAGGGCTTCTACTGCCCACTTGATGGCCAGACATTCTTTCTCCTCTGTGGAATATCTTCTCTCTCTTTCATGTAATTTCCTGCTGAGATATAAGATGAGGTGTTCCTCTCCCTGGCGATGCTGGGTCAGTACTGCCCCTATGCCTGTGTCAGAGGCATCCGTCTGTAATTCAAATGGTTTAGTGAAATCAGGGCTACATAACACCGGAGCTGAGCATAGGATGGCCTTGATTTTGTTAAATGCCTTATCACAGGCGGGACTCCACTTTACTTTATTGGGAAAATGTTTTTTGGTCAGATCTGTGAGAGGAGTAGCAATGGTGGAAAAATCCGGGATAAAACGTCTATAATAACTTGCCAGACCAAGGAAAGACCTGACATGGCGCTTTGTCATGGGTAGGGGACTGTTAGCTACAGCTTCAATTTTATCTACTTCTGGCTTAATCCTCCCATGTCCAATAATGAACCCCAGATAGCGTGTTTCTGTCTTAGCTATAGCGCATTTGGACGGGTTAATGGTCATTCCAGCATCCTGGATGCTTTGTATCACAGCACTAAGCTGTAATAAATGAGTCTCCCAGTCGGGCTATAGATGACCACATCATCCAAATAAGCAGCACTATAGCCCTTGTGAGGTCTCAAGACTTGATCCATGTACCTGTTGAAAGGTAGTCGGGCTCCATGTAGTTAACGGCATTGTAGTGAACTGATATAGACCAAGAGGGTGCAGAAGGCAGTTAATTCTGGGTTTTAAATAATGGAATCTGCCAATACCCTTTTGTTAAATCTAAGGTGCTTATGTATGTTGCAGACCCAATCTGATCTAGGCGATCATCGATGCGTGGCATTGGATAGCCATCAAACTCAGATACTTAATTAATTTTTCTAAAATCTAAGCACAACCTGATGCCCCCTTCCTTTTTATGCACGACCACTAATGGAGAGGACCAAGGACTGCGTGAAGGAACTATCACTCCTGCTTGTTCCATTTGTTTTATCTCAGCCACTACTTCTGGCCTGATCTTTTCTGGTAATCTATATGGCTTCTGATGAATTGGTTTGGTTTGGGTAACTCTGATCTCATGGACTACGCCTTTGGCTCTCCCTGGATTCTTTGTGAATGTACGTGTGAAATACTCCAAGAGATGATCAATCTCTAATCTCTGTGCAGGGTTTAAGTCAGGATTGATGCACTTTAGTGTCAGTAACAGATTTATCAATCCTGTCATATACTATATCTAGCTCTGCTCTATCAGGATCGGTCTGGATATACAACACTGGGGTTTCTGTTTTTTCTACCCATTTTCTCAGCAGGTTGGCATGGTAAATTCTTTTTACCGGTCTATGCCCTGGCATCTCAATGGCATAGTTTACCTTGCCTACCTGGTGTAAGATCACATATGGTCCTTGCCAACACATGAGCAATTTATTTTCAGTGGAGTGTAACAATAGCAACACTTTTTCCCCAGGTTCAAATGCTTTGTGCTTTAAGCCCATATCATAATGTTCTTTCTGTTTGAGTTGTTTCTGGTCAACATTTTGATGGGCTATAGTCACATATTTCACTAGCCTTTTCCTCAATGCAGTCATGTATTCAAGTATATTTTTGCATGCTACATTAGACCCCTGTTCCCAATGCTCCTTTACCACATCTAAGGGACCCCTAGGGTTACGCCCATATAACATGGTAGAGGGGAATAACCCTGTAGTAGCCTGAGGCACCTCTCTATAGGCAAACAGCAAATAGGGCAAAAACTTATCCCAATCCCGGCCTTCCTCCTGCACATACTTCTGAAGCATACATGTCATTGTCTTGTTAAATCTTTCCACTAACCCATCAGTTTGGGGATGGTATGGGGATGTTCTAACAGCAGATATCCCTAGCAATTTGTATAGTTCTTGCAGCATGATGGAGGAAAAATTACTACCACGGTCTGTCAGGATAACCTTGGGTATTCCCATCCTGCTGAAGACTTTTGCCAGTTCTGCAATATGAGGGCAGTAACCAGTCCTCATTGGTATTGCTTCAGGGTACCTGGTTGTGTAGTCACAAATGACTAAAATATACTGATTCCCCTTAGAACTTTTTTATAAGGGTCCCACCACATCCATTGCCACCCTGTCAAATGGAATAGTTACATATGGTATAGGTCGTAGGGGCACCATATCTTTCTTCCCTCCCTTGGCAACCAATTGGCACTGGGGACAGGACCTACAATAGGCTGAAACATCCTGGTGGACCCCTGGCCAACTGAATCGAGATAGAATATGTTGTACTGTCCGGTCTCTACCTTCATGACCAGCCATGGGAATATCATGTGCCAAGTGCATTATTTGTTCCCTATATTTACTGGGTACCACTAACTGTTCAAGTTCCTCATTTGTACCATTCTCTACAACAACTCTATACAGGATATTGTTTTTGATAATAAATCAAGATTGTCCAGGATGTCCAACCTTGTCCACCTGTAAAAATAAAGATGTTAAAGATTCATCGCATCTTTGGTCCTGTACAATATCTTGCACTAGAGTCTCTGGGATATTAAGTTGACCTTTAGCCTGATGATTTTCATTCCAAGTCTTTTTTTCTCTTCGCCTAGTCTTCTTGGACTTTTTGTCCTTACTGACAGTCTCAAAATAACCATTATCAAAAGGAAAAACATCCTGTAAGTCTTGTGTTTTGGCCTGGGACCTAGTAACCACATTAACAGTTCCTGTAGAAGTCTTCTGCTGCTGCATTAAAAGGTCAAAATGAGGAAAGTCTTGCCCAACAATGACAGGTACTGGGAGTCGTGGAACAAGGCCTACCAACATGTCATGGCTTTCTTGATTTACAGTTATATTAAGACATGCTGTAGGGTATCGGTGTATGTCTCCATGTACACACCGCACAGTAGTATTTGAATCACTCGGGCATATTCAGTGCTAGATCAGCCCTGATCAAAGTTTGTATACTGCCTGAGTCCAGCAAACCCAAAGTTTGTTGTTCCCCTACCTACAGAGGTCACATACCCAAAATTTACTATGGCAAGATGTGCTAAATCAGATATTTTATTTAAGCAGTTCTCAATATGCCCTTTCCAAGACAACCATGGCATATTATTTCTGCATATGGAACTCTCCCACCTCTCTCCTTTGATAGAACTGTCTCTGGTTAGTAGAAGCATTAAAGGTGGTCTTACCAGCACATTAGATGGTCCTGGATTGCCCTGGTTACCTCTGGCTCAGGTGCTTCTTGCTGCTAGGTAATCTTCAGCCAACTTAATGGTGTCTTCGGCTGTCTCGGGTTTATGTTCTTTTACCCATAATTGCACTTCCACAGGTAATATCTGGATGAATTTTTCAATTATTATCAGTTCCATGATTTGGTCTACAGTTTTGGTGGTGGGTTGTAGCCATTTTCCACAATAGTCCTTCAAATGGGCGTAGGTTTCTCTTGTGGTATCCAAGCTTGCCATTTTCTGAGACCGAAATCGTTGCCTGTATGTCTCCGTGCTGATATTATATCTGTGAAGAATTTCTTCTTTAACTCTGTCATAATTTGAGCTATCAGCTCCACTTAGCTGGCTGGAGACTAGTTGTGCCCGTCCTGAGAGATATGGGACCAAATGAATCACCCATTGGTCTCTGGGCCAGTTGCAGGTTTGGGCCACCCTCTCGAAAGTTGTCAAATAGGTCTCAATATCATCCACCTCTGTCAACTTAGTTAATTTAATGTCTCTAGGAAAAGATCTCCCCATCTGCCCTTGGGTCATGTCCTGAACAGCTTTAAAGGTTGCCGTCATTTTTCATCTTGTCTCCATCTCTTTCGGCCTGTATCCTCTGGTCTTCATCCCTCTGTCTCTGGTTCTTCTCTGGCGCCCATCTCAGTTGGCGAAACAAAGCCATTTCAGTAGTTCACTTGGATCCTCCAGTGCTGGGGTCATCTGGCTTTCTCCTTTGGATTACCAGCCGCAGCTGTGGCTCCTTCTTCCATCTTTCTTGTCTGGTAGCAGGTTCGATCCCTGGCAACAACTGGAGACCAGTCTTCAATCTGACAGACCTGGTCAGATGTAATGCATCCAACTCCCACTTGTTCTGGTTGTTGCATCTGCTAGGGTATTTTCAGCGCAACACCCCCTCTGGAGTACCTTCTGACACCCCAGAGGTTGGAATCCCACTTCTGACACCAGTTGTGGTAGTGTGGGTCCCAATAAACAGATCATACAACCAGATAGGATGCATAAAAAATGCATATGTCTGCATTTATCATTTTATTCAAAAAGAATAAAAATAAATAAATAAAATACTAAATTTAATATATACAGAAAGGAAAAATAAATGGTGTTAATCCGTCACACCTCTTCAAACGTCAGGAGATAATTCTTGCAAAATAAAACAATTACAGAATTCCTGAGTTCTTTCCTTCTCTCAAACAATGTGGAAACTTGCACAATTTCTTCTTAGAACCTTCTCTCCTTGGCCAGAACCTTACTGACCACCTATCTCTCTTGGTTCTCCTAGAGGAACCTTTTATAATGCCACAGGGTGACCTCATCAATCATGTGATATCTTAATTAAGATGAACAATGGCATTTTCAAGCTTATGTATATAAATATATATATATATTAAACCAACTAGTATCATTCTAGCACTTCAAGGGTTTACTTACTAGCTGAAGTTGCAGCAGACACTTGCTTCTCAACTCAGCCCTCTACTGTTTAGAGGCTCTTTTGTTTACAAATGAAACAGCTCCTTCTTGACATTTGTTTTGGGACACTGAGCTTGTTGGACTGCTTCTCCCAGTAGCCACTGAAGGTTTGCTGAGCATAGCTTTTTCAATATATAAGTATTGTTTTATTTTAACAAGATGCAATTAAGTACTGACAGAAAAAGAAAAAAGGGGCAGTAAAGGATAGATAGAAGATTGCCAGGTTGGCCACCCTGACAAGAAAGTATAGGATAGATATTGAAATATAATAGGGGATAGGATAGAGTGAAAAGAAATAATGGGGGGGTTATTGCATCGTGAAGTGATTGTTTATACTTCACAACAGGACCCCCTGTTACAATCAGTTTAACAACCTTTGAGCCAGAGGCTCATTTACAAAGGTACCTCATCAAGAAGAGGACAAAGACATACATATAAGAGACAATAAGCAATACAGTACAGCAATAGGCCACAGTCAGGTTACATGTAAGGCGAAGCAATCAGCAACACAGTTCAACAATAAGGTACAGTCATGTTACAGGGGATGCGAGCCACAACACTGTTATCCGCAGAAAAGTAAGATGAGTGTTCCTTTTTTTTTTTTAAATGAAGTAGGAGGTAGAGTAGAAGAGTTGAAAGGATGCACAGTGGGGGGGAGCAGGGATAAGGAGAAGTGCAGCTCAGTAAGCTTTGTCATGGGGTGGAGGTGGGGGGGTCGGGGCAGTGGCAGGAGTGTGAAGTGAGTAGGTGAGTTTTCAGGCTGTATTTGAAGTTAGCAAGCAAGGGCGCATTTGTGATGCTTGCTGGAAGGGAGTTGTACCAGGAGGGGGCTCTATAGGGGAAAGCCCTTTGGCCCTGGGAGGTCCGTGCCCTTGGAACGACAAGGGCAGCTCTGCTGGAGGTGCGAGTACGCGCTGAGGAGTTGGATCGGTGAATAGAGTTAGCAAGGCCAGGCGGGGATAGACCATGGAGAGCTTTATAGGCAATTTGACAGGATTGGAACAAGAGGCGCTCATCAAGGTTGAGTATAGAGGACATGGAGTAAAGATGGCAGGTATGGGTGAGTCTATGGGCACTGGTAATAAGTCGACAGGCTTTATTGAGCATTAGGCATACCTTGCGGACCGTCTGGTCTGCCGCACCATATATTGGAAGGCCGTAGTCAATTAGGGATAGTATCGAGGAGGTGACAGCCAAGCGGATGGCATTTGCGGGGAGGCATTTTTTATGCCGGTAGAGGATACCCAACCGTGCATTGGAGGCAGAGGTCAGGGCAGCGATACGGTTATGAAAGGAGAGAGCAGAATCGAAGATTATGCCAAGGTATTTATACGAGTGTACAAGTTCTATAGGGTGCTTAAGGGCGGAGTGGACAGAGAGAGGAAAGTTGCTGGACTTATTTTGAGGGTGTGTAAAAAGCATAGATTTAGTTTTCTTTAGGTTGATGGCCGAGGTGGTCCGAGAACCAGGTTTCAGCTAGCCGAGAAGGCACGCTGAAGGGAGTTCTGGAGAGACACGGGGTTACTGTCGGAGGCAAAGAGTACTGCACCATCAGCGTAGAGTAGGACATTTCCTGCACATGCATTGGGCAGGGAGTTGAGGAAGAGAGAGAACAGTATTGGACCGAGTATGGAGCCCTGGGGAACTCCCGAGCGGATTGGGCAAGTACCAGAAAGAGTGCCACCAATCCTAACACGTTGAGAGCGGTTGGACAGATAGCTGGTACACCAGGAGACTGGACCAGAGCCAAAGCCCACACTGGCAAGTGTAGCTAACAGGAGAGGGTGTGAGACGGTATCAAAGGCTTTTGATAGGTCTGTAAATACCGCACCAGCGAGGGAGCCTGCATCAAGTGAGTTATGCAGGAAGTTAGCAAACTCCAGGAGAGCAGTATTGGTGCTATGACCGACTCTGAATCCATGCTGTTCAGGACAGAGGACATCGTATTTCATGAGGTAATCAGATATTTGGCTAGCAACAATTTTCTCTAAGGCTTTAGAGAGGGGAGCGAGGATAGAGATAGGCCGGTAGTTGCCTGGGAGCATCCTATCACCACCCTTGTGAATGGGGGTAACAGTGGTGACCCTCCAGACAGAGGGAAATTGCACTAGGCAGAGGGACTTATTAAAGAGGCAGGTGATGGGTGAAATTACTTGCTCCAGGACCTGACATAGGAGACAGGGATCAAGGGAGTCATTGCCAATAGAGTTGCACTTTGGGGCTTTTAGTAAGTAGGGCCTGACCTCATGGGTGGTGACAGAGTGAAGGTGGAATGGGGGGCGGGAGATGGGAGGGGCAGACATGGGGGAGGAGGTTGAAGAAATTGTATGGGAGCACTGCACTAAGGTCAGTGAAGGAGTTATTGAGGTGTGTTGCAATGAGGGCGGGGTCAGTGGAGGTAGTCCCCTCGATGTCAAGCATCGATAGTGGGGGGGAGGGAGCTCCACCACTTAGCTGCTTGATACTGTCCCAGAAGGACCTGGGGTTACCCCAGGTGGAGGTAAGAGAAGCTTGGTAATAGTCGGCCTTCGCTTTGCGGACAGCCCACGTACACTTATTCCGGGCCGCTGCATAGGCCTGTCTGTCAGCAGGGCGGCCTGTTTCAACAGCGATGTGCCATAGGTTATCCTGCTGCTTAAGGAGTGTGCGTAAGGCAGGGGTATTCCAGGGTGTGTGTGTCTTACTTTAGATCTTCGTGGGATTAGGGGTGCGTAGATGTCACAGGCAGAGTTAAAGGTGTGAACAAAGGAGGCAAGTGCCTTGTCAATATTGGGGGTGTTTAATAGCCCAGACCAATCAGTGTTGGCCAGGTGGAGTTTTAAGTCTTTTAGCCCACCCAGTCTTAGCCGACGATGACGGGTGATGTGAACAGTGGGCTTGGGCAAGGAAGTAGCCCAGGAGAAGAGAACTGGGGAGTGGTCACTAAGGCAGTCAGGGAGGATTTAAATATTGTGGACACGGCTAGGCCTGTTGGTGAGGACCACGTCCAGAAGGGTGCAAGTGCCCCTACTAGGATTCAACCTAGTAGGCTGGGAGACTAGTTGTGTTAGATCAATAGCAGCGAACGCGTCACGGGAGGCGGACACCTTAGGAGAAAGCCAATTGATATTCAGATCACCTACCAGGACTTGGTCAGAGGAGTTAGGTAGGGAGGTAATATAGTCAATTAGGGGGTCCAGTGCCAGGGCTTGGTTTTTTGGGGGTAAGGGGATAATTTTAGTGTTAAGGCCTGGGCATTATAATTAAGGATGGGGTAGAAGGGCTAGACCAATGAGCGGGTCTTTAACATAGATGGCACAACCTCCACCTCTCTTGCCGATCCGATCCAACCGGTGGAGGGAGTAGCCTGGGAGAGAGACCTGGGCATTAGAGGTGGAGCCAGATAGCCAGGTTTCAACTAAGGCAATCACATCAGGATTATGAACAGTCACCCAGCATTGTAGGGAGTCCAGTTTTTTGAGGAGGCTACAAATATTTATCGAAGCAATACGAAGTCCAGTCAATTTCAAAGGGGAACCATTGAAAACAGGCCCTGGGTTGGGATGGATGTTGCCAGATAGGAGCAGAAGGAGGAGAGCTGCCCTAGGAAGGAGGTGGTGGAAGGGAAGTTTATGCCAGTTAGGGGGAGGGATAAGGGGGGATGGAGCAATATAAGGGGTAGGCAGGGTAGCACAGACTGGGAATGCTAGTGTGATAAGATATGAGAGTGGGCAGGGGTGGGAGAGGGAGAGACCAATGGGATGGGGTGATGAGGGAGAGTAGGGTGAGTGAAGGAGGATGGGGTGGGGCTGGGAGGGGAGGGCAGGGAGGCAACTGGGGGCACAGGAGTAGCTGAGTAGGGGGCAGAATGTAGCTCTAGGAGAGGCAAGGAATATAATGAGGAGGAGAGGGAGTGGGGAACAAGCGGTACCAGGGGTAGTAGCCATGGTAGGAGTGGGAGGGGGACTGTAGAGAGACACAGAGATGGGTTTGGAGCCCCAGTGGGTGAGCACAGGGGTAGTGGAGGGAGATAAGGTTTAAGGAGCTAGGCGGGGATGAGAAGAGTAAAGCACCGCCTAGTGGCCACCCGATATGATCTGCAAATGGGAAAGTGGGGACTTAGGTTCAGAGACTCAAGGGGTGATGACACAGGAAGTGACGTGAGGCGGCAGCTGCCTATGACAAGGGCCAACCCTGGGTGGGGGGTGGTTGGGGAGGGTGGGTGGCAGCACCCCACAGCCGAGTCCATGAAAACAATCAGTGGGCTGTGGAGCTTAGGTAGCCAGGAGCTTATCAGGATATTTATTTGATTTCTGAAACAAGACACGGTATGTTAGTCATATGTCTCCCACCCCCACCCAACCATCAAACAATGGATCTGGGTCTTGCTGGATTGAACAGATTCCAGAAACTGTGTCAGATAAACTCATTCACTGCCTTCCTTTCTCCCTTCCCCTCCCCTTCCACTCAGAGATTGCTCTTGGGCAAGACATGAAGGTTAGTTCACAGTTGGGGAGCACATTCCTATGCTAAATAATTAACACTTCCATTCAAAGCATGGAAAGGCAAGTAGTTGTTCAATTACAATATGAAGAAAAAGTGGATAGGGATGGAAGGAGTGTGGATGGCTGGGGATCCATTGCCTCAGAAGACACAGCAGTCTGTACTTAATGACATTTTCAAGGCCCCACCCCATTAATAAGACAATTTTTAATTAAAACAGACTAGCTGATACAGTTAAAGGCTGAAGAAAACTGTCTCCCCAGCATGGAGGTGCTAATTTAGTGGAGATACAAAGACAAAAGTAATAAGCTGCACTGTCCACCCTCAAATAAGCCAAATAAAAAGCAGTACCACATATGGGTTTTAAATGCTGTCACAGTTTAATTTAAAATGCATAAATATCCATAAAAAGCCGAGAAAAGACACACAGACCTTCTTCAGAATGGGGATGCTAAACAGATCCCACAGACTGTGGGTTCTGTCGGCATCCCCATTTTGAAGAAGGTCTGTGTCTTTTGTCTGGCTTTTAATGGCTATTTATACACTTTAAATTAAACTGTGGCAGCATTTAAAAACCATTTGTGGTACTGCTTCTTATTTGGTCTACTCGAGGGTGAACAGTGCAGTTTATTACTTTTGTCTCTAGTTGACACAGTTCACATCACTTGTCATTCACATGTACACATTTTGCTTACACAGCTCAGAACAGTATCCTAAGACCAGAACTGACAGTGACCGGATTATCTTTATTCTGGCCAGCCTGTTGGTCTTTAACTTTTCTGCGCCCTATTCCCTCTTGGCTGTAATAATAATGTGCTCACAATACTTAAATATGCTACAGTATATCTCTTTACTACTGAGTCTTAAAACGGGTTATTGCTTTTTGAGCTACTGTATGGTTAATGTGATTGAGGAACGGACTTAAGGCAAATTCTTTTATAAAAAAATAGGATTGTTAAGTAGAGAAGAGGCTCCCCTCCCAGATCCACAAGCCCATACAGCAGTCACTTTTATTTTTACAGGAACCCTTGGCAAAGCAAAATCTACAGTTAATGCAAGAAAAAAAAACCTGTACAACAAATTGAAGGAAACTATTTAAATGAGAGTCCCTTGCATAGGAGGAATTTACTTCAGGCTGCTAAGCCTGAGAAGGAGCCAAATCTAAGTGAAAATAAATTGATTGTACAATAAAAATGTGCCTAAAGTCAGTCCTCAGTTGTAAGGGGTTCCAGTTTTTGATGGTTTTCTATTTTAATTCAATGCAGTTGAACAGGTGTTATTTGCTTTACCTGCCATATAGCTTTTGCTTACATGTGGTATTTCCTAGAGGTACTGTATAACAAGAAACATAAATATTTCCTTCCCACCAAGGCAGCCTCTCATTTAATCACATTGGAATAGCCTGTAAAAATAAATTGGATATTGCTGGATGCGTTTGTCGGTCTGAGAGGGGCTCCTTTAAACTGCTCAACATTAGGCATTTCTTTATTCAAGAATGTACTTTAATTCCTGTCCTCATTTACAAGGCTTCACATTTGGATAGTTCATTTTTTAACTAATGTAATGGAATGTTTTGCTTCTTTTTAATTGTGTAAATTGTTTTTAATTGTGTAACTTGCACTATAGATTTCTTTTTTGTGTGGTATCCCTCTGAGGTACTGTCCAGTATTCAGCATGAATATTTATGCAGCTTATTCTTGTGGGTATACTTGTACAAATATAAAGGGAGTTTGCTGGAATGGCATGCAGGAGTGGAATCTTTAAATTGTACATCAAGACAGACTTTTTCATAAAAAAATTATTTGTAAGTCCTCTACTCATTAGTAAGGGATTCCCATTTTGATAGTTTGTATGCAAAACACTATGTCCCTATGTCCTCATTTCCAGAGTTTCATTTGATGGGACATGGAATAGTACAATAGTGGTTTGTTTTCCAGCGTACTGCCCTTTTTTAAAAAAAAGGTAAACAATTTGTTTGCCTCCTGTGGTTTTTCCAACCACTACATTATGTTTTTGTGAAATAATGGAAAAATATGCTCAGGTCGCCTGTGATGCTCTGTGATTTCTGACAACTCCCAGGCATGCCAACACAAACACAGAGTGGAGTAAGTGTGTTTAAAGATGATTATTCTGTGGTATTGATGGGATGGTCATGGCAAGTGATCACTTTTAATTACTGTACATTTAACTGTTCTTGATGATTTCTAATATTTACTTTATCTTATTGATGTACCTCGCTGTTAAAATGTAAATTGTTTCGTGTAGTCTTGTTCTGAGAGTCTATTATATGGATTTTGAATGGGCCGGTAATGCAGTGTCTGTGCAAAGAACGGTAATGGATTAAAATGCAAATTTAACCACCTAGGTTGCTCAGTTGCTCCCGTCTAAGCAAAATTGGTTACCTGTATTTACACCCAGTCTCGCAGTGTCTTTGTGTGTGTTCTTTTTGTTTTACTTTATTTTTACAGCCAATGTGGTTTTCAAAAGCAATGAATATGAGAACAGATGTTCACATCCCACCAGATCCACTCACTCACTGTAATACCTAAAGTAACTCCCTGCACTTTTTCAGCCTTGCTGTAAAATGTGGTAGAAACTTGACTCTGCCCCTGTAAATTAGAGGTTGCGGCTCACTGAGCTATTATAAGTACCACACAAATATCGATCACATCCTATTTCTTAGTTCAGTTGAATTTGATGAGTACAGGTTGCATCTGAGAAAGTGCCCTCAGCTCAAGTCACCTACTTGGTTAACAAATTCAAATGAATTAACTAACTCACTCACTCACTGTATATTTCTCATCAGTGATCGTGCTATCACTGTGGATTCTGATTTGCAGTGAGCAAACATGTTGAAAGCTGCCATCTAACCAGCACATAAATGCCCTATTGTGGGATAAGTAGTACAGCATGCTAGTGCATTGGTTATTTTGGGATTTGCCAATATTTTGCATGCATGCATGCATTTTTTTCCCCAAGTGGCATGTATTTTTTTAATATAATTATTTCTGCGATTTAATAAATATGATAAAATATTTCATGTACTATGTGATAAATGTTTTAATACTTCTTAATTCAAATCATAACACTGCTGAAAGATGTGGTTTATTAGATGAAAGGTGTGTTCTGATTAGAGAATGCAGAGGCTAATGATTAAACATGCCCAATGACTGCATGGTGTTTATAACAAAGTGAATGGAAACAAAGACAGTTGAAAGTGGTGAGGGAGTAGGTGGACAACAAAAATAAAACAAAGATCATAATGCTGAAAAAGCTGCAAACAATAGATGCAAATAATTAAAAAAAGAGAATTAATCTTGTGGTCAATGATTCCATGTAAGTGCTGGAGTGGGTCAGAAGGGGACTGGTGTGACTAGGACTGAGGCAGGGATGTGGATGTTAGTGTGCAAAGTGTAATATTCATAGCAGAGAGCTACAGAGTATAAAACAAAATTTTATTTGAACCAGTTTATGTCATTGGTGAATATAGTCAGAAATTTGTATGGAATTATTGACTTGGTAGGAATTTAAAATTAGTGGGTAGAGCATGCATACTGGTATGTGGGAAAGCAAAAACAAATACCTAGCCACATTCAAGCACAACCATTGTAGCAGTTTGGAAGGGAACTGACTTAAAGGGGGCACTTTGATAAACAGGGTGGAATTCTGTAGTCTGCATTTCAATACATACAGAAATGTCATTTTTGTAGACAGCTTGGTACAATTTGTAGAGTGGAGCTTTACTGTAAGCAAAAATGATTGAACCTGGTCCAGTCCTCATAGCTTATTTTAGAGATATGTGTGGCATCATACTGCATCACCCTATAATTTTGCCAAGAAAAAAAAATACTTGTGTGATTTTTAGGGTAATATGGGGAACAATAAATGTACTTTAGCTGCTATCAGTCACTTTCCAATTTCACAGCTGCTTGCATACAGTACATTGACACTCAAATCATATAATTGTGGAGTTATGCATAATGGGTGGTGCATGCATAAAAATCAGTAATGGTGGACAGATAGTGGGGTGTAACATGGTTGGGGGTAGGTGTGGGACAATAGACATGGGTGACAGTTTGCAAAACATAAACTTTCTTGCTTAATTTGGATGCCATTTTTGTGTGGACAGTTATTGGAATGCGATTAGTGGTTAACAGGTTTTACTTCAGTTGGGGCCAGTGAGTATAATTCAGTCATGTTCACCCATGGCTAGAGGATATTCTCATTCTGGTGTGCAGCACTAGTTTGGTTTGTTCTCAGTGCTGAAGTGTCACAGTAGTTATGTTTGCATGAAAACATGGAGGCTTTGGCTAACCATAATCAAACTGGTCTGATTAGTGTGGATCACCTGCAGCCCCATTCATTTCCAAATGTGTGGTACTGTCAGTATGCCGCCAGTCTTGTTCATCAACAAAATGCTTGTTTTCATATGCACCACTACCAGCTTGCATTTTGTGCATTGTACCTGCCTAATATTTATGATTTCATTTAGCTGTACCTGGAAATTAGAAATGCTGAGCACCAGGCACCGTGTAAACAGTAACAATTGATATGTATACTCACCTCATATAGGGTAGGAGTTAAAAACCAAAAAACAAAAATGATGTTTCGATCAAAGATAACATGGACAAGGGCATAATAATTTCCATAAGAATGTCAGCTGGTTAGAATGATGTGTGTGTAGGGGGGATTAAAATTAGCATTAAAGGGTCACCATCAGTTGAACAAACCTATATCCATATACATTTCTCAGAAATGCCTGATTATATCATGAGACTATTTGTGGATTTATTTTGAAGCTGATATAGTCATCTGATAAGATGTGCTCCCAATTTCGATCACTTGTCCCTGTTTTTAGAATCCCTGTCTCTGATGTTTACAGCTTGATGTAAAGAAAGAGAGAAATGCACAGGCAAAAGGCAAGGCTGCAGTGGTATACTGTACAGTATGTATCATCGTACAATTGTGGAAAGGATAAGAAGATGCAAACTAAGTGCAACTTACATGCAAGGTGTGCAAATTTACTGCTCAATGCAAAACAGTTTGTATGGAATAAACACCATACATGTATTTTGTCACGGACCAGTGTATCAGTGCAATTTCTTTTTTTTGATGAACAACTATTGATTATCAGTCAGTGTACCAGCAATATGGATGTAGGTTAAAAAATGTTCAATAGATTCAGAAGTGCATCTTTCAACATATTTTTTTTTCTAAACTAATGCACTTTATAGGTCTTGATATAATTCCAACAGATAATTTAATTCGCGTCTCGCACACCACGAAGGCAAATTATGAACTTTAACATTCGTAGTCAAGTTTTATGAGAGATGTCCCAATAAATAATTTTGATTATTCATAGAAAATAGACTGCCTAGTAGATGACTAGATCTTCTTTGACAATCTTTGTATGTTGAGACCTCGGTTAATAAAGTTCCGGTCGATGTAGAAACTATTCTTTGTACAGCCTCAATGCTGTTTCTCTTTTTTCTACTGCGTTTGAATAAAGGTTGTTATTTCTGGCATTAGACTTTTACCATCAAGTAATTTACATTTGGTGCTGACCTTCATATGATCTGAACTCAGAACCTGTAACTTTGTGTCGGCAATTGCTCAAGCTTCAAGGTACTGTATGTGCACACCTCTTTCTCAGTAGGGGCCCACAGAACTCTTGTCATTGTTCAGCTTCATAGCCATTGTACAGCATTTGAATAACCCAAAATAGTGATATTTCATAAGAGTTACAGTACCAAGCTGTGACTAACACTGACACATTCAGCAGACCAGTGTTTAATTCCCACCACCTCAGCATGAATAATGTGTGACTCTGAGCACATCACTTAACAGACCATCTGTTGTCTGTACGATCCAGAAATTAGTTGCTCATGCATATAGGACATTAATGGGTATGCAGATACAAAACTAAAATATAGCAGATCTCAAGACGTGGACAACATATGAATAAATATTAAAAGCTGCAAAAAGATTGTTTATGAGCATGACACTCGAGCATAATTTATTCAGGACTGAACCATGCTGCTTCTCTATCTGCTACCCTGTTATCCCATGCAATGCTTCTCATTTAAAAAAATAAATACTTGCAGCATGCATTTTCTCTGTGCAGTCATCTAACCCATGGATAATATCAAAACACTGGGGAGGGATGCACATAGTAAAAAGTGTGTGTGGGGGGCACTATATACACTATGTGCACATCGTGGTTGGAGTTCGGGGAGTAGGAACAGTGTCAAATGTACTACAAGGGACTACTGACAGACTCATGCATGTGTAGGGATTCTGTTTTGTTACAGTTCAGAAATGAACTTGTGCAATGAATGGGAATGGGGTGAAAAAAAAAGTCATTTACAATCACAGCCAGACGAGGCTAAATTTGCATACGTTTTCTACATATGTTACACACTGAAGGGCATAAAACAAATACAAATACAAAAAACAAATACACAGAGACTGTTTCAATTGAAATGCTTTATTACATGCAAAAAAAAACAGAACAGAATTAGTTGTCTATGTCCTTTAAGCACTGTCATTCAATTTCATTTAAACCCTGCCATTGTCAAGAAAACAATGCCTGTCCCCCATTTAATCAGAGATTGCTGTGGATTCCTGAGACACCTGCTGGTGAATGGGAAACATTGCAGGAAAAGTATGCCAAGAAAAGCGCTACCTGGTGCATTTTGCAGTAACCACAGTTAATTAATTAAACTTTTAACTACCGCATACTGATCATCTATCACATAACGCATAATGCACCTCATAACGCATACCACACGGCATTCACTGCAGCAACTGCTGCCGCTTCTGCTACTGCAAGTGCCACATTTTAATGCAGTACCGGAGAACTTTTCTCTAGCAAGCACTGTACTATGCTGCAACTGTAATGGTCCTGGTAGATATTCAGAATCTGAAGAGTGCTCTGCTGACTGCTCAACATCTGTGAATGGAAATGTGTAAAGCGAAAACTTTTGAGCAGCAGAACATTTTGGCAGCACAATTGGTATGGCCATGGTCACCATCTCAAGGGCAGCAGGCACTGTACCTATGCCCACAGACACAGCTGACATGCTGATAACAGTGGCAGTAGTGGTAGTGGTGACAGCAGTACAAATAAGAATCACAGCTGAGGCAAGTGGCAGTGGTGGTAGTCACAGTTGATGTAGTGGCAGAAGTGGTGTCACTAGGGCACAAAGGATTTGCTACTGCAGGGGTGGCTGGAATCATGGCATGGTGGTGGTGGTGGGTAGGAACACACTGATTGCTGTTATAGTTGCCATTGTGGCAGTTGCAGGAATATCATTGCAACTTCTGGAAGATGTGACTTCTTCTTGTGAGTTAAATGATGTCAGCTGTAAATCCCTCCTACTTTTACAAAATGATGGTACTGCAAATGTGGTACTAGTACTGACACTAGTAGTAGTACTAGAAATTGTCATTATAGTTGTGGCTGTAGTAGCACTACCCTCAGTCAGAATGACAGAAGAAACCATAGGCTTTGCAGGGGAGAAAATTAGTTTAGATTGTTGAATAGGCCCAAACCTTACATCACCCTGTCCCTCACCAGTTGTGGCTAATAGCACACATGGCCTACTGGGGCTGGACCAAGTATGTTTATGGGATTGCTGAGACATGGCTGATCACTACTGTGTGTGTCTGTCTGTATGTAATTATATTAGTGTGTAAGTATTTGCCATTTCTGAGTGTTTATGTTGTTGCTGCTTGCAAAAAAAACATGATAATGATGATAATATCTATACCTCACAAATAAAATCTTCAAGCTGATAACAGAAATGGAGTCAGATGGCACCATCTAAGTTGTACACTGAAACCAAATTTGGAATGGTATGCAACACAACACAACACAACACACACAACTCAGTGAGTCAAGCCTGATGCACTAAGAAACTGCAGCAGTTTTGAAAGAACGTTTGTGTACACAGCCCTGCACACTCAGGGAGCACAGACTCAGAAAAATTAAAAAAAACACTCATGCACAAGTTATCCATGTGCAGTGAGCTGCTGGAGACAGAAATCAGCTGACAATCTCTTCAATTATGCAGGGAACTGAGCCCAGAACTTGATGACAGGAACAAAAAAAATTACAGTTTGCTTCACAAAAAAAAGCACACAGGAGCTGTGTGGAAGTGGAAATGCTAGCAAAGCAGTGGGAATGGGGCAGTCAGCAGAAAAAGTCCTCACTGTTAATACTGAGCCCAGTGTTACAATTTCTGACAGAAAGAAACTGTTGAAGAGAAAATGTGCTTCAGCCAAAGATCAGTGTCCCACTGTACTGCAGGCAGCTATGTGAAACTGAAAAAAGCAAGGGAGGAGTTTCAACTTGTGCAAGTGCGTGCACACACACATACACGCACACACACACATCCACATGTGTGCACACACAGACACACACACAGTCACACTCTCCTGGTCCCTCTAACTAAGAGTTATAGGGACAAAAACAATGCAGGCAGAGAAACAAAGCCTAGCATTCTATTGTTGAGTGATCAGAGTTGTTTACAGATCAAAAAGAAGGCTGTGGCTGAACAAAAAATGTTTTGTCTGGCAATTTAAATTATTGTAACTAGCTCTCAAAACAACAGTCTCCTCTCCTCTACCAAGTCAGAGGGAGGAGATATCATGGTGTTACTGGCTGTGAGCTCCAGAAATGTCCTCTATTTGGCCAACAAAGTTCTACAAGACTTTGAAATCTCACCCACCGAATAGTGCTTCCCAAATAGCAGCTGAATAGTGGACAATTTGGGAAGCCAGTCTGAATATTTGGGAAACCTAATATTTGTGGTATTTGGG
Organism: Neoceratodus forsteri; assembly: GCA_016271365.2. Taxonomy (NCBI): domain Eukaryota; kingdom Metazoa; phylum Chordata; order Ceratodontiformes; family Ceratodontidae; genus Neoceratodus; species Neoceratodus forsteri. Next base: position 1,526,687,349 of record CM057455.1, read on the forward strand.
AAATACTATTCAGCCCATGCCCAGCCCTTCTTTTCAATCTCAATCAAATCAATTAAGTTTACATGCAGTACTCATTTTTAGGGCTGCAGTGGGCAGAGCTCTGCAGACCTCTTGCTATGAGAAAAGGACTCTCACATTCCTTGTTAGCGAACAACAGGTTGGAGTGCCAACATAGTTGCCTCCACATCCGCGAAGCACTCCGCACTGCACTATTTTACTGTCGGTGGTCAATTTTTTAAAACAATTATACACATCCCCCCCAACACTCCATCTCTGCACCCACCACTCCCAGAAACATAATAGTGATAATGGGGTTGCGCTATCCCCCAGTGTCCTGAATCTGATCACAAAATCCTGTTACCGACCCTCCCATCCACTACTGCACATGCACAGTTATTTCTATGTATTTTTTTAATTTGTTTTAAATATATTTTTGTAGTTTCCCCCCACCAGACCCTTCCTTCAGCACCCACCACCCCAATCCCACCCAGAAATGTAACAGTGGCACTGGGCAGTGCCCAATCCCCCAGTGCAGGAATCCTCATGTTTTTTATCATGTAAAGATAAAAAATGTCCATCAATGTCTTTTGCAGTCATTGCACTCCCTCCCCATCAGATTCTCCCACTCAGCACCCACCACTCGACAACCCTCCAAGCCCTTATCTTCTTACTTACCCATTGAGGTCCAATGCCATAATCCTCTGTGAACCACAAACACATCTTTTCTCTTCAAAGCGAGACCGTGAACTGAAGAAACAGGTATGTGTTTCAATGTACTGTATTTCAATGGTGTTTTGAATTTACTGGCATAACTTGGCCATTTTTTCATATTTAGGCCAAAATTTTCAACATGCCTTTTGTGGAACCCTGCCTCATGAACAATTGAGCTATCATTAGGCAAATCTGTCCCGGAAGGTGATTAAGCAGTCCCTGCATGAAATCACTTTTCAGGCAGGATTGAAAATGTATCTGCTCTTGTTAAAGAGGTAAGGTCATAAGAAGGCTTTGTTTAAAATTTGGTGTACAGATATTAAAAAACAACAAAGTTATGAGCCTACATTGAATTTTATGAATGCAAGCTCATAACCTTGGTAATTTTCAATACTTTGACCCCAAATTTACAACATAGCCATTTCTTTTCAGCACCTCATGAATGTGACAACGGTCATTTTTCAACTCTGGCCCAAAATGTGCTTTTGCATCCTAAAAGTTGATTTCACAGTACCTTCTTGAAATCACCTTTCAGGAAGGAGTTGAACATTTGCTCTGCCCTTTTTCATGAGGCAAGGTCATAACAAGGCTATGTTAAAGGTGTACAAACGTTACAAAATAACAAATGTATGAGTCTATGTTACGTTTTCCTAATACAGGCTCATAACTTTGGTGATTTTCAATATTTTTACCCCAAATTCCTGCCATGCAGCCCTATTGGCTCTGGCCAGAGTTTGTTGTCTTGTTTCTATGCAATATATGTCTATTTTTACAGGAATAAATGCTGACATTGCATAAAGTATGATTTAGGTTTGTGGAAGTTTCAAAGAAGGTAGCTGGATGTATTATTACATCCATTATTGTGAGAAACCCATAATCCCCTTTATCTTTTTTTGTTTGTTTGTTTTTCATCATCATCAAGAACAAATTTATTGTACAACATCAAGTCATTACAAAACAATTAATAAAAAGGAAATACAGATATAAATAACAGTAAAATCCAGCAGCAAACATAAATAGTTTTTGCCCTCCTCTCTATAATAAAATCCAGTACAAGGTTAGAATAACAGTAAAGGATTAATGTATCAAGGAATTTCCATCACTATGAAATCTCAAAAAGTGGGAAGGTTTCAAGAGGAAATGGTCCTTAGAAATCCTCTAAATTTACAGGAGTAAATGGGACTCATCTGAGTTTGGGTCTGCTTACCTAAACCCCCATATGAGTTACCAAAACCCATAATCTCAGTATTTCAAAAGACAATGTCAAATTGGGAAAAGCACAAATCAAGGCAAAAAAAAGACATTTCCCTTTTGTACACTTCCATTGAGTACAACATTAAAAGGAATAAACATAAGGATTTCCTGAAAATGTAACATTCTCAATTAGCCAGAGCACTGGGCAGAGATCACATCATGTCAACACCCATCTTGCCTTTTATCTCAGCTCTAGTTGAAGTTAATGTCCACCTTGTGTCTATAAAAGGCAATATTTTCATTTAATTACATTGGGGTGGTTCAGATTTAATTGTTTCCTCTTTTTTTCCCTTTATTCCCTTTTTGTTAGTTTTAGTTTTATTCATTATACTGTATGTTGATCTACTGGGTTCTCAAATGTGTCATAATTGCTGTGTGTCAGTGCCATTATGTTAGCAAGTAGCAGAGAAAACAGGTTCACAGATGTTTTGGCGTTTAGTTTAAGTTATCCCCTATTATCGATTTAAAACAGTTCAGCTATTAGATAAGCCCTAATAAATTTAGTTAACATACTGATCTAGAATCAAAACCATTTCTAAACAGCTATATACTCTAATGTTTCAGAAGAGAGAGTCAACATTCATTCAAATGATTTTCCATAAATAAGACCTAAGGTCAAGAATTACAATTTGTATGTAAATATTCTTATCAATCAATTTAAAAAAATGTTTCCTTTGTATTTGAAGTGCAACAGTTCTTATGGTGTAATATTTTGACTCCAAACAGTATTTTCTAATTTTCAAGTTCCTTCAGTTAGCTACTCTCAATTTAATTGATTAGTTTACAGTCAGAAAAATATGAAAACCTGGAAAATTCCAATAAAGGAAATTAGGATTATCTGTTCAGTTCCCTAACTCTCCTGAGTTTCTTGAAGATGGTCTTGCTGTATCTCTTTAGCCGCTTTCTAGGGTGTTCTGATCTGATGAAAGGATACTCTATTCAAGAGTTCATAACAAAAACTGATCTTCCCTGAGCTGAATCTATGATTGAACACAAATACAAAAGACTAGCACAACTAGATTCTGTAAACATTTACAGTACCCTCAATTTCTGACCCTGAATGCCCATTTGTACATTACTACTGTATATCATTGTAATTTAATTCTTCTAATTTTAAACATTCCAGTGTTCCTTTAAAAAAAACATACTCTGAGAGATTTCAATATGATAATAAAATAAAAGAGTGTAATAATGATAAAGCTAAAAAGCTTACTATATTAAAATATACTGACTCCAAAATACAGGAACTTGACAATCTTTGTACAATTTGCTGACATCTTTGGCTACTGCAAATCACTGTTAAAAGTCTGACCCTTCTTTAAAAATTGAAATATCACCTTCAGGCGTGCTTTCAAAGTATAACATTTCATAAATTCAACCTGGGAGACAGACATCAATAATATACAGAATAGTGTATGGAAATCCATACACAACAAGGCTATTCTTCTACTTGAGGGGATACCATGATGACTGAGGACCTTGAAAGCAAAGCTCAAGAGATCCTGCAATCATCATAGTATCCATGAGGGAGGAGATTTGCCTTGTATGTGGATTTCCATACACTGTTCTATATAGTGTATGGTGGGACATGGTTTTGCTGAGGCAGTGATTTAAGGAAAAAAAAGCCCAGAACACTTACTTGTTTTTTTCCCCCCACTCTGTTCTGCTGGCTGCACTTAAGACAAAACCACCCCTCTGACCAGCCCACGTGCACAACTTTCCACCAGCCGCAACCGATGAGGAACGCTGATAGGATCAGGTGTATTATGGTGTCCTTACTAATGCAGCACAAAAATTCATTCTACTTTAGTGAGGACATTACTACTGCAGCAGAATGACTCAAAAGTGTATGGATTTTGTGGTGTGATTTGGCCACCAACAAGATGGTGGCATAATTTCTGAGCTCGCTCTGGGTTCAGTGATTTTGAAGCTCCGGCGTCGAGATTCATGGGTCAGTCTAGTTCAAAACTGCTGCTTCCAAATCGGTAACCCCCCCTTTCCTACCGGTGCTTGTTAGAAACTAAGTGGATGCGGTTAATTCATGGCTGAAATGAGCGCTGATCCCGAGTGGAGAAATGGGCACTAGGCCATGCAGGCCACACCAACACTGTGACAGAGCAATAGCTAGTGGCCTGAATGGGCAAATGGAATCGGTTATCCTCACCCCCGTATTCGTTTGCTGGAGCTATCAGGAATCTGCCCTACCTTGCCAGCTTGCCCGATCTCCTCATGGCTTCTCCAGGTGATAACATTCAGCAAGACCCATTATCTCAACCACCCCCGAAGCAGCCCTCAGTAAACAAGTCTTTACAGTATATAACACGTATGTTGGAGACCATTTTAAACAAAGTTGAGGATATCACTGTTACATTATCGGGCACAGTGGCCAAGGTTCGAAACCTACAAGACCGTATGAATGTTTCTGAACAGTGGTTGAAGTCATGTGAGCAGCAGCAATCTAAATTACTACTCTGGCTGCAAGCACAAGAAGAAAAAACAGCAGTGCTTTGGGGCAGATAGAAGACTAAGAAAACAAAGCCATCCACAATAACTTGCGTATTATTGGTCTTCCAGAGGGGGTCGAGGGACAGAACATGGAGAGGTTCTTAAATGAATCCCTGCCTGAAATGCTGGATAAGAGGTGGAGGGGGCAGATGGACATGGAGAGGGCTCACAGGATAACAACTAGGAGGGACAAGAATTCTTCTCAACCTAGGCCTGTCGTCACTTACTTTCTTCAGTATACAACCAAGTAAAAAATTTAAGAGCTGCAAGGGACTTTGGGGAAGTACGGTGGCAGGGGACCCCAGTCTCTTTCTAGAGAGACTTTGCCCTTGAGAAGGCCAACAAGAGAAGGGCTTTCACCCCACTCAAGAAATTCTTGTACAATTTCAACTTCAAATTTAAATTTAAAGGGCTCACCAGATTGCTTGTGGCTAAGGATGGCAGAGAATTGCTAGCTGAACATCCAGCAGCTGTAGAAAAGTGGGTCGTGAAATTCTGGCCAGATCTACCTCTCCCTACTACATATCCCAGATCTGGGAACCTAACATGCCGAAAGGGAACCTTGAAGACAGGCGCAGACAGCTGGATTGCAGTATTGAGGATGGATGTCCAGCACCACAAAATGTTCCCCCAGCAACCAAGAGTCCTCCCGATGGCTTTATGCTGTGACCTGGTATGGCTCCACTCTCCCCAGCTAAGGATAACCCCTCATTGCCTCTGTGGGTTATGTCGCCTTATGTTAGACAGTGACAGAGAGCCAGAAGTGGGAATCATCTGCCTCAGGATGCATCTATGACAGCCCCTCCAGGAAAAATTGTCTAGGGAAGACAGAACCTCCCCTTTTCACGGTGCTCAGTTTGCTGTTATGGAGTCCTTGGAGATGGACACTTGCACAGGCTCTGATTAGGCCGATATTTCAGAGGCTTTGCTTGTTGAAGCAGTGGACATTTCGACGCCCGTTAGGCCAGGGCTGATTTTGTATGCTGCTGCTGTGATTAAGGATACCGCTGAGACTGGGCCCTCTCCCTCTCTGGGAGCTGAACAAGCAGAAAATGTTCCTGTCTAAATCTGCACTGCTTATTGGTTTGGGTTACGGTTGCTGGTTGTTATAATTAAGATATGTGGCTGACTTAATCAGATTCTCTCCTGCATCCATACCCAGGAAAATAGCTGGGTGGCGGTTTTCTAAAGTCATTGTTACCCCAATCCATGCAGCATAATCAGCCATGTCCACTTCTTAGCCCGCACATCTCTTTATGTTGCTGGTTTAACTTTATTAGCAGCTTTATAGAAATTAGTGTACATTATGGCAGGACATGGTAGCTCCTATATTCCTTGATGCATGACTGCAGGGTTGGTTCTGGGACCTCTGTCTTGTAGGCAAGGTAGTTACCTTCCCTTCCCCTTTCTTAAACCCCTACCCCTATGCCTTGGGTTCCCTTCTAGGGTCCCCCCTCCTCCCTCTCCCTCCCCATGAGTTGGACATCTGACCTCAAGAATGCTAGAACCTCAGGGGACTCAAATCCATTTGGTTCCAATCCCTCTTAAGTAGCAGGATCTGAGAGTTGGTGAAGCTGATGATAAAGCTTTAGGCTAACCTCTTTCACTGGTAGCCTCGATCTGATAGCGCTGTTGCACAGGGTTATATTAATATTGGTTAGAACTAGTTATCAGAGTGGTTTTATAGTTAGCTGTGCTATATCTTCACTTCTACTTTTCAATTAACTGTTACTGATTACATTGCTTGTATTTGGTCATAATCTCTGTTGTGTGTTTGTTCCACTGCAGCTTCTCCAGTGAGGTGTGTATCTCCTTCTACTTTCTGAGCTTCTCTTCCTTCTCATCTGGTAGCCTAGGTCAACACAGGGAATCCCGGGACAGTCTGGGTGGTGAGTTATATCCCAGGTGCAATTTTTGCATTTTCAGTAAATACACCCCTTCTACTACTAGAATGTCCTCGTGCCCCATTACAACCTTGGTTAGTCACATTAGTTTCCCAACCGTAGTGCTATCTTTGAATGTTAATGGGCTTAATCACCCCATCAAATGAACTAAGGTACTCCAGCACCTTCATTCATTGCACACAGACATTGCCTTACTCCAAGAAACCCATCTCTTGAAGAAGGCGGTTCCATGCTTAAAGAAATCTTGGGTGGGCACAGTCTGTGCCAGCTCGGCTGCCTCCAAGACCAGAGGGGTAGCCATTCTTATCTGGCGTGCCTCGAGTTGGATTGTGGAGGAATCCAAATACGATCCACAAGACAGATGGATCATTGCTAAACTATCCTTGTCTGGGGAGAAATTGATTATCTGCAACCTGTATGCCCCCAAAACAGATCATACAGAATTTTTCCCAACAATTAGCCAGGCTATTTCTTTGGTATCTGGTGCCGATGGTGCCCTTCCTTTAATAGTGGGTGGAGACTACAATATGGTATTAGATGTATTCCTGGACAAGTCGAAGCCTACTCCTCAGTCTCAGTCTAAGGCCAGTTTGGATCTTCATGAACTACAAGAGAAATGGGACTTAACAGACCTCTGGTGTAGAGATAATCCCTCTGGACAGGATTATACCTTTTATTCCCAGGTACATTCCACATATAGTCATATAGACCTCTTCCTTGACAACTCAGCAGCTACCCAAAATGTCCTTAAAACCACAATTGGGAATATTGTGATTTCCGATCATGCCCCAGTGATTACCTCCTTTGCACTAGGGGGTCAGTCCAAAACAGGTACTCGGTGGAGATGTAACCCTTTGTTATTAAATGACCCAGAGTTTCTCAAAACAATTTCCCAAACTACCAAGGAGTACTTTGCCATCAATGCAAACTGTGGTGTCCCCACTGGTACGGTGTGGGAAGCATTTAAAGCAGTCCTTAGAGGCTGCAAAATTGCTTTTTCGGCTGCTAAAAATAAGGCACACAAAGCTAGCTCAGTGGCAAGCAGAATTGGAAGGACTAGAGTCCCGTTTTAAAGCTTCTCTTGCTTTTCAGAGGGACAACTCCCTTATTCGGTGCATTGTGGGCCTTAAGTACCAAATTAATGCCATGCTGAATCAAAAGTCTGAGTGGCTTTTACTGCAATCAAAGCATGCATACTGGGATGGGGGCGAAAAGTGTGGCAGACTGTTGGCATTTTGTCTTCGGAAACAACAAGCTGCCACACGTATTCATGCCCTCCGTAACACATCTGGCAAGACCATGCATACTCCGCAAGAAATTAACAACACCATGAAGGCATATTATCAGTCATTATATAAGTTGCAGTCTAATCTTTCCCCATCATCCTTAGAACAGGACTTGGATAAATTTTGCCAACAGTTTGACTTACCAGGTCTCACCCCACCACAGGTGTCCGCACTAGATGCCCCCCTAGCCCCAATAGAGCTACATCAAACTTTGTCCCACATGGCCAAAGAAAAGGCCCCCAGACTGGATGGCATGACCGTTGAGCTATATCAAACACTGGCACAGGATATATCTCAACCGTTACTCCTTGCACTTCAGGAGGCGCACAGAAATGGTACATTCCCCCATCTATGAGAGAGGCCCTCATTACACTTCTACCGAAAAAGTCTAATGACCCTCTAGATTGTGCAAATTTCCGGCTGATCTCGCTACTTTCAGTAGACACAAACATCTTGGGCAAGATCCTAGCCACCAGGATGCTTGAGGTGCTCCCGACCATCATCCATCCTGCCCAGATTGGCTTCATGAAGGGCAAATCAGGGTCAGACAATACTAGGCTCCTTCTTAATCTAAAATGGATAGTCTCCTGTTCCTCAGTCCCAGTGGCTGCACTGGCAATAGACTTTATTAAAGCCTTTGACTCCATAGAGTGGCAGTATTTACAAGTCTTAAAAAGATATGGTTTTGGTCCGGTGTTTTGCCAGTGGGTGTCAACAGTCTATGGATCCCCGACGGCTAGGATTTTGACCAACACGACCATTTCCATGCCTTTTCCATTGCACAGGGGTACCCGGCAGGGATTTCCCCTATCCCCTCTTCTGTTTTTGGTAGCATTGGACCCCCTCATTTGGTCTCTTATCGCATCGCGAGATGTCACTGGCATTGAGGTAGCTGGGAAATCCTACCTGGTGGTGGCTTATGCCGATATTTGTTGCTAACCCTGTCCCATCCAGAGCAGGCAATACAGCATATCCTGCCCTTACTACAGACATTTTCAACCTTATCAGGACTCTGTGCTAATCAGAGGAAAACACTCCTGGCCCCGCTGAATTCAGCCTGTACCAAAAATTGCTTACAAGGAACTGAGCTTCTTTGGGCAATGAAGGGCTTTTAATATCTTGGTATAACTATCCCCTTCAAATAGTCTGACCTAGAGCCAGCCAATGTCTCACTGTTTCTGTCTCAAATGTCTGCAGAAATAGAGAGATGGAAAAGGCTTCAGTTATCATTACCTGGCAAGACAGCAGCGGTTCGTATGCTTTGATTGCCATGAATCATGTACATTTTTAAGAATCTCCCAATACATCTGTCACCTAAACTCTTTGCTTCAATTGAAGCTCAAGTGTCTCGGTACTTGTGGGAAGGGAAATCTCCTAGATGGAATAAGAGTAAATTAAGAGCACATTGGTTCAAAGGGGGGCTGGGTTCTCCTTGGTTCCAGGTCTATTAAAAAACAAGACGGCTGTTATAGCCGATCTTGTCGGGTCATCTGACCTGGCATGCATCACCGAGACTTGGCTGGATGAAAATGCTGGGCCAGTTTTAGCCGCAGAAATTCCAGCTGGGTACTCGGTGATACACCGCCCGAGGCAGGATCATAGTGGCGGGGGTCTTGCCATATGTTTTAAGTCAGAACTGGGCCTGGTGGAGGTACCAGCGGGAGTCACCAGATCCTTTGAGTGTATTGTGGGCGAGGTGTGGTGCAGGATACTCTTTATACCATCCACCAGGTGGCGAGAATGTTTCCCTGTAGGAAGTCGAGACTTCATTGTCGACCTAACGTTGGGGTCCCCAGATGGTTGGTTCTGGGGGATTTCAATGCTTGGGTCGACGATGAACTCTCTCGATTTGGTCAAGACTTCCTCCAGTTGATGATATCACTGGTCTTCACACTGGTGGTTCCCTCCTCGACCCATGTTGGCGGACACTCATTGGACCTGGTGTTCCTTCTGGGATGGGGATATCCGACTTGGTGGTGGAACCAGTCGGATGGTCTGACCATCACTCCATTAGGTTCAGTTTTGAGGCCACCCCTGTTAGGTCTGCCCCTATGGAGATGGTCCGATACCGCCCTTTGAGGGGTGTATCCCAAGATGACCTGATGGCAGTGTTGGACCTATCAAGTCTACCGATAGATTGCTTAGATCCAGGTGACCTGGTACATGCTTATAATGAGGCAGTAACAGGGGCCCTGGATTCTATTGCACCAGTTTGTGTTCGTCCTCTTACTCCTCGCTCCAGGTCTCCCTGGTTTGATGAGACCATGAGGGAGTTGAGGAGGGTTGGAAAAAGGCTGGAGAGGCGTTGGCAAAGGTCCGGTCTTGATGATGACAGGCTTAGTTTGATGGACCATTATTTGGCCTATCAATCCGCATCTCTCTCGTAGAAGGCAGAGTTTCTGTCCAGAGATAGCGGCTGCACAAAATAGACCAGCTCAGCTCTTTTGGACTGTGGACAGACTGTGCAATCCAGTCTGTCTTCAGCCCAGAAGAGCTTTATCTCAAGAATGGTGTGAGGAGCTTGCTCTCTTCTTTGCAGATGAGGTTGTCAAAATCAGATCGGATATTCGCTCTTCCTTCCCCAATGGGAGCGACGGTGGTTGGCAGGAGATGTCGAAACCCAGTTTAGATGGTCTGACTTCAGCCTTCCCACGATCGATGATGTTGTGATGATCATTCGAGCACTGCGACTGACTAGCTGTGATCTGGACCCTGGCCCTACATGCCTTTTAGTGGGTTGTGTGGATAAGATCGGCCTAGTCCTAGCTTTGATCGTCTGGAAGTCTTTGGAGAGGGGGATTTTTCCAGATCCCCTTAAAGAGACAATAGTTAAGCCTCTATTAAAGAAATCCTCCTTAGATCCAGATTGTCTAGCAAATTACAGGCCAGTCTCTAACTTACCCTTTGTGGGTAAAGTTATTGAGAAAGTGGTCGCAGTGCAGTTGGAGGATCATCTGACCAACAACAATATCTATGATTCTCTACAGTCTGGATTTAGGAAAAGGCATAGTACCGAGACAGCGCTCGTACGGGTACTAAATGACCTCCTAATAGCGAGAGATCGTAGGACCCGATCCATCTTGGTACTATTTGATCTCTCTGCAGCGTTTGACACCGTTGACCATGGTGTGCTATTGGAGCATCTGTGGTCAGTCTGTGGACTGTCTGGTATGGTCCTCAGATGGTTTCAATCTTACCTCGAGGGTAGGACTCAGAGAGTGGTGTCGGGAATTTTTTCCTCAGCATCACTCTCCTTACCCTGCGGGCTACTGCAGAGTTCTATTTTAGCACCTATGTTGTTTTTGGTGTATATGATACCATTAGGGGTGATTATTAGATGATACGGTTTGGGTTTTCACTGCTATGCAGATGATACCCAGCTGTATATGTCTTTAGTGCCCGGCCAGGATGCTGCCTTGTCGGTATTTAATAACTGCCTTGAAGAAATCCAAGACTGGATGAATGGGAGTTGGCTGAGGTTAAACCCGAAGAAAACTGAGGTATTGGTTGTGGACAAAGGTCGCTGTAGGCGGGTCTGCGGAGGGATCACCCTCAGGCTTATGGCTGAAGTGTTCAACTGGCGACCTCAGATCAGGTCTGCGCAGATCTTGGCGTAATAATTGTGACCGCCTGACACTTAAATTTCAGGTGTCAGCGGTCAAGTCAAAACTTCCTTTTCATCTGAGGAATATTGCCAGGGTGAAGCACCTGGTTCCTCCAGAGGACCTTCCAACATTGATCCATGCCGTTACCTCCGCCTTGACTACTGTAATTCCTTATACCTAGGGCTATCGGGGTTGAACTTGCCATCTGCAGCTAGTGCAGAATGCAGCAGCTAGGTTGTTGACTGGATCTTCTAGATCCAGCCATATAATGCCTGTGCTTCGCGGACTGCACTGGCTGCCAGTGTTTTGGCGAATCACCTTCAAGGTCGGTTTACTGACCTATAAAGCCCTACATGATCTGGGACCTACCTACCTGAAAGAGCTCCTTTGCTCCTACAATCCCTCCCACTCCCTCCGATCCACTGATGAGGGATTGCTAGAGATTCCCAGGGTTCATTTGAAAACATCAGGTGCTAGATCGTTTAGTTTTATGGCACCAACCCTGTGGAATTCTCTACCTCGTCAGGTGCAAGATTGCCCGACCGTCCTTAGTTTTAAGGGAGCTTTGAAAACCCACCTTTTTAGCATAGCTTCTAAGGATTAATATTAGTTTTTAATTTTATTGTATTTATTGCTTTGTGAATTTGTACAGGCGCTTTGATTTTAAGAAAAGCGCCTTCTAAAAATAAAGATGAATTGAATTGAAAATCATTTGGCATGCACCGCTGCTATGGCTACTAGGTGGTTTGTTCCCAGTCCAACACCCCTCCTGCTTTGGGTTCAACTGGAATCCGACCTAGTGGTGGATACAAATCTGCACTTGCTATTACACCCCCAGAGTTGGAACTGGCTTACACTCCCTCCCTTAATAGCAGAAACCAAATTGGCGTGGCACTCACTTATGACTTTAGCCCACACACCTCGGGATGCCCAAGCACCTCCATGGCTCTACACTTCTTTGTGGCACAATCAGGCCTTGGTAGTCAGTGATACTCCCATACATTGGCCCACATGGGAAACCCAGGGCATCCATTACATACAAGATCTTTGCATCCCTGGCTCCTTGGTATTGATGTCCTTTGAACAAGTCCAACATAAATTTCACCTCCCGAGCAACGACCTTTGGAAATTTCTTCAAATACGCAGTGCTATACTAGCCAATAAGGCCCATATGCGTTCAGATCCCAAATGGAACTGGCTAGCTCACAGGCACAAATTCCCCTCATCCGGAGGTCTTATTGGAAGATTTTATGAGACCTGGCAAGATGCCCAGGCAGACCCTTCAGATGCATGCCGTCTGAAATGGATGGCTATCCTGAATACTCACATATCTGAGGACTCTTGGAAGTGTTACTTCTGAGAGGGTCATCATACCTACATGGACACCAAGAGTCGGCTGTTGCAGTTTAGGATACTGCTGCTTTTGTACTAGACACCTTCATCTCTATACTCCCATGGTCTTATACAAAATTCTAACTGCTGGCGATGTCAGCATCCTGGGGCACATCTACTTCATATTTTATGGACGTGACCTTTGCTTTCACATTTTTGGGCATTTGTAACTCAGGATTGCTTCACAGTACTGGACCTCCAGGTTAACCTTTCTGATCCCAAACTCCTCTTGGGAGATACCACCTCCCTGGTTGCTCTAACTGGACCCCAGAAGCAATGGGTTGTACTGGCACTTATGGAGGCTAAATGACTTGTACTTATGTATTGGTGTAAATCTGCTCCTCCAACTCACCTCCAATGGCATGAGGTGCTAGCTAGACTAGCCACACTAAGACGCCTATCTTGTACTCACTTAAGTTGTATGGACCAATATACTGCCAGGTGGGAAGCCTATCTCCAATCTTCTCTCAGTAAAACTTCTAACCAGGACAATAACTCTTCTCTTTTGACTACATGATACCTTATTACAATGTATCATTAGTCCAATTTCTATTTGTCTCTAACACTTGAATTCAGTGGAACTCTACCCTAGTACATTGGGTAGTCGCTGTTGGTTAAGCTGCATCCTAGGAAGGTTCATATGTGAATATCTTAAAGTTTGGTTTTGGTGAACATATTTTCATACTTATATGGCAATGTAATAGTTATTGGCTAATAATAGATGCATATGGAACATGTTACCTACTTACAAATATGTATGTATGTGACATTATACTTATGTATGGATTAGAATAAAAATAAAAATTATTCTATGATAAAAAAAGTGTATGGATTTCTATACAAAAATGTATTCCACCATACACCATAATTTGTGATTGTTTGCAAATTAAATTGTTGGTTTTAATGTTTATGAGAATATATCTCAACCCAATCCACAAGTAGCAGAATCACATCCCACTGAAATTTTGTAATACACTAATATATATTTCTGATATTATAATTGGGGACCATCATCAGCCCCCCAATCCATGACTGTGATAAAAAACTGGCAACTATTTCTTCTGAGTTTTTAGTTCAGCAATTCTCCATAATACTGTGTTTCACTTGGTGATTAAAAGGGTGTTTAGATTGTGTTTTCAGGGTGTCTGACAAACCATAGCTTGTTTTAAACTCAGGATGGGAGTCATGTGATCTATTAATACCCTCAAAATATTCAAAACAGGAGCCCTAGCTATAACTGACCAATCAGAAGTCATTTAAGTCATGTGACCAGGTCTTGACCTTGGCACAATATAATTTAAAATGAAAAGTTAAAATAAAATATAATTTATATTTCTGTATTTCTAATGTTCATATGATAGTCCCCAGAGAAATACTAGGAGCACGACAATGTCTAAAAAGAAAAAAAACCTTTTCTAATTAAATGCCAGTTATGATTTCAGAATAAAAATATTTTCAAATTTATGTTTCTCTGATCACTCTACATTTATGCATGAGCGTATATAATAAGCTTATTACCTAGATTCCACTATACAATCAAAGGGAAACCACAAAAAGAACCATAGTTGATCAGGATATAAAATACAGTATGATCTATATTATAACTCATAAAAATCAATAACAAGTAACAAGCTAAGCCCTGGTTCATTTCTGCCATTTAACATTAATGTAGAACTGTCCAGAACCTTATCAGTTGAGAGGGTCAGTTAAAAGGTAAAAAGTGTTCCCTTTTTTCTTTTTTTTTTATTTATACTTTGGTGCTCCCCATCTCAGTCAGCCCACATTCATGCCAGTCCTCCAAGCCCTGTCACCCTGACTTCTCCCTGGGCTTACCTGTCTCCCAGAGTCCCACTCTTATACCCTCCAATGGCAGGGCTGGCAAGGAGTCCCTCTACCAGCCATGGCTTCTCTCAAGAGTCCAGGGGCACCTGAATCATCAAGTCTGGGGTCTGCAGAGGATGGCGGTCATCCAGAGTGACCTGGACCATTTTTCAGTTTCTCCCCTTGGGGACATGGTGTGTGTGGATGTCAAGGCATGCATGCCAATGTCTACCACATCCCTACCTCTTGGGGCTCAGCTTGTCTTCCTCCCAGTTTCCACCAGGGGCCAGTCCAGTGCTGAGCTCATCCCATCCTCCCCTCCAGAGGAGGACAGCAGTCCTTAGGATGCTCAATGCTCCTCCCCCCAGCCAACCCTCTGACTCCAGAGGTCACTCCCAACCCTGGGTCATTGGTGCCACAAGCAGTAGCACTACCGCTGCACTAGCAAGCCAGTCAAAAGTATTCCCTTTAAAGTTATTTTTGCAGACCATCTCCAAATCATCTACAAAACCCAAAAGGGAAGCTTATAACTTGTTCTAGAGTGTAGGGACAAGCTATATAGCTGCACCCCATAAATCCTTTTTGATAAATACCTTTCCAAATTGCACAACACAGCCAATGTCTTTGAACTCCCACACTATCTATGAATAGCATAGCTATAATTTGGTATATGACTAGAGTTGCCCACACTGGCATTATGCATATATTCAAAATCATAACACATATTAATTACAAAAAACTTTGTTAATGCACCAGTTAAGGTTAAAGCCACAAAAGTAGGGAAATGTGGTGTTAGGGTTTCCAACCCTAACACCCCATCCCCACCCTGCAAGCAGTAGCAGGAGAGATCATTACAGTTTTCCCTCTCCTGCATCTTCACAAATTAGGCAATGTCGTGTGCCTCAAGGTTGTCAGCCTTAATGCTCACCCCATTCTATCATTAAAGAAGCTGTGATGTGTGCATTACATGAGAATGGGGTGCGTGTTAGGGCTGACAAACTTGAGGCACACCCCACACCTGATTTGTGAAGATACAGGAGAGAGCAAACTGTAATTATCTCTCCTGTTGCATGGTGGGGATGGGGTGTTAGGGTTGGAAACCCTAACACCACATTTTCCTACTTTTGTGGCTTTAACCCTAACTGGTGCATTAGCAAAGTTTTTTGCAATTAATTTCCTTACCTTTTGAGAAAGTATACTCGTATCCACATTTGCCTGTGGGAGTGAGCCCTGTGCTCCAATCCATCCACAGATGCATACTATCCCTTTACATTATGGGGAGGATAAGAAAATATAAACAGTGCAAAACACCAACACATTAATAAGAGTTCACATATATAAAAAGAGCATAAAAGTATACAGAGGTACAATGGTATAACTGCAGTAGTTACAAAAATTATTTAATTTGCATAACCACACCATGTGATAGGAACAGTATCCATGATGCCAATGCAGCTGTCCAATTACAATAACAGGTAGCAGATAAAGTTATGGAAGAGGGATACAAGGGGTAGTGGATAATATGAGCAGACAGTTGAGAGAAGGGTAGGGTTACGAGGGTTCAGAGGCAATTACAGTAATTAGCTGAGAAGTCCCAGAGGATGGTTTTGAGAGAGGAGTGGAAAGGAGGCAGACTGAATAGCAAGGAGGAGAACAGAGCTTAGGGAATCCAAAGGAGAAAGAACAAGATAGCAGCTGTCATGGCACAAAAAAAATGCCAAGAAGTGGAGAGAAATCAAAAAGGGCATCCATGACATCACATTTTTTCATTCTGGGACATCAAATGAGGATTTGAACAAAAGCAGAACTCAGTTCCTATGCAATTACATAGAGGCTCACTTATACAATATAGAGAACAAAAAAATACTATAACATTAGAATCTTTGGCAAATGTTGCACTTTTGTTAGGACAAAATGTTGCCCCATAAAATCAAAATTGTATGCCATGGCTTACATGGGGGAAGGGGGATAAGGAACAACCAGGGAACTACAGGCCTGTCATTCTAATCTCTATGGTAGGGAAGCTGATGGAGTCCCAGATCAAAGAGGACCACATAGACCACCTGGAGAGCAACAGGCTTCAGGATAGTAAACAGCATGGTTTTATGACAGGAAGATCTTGTCAGATTAACCTGATAGTTTTCTTTGACTGGGTGACAAAGGAATTAGACAAGGGCCATGCTTTGGATCTCCTCTACTTTGACTTTAGCAAGGCTTTTGACTTGGTATCTCATGAACGATTGATCAAGGAGATGGAAACCTGGGTGTAGCTAAACCAATTGTGAACTGGGTGAGTAACTGGCTAGAGGGGAGGCAGCAGAGGGTGGTGGTCAATGGGGCTAAATCAGAGGAGAGGGAGGTTATGAGCGGGGTTCCACAGGGATCGGTCCTGGGTCCGGTCCTCTTCAATATGCTCATTAGTGACATTGGAGAAGGAATCAAGGGCAGGTTGTGTCTCTTCACAGATGACACAAAACTATGTGGGAGGGTGGATAGTGATGAGGGAATAAGCGAAGTTCAGAGAGACCTACAAAAGCTAGAGGGGTGGCCAGAGGTCTGGCAGTTAAAGTTCAATGCTAGAAAATGCAAGGCAATGCACCTAGGGAAAAAGAACCCCAAGACAGAGTACTGGATGGGAGGAGAGAGAGATTTAGTAATACAGCTGAGGCACAGGATCTGGGTGTTATCATTAGCAACTCACTTAAGCAATCAAGTCAGTGTAACAAGGCATATAGCAAGGCTAACAGGATGCTGGGATGTATCTGGATGGGTATTGATAGCAGAAGAAAGGAGGTAATACTTCCCCTCTACAGATCCCTGGTGAGGCCTCACCTAAAGTACTGTACCCAGTTTTGGAGTCCTCACCTCAGAAAGGATAAGGATAGGCTGGAGACAGTGCATCATGGAGTAACAAAAAAGATTCAGGGCCAGCAGGGCAGATCCTATGTGAGCACCTCAAGGCACTAAATATGTACTCACTGGAGACCAGAAGGAAGAGAGAAGATATGATAGAGACCTTCAAGTTTGTTACATGAGGTCCCTGCACCCTAATTGATACCCCAGAGGTACACTGCAGACAGCTAGCATTTATGTATATGTTATACTAACATATAAGGCTAAGGACATCTACCGTACAAGAGTAGATGTCAGGATATGTATGCACATGATTGCTATACACTTTACTTTCTAATATACACATGTATTTCTTGCTTACAAGATGTTAGGAGACTTGTATACTTGTAGTGTTATGATATATGAGTTGGCATTGCCATCTTCTGATGATTTGTATTACTACACGGCTTTAAACAAACTGTACTTTCTTTGTTTCCACAAAGCGATGACTATAACAAAATTGTATAATGTTATCTAGGACTGTGGAGCCACCTCTAATTTAGCCAATAGGACTCATTTCTGTAACTAGAAATGTTTCTGTCTTACAGTAACTATGGTAATTATCTTAGGTATATAATGTAAGACATTACGTCTTTTACCTTGGAGACCTGGAGACACGAAGATTTCTCGAGGTATAGGGAACACATAGCATTGGCTCGCAGTTCCTAATGGTAAGAACTGCTTAGGGCAACTGTGATTTTCCTTTTGGTAGTAATAAACAAGATTTATTACTCTTATACATTGTGTTTGTGATTTCTTCCATTCCCATTATTGCCAAGAACCTGAGAGTGAGGGTTTAGACATCCTGACACTTGGCGACCACGTGCAGGCAATATTTGGTGTTTGCAAACTTTTCACTTGTTGCTACTACTTTCCCTTCCTAACGGGGACAGCAGGTGTGCACACCTGCATCACCTCTCCCATATTTCGCCCACTTTGTAACTACTTGTAAAGTCTGGCTGCTTATTGGGTGTGGTCAGTGCTGACTCACCTCACCCCACCCCACCCCACGGCAGTTTTGAATTGTAAGCTTACAAGTGCACAGTAGCCTGCCTGGAAATTAGAGCATCTGTTGTGGATTGATACACAGCACGGTGCCTTTTCACAGTTTGATTTTATGTTCCCTCCAACTAAATGGCCACTGTATCAAATATCTGCACAGACTTGAAACTCGAAGTCTCAGACTTTCTAATCTCACATGGAGGATGGGCTGACTTCACACTGGACACAAGTCAATCTGACAACCCCATGCTGGGGATTTCAACCCAGTTCTCAGAGGTGAGACAAACAGCCAGAAAAGCATGAATCTAAAGGGCTCTTGGTTGCAGCTCTCTACGCTGCTCTGGAAGCCTCCAAACTGAGGTTTCGAACCCTAGATCTGCAAGTCTGATCTCTTAAGCAGGATATGGGACTGTGGGACACTGAATGTTTAAAACGAGAGCAGGATTTGGAGTCTGAGCTCTGAACTCTGCAGAATGAAAAGGATTCACTTTTGCATCATTCTTTCAGGAAAATGAGCAGGAACTTTTTATGTTGAAACAGGAATGTGAAAGTTTGAGACAGGATAACAGGCAGGCATTGCAAATGAATGATATATTAAGTAGAACTAATGACCAGATCCATGATGAGTTGGGAGTGCTCAAGGATTAGATAAATCAGGTATGTAATGATTTAGGTGAAGCTAATAGAGATAATCGTGAATTGAGCACCACGTATAGAGTGTTACAGAAGCAGTTACAGGATGATGTGGATCAGAATGTTGAAAAAGTTAGTCATGATGAATGTGAAATCTAAAATGGCGAAACTGCACCATCAACAAGAGGTGCTGGCTAGTCACATCAGGCAATGGGTGGCGTAGTCCCCGTCCTGATGATGTCATCTGAAGAGGAGGAGTCAGATGATGAAATTTCTCAGTACAATGCCCAGTCATGCCCCTACTATGGCCCAGTGACCCCACCCTGCCATCCACAACATGGAAGACCCCCCCTCACATGACCCCACGCCCCTACATCATCGACAGAATGATGACCATCATGGGCGATGTCAACATGGGGATCCCCATGATGGGGGAAGCAGGCCCTGGCCTAGTCCCAATGGCACCACCAATTGTCGTTATTGCTGTGGATGATAGGGAGGAGATAGAAAAAATGATTGATGATGCCTTAGGCAATGTGACCCTTCCCGAGAGAAGCAAACGGACTCTCCGAACGCAGATTAAGCACCTGCTACAGGAGACTGCTACTCAGGAAGGAAGGAATGGTCCAGACTGTGGCTGAAGCTGCAGCTCAGGCAGCCCTGCAGGGTGCCCGAGACAATCTACCTCTGAATGATCATCCCAGCAATCCCCTACAAATGGCCCACTCTGTTCAGTAGGTAGTTGACAGCATTGGTCAGATAAGCCCATCCAACAACCACAGCTGCCACTTGGAAAAGGTGTGTTCTAAATGTGAAATGCTTAGTCTCACTGCAGACTATCAAATACAAATTCTACACCAGACCATTGATCCTGGCTAATGGGTGAAACTCCCTGATGCTATCCGGCAGGATAGCCATGCCGCCTTTGACAAAGTTGCAGCTGAACTCATTACTGCACATTACCCAGGTGTGGTAGGAGTCATGCTCACATACCCTGTGAAACAGAATGCAAAGAAAAATCCAGCAACCTTCCACCAGAGGCTTTGGATGGCCTACCGAGCAGGAAAGAATCTTGCAGGAGAGTTCGCGGATGTAGACCTTATTGGGTACAAGACCTCTAGCTCCTTCAGAATATGATCCCTGCAGTGCAAGAGAAGGTAGAGCCAACCACTTATCCTACCACAGAGAAGTTTGCTGATATTCACTGGAAAATGGAGAGAGTTTACCAACTCTACATCTGTGACTCAAGCTCCGGCTCCAAGAAGGTAGCTGCCGTGGAACCCATCCCAGAGACTGCGACGCACTACACGGTGGAGGGGGCAGGCCCAAGAGAAACAGCCCCTCCCCACAGATAACCAACAACCCCAGCAGACCCAACAACAATGCTGGGATGGGAACCAGAACTACCACAAAAACATGAAAACACCAGAAAAATAATAAGGGTAAACAACAGAGACCAGGCCTTTCATATAGGAAAATAGCTGATGAGAAACGAAGTCTCCGAGACCTTCTCAGGCAAGTGCACTCTGTAGTGGATGCTGTTCCAGTTCAGGCCCTTGCTGTAATACAACTGGGAAAGCAGGCCTCAACAGGCCATGGGGATACCAGAAATCCAGGCTCTCAGGCCCCTACAGGCCTGAACCCAGAAGCGGCTCCCTATATAGCATCAGTACAGCATGGTGAAATGGTTCACAGGAACCAGGCCCAAACGCTCTTCCAGGAGCTTCCCCATGCCTCCACTGGTATGGATTGACAATTACAGGCCCCAGTCCATATTGTAAACAAGCTAATCTTGGATACAAATGGAAGGCCCTGCACAGAGGCCGAGGTCAGGGACTGCCTACTTACAATATTGCTGGATACAGGCGCAGCAGTGTCTGTATTGCAAGATGACAACCCAGTCACATCACCTTGGTCCACAGAACGGAAGACCAATATGTCTTGTGTAGATGGAACTAGGCTACCAGCGTACCGCTCCCTGTGACTACCTGTGACACTGGGACACCTGAAGGCATATCATACCTTTCAGTTGATGGTAATGCATGATCACCCTAGTATTATCAGAATTGACTTCTTGACACCACACAGCTGTGTGGTAGACCTAGCCAACATGCTGTTGATGAAGATTCAGGGACAGTATCACACTACCATGATTCCTGACTCACATGTGGTTGCAATAACAGCTGCAAATGACAAAGAGCATGACATCATTGATTTAAGAACCACAAGCTTTTCCCAAAGCTCCTTCCCATCCTGCAAAGGCATCTGGAGGCTTTTGCCACCAGCAAGCATGATTGTGGCAAGATGCATACTGTCATCAAGGTGACAGGCCCAGCCCACGAGAGCCAAAAGCTCTCCCTTTCCATCCGAGGCCTTGCCTTCTCTTAGGGAAACAATCAAATCTCTTCTCAAGCAAGGTGTGATCAGGACATGTGTTTCCACTGCAAATTCCCCCGTGTGGCCTGTAAAAAAAAAACACAGGCACATGGAGAATTACAATTGACTGCAGGAGAATAAACCAGGTCACCCCTAGTTGTGCCAACAATGGTGGCATCAGCACCAGATGTGCTACGACTACTGACCCCTGACCAACAATGGTTTAGTGCCCTGGATATTTCCAGTGGCTTCCGGTCACTGCCATTGGCCCCCAAAAGTCAATATAAGTTTACCTTCACCTTTGAAGATAGGACGTACATGTGGACCTGCTTACCACAGGGGTTCCATAACAGCCCCTCCCTATTCCATCTGCACATGATGGATGCTCTTGAGGGTTTCTGTACACCCCAGTGCCTCTTGCAGTGTGTGGATGACCTGTTGTTGGCAACAGTCACACAAGAGCAACATCTGGACCCCTTGTATGAATTGCTGACCCTCATTCAGAGGACAGGCCTCAAATATAACCCAGCAAAAGCACAACTGTGCCAGAAAGAGATACTCTTTCTCGGTCTGAGGATAACAGACAAAGGCAGAAGCCCTACCTGGAAGAAGATACAGGGATTACAGGACTTGCCACTCCTCACCAGTGTGGCCATTCTTAGAAGATTTCTAGGCATGGTAAATTATTCCAGAGATTTTATTTGTGATTTTGCTCAGAAGGCCACCCCTCTGTATGAACATCACTGAAGCAGGCCCTGGTCTCAGCTCCAGCACTGGTCAACCCCAATCCAGCCTTGCCACTCCATCTGGAATCTGCCACCTCTGACATTGCAATGTCTGCAGTGTTGGCCCAGAAGGTCCATAGCACCCTATGACCCATTGCATATGCATCACAGCTCTTGACCCCAGTGGAACAGAAGTACAGCCTTTGTGAAAGGAACCTTCAGGCTACCTACTGACCTATCAAGCACTTTCTGTATATCATTGGGTACTCTCCACTGATCATCAGTACAAACCACATCCCTACAACCTTCCTACTCTCAGACAGAGTAAAGAATGACTGACACACTGGTCCCTCCTTCTCCAGGATAGGGACATCAAGGTTCACCCAACCGAAATGCCATCTGTGCTGGTGCATGGCCTTCTTTTCCAAGGAGAACCACATGACTGCACACTGCAGCCACCTGATCTAGCAGATCCAGGCCCTTTCCTTCCTGCTACACCACAATTACTTGAGAACACCTCATAGTGTCACGTTTTTACAGATGGATCAGCCTCATATTATCAGGGAGAACAGATAGCTGGAATGGGTGTATTCATGATTTACCCCTTTGGTAACACTGTTAAGATTTCCAAACAGTGCAGTGTAGCGTCATCACAGTATGCAGAAATGGCAGCGGTGGCCTGTGCCCTCCAGTTCAACCGGCATGGAACCGGGAATACCATCATTTTTATAGACTCTAACTGGGTTTGTTGTTCTCTTACAGAATTTCTCCTTTCTGGCAGAAGAACTCCTTTATCTCCTCTGATGGCTCCCCAGTGAAACACAAGGAACTGGTAATACACATTCATTCACTGGCACAGAAATTTGCACACAAACTCTGTATACATAAGGTTAAGGCCCACTCCATACATGACCCCTATCATGCCTTCAATGACACAGCAGACACCCTTGCTAAGGAAGGGGCCTGAGGGGGGGACATCTGGATGAAGGACCATCCAGAAGCCAGAGCAGCTGTGCACATTGCAGGCGTCAGGAAGAAACCTGAACCCTTCTCCCCCTTGGATTTGTCAGAAGCCCAGCATGCTGACTCTGAACTCAAAGATGTGTTCAGATTTCTGGACAAAGGCACCAAGAATAATCCACCTGCCCATAACCCATACCGAAGGCATGAAGGTAAGTTACACTTGTTCCCAGATGACAAACTCATCTGGAACCAGCCAGATGACACCACCACAAAATCGTGGGTGGTCCCTCACCATCTCAGGTCCAAAGTTTTGCACCAGGTACATGACACCCCCACTGGTGGACACCAGGGAGTGGACAACACACTCCAGAGGCTCAAGACCACTGCATAGAAACATAGAAACATAGACTTTGATGGCAGATAAGGACCGCTTGGCCCACCTAGTCACCCCATTTCCTTACCTAGAGGATAAGCTGCAGATCCTATTTAACCAACTGTCTATTTCTTCCTACCACCCACCAAAAATTGCCTTATGTCTGTCCCATGCATTCTTAATTCTCCCACAATTTTAGACCCCACAACCTCCTCAGGAAGGCTGTTCCATGCGTCCATCACCCTCTCTGTGAAAAAATACTTCCTTACATTGCCCCTGAGCCATCCCCCCTCTATCTTCAAATTGTGTCCCCTTGTTCTTGTACATCTCTTTTTCTGAAAGATGCTACCCTCTTGGACTTTGTTGATTCCACTGATGTACTTAAACATTTCTATCATGTCCCCCCTCTCCCTCCTTTCCTCAAGGGTATACATATTAAGCTCCTTTAGTCTCTCCTCATATGGCTTCTCTTGCAGACCCTGCACCATTTTAGTTGCCCTCCTCTGAACTGCCTCCATCCTGTCTATGTCCTTGCGGAGATGGGATCTCCAGAACTGGACACAGTACTCCAGCTGAGGTCTCACCAACTGTCTGTACAGGGGGATAACAACTTCCTGTTTTCTGCTGGGTGATACCTCTCCTATACATCCTAATATCCCCCAGCCCTCCCTACCGCCTTCTCACATTGCTTGCCAAACTTAAGGTCATCTGATATGATTACCCCAAGGTCCTTTTCCATTTTTGTTGTTGTTACTAGCCCCCACCTGTGTAATCTTCCCTGTTTTTGTTTCCCAGGTGCATTACTTTGCACTTCTTTGCATTGAATCCAAGCTGCCATACTTCTGACCATTCCTCCAACCTTGCCAAGTCCCTTCTCATCCTTTCCACACCTCCTTGTGTTATCAACCCTATTGCAGATCTTTGTGTCATCTGCAAAGAGGCATACTTTTCCTTCCAGTCCCTCTGCAATGTCACTTATAAAGACATTAAAAAGGACTGAACCCAGTACTGAACCCTGTGGTACCCCACTAGTAACCCCTCTTTCTTCAGAGTGTACTCCATTTACAATGACCTTCTGTGTCCTGTTGTTCAGCCAATGTTTTACCCAGGCTACCACCCTGGGACCCACTCCCAGGCTGGTTAATTTGACTACTAATCTTTTGTGTGGGACTGTGTCAAATGCCTTGCTAAAGTCTAGGTAGGCCATGTCAACAGCCCCTTCCTGGTCTACTACTTTGGTCACCCAGTCAAAGAACTCAATTAGATTCATCTGACATGACCTTCCCACTGTGAACCCATGCTGCCTTAGGTCCTGTGCTCCACTGGCCTCTAGGTACTCAACAATTCTTTCCTTCAGAAGTGATTCCATCACTTTCCCTACCACAGAGGTCAAACTGACAGGTCTGTAGTTTCCTGCATCTGTCTTGGTCCCACTTTTGTGAAGGGGAATCACATCAGCCTTCTTCCAGTCCTCAGGTACCACACCATCCTCCCATGATTTGTTAAAAAGGGTAGTCAGTGGTGTCACTAGTTCTCTGCTTAATTCTTTCAGAATTCTGGGGTGAATTCCATCTGGCCCCATTGCTTTGTCCACCTTCAGTTTTAGGAGTTCTTTCAGAACCCCTTCTTCTGTGAACGGACTGGGATCGACCCCCCAGAGTGCTTCTGTTAATTGGATTAGGCACCTCCCCACTTCCTCTTTTGTGAAAAACTGAACAGAAGTATTCATTCAGTATCCCTGCTTTTTCACTGTCACTCTCTGCCCACCCACCATCCATTCTATTCATCCTCACTATCCTTCCCTTTGTCTTTCTACGCTCCCTGATATACCTATAAAAGGTTTTATCCCCCTTCTTAACTGAGTTAGCTATCTTTTCCTCAGTTTGTGCCCTTGCTATTCTGACTACCCTCCCTGCTTTCTTCTGCCTTAACTGGTACAGTTCTCTGTCCTGCTCCTTCTGTGTTTCCTTATACTTCCTAAATGCTATCTTTTTCTCCCTAACCTTCTCTGCCACCTCTTTTGAGAACCACAGTGTTTTTGTCTTTCATTTTGATTTGCTTATTTGCTTCACACAAAGGCTTGTTGCCTCTGTGATGGCAATTTTGATATTTCCCCATTGTTGTTCCACTCCTCCTTCTAGCCTGTTTGCTAGTGCTTTTCTAAGGCACTCTTCCATCTTGCCAAAGTCAGCCCTCCTGAAGTCCAGAACCCTCACTTTTGTATGGCTTGACTCTGTAGCTGAGTTTATCGTGAACCACACTGTTTGGTGGTCACTTGTTCTAAATGGCTACCCACTTCTAGATCTGAGATCCTCTCACTGTCCCCATTTGAGATTACGAGGTCTAAGATTGCTCCCTCGTGAGTAGGTTCCAAAACTAGCTGTTTGAGGCATGCCACCTGAAGGGCATCAAGAATGGCCCTGCTTTTGGATGTGGCTGCTGCAAAGGTGCTCCAGTTAACATCTGGCATGTTAAGGTCCACCATCAACAGTATCTCCCCTTTCTCTGCCATCCTAAGTATGCCTTCTATCATATCCTTGTCCATTCCCTCCCCCTGACATGGGTGTCTATATACAACCCCTGTGCAGACTGTGGTGCCATTTCCAGTCTCTAAGGTGACCCACAGTGCCTCCTCTCATCCCTGTTTACTCTTTTGTTCAGTTGCTTTTATCCCTTCCCTTGGCCTGGTGTCACCAAGGATGTCAAACAGTACATAGATAACTGTCTTGTTTGTGTGAAAAACAACCCCATCCCTACCAAAATAAATGCCAAATTACTACCACAAAGGCATTCTGGCCCTTGGCATGCTTTACAGATTGATTTCATTGGTCCCCTCACCAATACCAATAGAAATAACAAATATGCACATGTGGTAACTGATCTCTTCTCTAAGTGGTTGAGGCTTTCCCCATCAAGATATGCACTAAAAAAGCCACTGCCAAAATCCTGGTGGAACTGATTTTCACCAGGTGGGGCCTACTGCTTAAGGTAGACTCTGACAAAGGCACCAGTTTTACTGGTGAGTTAGTGAGAGAAGCCCTTGAACTCCTTGGAGTTCACCAAACGTTTCACATACCATACCACCCACAATCATTAGGTCAAGTAGAGAGGGTCAACAGAGGGATTAAGCAAATGCTTTCCAAATTTATTGAGGACAATCCCAAGGATTGGGATTCTCTACTGCCATTACTCCTTATGGCAATTAGGGGCACACCCACAGCCACCACTTAGTTGACACCCTTTGAGGTGATGACTGGCAGAAGTATGAGATTACTTGAACACTTGTGGTTTGACCTGCACACTCCCACTGCAGATTGTATCTCTGTGGATCAGTATGTGAAAAAGTTGAGAAAAGACCTAATACACACTCATTTGTATGCTGCAAACTGCATGGGCAAGGCCCAGCAACAATCCAAAATTCAGTTTGACAAACACGCACAAGAAGTGGATTGGCAAGTTGGAGATCAGGTAATGGTTCTCAGATTTGCGCATCCAACACACTCTTTCTTCAACAAGTGGGAAGGACCCTACCCAACTGTCAACATGCTCAGTCCAGCAGTCTATCAAATTAGACTCATGCAAAACTACACATTGACTAACAAATGGTTACATGCAAACAAGGTGAAACTGTATAAAGGAGTATAATAACTTTTCCTCACCCCATCGGGCAGAATAGTACTAACCTTGCTAATGTTTGATTTTCCTTTTCAGATACACTGACAAGATGGCTATCTTGTTCCATTTTCTCCTCATCTCAGGAGTAATCCCCCTGCATCCAAGGTACGGTAAAGCACATCCTTCCTCATTTTGATTCACCTGCAGCTACCCCAGAGGGAGTCTCCATCAATATTCCCGACAATTTGATTACAGTCCAGGAAGGCTCAGATGCCTACCTCACTGCCTCGGTTGTTGCTCCTGATAAATCTACCCTACAAATTGAGTGACAAACCAAGTCTCAAGGACAAATACTCCCTGTGGCCAAACTCTCCATGGGAACTTTCCATGGATGGCCCAAAGTAAAATTAATCCCAAATGGTAACTTGTCCTTGCACCAAACCTCTTTTAGACATCCAGGTTTATATAATATTACGGCCTTAATTGACCCTTCATATTGTGATACGCTTTCTGAGGATTCTGCCAGGAAATGTTGTACCATACAGAACATGGCCTCAGCTGCCATGTATTTATCGGTGTTACCCCCACTGAGAAAAACCTTTTGGAATGTCCAAAACAAAACCCTGGTCCTCGTAGTGGTCTCACAGCCACTGCTTTAACTGGTACACTTATTAATAACTTGCAATATATGTATATACCTGTTTTGTTTAATTTAACTTACAGGAACATGAAGGAATTTGGTATGTGTCATACTACTAACACATTGTTATTTTACAGTACTTTGTTACTTGATAGTTCAGCATCTTTTCAGATTCGTAACCAAGACCCTATTGCTGGGGTACACACCACTGAGCACAGAGGCAATTTTTGAAGAAAACCTACTTCTCGGAATCCTGATACACAAAGTCATAAAAGAAACACATGTGGCACATTGGATGTCACTGGTGCCACAGGCACCCTTACTGGTCTCTTTGGTACCACAATGTCTATCTGGAATAAAGCAGACATTGCTACTATCAAAGCACATTCAAAAGTTTGAAGTTGGTATGATAAATGACATCATACCACAATTATTGCATGGTGTGGATGGCCTTAGTCAAGAAGAAAGATACACTGTATATAATATGCATGACATTGCTAAGGTATTTACAGATTCTAAAGAAAATATTGACACCCTTATTGCACAGAACAATAAGGAGGCAGATAAGCAATACATTGCCCATGAAATATTATGCTCTGCCTATGGGTCATACATTATTACCACCATCAACAATCTCTTCCGCAATCTGGAATCCGGAAGAATCCCTGATATCATACATGATAGACATATCTCTAAACGTTACTGCCCTCATTGCAAATCCCTTAATTGTGTTGCCATGTGTATGTTACAATCTGTTTCTATTCCTACTTCTACTGCTAGGAATTTGGGATTTGTGACCAGGCATCCTAATACTGGTCCTTGCTTTACTTCTAAGAAATGTTCCATTAAGGATACTATGTTTGCTGGCCCGTTGGCACTGAGGGTTGAGGTGTTGAATGCCACACCTTGCGCCATGCCAGCGACCCAGGTTCAGGAATGAGCTGGGAGTCAATGGGGGTCGGCATGGGTGGGAAGAGAGTGAGCGTCTGGAGGACTGCTCTCTCTTCCTGGGGAGGGTGGGAGTGATGCTCGCTCTCTGAGTGACCTCTGGTGGTGGCCAGGGGTGCACCAAATGGGCAAGCATGGTAAACACCAGGGGTGGGTGGAGTCACAGCATTACATTGCCTTGCAAGCCGTGCTCCGGGGGGGGAAGGGGAAAAAAATACTAAAATACCCCGGCTCCCGAGAAGATGACGAGGGCTCCAGTGATCTCCCTCTCATCCCTAATGCAGGACCACATCACACCGGGGATCCAGGCTGACCTCTAGAGGGGATGGACCCTCTATATGTGTCTTTTACTGTTTCTTTACCATGTTTTGATCCCAATAGAGCTATATTTGATAAACTAGCATTCGTACACTCTATTGTGCACCTTGATGAAGACATCTACAGAGAACGCCTTGACTTGTCACCTCTTCTCATTTTTCATCTTATTCTAGACGCATGGGTCTCACTGCACACAGACTGTTATGTTAAGAAAGGGTATATTTATTTGTGTCGCTGTAATGTATTTGATGTTATTAAACCTGTATGTGGATATTCCCCAAACAGTATCAATTGGTTCTTTACCATGGAAGATGACATCGCCACCAATGACACAGAATACCAGGACTCAACATCTGCTCCAGACCCTTCTCGATTGTACCAGTCTTACCGGAAGGAGGTTCATCTCCTGTCAACACAGATTTCCAATCAGACTTACACTTGCCCAGTACAACTACAAAAATGGAGACTACCTACTGTGAAAAAGCAACATAATTTGGATGATGAATTTTGTGTGGTAACTAATTTTAAGCAATTTACTTATGGAACTTAGTTATGTGTTATTACTCAACCCAATTTATGTTTTGTACCTCACCAGACAACTATTATTGGGCACACAGTTATCACCCCTGTTCTCCTTGTGGAACCAGATATCATTGATGGTAACCCTGATTATCTTCTTACTCTTTCAGAGTATTTATCTTACTTTAATGTACACATTGATCCTCTGACTTTAACACTCAAATCACTTTTAGACAGAAAAGATACACACCTTATCCACATCAGCAATAATATGACCAAAGCAAATGAAGCAATATGTGATCTTATTAATGATGGTGATTTTAATAGTGCACTTACTAATACTTAGTTAGAGATTACCTTTAAAGGTTTTGTCACTATACAAGCAT
Source organism: Neoceratodus forsteri (assembly GCA_016271365.2). Taxonomy (NCBI): domain Eukaryota; kingdom Metazoa; phylum Chordata; order Ceratodontiformes; family Ceratodontidae; genus Neoceratodus; species Neoceratodus forsteri. Next base: position 1,526,717,217 of record CM057455.1, read on the forward strand.
TTTTTATTTTTCCTTATCATTATGCTTTGCTGCCTCTGGTGCGCACTCTGCCTACACCGTGAGCAGCTTGACTTCCTTTACAAGGCTCACGTGTCAGGTCTGTAAATGACACCTGCACTCTCTCCACTTCCCTACTTTTGCTTGTGTTGCCCCTTCTGTGGCAACAAGGGGAGGAATGTTACATGAGGTCCCTGCACCCTAACTGATACCCCAGAGTCATACCACAGACAGCTAGCATGTATGTATATATTATACTAACATATAGTGCCAAGAGTAGATGTCAGGATGTGTATGCACATGATTGCTATACACTTTACTTTCTTTTTTTGTGTGTGTAATCTTTTTTCCCCCTCTGTCACACACTGGGACCTGCTCCTCCTTCAAGCCACTTGGTACCACCAGCGACCCCTTCCTGCAATTCCCCCAGAGCTGCCTACCTCATATTTTCAGCCATCCTCTGGGTTAGCCTGGCATATCCCTTTGCTGGGAGGGTCCCCCTCCTTCGAGAGGGAAGGCACCAGCTGGGGGGACTCAAGCACACTATTTCTTTCTTGCCTGGGTGCTGCTGAGGTGGACATTACTCTGCCGGGATTGCTCGAGGGCATCATCGGAGATGGCCACCATCATCCAGCTGATCCCAGTGCAGTTTCCGCTTTTCTGTGGTGTTCCCTTTAGTTCCAACCCACTACTGTGCTCCTGGTCTCCACCGAGGGCCACTGCAGAGTGACCATGCATCCCCAACACACCCCAGGTGAGGAGAGGAGAGCAGTCCCATGGACACTCAATCCTACCCCTTCCACTGCCGACCCATGGTACCTGAGTCTGTTCCCGAACCCGGGTCACCGGCGTGGTTCGAGGTGTGGTGTCCAGCACCTCAGCCCTTTGCACCACCGGGCTGGCTATGCTTTACTTTCTAATATACACATGTATTTCTTGCTTACAAGATGTTAGGACACTTGTGTCCTTGTAGTGTTATGATATATGAGTCAGCATTGCCATTTTCTGATGATTTGTATTACTACAAGGCTATGTACAAACTGTACTTTCTTTGTTTCCACAAAGTGATGACTATAACAAAATTGTATAATGTTATCTAGGATTGTGGAGCCACCTCTAATTTAGCCAATAGGGCTCATCTTTGTAACTAGAAATGTTTCTATCTTACAGTAACTATGGTAATTATCTTAGGTATATGATGTAAGACATTATGTCTTTTACCTCAGAGACCTGGAGACGCAAAGGTTCCTCGAGTTATAGGGAATGCATAGCATTGGCTCGCAGTTTCTAATGGTAAGAACTGCTTAGGGCAACTGTGATTTTCCTTTTGATAGTAATAAACAAGATTTATTACTCTTATGCAATGTGTTTATGATTCCTTGCATTCCCATTATTGCCAAGAACCTGAGAGTGAGGGTTTAGACCTTCTGACAAGTTCCTTAAAGGAAATAACAAAGTGAACTGTGGGGAACTCTTTAGCCTGAATACCAATTTATGGTCACGTGGACATGAATGGAAATTAACAGGAGGTAGGTTTAGGAGAGATGTGAGGAAGTACTACTTTACGGTAAAGGTTGTTGAACCTTGGAACAGTCTGTCGGCTGAAGTGGTAGGTGCAAAAACAGTCAGGGGATTCAAGCAGGGCTGGGACATAATGAAGGGAATAGTGGTTACCGGGGCGACAGGACCAAGGAGGAGAATAGAGAGAAGACCGGGAGGGTTAGTACCCCAGAGGAACAGTAGGCTCCAGGGATTATAGGGAACTTGGGTAGACTGGATGGACCTCTGGTCTTTTTCTGCCATCATTGTCTATGTTTCTGTATGGTGTATGCATTCATACACCCTTTATGTGTGTTGGTGGGATGGTGTATTGTCAATGCCTTTATTCTCATTTTCCTCCACTTGGGAGCTGAATCCATAAAATAAATGTAGCAGGTAAGAAGGTGAAATCAAGGCCAGTAAGAGTAAAGGCAGCATGATAGATGTTAGCCCTGTCAAGGTTTAGACCCATGCAGGGGAAAATACCCCCCCATGCAGATGAAACCACTTCTGGGTGTCTAATCTATTTCAATAGTTCGGAAAGGATTAGGAGGAGGTGAGGCTGATTAAGAAGTCATCACCTTTGTTGTGGCTCCTTGGGGGGGGGTCCATTTGGAAATAAATTGACCTCAGGAAGTGACCAAAATAGTGAGATCAGGAATAGAAAAAGATTATCTGAGCTGCTTTTGGATTAAAAACATCATTGATTTTAAACTGCACCCTGTCAGGCCCTGCTTAACTATTAATATCAGAACTTATTTTGCAAAACGGGTGCTTTGGTACATAACTTTGTAAACATGCTGGCAGTATCACTGTCTGAGCACCAGGCTGAACTTTTCAGATTTACTGTAATGAACACAACAGGTCAAAAGGGATAGGGTTCACAGTTACATTTTGATCAAATCCTTATACCAACAAAAGGGATTCAGCAGTGTTGGGCTGGGTGGGGCTGTGGGGGCTCACATGAAATTTTTGAAGTTCTTTCCCTGAAACTTTGGGATGGGCAGTACCCCTACCCCCATAAGAATTTTGCTAACAACAAAAAACACAATACTGTCTGTAGAAACATACAACGCACCCCTTACTAGCACTCCAGCAGAACTAATTCTTACTGCTATGAGAAATTGCTGGGGAATGATGTCTGTCCACTAAACTTAACATTTCATAATGTAAAAATCTTATTGATTTTCATGTAGTCTTCACCCTGAAAATCTAAGTCAGGCATCCTATTACTTTACTTTAGTGACTCAAAAGATCCACTTTCAGAGCTGAGGGCCAGATCCACAAAGAATCGGGGACCTTTTTCACATTTGCAGTGGGCTTGCAAAAGACACAGTATGCTTCATTCACACATGGCCATCACATGGTATGGTTCAATTTGAAGACTAGAACTAAATCAGCCCATTCCAAGGCAAAAATAAGGGACTTCTGAGGAGCTGACTTTGATAAAATGGCCAACAGAGTTAAGCTAGCCCTGGCAAGAAGAAATACAGGTGTGGGGGTACAGGCAAAGTGGGCAAGCATTAAGGATGCAATACTTGAAGCAACATCCCACTCTGTCAGAGAGAAAAGCAAGAGCAAAAGAAGAAGGAAACCACTTTCGTTTTCAAAAACAATAGCAGAAAGATCAGAGCCAAAAGGCTGGCCTTCAGGAAATAAAAGGAAATGCAGTGGGACGAAGATAGGGAGGCATACCAAACTTCCCTAAGGGAAGCAGGGAAGGCAGTAAGGCAGGCAAAGGTGCAAACTGAGGAAACGCTAGCACAAACAGTAAAAGAAGGTGATAAGACTTTCTATAGATACATTAGTGAAAGGAGAAAGTCCAGAGGGGGTATTGCTAAGAACAAAGGGGATAAGGGAGAGTGGGAGGAGAAGGAAGACCATGGAAAGGCCTCTATCCTAAATAGATACTTCTGATCAGTATTTACTGAGGAGAAGGTAGGGCAGGGCCCACAGCTCAGCACCAAGGACACAGGTGGGAGGGAGGGAGGTGTGCACTAGTCCCATCACAAAAGAAAGGGTCCTACAAGAGCTCACTAAGCTCAGGGTGGATAAGGCAATGGGACTTGATGGCATACATCCCAGGGTACTAAAGGAGTTAAGGGTGGAACTAGCAGAGTCATTATCAGAACTGTTTAGTGAGTCTCTGAGCACAGGAGAGGTCCCAGAAGACTGGAGACGGCTCATGTGACCCCACTCCAAAAGAATGGTAGCAGGGAAGAGGCAGGGAACTACAGACCAGTCAGTCTTACCTCAGTAGTGGGCTAGATTATGGAGGCACTCCTTAAGGAAAGGATAGTGCAACACCTGGAATCCATAGGAGCACAGGATCCAAGACAGCATGGGTTTACAAAAGGAAGGACCTGTCAAACTAATCTCATAGATTTCTTTGACTAGGTAACCAGAGTGGTAGACTAAGGGGGAGCAGTTGATGTCGCCTACCTTGACTTCAGAAAAACTTTCGATACTGTTCCAAATAGAAGATTGATTAATAAGCTGGGTAGGCTTGGGGTGGGTCAGAAGTTGGTCAACTGGGTGGCAAACTGGTTGGCAGGCAGAAAACAGAGTGTGGTGGTAAATGGTATACAGTCAGAAGAGATGCAAGTCACAAGTGGGGTAACTCAGGGATCAGTCTTGGGGCCAGTCCTCTTCAATATCTTCATCGGTGACATTGCAGATGGACTGGAGGGTAAGGTTTGTCTGTTTGCAAATGACACCAAGATCTGCAACAGAGTAGATGATCCAGATGGGGTGGGCAAAATGAGAAGAGATCTGGATAAAGTGGCAAAATGGTTGGAAGAGTGGCAAATGGGGGTTTAATGCAAAGAAGTGCAAGATCATGCACATAGGGAAGAGAAACCCTGAAGCCACCTATAGGTTGGGAGTGGAGTTGCTGGCAGTCACAAGGGAAGAAAGAGACTCGGGCATCATCATCACCGATGACCTGAAATCATCCAAGCAGACCACTAAAGCAGTAGGTAAGGCTAGAGGGATGGTGGGGTGTATTAGTAGGGGTATAGCAAGTCATAAGAGGGAGGTAATAACCACTCTTAACAAGACACTGGTTAGGCAGCATCTGGAGTACTGCATGCAGTACTGGAGGCCGCACCTGCACAAAGACATTAACAAAGTGGAGGATATCCAGAGAAGGGCAACCAAAATGGTGCAGGGGACTGCATCAGAAAACATATGAGGACAGATTAACAGAGCTCAATATGTATACCCTAGAGCAAAGGAGGGAGAGAGGTGCATGGAACAGCCTACCTCAGGAAGTAGTGGATATGAATACAATGCAGGGCTTCAAACAGACATGGGATAGGCATAAGGGAGCAACAAAGATGAGTATTAATAGATAGGCCATTGACAGAGTACAGGCCTATGGCACATTCATTAGGTAGAAAAAATGGTCAGACTGGATGGGCCTTGCGGTCCTTATCTGCCATCAACTTCTATGTTTCCACATGCAGAACACCCCATGGAACACCACTGCAGTGACTGTGCAGGCCCTCCATGGGTGATCCTGCTTTGCCCACATGTCTGTGTGGCTGGTCGGGTCCAGGCAGTGATGACTGCTTCCAGATGAAGAATTTTAAAGTAAAACAAGCAAAGGCCGTGCAGATCAACTCATACTGAAAGTACTTAATATAACTTCAACCTGTGCAGGGAGGAGAAAAACTTATGTATGATATCACAAAGTTCAGATATAGGTTTTTGCAGAAGAGCAGCTTCTTGCTAGTTCTACTTGGATAACTTTTCAGCACCTGTTGCTTCCTGCCAAAGCAGCTTCAGTCAGCCAGATACCATACAGGAGCAATCCATCACAGAGCAACAGTGACTAAGATGTTCACTCTTGAAGTAATCAGATGAATAATAAGCTATTCAGTTGACACATACTAATATACTCAACAGAAACAAATTAAATGGCATCTTATACAGTGCCTGATGATATTGCAAAGACCTCTGCTGCCCTCAAAACAGCTATGAAATCAAACAGAAATAGCTAAAGCTTCATTAAAAGAATAAATCTGACTGGTCCGTTAGTGCAGCAGGAGAGTTACTGCTTGCAATGTTGGGACCTGGGTTCAGGAATGGGACTGGATTGTTTGGGGGGGAATGCTCTCCTCCACTGGGGGGGAGGGGAGGGCTATTATTTCTGTAATTAATGACTCAAGTCATTAAGATGAAGCCACTCCGAATATTTAAAAGATCTTTTACTTTGAGGGTACCTTTTGCCTATAAATATTTTGTATAATAGTGTGACTGTCTTGCAGTGGTAAAAGCACTTGTTTCTGATCATAAATAGCATCAATATTTACTCATCTAGAGTACTGTGTCCAGTTCTGAAGGCCACATCTCTGGAAGGACATAGAGTAGAAGCGGTTCAGAGAAGGATGACAACAATGGTGCAGGGGCTGCACCAAAAGTCATATGAGGAGAGACTGGAGGATCTCAATATGTATTCCCTGGAGAAGAGGAGAGAGGGGTAGATATGATAGAGACTTTGAAATACCCCAAGGGCATAAATAAGCTACAAGAGGTGTAGCATCTTTCAAAAAAAAAGATGTTCAAGAACAAGGAGCCATGACATGAAAATAGAGGGGGGTAGACTTAGGGATAACGTGAGAAAGTATTTTTTCACAGAAAGGCTGGTGGCTCCATGGAACAGCCTCTCAGCAGAGATTGTAGGGCCAAAAACTGTAGGGAATTCAAAAACTCCTGGGACAGAGATAAAGGAACTCTAGCGATAAGAAAGAGAGGGTAAGCCACAGATCATTTAGGATCTGTGGTATATGAAGCAGGTAGGGAAAATGGGCAGATTAGGTAGGCCAAGTGGTCCTTATCTGCTATTAAATTCTATGTGTCTATGTTTCTAATTTTCTCATGAAGTCATTGGAAAGGACAAGAATTTTAAAAACTTAAAAAAGACATATTTTCATTCGGGAATGAAAGACAATTAAAAGAAAAATTGCTAGCCTGATGTTTTTGACATAAATGTATTATTATTAAATGAAAATGACATGCTGAATAACAAATTCTGCAGCTTTAACCCTTAGAAGACTTCGCGTGTACATATATATATATATATATATATATATATATATATATATATATTATAAAATGGGTAGGTAAAATCATAGAAATCCCACTAATACAATTGGACAGAACACATCACATGACCATGCATTATTTCCCAATGACCGCACACCTCCCAGCGCGACCACATGCCTGAACTACTTCCCAGTCTGACCAGAACCTTATTACAAACTAAGTGCAGTATCACTCCACAACTGTAAACAATACCATCACTCAGACAGAGACCACTGAAAGAGAAGCAGCACACCAGTGCCTCACTCTGACAGAAAACAAAACATCTAACAGGAAAATTTGAAAAAATGGCAGAATTACCACATACCTGAAAGCACCTTGAATCAATCCTCAGCAAAGATGACTGGTACAATGATGATCTCTTCAAAGAACTTGAACAAGACTTACCTGAGCAGCCACTTCAGAATCCAGCACAGCAAACAGTGAGTAGACATGCCAGCCTTGACCCTGAAGAAACAGATAGCATAGAAGAAGACAAAGCTGAAAAAAATACAAAAAAAGCAAACTGTCTGGGCAACAGAAGTATTTACAGACTGGGTAGCAGAAGAGCAAAAAGAGCTTGATTTAAAAACAGTTACACCAGATAAATTAAACACAACCCTGAGAGAATGCTATGCCACAGTTAGAAACTCTTCTGGTGAACAGCATGGAGTATCAAGTTTTATTGGGTTAAGAGCAGGCCTCAACGGGCATTTAAATTCACTGCCTCTATCAAGACAAATGAATCTTGAGACAGACACAGATTTTCAATCTGCAAACAATGTTTTTGTCTCCATCATAAAAAAGTACAGGAAAGATGGGAAAGACTGCACTCAACACCATGAATGTCTCACAGAATCAGACTTGAAAAAGTTAAAGCACTCTCCAGCACTATCACCAAACACTGCTGCAGGACTAGTCAGAAAGGTCTGGTTCGACCTACAAATATTCATGGCCCGTAGAGGAAGGGAAGGGCAAAGAACACTAAAAAGAGACTCTTTCCACATAAAAAGCTGATGACAGTGGGTTACAGTAAATAAGCCTTAAGTACAACCCAGACAGCAAAAATCATAAAGATGCTAGAGAGTTAAATCAAACAACTTTAAAAGGCTTTGTTTTTGCACAGCCAAATGATCCTCTGTTCCCTGTTCTCTCTTTTAAAAAGTACCTCAGAAAATGCCTGCCTGAAACTACAGCATTCTTTCTACACCCCAAAAGAGCTTCACAAGAGTTACTAGAGAAACAAAAAACCTGGTACAGTAAAGAACCTATGGGACTAAACTACTAATCTTCTCTAATGTCTCACCTGTCTAACGAAGCAAGACTGTCTCGTCGCTACACATATCACTGCCTAAGTTCCACAGTGGTTCAGATGCTCTCCTCAGCGGGTCTCGAATCATGACAGATCATGGGTGTAACAGGCCACAAATTGGAGAGGAGCCTAAAATCATACTGGGCACCCACACTATATGACAGAAGAAACTGGTCCAATGTCCTAGCTGGCACAAGCACATCAGACTCCCAACCAGTGCCCAAATCAACAGTTTTGCCCCAAACCACCGACATTCAAATGCGAAGTGTAGCCAAACCACCAGAAACACCACTGTACACTGCCGCGGAGCAGCAGCCTGTGGTTTCCGAGATGCTGGGACCTGAAGAACAATCTCCAAGAAATAAAAAACAAGTCGAAGTCTACAAGGCACACTAAGGAACAGGGGGAACAGAAACTCACCCCATCCACATAAATGAAGACTATGAGGCCAATTTCTCCACAGACCACAAACCCAGAAGCTGCGTTGAAATAACTGGGCAGCCCCAAACCTGAGCCATCCTCCCACCATCGTTCACAGAGCCACCACAAGTGCTACAACAGAGCTCCACAAAACCCAGACAAAGCAGCCCAACAAGAAATGAAGAACCTCAACTACTGCCACACCATTTACCTGCAGGACCACATCCTCTTGCACCATACATGCAAAACGTCATGGTGCACGGCAACCTGCAGTTCAATATATGCTACAAATAAACAAAATATGAACAACCACTGCAAATAAAAACTGCAAACCTTTCAGTTTAAATTACAGAACTAAATCACTCCTTGTCACTCTCAGGCACTGTTCACTACACGTTCTATTTACAAGCTGAACCACTCTGAAAGTGACTGCATTCTTCTTACACTATCTGTTACAGTTAATGTTCAACTGTTAAAGCCACAATACCTTACTTACTTGAAATGGTAATGCTATACAGTACTTCAAATAATTTAAAAAGCACTAGTTCTCTCCAAAGTTACAAAGTATGCAGTTCTACTGTTGTTCTGTTTAATCTTTATTCATTAAAGCAAATTAAAATCAAACAACAGCATATTCTGTATTTCTTTCATCTTATACTGTTTCCAAGTAACACTATTTTATCACAACAGGGGCCATTTTATAAGATAGATAACCCACTCTTGGGTGTGCAGTCATGCTGTGGTATACGCACGCCTTGGGTGGTTGAACACACACCAAGGCGTGCGTATATCAGAGCGTGACTGCACACTCAAGAGTGGGTTATCTATTACATATATATATATATATATATATACACACACACACACACACACGTCCAGAATCATACCTTTAAACATATTCAGTTCTCCAAGGATTAAACCACTACAAGCACTTTAAACTGATTAAATACCTTGACTGTTGAAGAAATACAACACTTGACTTACAGAATACTGTAGCAAAACTGTCACTAAAACATGGAGCATATCATGATTTGCAAAAAGGTTATTAAATGTTTTAGTGAGACCCCGATTCCTTCTTGTTTGCCTGTCTCTGTCTCTCTCTGTCTGTCTGTCTGTCTATCTATCTATGTATCTATCCAACTCTCTATCTGTCTATCTGTTTTCTTTATTTCAGAAAGAAAGGACTTTGCTCAGAAAAAGTAGACTCTTTAGGTGCTAGTGGTGACAAGACCTCACTAAGGTTTATATGAGATCTTTGTGCCTTCAGTGAAGCTTTAGGAAATGTTCCTTTTTTGAGAAAAAAAATCTTGGACAGAAAGAGGCAGAATAATTGAACGGGCAATCAAAAGAATATAATTGCATTATTTTTATCCAACATTGGATTTATGACTGTAGAGAGATGTATAATATATGGGTCTTTCCTTTTAAGCACTGCCAAGCCTCTTTCACAGCATTATCCATTTGGGTTACATTTCACTTGCTTCATCTGCTGTATATTATTTCAAGTATCTTCGGAAGAGCGAGAGGTAACAGTCAGTCTCCAGGGCAAAGGTTAAACTGACTGATCAAAAACAGTGGTTCCACAGAAAAAAAATGCAGCAGCCTCCCAACTGTCATGAGGTAACAGTCAAGCTAGCAGTTCAAATCCAGGAAATGGAGAGGATTTTTTTTAGCTCTGAGATGGCACACGATCCTGTTATAGAAGCATTCTTTCCATACCATAACCCAAGCAAATCATTCTGGGAACCTGTTGTTTTCAGATCATCACATGACAAATACAGAGACTAAGTAGGCTGTTGATTAACTAGGATCTGCAGCTTATCTAATAGGTAACGAAAAGGGTAGACTGAGTGGACCAAGCAGTCCTTATCTGTCATCAAAGTCTATGTTTCTATGATTGCCAATAAACTGTGTGATTGGTCAACAGTCAGAGAATGACAGGGCTGATCATGCACTCACTAGAGAGCCCCCTCTGTCCAGGCTATATCCATACATCCCCATGGAAGGTTAAGAAAGGGTTGTAACAGCTTTTGCATGTTCCAAGTCTTTGGTTTCCCGAACAATTTACTGTATTCAGACCTTTGTCTTATCATGCTTGTCTCTAAGCAGCATATAAGCAGTAAGGAAGAAACAAACTAAAGTTTAATTTACTACAGGAAACAATAACTGGACTAAACATTAACTGGTGATTACAGTAACAAGCTATGAATGAGCTTGGTATGTGCAAAAGACCTGGGTTTTATTCCCACAACCTCCATTTGCATACTGTGCAACCCTGAGCAAGTCATTTAGATGCCCCAGTGCTGCCAGATCACCCCTGGAAACAGGCATAGTGCCTAGTGGGCCTTACCCAGTTGCCAAAGAATAACAAAACAAAACAAACAAAAATTTATTGGAAAACATGCCCCTTCTCATCCGCTAGAGCTTGTACCTGAGGAGGCGATTGCCTACTCTTAGAAGAAACTATTATTATAGTAGTATGTGCCTTCACACTCAAACGTTCAACTACCACAAAGCCTTCTCTCCAGCCCTGACTCCTTAATAAGGTCACCTGCCCTGGGAGTCGGGGCTGGAGAAAAGGCTTTGAGGTAGTTGAACATTTGAGTATGAATGTACATACCATTTTAACAGTAGTTACTTGTAAAAGTATGTACTCATCTCCTCGGATAAAAGATAGCTCTCATGGAAGAGATGGGGCATGTTTTCCTGTAAAATAAGTAGTTCACACCAAATTAGGTTGAATTACAGGCATCTGGGAAAACATTTCAAAAGAAAAAGCTGCTTTCCCTCTTTTACTCCTGTACCTAAGTCATACTATTAATTACACTCCTGGATCCCCACATTTGTCAGCTGCTCCTTCCAGCTATGGAGAAGGTGGTGACTCCAAAATTAATTTTTTCCCCTTTGAGACAGTTGGAGCTGGTACAATTTTTGCCTCCATTACTGTATATGGCTATGATACTGACAAGCTGACAGGACTATGAATTAATAAGCCAATAACAGTTTTTATGTGATTGTTCTGGTAACTTAAATTTGAATGGTTTGTGATGTGCAGGGAACAAGGAATCATTTGAGCTGCTGCTGACAGCAAACTGTGTTTTTTTTTCCTACTGATTGTGTGATGACATGAGGGATGAATGTATTTGCAATCATGACTTTTTTATATATTTTTTCTTACAAGATAATTTTGTGTCACTACAATTACTTGGTTATTTGATTAATGGATGCAGTCGTGATGTCCACAAGGTAGTGATTTGTTTTTCGATCAGTGGATGGTATTGTCTGATATCAATAGTTGATCTGGGTGTGTCTGAACTTAAACATGAGCCCACCAGAATGATTTACATTTTGTTAAATGGAGATGCATTGTTCTGTCAGTAAATAGATTCATAGTGCAGAGTAAATGTTAGAACAGATGCAAAGATTTATATACAAACAACTAGAAAGCCACAAATGTTTTGTCAATCGACATCACAGCAATGCATTTATGATGACCATAAGTTGCAGCTGACATAAATCCAGCAGGGGAACTGTTCTTTTTCCCTCGGGGGGCTTTGCCCCCCAAACCACCCATGCAAGGGGCTCTGCCTCCCGCACCCCCAAACTTAAAGATTATCAACTCAGAGTCAGAGTTGATTTGGGGAAGGGGTGCAGGACCAGGGGGAAGAGTGCTGGGGTCTTGTGCTGACTAATACAGCGAACCGTTGATGTTGTCATCATTGACGTGTTCGCTGTAATAATGTCACTGTACAGAGGGCATATCAAATTGGAGTACAATACATTTATCAATAATTGCCAAAATAAATTGCATCAGCCTTCTAGGAGATATAACGTTTAGAAATAACACCTTTGATGCACAAAATAGGATCAGGGTTCATATCCTGCGCCCTACCCCCAGTCAAACACTGGTTCGGTGCTACAGTTTCCATATGTTTTCAACTACATAAGGACAATGAAGTACTCTTGCATTACTTAAATGATTATCTGGATATTTCATTTAAAAAAGGTGCTTTGCTGTTACACAGAGAAATGAAAGAAAGTGCAGCAAATTAAATTTTGTGCTTGCCATGTAAGGTAAATTATATATCTGCCATCAAATACGAGCAATAAAATATGAAAAACAAAACACCGCTGACTCCACAAATCCATGTAATGAGATTTTCATCAATTTACCATACCGGAATACATTACCATTAAATGGGCTTCAACTTTGTAAAACTCAAAGCACTGACTTCAAAATGAATACAAATTAGAAACAGATTGCCCGATCCACTAGGTCTTTAAAGGGAGACTATCATAAGACTAAGATAGGATAAAATAAAATCTGAACATGGCAAAAATAGATTACAGGACAAAGAATGGTGAACAGAGGGAGATATAGTATTTCTTCTAATAAACCTGGTACTGTACAGCATTGAAATACACTGAACTGCTCGTAACCTAGTTTCTCATATTGCAGTACACGGTTCCAGCAGCAAGACATGATTTTGTTCGGAGAGTGGATCTCTGACCTGTTCAGATGAGTGAGGGTGTGTGGGGGTGTACTGGGGAGTGTTGGGTGTTAGGTGCTGAGTGGGAGGTGGGGGTGAGGGGGTCAGATCGGCAAGGGACCTGTTTCTTTTTTGTAGGTAAAAAATTAAAAAACATTGAGGGATCATTTTTTTTTTAATTTCAGGCAGTGATTATGATCGGCAGGTGGGGGGAGGTGCCACTAGACACCAAAGAAATATTCTTTAACATGGGGACAGCTGTCAGCTGGTGGTGGGGTGCCACTAGATACCACAGAAATGACAGCTCATGGATCACACTGCAGCCCACAGCCTGAGTTCCAGCTGTGGCTGCGGAATGCCAAAAATTCCAGCTGTCTCATACAGAGAATGCAGGGAACAGCTCTTCTCGCTAAGCTGGGTACCCGGGGATTTTGGGTGCCCAGAAATATGTGTGGCCATTATGTTAAAAGACACAAACATCAGAATCTATCAAAATGAGTCCAGTTTAGGTAGGGCAGAGGGAGGGTAAACCACTGACCAGATCAGGTCAAGTATAGGGCTAACGGGCAGACCAGATGGGCATTGTGGTCCTTATCTGCCAACGATTTCTATGTTTCTATGTTTAGCTAGGTTCCAATGTTTGATTTTTAAAATGCCAACATTTTTATGTAATTTCCACATTTGTTAGTGCATGGAAAAAAAGCAACAAGATGGCGGCTGGAACAGCACAAAAATGTTTGGTGCCCTGCCAAACAAGTTGCGTGAAATCAGAAAGGGCAATTTGCAGCATCAAATTTTTACTCTCACTGCAGAATCTTATCTCAAAAATCCTATTGTACATGTGCAGGTTGGAAACCACAAAGTTTTAAAGCCTTATAACTCAGGGACCCTTTAATATTTTTTTCACCAGACCTGTCACAGGCACTGCCTACTAGGACATAACACACATCCCCTGCAAGTCTGGGATAAATATTCCATTCCACATAGCCTGTAGGGCAGAGCAAAAAAAAAATTATTAAGTATAGGAAAAAAGCTAGACATGTACCACAAATTACACATGTGAATATCAGAAACCGCACAAGCTGCCTTCACAAAAATTTTCACAGATCGATACTGTCCCTCCTAAACACCCCATGCAAAGTTTCAGCTCATTTTGTCAAATGGTGCCAAAGCTATTAATGTGTAAAATTAGGGGTTTAGTAGTGTACACCCTACTCAACCCTAACTATAGTGGCGCTATAATATCATGTTGAACAAAGGGGTGACTTGAATGACATGTTGCTCAAGTCTGGTTCAAATCTTCAAAAATCTTCACAACAGATGTGACACTTCAGAGTAAAACAAAGATAGAGTTCCCCCTGAGGTTTACCATACAATTTACTTAATCAAGATAAACAACAATTGAGCTGTACTAGTTTATGCTATCTGTAACATGTTGCTGAGCAATAGTATTTATTGCAATTGGGGCACTGTACCATCTCCCTTTGTACTTAACTGCAGCCAAATAATTTGCATACATAGCATATGTTAAGGCATGTGTGTGAACCTTTATATGTAAACAGGACAATGCAAAGCTCACACACTTTCCTGGTTCCATTAAAACCTTTGAGATTTTTAATACCACAGTAATGGCTATTATGTGACAGAATGAACACAACATTTGCCCATTTATTAGGATTACTGACACACATCCGCATGCCCCAGCTTTGTTCATGAAGTGATAAAAGATGATCACATTTAGTTCTGCTTCGAATAGAAAGTGAAGACCTGTTTGTACGAAATAGGGATGCAGTCACAAGAGGTCATGATTGCAGGTTAGTCAGGAGGCAAATTCAAGACCCTTATGGTCATCTGTGCGCCCATCTGAGTGTGCCCATTATTAGGGTGCCAAACTTTCAAATTTGCCTCCCCTTCCCCAAGGTCTGCCCCTCTGGAGTTGGAATATTTTGTTGTGGGGGGCATAGCCCCCCACATATAAAGTGATTGGCGAATTTAAATCCTGGTGCCCTAATGAAAGGTGCAATTGGATGGGCACGTTCCGAGGGTGGAACCAAATTAGGAAGAATGCAAGGAAGTTCTACTTCACTGAGAGGGCGGTGGAGCTGTGGAACAGATTACCAGCTGAAGTGTGGGGGCAGGCGCCCTAAATAGGTTCAAACATGGCTGGGACAGAGCAAGATAACACATAGTCCCACTGGGAGGATCCAGGGGGAAGAGGGTTGTTGGTGGGGGAAGAGAGGGAAACAACCCCAAGGACAGTAGTATGGGGTGAGGTTATATAATACAGACAGACTCAAAGGGCCATCAGTCTCTTTCTGCTGTTAGATTCTGTTTCTTTGTTGCAGACCCTAAGAAGACTGCTGATAAAGTTCTTCCAGTAACAGAACTATAATGTTTGTTAGAACGCTGTTAACCTTAGGAAATCATCATTTCCTAAGGTTGTTAACCTATCGATGTGACGTAGATATGTTGTTAACCTATCGATCCTACGTCACATCGATAGTAACTAACAGCAGTGGTCTCGCGCATGCGCGCTTTTTTCGACACGGAAACCGGCGGGAAGGACTGAAGGGCAGCGGCGGTGACTTTTAAAAAGCGTAAGCCCTTTTTTTGATAGTGGGACCATACACTATAAAAATAATGTATGGTCCCTCTATAACCCGGTCAATTTTAACCGTCTCGAGGTTGCCATGGCGGCAGTAAACCTCTCGAGCCCGGCTCTCGAGAACACATGGTCACCTGGCAACCTCGACATGATTAACTGACCGTTAACGATAGAGGACCATACATTATCCTCTATATAACGCACAGATTTAAATGGAATACCAAAAATCTGACTGAGAAGCAAGGACTCGGACTCCTAAACATGTCTTGTACATGTAGAAATATTATCATCAACATATTTATGTAACCCTGATTCTGTTGTATCTCATGCACTTTTTTTTGTATTGTACTGCGGTTCTGTGTGCCATACCTCACAACCGGTCAGCATTAGAATGTGTAGCACTGGCCTTTAAAAATGTGCAGCCAATGGTCAGAAAACAGCCCAATTTTAAAGAACAATACATTTAGGAATAATGGGCATTGTATGCTTAGTGTAAAGGACTGTTTTTATCACATTAGTTATATAGTTTGTTTTACTTTTTTTGCATTAATTCTTTATTACATTTTGTGTCGGACACAAAGCGTGAAAAGAATTCAAGTACATACAGTACCCCAGCAAACTGGTACACAAGCATTGCTGCATCAAGATAGAAAGCATTACTGATGTTCATGTGGAACAGCAGTTGGTGGGGGGATAACAATAAAATACAAAAAGTCATCTATTAATTAGGTTGCAGAATGTGCTATCAGCCATAAAGGAAGCATGCCACTATATCCATTACTTGTTGCAGAACAAGAGAACGTATCATAGCTACAGTATCAGTAGCTCAAAGTCATGCTCATTAAACCATAGAGGAAAATACTACTTATGAAGATGCAGTAGCAACTGCTGCAGGACCAATACCAAATGTGTACCTCTCAAGTAGAGGGCTTAAAACATTTGTCCCAGACCCCCCCCAAAAAAATAGAGACATCATACATTTAAATAAAATGGCTTCACCAACTGAAGAAGGGTAAACAGTGAATAAAATAGTACTTAATTGGTAGTAAAATATTACTTCTAGTCCTAATGGAACTAATATATTTTTTAACGTCAGTAGTCATTGCCTGAACTACAACAGTGTGCAGACTCATCCCCTTTTTCTCCCCCAGCGCAGGCCTCAATCCTGTAGCACCACAGAATGTAAAGAATACAAATTGTACCTTCTAGCCTAATAAAGTTCATAGAGGATTATCGTTATTGTATATTAAAGAACTGCTTTATTTTCACATAAAATTACTAGCCAGCTACTAAAGACAAAGTGAGCAGTTTCAAAATGAAAAGTCCATATTGTTATACACACAATACCACAGGATTCAGGAGGAGGGAGATGAGTGTCTGAATCTGCATGGTGACCAAAATAGCCTACTTGGACTCCGACTTACACCCCCTCTTGCTTCTAAGATTCCCTTTTGTCTATCCCATGCATTTTTTAAATCCTGTGACTGTTCTATCCCCCGCCACTTCCTCTGGGAGACTGATCAAAGTATCCATCACCCTCTCTGTGAAGAAGTACTTCTTCATGTTTCCTCTTAGTACCCCCCAGCTTCATATTGTGACCCCTTTTCCTTGAGCATCTTCCCTTCCTGTACCTTGCTTATTCCTGTGAGGTACTTGAATATCTCTATCATATCCCCCTGTTCCCTCCTGTCTTCTAGGGAGTACATATTTATATCCTTAAGCCTCTCTTTGTAGGGCTTCTGATGTAGGCCCTGCACCATTTTATTTGCCCTCCTTTGCCCAACATCTACCCTGTATATGTCCTTTCAGAGATGGGGTCTCAAGAACCGTACACAGTACTTGAGGTGGGGTCTCACCAGCGATCTAAACAGGGACATTATTACCTCCCTCCTTGTGCTGGTGATACCCCTCCCTATGCATCTGAGCATTCTGCTAGCTGTACCCACTGCCTTGTCACACTGTTTAGCCACCCTCAGGTAATCAGAAATGATGACCCCCAGGTCGTGTTCCTTCTTTGTGACTGTTAATACTACTTCTCCCAGTTGGTATGTTGCCCCTGGTTTTCTGTGCCCCATATGCACGGTTTTGCACTTTTCTGAGTTAAAATCCAGCTGCTAAACTCTTTATAACCCCCGGTGTGTCTACTCTGTTGCAGAGTTTTGTGTCACCTGCTGACAGGCATACTTTCCCTTCCAGTCCTTTTGTAATTTCACTAATAAAGACATTGAAGAGGATCAGCCCCAGTACTGATCCTTGTGATACCTCAATGGTCACTTTGCCAATTCCAGAGTGGGTGCTATTTACCACCACCCTATGACTCCTATTGCTCAGCCAACTTTCTACCCACTTGACTACTTTAGGCCCTACTCCTAGGCTCCCCAGCTTACTTATCAGTGTCCTAAGTGGAACAGTGTCGAAGGCCTTGCTGAAATCCAGTTAGGCCGTGTCCAATGCCCCTCCTTGATCTACCTCTTTGGTCACATATTCAAAGAACTCAATCAGGTTTGTCTGGCAAGACGTCCCCCCTGTGGATCCATGTTGCCCTGGATTCTGTAGATGATTGGCAAAAAAGTATTCCACAATCCATTCCTTCAATAGTGATTCAATTATCTTGCCCACCACCGACATCAGACTGACAGGCCTGTAGTTCCCTGCCTCCTCCTTATTTCCACAGTTGTGGAGTGGGACTACATCTGCCATCATCCAGTCCCCCGGTACCCCCCCTGTTTCCAATGACAGGTTGAAAAGGGCTGTCAAAAGTGCAGCCAGCTCTTCTTTCAGTTACCTCGGTATCCTGGGGTGCATCCCATCTGGCCCATTTGCCTTGTCTATTTTTAATGTTGATAGCTCCTTATGCACTCCTTATTCTGTAAACGGACTTGTGTCCACCTCCTGTCCCATTATTTCCTTGTCTTTTATCTTTGGCCAATTTCCATGCTCTTCCTCTTTAAATACCAACCAAAAGCTCCTTAAGTTGTCTGACAGAGGCTAAAACCCAATGTCTCAGGCTCGCAGAAGTGAGCAGTATAAAAAGTATGAGGTTGATAGGGAGTTTCTGGGGGCCTGCGCTAGTTAACTCTGAAGGTCCAATCAATGAAATCAGGGCCTGGGATGTCATGCCATTGCAAGATTTGAGGGAGCCTGGATTCTAAAAACCCATGGGGCCTGTGTCTTTCATATCTTCAAGCATTCTCACCAGCTGCAAATTCTGGTCCTGCAGGGAGATTTTGGCAGGTTCCAGCCATTCTCAGAGATATGCTGTGTATGTGATTACCCTTTTGGTTTCCACCATCATTTTCTCTGCTGAAACTCCTGCTTTCATTAACTCATTAGAAAAACTGATCACTGACTGTTTCACACCAGGCAGCTGGCTAGCAAAATCATCAAACTGCTTCTCAATTGCTTGAAGAGAGCAGTTCATAACCTGTATGGAGTTCTTCACGTCCACTATATTAGTTGATTAGACCTGCTCTCCCACAGTTGGATCAGGCTTTACTGCACCTCTCTACCCTTGTTTCAGCTTAAAAAAATTATTTAATGGTGGAGATTGAGTTTGGGGTTTTCCAATAGTGTCCCAAAAATGGCACAGAATCACCAGACACATTTTTATATGCTTCAATTTAGAGAAAGAACATGTTTTAAACAGAACAGGGAGTCTGAAGTGGGAGCTCATGCAGAGAGCACCCTTGCCTTCTGATGACTAGCTCCACACCCAGCTTAAATATTTAATAGTTTGTTGATTCCAGAAGGAGTTGCACCATATTGAGCACCATCAGCTAATCTTTGCAGAGCAAGGGTACATTTGGAAGTCAAAGGAATAGCACAATGAGAAATACATAGCAGTTGAATGCTATGCTGTGAGTAGCTTACTTTGAGCTGGGGTGTATTTTGCATGTATAAGTATCATTAATGTCAACATAATTACATAATCCTGTATTTGAGAGGTTTATGTTGTATCTCACAAACAAAACGTTAGTTTGGTCAAGTTAACAGATAGTTGGCTGAGTAGTTACATAGTTCCCATTCATAAAAAGGGTTCATTTAAGGACCCAGTAAATTATAGGCCTATTAGCCTATTGGATTCTATAGCAAAAATTTTGGCTAAAGTTCTGTTAAACAGGTTATCTGTTTGGTTAGAACAACATAATGTTATTTCTGAAAATCAAGCTGGATTCCGGAAGAATACAGGTACAATCAATCAAATATTTCTTCTGGATCATATACTGGAGAAATATTGTAAATTTAATAAACAACCAATATTCGTAGCATTTGTGGATTATTCTGCAGCTTTCGATACAATAATAAGGGAACTCCTTTGGGAAAAAATGGCTAAACTGGGTATAGATCTAAATCTAATATTACTTATAAAAAGAATCTATCAGAATACCTGGACAAGGATAAAATACTTCCCAGCAGGGGCATTAACTGGGAAAGCAGCAACTAAGGTTGGTGTAAGGCAGGGTTGTGTACTTGCCCTAACCCTTTTTAATATCTATATAAATGATATTATCATGGCACTTGATGATCCAATGTTACATATTCCCAAAATAGGTTCTAGAAGATTGCCAGTATTGGCTTATGCTGATGATTTGGCAATACTATCGACAAGTAGACTAGGATTACAGAGAGCACTAAAGAAAATGGAAACAATGTGCATAATACACAACGTAAAGCCAAATATAAGAAAAATGAAGGTTATGGTTTTTGGTACTAACAAGAAATTTAGAAAGTTGACTTTACTGGGCAAAGATTTAGATTATGTGAAGGATTTCCCCTATTTGGGGGTCACATTCTCAAAAAGCTTAAGGTGGAATACACACATACAGGTACGTACACAGAAAACATAGAACTCAATAAAATCATTGAAAAGATTCAATCATATGTATGGAGAAAACATGATACCAATGATTAGAGCAATCAATGCAAAAATTGTACAGCAGGCAAGTTATACTGCTGAGATATGGGGCATTGATAAGATCACCAAGATAGAAAGTTTACTAAATAAGGTTTATAAACAATTATTAAGAATACCGAATAGCTCACCTAGTTTACTTGTGAGAGCACAACTGGGTAACTAGTATATAGTAGACTAATAAATCAGTGGATAAAATTAACATCAGAAAACAAGAATTTACTTATGGGAATGTGTATAAAGGAAAAAATGCAATTATTAGGACGTAAGAATATAAGATGGTTAAAAACCATACAAAGGATAATGAAAGAAAATGACATACAATATTTGTGGAATTGGGTTAAACAAAAGATACATGTAAGTCCAACATATAGAAAATATATTTTTAAACTGATGAAGGAAAAATCAAAAGAATTAGATCTTAAAAATATAATAAGTTTGAAAGTTGCCCTGTGGCTAACCAGCAATACTAAGGAACATGGTTTAAAACCATACCTAAATATAGTAGAGGAACCAGAAAATAGAAATGTGATAACTCAATTTAGGTTTGAGACATTCCCAAGCAATGTGTTAGAAGTAAGTTATAGTAATGATCAAGATAAAACAAAAAACTGCTATTGTAGCTTACATGAACCAGAGGATTTAAAACATGTCCATGGTATAAACACATACGGACTAAAAGACTGGGGGAGTATATTGGAACTTTATATATGCCAACGAGATTCGTTCTTGACCTATTATTTAATGCAGAAAATCCTAAAGTTCTAAATAATTTAGCTATATTCCTTAAAGAGAACATAAAAATAAGGAAGAAAAGAATACAAGGATTTATAGTATAGATATGAGATAAAATAAAATCATAGTTCTTCAGTTACATCTCTCTGACATATTAGCTTATAGTAACAGTCTTTGCTTTTTTGAAGACATGAGAGAAACGTTATGTCATAGCTGTATTTTATATGATAGCAGATTGTAGTATTATAAAAGGATAGATAGATGAAATATGTGGTGAGTAGGAAATAAATTTATATGGGTTACTGCATCACATTATATAGTGTCATGTGAATATTCTATGTGTATTTAATATCCTGGCCCAGATATTCAAAAGAGTTGAGCCTTGCCCAATAGGGTTGCACCTGCGCAAGTCCGAAAATGCGCCATTCTGCGATATTCAGCAGGAGGCAGTTGTGCCCCCCAAATCATGCTGAGCAACAGCGCAATGATAATGAATGCATGCACAACTGAAGGGGGAGGAACCAAGCATAAATGGCGCAGTGCAATATTCAATAACATGTGCCATGTGCAATAGGGGAGCCAGCGGAAGTTGCGCCATAGCGGAAATGAGCCAAAATAAAAGGGAGGAAGGGAGAGGAGCAAGAATGCTACAGGGAAGCCACATGATAGCCAAATACAGCAGGAAATACTGGGCAGCAGGGACACACAGAGCCAGGCAGAAAAGTGCACCTGGAAGCAACAGGCACAGGGGAAGATGTGGGGAGCCACAGTGCAGAAGGGGGAAGTACACCCACAGCAGTGAGGCCAGCACAGGCAGGTGTTCCCGGTGCAGGGAATACAGAAACAGCTACGGGGGGGTGAACACAAGCCAGGGACATGGCCAGTGCCACCATCCAGATGGAGGCCGTAATGAGGGGGGTGAGAAGGCGGGCAGCAGGGGGGCGTGGCCATGGAAGAGCCCGTCTGCGGTATGCCCCCAACAGGCAGTATCGAGCCCGCACCAGCTTCGATCTGTACAGTGATACCAAGATTGTGGGCTGGTACCGCCTGAATCAGGCAATTCTGAGGTGGCTCTGTCAGCTGTGCAGTGATATGATGCAAGCACCCACACGACTGAGCCATGTCTGTCAGTGGAGACGAAAGTGACAGCTTGCATGAGCTTGCTCACCACGGGTACCTTCCAGAGACCAACTGGGGACACCACAGGCATAACCCAGTCAGCCACGTCATGCCATCTCACCCAATTCCTCAGCGCACTGCTGCCACATGCCGCGGAGTACATCCATTTCCCCAGCACACCGACGGAGTGCACAGCAAACATACAGGAGTTCCACAGGGTAGCATGTATGCCTGGCGTGCTAGGGGCAATAGACTGCACCCATGTGGCCATCCACACCACCTGGCCCCGAGGGGCTGCATATATAAATCGCAAGGGCTATGCCAGCATCAACTGCCAGGTGGTGTGCAATGCCAGGGGGCACATAATCAATGTCTGTGCCACGCACCCTGGGGGAGCACATGATGCCTTCATCTGGCACCAGTGGCACTGTACCACAGATTCAAGAGTGGGGATATCCCCACTGGCCACCTAGTGGGTGAGTATGCAAACCACATGGACAATCATAGGGCCTGGGGGCCATGGTCAGAGGTGACATGGGTAGTGGCCTACATGGCCCGGGGCAGGGCGATGCTGATTACCAAACTAACCTCCACCCTCTACACACAGCTGACAGTGGATGCCCACTCCATCCCTGGCTGCTCACACCCTACCGCCGGCCCGCGACCCCATCGCAGCAACGCTACAGTGAGGCACATGCCACCACACGTAATGTCATCGAGTGGGTGTTTGGGATGATGAAGGCATGTTTCCATTGCCTGGACACCTCCAACAGTGCCCTACAGTACAGCCTCTCAAAGGCCTGTGGGCTATTCCTGGCCTGTTGCATCCTGCACAACATGGCCAATGAATGTGGGATAGCCATACAGGTCGAAGAGGGGGACAGCGATGGGGACGATGAGGATGCCGGTGACAATGGTGATGGGCAGCCCCCTCTTGGGAGATGGGACCCCCGACTGCTCCGGCTGGCACAGCTGCACCGGGACACCATCACGGAGGAGCACTTCAGCCAACCCAGGTAAGTCATGGGGCCATGTGCAACCAACAGTGGCTAAGGCACAACCCACAAACATGCATGGACACACACCAGGGGTGCATTCCACCAAGGGAAGTGGCTGGGCATGGAACCACACACGCAACCAGGGATGGGTGAGGTCTAACATGCCACGCAGATGGACACACACACACACAAAATGCACCAGACATGCATGAAGGGTAGGAGGCACACCGACCCAGAATGCCACCCCTAGCCACACACATATCCACAGACCACCATGTCCACTGCCTGTCCTTGTGCATGTGTCAGATGCTGAGCATCAATGCACATTGGTGTATAGTGCAATGCAGGCATCATCATGCACATGCAACTGTGGACGGCAGCCGGGAGGGTGTGCAGATGGACTGTGTGTCCATGTGCAGGGCTGGGTACCCACCTGTGCAATGCCCACTGAATGACACAATGCACACAGGGCAGCACCAGACAGTAGCCACATTGGGAGACAGGTCAGTCACGTGCCACAGTGTCCCGGCCACCACAGATGCATGGGCGGCCCCGCCGAGACCCGCCAGCACTGACAGGCTGACCACTGGCCTCATGGGGTGGCACCAATGGTCCCCCAAGGGTTCCACTGCGTGAACATGACCGTGCTCATGCAGGGGTCTGCAGCACACCAAACATACCTGTGCCAGGCATGCTCAGGATGCCCACAGCTGAACCCGGTGTCGACAAGGAGGGTGTCACATGACGTTGGGATTGGGGGGTGGACAGTGCACTGCGTGGTGTTTGCGATGCATGGGCATATGACTGTGTGCCCATTGTGGCCATGACAGCAGTGAATGCCTGTGTCTGCCTGTCAATGGCAGCGGTCACATCCTTCCACAACCGGTCCATCCCTGCCAGGATCAGAGAGATGTCTCTGCTGCGACGCTCCTCTGCCCACTTCAGAGCCACACGCAGTGCATCCACCGACATCACAAGCTGCATCTGCTGGTTGACTGATGCTTGCAGTATGTGGGTGTGTTCATCCAAGAGGTCATCTGCCTCCTCGGCATCCTGTTCCTCAGGGTGTGTGCGACCCTGATGCCCAGCACCCCTTGAGGGTGGGCGCTGCACACCAGGACCGGGTCTGGGCATGTCCACATGCGGTGCACTGACACCAACCCCTGACCCTGTACCCCGAAGCCCATTGGCTGACTGCTGATGCTGCCCTTCCAGCTGCTGCCCACCAGGGCTCACTGGTGCCACCGCAGTGGCTGCAACAGTCCCACTGTCCTGTACACACACCAGTGCTGCCCCACTGGTGCTGACAGGCACAGGCTGGGACTGTGATGACACGCAGGCCTCCATGGCAGCACCACCCACAGCCATGGCCATGATGTTACCTGCTGTGTGGCCATCCCGTGGCACACACGTGTTAGCGACATCATCATCGGTGATGGACCCGGCACCAGCCCGAGTCACAGCATGCTGGCATCCATGGACACTGGCATGTTGGGACATGGGCAGGGCCTCCTCCACACCTGCTCCAACAACATCAGTCTGGACAGCCAGGCGGGCCCACTGTCACACTGAGCCACGTATACCTGTGGAGGTGGAAGGGCCTTCCTCCATCTCCATCTAACTGTCCTCAATGGACAGGCCCACCACTGCTGACCCATGCAGATGCTCAGGATCTGTAAGGGAAAACAAAGTTGCATTACTGCATGTTCCCTACCCTGCCCCCCCAATAGACAGACCATGACCTACCATGCAGTGATGGGCTACCACCCGTCTGGAAGCCACCACCTGGAACACCCTCAATGGCACTATGCTGCATGCTTCCAGCAACCCTCTCCTCCTGTGGGGTCAGGTGTACCACCTCTGGCTGTCCCCCACCTGTCGCAGCTCATGCTGCCCTGATAGCAGCGACCTTCTCCTTTATCCTCCTCCTGTCTGTGCCAATCTTCTTCTTCTTGCACTCCTGCATGGAGCGCTGGTGGCTGCCATGCAGGTTCACTGCACGCGCCACCTCCTCCCATGCAGCAGCACGGGCCTGTGGTGTTTCCTGCCATCCGCTGAGAAGCGGCTCCTGATCCAGGTAGGCATCAAACAGGGCATCGGTCTCGGCCTTGGTGAAATTAGGCCTCCTCCTCCTCCTCCCACCACTATGTTCCTCCTCTCCCACAACTTGATCGGTCATTATTTAGCCTGTAAAAATGAAAGTTGTTACTTGTGACTGTGCAGTCCCATGCATGTCCCAAAATCCACAGTCCACACTCCCAAACAGCATGCAACTCACCAATAGACTGCAGTAACCTACTATGGCCAGTGCAGCCCAATGTCGCACTTTTATAGCGCAACCCATGCAAATGAGGTGAGGCGCAACTTTAAGTGGATGCAAATTGCAGTGCTGTGCCATTGAATGGCTGATTAGCTGATTCGCATATGACGACTGAATATCACACTGTTGCACTTTGCACAATTGTGTTGAATGTGCTGAGCCAAGGGCGCAGTTCTGTGACATGCACAGTACACACCTCACTGCGCATGCCTGGGTTGCTGACGCAGGCATCTGCCGCGCTGCTGATGTGCTGTGCACGGGAAGCAACGCAGGGCACAGCCACCATTGTGCCAGTGGCACTACAGCGATGTTCACCTATATGGCGCTGTGGCACTGGGCCATCATAGGCACACTGGGGCAACAGCGTGGTAGGCCGCTACTGGAGGTAGCACACAGGCATCCAATCGTGCTACATGCATTGGGTTCCAATGGCGCTGTGCCTGTCCATGCACCAGAGACCCTTGACCCTGTGCCCAACCTTGGCCCCCTAGGTGCCATGCTTCAGGCATGGGTGCACCACTATTGCGCTGTTCGGTGACAGTGCAATAGGGAATGGCAGCGCTGTACCGTGCAGCATCTGCACGTGAGGAGCCACCCTGCAGAGCACCATTTTGAGCCAACTGAGCAAGTGGAATGGCGCGGAGGAGGGCTGCACAGTGGACCCAAGTTGAACTGGCCAACCTGGTGGCCATTGTAGAGCCACTTTATGGCCCACTGTTTGGGGAGGCACCCCTGGACAGGTCCAGGAGCCAGGTGTGGGAGGAGGTGGCCAATGCCCTGAAAGAGGCCACAGGAAGGGGGCGGATGGCAAAGCAGTGCCACCACAGGCATGGTGACCTGCGGAGGAGGGAACCGGACCTCCTTGCCCACCTGTGGGGACGTGCCAGGAGGGGCACGGTGCCACGGCCAGGTAGGTGTTATGTCCACACACCTTTATCTTCCATATGGGTATCATGGTAGTATGTGTCCAGAACATGGGGGAGGGACTGCCCGGTGTTGGCTGTGGTGGTGTTATCAGGGAGGGGGTGGGTGGGTCTGGCTGGGTGGGAGTGCACACACATGGGGGCAGGGGGACTTTGCTACAGGATTGTATTGATGTTCCTCTCTCCATGTTTGCACCACAGGGCCAGAGGAGAGGCATCTTGCCAGGGAGATGCAGCTCCAGCAGGAAGACAGGGCCGCTAGGAGGGGCGACAGTCAACAGTGCCCGAGGGACCAGCCTGATGATGGTGAGTGCCATACCTCCATGATTACTATTGCATGCTATGTAACAGGGTGGGCAGTGGGACATGGCCACCACCCATTGACACCACTGCCAGGCACGCAACTTGTTACAGTCAGCACTGTCCAGTGGCACTGCATGTCTGGGAGTGCATCGATGGTGGTCCATGCGTGCACTGGGTACATGGCTGTGCCACTGCCTTTGCACCACATAGCCATGTCACTAAACAGCCACGGTGGTGCTGTGCATGACTTGGCCGGTGGGTGTGTGCAGCAGTCTGCATGGCTGTGTGCATCTGGGTGGGCAGGTCTTGTGGACGTGATCACTGTGAGTGGTCACACACCATCACAGAGGCATGTCCCACGGCCGTATGCCATGCACAGTGGTGGGCTGTATGGGGCTGTGCATTCCCACCTATTGACTGTGCTCCCTTGTCCTAGGTGTCTGCCAGCTGCAGGCCATCCATGAGGCACAGCGGGAGATCTTGACAGTGGCGAGGGCATCGCTGGACAAACTGCGGGGGTTTCAGGAGCTGGGTGTCCAGCGGAGACACAGCAGGTGGAGCAGCTGGAGCGGGGAGCGGGACTCCCAGTGACCATATATATGCCCCTGATTTCCCCTACCCCCCTGGACCCACCCTCACACCCCTCCTTTCCTGTCCCATTTGTTCACCCCTGCCCCTTACCCATCCCCACCTTGTTTGTGGCCCTCCCCCCCACATTTGTACATAGTTTTGTAAACAGTTCCTTTTGATATGTTTTTTGAATACAAATCTTTTGATATGAATACTGTGGTGGTCTCTGATTTGCAGCGGGCTATAGGTGCTCAGCTGCAGTGGTGTGCATGGCGTCAGGGGTGGTGCAGTCATGGGTATGTGTGTGTGTCCGTGGGGAGGTGACTATGGTGTGGGGGTAGCTATCAGTCAGTGTCTGTGGTGTGTGTGTGTTGTGCCCGGTGCACTGGATGACTGTGTGCAGTGGTCCATGGTGCATGCTCTGTGTCCATGGCACCCCTGTCATCCCGTCCATGGCCTGTGCAGCTGACACCCTTGCATGTCTGTGACCTGCACAGTCTGCTGGCATGTCAGTGGTGACTGCCCATGCAGGGCAGCCACTGTACCAGTCACAATGCTGGGTTGCCTCCGGGTCACTGGTGTGGTGCATGTCTGCCTCGGGTGACACTGTGGCCTCCACAGTTGTTGTCCCATCTCCATGCTGTGGCTTGTGTGTGTTGCAGGGGATGTGCACCACTGTCTGTGACTTGTGCTCCGGGCAAATGATGGTGGCATACAGGTCCACAGTGCCTGCGCAGGGTGGCTGGCACTCCTGTGCCATGGAGGACTGCAGGCTGTGTGTACACGGTTTCCATGGGCCCACGCTGGGGGCTTAGTTGCCCTGCTACTGCGTCCCTATGTTGTTGTGCCCTTGGGTATGGGTGGGTGTTTGTCCATGCACTATGTGGCATCCGGTGTGGTGCATGCTTCCATGCACCATTGTGAGTGTCTACGCTGGCTGTTGTGGCCAGTGCTGGGTCGGGGTGTGTCCTTGGGAGGGTGTGCAGGGTGCTGTACCACTGGTGGTGGTGTCCGGGGCATGCCCTGTCCCATGTGGGGTACCTCGTGTGCCGATGCATGGTCGGTGTCTCACAGCTGTACCTGGGGGCTGTGCATGATGGCACTGTGTATGCCATTGTTGCATCGCTGTGTGCTGCCACCCGCTGATGGGTGTTCATGGTGGGGCTGCCTTGCATGGTTCTGTGCTGCACAAGGTTGCATTGTCACAGTGGGGGTGGTGGCTTGCATGGGGTTTCCTGCAGTGGTGGATGCTGCTCCTGGGCAGGGTGTCTGGGGGTCACGGTGCAGGGTGTGCTCTGCATTGGGGTGGTAGTGTGGCACGGGGTGGTCAGCCCTCCTTGTGTGCCAGTCACAGCTTTCCAGGGGGGTGTGATGGGGCACCATGGCCCGGCTGTGGGTTGGTTGCTTGTCTCCATGGGCCAGTGGTTATTCCAGCCTTCCCCCAGTTGTGCCGTGCATGGAGTGTGGGGGGATGATGTCTGTCTGCTGTGTGTTCCTCTGCCCATCTGTGGCGTGGTTCGTGGGCCCCTACTTCCCTGGTTGTGCAGTTGCATTGCTGCACTGCTGCTGGGGGGCATCCCTGGTTGTGCTATGGCACCTCTGGACTGCTCAGCTGAACATCCCTTGCTGCACTATGGCGCATCAGATCTGCTCAGCTTCCCTTCCCTAGTTGCGCTATGGCACAGGTGGTGCAATATTCAGTCGTCGGCTGTAGGCGCATCTTGGCAGGCTCAGTTTTTGAATATTGTGCCTCTTGCACATGGGTGCAATGAACTTGAGCTTGCTCCTGCAAATGCGCACTTTTTGGGCGCAGTTTGAATATCTGGGCCCCTAAGTACAATTGCACAGTGTTATGTGAAAATTCTGTGTGTATTTTATGTACAAATTTTTGATACAGCTTTTTGCTGAAACAAATAAATGATTGATTGATTGATTGATTGAAGTTAACAGATGTGCTGGGGATTTTTAAATTAAATATTACTTTCTAGTTCAAATTTTATTGCTTGTGCATGGTATAAAATACAATTAGTTTTCCCATGAATTTAAAATCATTTGGTTGTTGAGAAAAAGCTTGGAATTGTTCCATTCATGATGATATTCCTGACTTATTTACACATGGTATAAAAATGTGTGAGAACCACAGGATCTTAAGCTACTCATAGGTTGGGAGAGGAGTCGCTGGCAATCACAAGGGAAGAAAGAGACTTGGGCATCATCATCACAGATGATGTGAAATCATCCAAACTGACCACTAAAGCAGTAGATAAGGCTAGGGGGATGTTTGGGTGTATTAGTAGGGGTATCACAAGTCATAAGAGGGAAGTAATAATCCCTCTTTACAAGACACTGGTTAGACCCCATCTGGAGAAATGCATGCAGTACTAGAGGCTGCACCTGCATAAGGACATTAATAAAATGGAGGCAGTCCAGAGAAGGGCAAACAAAATGGTGCAGGGGCTGCATCAGAAAACATATGAGGACAGATTAACGGAGCTCACAATGTATACCCTAGAGCAAAGGAGGGAAGAGAGGTTATATGATCGAAACATTCAAACATCTTAAGGGCATTAACAAGGTGAAAGAGTCTAACATGTTTCAATATAAGATAGCAGGACAAGAAGACACAGCATGTGATTAGAGGAAGGCCAATTAAGGGGTAATGTGATGAAGTTCTTTTTCACAGATAGGGTGGTGGATGCATGGAATGGCCTACCTTGGGAAGTGGTCGATATGAAGACAGTGCAGGGCTTCAAACATGCATGGGATAGGCATAAGGGAGCAATACCGATGAGTATGAATAGATAGGCCATTGTCAGAGTAAAGGCATATGGCACATTCATAAGGCAGAAAAAATGGGCAGGCTGGATGGGCCTTGCTGTCCTTATCTGCCATCAACTATGTTTCTATGTAAAGTGATATCATTGTTCAGGAGCCATAACAGTTATGGTCTTTGTATGACAGTTTAACCTCCATACCTATTGTTTATATTGGTGTTTCACATTATATCAGTGTTTCTCAAATGGTGAGGTCATTCTCTATGGGAAGGCCCAAACCTGCTCCAGGGGAGGCTCAAGAAAGCCTAAAAATGTATAGTGTTTAGATTTTGAGTTTTGGGGTATTTTCTGTGACCAGATAAGGCAACCCGAAAGTGGATAGTGGCAGGTTAATTTATTTTGGTACAAATTGATGATCAGGAAAGGCACACTCAGCAAAGTATTTATTTCTAGATGTACAGATGTGTGACCAAAAAGGCACACTAAGCCAAATATTGTTTCCTGTTGAGATGATGGGGGGTATGAAGTGATTACAATTCAGAACACACATAGTGTAAACAAACAGGAACAGTGTGCAAATTATGAGATGTAACAATTGACTAGTGGTGGGCGAAGGGCTGAAATTCCTCCGCAGTGATTGGAGGAGTAACACGGATCATGAACTACTCCCTGCCAGTAGAGTACTTCCGTCATGATGAGGAACACGAAGTCCATTGAAACTAATGACTTCGTGTTATTCTGCCTTCCCCAAACCACTTCTCTGCCAATTTTAAGGCGAAATACATTGAAATCAATGTACTTCGCATCACTTCACCTTGTTATTGAGCTCCAAGGTGAATTTTGCAGAGCTTCATGGAATTGCAGGTCACATGGGCTCTAGACTGTTCTGCACAGCATCAGTTCTGTGTAGTGTGTGTGTAGTGGAAGATGGAGACAGTTTCCTCTCAGAGCTCTACGATTCAAATCCTCTTCACCTTCCCTCTTCCACTCTCCTCCCATTCTCTTATTTGATGCCACCTCTTTTGCAACTTCTTCCCCTCCTTCTCCCTATGTTTCTCTCTCTTACCTCTGTCCCAACCATATTACTCTCTCTCTCTCTCTCTTGGGTTTTGACAAGGCCTGCTAGGCTGCCCCCTATCCTGACTAAACACCACCTCTTCTCCTTATACTGTTAATTTGTCTTCCTCCTCCTCACTTCATCAGCACGCCCCTTCTCTCTGCACTCACCCTATTTCTCTCCTTCCACCTCTCCATCCTCTCATCTCTTTATTCCCATTACCTCCTTTGCAACTGTGCTCCTTCCCTCTCCACCTCCTATGCAACTCATCTCCTTCTCCCTCTTGTTTCTCTGATCCCCCACCTTACACCCCATTACTTTCTTGCCTAGATTTTGACAAGGCCTCCCAGGCTGCCCTCTCTTCTGGCCCACTCTACTGTTATATTGAACAACATTCTGTACTATTTTGATTGCATTTCATGTATTATTTTTTTTTTCAGTATCTTCTTGATATCTGTTATTTACAGTACTTATCTATTGTTTACCTTGTTTTGTTTTTGTACTGCTGATGTAGAACCTTTGTAAATGAGTTTTATTGCTCAAAGGTGTTGTAATCCAAGCCTCAATAAATAAATAAATAAATAACTAAATAAATAAAAGCTGTTAAAAAGCCTTTTTGAGTCTTTTTTTTTTAATCAAAATTTAGTACATTGATTGTAGGAAACCCTCCTGTGCTCATGTCAATGAGTGCTTATTGTTTGTGTGTGGATTTTGAATGTTAATTTAGAACAGTCAATCTGTGTACTGTGAAGTGTGCTTTTGGGGAAGGGGCGTATCTGTGGTGTAGGTAGATTAACTAGGAGAAAAAGGCAGTCTTTCTGTGTTGGTTATATTTTTCTTGTATAACTGTGTTAATGTACACACAGTAATATTTTCAGTAATTCTTGACATTTTTTAGCTGATTGTTGTGGTGCAGCAGTGTATAATTTCAGTTTGTTTAAAACATTTGGTTATGTTACCAAAGGTTTTCAATTTGCTATGCATTACTTGCAGTGTGTGTGTGAGTGTGTGTGCGATGTGTGCCATTAAATTAGACACCTTTTATTGTGCCACAGAGTAACTGCAGCAGTGTGAGCCTGCTATCCACCGCACCTGCATGAATTTTTCATACTGCTTTGTGGTATCTTTACTGGCAGTGGACTGTTACCCCAAACCTCTTACCTGTGGTGTTCCGCGGTGGTCGGTCTAGTCATCCTTATTGTTCACAGTGTATATGCTGCCATTGGGAGACATTATCAAGCGGTATGGGCTGGGTTTTCACTGCTATGCAGATGATACCCAGCTATACCTGTCCTGTGCACCAAGTAACCAGATAGTGGACTCTGTATTTAACAATTGCCTGTCCGAGATCAGGACTTGGATGTCCCAAAATTGGTTGAGACTCAATCCAGACAAGACAGAGGTACTGGTGGTGGATCCGGGTCATCGTGGGGGTGATGGGGGTTTGTGGAAGCCACCTAGTCTTGTACTGGGGTGGGTGCCACTGACTCCATCCAAATGGGTGAAGAATCTGGATGTGATCCTTGACAGTGGCCTGGCACTTGATGCTCAGGTGTCGGTCATTGTTAAGAGTGGATTCTGTCATCTGAGGAACATTGCCCCGATGCGTAACCTGTTACCCCCTGAGGACCTAGCCTCACTTGTACATGGTTTTGTAACATCCAGGCAGGATTACTGCAATGCCCTGTGCCTAGGGCTATCTGGAGGTAACATTTGCCGACTGCAGCTGGTGCAGAATGTGGCAGCCAGACTATTGATGGGTGTGCGTAAGTATGATCATATCACACCCATCCTCCATGAAGTGCACTGGCTGCTGGTTAGGTGAAGGATTGCCTTCAAGGTTGGGCTTCTGACCTATAAAGCCCTACATGAAGTGGGACCAGTCTACCTGCAAGATCTCCTTGTGCCTCATCATCCATTCCGGGCTCTCCGTACCACTGAGGGTTGTCTCCTGGACATTCCTAGGGTGAGGTTGCGCCATTCGGGCAACTGAATATTCTCAATAGCTGCCCCACCCTATGGAATCAACTACCTAAACAACTACGGGAGGTACCCTTGCTGGATACCTTCAAAAAAGGTTTAAAAACATATTTATTTAACCAGGCTTTTAATTAAATTTTTACTGAAATTGATTAGATAGATAATTTTATTTATTATGTGTCACTGGATAATGGTGTAGATTTTAATTGTATGTTTGTATACTTTTAATATTGTGGTATTATATTGATTGTGAAGTGCTCCGAGTCT
This sequence comes from Neoceratodus forsteri, assembly GCA_016271365.2. Classification (NCBI taxonomy): domain Eukaryota; kingdom Metazoa; phylum Chordata; order Ceratodontiformes; family Ceratodontidae; genus Neoceratodus; species Neoceratodus forsteri. The sequence goes on from CM057455.1 coordinate 1,526,750,623, forward strand.
CTGGAAAGGAGCGCTATACAAATAAAGTATCTATCTATCTATCCATCTATCCATCTATCTATCTATCTTTCTTTCTTTCTTTCTTTCTTTCTATCTATCTATCTATCTATCTATCTATCTATCTATCTATCTATCTATCACTGCCGTGCATTATTACCCCCCCAACCGGCAAATGGTATTCATTTCCAGATGTGGATTTGTGACTTGTGAGCACTGGTTAGGTATTGTTGTGCCTTTGTGTCTGCATCACTTGAGTGTGCAGTGCAATCTTAATCTGCTTGTGCGTTTGCAGTACACCATTAATTCTGACTGTATGTGACCACTGGGAACATAATGGAGTGCATTATTAATTCTGGGAGACTTTGCATTCTTTGTTACCCTCTCATTTCACTTTGTCAGCACTGGGTAATTTTCTAGACACAAAACAGTAGCAATTTGGGGATGCAGATTAATTCTGGTGACTGTGTGTGACCACTGTGTGCATGACTGAGTGTGCCATTAATTCTGGGGGACTTTGCGTTTTTTGTTACCCGCTTATTTCACTTTGTCAGCACTGGAGAATTTTCTGGACACAAGACAATAGCATTTTGGGGATGTGTGTGACTACTGCACACATGACTGGGTGTGCCATAAACTCTGGGAGACTTTGCATTTCTTGTTATGCTCTCATTTCACTTCATCAGCACTGGGGAATTTTCTGGACACAAGACAGTAGCATTTTGGAGATGCACATTAATTCTGGTGACTGTGTGTGTGAGGGGCTGCCAATACTGTTGTCACTTCACCTTACTTCATGTTATGGTGGAATGACAATGCAAAGTAATAATTACAAGGCAAAGTGAGCCTTTTGTATTGGCCACTCCACATAGCGGAGTGACAATGCGACTTGCCCACGAAGGTAAAATTAAAATTCGCTGCATCTCTACAATTGACCCATTAGACTGGTGAAAGAATAGAACAAATACAAGGACTATGCAGTGATGCATTATCAGTGAGAATGTGATTGAGAGTGTTTGTGTGGAGGGTGGGGTTTGTTCCAGCAAGAGAGGAACTGGACTGAGAAGGCAGTCTGACCCATGGCAGTATTGTAGAGAGGGGTAACAAAGATCTCAGAGTCTGAAGAGCATGTGGAGTAGGTTAACCCAGCATGTAGGGGTTACAGAGGGGAACAATGATGCAGTGAATAAATTGAGAATAAACTACTCAAAGACTTTTCATTTATTCCTAGTGTACTATGCAAAGTATATTTTTCTATGATGAGGCCCAATATTTTTTCCATTTTGTTGGGGGGAGAGGACAGCCAAGATCATTTTCATGGTTTGGGGGAATTTTACTATGATGAAGTCTGAGAAAGATTGGTTTATATGGTCTTGCTAGAATACAGAGTAGTCACTAGCTAAATTTCAAAGGAGCACAGAGGCATCTGCAAGCCCCATATGCGTTTTAATAACAAAAGACATCATGAACTGTGTCTAGTATCTCTTCTAAGTAGGTGGTAGATCATTAACATTTTGTGGTGGAATAGCCTGCTGAAGACAGTAGATGTACTGGGACTTCTGAACTTACAATATTATTTTCCAGTTGTTTAAATGTCAATGCTACTGCATGTGACGTAACAAGTTTAGTTTTCTCAAAACTACAGAGACAGAACATTCTAGAAGTCTTTTATGAACAAGAAACATTATGAATTGAGATTTGCATCTCCTTTGTGCAGAGGGTGGATCATTAGTATTTTATTACAGAGATACCTGAGCTACTGTACGTATGCTGATATAATCGGATTTGTAAGGGTAAATATAACGCATCATTTCAACAGATGTTTTTCAGGGAAACAATAAAGCTTTAGCCACCTGAACTATAATAAATGTTTATACAGGTACAGTATATGCCTTTTTAATGATGTGTGAGCATTTACTATGATTTTATAAGGTCATACAGCGTTTTCTAAATAACCACAGCTTAGCTTGCAATAAAAAATTAAAAAAATGCTTTTTATTAACTGTCAAATCATGCAGGTGAGCAAACAACTTTAGAAACAGATAAAGGAGAAGACTGTTTATAGAAAGAAGAACCCATTTTTTATAAAAAGAACTACAATTGTTGGTAGCAATGAAATACTTTGGGCTCCCCAGCAACTGCAAAAGAAGAAGAAAATAATGAAAATGGTATGTGCGGGAACAAGCATATGTATAACAATTATTATTAGGCTGTTGTAATGTACAAAACAGCTTTTTAAAATCTATTTCCTTACTGCCACCTTATTTTTAAACATGTTGTATGATATGAAAGGAGTTTTTTTACCATTTTATTTATTTACAGAAATATACAAGCAAGTCCACATTTGTCTCCTCTGACTTGCCCAGACGAGATTAGATCTAGATCAGGTCTGGGGCCTAAAGATTAGATGGTCATGGGTTCTAGCCTCACTCTAGGCACTTGGAATAATACCTATTACTGACACTGTAGTGTGGTATGAGGAGGGTGCTGCACTGCTGAGTACTATCTTTCAGATGAAACTTTAAACTGAGGTCCCTTCTACCCATCTCTGGTCACTATCCAGGTGGAAGAAGAAGGTCCTGTGGTAATTATCAATGAAGAGTAGGGAATTTTTTTAATTAAAATAAACTGAAACAAAAATGTGTGCAATATACAAATCAAAAAACAAGACTATCAAGTAAAGAGCATACACAAAAAACCTGGGTAAAACAAAGGAAAAACTAACAAAAAAAATATCAAAAGGTATTACACTGACATCCAATAAGGTAAGCAAGAAAAGAACATAGAAAACATGAGAACAATAAAAGGAATGAAGCATATAAGAAGATGCATATATTTACAGAAATTTTCCACATGGACATGTGCTCAAACTCAAGCCATTTTACACCTCTCCAAAACTGTCTCCCATTCAAAACACCCCTGGCTGCCTGGTCTATAATGTACACTTTAGAGAGGCAATTTTTTTATAGAGATTTTTATGGTATTTTTCGTAGGTTTTCTCCCACTTTCCCCTGCCCGAGGCCCTAGCACACAGCCATACATGCATGTGGAGGCACGCACACCCACCAGAAGCCAGCTCAGGCCCCTCCACCCACCCGTACTGCCACCCCTCCTCACCTACACTACCCCACTGGACCTCCACCTGGTGGAGGCAGGACTATGAGGAGGGGTGACAACCCACCCCCACCACCCCTGGGAGAGGAGAGAAACCAGCTGGCTTGCTCAGTCCTGCTCCTCCTCCCCCATGCCAGCCCCCTGATTACCTGAGGTCATTCCCAAACCCAGGTCACCAGCATAGCGCATGGAAAGGAGTCCAGCACCTCAACCCTCAGCACAACTGCGCTGGCCTAGAGAGGCAATTTTTAACATTGGAAACAAATTCCCTATAGTCTACTATCAGCTGCTGAATAGTATATATGCAACATGCCTGCCTTATATAGTATTTCAATAGTGCAAAAAGTATCCACAAAGTCCTGCACTGATACTGGGACCATCTTTCTGACAAAACAACTAAAACCAATTTCTCATATTGCAGTGCCATAAACCAAGGATTCTTTCATAAGGCAGTCAATAACTGCCCAAATCCCTTAATATAAGGACTTTCTATGTATAAGCATTCCTGCATCTCAGATACCCCTATGCACCCTTTTTGTGGACAATTTCTCTGATCTACTTTCTTATGTTTATGAGTATTGTAAACACCAGTATGGTCATGGAAAGAAAAACAGACCACATCCTAAGTATGAACTGTCAACCTGTTCTGCAAGTATTCCAGCACTGCATTTTTCTGTGCATGGGGACATCTGTAAAATTCCACCTTTAGTTCAACCACTGGGCCTAAAATAAATTCAAACAACTTCTTTCTTGAGGCTTGCTGGACTGAATCATAGGAGATGTTCCAAATCTTTTATCTTTTTCAGGGAATCAATAATATAATCAGGCAATGTTGATTTCACATTTTGTTTAAAACATACCAAGCCAGGCCATCACTAATAGCATCCATGTTTTTTGTTTGTGTAACAAAGTGAGACTAATAGTGAGATAAGGGAGGGGCTGACCAGAAGCCCTCCCCTCCAGATGAGGGGAGTAGCCTTCAAGCCCAAGGGGGGGAGGGGGGAAACAGACTGGAGGTGGAGGTTTCAGGAGGAGCAGGGGAGGATGGAAGTATAAGGAATCTGGGTGGGGTTCGACAAAGAGGATCAGGGATAAGGGTTGGGGGTTAGTGTTAGTAAATGCCAGGAGCTTGGGAAACAAGTTGCCAGAGTTCCAGGCCATGCTGTTCGAGGGGGTGGATGTGGCGGCAGTCACGGAACGTGGGCCAACAAAAACCATGACTGGGACCTAAATGTGCGGGGGTACACTATGCTTAGGAAGGATAGAAAGGAGGGCAGAGGGGGTGGAGTGGCTATGTTCATTAGAGATGACATAGAAATTGCTAGGGTAGAAGAGGCAGAGGGAAACGTGGAGGCCTTATGGGTCACCTTACGATCCCCAGCAGGAGATAAGGTCAAGCTGGGAGTAGCATATAGGCCCCCGGATGAGTGATGTTCTAGAGGATGGTTTGCTGGACAACATCATTGCCCAGTGTGGTCCAAAAGGGGAAGGAGTGGTGTTGATGGGGGACCTTAATATGCCAGGTACAAACTGGGGAACCATGTCCTCTAAGGTGGCCAAGGAGCAGAGGCTGCTGGATGGCTTCCAGGATGTGTTCTTAACACAGCATGTGATGGAGCCCACAAGGGAGGGGCATGTCCTGGATGTGGTTCTGGCAGATGGGGATCTGGTAAGGGACATGGTTGTACAGGACCCCCTGACTGGGAGTGACCACAATACTGTCTGGTTTCAAATAAGCATTGGGGGAGTGGGGGTGAGATCTAGGACACTGGCAGTGGACTTCAGGGGGGCAGACTTTATGGGCATGGGAAATATTCTCAAGGATCACTTGAAGGGGATTACCTCAACGACAAGTGTGGAAAGGAGATGGGAGGTCATAAACAGGGACTTCATGGGGCAGTCAGGATCTGCGCTAAGTTGAAATGTAAGGGAGCAAGGTCACATAAACCATGCTGGTGGTCCAGTGAGGTCCAGGTAGCAGTCAGAGAAAAAGAAGGCTTACAAAAATATAAAACAACAAGAGGGATAGGGATAAGGAAATGTACCAGCTTGCATCTAGAAAAGTCACCTATATGGTGAGGGAGCAAAGTCCAGTAAAGAGCAACGGCTGGCACAGGGATACATGGAAGGAAAAGGGTTCTTCCGGTACATTGGGGAGGCGGAGAAAAACTAAGAGCCATCTCAGCAGATTGAGATCAGAAGGAGGGTGGGTGGAAGAGGCGAGGGACCAGGCAGAAGTATTTAGCAGTACTTTGCCTCTGTGTTCACTAGGGAGGGGATGGGATATCTACAAAGCAAGGCACAAAGGGGATAGAGCGGCAGGAGTGGGATCAGGGAGCAACAGAAATGGAGCAAAGGGAGGAAAGGTACCCCAGGGTGTCACATCTGGATAAGGATAAAAAGACCAGTAAGGTGGAGGATGGATGATGCCATCCCGCCAAAGGTGTGTGGTTTGCCCTCAAGGCCTAAAGAAGACAAATCTCCTGGGCGGATGGCATTCATCCAGAGTACTATGGGAATTGGCGGACATACTGGCTGCACCCCTGGCGGAGCTTTTCAGCAGGTCACTTGAGACAGGGAGGGTACCTAGGGATTGGCGAGAGGCACATGTGGTACCAATCCATAAAGGGGGGTCGAAGGAAGTACCAGGAAACTATAGACCCATCAGTTTAACCTCGGTGGTGGGAAAATTAATGGAGAGTATACTAAAGGAACGATTGGGGGTTTACTTGGAGGAGGTGGGAGGTCTGGATAGTCGGCAGCATGGGTTTGTGCCAGGTAGATCATGTCAAACCAACCTTGTGGAGTTCTATGAATGGGTAACATCAGAACTGGACAGGGGTAAGCCTGTGGATGTATTATTCTTGGACTTCAGCAAGGCGTTTGACTCTGTCCCCCACAATGGTCTGGTGGAGAAACTGATGGGGTTAGGGTAGGCCCTTTGATGGTCAGATGGATTGAAAACTGGATAGCTGGGCGCACTCAGAGGTAGTGGTCTGTGGGGAGCTCTCGAACCCTACAGAGGTTGGTAGTGGGGTACCACAGGGCTCGGTCCTGGGTCCAATCCTGTTTAATGCATACATATCGGACATCAGGGATGGTATAGGGTGTGAAATGAGTCTCTTCATGGATGACTCAAGATGGGAGCAAGAGTTGAGGGAGAAGAGGGAGGTTGGCCCTGCAAGGGACCTGGACACCCTGGAAAGCTGGGCTCACACATGGAAATTAAATTTCAATATCGCCAAGTGCAAGGTGTTGCATCTTGGTGGGAAACCCTAAACACAGGTACACCCTGGGAGGAGGTGCTGGAAGCCTCAACAGGGAAAAAGACCTAGGGCCATGGTGGATACATGTATGAATAACTCTGAGCAGTGCAGGAGAGCAGCTAGCAAGGCAAACAGGATGTTGGGATGCATCATGTAGGGATCACCTCTAGGAGCAAGGAAGTGATTCTGCCGCTGTACAATGGACTGGTTAGACCACACCTTGAGTACTGTGTACAGTACTGGAGACCACACTTGAAGAGGACATACAGCTCCTGGAGAGGGTACAGAGGAGGGCAACAAAGATGATACGAGGGCTAGGGGATTTGACTTACGAGGACAGACTTGAGGAGCTCTGCCTGTTTTCATTGGAGGAGAGGAGAGACAGGGGGGACATGATTGAGGTCTTCAAGTACCTCAAGGGAATAAATAGGGTAAACATGGATGGGATCTTTAGACTAAAGCAGGGAGGTATCACCAGAGGACATGGTTTGAAGTTGGAAGGTGGAAGGGTGAGGGGGGAAAAGAGGAGGAGGTTTTTCACTGAGAGGGTGGTGGACCCTTGGAATGCACTGCCTGGTGAGCTGGTTCAGAGATCCACAGTGGAGGGCTTCAAGAGAGGGTGGGACAGACACAGAAAGTGGATGTATCAGATGATGGCCTGTCACAGGGGGGTGGGGATGGATGATAGGGGTTTCTGGAGCACAAGGGATGGGAGGGTCTCGGCACCCAACTAAGGATCTAGGTTCGAGCAGACTCGATAGACCATAAGGCCTAATCTGCTGGCAAATAGTATGTTAGTATGTTAATATTACAATAAATTGAAATACTATAAAGGAAAAATAAAATGGGTGTAGCATACCTAACCCACCTTTGGTAATGTCCCTATAAAGTAGTACAGTATTCTGCTCCATTGGATTCAACCTAGTCCACCAAACTGCATGAAAAAATATACTCACCAACTGTGTTTTCATTGTAATAGGAGAGGGATGAAAACACAGATAAACAAAAATAAAGAAAGTAACAATGTTTTCGCAAGAAATATTGTCTTCCATTTTGGGAAAGGTCCTATTTTTCCAAAGGAAAACCAATTCCAACTTGCCTGCTTCAAAACCATATCCCAGTTCATTTGACTCAAATCCTCTGTACCAAACATAAGGCCCACAATCTTAATGGGTGTATCCACTATGGGTATTTGGTCTATCTCCTGGGGGGGCCAATACTGTACCATTGCCAGTTATAATCCCCTTGCTGTTCTGATAATTGGCACAAGATCCAGAGGCATCAGAAAAATCCTGTAAAGCATCAAAAACTGTCTTACTGGAAGTTTCATCCTTTATAGGTACACAAATGTCATCTGTGTACGCCATCTCTGATACCTCTCCATGAACGTCAGATATAGCTACACCTCTAATATTCAGATGTGACCCTATGTAACAAAAGAGTGGGTCCAGACACCAAGAGTACAGCAGAGGGACAGCCTTGGTGAACCCCATGTAAAACCTGAAATGGAGTACCCTTGCATCCATTAACAGTGGGAGTAACCATGGCTGCCTGATATAACAACAGGATCTAATCCCTGAATAATGGGGGCACCCTATATTTATTTAGTACTGCAAAAACATAGTCATGAGATAAGCTGTTAAATGCTTTGGTTTCATCAAGTGATAGTACAAATCCCGACAAGTGTCCCAACCTCCCCCTTTCACACACTTCCCTCAGTAGCAACAGATTATTGGATATAGGCATGTTATGTAGAGTACATAACTGGAAAAGACTGAAAAACTGGGTTACCGTCTCCATAAGCCTGATTGTCAAGATCTTAATAAGAATTTTAAGATCTACATTCAATAAACTGAGAGGCCTCCAATTACTCAGTTCTTGCCTTGAGCTTTTCTTAAAAAGAAAAAAAAAACATACTTGTCTTAGACATGGATCCAGGGATAACACCAGTTTCAAGGATTTGGTTATACACCTCAGCCAACACCCCACTCAGAATTTAACAAATGTTTTATAAAATACTGTAGTAAGTCCATCAGTCTCAGGTGCAGAATTACTTCTCCAGGATGCTACAACTTTCTCAACCTATCCACAGATATAGGTTTGGCTAGAGTCTGCTTAGCTGTAACGGGTAGTGGAGGCAGATGGAAGTTACCCAAAAATTTGGTCATATTATGAGAATGTACCCAAATACCAAAAGTGGCATGTGTGTACCATCCCACAACATCTATCATCCCAGGGGTTCATTGCCCTATTTTCTATTCTGTATTGACACGCATTCTTTTTTTTTTTTAATGTAGCTGTTTGGTCCCCATCACCTCCTCCGGCCAACTGGCAATGGGGACACATATGCATTTTTCAGATGTTCTCCCCTGGCATATCCCTCCCCCAAGGCCCCGGCACATGGCTGTGCAAGTGAATGGAGGCACGCTTTGCACCCTGTGGTGCCAGCTCAGCCCCTTCCACCTCCCATTACTTTGCCACCCCCTCTCTGCCTATGCTACCCACTGGACCTCCACCCGATGGGAGCAGAACTACAGGGGGACACCAACCCACCCTCACCACCCTCAGGAGAGGAGAGCTGCCTTCCAGCATGCTCAATCCTGCTTGCCCCCCACACCAGAACCCCGATGACCTGAGGTCATTCCTGAACCTGGGTCACTGGTGTAGCACGAGGTAAGGCGTCCAGCACCTCAACCCTCTGCGCCAGTGGGCCAGCACTGTACTGACACTCTTTGAAGGGGTCAAAAGTCTGCCTCACGTTTTGAGTACCAAATTAAATCTCATGTTTTGAGTATATGCTTTTCCATACTGTAACTGTCTCATTTTCATCAAAACTTGTTTTATCTGGTCAGAATACAATGTATTGTGTGTTACTGAGACCACAAACAATGTATACAGCTGGGAATGTAATTCTAGATATTTAACATATTGTGTCCTATTTTTCTAAATGGAAAATGTCTGAAAAAAGTATTTAAAGGACAATTTTGAATCTTCACAACTTAATGCAACGTTGTCATGCATACAAGCTATAGACAGTTGAGCTAAAAATAAATAATGCATTTCTTTAGTAGCAAATTATCAGAAATAATACTCTTATTTAACTTCCACCACTTTCGCCTTGTGTGCCATGATACTGTAAAAGCTATTTCGTTAGGGAGTGTATCAGCAGCTGTAATCATGCCCTTGCACAAAGGTCTGACCTCCTTACTTATGCATAACTCCGTAAGCATCTACTAGTCCTGTTGTGTGGATAATTTTTTCCAATAAAATAGAATCACTAAAAGTTTGGAAGTCTGCAATCCTCCCATTGTGACTTTCAAACCACAGTTCATGCCCCCTCCCCACCCCACACACACAAAATCATTTCTGAAGTATGGATATATGGCTGAATATCTCCTAAATAATGTAGTTCTGGCTGCCTTTTTCTGCAGAGCATATGTACACATAATGTGAAATGATAGCACACAGTCCATGGTCCACATCCAACAATAATGTCCTGCCAGGTGAAACCCTAAACAATATAGCAACACCATCACAGGTGTTCATTCCAGCATATCAAAAGGAACTCCCACTAGTCCATTGTTTTTTTGCTTGGGAGACCTCACTTAAAGTTCTTAGTAAAGTGTCTTGTAACAGAAAAACATTACAATTAGAGGATTGCAAGGACTGAAAAGTAGCTTAACTTTTTCTGTATGTTTTAAATCTATTAACATTCTGAGTATGCACACGTAGCTACTCTCACCATGATGAAAAACAAAAATTAAATAAATTAAATAAAACACTCCTGTAAAGCTCATCATTTCTTTTGAAGCCTAGTTCTCCCCTTGTTAGAGACATACACCTCTGACATAGAGTTGTCTTGATCCAACGAGGCATCCTGCAAAGAGGAAGGGAAAGATGAAGCCTCTGATTCCCCTTTGTCCTCAGTATCTTCCAGTTACCTAACTTCATGTAAAGCCATATACTGCTCCTATTCTTGACAGGAGGGGTGTCAATTTATGTGCTTTGGCTTTCACCTGTCTGTGTCTTCCTTGTTTCCTCTGAGTTACCGTACTAGTACCCTGTGCCTTAGGTGGAGGAAGGAGGGGAGACATTTTAGGTGGAGTGTCCTCAATAGGCTGGACTGTAGCAGCTCCCAGTGCATGAGATGTTGGAGCTACTACAACCTGATCTGATGCCATATTATCTGCAGGAGAAGCCGAAGAAGCAACTGGTGCTTCATCAGTTTGTACTGCAGTTGGGAGGGTGTCCGTACACATTCCTTCCTCATTGTGGGAGGGTTGTGGAGCCTCATCATCTAAGAGATCCTATTCTCAACCAGGCACCACAGGAGTCTCCTTCGGAAGGGGGGCAAAGCCAGACTCCTCCACTACAGTATCTTTCTCTGAGGTTTTGCACATTCGAGTTATGCATATTGGAGCCAAGAATCCCAGGATGGAGTACTACCTTGGTGGAGTCCAGGTGCCTGCATCAGAGTAGGAGAATGACCTGGAGTGATGATCACTAGTGATGCACTGAAGCACTCCACACAGTGCAAGAAAGCATCAGCAATGGCAAACAAGATGCTGGGATGCATAGCTAGGGGGATCAGAAGCAGGAAAAAGGAGGTTATACTTCCCTTGTACAGGTCACTGGTGAGGCCACAACTAGAGTATGGAGTTCAGTAGTGGTGCCCACACCTCAAAAAGAACATTAACCTCCTGGAGAAGGTCCAGAGGAGGGCTACAAAGATGATATTGGGTCAGCAGGGTAAGGCATATGAGGAGAGGTTAAGGGCAATGAACATGTACTCCCTGGAGGACAGGAGAGGGAGGGGACATGAATGTGACCTTCAAGTACTTGAAAGGGATAAATAAGATGGAAAAGGAGAGTCTCTTTAAACTGAGTGGCAACCATAACATGAGGGGGCACAGTCTTAAGCTGGGGGAGGTTTAGGAGGGAGGTCAGGCATCACATCTTCATGGAGAGGGTAGCAGACACCTGGAATACGTTGCTGGAAGAGGTGGTCTCGTTGAAGACCATGGGCAGCTTCAAGAGAGGCTGGGATAGGCATAGGGGGAAGGTGAGGATTGTAGGTAAGGAGGATGGGAGGAGTGGGGGGAGGGCAGGGACAGTAGCTCAAGCTGTGGACCCTGCAATACCAAATGGACTTCTTCTGCTGGTTTCTTCGTATGTTCCTATGTTCATATGTTTTCTGTTGTGCTTTCATATCCAAATTTAACTGATGCAAGCCTGATGTTCTGTTATGTGCTGCATATACCCACTGCTGATAGATATGCCCCGTATCTTAACATAAATTACATTTGATTGGGTTAGGGCAGTGAAAATTCATGTGCTTATGCTCGAGACGTAAAGTGCATTGGGCGCTATTACAGGTATTACTGAGGTGCATTCTAGAACCACAGTTATGGCATGTTTTTGGTTTCCCTTGATAGAATAACACACCGTGGTCTCTACCAGTAAAGAAACTACTAGGGATATGCAATATACCCAATCAAACTGCAGCAGTTTAACCTGCACCATCCACCCCACAGTTCAAATGAGCTCACAATCAATGATAGGCTCAAGGTTCTCCAAACCATCACATTTTTGGCCCCCCACACCCATCGTACTAAGGATTCTCAACTCCAAGTCTGAGTTGATTTGGGGATGGGGTGCAGGACTGGGAGACAGTGTGCCCCTGTCTCGTGCACGAACACAGCAACCTGTCAGCAAACTGACGATTCTGTTGACAGCGAAGTAGGTCACTGTGTTGGTGTCACTGTTGGAGGGGCATACCATATTTTTGTCTAAGCTAATACAGAAGATCATTCATGTTAACATCCCCATTTCTGAATAAAGACAGGAGCAACCCCAATGGCAGGCTTCTTGTGGGCTATTGCTATAAAAGGACCACAGAGGGGTGTATCCTTTAATTGCACATATTTAGACCACAATCTCTCCAGAGATGTCAGTCTTAAAACTGATATCATAATTAGTCTCTCCTGCACCAAAAACCAAAACATAAACTTCAGAAGCAAAGAACTGAATAGAGTTCTTAAGGAGGACACCTGCTATATGAATTCAGTCTGCTGGGGTTTTTAGCTGCCCCGTAACGTAACCTGACTGCATTCCTCCTTTGAGCTTGCTCACTACAGGAAGAAAACAAGTCAGACATCTTAAACATCCTCTCTTGGTTTGACACTGGAGGAGTTAGGGTATTGTCCCTGATCTCCAAAGTTGTATTCCCCTATCATATGTACCAGCAGTCCCCTGCTGTTCAGTGGTGGTAGCAACCTCAGTGAGGGGAGCGAGGAGGGGGAACCAGCATTATGTGTTTTGACAACCTCAGCAATATTAGCAGGAATTACATTTTGCACACCAGCATGAATTACATTTTGAACAATCCCAGCATTATCATTCACATCTGCAGGCACATTATCAGGTACATCATTAAGCGTAACCACTACAGCCTCTGTAACCAGAGCCACATTAGCACCAGTACCCCCTCAGCCACTGCACCTGTAGTTTCTGCATGTAGGATAGCTAAAACATTACTAGCTACAGTAAGGTCACCACTTAGTTGCACTAGATCTCCACCCATGTCTTTATTATTCAACTTTCTTTCCTCGATTGATCTTGCCCCAGAAGCTACATCCTGGTTTGAGAGCTACCTAAGCAACAGGACCCAGCAGGTGAAAATTAACTTAACCCTCTCCACCAGCCTCCCAGGTCAGTCAGGGTCCCTCAGTGCTCCATACTCGGCCCACTGCTTTTTAGCCTTTTTTCTAAACTCCTTGCCCAGTGCCTGCTCAGGCCACTTACTTCTCTATGCCGATGATGCCATCATTTTCTCAAGCCAACCAAACCCTTCCTCTCTATAACAAACCCTCCAAAGTCCTTCAGCGAAGCCGAATCCTGGTCTCCAGAGTGCAGGCTAGTACGTCACCTTAAGAAAATCAAGTCAATGGTATTCTCCCATCACCAAAATCTGTTCGGGGACCAATCCCTTCTTGTTTGCAACTGCCATGGCTCCCCAATTGAACAGATAAACCACTTCAAATATCTGGCATCACTCTTGACTCTTCGCTCACCTATTATCTGCACATTCACACCCTATGTACCTCCGTCAACACCAGAATTGGGCTACTCTACCAGCTCAAACACTACCTCTCACCAGATACTCTTCATCTAGCCGTACAGTCCTCAGTCCTTTCTCTCATAGACTATGGAATCATTTCTATGACTCTGCTGATGATACCACCCTACGGCATATAAAGATTGCCCTGAACAAGGCCTGCCACTTTGTAATGGGCTGCGATAGATGGACCCACCCCTGTGATCTATATAATTGCACCAACTGGCAAAACTTTGAAGGCTGGTTAAAGTATCACATGTACCTGTTGGCTCAGAAAATCTACTGCAAACTCTCCCAGCCTGCTCTGCACTCCCTTATCCAGCCCATCACACAACAAAGAGTGCCTAGATGCTGTTTCAGGCACTCCTTAATTAGTTCCCCAGGCAGCTCTGATAATCAATTGTTCCAATGTAGGAAAGGGCACCTGCTTGATCCTTTTTTTCTATTTTATTTTTATGCCCAACTTGCCCATTCTGTTACAGCCAAATATTGACATGCTTAGACTTAAAAAAAATATATAAAATCATGATGCCTATGTGTGTGTGTGGGGGGGGTATGCCTAGATGCAGTTTCAGGCACTCCTTAATTACTTCCACAGGCAGCTCTGATAGTCACTTGTTGCTCCACCTCATGCCCCTCCCACATGAAACCCCAAAAAAGGTGGGGGTGAATCTTCATGAGCTTCTCAGGTGGAGGTGGGGGTGGATCTTACTCTACCCCAAAAAAAACTAATGTTGCCTCCCACTACTCAGGTTCCAGTTCTTTTACCTGCCATTTAAGAAGGAAAATGGTGCCCTGCAACCATTGACTAATATGAAAGCATATTTATTTGGGGGCGGAAAACATTTCTTGGAGAAGGGTAAGGTGGAGGAGACTATTTACATCTTCAGTCAGTTCCAAGGAGAGAAAACATGACATCTCCCCTTTTGTACATGCAAAACGTCTGCAGGCTCTGCCCACTGCAGCCGTAAAAAGACCCTACTCCCAAAAGTGGTCGAAAGCGTACGGCTTTATTTGAGTTAATGTCAGTATCAGCATATAGAGAACCAATGCTAATCTTCCACAAGGAGAATGCTCTAAGTAAATAAGATGTTCCCTTTCATGGCTTGTGTTTTATTTTTTCTCTCTTACAGAGGTAAGAATAACCTTCACAAGTAACCACTGGTAATGAATTAGTGTATTTTAACCAGTGACCCAATTTCATTATAATGTTATTATCAATCATTCAAAATCTTTATTTTGCCAGGCAGAACATCATTGAGACAAGCTCATTTACAAGATGGCCCTGGGGCAAAAGAATTGCCACAGGGTTAAGACATAACAGGTTGAGTCAACATACATAACAATTACATAGTAATAATAACAACATAATAACATATAACTTTCACATGTGACAAGATACTTGCACCAGAACATAGCAATAGGTTCAACAGGAGGTAGTGCCATTTAAATACAGTTGCATAGATACAGACATGTGGACGTAAGGTAATGAGCTAAAGTTTATACAGTAATCATCATTGGATGAGTCATAGTGAGCAGGAGTGGCAGTTCCTCTAGCATCAAAGTGCGAAGAAGATTGAGATGTAAGAGTCCTTTAATAAGTACAGTAGGCATGTCCTGTCAAGTGGGGTGGGAAGGGGAGGAGGTATAGGGAGTGGGGAGGGAAGGTCAGTCGAGACAGGAGAGGGCTGGACATGATGGTCTAGGGAGGAAGGACTGTTCGAAGGGAGAACACGACAGATGCCACAAGTAATAGTTGGGGTTTAAGTCCAATATTTGAAGCAAAGACAGAACGTGATGTTGGGACCTTGATTTGGACAATGACAGAAGGGAGGACTCAAATGATGCCTCAGGCAATGGTTGAGGTTTAAGTCCAGAATTTAAAGCAGTAACAAATCAGGATGTTAAGACCTTGACTTGAAGCAATGACAGGCCTCAGAGATGGTCCTCAGGAACAAGGATTTGAAAAAGGAGAACGTGATAGGGGAAGCGAGTCTTAAGGTTTTCTGGATCTTATTCCAGAGTGTTAGAAGAGTGAAGCTTATTGAGGCTCTACCAAGGTGCATTTTAACTTTAGGGATAGCCAGAGATAAGATGGTAAGACTTCTGAGAGAATAGGCACTAGGGATGTGGGGAGTTAGGCAGCTTGTGAGGTACTGAGGTAATTTATGAGTGATTGCCTTATGTAAAAGTAAGTAAGTAAAATTTATTTTTAAGCGCTTTTCAAAAACCAAAGCGCTGTACAGATGAACAGACATTTAATTACAGAATATAATAATAACAATAATAATAACAATAAAATCACAATAAAAAATCACAGTAGGAATCACTCTCCATACGCCTTCAAAAATAGAAATGTTTTTAACTCAGACTTAAAACTCTCGACGGTCAGGCAGCTTCGTATCCGACGAGGTAGAGAATTCCACAGGGTGGGGGCCACGTAAGAAAATGCACGTGCCCCAGATGTTTTTAAGCGAACCCTGGGAATCTCTAGCAATCCCTCATCGGTGGATCGGAGTGAACGAGAGGGACAGTAGGGAGTAAGGAGATCTTGTAGGTACTGCGGTCCCTGTTCATGTAGGACTTTATAGGCCAGTAACCCGACCTTGAAGGTGATCCGCCACTGAAATGGCAGCCAGTGCAGTCTGCTCAGCACAGGCATAATGTGACTGTTTCTGGATGTCCCAGTCAAAAGCCTGGCTGCTGCATTCTGCACCAGCTGCAAGCGGCGGATATCAACCCCTGGTAGCCCTAGGTACAGGGCATTGCAGTAATCAAGGCGAGAGGTCACAAAGGCATGGACCAATGTAGGAAGGTCGTCCGGAGGAACTAGGTGTTTCACCTGGGCGATATTTCTAAGATGGTAAAAAGAGGATTTGACAACGGATGACACCTGCAATTTTAGGGTCAAACCATCGTCAATAACGCCCAGGTTACGCACCCAGTCTGAGGTTGAGAGCTGGGCACCATCGAGCCATATGCCCAAAGGAAGCCCAGCCCTACAACCCACCTCAAGGCGACCTGGGTCCACTGCCAACACCTCAGTCTTATCCAGGTTTAACCTCAGCCAGCTGGCACTCATCCAGTCCTTAATCTCGGACAGACAGCTGTTAAGCATAGAGACTGCATCTTCCTGTCCAGGATTAAAGGACAAATACAGCTGGGTATAATCTGCATAGCAGTGAAAACCCAAGCTGTATCGCCTAATAATGTCTCCTAATGGCAGCATATAGATAGCGAACAACATGGGTGCCAAAATGGAACCCTGCGGTACCCCACAGGACAGGAAGATGGCATCAGAGGAATAAATTCCGGTGACAACCCTCTGTCTCCGTCCCGTGAGGAAAGATCGAAACCAATGCAGAACTGTACCAGACAGTCCACAATAAAGCCACAGGCGTTCTAAAAGCACACCATGGTCCACAGTATCAAATGCTGCAGAGAGATCAAGAAGGACTAAGATAGTACAAGCCTTTCGATCTCTCGCAATTAGGAGATCATTTAAAACCCGGACAAGGGCAGTCTCAGTGCTATGTCTTTTCCTAAATCCTGATTGAAGAGTATCATAGATATTGTGGTTTGTAAGATGGTCATCCAGTTGTAGCGCAACCACCTTTTCAATAACCTTACCCACAAAGGGCAGGTTAGAGACAGGTCTGTAGTTAGCTAGACAGTCCGGATTCAGTGAAGGTTTTTTCAGGAGTGGTCGAACGACTGCCTCCTTTAGGGGATCAGGAAAGACCCCCTGCTCCAAAGATTTCCAGACAATTTCAGCAAGGATCGGGCAAATAGTATCTACGCAGCCTAATAACAGTGGTGTAGGGCCTGGATCCAAACTACAGCTGGTTGGGCATAAAGTCTGGACAATCCTCACAATATACATGAATTCCGGCTTACCAAAGTCAGACCAGGTGACACAGGTGTTTGTTTCTCCTCGCCGATCACCGCAAACCCTTAAAGAGTGAGCCTGGCTGATATCAGACCTAATGCTAGCAATCTTATCAGTGAAGAATCGAGCAAGCTCATCACACTTTATTTGTGAAAAATCTCTTCCAGACTGTAGACAGAGTGGATTGCACATTCTGTCGACAGTCCTAAAGAGTTGAGCTGGTCGGTTCCGCGCCGCAGCAATCTCCCTGGACAGGAATTCTGCCTTCTTATGGGTGATTGCTGATTGATAGATACCATAATGATCCATCAACCTAAGTCTGTCAGCATCCAGGCCAGACTTCCGCCAGGCCCTCTCTAGCCTTTGCCCCACTCTCCTCAGTTCCTTCAAGGACTCATCAAACCATGGAGTCCTTGGAGCACTGAGTGAGTGGGCAACACGGACAGGAGCAACTAGGGTCCATGGCCTCACTCTCACCACCTTATTATAGGCAAGAACGAGGTCCCTGGACCCATGCTCTGCGCCTGAAATGCCGATAGGTCCAGTACCGCTAATAGACCCTCTGGAGTAACTCCCTTAAGGCGATACTGGACCATCTCCGTAGAGGCAGGCCTATTGGGGGTGCCCCAAAGCTGAATCTTATGGTGTGATGGTCCGTCCACACATTCGGTTCCACCCCCAGATGCGTAACCTCCAAATCCAGTAGGAACACCAGATCCAATGAGTGACCCCCTATATGGGTAGCAGAGGTAACTACCTGTGACAGGCCCAACATAGTCATAAGTTGGAGGAAGTTCCTACCAAAGTGCGAGAGTTCATCGTCGACCCAGGCATTGAAGTCACCCAGTATTAACCATCTGGGCGACCCCCATGCCATGTCGACGACAAAGTCGGCGAACTCCTTCAGGAATTCTCCACCATCACCGGGTGGACGGTAGATGAGGAGAATCCTGAACCCTGCACCTGCTGCCAGGATACACTCAAAGGATCTAGTGTTACCCACTGGCACATCCACAAGATTCAGATCTATTCTAAAAAAGATGGCTACTCCCCGGCCCCTATGATCCAATCTCGGGCGGTGTATCACCGAGAACCCAGCCGGAGCAGCAGAGTTTAATATAGGACCCGCATTCTCATCCAGCCAGGTCTCGGTGATACATGCCAGGTCAGATGTTGCAACAAGATCTGCAATAATTGCAGTCTTGTTCCTTATAGACCTGGCATTACATAGCACCGCCCGGGTTGGATGGGTTTTCGGAGAGGAGCGCAGTATCTGCCCACAATCTGTGGAGCCCTTGGGTATGGGAATCAGGCATGGAGGACCCCTCTCCTGATACCATTTCGCCCCAGGACGTCTCCTCGTCCCAACTACCCCTATCTGCCCACTCCTTTCCAATCTCCCACTCTGTCCAGTCCAACCATCCCTCAAGTGCCTTCTCACTATCCCCACTGCACGACACCTATTAAAGACATCAGCAGACAAGTGGGGACAGTGAAAAGGATGAAGGCTCCGGAGCAGAGCGGGAGAGTAGTGCCTGACCGTCGTAGGACCCATCCAACACATCTTAAACAATTAATGTCAAATAAAATATCACAACTTGAAAACCAATCTACGCTCAAACAAAAGATAATCATATACTAAAACAAACAAAACCTATAATAATAAATAAACAGATTAATAAAATCTATATATTAAAATTTGACTATTGAACCAGCATCAAAGTTTAGCTTGAATAGCATCATAAGGGTTAACATAAAGAGGTGGATAATGGGTCTTTGAACTAAAACTGGAGAATATAAATTTAAACTCATCAAAAACTCTCACTAAAATGTGAGAGTGAGTGCACACGGTTCAAGTCTTTTAAACCCCTCACTCAAGGTCTTTTTATCTCCATAGACTCCTGCTGCTAGGAGAGATAGGGCATTATTCAGAATCAAATATAAAAAGCTAAAATGTCCAGTATTTGCAAGTCTAAGAACTCCAGGCTCTCTCACACCCGGATAATCAGAATCAGACTGCCTTGTGAGCAGAATAAAACTTAAACAGTTCAAATCGAGGCGCATGGGCACCGGAATAATTGTGTGAGGAGAGTATCTGCCCCAGAGTGGAATTACTGACCCAGGCTGGGACCAAAGCAATGATCCCAGAGCTGTGTCCACCCACCAGTAGACCCCACCAGTAGGTCAAGGAGATACCGGTAGTTCACACCCGCTCTCCAGCAGATCCAAACCGGCGTCACCCGCCCTGAGCCCAGCCAGCATCAACCACTCCAGACAACCATCTCACAACACACCCCAAAATCCGAGATCCCCTTTAAATCTCCTCACAGTCGAAGGCAACAGGACCGGGGGCCAGCACAATCACACTCTCCACATCAAATTCCACCGGCTTTAAATGCCCACAATTCCACCCATTCTCCATTCGTGGCTCAAACGGCAGCCCAGCCCAAATCATAAATGTCCCAATACAACTCACAGTCCGATGCGATCCAATGCAATAGTCATTACTTCCAAAAGCCCCTTGTTATCCACTCATAGCACAGAGAGCAATCCGGCCCAACTCCACCGATATTAATATAGACCGAATCCTCGTCTGGCAGCAGCTGTATCGCTCATTCAAATGGCTTCCTTACAAGCACGTACAGGGTTGTAGCACCACCTCAATCCACCTCGGTCCACCTCGAGCTCCCAAACGAAAATGAGACCGAAGAAAGCTCAGTCCACCTCGAACTCCAAAATGGAAAAACAGACCAATGGAGTGAAAACTTAATCTGCCGGCTAAAGCGCCCAAAGCACGCAGGAGAGCGATTCAAAGTCACAAAATGGCACAAAACGGCACAAAGCAAGCATACGGTACAGTGGCTAGCCCAGCATGGCCGCCATCTTCCATCAACATGACGTAGGACGTGTGACGTTCCTTATATATCCATAGAATAGCATTCTTTTGTCTCCTGAAGCAAAGGGAGCTCCAGCCTATGGAAGAATAGAGGATGCAGTGGTGTGTGTCATAAGGGGCATCCAAAATGAACCTAAGGGCTCTGTGATATAGGGTATCAAGCTTGGAGAGAGCTGTGCTAGTACTATTGCCATATAGGAAGTCCACATTGTCTGGGAGAGGCAAGCAGGTAGCTTGGACTAGGAGTTTTCTAGCCTCCTGGGTTAGTGAGTGCTTGTTCCTGAAGAAAATACCGAGCCTTTTACATAGTTACTTAGTGAGTTCTTCAATGTGATCAGTGAAGGACAATTTGTAGTCAGTCCAAACCCCCAGGTATTTGTATTGTCTCATGAACTCCAGGGCTTTTCCCAAAAGGGTGCTTATGTGAGGAACCTTATCTGGGTTTTTTTTTGAGATCGGGCCAGTGGATAGAAAATCATGGCCTTAGTTTTTTTGGCATTGAGCAGGAGTTTCAAGTTGAGTAGATTTTTTTTGCAGGATGTCAAAATCATTCTGGAAGTCCAATATGACTTGATCCAGAGTTGATCTGTCACTGTATAGCACTGTATAATCAGCGAAGAGATGGATACTAGATGACTTTAGACCAGTGTTGATTTAATTAATATAAATGACAAAGAGAAGTGGACCAAGTATGGATCTTTGGGGGACACCTCTAAGGAGTATTTTTTTTGGTGATAGGTCTCCTTCAGCCTTGACCTGCTGCTCTCTGTCCACAAGATAGTTTGCAAACCAACTTAGGGCCAGGTTGTCCACCCCGACTTTCTTCAGGGTCACCAAGAGTAAATTGTGGTCCACCGTGTCGAAAGCCTTGCTAAAGTCCAGAAACAAGGTGCATATATATTGCTTGTTATCAAGTGCAGACTGCCAGTCATTTATAACCTTGGCAAGGGCAGTGGAGGTACTATGCTTTGGATGGAAAATGGATTGAATTGGGTTTAACAGATGAAAACTTTCCAGACGAGATCTGAGCTGTTCATTTACTACCTTCTCCAATAGTTTTGACAAGGCTGGGAGCAAGGAGATTGGGCGATAATTATTTAGGTTGCAGGGGTCCCCTGATTTGAATAGAGGGATGATATGGGCCATCTTCCAGACCTTGGGGAGGGAACTCTGATTGAGAGACAAATTGAAAAGGTAGGTGATAGGGGGGAGCCAAAATATAGTAGGCCAATTTAGGAAGAAAGGCTCAATCATATCCGCACCCGCACATTTTTTGGTATCAAGTTGAAGAAGGAGATCCTCAATCTGTTTGATGGTGACTGGACAGAAGGAGAAAGAGTGGTACGGATCAATAGATTCTGGATCATAGCAATCAGATGACTGACTAAGGAACTGTGCCCTGATGGCATTTGCTGGTGAGGTATCAAAAGCCATCCCTGCTGTGGCAAAGTGATTGTTACAGAGGTCAAGGATCTCATTTTTATCTGTAGTGTGGGTACCACCAGTCAAAATTGTGTGGGGAAGTGTGCCAGCACTGTTATGGCCTTCTACCTTCCTTAAAGTTTTCCAAAGCTTAGCAGCAGAGTTAGTGGATACATTAAGCTCAGAGCAGAAATAACTAGATTTCACAGCTCTGATAGTTTTCAGAAATTCCTTGTGGTTCGGAAAGCAGACCAGTCTGTGGCCAATTTAGACTTTCTGGCTCTTTTCCAAAGAGCATCCCTATGCCATAAGGCAGTCTTTAGGTTATCATAGTTTGAATCATAGTAGGATACTGTATTTCCCTTATTGTTTATTTTTCACAAGTTGGGTCAAAGCCATCTGTATTTATTCAGCATACAACCTTCCAGGTGATGACTGATTGGCAAAGATAGTTTGCCAATATTTTTGTGGATAAATATCCACACTTCTGTTGGAAATAAAGTGTTCTCTAATATTTATGCAAACACCTGTTACTAGTCAATTTGACAGTATTTACTGTTGTATTGTTGAGCATCTGCTCCAGCATTGGTCCTGCAGTATCCTCTTATCTCTGTGCTGCTTCTTTCGCAGGAGAAGGAGCTTGGGGGGCATGAATTTTATGTATGCCCACCCTCAATAACTGATCACTTGCATTAACACCTGTTTTAACAACTGGTGTACCCGTAAGGGGCAAATAATTGTTGGAACTGTTAATGACACAGTTAACTACCAAAACGACATTGCATGCTTATTTGTTTAACAAATAACAGTCTATGGATGGTGTCAGCTGTATATGTATTAGGCTATGCTCACTGATAGAAGGCTTTTACGGTTTGTCATTGATGAGTATGTACAATGCTGCAGCTGCTACCATTCTTAGTGTGATTCACCATGTCTGTGACATTTCCGTATATATGATGTACTGTATGCCTAGCCTCCTGCACTATTCAGGGAGTTCGAGAAGGGGACTGAACCATGCCACCTTACAGTGCACCTACAGTGGTTGCAAATAAATGCAATTATTTCTGGACCTGACTGAGCTAAAGCTAGCAGATCCAGGAATGGGGGAGGTAAACCCACTGTCCCTCCAGTAAGAGCACACAAGAAGAAAAATGTGTGTTTGCTAATAACCCATTTATTGGTTACAAACTAAAAGTTAAATGTATAGGTCCAGATATTCAAACTGCACCCAAAAAGTGCGCAATAGCAGGAGCAAGCACAAGTCTATTACGCCCATGCGCAACAGATGCAATATTCAAAAAAGGAGCAGGCCAAATTGCACCCACAACCAACGTCTGAATATCGCACAACCTGCGCCATAGCACAACTAGGGAGGGGAAGCTGAGCAGATATGATGCACTATGGCGCAACAAGGGATGTTCAGCTGAGCAGTCCAGAGGCACCATAGCGCAAGCAGGGAGCCCCCCAGCTGCAGAGCAATGTAACAGCACAATCAGGGAGGTAGGGGCCCACCACCCATGCCACAGATGGGCACAGAAACACACAGCGGAACAGACATCACCCCCACACCCCAAGCACTGCACAACCAGGGGAGGGCTGGAATAACCACTGGTCCATGGAGTCAAGCAACCAACCCACAGCCTGGCCATGGTGCCCCATCACACCTACCGGCAAGCTGTGACTGGCACACAAGGAGGGCGGACCACCCTGTGCCACACTATCCCCCCAGTGCACAGCACACCCTGCACCGTGACCCCCAGACAACCCCCCATGAGCAGTGACCACCACTGCAGGAATCCCCATGCATGCCACCACCCCCACAGTGGCAATGCAACCCTGTGCACCACAGAACCATGCAAGCCAGCCCCACCATGAGCACCCATCAGCAGGTTGCAGCACACGGCAATGCAACAATGGCAGACAAAGTGCCACCACGCACAGTCCCCTGAGGTACTACTGAGAGACCTACCATGCATTGGCACAAGAGTGACCCCATATTGGACGGTCGTGTAGTTGACACCTCCCCCAGTGGTACAGCACTCCGCACAGTATTCCAGTAACACACCCCGGACCACCACTGGCCACAACAGCCAGCACAGACACCCACAGTGGTGCATGGAAGCATGCACCACACCAGATGCCACACAGGGTCTGGACAGACACCCACCCATACCCAAGGGCACAACAATACAGGGACACAGTGGTGAGGCAACCAAGCCCCCATTGTGGGCCTATGTAAGCCGTGTACACACAACCTGCATTCCACCATGGCACTGGAGTGCCAACCACCCTGCGCATGCACCATGGACCAATACCCACCATGAGTCATCCGGAGCACAAGCCACAGACAGTGGGGCACATCCCCTGCAACACACACAAGCCACAGCATGGAGGTGGGACAATGACCATGTTGCCCACAGTGCCACCTGAGCCAGGCATGCACCACACCAGTGACATGGGCAACCCAGCAAAATGACGGTTACAGTGTCCACCCTGCAGGGAATGCTACCACTGACATGCCAACAGATCATGCAGGTCACAGACAGGCATGTGTGTCGGCTGCACAGGCTATGGATGGGCCGATGGGTGCACCATGGACACAGAGCACGTGCCATGAACCACTGCACACAGTCACCCAGTGCACGGGGAACAACACACACAACACAGACACTGACTGATATCTACCCCCACACCATAGATACCTCCACACGGACACACACACATACCCATGACTGCACCACCCCAATGCCATGCACACCACTGCAGCTGAGCACCTATAGCCCACTGCAAATCAGAGACCACCACGGTATTCATAGAAAAGTCAAATGTATTATAAAAATAAATAAATCAACTATTTACAAGAACAACAACTATATACATATGGTTGGGGACACAAAAGGTGGGGGTGGACAGGGGGAAGGGGTGGACAAATGGGATGGGATAGGAGGGGTGTGAGGGTGTGTCCGGGATGGGAGGTCAGGGACAAGGGACTATTGTTGGCCACGCTGGTCCAGGCTCTGGCTCCCCCTCTCTCTTCACCTCCGTAGGACCCCTGATTCATTGATCCTCCAAAGGATGGACACTGTCTCCTGTGCCAGGGCGAGTAGTTGTTGCAGGGTGTCCCTGATCTCCCTCAGATGTCTCACACCTAGGACAAGGGAGCACAGTCAGCACGTGTGAATGCACAGTCCCGTACAGCCCGCCCACTGTGCATGGTAGACGGCCATGGGACATACCACTGTGATGGTGTGTGACCAGCCGCAGTGATCACGTCCACAGGGCATGCCCACCCAGGCGCATACAGCCATGCGGAATGCTGCACACACCCACCAGCCAAGTCATGCACAGCACCACCGTGGCCATCTAGTGACATGGCTATGTGGTGCAAAGGCAGTGGCACAGCCATGCACCTGGTGCATGCATGCACCACCAGTGACGCACACCCAGGCATGCATTGCCACTGGACAGTGTTGACTGTAACCAGTGGTGTGCATGGCAGTGATGTTAATAAATGGTGGCCATGCCCCGCTGCCCACCTTGTCACACAGCATGCAATATTAATCATGGATGTCTGTCACTCACCCTCATCGGGACAGTCGAGTGGCTGTTGTGGACCCTCGGCCCGCCTGGCTGTGGCTTCCACCACCCTCCGCTCTGCCCGCAAGCGGCATACCTCTTCCGAGCCTGTGGGGACAAAAAGGAGAGAAGAACATCAGTGCAGTCCCAAAGCAAAGTCCCCTGCCCCAAGGGTGTGCCCCCCACCCAGCCAGACCCACCCACCCCACACCCTGTGAACACCGCCACGGCCAACCCCATATGTTCCCTCCCCTATGTGCTGGACACAAACAACAATGTGACTCATATGGACAAGAACAGTGTGTTGACGGAACCCCTACCTGGTCGTGGTACTGTGCCCCTCCTGGCACGTGACCGTAGTCTGGCCAGTAACTCCGGCTCCCTCCTCTGCAGGTCACCATATCAGTGCCTTCACTGCTCCACCATCCTGCCCCTGCCGGTCACCACCTCTAGGGCTGTGGCCACCTCTTGCCACACCTGGGACCTAGGCCTATCCAGGGGGTCCTCCCCAAAGAGAGGCCCTTGGTGTGGCTCCACTGTGGCCACCAGATTGGCCAACTCAATGGCAGACCAGGGAGCAGCCCTTCTCCGTGCCATTGCGCATGCTATAGTAGGCAATATGGCGCTATGCAGCGTGGTACCCCACGTGCAGATGCTGCGCGGTACAGTGCTGCCATTCCCTATCACGCTGTTACCGAACAGCATGATAGAGGTGCACCTATGCCTGACGCATGGCGCCAAGGGGGCAAAGGTCGGGCACAGGGTCAAGGGTCCCTGGCGCAAGGCCACGCACAGCACCATTGGATGACAATGCATGTAGCGTGATTGGCTGGCTGTGTGCCAGCGCCATAGCAGACTATCGGGCTGTTGTGCAACTGCTCCTATGAAGGCCCATTGCCACAGCACCATGTAGTGACCTTCGCTATAGCGCCACTGGTACAATGGTGGCCATGCCCTGCATTGCCTACCGTGCACAGCACATCATCAGCCTGGCAGATGCCTGTGTCAGCAACCTGGGCATGTGCAGTGAGGTGTACTACGCATGCCACAGAATTGCGCCATTGGCTCAGCATGTTCAACACAATTGCGCAAAGCGCAACAGTGCGATATTCAGCCGTCATATGCTAATCAACCTATCAGCCATTCAATGGCACAGCACTGCGATTTGCATCTAATTAAAGTTGCTCCTCACCTAATTTGCATGGATTGCGCTATAAAGGTGCGACAAAGTGCTGCAGTGGCCATGGTCGGTTACTGCAGTTTATTGGTGAGTTGCATGCTGTGTGGGAGTGTGGACTGTGGATTCAGGGACATGCATGGGACTGCACAGTCACAGATAACAACTGCCATCCTTACAGGCTAAATAATGACTGAGCACATTCTTGGAGAGGAGGACAACAGTGGTGGGAGGAGGAGGAGGCCGAATTTTATTAAGGCCAAAACCGAAGCCCTTTTCGAGGCCTACCTGGATCAGGAGACAATGCACAGTGGATGGCGGGGCACCCCTCAGGCCCGTGCTGCTGCATGGGAGGAGGTGGCATGTGCCGTGAACCTGCATGGCAGCCACCAGCACTCTGTGCAGGAGTGTAAGAAGAAGATGGGTACAGACAGGAGAAGGGTAAAGGAGAAGGTGGCTGCCATCAGGGTGGCACGTGCTGCAACAGGTGGGGGACAGCCGGAGGTGGTGCAGCTCACCCCAGCGGAGGACAGGCTTGCTGCAAGCATGCACCGAAGTGCCATTGAGGGAGTTCCGGGTGGTGGCTTCCAGATGGGTGGTGGCCCATCTCTGCATGGTAAGTCATGGTCTGCCTCGGGGGGGCCAGGTAGGTAACACACAGTAATGTGACTTTGCTTTCCCTTACAGATCCTGAGCATCTGCATGGGTCAGCGGCGGTGGGCCTGTCCACTGCGGACAGTGGGATGGAGTCTGAGGTGGGACCATCCACCTCCACAGGTATGTGTGGATCTGTATGACAATGGGGCCACCTGGCTGTCCACACTGATGTCGTTGAGACAAGTGTGGGGGAAGCCCTGCCTGTGTCTCAGCGTGCTGGCATCCATGGATGCCAGCACGCTGTGGCTGTGGCTGGGGCAGAGTCCGGCACCAGTGATGATGACACAACCATCATGGGCAGTGACACATGTGTGCCACAGGATGGACACACAGTAGGGCAATTCGTGCCCATGGCTGTGGCTGGTGCCACCGTGGGGGCCTGTGTGTCAGCACAGTCCCAGGCTGTGCCTGTCAGCACCAGTGGGGCAGCACTGGTGTCTGTTCAGGACAGTGGGACTGTTGCAACCACTGCAGCGGCACCACTGAGCCCTGGTGTGCGGCAGCCAGAGGTGCAGCAGCATCAGCAGTCACCCACGGGGCCTAGGGGTACAAGGTTCAGCAGCGGCATCTGTGCACCACCTGTGGACATGCCCAGACCTGGTCCCAGTGCACAGCACCCACCCTCAAGGGGTGCTGAACATCAGGCCCTCGCACACCCTGAGGGACAGGATGCCGAGGAGGCTGATGACCTTTTGGATGAGCACACCCGCCTACTGCGAGCATCAGTCCAGCAGCAGATGCTGCTTGCGATGTCCATGGAAGCACTGTGTGTGGCTCTGGAGTGGGCAGAGGAGCATCGCAGCAGGGACACTGAATGGCTCCTGGCACGGATGGACCGTTTGTGGGAGGATGTGACCGTTGCCATTGACAGGCATGCACAGGCGTTCATTGCTGTCATGGCCACAATGGGCACACAGTCAGGTGCCCATGTGTCACTCATGCCATGCAGTGCCCTCTCCACCCCCCGTTCCCGGCATCGTGCGACTCCCACCCTGTCAACACCGGGTTCAGCTGTGGGCATCCCGAGCACTCCTGGTGCAGGCATGTTCGGTGTGCTGCAGACCCCTGTGCGGGCACGGTCGCGTTCACGCAGTGGAACCCCTGGGAGACCATCGGTGCCACCCCATGAGGCCAGTGGTCAGCCTGCCAGTGCTGGTGGGTCTCGGCGGGGCCGCCCATGCATCCGTGGTGGCCATGGCACTGTGTCGTGAGACTGACCTGTCTCCCAGTGCGGCTACTGTCTGGTGCTGCCCTGTGTGCATTGTGTGTTTCAGTGGGCAGTGCACAGGCGGGTACCCGGCCCTGCACGCGGACACACACAGTCCACCTGCACACCCTCTTGGCTGCTGTCCGCAGTTACGTGTGCATGATGATGCCTGCATTGCGCTGTACACCAAAGTTCAATGGTTCCCAGCATCTGACACACGCACATGGACAGGCAGTGTGCGTGGTGGCCTATGGACATGTGTGTTGCTAGGATTGGTGTTCTGGGTCGGTGTGCCTCCTGCTCTCTGTGCACGTTTGGTGCATTGTGTGTGTGTGTGTGTGTGTGTCCATCCACGTGGTGTGTTAATCCTCACCCATCCCTGGTTGTGTGCTTCTGTGCTTGATGGCACGCACCCCTGGTGTGTGTCCATACATGTTTGTGGGTTGTGCCTTAGCCACTGGTGGTTGCACATGTCCCCATGACTTACCTGGGTTGGCTGAAGTGCTCCTCCGTGATGGTGTCCCAGTGCAGCTGTGCCAGCCGGATCAGTCGGGGGTCCCTTCGGCCAAGGGGGGGCTGCCTATCACCATCGTCACCGGCATCCTCATTGTCCCCATCGCTGTCCCCCTCTTCAACCTGTACAGCTATCCCACATTCGTTGGCCATTGTTGTGCAGGATGCAACAGGCCAGGAATATCCCACAGGCCTTTGAGGGGCTGTACTGTAGGGCACCACCAGAGGTGTCCAGGCAAAGGAAACGTGCCTTCAGCATCCCGAACACCCACTCGATGACATTGCGTGTGGTGGCGTGTGCCTCATTGTAGCGTTGCTGTGGTGGGGTCATGGGCCGCCGGTAGGGTGTGAGCAGCCAGGCACGGAGTGGGTATCCACTATCACCTGTGTGTAGAGGGTGGAGGTTAGTTTGGTGATTAGCATTGCCCTGCCCCAAGCCATGTAGGCCACTACCCATGGCACCTCTGGCCATGCCCCCCAGGCCCTAGATTTGCCCATTTGGTTTGCATACTCACCCACTAGGTGTCCAGTGGGGATGTCCCCACTCTCAAATCTGTGGCACAGTGCCGACTTGTGCCAGATGAATGAATCTTGTGCTCCCCCAGGGTACATGGCACAGACATTGATGATGCGGCCCCTGGCATCGCACACCACCTGGCAGTTGATGCTGGAATAGCCCTTTCAATTCATGTATGCAGCCCCCTCATGGCCAGGTGGTGTGTGTATGGCCACATGGGTGCAGTCTATTGCCCCTAGCATGCCAGGCATACGTGCTACCCTGTGGAAGTCCTGTATGTTTGCTGTGCACTCTGCCGGTGTGCTGGGGAAATGGATGTACTCATCAGCATGTGGCAGCAGTGCGCTGAGGAATTGGGTGAGGTGGCGTGACATGACCGACTGGGTTATGCCTGTGGTGTCCCCAGTTGGTCTCTGGAAGGTACCCGTGGTGAGCAAGCACATGCAGGCTGTTATCTTGGTCTCCACTGACAGGGCATGGCTCTGTCATGTGGGTGCCTGCATCACATCACTGCACAGCTCACAGAGCCACCTCAGTATTGCCCTGTTCAGGTGGTACCAGCCCACAATCTCAGTATCTGTGTACAGTTCAAAGCTGGTGCAGGCTCGGTACTGCCTGTTGGGAGCATACTGCAGATGGGCTCTTCCACGACCACATCCCCCTGCCGCCCGCCTTCTCACCCCCCTCATTATGGCCTCCATGTGGAAGGCGGCACTGGCCATATCCATAGCTAGCGTTCCCCCCCCGGCAGCTGTTACTTTATTCCCCCACTGTCCTGGCTGCTACCTCCCTGCACTGGGTACACCTGCCTGTGCTGGCCTCTGAGCTGTGTGGCTCCCACACCTTCCTGTGCCTGTCTGTTGCTGTGGCCTTTTCTGGCCTGCCCTGTTCCTGCCACTTGCCCTGTCTGTGCCTCTGCCTCTGATGCATGTGGCTTCCCTGTAGCGTTCTTGCGCCTCTTCCTTGCTCCTTTTTATTTTGGCTCATTTCCGCTATGGCGCAACTTCCGCTTGCTCCACTGTTGTGCATTACGCAAGTCTTTGAATATCACACTGCACCATTTATGCATGGTTCCTTCCCCTTCAGTTGCACATGCCTTCATTATCATTGCGCTGTTGCTCAGCATGATTTCGGGGGTGCAACTGCCTCCTGCTGAATATCGCAGAATGGCACAAATTCGGACTTGTGCAGGCGCAACCCTATTGCGCATGGCTCAACTCTTTTGAATATCTGGCCCATTATGTTCACTAACATTATAAACCAGTTCAGCCTCTCTGCCTTTGCAGTGTGGTCTAGAACAATGATAAACAATCTATTTGCAAGTGGCTTTATGCCAACAACCAGCACTAGCCACGTGCAAGGGCCTTGGCCCTCAACTAATATTCGGATGAGCTGGGGGAAGGGGGGAACTGTATACATTCCCATATTCCTTCACATATCCTTTTTGTCTTTTTAGCTTCTGTAAAAGACAATATTATTTCAATAGTTATTCCCGGACTCTGACAACCAACTTCATTTTAAATGTGATCAATGTTTAAAATATATTTTCTGCAATGTGCTTAATATGACTATGATTTCATTGTGATTATGTCATTGTCATTATGTTTTCACATACTGTATTGCTGCAGCTTATCAAATATAAGCTCAGTAAACTGCTCCACATCCATGAATGCTTTGGGGTATTAGGCCCATCTAGGTAACATCTGTCACACCCCCATGGGGGGTACCAAGTACTAACCACTTACATGACAAATTAGTTGTTTTCACAAGCTGAAATGTCCCAACAACACCTCTGTGAATGATTATTTCTTTCTCATAGGTTATGTGCCACCATTCATACTCCTAAACAAAAGGAATCAGTATTGCTGTCCCATCCAGATTCATTACAACATGATAATCATGTACACCTGGACACCATAATAGTGACCCCTAAGCAATCTTACAGGCTAAATGGCAGACTGCTAGCAATCAATGACAAATTCCTAAGGCCCACCTAGCTATTGGCACACTCCAAGGTAGGCCCTACACCAGAAGGTCACCCACTGGCGTTCTATCTATATGCCAGGCCAAAGCACAACACACAGGTTTCTACACCTGTACTGTACTCATACATCCATATTTTGTGCTCTATTTCTATATAATACTACTACTACACAGTATTGTACACCTCATTCCATTGCTAACACTGCTATGTTTCCAACTGTTGTTACCCCAACAGAGAAAAAGTCTACCCAATGTTCCAAGCATAAACCCAGACCAACTAGTGGTCTGATTGCTTCATCACTCCTAGATACCCTTGTATATAATGTGTAATACACACATAATATGGCAGAATATAAATTCTGCTTCAATACAAACACTTTTAGGTTTCGTAACATCATGTTACCAGACCACTTTGCAACAGAACTGATACATGCTCAAGACCCAGTATCAGAGCACCACACTACTGACTACCTAGGAGTATTTCACCCTAGACAACAGACCTTAAAAAAAAGGAGACATTTTCAAATCCCATAGGCGCAACAGGCACTGTTGTACACCTCTGTGTCACATGGTGTAAATGGCATACTGCCATTCGATAAAGGTCCAAAGTGCATATAACAAGCATAATATTGCACTTTCATTTCCTGAGATAGGCCTAAACTAGGCCAAACATCAACTCATAAACAGGGAAACTATGTTCTTTATTTCCCGACTGTCAGAGCCTCTTCTGAGACTTGGAAACAGGGTGTATTCACAGATGAATGAATGGTATATTCTTATTATTGGACCTCAACCTGCACTTCCGAGTGCATAGCCGATGCCATCACTTGTCTATTTCACACCACACCAAAACTAAAGGCATTGCTAATAACCATACCACTTTCCTTTTAACAGCAACTATATGTGTGTTTTAAAACTAAGTTTTTAACAATGTTTTACAAGTTTTACATTTCTACAGAGAGGTATTGGTAAGATCTTCAAACAACAAATGCAACTTTTCTTCATGGCTGGTTTTCCATATTTGGCTGGCACCTCACATGAACTGATTGTTCTGATATGGAGTGTGCTCTTGGTTTCTCTTACATGAATTATGTTCTTTATGAACTGTCAATATTTGTGCAAAATGTGCTTTTTTTACAAATAGTTATGCCTGTGTGGGTATGACTATTCCATTGAAACATTCAATGGGCAATCTCATGCAACCCTTGCCAAAGCCTTTGCCAATCCAGCCAACCAGCAACCAGCTACATGAACATTACCTTTATTACCATGCTGGTATACGTCTGCACAACCCCATGTGCCATGTATGCCCCATGGGTTACAAACTTTCTACGAATGACATTTCCAATATAACTACACTGCTTTGTGGTTATGAACTAGAACCTTATGGACTGGTTCCTTTTTAAGGACATTGTTATTAGATTCTTCAATCAATAACATATGCTGCCATCCTGTATGCTGCCATTATCTGCCTTTTCAACTTTCTATATGAACTGTTCTTCATGAATGGACAATGACTTTGACACTGTTTATACAAACAATGTTCTGTGATACTACACGTCAATTTTTTTCTTATACGTATATCCACTGTGGTGTTGACATACCTAGTTTCTGTTTTGTATTTTATGATCTGACCATCTGTGATTACCCCGTGTCACCTCCTGAATAGGTCTACTTTCACAGTCGTCCTATCTGTATGCTATAGAAATGTAATTCATTTACATTATGATTTTTATGTGCATTGAAAAGTAGATGTTCAAATCAATGTTTTAAAGCTTGATAGTAATTTATATCCAGATGTTTATAGTAATACAAGGTTTACTAACACTTTCCCTTAAAATTACATTTTGTTGTTTAAGGAAAACCCTAAAACACCACCATGACTGGTTAAAATTCCTATATCAAGCTCGGGCCAGTAGACAAATGGTGCCTAACCATCATCTTTTTGTTACATTGCCACTTTTGCAATTAGGGCAACAAAGAGGGGAGTGTTATGCCTAGGTTATATACCACCATGTGGCCTGCATGTAACCATAACCTTATACACTTACAAGTGTGAGTGCCTTACCACAGTCTTATAATGTTTTGTCTTGTTTTATTACTTATATTAGTGTTCTTTATTATATTTGCTATGCTCATATTTGTCTGCAATGCATTTACCTATATGATATGTTTCTGCCATATATTCTGCTATACTCATAATCACTCATATTCTGTAGTTTTCCACTATTGTGACATGTTATATGTTTTTCTGATGACATTGCATGTGTTCTCAGACTCATTGCCTCCAGTGAGACTGATAACAGGTTGCAGACTGTATATTTCCATTGTTTAGAGATTGAGATGCTTCTTTACTTTGCAACTTCATTTCCTATTTAATTGCCCATGGGAGCCACTTTATTTACATACCTTAACCAATGCTGTATGTTTATCATATCTGTAACAGCACTCCTATCAGTCATACATAATTGTATGCACACCAGCTCCTCAGAGAGAAAGAGATCATACTCAAGGAATGGTGGGAAAACAGCTCCCTTGTGATTGCTTTACTTCACTTGTTATGGCGTCAGTATCATAATAAACTTATTTTGTTACTTTCTTTGTCCTGCATATCATGCAAAGAATCTAAGATGTAATCTTTTCACATTTGTAACAATAAAAAAAAAAGAAATACTTGTTGTCCAGTTGTCCCCCCCAACTACTGATCACCGTCCCCATATAAAAATAAAATTACTGGTGTCTAGTGGTTCCCTCCCACCCACCAATCACTTGTCCCAAGTCATAAAATCCCTGGTGTCTATTGGTTCTTCATATCCACTGATTGTGGGCCCAATGTAGAAAAAAAATTTAAATAATATTCCCTCCTTGGTGTCTAGTGGACCCCATTCCCTATCCTGATCTCCTTCTAAAACATTTTCCCTCATTTCCTGGTGTCTAGTGGACATCCCACCCCCCATCCTGGCACGTAGTCCACCAGCACCCTGCTCCCTCCCCCATCCCAACCCCGAGTGGGCAACCTGCACAGCTCTCCTCCATGACTGGCTGGCCACTGAGCTGAATGAATGAGTGCATGCTTGTACAAGCACACACTCTTTTATTAAATTTAAATATCATTCATTTAAAAAAAATACTTGGTGTCATGTCCCTCTGTTTCCCCCTACTCACACTTGAAAACCCAGTATACTGAAGGATAAAAAACATGCCAGTTGAGTCTTTTGAGTGTTTTGGGAAGCACACATTAGTCAGTATTGAGTACATAGATATTTACCTAGCAATCCCTCTGACATACAAGAAGACATCCTCTCAATGTTCAGCCTCAGTGTTCTGCATTCCTGTGTCTCTCCCCCACCCCGCTAACTACTCACTCCAATACTACAGACAAGCCACTGGGACCTAGAAAATTTAAGTTGCCAGAAACCAGACTGTCATACATCCCCAATATCAGAGCCTCCCAAACAACTGGATTCAAAACTATATCTTAGTGGTGCGAAAAGGGAGTTCTCAGTATATGGGAGCTAGGCTGGTGTCCTCGGGTTCCCAGTAGTGGAACAAAGTGTGTCTTTGAGCAAACCACTTGAACATGAAAAGGATCTTAAGCTGTAAAATAAATAATAGCTTAATCTGGCTATAAGCTATATAATAGAGAGGCCAGAGAGGAATAAATAAAAGACATCAGGGACATACAATATAAATAGTCAGAACGGGTGATGTTTATAAAGCAGGATCAGGAAAAGCCTGCTTAAAGAGGAAGGCCTTAAGGCATGCCTTAAATGCCTCCACTGAGGATGCAAAGAGCACAGATGGAGGAAGCAAATTCCACAGGATGTGGCTGGCGACACCCTGATTTTCTTATGTAAACTGTGCCTGTTCCATTAGGCCACTTTTTGATCAGCAATATCCAATTTAGGTTCCCAGTTGTTTTTGGCTAAATCAACTGAACCAAAACTAACTCCAAGAATGGTGAGTGGTTCTTGCTGATGTTTAATGCCCGCAACCTTATTTGGATATGTAGTACTTTTCCTAAGGCCCTCCCAATACATTTTTGTACATTTGAAGAGCCACCTGAAAATAGACAAAAGGTTTTAATTAATAATACATTACCAACAGAATTTTCACCTTGCACTAAAAGGCAAACTTCATCTGTATAGGCTTATGTTTTGCCACAGACTTTATTGTTTGCTGACTGCAAAGGATGTACACAAGGTTCTAGATCAATTTTCCTTAATAGTGGATCTAAGCTGAGAATATACAAAAAGGGGGCTTGAGGGCTCCACTAATGTGCCTTCCTACTCAGTAAGCAACAATGTCCTAACCATCTATTAATTAGGGGCTTTCAACTGAGGCCTAACAATATAAGCTTTTGGATCAGGATTATGAATGTATCAGAAAACCCAAATGCCTTTACTAAAAACCATAAATAGTTAGGAGACAGCATGTCAAAAGCTTTACCCTGATCTAAAGATAATAACAAGCCATGAACTTGGTCTCTAGTACCCTTTTCAACTACTTCATGCAACGCTTTTAGATGATCCTGTATGAAATTCCCTGTAACTGAACAGGCTTCTGAATGGGAAATCAGATGCCGTAAAACCCCACTTAATCTAGATGTTAGAATTTGGGAAATTATTTTAATATCTGAATTAAAGAGGCATATTGGTCTCCAATTTTGTAAGTCTGCTTTTTCTGCCTTTTTATACAAAATACTGTAATACCCTCCTTTATATCTTGTCCTAAATTTACAGAACAGATAATTAAAAACTTGTACAAGTTCTTGCAGAACAGCGGAGCCCGCCAGTTTAAAATATTTGCTGGTTAGTCCATCTTCCCCAGGAGCAGTTTCATTCCTTAAAGGGTGTATAGCGTTTTGAACTTCTCTGGGTAATACTTCACCCATGAGTTCAGGGTAACAGTCAAAAGATACTTGAGGTAGAGTTAGGTGAGTAAAAAAAAACTTCCCTGCGAGAGGGGGATTCAAAACCAGACATATATAATTTACTTAAATATTCAGATGTGGCAGTTAACATACCTTTTACATTGGTCTGCTTTATCCCCTAATCATCTTTAATTTCTAAGAAGGATTTTTTTATCAATCCATTTTTTTGCAGGCTTCAAATGGACATAAAATAGACGCTTTCGCTTGTGTATTAAATTCTTGGTTCTTTTGAAGAGTCTTATATTTATTTAAATGATATAACTATATTTGTTTTTTATACGTGTGTGACAGGGCTGAATAAGACCCTGTTCCATGCTTCCTGACCTGTGACTAGCCGACAGTGTGAAATCTGAGACCTTAAATTATCTCCTGTTTCTAAGATGATAGACTGCAGATGCTGCAACTGTGCTCTGTTATGCAAATATTAAAAATCAGATGATTTACTAGATCTTTTGACCCATTTTGGAAAAAAATTCAGTTCTTTTTTTGTGTCAGTCCACCAAATTAGCACACAACAATAGATTTCCATGCCGCTATACACTCTTGCAAAGCTTCTTGTATTTCCTTATTTTCCAATAATTTGGAGTTTAATTTCTGGTATCCAGGTCCTTCTGATTTTATATTTTGTGGACCTGTAGTAATAGTTAGCACTCTGTGATCAGTAAATTACACTGGACAGGTAAAAATAGACTTTATTGTTGAAGAATTTGTAATAAAAAGGTGATCTACAGTATGTGGGTAGCTATGTTTCCTGTAAAATAAGTTGGGTCCCTTTTTTATTAGCATTAAAATATGCATCTGTTAACCAAGAATTATTAATAATTTTAGACCAAAAAAAAATACCACAATATACTTTGGCAGATTTGAGTTTGCTTCCCTTGGTTTAAGACAGCTAATTCACAATTTAAGTCATCTCCCCAGTATTATATAAGAAGATGTAAAAAGGTATGGCTGAAGGAATTTC
Source organism: Neoceratodus forsteri (assembly GCA_016271365.2). NCBI lineage: Eukaryota > Metazoa > Chordata > Ceratodontiformes > Ceratodontidae > Neoceratodus > Neoceratodus forsteri. Next base: position 1,526,787,851 of record CM057455.1, read on the forward strand.
ATAAGGTCAATTATGTTACTTTTAGTCTGTGGAGCACATATATTGATAAAACTAAATTTTACATCATTTATTTTAATATCCAGCATTAAAACTCTGCCTGCACATAAATCTATTGCCCAGAGGACCTCTACATCCTGTGAATGAGAGAGAAAAGCCACACCTGAACAGGCTTCAGTACTTATGGATCAGAAAGAGGATCCTTTTATCCATTTTTTTTGTGCAGTGCATACTTCTTGCAGGGCAAGAAGCCTGCTGCCCTGAATAAAAGTAACCATAGCACTTAACTGATGAAAAAAAGAAAAAGCTACATGCCATCTGTTAATATTCTTAATGCTATTAACATTTACAGAAGTAAAAGAAAGGTTATTAACAGGCATCATTGCTACAAGTAACAAAATTAGACCTTCTTAGATACTTATTATTTTTTTCTGCCTACCACCACCTTTTTTAGTCTTAGTTTTCCTCTTTTTTTTTCTTGACCCTTCAGAGGCATGTCTGTCAACTTCTGAAGTAGGATCGTATTGAAAGAAAGGTACTGAAGAGGCATCAGAATCATCTTCAGCCCATCCCCACAGTTTTTGAGTTTGCAGAACTTTGTAGCAGTTGGTCAGAGATTTTGTTCAGTTTTCTGCATTTTAGATTTGGACTGTGATCACTTTTTGCTATGCTAGTCACATCTGCAATTCATTGGTATCAGGGGATGGTGGGGGGCATCACCTCAATTTGACTCTCATTGTCTTGGTTATGTAACTGTGATCCTTCCTGTTCTTGAGTTTCTTTTGGAAGTATGTCTGTAGCAGCAGTATTTGCCAAAACCTGAAGGAGAATAAGGCGGTCTTCAGGGCCTCCTAAAACATTAGAGGCTATAGGAACCTCTTCTGTGGGTAGTTTTGGTTGGTTTTGTGGCCTAGAGGTTTCAGGCCTAGCTGAGGTTCTAGGGGTATCAAGAATGTTGCTTTTGTGAAATATTAACACACATACTCAGTTCAATTTGATCCTCTTATCCAGGTTGATTGTGTGCAGCCAAAGGACATTTCCAGCAGGAGAGATCCAGTTTAATGCAAAGGTTACATTTCCACTCATTTACACAGTAAAGACTTGCATGGCCTATTTCTCCACAGAGCCTGAACTTAACACAATCACAGGCTCCACTTAGGTGATCTCTGGAACCACAGTGATATCAGGCCCTAGGTTAACCTGCACAAAAAAATAATTCCTTCATCCCTCCCTAGGAAAACCCTGTTAGGAAGGTGCTAGATTTCTGATTCAGTTTGTTTAAGCAACACCCAAACTCTTCGACCCTCTAGTCCATATTCCCTCCAAATCAATGATAGCCTCAGGGTCTCCCTGCACAGTGCCGTCTGGGTTAGCCAGAATACAGCATTCGTCAGTGATACCCCCTCAGTTCCTAAAGAGGATTGTGATCATTTTGTGTGCTGACTTAATAAGAGGAATTGCAGTAAAAAGGTATTGTTTCCAAAATAGTTCTAACATAGCTGATGTCTTCAAACTGATATCAAAGCTTAACTCTCCACTGATATGAATGAGATCATAAATACCTGACACTGAAAATGCATGGATTCCTTAAGCAAGGTTGTTGCCACATATACCCTGTCAAGAACATCTTCTAGCCCCCTTCTGTATCTGAGGTGGGCTGCATTGTGGTGTTTGGTGGAGAGGATTAGGGCATTAAAAAGAGCAGCATATGGCCGAGGTCTTTCTTGGCATTCTTCATGTTATGGGGCCCCAGGCATAGCATTATTAGTATTATTATTAGTATGAGTATTATTATTGATATTAGTAGTAGGTCCCATAGACTCCATGTTTTCAGAAAAAGTAACAGCATTCCCCTGTGCAGAAACCTTGTTAGAAGAATCATTTAAGGCAGTATTATTTCCCTCAGGAACCTGTTGCAATTTGGAGGGGAGTCGGAAACTGTAAGCAATACATCTATAGATTCAGTCCCCAGATCAAGAGCAGGAAGCTCAGGATTTTGTGTTCAATCAAAAGTAGAGGGGAGCTCTGCAGGGAAAGATTGGGAATTATCCTCATCTGAATGTTCCTGAGCAGTTTTAGTCAACAATTCTGTACTTGCCTGTTCTGGAGTTTTGACTGGTGGATCACCAGCTTTTGGCATTCTTATCAGAGATACTCACAAAACCCAGGGTCCTCTGGGACTCATTTCCTCCAAACCAGCAGCAAGGAAAGCTCTTTCAACAGACCAACCAGTGTCAACTTTTGGCACAATTTCAGCTTTCCGTTTTGGAGTCTGTAGACTAGATACGGAAATTGCAGCATTTTCTTGGGAGATAGACTGTGAGGCTGGTAGCACTGACATTTCTGGGAGTTTGACACTGATGTCAGATGCTGCAGCCCTGTTTGACAGTGGTGTTTGCTGTACTTCAAAGCTTGAGGTACTAGGAGCTGCTATAGATTGGGACCACTGAGCAGCTTCAAGACACTGGCATCTTGCAAGTTCAAAATGGGCTTCTTCATTGGCTGTCATAGTCAGTAGATACTGGCACTTTTCTCTGAGTTGCTGAGCCATTCTTTCTTCCTCTGGATTTATCAGGGAAAATTGCTGTTCCCTGTGTATCACTGAACATTTCTTGGTCTCTTTGTAAGTCATAGGAATTTCAGGTACTGCTATGTTTTTTCCATTCACTTCTCCTTCTGAAACCTTTTTTCTCCAAAATGGTAGCTTTCCAGTAAGCTGGGGGAAGGGGCAGCTGACTCCTCCACATGGGAAGTTTCATCCACTTCCTACAAACCAGGGTCTGCCATCTTCCTACAGGAAACACAGATTGCCCCCAGCAAGAAAAGCAGGTGTCATGACCAGCATTCCCCCATAACTAAAAATAGGTCCATGCACCCCACTCCCCAGGACGCACCTTAAAACAATATATCACACCCTAGTGTGTGTTTTCTGGTCAAAAAAATTACAAAGAATAATAGCATATTGGATACTGGGTCATACTAAGAAATGGAAAGGCAGGATATGCTACATCACATCCAGTGCACAGGAATGGGGGTAAAATAGCACTCAGTCATTTTGATATGTCATTAATCCTTTTGCCAGTCATTACACAGGTACAACACTTCTAGTGACCTCAATATGGACTGTAACATAGCCATTAAAAAGACTCCTACCCCCTACTGACTAAGTTGTCCTTTTGTGTATGGTAGGTTTTGCTAATGGACCAGCCAAGGGGAGCCTGCTGCACCCTGGAACTGCACTATTACCAATTATGACTGAGTATGGGACCTTTGCTTTCAAGATTTCACTTTCTTTTCTTTAGACAAAATTGTTTTTACCTCCATTGCTGCAGTGAATTAGTAATGCTCATATAAACTTCTGTCAAGTTCCAGCTGCTATGGAGTTTGGGATAGTCTGTTTTGTCATTGGTTGTATTATATTGTGGAGTTCAGTTTTTGGGTTAATTTATTACTAAAATTTAAAGTAATGAAAAGTGTATTTCTGCGCTGACAAAGCAATTAACTGCAATGTGTGCTACATTTTTTACTAAAAAAGTATGATTTTTATTTAGTAAATTTCAGTTTATGTAAATTTTGTAGACAGCTTAAATTCCCCTGTGGACTGTGTTTAAAATGGCACAGTCCAAATTGCTGTGACGAAGGCTAAACAAGTCTATAAGGTGGTCTCCATAATTTTAGATGTGTTATATTTAATTATAAGGCTCATGAAATGTCCAGCATGGAGGCAAGGGTTCTATGTCATAACAGCAAAATGAAAACAGCAACTACCTACACAATGAGAGTACATCACCAAAAACCAAAAAAGGCAATGTACACTCCACCGAATGCAAACACAGCTACAAACAGTTAAACTGCATATGGAACAAAAATTTTACCTACAGTACTTTCAAAGGGGGGGCTGCGCCTCCTGCACCCCCCTATATTTATATAACCAACTCCAGGGGGGTGCATGTCAGGGAGGGGGAGAAACTCAAGAAGGGATGCAAGTAGGGGAGGGAGACACAAGTTGGGAGGGGGAGAACATTGGGGAGGCAACCTGAGGGGTATGGGACCACAATATCAGGGGAACAGAACAGCACATATTGAAAAATAAATTTACACAACCCCCCAAATATAATAAAAAAATAAAACTCATGCCCAGACCTGAACCCGGGTCCACCAGCATTGCAAGCCATGACCCTACCCACTATGCCCCATGAGCAGCTTGGGAGTTCCTCCAACAACAAATCTTCTTAACCTAATCTACCTAACACTCCCTAGCTATCTACTCACTATCTATTCACTATTTTCTTGCTTTTTCTTCACAGTTTCCTACCCTTGCAATGCTCTCACAGTCACTATCCTTACTGGCGCTCAAACTGAGTCGCTCAAAATTGAGTCACTTAAGTTGAGTCACTTACATCACGGGATACCGGAGACAAGCATTGTGCCTACAGGTCCCTTTCTCACTATGAAGGACATCTAATGTGAACAGAACCCTTTTTCCATTAAAACACTCTCTGATTTTCTCATCTGCTGTTAACAGAACTGTGCTACCATTGAAACAAATATATTTTAAGTTTACAAATAGCTTTTAATGCCAAAAGAGAAAGAGTTTCATTTATTTTATTTTATTTTTATTTATTGACACTGGTGCCCAGTAAAGGCACATGACCAGTTTCCATGTGCAACCAAGGGGACGGGGAACATGGAAGGCAAAGGTGTAGAACTCCATGATACAATAAGTACAATGGTAGGTATTGCTTTAGCTTTATTGTTCGCTCATACAGTACATAAAGATAATTACAAGCAGTAACAAATCATACATAAATATATTTAAATTACATTTAAAAAACACCAGCAAATATAAATAATATAGTGGACATAATTAAGATGACACATCTCATTAATAGACTCAGTTCTAAACTGAGTCTTCTGTTTTTTTACCATTCTCTTTCTGACGTTTTGTATTGTCACTAAGTAATGAGTGACTCTATTAATAACGTATTCATCTTTCAAAGCAAATAGAATTTTTAAAAGAACATTCTCATTAGTAGATTTCAATGAGTCAAGCACTGGGACTATCCAGTATTTCCTAGCTTTGTTATACCCCTGACAGTGCAACAATACATGGAACAAACCTTCACTCAATTTATTATTACATTTACAAGCTCATCACCAGATTTGGAAAATTTATTAAATCTGGCAAGGAGCACATTAGACTCAAACATACCAATTCTATACTTTGCAAAGGTTTTCCTTTGAACAGGATCCTCCAAGATTTCCAGATAATACCTGAAGCTACTGTATGTCTACAACCATTATCACTGTACCGTCTAGTGAATTTAGACTGTTTGATGGCATTCATATCTCTAATCCTGTGATGTTCCATGATTTGCTTAAGAATGTATGCTTTATATTTATAGCTTAGAAGAATAGTCTTATTGACATATCTCATTAGAGTGTCAATTCCATAAGAATGTAATAATTTATAGACATGCTGCAGCCAGTAGGAAGAATTACAGGCAAGGTATCTCTAACAAACCTTTTCTTGTCAACATTTTCTAACAAATCTGTCCTCTAGTGACCTATTTATTCTAAGCCAGTAGTTAATTATTTTACTATCAGCTGTTGCTTGAATGCTATTGAAACCCAATTCAACCTTAACAAAGTAACTTGGGGTAGATTTATTAAAACCCAGAGTAGAGCGTAATATTTGTATAACCAACATTTCCAGCTTGTCAACTGAATACAGGGCCCAAACATCAGCACCATAGAGAACTTGAATATTATAATTTGATTGAATAGCATTAACCAGGGACCAAATTGGGTGTCCTCCATATAAGTATAAAAGAGTAAATTGGTCATCCCAGTTCTTACAGTGCTTCTGGATCAAAGCTAGCAGCCAATTATTAAACAGTAAAAGAGACCCTGCATCTGTATTAGCACCAATAATATGAGAACACTCCTGGCATATAGGAGTAAAAACATATATTTTTATTGATTACAAAAACTTTGAAAAACAGCACTAACAGCATACCATATCTTGATAAAAGTGCTCCACATTGATGACTTCCGGTGTGACGGCTGCCTGCTAAGACAATCTTTCAGATGGCACCCCTGCCCTTCCTCTAAGTGCTACCATTTAGCCATATTCAATTCTACCTTTGCGTCGGATTCAGTGCACATAACTGTTCCCAGATCGCCTGGAAAAAATCAAAATCTTACCTACACACAAATTGTCTGTAGAAATGGATGCAGAGATGAAGACGCCGCTACCTAGACACACACCCCTGTCAACTCCTGCTAAGGAGAAGGCCACAAAAAGATTCAAGGTGAGTGGACCTGAAGCCTCCCCTGCAGCCAAACAGCATGTAGCTCTCACGGAGAACAGGTTTCTCGAGGAGTTTGCACCGATGAAGGAAACCCTACTTGCACTCGCCTCAGAATTCAAAGGGATGAAAACATCCCTGGACCAGCTCAGTATCCAAACCAATGACAACGAGGCCTGTATATCTTCCCTGGATGACTGGAGAGGAAGGCAGGACCCAGAATTGGTTGCAATGTGCCACAGGCTGAAAAAAACTGAAGACAGCCTTGAGGATCTCGAGGGGTGTTCGAGATGCAACAATTTGATGGTGCTAGGTCTCCCTGAAGGGGAAGAGGGACTTCAGGCTGTTGTGTTTGCCCAAAAGCTATGTGACAAACTAGCGGGGCCCTCACCTAATGTCCCCATTTACATAAATAGCTTGGCAGAAGACTCCAGGAGAAAGGACTGCTGTGTGACTGAACTTCTCTGCTGGGACTAAAGTAGAAGAACTTTTGTATTTAGACCTTTAATTTAGGGTAAAAAAACTAACATACAAAACAAAACAAAAAAAGTGTGTGTTTGGGTTAACTGAACTGAATGGGTAACTGAAAAGTCATCAGGGTATAAATCTCAGGTGACTGAAAGGACTTAACTGTTGTGAGGTTTAAATTACTTGCAGAAAGATCTGGTAAGTAGGGGAAGTGGCTTAGCTAGAAGGAAGCTACATTTAAAGACTGCCTTAGAAAGATTCTGCTAATAGCTTGGCAGAAGACTCCAGGAGAAAGGACTGCTGTATGACTGAACTTCTCTGCTGGGACAAAAGTAGAAGAACTTTTGTATTTAGACCTTTAATTTAGGGTAAAAAAACTAATATACAAAACAAAACAAAACAAAAAAGTGTGTGTTTGGGTTAACTGAACTGAATGGGTAACTGAAAAGTCATCTAGGTGTAAATCTCAGGTGACTGAAAGGACTTAACTGTTGTGAGGTTTAAATTACTTGTAGAAAAATCTGGTAAGTAGGGGGAGTGGCTTAGCTAGAAGGAAGCTACATTTAAAGACTGCCTTAGAAAGATTCTGCTAATAGCTTGGTAGAAGACTCCATGAGAAAGGACTGCTATGTGACTGAACTTTTCTACTGGGACTATATTGCCCTCCTTCCCTTCCCTCCACCCCCCCACCCAAAACTAGTTCTATTTTTATAGGCACAGGATTTGACTGACAACAGGAACTTCCTGTTTAGGGGCAGGAAGTGAGTGATCACAGAACCATCAAGGACCCACCATCCTAGAAGGGCAAGAGTAGCTCTCCAGCCCCCTCTAGCTGCTGGAGGTCTGCCTCTGAACAAGTAAGCGGTCTACTGAGAAATATAGGATATTCTTGTCTCAGAACAGGACAATCAGGAGCTTAAAGGGCACACAGGCAGAAAGTAAGGAGAGAGAGAAAAAAAACAGAGGAAAGAGTAAGGATTGCAAACAGTTAAGGGGCCAGAAATAAGACATGATTGGAGTGGTGCAGTGCAGTGGCTGTGGAGCAGCAGTCTTCCGGGAGATGTTCTGGAGGATGCGGTGTTGTCCCATCTGCAGGCACCTCTCTGGGCTGAGGGAGGAGGTTGCTCATCTCCAGGCTGAGTTGGCCAGGATTTGTGGGACTCCTCTTCCATCCAGGGACCACCAGTGCCACTGCTGCTGCCTCAGAGGTTGCCAAGAAAGAGGAGCGGTGGACCACAGTGGGCTCAGGGAGGTGAGGGTGGTGGAACAGAGGCATATCCCTCCAGTTGTACCTCCCACAATTCCTATGCCATTCTGGCAAAGTGTGGTTCCTCTATGGAGCACCTACAGTGGAGACCAAGGGAGGATGCTGGGAACCTCCACAAGGGAGACCCAAGGAGGGTGGCAGGGGACCCTGCAGGGGAAGGAAACAACTCCTGGTGGGGACTCCATTGTGGAAGGTAGAAATGGGCAAGGAAGGGGAGGGAGGTAGGGTGCCTGCCTGGCGCCATGGCTTGAGGACAGGGAGGCGAATCCTCAGGATTGCCGGAGCAGCTGCACAGGGAGGAGCTGGATGTCATTGTCCACTTAGGACAAATGACCTGGCTAAGAAAGGGATTAGAGAAGTGCAGGAAGAGTTTGTGGAATTGGGGAGGGGCCTTAGTCAAGCAGCACGCACGGTAACCTTCTCGGAGGTGCTACCCATCTATGGCATAGGAGAGGCTAGGGTGTTCCGGACCATGGGATTCAATCAGTGGTTGAAAAACTGGTGTGGAGCTCAGGGATTTGGCTTCATTGGGGACTGGGGGTCCACCTGGAGTGATGCAAGCCTATACTGGCATGATGGGCTGCATCTGTCCGGGAGGGGAACCAGGATCCTAGGTGATAAGTTTAAATGCTTCATTGGCATGCTTTTAAACTAGCCAAGGGGGGAGGCACTGGAAAGGAGCAGGAAAATCCTAGCCCCCCCCCAAACAATCACGGTAGTCAGCGTGGCAAACACCAACATGGAGGTGTCGATAGGGAGAAGGGCAGGGGTAAATGGAGAAAGTGACAAAGGCAAGAAAGACAGGGATGGGGCAAAAGGGGGTAAGGCCATCAGGAAATGGAGGGTAATGAGTACCAATGCCCGTAGTCTGGGCAACAAGCTCCATGAGCTGGTGGCCTTAATGGAAGAGGGATGCCTGGATATCGTAGCAGTCACAGAAACATGGTACACAGAGAACCATGACTGGGATGTTAACATACCAGGGTACATAACCTACAGGAGAGACATGCAGGGAGAAGAGGGAGGAGTAGCTCTCTATGAAAGGAAGGGATAAAAGCAACTGAACAAAAGAGTAAACAGGAGGAGAGGAGGCACTGTGGGTCACCTTGGAGACTGGAAAGGGCACCACAATCCGCACAGGGTTGGGTACAGACCCCCATGTCAGGGGGAAGGAATGGACAAGGATATGATGGAAGGCATTCTTAGAATGGCAGAGAAAGGGGAGATACTGTTGATGGGAGACCTGAATATGCAAAATGTTAACTGGAGCACGTTTGCTGCAGCGACATCCAAGAGCAGGGCCATTCTTGACGCCCTACAGGTGGCAGGCATTAGACAGCTAGTTTCGGAACCCACTCGTGAGGGAGCAATCTTAGACCTCATACTCTCAAACGGGACAGTGAGAGGATCTCAGATCTAGAAGTGGGTTGCCATCTGGGGACAAGTGACCATCAAACAGTGTGGTTCACGTTAAACTCAGCTACAGAGTCAAGCCATACAAAAAGTGAGGGTACTGGACTTTAGGAGGGCTGACTTGGCAAGATGGGAGAGTGCCTCAGAAAAGCACTAGCAAACAGGCTAGAAGGAGGTGTGGAGCAACAATGGGGAATTATCAAAACTGCCATCACAGAGGCAACAAGCCTTGTGTGAAGCAAATAAACAAATCAAAACGAAAGAAAAAGCCACTATGGTTCTCAAGAGAGGTGGCTGTGAAAGTCAGGAAGAAAAGATAGCATTCCAGAAGTATAAGGAAACACAGAAGGAGCAGGACAGAGAGCTGTACCAGTTAAGGCAGAAAGAAGCAGGAGGGAAGTCAGAATAGCAAAGGCCCAAACTGAGGAAAAGATAGCCAACTCAGTTAAGAAGGGGGAAAACCTTTTATAGGTACATCAGCGAGTAGAAAGACAAAGGAGGGATAGGAGGCTGTAAATAGAATAAACGTGTGGGTGGGCAGAGGGGACAGGTGAAAAGCAGGAATACTGAACGAATATTTCTGCTCAGTATTCACAAAAGAGGAGGGGAAGTGCTAATCCACTAACAGAAGCACTCTTGATAGGAGGGTCGATCCCAGTCCTTTCACAGAAGAAAGGGTTCTGCAAGAACTCCTAAAACTGAAGGTGGACAAAGCAATGGGTCCTGATGGAATTCCACCCAGAATTCTAAAAGAATTAGGAAGGAACTAGTGAAACCACTAGCTACTCTTTTAATAAATCATGGGAGGATGGTGTGGTACCGAGGACTGGAGGAAGGCGGATGGATTCCCTCTCAAAAGTGGGACCAAGACAGAGGCAGGAAACTACAGACCTGTCAGTCTGACCTCTGTGGTAGGGAAAGTGATGGAGTCACTTCTGAAGGAAAGAATAGTTGAGTACCTAGAGGTCAGTGGAGCACAGGATCCAAGGCAGCATGGGTTCACAGCGGGAAGGTCGCGTCAGACGAATCTAATAGATTTCTTTGACTGGGTGACCAAAGTAGTAGACCAGGGAGGGGCTGTGGACATGGCCTACCTAGACTTTAGCAAGGCATTTGACACAGTCCCACACAAAAGATTATTAGTCAAATTAACCAGCCTGGGAGTGGGTCCCAGGGTGGTAGCCTGGTAAAACATTGGCTGGACAACAGGACACAGAAGGTAATTGTAAATGGAGTCCACTGAAGAAAGGGCGGTTACTAGTGGGTACCGCAGGGTTCGATTGGGTCCAGTCCTTTTTAATGTCTTCATCAGTGACATTGCAGAGGGACTGGAAGGAAAAGTATGCCTTTTTGCAGATGACACAAAGATCTGCAACAGGGTTGATAACACAAGGAGGCGTGGAAAGGATGAAAGGGACTGGCAAGGTTGGAGGAATGGTCTGACATATGGCAGCTAGGATTCAATGCAAAAAAGTAAAATAATGTACCTGGGAAAACAAGAACCCAGGGTAAGAATACAATGGTGGGGAGGAAATAACAACAAAACAGGAAAGGGACCTGGGGGTAATCATATCAGATGACCTTAAGGTTAGCAAGCAATGTGAGAAGGCAGTAGGGAGGGCTGGGGGCATACTGGGATGTATAGGAGAGGCATCAGCAGCAGAAAACAGGAAGTTGTTATCCCTCTGTACAGACAGTTGGTGAGACCCCATCTGAATACTTGTGTCCAGTTCTGGAGACCCCATCTCGGCAAGGACATAGACAGGATAGAGGCAGTCCAGAGGAGGGCAACTAAATGGTGCAGGGTCTGCAAGAGAAGTCGATGAGGAGAGACAAAGGAGCTTAATATGCATACCCTTGAGGAAAGAAGGAGAGGGGGGACATGATAGAAACTTTCAAGTACCTCAAGGAATCAAAAAAGTCCAAGAGGGTAGCATCTTTCGAAAAAGAGACTTTGCAAGAACAAGGGACACAATTTAAAGATAGAAGGAGGTGGTTCAGGGGCAATTTGAGGAAGTATTATTTCACAGAGAGGTAGTGGATGCATGGAACAGCCTTCCTGAGGAAGTTGTGGAGTCTAAAACTGTGGGAGAATTCAAGAATGCATGGGACAGACATAATGCAATTCTTGTGGGGGGCAGGAAGATATAGGCTGTTGGTTAACTAGGATCTGCGGCCTATCCTGTAGGTAGGGAAATGGGCAGACTAGATGGGCCTGCGGTCCTTATCTGCCGTCAAAGTCTATGTTTCTATGTTTCTAATTGAATGGGTGCATAGATCTCTTCGCCCCATGCCTCCTTCTGGATCGCCTCCACGCCCCTTCATCTTCAGAATGTTGAACTTTTTGGACAAACAACACGTTCTAAATTGTTTAAAGGAAGTGGCAGAAATTCAATGGGCAGGCAAGAAACTCTGTGTGGTGCAGGACTTACCATTCTCTGTTAGACAGAAATGATAGGCTCTTCAACCCCGGTCTCTAAATTAGTGTCTGCTGGTATTAAATATAGTCCACTACCCTGCTACCCTACAGATAAATAGGGATGGGCAGTGGCAGTCATTTGATTCACTGGAATCAGCCAGAGAAGCTTGTAAGAAGTGGTATCCAGAGTTAATTAAATGAATACAAAAAAATCTCTTCAGCTCCATTTTGCGGTAAAGAGTGACATCCAGTGGTCATTTTCAGTATTGCAGCTACAGTTACCAAAGCCTACACACTATTCAGAGATTTGGTTCTTTTAGAGGTTTAATCCAATGCAGCACTAATCGAACGGATATAATTCTGGACTGTTGGGGATGTTTCAGAAGGCTCGTTTTGCTGTTGGATGGAGCTCTCATCCTTATCCTGCAGATATCCATCAGGCTACATTTGGTTTTCGAGACTCTTCCTATCTTTCTAATGGAAATATATAGTCTCAGTATCCAGTTTTGTTCCGGAATTATTATGGTTTGTTAAGTGGGTTACCCGGCAATGGGATAACTGTAGGGCCTTGCTAATTTTAATAGTTTTCTTTTTTGGCTCTCCAGTTATGTAGACCTAATGATATACAGTTATCTCTTCCTAATTGATCTGGTAGGAGATATTAAACTCCTTACTTATGCAGGGAATTTATCCCTAAAGTGTTGTTATTATATAGTTGGTAGTCAGAATCTTATGGTTAAATGTGTTTCTATGGTTCTAATTAGTGTGGTTAGATTATACTAAATTTAGTGCAGAGATGGGGAAGGGTGGGGGAGTGGCGGAAGGAAACTCAGATGCAGCATGATACTCATTGTACCGAGTGAGATTAGTGTGGTTCAGTCGATAGGACTGGGGGTATTACAAATTTTGTTCTACTATTGGGGCATACCTAGGTTAAGTTTTTATATGCCCAATTGGGGATTAGTGGTAAGGGGGAGAAATATACTTCAGATTTTGGCTGTATACTTAGAGCTTTTTTTGGAATGTAGGGATGGGAGGGTATGGAGCCAGTCAATGGGTTGTTATGCTATTTGATTGTGGATGGGGCATATCTACCTCCAGAGAACCTTGATCTTCTAATGTACTATATCTATCAAGCTCACTATGAAAACTATTTCGTGGAATATTAAAGGGGCACGTGCCAGGGTGAAACACCACCAAATACTAAAGAATCTTGCCCTAATGCATACAGGAGTTGCACTGCTGCAGGAGACACACCTGAAGGCCAATGAGAATGCCCTTTTTTATAGAGAGCAAATTGGAAGTGTCTATGCAGCCGGTAATTCCTCTGTGCAAAGAGAGGTTGCAATTTTAATTACCAGAGGAACCCAATTTCAGCTGTTACAAGAAATTGGGGATCCACAAGGTAGGTTCCTATTTTTCAGGGGCCTTCTTGATCACAGAGAATAATCCTGGGCTCTGTGATATGCCTCAATTACCTTTCCCTGAATTTTCTCCAAAATAACCCTTTATATAGCTCCATTTAAACAATTACCTATAATTTTAGCCAGGGATTGGAATCTCACATATGATATCTCTCTTGATAGATCCACTCAGAGAGGTTATAGTTTAACCCCTGCACAAAGATCGCTACATGAGATGATGGACAGGCTGGGACTATGCGATCCCTGATGCCTTCTCCACACCAATGTGCAGGAATTTACTTTTTATTTTGTTTACCACAAATCCCATTCCCGTATTGACTTTTTTCTGGTGAACCAGGCCATGTTGATAGGCCCAATAGGCTGCGGTATTTCCCCTAGAGTGATATCAGATCATTCTCTGATTTGGTTTAAGGGTAATATACCTCAAGGGACACCGAAAGTTACCTTATGGAAACTAAATGTGCATTTGCTATCTCATGACAAAACAGTTCGTAGGATCAAAACATTGATTACCCAGTTCATGGAACAAAATAACGACTCTATCCCAGCATATGATCAAATCTGGAGTTCCCTGAAATGCTTTCTGAGGGGGGAATTTATTAGGATAGCAGCTACCCAGAAGAGGGAGGCCACTGCGAAATTCCTATTAGAATCCACCCACCAGCTTGAACTGTTGGTCGCTACCCATCCCTCTGAAGGGGATCTATATCGTCTTGTGATCCTCAAGGATCAATATGCAGATACTCTTAGGGAACAGACTGAATTTGCTCTTTTTAAGATGCACGCTTTGTATTTAGACCAAGGGAACAAGGCCGGCCACCTCTTGGCTCTCAAGTTGCGTCAGCAAGAAGAGTCTAGATTGGTCACCTTTCTTTCCCCCTCAGATGGTGGATGACCAATAACAGCCCCTAAGGCTATAGTAGAAGAATTTGAATTATTCTATAGACAGCTTTATAATCTTCCTGATAATAGCCCTACACAGTTGGAAATATGGGAATACCTCTCTAAACTCCCCCTTCTCACTCTTGGTACTGACCAGCAAGCCCAGCTAATTTCCCCAATATCAACATTAGAAGTTACCACTGCTATTTGTTCTCTCCCATTAAACAAAGCTCCCGGGCCAGATGGCTATCCATCAAATTTCTATAGAACCTTTGAAAAAGAGCTTTCCCCTATTCTCCAGTATCTATATAACTACATTTGCGCCCAAGGTATTATTGATTCCACATTACTAGATGCAATTATTATTGTCCTGCCAAAACCTGGTAAACCTGAAGATAAAGCATCAAACTACAGACCAATTTCCTTGATGAATTATGATATCAAGATTTTAGCTAAAATTTTAGCTTCCCGAATTACTAAGGTCTGGGGGGAATTAATCAGCCCCCAGCAGATTGGATTCATCAGTGGCAGGAGCCCCTCTGAAAACTTTCATAAACTGGCCCATATTTTCTCCGTATCCAGGGAAGTGGACCTACCTATGACCCTTGTCTCCCTGGATGCGGAGAAAGCTTTCGACAGAGTCAGTTGGCTTTTCCTCTTTGAAACTATGGTCCAATTTGGTTTCCCCCTTGAATTCATTTCCTGGATCGGACACTTATGCTCCAAACCTAGTGCAAAGATTTATTGTAATGGGAATTTTTCCCAGAATTTCCCACTACTCTGAGGTACACGACAGGGGTGTCCATTGTCACCCCTATTGTTCAACTTGTATTTGGAGCCATTGCTTCGTAGACTTCAGATATCTCCATACTTAACTGGTATTATAATTGGCCCATTAGAACTCAAATTATCAGCTTATGTGGACAACATCCTGTTGCATGTTACTGATCTGGCTAAATCGATCCCAACAGCTTTGGAGATAATTGCTGAGTTCAGCCAGTTTTCCAATTACAAGTTGAATATAAGCAAGACAGAGGTTATGCCTCTAAATTCCTAAGTACATAAAGTGGACATAGTAGCCCTCAACATGGCCTGGACCACTAGACTCAAATACCTTGGAATTATTTGGGCGCCCTCAAGCTTTCTCTTGCAGAAGCTCAATTTAGATAACCTCCTTTTAACCATTCAGCAAGGCTTAATTAGATGGTCCCCTCTTTATCTTTCCCTCCAAGGAAGAATTAATGTTATTAAAATGAATGTCTTGCCCAGATTATTTTACCCCCTCAACATGCTGACTATTTACCTCCCCTTAACTTGGTTCCGTGAAATCCAAAGAATGATTAACAAATTCTTATGGCATGGCAAACCCCCACGGACATCTTATATTCATCTATGTGCCCCGAAATCCACAGGTGGACTAAAGCTTCCAAATTTTGAACATTATTACTTGGTGAGTCATATGGCCAAATACCTGCCTGGGCAGCATCCCCTCTGAGCCAAAATCAACCCCCATATATTCCTCTATGGCTCCAAATTGAAAGGAATATTATCAAGGGCTCCAGGCTGACACCCTCTAGCCTTTGGTATGTATTACATCAAAAGCTGCCTGTCTCTATGCGGCTCACAGCTATATACACTTTAGTTAAGGTTCATAATCAACTTTGTTGGTCTCTTGGGGTCACACATACTAAAGATATCTCACAGCCATTGTTTGGTAATCCCAACTTTAAACTAGATAAGAATCTCCTCCTCCCGCATAAATTGAACATACCTTCACAAACTAAGGTTAATGACCTAGTGTTTCAGGGAAAGGTGTGCTCGGTCCCAGATATATTGGAGAGATTCCATTTATCGACAAAGTACTCCTTCTTCATTTATCAAGTTATACATATGCTAACCGCATGGTTTGGGTTGAATCCGTGGGATGTTAACCATGGGGAAACCTTCTCGGAACTCCAAGTCCTTGCTTGGCAGCCACACGCTGTCTCCTGCCTAGTTGCAACTTTATAAAAAAAAATGCTACCCTGAACATGTGGAACAATCCCAATATTGGATGGGAACTTTCCCCAATAATCATTTTGATTGGGAACACTTATGGGGGGAATCTACATCTATAGTTTATTTATTTTTATTTATTTGTTCTAGGATTACAAATACCTTTGAGCCGAGGCTCTTTTACAAAGGTTCCATGTCATTGGTATAATTGAGACAATCATAAGCAAAGATAACAGTTTATAAAATTTAAAAAAAAAACACATAGTCTTGTAGATGAAAAAAAGAACAATAAGGTGAAACTTTGGGGAGGGGAAAGGGAAAGGAGGAGGGTGAAATCAGGGAGACTAAGTGGATGGGAGAAAAGGGGAGGTAGGTTGGTGGGGCAGAGAGAGGAGAGGAGAGGTGGAAGGCAGATAAGAATACAGGTAGTGCAGCCAGGTAGCATTTGTCATGGGCCAGCATGGGAGGTGAAGATGGGGGTGCTGGCAAAGTGCAGGAGTAGATGTGGATCCAAAAAGGGCATCTTCAGCTATGGAACAAAAAGACATGTTTAGCCACAACAGTCACAGAGGTTGGAGGCAGTGAGTGTTAGGCAGAGACAGAGTCTTAAAAGTGCTGAGTGATAGTGAGGATGAGATGTCGCTGGGAAGACTGTTGTACCAACTAGTGGCCCAGTAAGCAAAGGATTTTGGCCTTGTTTATGTGCAGCAATCAAGGATTGCAGAAGCTGAGTTTGATCCAGTGGTATGTTGGGTGTGGTTTCTCGGTTGTGTTGAGGCACAGATCCAGTGGGGGCAAGGCCCAGCAAGATTTTCTTGGTAGTAATACAAGTTTGGTGTTTTATTGATTGGCAAGATTCAACCATCCAGTTTGAGAATAGAGGTCACAGGTGTGAGTTAGGCGTTGGGAGCCAGTGATAAGTCGACAGGCCTTGTTGAGGGCGTGTGGATAGCGCTTTAGTCGCGGTGGTTGTAGCAGAGCCATAAATGATAATGCCATAATCAATGATGGATAGTGATGGAGCTCTGGACAGCAACAGAGAGGGCTTTAGGTGTCAGGTGTTTCCTATGACGGAATAGCAGGCCTAGCCGGGAGTTAGCCGCTTTGGCGACATGGTCGATGTGGGCAGTGTAGGAGAGGTGAGGGTCAAGGGTGATCCCGAGGTATTTAAAGTTTTTGACCTGTTCCAGTGTGGCACCTTGTCTGGTGATAACAGAGAGTTGGAAGTGCTTATGTTTATTATGGGAGCTGCTGAAGATCATGGCCTTTGTTTTTTTTTTTTTGATTAAGGATCAGTTTGTGCTTTGTGAGCCAATTCTCAACAGAGGAGAAGCCGAGTTGGAGATTTTCTTGCAATTTCTTTGGGTTCTGCTGTGTGGCAAGGATTACTGCATCATCAGCATAAGGGTGATATGTTCAGTGCAGGAGTCCGGTAGGGTGTTAAGGAACAGGCTGAAGAGTAGGGGGCCAAGTATTGAACCCTGGGGGACTCCAGAGAGGACAGGTTTGGAATCAGAGTGCACATCTCCAATTTTTACATGCTGGGTGCAGTTTTCAAGATAGCGTTTGAACCAAGGCAGTGAATCATTGGAGAGACCAGCATTTTTAGTTGGCTCAGCAGGAGGGAGTGGTGGACAGTATCGAAGGCTTTGGTCAGGTCGATGAAAATAGCATCAGTTAGTTGTCCATTGTCGAGGGAGCTGTGAATGGAGCTGGTGAATTCAAGTAAGGCAGAGGATGTACTATGACCTTTTCTAAAGCCATGTTGCTGTTTACAGAGAATATTATAATTGTCCAGATGCTCGTAAGTTGGTCCACTACTATACGCTCCAGTGCCTTCGGAGTAGGAGTGCAGTATGGAGATAGGTAGAAGTTCACATGGTCAGCTTTATCACCACTTTGTGAATCGGGTAACAGTGGCCATTTTTCATTTGTCTGGGAACTGGCTAGAGGAAAGAGAGATTAAAGATCTTGGTGAGGGGCCCAAGTACTTCGTCAAGCGTTAGGGCCAGTAGCTTGATGTCAAGTGTGTCATTGCTTGTTCTAGATTTGCTGATGGCTTTGGCAATGTAGTTTTGGACTTGATGTTTCTTTAGTGCTTTAAAGTAGAAAGGTGGGTGACAGGTGTGGGTGAAGGAGTTGGGGGGGATGGGAGTTGACACATCTTGGAAGAAGTCGGAGGGGAGAACACTGCTAAGGTCAGTGAAAGCGATGTTAAAAGTGTTCGCAATAGTTTTAGAGTCGACTGTAGTGTGTCCATTTATGTTGAGTATGTTCGGCGAAGATTTTGACTGCTTCCCAGTGACATCTTTAATGTTTTTCCAGAAATCCCTCCCATTTCCCCAGGAGTTAGTGAGGGCATTTTTATAGTAGTCAGATTTCTGTTGCCGAATGGATTTGGTGCAGTCATTCCGTGCCCATTTATAATTCTGGATGTCGAGTTGCTTACTGGAGTTTCTAGCCAGTTCCCAGAGGTGATCCCTGGATTTAAGTTTTTTTAGGAGGTTTCCTGACAGCCAAGGGTTACTGAGCGATTTAACTTTACACTTTTTGAGGGGGGCAAATTTATTACAGGCTTCATTGAAAATGTGAATAAATTGTTCCAGTGCAGTTCTAGTATCTGTTGCCTTGAAGATGGGGGACCAGTCCTGCAGACTGAGGTGCAATTTGAGGTGGGGTAGCTGACCACGAGGTAGGACTCTGCTGGTGATGATTTTTGAAGGGGGCTGATAGAATTTGTTTGTCCAGGTATGGCTGATGGGAGAGTGGTCACTGAGCGAGTCAGGGAGGACTGAGGTTTTCATGATCCGAGAGGGGTGGTTGGTTAGGATCCAGTCAAGTAGGGTGCAGGTCCCAGTTCTGTAGTTCTTTCTGGTTGCATAGTCAACCATTTGAGTCAGGTTAGCTGATATAACGGAGTCCTTAAATGACCCACCTTCAGCTGAAAGCCAATTAATGTTAAAGTCACCAAGAAGGATGATTTCGGAGTCCGATGGGTGGGATTTGACAAGGTCAAGGACAGCGGTTAGACCAGGTCCCTGTTCCTTAGGAGGTATGTAAACAGTGACAACTGTGAGGGCCTTATTGTGGGTGCCTAATAGGAGTCTGATGGGAAGAATCTGAGCAGGTGTTGCTGGAAGATTGGAATCAATGGGGTGTCCTCGGAAAGTGTCTTTCACATATAAGGCACACCCACCACCTCTTTTGGACCTACGATCAACCCGGAAGACATTGTAGCCAGGAAGGGTGATTGCCTGGTCAGGAATCTTTGGGGTGAGCCAAGTTTCAACTACTGACAGAATATCCGGGTTGTGTTGGGTAGTAAAGGCTTGCAGTGCATCAAGCTTAGGAAGTAAACTGCAGATGTTCAGGCACATGATTGAGAGAGTGCCTGCTGGTTTGTTTTGGTTGGAGGTGTTAGGTCTGGGGTTAGGGTGAACAGTCCCTGATAGCAGCAGGAGGAGGAGGAGCACAAGTTTCAGGGTGCATAGGCGGAGTTCAGTCAGAGAGAGGCTGCGTTTCTATTTTGAACAGTAGTATGCCAGGTGGTAATGTTGAAAATTCAACATTGGAATAGTTGTATACAATGTGGCTAGATGTGCCCAAGGCTCACACATGAGCAGGGACAGATCAATTTTGGTGGTGTGCCTCCAGGGGGAGGATTTTCCCCATTGCCAAATGATGTAAAATAATCAAATCCACAGGAAAATGACCAGTAAACTGTTTGATCTACGGTAACAAGACAAAGGATGTGTTAAATTCCTGGAACACTGGCCTGGGGCATACGCATAGTGCTAATGATAAGCTTCGTTTAACTCAATATTACATACTACATGCCATGCACTTAACTCCTGCAAAGTTATATGGCATGGGGAAGCTCCCAGAAGATACATGTTTCAGGTGTGGTCAGATGCAAGGATCCTTGCTACATATCTTCTGGGACTGTCCTTTGGTTGTTCCCCTATGGTTTCTAATGAAATCTAAGGCGGATCCCTTATTAGGGTTACAAAACTTATTTACCCCGCAAATATGTATACTTGGAGACTACTTGATGGTGGATGTGAAAGAAAGGAGGTATTATATTAACTTAATATCACTTACGGTGAAATGCCTAGTACTAAGGCACTGGAAAGACCAACATGTTCTTACCTACTAGGAATGGGTCAGCGGCCTGTTATACAACTTAAGGATTGAAAAAACTATTGCCAGTTTTAGATACAACACAAAATGGGAGAAATTCCATACTTTATGGTCAATTGCTCCCACACATTTATTTATTTATTTATTTGCTTTTGTTAACCAGGTTAGCACACTAGACAGCAAGTGCCTATTTTCAGGTGCGACCCAGGAGGTTACACAGTACATAAGAAACAACAATACAGGGTCAGGGTACATACAGGCCCACGAACAAGTGGGTGGAACAGCAACATGGTACAACTGTCATTTCATGGTAAGGTATACAGTAAGCAGGATATAAATCAGCAGTAGAGAGGTAGGTTAGCAACAGGTAACACCATGACAGAGAATACAACAAAATACATGAGATTACATGAGCGCCTAACATTAGACATTAAACTAAGTGGTGAGGTTCCCATACCTTATTTAAGGTTAGTGCATGGCCCCTTGACTTTAATGTTATCAACCGAACAACACTTCCTTCCTTTGCGTAATTTTCTTAACTTATGGCTAGTACAAAACTATGGAACTGGCTCTAGGGTGGGGGTGGTTTTGAGGGGTGGGGTTTGGAGGGACTAGTTTGGGGGAGGGAAAGGAGGGGAGGATTTAGTTAATAGTATTTTTGCTTTGTATATGCATATTATACAATGTTTCATCTTCTGTAAAGTGTAATGTACTGGGTGAATATGTGAAAATTGAATAAAGTATATTTAATTTAAAAAAAAAATGCCCCACAGTGCAAACAACTTTTCCCGATGAAGCTTTGCATCCTTGTGGGTGCTTTTTCAAGGGTCATTTATACATCCTTTCCATTCTGGTATTTATACTAGCAGCTAGTCCAATTAATTCATAATTGGATAACCATTAAGTATGTGCTCATTCTATTCCCCACTACATTTTGCCTATTTTTATTACAACATTGTCAAATGCTTTAACAATCAAATACTAACTAAGCCCCCTAAGATGCAATAAATCAAATATGTCATTTAAATATCAGGACCTGGTATTTAATTAATGATCGATTTAAAATACTATTATTTCTTAACCAGCCCCCTGAATCTGAACTTATACTGCTAGGAGATTTCAATATTAACTGGCTGGCACCTGATGCAAGTGCTCACAAAGACTCCGTCTCTGCTGCCAACCTCTCACAGATGGTTACCTCTTCTTCCAGGACTAACTACAAAACAGGCACCAGTACTCTACTTGATTGGGTTCTCATGAACCACCCGGCCAGGGCCTCTCATACCACGGTCCTGTCAGACTCTCTTAGTGACCACTCGCCAATCATCTGTGAATGGACAAACACATTTTTAAAGCCCCCCCAAAAAAACATCTCCAGCAGAATCCTCCCCCATGGCAACCTAACTCCTCTTAAGCAACACCTAATGCATCAAGACTGGTCACCCATATATGATACAATGGATGTTAACCTGGCTCTTGACCATTTCATCTCGACTTTCAACTCAGCGTGTGACCTCTTTGCCCCAGTCAAAAAGCGTAAGCCTAAATCTATCTGCAACCCCTGGATCACAGTGGGTCTTCTTGCCCAGTTGAAACAAAGAGACCATCTCTGGGCAGTAGCCAAATTAACTGGAAAGCAACCAGACATTCAATCATATAAACAAGCCCGAAATGCCTGCACTAAAGCTACACGGATTACAAAAAACTCCTACTACAAAGACGTGCTCACCAACACCTGGGGAAACAGAAGAGCTTTCTTGGAGAATATGAAGGAAATAACTGGGAAGCAGCCAGAAACCTCTCCGACCATGCTTATAGTCGATGGTTCTGCTACCCTTGATCCTATGGTCATTGCTAACACCTTCAATATGGCATTTACAGACCTCAGCGCAGTCCTCCCTCCTGACTATTATGAACAAAGCACCTCCTCCTCTGGCCCCCATCATACTCAGGCTCACCCACCCCTGTTCTACTTCAGAGAGGTCAGACTGCACGATGCACATCGCTACATTGCCTTGGCTATCTCAAAATCCAGATCCAGTAGTGATACCTTGGACCTTAAGCTTTTATCTCTCACCCTCGATGAGCTCCTTCTTCCACTAACAAAAATTCTCAATCTCACCCTCACCAGTAGTAAATTCCCAGATAGATAGAAGACTGCGATTGTGACCCCAGTTCACAAAAGTGGTGATAAGACTAATCACTCAAACTATCGCCCTATCTCAATTCTTTCTCCGCTCTCTAAGACCCTTGAGCAGATTATGGCAGACCAACTCACTGACTATTTGGAGAAATATAACATCTTAACTACAAATCAACATGGTTTCCAGAAAGGCCACAGCACCACCACTGCCCTCCTTGAGCTCACCAGTGCAGTCCACAACTCCCTTGACAACAGACAGCTCACTGGGGCTGTTTTCATTGACCTATTCAAGGCCTTTGATACTATCCACCATGGGCTTCTCATTGATCAACTGCTAACTGCTGGCCTATCACCTGACTCTGCACTATGGTTCAATAGCTACCTAGGTCACCGGAGCCAAAGAGTAAAAATTGCCTCAGCTCCCTCCAATACCCTGCCCGTCCGCTCTGGGGTCCCACAGGGTTCCATCCTGGGCTCCCTCCTGTTCAGCCTCTTCTTGAACTCACTACCACAATCCAGTTCAGAGCCCATTATTCTGTGTACTGACGATGCAGTAGTCTTTTCATCTCACAAAGACCCCTCGTCTCTGCAACGCTTTCTCCAGCATGGTTTCAGCTCCATTGAGTCTTGGTTCCAAAATCACAAGCTAGTGCTCAATCACAAGAAAACCAAAATCAATGCTTTTTCACGGTTCCAAAAACCAGCACAAGCAGCACCAGCTGGCTATTACCACTGCAAATGGTAACACCCTTGATCAGGTCCAGTCCTTCAAGTATCTTGGGATCTTACTGGATCCATGCCTCACATATGTGGCCCACGTTGATAATGTTGCCAGAGCTGCTAATATATGTCTTGGTCTACTTTACAAATATAGACAACACCTTACCCCTGATGCTCTGAAGATAGCTGTACAGAGCTCTGTGGTCTCGGTCATCGACTATGGACTCATCATCTATAGCTCTGCTATGATGACAACCTTCAGATGAATATCAGTTGCCTTAAATAAGGCCTGCTGACTCAGTACTGGTGCCCACTGTCTTACCCACACATGCGACCTGTATGCTCAGACTGGCTGGCTCCAACTTACGAACCGTATCAAGTACCTCACTTGTACTATAGCGAAGAAAATATATCTTGGTCTGGCACCACCTGGCATCCTAGCCTTACTGCCTAAAAGCACCAGTCAACAGAACTCCAGGAGATCTAAGAGGCAGCTCCTGAAAGTCCCCCATTGTCGCACTAGCCTGGGCCAACGCTCTTTCGCCTATAAAGCCCCACTTTGGCTAAACGACCTCAGCTACACTATCTCCTCTGCAAAAACTATTGGAGTGTTCAAATCCAGCCTTCGACTACATCTCACAACCTCTAGCTCTTGTGATTGCTTTTCCTGATTTATGGTTTCTCTAACCTAGCTGATTTGGCACCCCCACCACACTCCAGTCCTAGCTGCCACACCTTGCAATTATGTACCCCCGTTGCACTTTTCCCCTTCCCTCTTCTTCTGTCCCCTCTTCCTCCCCCCTCTTTAATCCCCTCCCCCTACATACTACATACTACATGCTCTCCCTCCTCACTCTGCTTCTCCCACCCCTCTAATGATGCTGCACTTACTGGCTATTCTAGCCTGACAAATGCCTCTGGCTGCTTTACTGTGTCTCCCTCTTGTGTCCATACTGAAGGTCCTAAAAACTATTACAGTCTGCTTACACACTGTGAAATGTCTTCTTTCCTTTGAAATGTTGTTTTTTCTCCAATTCTGTTTTCCTTTGATGTGGAACCTTTGTAAAAGAGCCTTGGCTCAAAGGTATTTGTAATCCTAGATCTTAATAAACAACAAACAATAAACAGTCCTTAATCAAGTGCACTATCCATGACTATTCAATTGTTAAAGCATTTGAAAATATTGTAATAAACATGGCCAATATGTAATGGGGAATAGAATGAGCATGTACATAATGGTTATCCAATTGTGAATTAATTGGAATAGCTGCTAGTATAAATACCAGTATGGAAAGTATGTATAACTGACCCTTGAAAAAGCACCTGCAAGAGTGTAAAATGCCATTGGGGAAGTTTTTTGCACTGTGGGGCACTTTTATCAAGATATGGTATGCTGTCAGTGCTGTTTTCTAAAGTTTTTGTGATCAATAAAAATATATGTTTTTAATCCTACATGCCAGGAGTGGTCTTCTATTATTGGTGCTAATACAGGTGCGGGGTCTCTTTTTCTGTCCTCCATATAAGTAATTAAATATTTTTTAACCAGTGATAGATTTTTTTGTTTTAGAGAAAATGTAGTCAAGATGACTTTTCCAAGACAGATTCCAGGAGAAATTTATACCTAAATAACAACATGATTGAACCATGTCAGTTATCATATAATCCAAGTTCCAGTGATATTTATTACTATAGGCACCAAATGCAATTACCTTACTTTTGGATATATTTAACTTAAACAACAAAATTTTAGATATCTTGTTTAAGATAGCAAGTTGTTTTGCTTTTTTTGTTTATTTGTTTTTGTCATCCACTACAGGAAAGCAAGAAGAGAACTAAGTCATCCACATAAGCCAGTACAGGGCAAGTTATTGAGACAATTTTATGAGAGTCTATGTCAGGAGCTTTTAAAGCTTTCAGTAGCTTATTGATATATATCAAAAAAAGGGTGGGGGCAAAAATGCTGCCCTGTCTAACTCTTTTATTAGTAGGGAATCTATCTGAGAGCTGATCTCTTGTCCCAGTCCTAACTTGGGCCCAGGTATCTGTGTATAGATCTTTAATAATACTAATCAGAATGAGACATATCCCCCACTCCCTCATAATATCCCACAGTGTGTTCCTGTTAATAGAATTGAAAGCTGAGCAAAAGTCAATAAAGGCAGCATAAAGCTTCTGTCCTCTTAATTTAACATATTTTTCTAGCAAGTGCTGTAATATAAAACAGTTATCTAAAGTCTAGTAGCCTTCTATAAAGCCAGTTTGTAGGGGAGGAATATCACCCAGATGTTTAAGCTCAGTTTTTAGTCTTTCTAGTAAGGCTCTAGTATAAGTGTTAGATATTATGTCAAGCAGGCTAATAGGTCTGTACATTTTTGGATCATAACAATTCCCTGTTTTAAAAATTGGGATAGTTTCTCAGCCTTTCCATGAACTTACAAATACAATGGCAAAATGAAGAAAGTACAATGCTCAAAAAGACAGGTAAATAGCCAAAGTGCCAGTGGTGTACAAGGAATACATAGCACAGAAAACAGGCAAATAAAACAGAACACAAAATACAATACGCTACAAAGACAAATGGCCAGGTGGCAAATGAGAAAGGCAGTGGGGATATTGGTGAACCACTGTAGTGTAAGAGGACCAGAAAGAAGATTCCTGAGGAGGGAGGAGCAAGCACTGGACTGCTTTAAAGTGGGAGAAGGAAGCTATAAAAAGTGGAAGCAGAAGAGGCAGAGGCCAGGAAACCAACACAGAAGAAAATCCCCTTGGTGTAGGAGGAGAGGATAGGAGAGAAGAGGAGAGGAGAAGAGAGGAGAGAAGGGGAGGCAGAGATTTAGTGAATCAGGGAAAGAGGTATGGAGTTCAATGGCAGGAGGTTAGGTACAAGTGCAGGAAGGAGCAAATTCCAAAAGAAGGATAATGAAAAACAGACCTCTGCCATTTAGTACTGGACTAGAGCAGTTGTCATGACAAAAGTAAATGCAATATGAGACTGTCTTCACTGCAACATTTCTTGATTGGCTGTTTTGAGAAAGATGTAACTATTAACAGTTCAATGCAATTCATAATTAACTGTGTCACCAATGAGTTGCTCTTGCATTTCTTAATTAATTGCATAAGTGTTAGGATTCAGCACCAAGCCTTGCAAAAACTTTTGCCCATGTGTTGCAACTCAGGTTTGCATTACACTGTGGCACAACTGCAGATACATTTCAGGTGAATTCAAAAATGTTTTATAAAAGTCATTCTTGAGTACTGAGAAACTTTTCTATGACTACCACTGTAGTTAAATGTTGAAAGACAATGTTAAGTAAGCTGCAAGTGCATTGCCAACTATAAAAACATTGACAAACCAACTCAGTGGTATGACAGTTTAATGTAAACTGTAGTGTATTTCATGTGTTCATCAACATATAGTTCAAGTTGCTTTAAGATGCTGGAAAAACAAGAAAAGAAATGATACACACACAGTACCACACAATGGTGAAAGTTAACAATTTTATTCAGCCATTGGAAATGCCAACAACCAACCACCCCTACATATCACCCTGTATAGGAGTCTTCATCACGGGCCAGGGATAGCTAGTACACTCACCCTTTTTATGCAAGTGCTAATTAGACATTTAATTGATTTGAAGTGCCCTAGCAAATAAAATGGCAGTACGGTCTAAAACACAAGGACAGACAGAAAGTGCATACCATGCTTGTCAGTAAGAAATAAATACATATACTGTACAACAGATCCCTGTACAACACTGTAGCAAAAACATGTCTTTCCAAAAAGATAACATTAATAGTAGTATAAAATAGTTTGCCATATACATGTAAACTGAATCCAAATATTAATTTAGTATTAAAAATGGCAACAGTTGTACAGTATAAAATCTGGTCTGCACAGTGGGCTCAAACACAGGGTAGGGAGAACACAAAATGGACCACTTGGCCAATTGAATGCAGTAGTCACTGATTTTTAATGTTTAATTTTTTATAATGGTTTGCCCCACAGAAATGAAGAAAAAAGAGAACAATGCAAAACAGAGAGAGAGATATGGGGGGGGGGGTGGACAGTACTGTACTAATCAGGAAACCAGAACACTGCTGTAGAAATGGATTATCTTAGCATTGTGGGGGAGGATAGAATGGGACACGGCTTGATGGAAGAGCAGGCCTATAATTCAAGTAGATACTGCATGACACATTCAATGACATGTAGATACTGCATGCCACATTCAATGACATGTAGATACAGTACTGCATGCCATGTGCAATGACAAGTAGATACTGCATGTCACATTCAATGACACGTAGATACTGCATGCCACATTCAATGACAAGTAGATACTGCATGCTACATTCAATGACATGTAGATACTGCATGCCACATTCAATGACATATAGATACGCATGCCACATTCAATGACATATATAAATAACTATTATAGTGGCATTATTAAGGACCTGCATTCTCCCAGATTAAGCAAGGAGAACAAATGAACAAAAACAAGCAAATAACTGGAAATACATGATTCAGTTATTGCCACCTATTTCAAAGAGAGACGATGTATAAAATATTGAACTACACTATTGGAGAAGAGTTACAAAAAGGGTTTATAATCTAATTGATCATTTAATTCAGTTGGTGTTTGTGCAATATGATTTGAAATGTGGTGATAGTACACCCCACATATTTTTTTTTTACAATTGCTGCAGGTAAAATAAATTAAAAAGGGCATCCTGCAAACCACATACCAGTTAAAGAAAAACTCTACTTGTAAAGGGATTTTTGAATTTTGAGCCTATTTGTGCAAATTTGCAAATATTGCACTTCCTACATATATAGAATCCTGGCTATAACCCCCTATTATTCTTGTTGCCTACATAATGACTGTCAGTCAGGTGGTCCGCTAGACGAGTGCCCTTTCTGAAAAATATACATGGCATCTCTCCAAGCACTGCTGAGAATTTCCCAGCTACTGCTAACCATGTGTTTTATCACTATTGCTTTGGAATTAGAAGTGATTGTTTCATTTCCAAAATTAGTGCCATTTCTGTGTTGGGGGACCAAAAGTATTTTTCTGCCCATACACTATGCTTTCTTAAAGGCACTGTCAACTACCCCTGCTGAATATTCCCTTTCCCTGAACTTGGTCAACAGCATACTGTACCTGCTTCTTCAATAAATTTAACAGTGGAGGAACAATTCCTCTTAATTTGAAAAACTGGCCATAGGGTATGCCGTAAACCGTTGTTCTTGGATGGGTGCAATCAGCTCATAGTAAGTTGTTACCAGAAATCGGGGATAAATAACTTTCATGTGTTCATCAACATGGGGACAGCATTAGTGTCCTTATATGTCAAGTTCCTATATGTGGACCTGAACCTCCACCTCAGACAAATCCTTTGATGGTATCAATTTTTTGATAATATCATCTGTGTCTCGGTGTGGTTTAGAGTCCACTGGGGAATTTGCCAGCTGGCTCAACCCTAAAGAGCTTAAACTTCAGTGTACCCTCAACGTTGATTATAACAACACTGAATTTCTTGACATTCACTTAAGTGTGGATGAATACATGAAAGTTATCTGTGCGTCAAATAGAAAACTGATCTCTGGTAACAACTTGCTACTTGTCCTTAATAATGACATTGTAGTATTTATTACTCTGTATATGCTATTGATTGTGGAATAGCTACTTGACTTACAGGTCTGCTCCTCCATCAAGTCTTGTCCTATTTTATAGCCCCCCCCCCCCATGCTAGGTTCTTTATTTCTACAGCACTTTTCAGGTTTTTCTGATTAACAGAATGAACTCTCACCGACCCCATCTTTATCTCTCTTTTCCTTTTCTCTCTCTTTTCTTCAGTTCTCTGGGCAACCCACTACAAATAAATATTAAATATCAGTGGCTCCTACTCTGGATCGATATTGAAAGGGCCCTAGCTACTAAAGCGGGTCGCTGTCTGGCTAGTCTGCTCTATCTGCGGTCCTCTCAGCTTCCTCGGGTCTTGCACGCTACACCCATAGAATGGTCCCATAAATCATGGTTCCAACTCCAAATGTACTTATCTCTGTTCTGGACCAGATCAACTAATCAGCCGATATTTAACAGTCCCCACTTTCAGATAGCCCATTGGTCCATCCCACTTTCCTTTTGCCCACAACTGCAGGCATGCATACTAGTTGACCTACTTCAGGATGATGGGATAATTTCCTTTCCCAACTTACAGGTCCAGTTCCAGTTAAAGAGCCAAGATCTCTTCAAATTCCTACAGCTCAAAAATGCAGTACTTTCCTTTCTGGGTCCTAAACCCTGGAATACGACACCCTTGGGGGAAGCAGCTTCCCTTTTGTCCAAGGCAGAGCAACAGCATGCAGTATCTGTTTTATATAAGCACCTCCGGTCTCTGGACTCAAGCTTCCCTTCAGGTATTTCTTACTATTGGGTTCAAGAACTTCATACACTGGCTGATGGCAAGCTCAGGAAAGTCTCATGGCATAATTTGTATATATATATATTAAACAAGATCAACTCTGACTTTTACAATTCAGTATAATGCATAATTTATACTTTACCACTGCTAAGTTGTTCAGAATGGGTAAATTCCAATCCCCACTTTGTACTACATGCTATGGGGCTTCCAGCTCTCTCTATCACCTCAGATGGACGTGCCCCAGGGTCCAGTCTTTCTGGAATTCCATTCAGCAAACTGTGGACTTCGTATTGAGTCTGGAGACTCTCTTCACTCCTGAGACCTGTTTATTGATGATTTTTCTTTCTGGTACCCCCAGTATTAGGAAAGCTCATTTGACCTTGATCACTGCCACTGCAAAACTGGTCCTGCTGTGGCACTGGAAAGTGGATTCACTTCCAACAGTTTTGGAGTAGTACCAAGAGATCCTGTTGACTCTTCAGCTAGAAAAACACATTGCAGCTATGAGGAAAAGACCATAGTTCTTTCGTGATACATGGGAGTCACTATATACCTTACTCTCCCTCTGGGGCACCTAAGCCTATCTTACCATTCCAAGAGGCTTCCTTTTTTCTGGGTAGGTCACAGACAGGGGAACGGGGAGCAGGAGAGTGGGGGTTGTTATTGTTGTTTGTTATTGATAATTATTACTCATCACTCTGTAGTAGATATATCATATTGTTGGTTCAATGGTTTTTGTGCTTGTATGTGTAATTTTTAAAATTCAGTAAAGTATATTGAATTAAAAAAAAATCAGTGGCTACTGGATTCAATTGGCCAGGGAGTCCATTTTGTGTTCCTCACAACCCCTGTTTGATCCCACTGCACAAATCAGATTTTATACAATGTTTGCCATTTTCCATACTAAATTAATATATGAGATTTATGTTACATGCAAATGGCAGTATCTTTCTGGAAATGCATGTTTTTGATACAGTTGTATCTGTAATTATTTTTCACTGACAAGCACTGTATGCACTTTCTGTCTGTCCTTGCACTTTACAAAGTACAATGCACTCCACATGACATGGACGCAGCTAATACAGACAGTCGTTTTGCACAGACAAAAACTGTCTGCCGAATTCGAATACCATTCACAACTGTGTTATTACCATGTTTTTATGTGGACTATATAAGCTGTGTAACACAGACAATTGCAACCCAAACACTCATCAGAAGTACTTCTCATCTGGGTGCCGGTATGAAATGTGTTAATGGATTCATCTACTTAAGCTGCCTGTGCTGTAACAGCTAAATGTAACAGCTAAACAGCTTTCCGTAGCTCTTGGCAAACCCAATTTCAACCCAATGGATGGATGGCTACAGTGTTGGGAAAGTCCACCATAACATTTGCTTTCACCGTGTTC
The DNA here is from genome assembly GCA_016271365.2 of Neoceratodus forsteri. Classification (NCBI taxonomy): domain Eukaryota; kingdom Metazoa; phylum Chordata; order Ceratodontiformes; family Ceratodontidae; genus Neoceratodus; species Neoceratodus forsteri. The sequence continues at coordinate 1,526,818,865 of CM057455.1, forward strand.
ATGGCGAAAAGCAAAATGCGGAGAGGGAAGGGGCTGTTTCTTGGGTCCATGATGTGTTGCCGGATTTGCTTGCTGGCTGTAGGTCAAACAAAATTTTTAATGCCAATGAAACCAGACTTTTTTCCAGTGTGTAGGCAGCAGCACACTGACATTTAAAGATGAAGTGCTGTAGGGACAAAAAAAGTCAAGGAGCGGGTGTCTGTATGGTGTGCTGTAACATGACAGGCACAGAAAAATGTGAGCTCCTTGTTGTTGGAATGTCAGCACAACCTAGGTGCTTCAGGGGGGTAAGCCATTTGCCAGTTCTATACCAAAATAATCGCTCCACCTGGATGACGGGAGAAATTTTAACAGACTGGGTGAGTGGCTGGGATCAGAAATTGCATGGGTGAAAGATCACACTTGTTCTGGACAATTTTAGTGGACATCCCAATGTTCGTGGGCTAAGAAACATCAAACTGTTTTTTTGGGGGGGGGGTTTTGCTGCCGGGACACGACCTCCATAATTCAGCCACTAGATCAGGGCATGATATATTCTTTAAAGCAGCACTATGTGAGGAAAATATGAGGTTGTGTTCTGGCAGAGATGGATTGTGGTGCGGAGCTGACAGCAGTGGACTGTGTAAATAGAATCACCCTTCTCGATGCTGTCATGCTCCTAAAAAGTGCTTGGGACTCTGTGTCCTGTCAGAGCATCATAAATTGTTTCTCTAAGGCAGGATTCCGAACACTAAGTACTGAAGCACCTGAAGAGCCTGATGTTATAGTGTATGGTGGAACATCATTCTCCACCCGAAATCCATCACTGTCGAAATGTTGTTCTCCTACAGTAGTGACGTTCGCAGTGCAGCAGAATGATTTTTTTGTTCTACTGCACTGCGCATGTCACACACTGTGTCCTCAAGCAGCATTTGACACTTAGGGCTCACTCCATAGACAGGACACATAGCAAAAGCAGCAGTACTATCAAAGCCACTATCGGAATTGGATAAATTCATCCTCGATCAGGAAAACAAAAAAAAGGCAAAAAAAACGAGAAATGACATGCGGCAATTACATAGTTTCCTGAAAGACAATGACGAGCACAGGGCAATACATGATATTCCCACTACAGAGTTAGACTCACTGTTAGCTGATTTTATCTATAAAATAAGAAGGTTAGATGGCAGTGAATAAACAGTTAAAATGTCAAGCGTGAAAACGTTCAAAATGTAAAGTTCTTTTTTCCTTCTAGTAACCCTGTAAAAATGTTTTGAAGCAGAAACGTGCTGTAGTGATTTTCTTTTTCCCCCAAAAAAGGACATTCCACCATACACTACAAAGAAAAGTGCATGGGGAACAGTTGACAACAGGACTATTCTTTCACCTCGTTGGCACTATGATGACGGATTACCTCTCTAGCTGCGCTCTCGAGGTAATCCGTCATTATAGTGCCAACTCGGCGAAAGAATAGCCCTGCTGTCAATTGTTGGCCCTTGTTGGCACTACGGCACTATGATGATGGATTACCTCTCGAGCTGCGCTCTCGAGGTAATCTGTCATCATAGTGCCAACTCGGTGAAAGAATAGCCCTGTTGTCAACTGTTGCCCATGCACTATCCTATATGTAGTGCCCAATACAGATGACACAATCCAGCCTCTAGACGGCCTGACCCCCGTAGAGTTTGAGACCCTTGCACACCTCAGTGATGATGATCCAGAGCCAGAAAACCAGTTGGATGAAGTAGCTCAAGCTGTTGAAGCACTGAGACCTGACCCACCAGCACCGTCTGTGGATGATCCAGAGGAAGACAATGAAAAATAAATTCCTTCAGTCTCAGTTGCCGACTTTCGAAATGCCCTAATTGTCCTAATCATTGCCATCATTCAGGGAGTCAACATTGCATCAAACTGGGATCTCTTAGGAAAAACGGAGACTGCTTGGAAAAAATACACTAGTGCACTAGCACAGCAAATGAAAATAACCAGTTTTTAAAAAAATAAAGTTATTTTAACTTTTAACAGTACCATTCCCCAAATGTTTTTAACCCACCACAGCCATTTGTGACCACCTGTGACCACAAAAAGCACTTCCTAGAAAGTTAAATAAAGAAAAGTTTGAAAATCACAAAGCACAAAGCAAACCACAAAGCACATTGGGCCCTATTCATGAAAGGTGCTGATGGGCTATGTGCCGCGTAACCCAGGTGCATAACCCACCCACACCCAACCATGCACACTGCAGCCCATCCATGTGATGCTCAATGCAGGGCTGCCCCTGTCTATGTGTTGGATTACCAGCCAATCACTAGCCACGCACGCAGCTCTGCACCAGGGTGGGCAGGGAGGCAGGGGCTGCAGCAGCACTCCATGTGATGCATGAAACTATGGAGTGCTGTGCACGGTGTCTGGCAGCTTTGCATTTGGAAGGCAGCCTTAAACCTGGCTGGCAGGTTATGAGGCCCCCAGAATGGAACCACCGGCTGCTGTGGACATGGCGGGGGGGGCATCAGCACCCCCAAAATGGATGTCTCTGCCTTCAGGGCACACTGGGTGGACTGGGGGTGGTTGGATGATGACTTCAGCCCCAACATCTTGCCTGTGCTCTGCATGCTGGAACAAAACATGGCACCCTGTGGGCACAAGGGATCCACTCCAGGACCTGGTCCAGGCAGCCGATTGACTCTGTGGCTGGGTCTACAGATTTGCACCGGACCGCCCCCGTGAACCTGTGCACAAGGGGCTGGGGCCATGTAAGGAAGCCAGGCAGGGACTGCTGTTCATGAATGCGGTCCCCGCTCGGATCTCCCATGGGTGTGGAGCTGCACGGGGGAAGGATACATGCAGATCACGCATACCCCCACCCACTTTTGTGAATAAGTCCCAATGTCAGCACAAAGCACTGTTGTACTATAGAAGCACCATACCATAATCAAAAATGCACAGAAAACAATAAACAATAATGTAATGTGTTTTACTACAGTGCTGCAATGTACTGTACTGTAATGCTACTGCAACTGTAATGCTGCAGCACTTTTCCATGCAGTACCTCCTTTGGCTTTGCTACATTGAAATGTTCTAGACAGTGCTACAGTGCACATAATCATAACGTGATTATGCTAGCTTGCTAAAATTTTAACTCTGGCTTTTTCAGACATCGTATTCGGCAGACACAATTGAATTACACAAATGTGTCTACCCTAAACGGCATGCACTGTAGTCATTTTATTCACTACAGCACCTCAAATCAATTAAAAGTCTAATTGGCCCCTGTATAAAAAGGATGATCAGGCCAGCTCACCCTGCCCCAGAAGAAGGCCCCAGTGCAAGGATATATGTAGTGGTGGTTGGCTCTTGGCATTTCTGAAGGCTGAATAAAATTGTTAACTTTCACCAGCTCATAGTATGTGCACCATTCCTTTCCTTGTTTTTGCAGTTTCAGTTCTTGAGCCGGCAGCACTTTCAGGAGCTACTGCGTGTGCTATTCTTTTTTGTGTCTGCTTCTGCTTTAAGATGTGGTTCTTCCTCAGTTTGGGTAAGGAAGCAGCCAGGACCAAGATGACAATGGTGGACTTCAGAAGAGTGGACTTTGGTAAGATGGGCATTATCCTAGTGGGGCATCTGGCCAAGATCTGCCTAGAGATGGATGTTGACCAGAAATGGTCCATTATTAAGCTGGGTCTGATGAAAGCCACTAACACATGTGCAAAGACCCAGAATAAGAAGTTCAGGACCAAAAGACCAAGCTGGCTCAGCAGAGGAAGTGAGGGAGAAGAGAGTAGCCTTTAGCAAGAATAAAAGAACCAGGCAAGAGGCAGATAGGGAGGAGTACTCGATGAAATTCAGAGAGCTGAGCAGAGCAGTCAGGGCAGCTAACACATCAAGGGAGCTAAGGCTGGCACAGGGATCAGAGATGGGGAAAAGGATTTCTTCAGGTACATAAGAGAGAAGAGGAGCTGTAAGGATGGGATTGTCAAGATCAAGAGCAAAGGGGGTTGGGCAGAGAGGGGGGGTGGACCAGGCGGAGGCACTTAACGAGTACTTCTGTTTGGTGTTCACCAGGGAACAGGATGAGCCTGTGCCACAGGGGAAATGAGGGGTGGAAACAGGAGAAGCAGGGGCAATGGATGGGAAAATCCCAGTGGATAGGGTTTTAGAGGGCCTAAAGGCCCTGTGGGTGGACACGGCTCCGGGACCAGCTGGAGTGCATCCAAGAGTCCTGAGAGAGTTAACGGAGGTCTTGGCAGTCCCTCTGGTGGACCTGTTCAGCACATCAGTGGAGACCGGGTGCATACCACAGGATTGGAGGATGGCTCAGGTGGTGCCTCTCCACAAGTGTGGACCCAGGGACAAGCCAGGTAACTACTGACCAGTTAGCCTTACCCTCCATTGTAGGGAAGTTAATGGAGACCATTCTAAAAGAAAGATTAGTGATCTCCAAACCAATCTAACTGACTGTTTTGATTGGGTCACAAGGTCACTTGACAGGGGCCATGCAGTGGGTGTCCTGTATCTGGACTTCAGCAAGGCCTTTGACTCAGTGCCACATGGAAGGATGCTCTGCAAACTGAGAAACCTGGGAGTCAGGGAGAAATTAGTGGGGTGGGTCAGGAGCTGGCTGCAGGACAGACAGCAGAGGGTAATTGTAAGTGGGGAATTCTCAAAACCCATACCTGTAACCAGTGGGGTCCCTCAGGGTTTGGTGCTCAGACTGGTGTTATTTAACATCTTTATCGGGGGCATAGCAGATGGGATCAAGAGTAAAATCAGCCTGTTCACAGACGATACAAAGATCTGTGTGAGAGCGGACAGTGAGGAAGGGTGGCAAGAACTCAAGGAGGACCTGGAAAAGCTCAATCACTGGTCAAGTATATGGCAGTTGGGGTTTAATGCTAAAAAGTGCAAGGTCATGAACCTGGGAGTGAGAAATCCCAGGTCTAGCTACTGACTGGGGGGGGTACAGGTATCCATTCCAGAGGAGGAAAAGGACCTAGGGATGCTTGTCACAGGGGATATAAAACATTATGTGCAGTGCTGTAGGGCAGCAGCAAGAGCCAACAAAATGTTGGGGAGCACAGCCAGAGAAATCACTTCAAATAGGGAGGAAGTCATACTACCATTGTACAAATCACTGGTGAGACCACCCTTGGAGTCCTGTGCGCAGTTCTAGTGCCCCTATTTAAGAAAGTACATCAAACTACTGGAGGGGGTGCAGCAAAGGGTGACAAAGATGATCCTAGAGCTGGGGGACAAACTCTATGAGGAAGGATTTAGGGAGCTAAACATGTATTCCCTGGAAGATAGAAGTGAAGGGGGGATATGATCGAGACCTTCAAATACTTAAAAGGTTTGAATAGAGTTAGTACAGAGTGCATGTTCAGCTTAAAGGGAAGGAGGTTCATGAGGGGACAGAGTCAGATACTGGAGGGGGAAAGATTCAGGAGGGAAATGAGGAGACATAATTTCATGGAAAGGATGGTGGCAAGGTGAAACGAATTACCAGAGGAGTTGATCTCGCTGTGGACAGTTTTAAGAGGGAGTGGGGCAGGGTTAAAGGAAAGGTCAATACTGAGGGGAGATTACGGAGGAGTGTGATGGCAGGCTGGGATGATCAAGTGGGGGAACTAGAAATGGGGGGGCAGTAAAGTAAACTCTGAGCTGCACAATCGAGCAGACTAGATAGACCATTAGGCCTTTTTCTGCTGGCATTTTCGTATGTTTATATGTTTGAGTGTACTACAGAATTCACAGGTATCATACTGTAGGTAACTATGAGATGAGTGAGGTGTTGCCCATGCCAGGTCACCAAAATTTAAGTGGGGTATCCCAGTACAGTATATCATTGGCCAGACAGAAAGTTTCTAGTTTCCTTTTAAAATTAGTTATGTTCCTGCTTCCCATGATGTCAAGTGGCAGAGCGTTCCAGAGGGATACCACCCTTTGGTTAAACCAAGTGACTTTTTACGTACTACGACAATTATCAACTCTTAACTGCAAAGTATGTGATCTAGTGCCCTGGTTTGAATCCATCATCCTCAAGCCTAAGCAGTCCCGTAACTCATGGTTTGTAAATGCACCAAAAACTAGACACAGGTCTCCCCATAATCTTCTTTATCGAAGAGAATATAAACTTAGAACTTTTAATCTTTCCTCATAGCTAAGGTCCTTACCAGACTCTCAGTGCTCCGCAAACTCACTCTGCAACAACAAAGACTAAAAGAATGTATCCAATTAAATACTGTGTTGATAAGGTAGATATATAAGTGTAGATATCTGTAGTTACTGGACACACAAACTTTGGAAATGTTGGTTGACTTTAACATTTAAAACCAAAAAACATGATATTAAAAAAAGACCCAAGGTCCAATCAGCCTGTGCAAGATCCCCACCTAGTCTCTACTGGCCTATAGCTAGAGAGAATAGTTACCCCATGTTTCCAATCCCCCTGCCTCCTGTCACCACTTCACCCCTTCCCCCTGTTCTGTACCATGCCTCTCCTTTATGGACTACCAGCCCCCGAATCTCTCCCAGCCTTCTTTAAAACCTATTATAGGCCTCGCCATAACCACCTAGTTTGACAATCTATTTCGTTCTTTGAGGAATGCATGCATACAGTTTTGTTCACACTGTTTTCAATGTTCTCCAGAACTCTTTTCAAGTATTTTGGTAAGTTGTCACATACAGAGATGTATGGGTCAGTTTTTCAGGTTCCAATGACTCAAATTTAGCCAATCAGAACCAGAACCAAAAATGACAATATAGTAAAAATAAATGGTGCAATAAATTTAAAAACAAATGTAACACCCCCTCCTGCCAGCAGGAGATGAGAGTTTGATTCATTGAATACTAGGACCAGAACATATTGATTGATAGTGCCTCTGACAAGGGAGTCCGTTCAGGGGAGCTGAAGAAGTTCTAAAAGTGGGGGGGCAAAGGGTCTGGGGGTGGGGTAGCTGGAGGGGTAGCAACAGTTCTGAGGAATAATAAATGCTGTTCAGACACAGACACAACTGGTTGACATAGACAGAAGCAACAACATAAAGCCTTATGTACAACTTAACGTTTTCAGATCTTTCCCAAAAAGTTACAGTGTGTGTCACTGGCAACACAAAAGTTGTAAAACATTTGTAAGATCCAAAGAATCAGTTAGATGTGTGTGAATATGGAGGAAGAGGAGGTGGTTTAGGCACTGTTCAGTCATGGATGATCTTAGGTACATTTTCAGCCATGGAAAGCACAAAAATCTGCATTCAGCCATAGCATTAGACATCGGGATAGTAAGGTAGATTCATAAAAGTTTTTCCACTTGTAAAAAAAGGCAGTGCATCTCCGGTCTTTCTGCCAAGATTTCTATGATGGTGCAATTTTTTTGTCACCTTTTTGATGCATGCCATAGGATATGCTGTATTGTGAGTTTTCAAGAGATCCGGCAGCATGTTCAGCTGTATTAAAAGTCTGTCAAATGCAATGTCATCAGAGTATGTATCAAATATCTGTTGAGGTATTTGATTACAAGGCTGACCATTGATAGCATCTATGAGCACTTTTTCGATGCTCATGAGAAGTAACAAAGTGGGCTGGTCAAACCTGTGTTTCAGTTCAACCATGACCAAATCAAAAGCACCTCGACTGCAGAGGTTAGTTGGTACAGGAGGTTGGCAGGTGGTTAGAAGGGGCAAATCGGGTGCCCCATCACTCGGTGCTCTCCAACATATTACCTCCACAAACCATATAAAAACTATAAACAGGTATCTGCCTCTATCTCCGAAATCAAACAAAGGGGCAGAGGACACTGCAGAGCAAGACACTGCAGCACAGGAGCTAGCACACCAAAACTCGCCCAAATCAGGAACCAAAACAAAAAAAGCAAAAAGGAACTCCAAAAAACTTCTAATCATAGGAGACTCCATGATTCAGGCAGTTGATACCTATCTCCAGCCAAGGGTAATGGTCAGATGTCTCCCAGGTACATCAGTGTGGAGAGACACTGGCAGCATTGCTAAAATTGTTCAGGAAGCAGGAGAAAACATTGGCTTCCTAGTACACATAAGGGCTAATGATCTCACCAGTCAGTCAGTTGTGGAGACCAAGGAGCACCTGACCAGGCAGGGAGACAAAACTATCATCCGTTTCGTCCGGCGTCTCCTTCTCTGAGATCCTGCCAGTCTGGGAGAGGGGAGCAGATGGACAGAAGGTCAGAGAAGGGGAGATAGGGGAGCTAAACATGTGGCTCAAGGACTGGTGCCAGGAAAAAGGAAACAAATTTGTAGGGAACTGGTAACAGTGTTGGGAGCGAAAGTTCTTTAAATTTGATGGACTGCATCTGACTAAGAAGAGAGTCAGTGCATTGGGGCAGAAGTTTGATGCCTTTGCAGAATGTTTAAACTAGCAAATGGAAAGAGTTGTGCAGCACCCCATATGTCGAATGGAAAGAACACCCTTCCCCCCCACTCAGCTAGTGGTCAAAAAGGAGTTCAGCATGTTTGCAGTTCATTTGCATCACCAGGTAAGGAAAAAGGTCCAGCTCACCATACGACACACAGGGGAAATGACAGACCTCACCCAACAACTAACACACTGAAATCTGGCCAATGGAAAATCATGTACACAAATGCTCACAGCCTGGGAAACAAGATCCCAGACCTGCAGGCAATAATGAGAGGCTAAACTGGACATAGTAGCAATTAGCGAGACGTGGTTTACCAGTAACCACAATTGGAAGACTTCAGTACCAGGCTATGTACAGTTCAGAAGAGACCCAGGTGCAAAAAGGGGGGGTGGTGGAGTGGCCCTGTATATAAATGAAAATATCAAAGCTACAGAAATTCAGAATACACGTAAGGAGCCATAAGAACTGTGGGTCACCCTGGAAACAGGAAATGGAACAGCCATAAGAACTGGGGTTGTCTACAGGCCTCCGGACCAGGTGGAGGACATATACACATTACTGTTAGAAGATATACAAAACATGACAGCAAAGGGGGAGGTTCTGATAATGGGAGACTTCAACATGCCAGATACAGATTGGTCAATACCAGCAGGAACATCTGCCAGAACTAGACACATGGTGGATTACCTGCAGGGGGAGGGCCTCAAACAACTGGTACAACAACCCACAAGAGACAGGGCTATCCTAGATTTAGTACTGACTAACAGGGAAAGCATCACAGATCTCCAGGTAGAAGGTCACCTGGGGGCTAGTGACCATCACATGGTATGGTACAATTTGGCCACTACAACTAAATCATCCCATTTCAAGGCAAAAATATGGGACTTCAGAGGCGCTGAGTTTGATAAGATGGCCAACAGAGTTAAGCTAGCCCTGTCAAAAAGAAATACAGGTGAGTGAGTACAGGCAAAGTGGGCAAGCATTAAGGATGCAATACTTGAAGCATTATCCCATTGTGTTAAAGAGAAAAGGAAGTGCAAAAGAAGGAAACCACTTTGGTTCTAAAATACAGTAACAGAAAAGGTCAGAGCCAAAAGGCTGGCCTTCAGGAAATATAAGGGAACACAGTGGGATGAAGACAGGGAGGCATATCAAACTTCCCTAAGGGAAGCAGGGAAGGCAGTAAGACAGGCAAAGTCCCAAACCAAGGAAACACTAGCACAAACAGTAAAAGTAGGTGACAAGACTTTCTATAGCTACATTAGTGAAAGGCGAAAGTCCAGAGGGGGTATTGCTAAGATCAAAGGAGACAAGGGGGCATGTGAGGAGGAGGACCATGTAAAAGCATCTATCTTAAACAGATACTTCTGCTCAGTATTTACTGAAGAGAAGGTAGGGCAGGGCCCACAGCTCAGTACCATGGACACGGGGGGGGGGGGGAGGTGAGCACTAGTCCCTTCACAAATGAAAGGGTCCTACTAGAGCTCGATAAGCTCTGGGTGGGCAAGGCAATGGGACCTGATGGCATACATCCCAGGGTACTAAAGGAGCTAAGGGTGGAACTAGCAGAGCCATTATCAGAACTGTTTAGTGAGTCTCTGAGCACAGGAGAGGTCCCAGAAGACTGGAGAAGGGCTCACTTGATCCCGCTCCACAAGAGTGGTAGCAGGAAGGAGGCAGGGAACTACAGACCAGTCAGTCTTACCTCAGTAGTGGGCAAGATTATGGAGGCACGCCTTAAGGAAAGGATAGTGCAGCACCTGGAATCCATAGGAGCACAGGATCCAAGGCAGCGAGGATTTATAAAAGGAAGGTCCTGTCAAACTAATCTCATAGATTTCCTTGACTGGGTAACTAGAGTGGTGGACCAAGAAGGAGCAGTTGATGTCGCCTACCTTGACTTCAGCAAAGCTTTCGATACTGTTCCACATAGAAGATTGATTCATTAGCTGGGTAGGCTCGGGGTGGGTCAGACGTTGGTCAACTGGGTGGCAAACTGGTTGACGGGCAGAAAACAGAGTGTGGTGGTAAACGGTATACAGTCAGAAGAGATGCAAATCACAAGTGGGGTACCTCAGGGATCAGTCCTGGGGCCAGTCCTCTTCAATATCTTCATCAGTGACATTGCAGATGGACTAGAGGGTAAGGTTTGTCTGTTTGCAGATGACACCAAGATCTGCAACAGAGTAGATGATCCGGATGGTGTGGGCAGAATGAGAAGAGATCTGGATAAACTAGCAAAATGGTTGGAAGAGTGGCAACTAGGGTTTAATGCAAAGAAGTGCAAGATAGAAACATAGAAACATAGAAACATAGTGCAAGATCATGCACATAAGGAAGAGAAACCCTGAAGCCACCTATAGGCTGGGAGGGAAGTTGCTGGCAGTCACAAGGGAAGAAAGAGACTTGGGCGTCATCATCACCGATGACCTGAAATCATCCAAGCAGACCACTAGAGCAGTAGGAAAGACTAGGGGGATGTTAGGGTGTATTAGCAGGGGTATTACAAGTCAGAAGAGGGAGGTAATAATCCCTCTTTACAAGACACTAGTTAGGCCCCATATGGAGTACTGCATGCAGTACTGGAGGTCACACCTTCACAAGGACATTAACCAAACTGAGGCAGTCCAGAGAAGGGCAACCAAAATGGTGCAGGGACTGCATCAGAAAACATATGAGGACAGATTAACGGAGCTCAATATGTATACTCTAGAGTAAAGGAGGGAGAGAGTTGATGTGATCGAAACATTCAAACACCTTAATGGCATTAACAAGGTGAAAGAGTCTAACATGTTTCAATATAAGAAAAATAGCAGGACAAGAGGACACAGCATAAGAATAGAGGGAGGCCGATTAAGGGGTAATGTGAGGAAATTATTTTTCACAGAAAGGGTGGTGGATGCACGGAACATCCTACCTCAGGAAGTAGTGGTCATGAATACAGTGCAGGGCTTCAGACAGGCATGGGATAGGCATAAGGGAGCAATACAGATGAGTATGATTAGATAGGCCGTTGACAGAGCAAAGGCCGATGGCACATTTATAAGGTAGAAAAAGGAATGGGCAGACTGGATGGGCCTTGCGGTCCTTATCTGCTGTCAACTTCTATGTTTCTATATTTCTAAATCAATCAGCTCAGAAAATTGGCTTCTAAAGTACTCTTCGGGAGTTACCCACTAATGAGGCTCTGCACCATTATCATAGAGACATGGTGCTGTTTGTCTCTGGGGCATGGAAGGAGCCTCTATTAGTCCGTCATTAACGGTTTACTGTGTATCCTCAAAGACTGTGTGGAAATCCTCTAAGTCTCTAATTATCATCAGATGAGTCCACAGCATTTCAACAGTAGAAGTAACAGCCTCTGACATAATATCTTTTGACTGCAGCACTATGGCCACTTCTTCAGCTGCTGAGAAAATCTTCAATGACACCTTCAGACCAAAAAAACATTGAAGTGTGTCATCAGAGCTCAAAGTCCAGGTGCTTTCTTCGCTGCTTCTGTGTTACCACCAGCAGCAATTATTTCCTCTAAAGTGTTATAAATGGCTTCCTAATTGAATAATACTGATTCAGTCGCCTGAGTTCTTGCCATCCAGTGAGTGGGACAGGAAAAGTTTCAGCAAATGTTGTAAACCTCATGATGGGGAGGAGGAAGAGGAGGAGTCTCGAATATTCTCAAACATGGCCTATCTTTTTGGTGATGACTGAATAATTACATGAAGTTCCTGTAGTAAGCTCAAAGCACTTTGAACCATGGAGCATTTGGTATCAGCTTCCTGTAGAATTTATTTATTTAGATTTTGGTAACCGGGTAAGTCCACTGAGACCAGAGGTCCCTTTTTCAGGAGCGACCCGGAATTAGTTACAGAAAGAGACATGTAGAAACAGTTTTTTGGGGGTTTTTTTTACAGTAGTTACATATGTTGCACAAATAGACATTAGCGACAGTATACAGGGGTAAAGTAAGGATTCACAATACAGGCTCGAGCATTATTTACAATAGTTACATTAGGTACACAAGTGTAGATTAGAACCAGTATACAGGTTTCGCAGACAGACTCTTATGACATCAAGTTTCATCAACTAGACAACAACAGTAAATTGACATCCAAGTTTAGGAGATACACCCAGGAATGAAAGGAGGTTCAAGGCGGTGCAGCGGAAAGAGACCTGAGCTAGGGAGCTAACGGTTACAGCCACAGAGACTGAGATTGAGAAGATATAGTTTGAGTCCAGACTTGAATTGGGTAAGGGTGGTAGAAACAGTCAGGCTAGGTGGAAGAGAGTTCCATAGGTAGGAGGCAGCAAATTTGAAAGAGCGTTTACCTTGGTTGGAGCGAATCTTTGGGATGTTGAGGGGATGACTTGCAGATGATCGCAGAGTTCGGATTTGTTCTTTGGGGGAGAGTAGTCCTCTAAGATGGGAAGGGGAACTGAGGGTAGTGAACTTGAAGGCAAGGCAAGCGACAGGATAAGCTAGTTTGTGCCGGAGTGGGCCAGTTTAGTTCCTTAAGTGCCTCACAATGACGTTTCCTAGGAGATGAGTTTGTGGTGAAACAAGCCACACAGTTATAGAAAACGGAAAGTTTGTTGAATTCCATCTCGTGGAGGAACTGCAGTAAAGGAGCTCCATACAGGATGGAGGGGAGGAGATTGCAGCTGGCAATTGCCTGGCATGCAACCGAGGATAGGAAATTCCCCAGACGGTAGAGGAGGCCAAGTTTTTGGTGGGTGGACCTGGTTATGGAGTTGATATGGGGTCGGTAGGTCATTTGTTGGTCAAGATGGACCCCGAGGTATTTGAAGCTGACCATGACCACGACTTCTTTTTCCTTGGTTTGTGCAGATCTGGAGCATCTGACTCCTGTCAGGGCCCAGCCATCTTGACCCAAACAGTACGGCTTTAGTTTTTTCCTCATTGAATTTAAGGGAGTTTGCAGAGAACCAGGCCTCAAGTATTGAGAGACTATTCTGCAGTTTCGTGGCGATGACACTAGGTTGGGGATCACTGCAGTATATGACGGTGTCGTCCGCATACAAAATGAGTTTGCTGAGGGGGCAGCTTCCCTCAATGTTATTGAGGAAGAGTGAAAAGAGCAGGGGGCCCAGGATTGAGCCCTGGGGCACCCCTGCGGTAACGGATCTGGGGACAGACTGGGCACCCTTCCAGCGGACTTTTTGGGTACGGTTACTCAGATAGCTCCCGAACCAGGAGAGTGAGTGGTGATCCAGTCCTAAGTGCAGGAGTTTTGATAAGAGGAGGTTATGATTGACCAAATCAAAGGCCTTGGACAGGTCAATGAAGAGGGCACCCATTGGGGAGCCTGGTCCATAGAGGCAAGGATGTCCTCAGTGAGCCAGATGAGGGCAGTATCTGTACCATGGCCCTTTCTAAAACCATGCTGCATATTAGCCATGAGAAGGTGCTGCTCAAGGTAGTCTTGAAGCTGGTTAGAGACTAGTCTTTCCTGGATTTTCCCAAGGGGACTAAGTAGGGAGATTGGTCTATAGTTTCCCAGTTTGTCTCGGGGCCCACTTTTGTAGACAGGGACAACGGTCGCTACTTTCCACATTTTTGGGACAATACCTTCCCGGAGCGATCTATTAATGAGTAAGGTGACAGGATGGGCGATAGCCAGGGCAGCAGTCCTCAGTAGGCGAGGCTCAAGCTGGTCATGGCCTAGCGAGGAAGAGGGGTTAATTTTGTGTAGGAGAGGTAGTACCTCAGGCTGATTGACTGGCTTTAAATGGAATTGAGGCCAAGGGTTCACCCAAGTGTCTCCAGAGAGATGGGTAGGCCTAGAGAGGACGGGGGGGAGTACCACTTGGGTTAGTGAAGGAGGCACTGAAGGCCTCAGCAACTACTGATGGGACATTGGTCAGTGAGTCCCCTACCAGGATGGAGTCCATTTGACTATTTGAGGAGCCTTTGATGAGTATGTTTATGTGGCCCCAGAATTTTTTAGGATCACGTAGATGTCTAGTTTGGAGGTCATTTAAGTATTGTGATTTGGCCTGTTTCGAGGCTTTTTTACACTGATTTCTCAGCTCTCTGTACTTTTCCCAGTCAGATTGGTTGGCAGTGGATTTGTAGTAGCCCCATGCTCTGTCCCGAAGGAGCATGGAATGCTTGAGGCACGGACTCAACCATTTATGGCATTTTCCCTGTACCATGAGCTTTTTTATAGGAGCATGCTTTTTTGAGGCTGACAAGAAGGCTTGAATGAAATATTCAAGAGCCTCATCAAGTGAGGGGAGAGACATAATAAGGGCCCAGTCGATGTTCCACAAATCAGAGCAGAAGTCGCCTGGTGCAAACCTACTGTAGTTCCTCACTTCAATGACCTTAGAGGTAACTTTTGGAGACTTGTTGGACCAAATGCAGAAGATAGGTGAGTGATCACTCAGGGAGTCCGCCATAATCCCTGCTGACAGTATACGGCCCGGGCAGGAGACGAGGATCCAGTCAATGACAGAGTGGTTTCCAGTCTTGGGATTATATCGTGTGGAGAGGTCGATGACCTGTATATATGGAGAGCCAAGTAGAGGGTTTTTAGCAGGGGATGAGAGCAGAATAGGCCAGTGGAGATTGAAATCCCCAAGGAGAATGGACTCCCCCAAGGCGTGGACCTCAAGGAGGTTTGTTAGGGATTCCAGTGAGGAGGCAGCAGATTGGGAAGGGAGGTAGACACCCCCTAACGTAAGGGGTTTGGTGTTCCCAAGAAGTATTTTTACGAACAGCATTTCATCTAGGGAATCACTATGAGAATAGAAGTCCAACTCCGAAGTTTGAAGGTCAGTGCTAACGTAAATAATAACCCCTCCTCCCTTTTTCCCTACCCTGTCTTTTCTAAAGGTAAGGTAGTCCACTAGTTCCACTTCATGGGGGAGGATCTGCGGTTTGAGCCAGGTTTCAGTCAGGGCTAGAACGTCAGGCTTATAGAGTGACACCCATGCCTGCAGGTCATGGAATTTGTGCCTTAGACTGCCTATGTTCATGTGAGCAAGTTTGATCCATTTAGAATCCACCCACAGGGGGCATGAGGGGTTGTTGAGAGTGAGATTTGGGGAGAAAGGACCTGGATTAGGTTCAATATCCCCCCCCCGAGGGCTAGAAGGGTCCTACCCAGATGACCAGGTGGTAAGTAAAGAGGGGGAAACGTCAGTCCCCCATCACTCCACTTTGGAGGAGAACCCTGGACACCACCTTGTGCATCTGGCAAGGGTCCAGGCAGGGGCAGGATTAAAACAGACCCATATGGAGGGGTCATTATGACCTTGAAGGCAGGTAGGAGATTGCCTTAGGAAAACAGCGCAGATTCAAGCTGATGCCGGCGTATAGCTTGGAGCAGAATTATCTGTTCACTGTTTTTGCCAGGATTATAAGCAGAGTATTAGGCAGTGATTGAAAATATTTGGGAGGAGAGGTTTCCTTTCTGGAGTTTAGGATTGCGTAAAAGCAAACAGGGGAGACCTCTAGTGGGGAAAACTATGAACTTATTGAAGAGTATCTTGAATAAGATTCAAACTGTGGTCCATACAATGTACTGAAACAGTCTTTGGATTAACATCTTTGATTCATTTAGTTACGCCTGACAGCTGACCCTGAAGGATCGATGTACCATCGTAAGTTTGTCCTCTCATGCAAACCATATCTAATCCACAACATTGTAAAATGTTCTTTATTGTAAGGAAAATGGATTCCACATCAGTTTTTGGGCAGTCATACATTCCTATAAAGTCTTCACCTATGACACAGTCCTGTGACACCCACCGTATTGACAAAGATAACTGCTCATACCCACCTACATTTCTTGTTTCAACAACAAAAATGGAGTAGATTTCTGCCTCCCTAATCTGCGAAAGAAGATAACTGAGGCACTCTCGATACATTTCCTTGATCAGTTCATTCAGAATATCACGTGCTGAATACTTTGCATTAAAGGTTTGTAACTCAGGATTATTTTGTGACACTAGCTCGACTCGATTGCGGAAGTTACTTTCTTTATCAGTATGACCTCTAACAGCGAGACTCTGCCTAACAAGAATTTACAAACAGCATAGCTGTTCTAAAAGGCACCGCTAGTTCTTTTCTTGCTCAGCCATCTTTTGATAAACAATTTGTGAATTTACAAGTATACGTTTCAAGTAAGCATTACGTTTAAGCAAACACTCCCTGTGAAAATGTGAATTTTCATGCAAATCAAAATTTGCAGGACAATTTTTCCAGTCATTCATTTCAACTTTCATGAATGCATCATCTCTGCATTTTGAGAATGTCAGTAGATGTTTTGCTACCACAAAACAACAAACTATGTAAAAAGCTCTCATTTGAGTTTTGCACAGAACAAGCCAATCTCTGTTTTTGTACCACTCATGGTTGAAATATGTTTTTTGCACATTTTCAGCTTTTCCATATGCTCTAGTGGTGTCTTTCTTATGGACTTTCAGTTGAACCGCCATGCCCGTGTCATTGCTGGCACAGCATGGTCCCCTATATTCTATTTCCATTTCACTATCTGCGTTAGGCATTTGTTCTCCCAGCTCTGCCCTAGTCTGAAAATCTGCATTCGGTGCCGGGTCCAGAGATGTAGGCCTTGTGGAATTTGTGGCCAGATCAGTCACACTAGTTGCATTGCTTGGCGATGTTAATGTAAATGCACCAAAATTCAACTTTGCCTGAATCAATTCTTGCTTACATTGTGGTCCAACAGCTGCTTGTTGTTGTTGTTGTTGTTGTTGTTGTTGTTCGTTCTTTGCTGCTTAGTTAAGTCCAGACCAAAAGAAACTATATCCAGTTTGTTATCACGGATCTCCCCTTCACACCAAGGCCTACTTGCCCAGTCTGCAAAGTGTGCTTTTATGTTAGCTTCTTTTTTCTTAATTCCCTTCAGTTAAGCACCACAGCGCTGTCCCCAGTCCCTAAGTTCTTCTTTTTCCTTAAACTGTATAATGGTAAACAGTAGGGTGCAGGAGCTCTGTTACTTTCTATGTCCCTGTGCCCTCCCCACCAATGCCCACTTGCCCAACAATATGCTGCAAACTTTGCTTTTAAGTTAGGTTTTTTTTTAATTCACTTCAGCACCACAAAATGCTGCTTCCCAATCCTTAATTCCTTCTGTGACAAACAGTCACAACAGCAAGGAGCGGTGCAGAAGTCAGGACAGGTGCTCTTCCCTCCCCACCAATAACCACTTGTCCAGTGCCCAGTCACAGTCTGCAAAGTTAAAGTTTGGTTTTATATTAACTTTATTTTTTTCATGGCTAATCATTTCAGCAGCACCACACTGACTGCCGCCCCCCATCCTTAATATTCCTTCCTTCTTTTTCCTTATCTCTAGTTTATCCCAGCCAGCCTGCTTTCTTCCAAACTGTTGTTCCTGAGTTCACCCTCCCTGACCCTGTGTGCTCCTTTGCTCTCTGACTCCCTCACTCCCTAGCTTAATAAAAGTCTAAATAATTGCTCTTTTGGTTTTTTACCCCCGATAATGCCCCTGCCTACTGCCTAGAGTAGCCTATACAGTGTCTGTCTGGTGGTTGGGGTTTTTATGGGGTTGGGAACTTGAACCCGGTTGGGAGGGTAAGTTTTTTTTTTTTTTACTTCTTACACAGCAGTTTCAATTTGTTTTGCCCCCTGAATCTAATAACGTCCCTGACCCTGCCCTGCCTAGAGCAACCTAGTCAGTGTCTGTCTGGTCAGGTTTTTTTTTAAGGGTTCAGTGCTTCACTAACTACTTCAATCCAAATCATTTGTTTTTAAATTCTGCCCCCTGATAATGTCCCTGCCTGCAGCCTAGTCAGTGACTGTATGGTGGCTTGGGTTTTTATGAGTTGGGACTATGATAGGAAGGGAACTACTTGTCTGTGAACTTGGCTGAGAGGGTAGGGTAAGGCTAAGGGTTTTTTCCTTTTTTTTTTTATTTCTTTGTTCTTTACTTCTTACACAAAAGTTTCAGTTTGTTTTTGCCCCCTGAAATTCCCTGAATGAACTGATAATGCCTGACCAGTCTAGTACTGTAAATGCCTGACCAGTCTAGACAGTGTCTGACTTGCCTAGAGGGATTGGTGTTTTTTTTTTTTTTTTTATGGGTTCAAGAACAAGAAAGAATCAAGTTACAGATTAAGACTTGCCACTAGTAACTTCAGACAGACTCCTCACTCAGTCCAAATAATTAAATTTTTTGCCACCCTGATAATGTGATGTCCCTGCCTGCAGCCTACTCAGTGTCTGCATGGTGGTTTGAGTTTTTATGGGTTGGGATTGGGAAGGGAACTTGAACTTGGCTGGCTGGGAGGTTAGGGTAAGGCCACAAAACTTTCAGTTTGCTTTTGGCCCCCTGGAATTCCATGGACCCTGAATGAACTGATATTATGTCCCTGCCCTACCTGAGCAGTTTAATCAATTCAGTGTCTGTCTGAGTTGTATTTCTTTTTTTTTTTCCAAGTACAAGAAAGAATCATGTAAGTTACAGTTGTTACAACACACCTACAGTAACTTCAGACAGACAGTCCAAAAAAATAAAAACTCCAAATAATTTGTTTTAATTTTTGGTCCCTGTCAGACACCCCTGTAAACGTCCTTGTGTTTTATGGGCTGGGATTGGGAAGGGAACTGTCTTGAAGTTACTTGGCTGGCTGGGAGGTTAGGGTAAGGCCAAGGTTTTTTTTTCTTACACAAAACTTTCAGTTTGCTTTTTGCTTCCTGAAATTCCCTGGACCCTGAATGAACTGATATTGCGTCCCTGCCCTGCCTGAGCAGTCTAATCAGTTTAGTGTCTGTCTGAGTTGTTGTTTTTTCCCCAAGAACAAGAAAGAATCAAGTTACTGTTGTTGCATCAGACTTAAAGTAACTTCAGAGTCTCAGACAGACAAAGTAAAAAAAACAAACCTCCAAATAATTTGTTTTAATTTTTGTCCCCTGACAAACACCCCTGTAAAAGTCCCTGCCTGCAGGCTGCAGCCTAGTAGACAAACTCTGTCACTATCTCGTTGCTTGAAAGTGGGATGTTAACTTCAAGGAAGAACTTGGGAACTTATCTTGTTCAGCTTACTTGACTGGGGTGAGTATAAGTAAGGGCAAGGTAAAGGAAGGTTTATTTATTTATTTATTCATTTATTTTATTTTTTTACTTCATTTGATCAGACAACACAAAAACAACTTTTTCCTTTGGCTTTTCTCCACATCATCACACAACACCCAGAACTTAAGTCCAGAAAAAAAAGAAAGAAAAAATAGACCACGGCCATCGGCCATGCACGAAAATGACTTCTCTGTTCTCTCTCTTCTAAATTGAGTGTGCTACTGTGCTCTTGCTTTGCTTTTAGCCTTTAAAATAGGCTGGTAGTCGTAATGTTAAAAAAATCAAGAACAGTCAGGAGAAGAAAACAAAATGAAAAAACTACCCACAACAGTGCAAGCTACTGTCTGTCTCTTCTCTCTGGCCTGCAATGCCGGTCGCCAACAAAAAGAGTAAGCTGCTTCTGCTGCTGATTCTCTCTCTGG
Organism: Neoceratodus forsteri; assembly: GCA_016271365.2. Lineage (NCBI taxonomy): Eukaryota > Metazoa > Chordata > Ceratodontiformes > Ceratodontidae > Neoceratodus > Neoceratodus forsteri. The sequence continues at coordinate 1,526,838,736 of CM057455.1, forward strand.
TCTGGCACTGTGATGATGATCCCAAAGCAGCTTAGCAAAGTCAAACACCACCACCTGACTGTGCCTGTCCAATCAGTGAGTACAGGCAGCCTGGCAGTGGCGCGGTCATGTGATTAGCCTGCAGCTCCTTGGAGGACCCCCGAGCTGGCTGTCCTACGGCTGTGTGCAGATTAGTCTCCACTCTGGCTCTCCATGACTTCATGCTGCTGCGGCCTGCCACCCATGCACCCACTGTGACCCAACACTTACTGGAGCCACAGAGCCAGCCAGCCAGAAGAAGAACAGAGTCAACAGACTACAGAAGACAACAAACAATGTAAGTGCAGTCCAGTCTGTGCTGCACACGTGCATGTGCCTTTGCTGCCAGCCAAGCCTGCTCAAGTTAGCTGTTCTGACTCTGACTAAGTCTGGACTCTGCTGCCACCTGCCAGCCACTGCTCCATGCGGCTTCTTGTTGTTGCACTCTGTCACCCCGCCAGGCTCAAAGTGGTCTTGAGCCACTACCCAGCAGCCCCAGAATGGTGTTTATTTTTAATTTCTTCAATAAAAAAGTAAGGGGGCATGGTCCCCTCACTTTTAAAAGTAGGGGGGCCATTGCCCCCCCAGCTCTGGTGCCCCTGAGTTCATTGGGAGGAGCTTAGATTGCCAGAGTGAGAGAAGGGTGCCAGTTGTGCCTTCAAGGCACTTTGCCTCAAGTTTATTGCCAGTATGATGAGGGGGCAATTACCTCACACAAAGCCGTTGTCAATGAATACAGCTTTTGAGACCAACACATCTCAATGCCCAGTTGCCTGGTAGCCTCTGGGATAGGTCCTTGAGAGCAGTGGAGACTCCAGGGTTGTTGAGTCTGAGGGCATTTAGTGTAGATCACCATTTATTCCTTGGAGTATGTAAGACTGACACCAGGAGAGTGTGGGAAACCTGAGCGTGAGAGGCAGGTACAATCAATAAAAAAGGGGCCCTAAGGTTTTATCTCAAGTCAAGGGTATGAGTTGAACTTGTCTGTACAGTGCTAACTAGAAGAGCTTTCAGGAACTGAGATTTCCATATGTGTAGCTGAATATACAGTGTTGGCAGCCAGGATACAACATAGTATGGTACCTTGCAGGATTACTGCAAAATGCTGTAGAATACTGCAGATAACAGTGTAATTCCAAGGCAATTAAGCCCTTTTGTCATGCAATATTTTGTGACATGTCATTTACTGCAAGTTACTGTATTACATCCTGGCAGGCCCCACTGTATGTCAGAAAAGAGCGACAGCTGCTTAAACATCCCTGCAGTGGAATATTTTCTGTTAGAAAAGAGGACTAGATTGATCTCAACCTATTGCCAGGGAAAAGCTACAGATGTTTGACTGTTGTGCAGGGAACCCTGTTGTGAGCCTACCACATAACCCCTGGTCTCAGAAAGTCTCCCTGTGCTATGCCCAATTCCTACTGGCACAATGAGAGGGCTATCATATGGTGTTAGCCTCAGCAGAGAGGAAGAACAGCAGTAGATGAGTGAGTTGCTTGGTTTGTGCACCTAGCAATGGGGGTTGCACGAAGAGTAATGTTATACAGCAAGCCTAGATCTGTTCTTCAGAATAGGCCAACTTGAACCCAAGTAAAATGGTAACCTAGTATTTCAAGGTTGGAAGGGACTCTAGGTCCATCATGTATATGCCCCCTACACTTCATAAGCAGGGATGAAAAAGTATGCTGTGAAAACATGTAGTACTGTAATTCATCAGGATTCCCAGTCCATTCTACTACCCAGGGCACCTGGTGATCTTCTTCATAAACAGAAGTTCATCCAGACCTACCTTGAAGGCCTATGTTGCCATCATGCCCACTGTCTCTGCTAGTGGGCTGTTCCATAGGTTCACACCCACGTGAAAAAGAAGTACCACCTACTGTCATACATGAGATTACCAGTTCTGAAATTCAAGGCATATCCCCAGGTCCTGCTGGAGGTTACCAGATCAAACATCTCTGTACAGTCTTTTTAATACCTAGAAGTATATAGAAGACTGAGATCACGTCCTCTCTCAGCCTCATTTTCTCCATGGGGGACATGTTAAAGGCCATAAGTCTCTCCACACAGCTTCCATCCCCTCATAATTTAAGCAGCCCTCTGTTTTTCCTTATTGACTTCCTCAGTTTCCTTTTTTTATTGAGGATCCCAGCACTATATACAGTACTCCAGGTGGGGCTTGGTTAGGGCCCTGTGAAGTTGCAATATTTCTCATCTTGCTCTTCAGGTCACCAATTTGTTGATGCAGCCCCACATTCTGACAGCTCTGTTGTCAGTGGCCATGCACTGCTTGTCATCCTTCATCCCCTTGTCTATTATGGCCCAAGTCCTTTTTCCTCCTCCTCCACTGTAGCAAGATAGGTTATACCTATGTTTTTCCAACCTGGGAGTAGCAGCTGGCATTTGGTTTCATTGAATCTGAGTCTGCCAGGGTCTCACCACTCACTCAGCTTGTTCAGGCCTTTCTGAAGAGTCTTACCATTGTCACGGCATAACCACGAACAGCATAGCACCATCAGTGAACTTAAGTTGCCTGTTAGAAACCCAAGTTTTATGAATGTTGATGGAAATGTTTAACAATAGTGGCCCAAGCCCTGATCCCTGAGGAATGCCCATGAGTACCCCTCTCCACTTAGAGCAATGCTTATCCATCACAACCCTCTGCTTCCTGCCCCCAAGACAGTTAGAAATCCATCTTGTGCACACCTCCTGTATACCACAATAGTATGTGTCACAATACCCAGAATGACTATGTCTATGAGGAGATTGCAAGAAAATAAACACATTATAACCCCCACACACACACACACACACACAATGGCATTACTGCTTTGCTTCATGTGCTAGTTTTTTTGTCTGAGCATGCAGTTATTTCTTTTGAGACTGTGTCTATGGTCCTGCTCCTGTCCACATCACTGGGCAATCCATTGAAAAGGTGATCAGCTTGGTTTGGCAACATCTAGCCTTCAAAAAGCCAAGCTAAAATAAAACAAGAATCTTTGCCTCGACCAAGTGCTCCATTATTCTGTCCTTGTTGCAAAGGCTTCTCTTTCATCTGTCCCCCCACCCACCTCTACTCCACTTGTATTATATTTACACATGTGTAAAAGTTTGGCCTTATTAATCCACCTTATTTAATTATTTTAGGGAAAGAACAGAAGATCTGCACAAGCCAGACATATGCAGTATGTTATTTTCTCAAAATACCCAAAGGGCAGCTCCTGAACCTGGTTATCATGCTATGGCTTTTAGTGTCAGTGACAAGAAGACTGATAGTGATGAGGGCACTACAGAGGTACAAACAAAACTGATAAAGAAGAAGAATACAAAATAACAGTTTGGCTCTAAATGTTCCAGGCAGAAATCTACTTAATGTTTCTATTCGTTATGGCTTATAGAAGTCATTATTTCTACTAAGAGATTTTATGGTGCACTATTTATCAAAAAGTAATGTATTATCTATTATATTGGCTGTTTATGATTATTTGTGGCTCTAATATTTTTATGTATATTATTTTGTTTGTGGATTGGCTGCACTGTAACTGATGAGGCAATTACAGGACAACTTTGTAAATAGTGCCTCTCGGTCCTAATAGTTTTTAAAGCTGCTGGCTACTACCACAACTGGGAGGGACAGGAAGTGTGCCAGAGGAAGGGGTGGCAGTGTCTGTAAAGGAAGGCAAAAGAGTCAGCTTGACTTCGGTAGTGGGCAATGTAATAAAAACACTACTGAAGGAAAAGATAGTGGAATACCTTGTAACCAGTGGATTACATGATCCAAGACAACATGGTTTCACAGGGGAGAGGTCTTGCCAGAAAAACCTGATCAAGTTCTTTGACTGGGTGACCAGGATAGTGGATCAGGGATGAGCGGTAGATGTGGCCTACCTGGGTGTCAGTGAGACCTTAGACACTGTTCCACATAGAAACTGGTGAACAAGCTGGCCTGTCTGGAAGTGGGTCAAAAAGGCTCAGTACTAGGCCCGATCCTCTTTAATGTCTTTATTAGAGACATTGTGGAAGGGCTAGAAGGAAAAGTATGTCTCTTCAGATTACACAAAAATCTGCAACACAGTAGACACACTGGGGGTGGGGTGGATAAGGGATGATTTAAAAAAATGATTTAAAAAAGTTAGAAGAATGATCAAGGGTTTGGCAATTGGGTTTCAATGCAAAAAAAGTGCAAAATCATGCACTCAGGGCACGGAAACCCAGGGGCAGTGTATCAATTGGGCGGGGAGGTACTGCAACCACAAAACCGAAAAGGGGCCTGGGGGTAATCATTTCTGATGACCTAAAGGTAGCAAAGCAGTGTGATAAGGCAGTGGGGAAAGCTAGCAGGATGCTTGAGTGTATAGTGAAGGATCTCACCAGCAGAAAGAGGGAGGTAGTGTTACCCTTGTATAGATCAATGGTGAAGCCCCACCTTGAGTACTGTGTCCAGTTCTGGAGACCCCATCTCCAGAAGGATATAGATAGGGTGGAGGTGGTACAGAAGAGGGCAACAAAAATGGTGAAGGGCCTGCATCAAAAGCCCTATGAGGAAAGACTCAAGGTATTAAATATGTACTCTCTAGAGGAAAGGAGGGAAAGGGGGGACATAATAGAAACATTCAAATACCTCACAGGTATTAATAAGGTACATGAAGGTAGAATTTTACGTAGGAAATGATGCTCAAGAGCAAGGGTTCGCACTACGAAACTGGAGAGGGGAAGACTCAGTGGAGATGTGAGGGAATATTTCTTCATGGAAAGAGTGGTGGAAGCCTGGAATAGCCTCTCAGCAGAGATGGTGAGTGCTAAAATAGTAGTAGGATTCAAACATGCATGGGATAGAAACAAGGGGACCTTAGAAATAAGACAAGGGGGGAAAGACCAGAGTTCGAGTAGGGTCTGCAGTGGCACAGTAGGTAGGAAAAATAGGGCAGCTTAGTTGGGCCAAGAGGTCCTTCTCTGCTGACAACTTCTGTGTTTTTGTGTTTCTATGTTCTGTGAAGGTATAGTGTGGTGGGAAGAATTTAGAGTAGAAAAGGAGGGTGCCATCATGGTGCTATCTAGTGTTTAAGAGTGAGAGTTCAATGGCATCACTGGATAGGTGCTTCAGGAAGACCTCAGGTGTTAGTGGTGCTATTTATTTATTTATTTAGTATTTTTTGACCGGGTAAGTGCACTAGACAAATCCTGTCTATTTTCAGGCACGACCTGGGGAAAGGGGATACAGATGAATGCCAACTGACCTTGAACCAGATTAAGCTGTTGGTGGTATTTTTTTAGTGAATGAAGGAAATTTGGTCAGGACACAGGGGAATTTCCCCTAATCTTGCAGTAGGGGCGCTACTACCATGGAGGCCGACGTGATGGATGTTCATTCTGCTGGTGTACCTGGGGGAGAGCCGGTCTCCCAGCCCTCAGGTCCAGCACAGGAGACCAACGTTGTTTTACAGGACTGCATAGAAATGGAGGAAACTGCACCAGAACTTGACCCAATGACACTATGTGCACCGAAAGGTCTATTTGGATCAGATGCAGAGTGGTTGGAGAATATTTTGCAACAAAATAAGGCTTTGCGTTTACAAAATGAAGAAGTTCTTATGGGAAATGCATTGCCAGGTGAGGTGATTTCCGACATTATTGCTGTGCAGAGTGACATTATAGATACAGCCCTTGTACGTGACGCTGCAAGGATGATTCAGGCTGAGCTGGCGAAGGAGGCAGCTGAAGGAATTCAAATGGAGTGTGGTATGAGTCAGCTTGATGATGCATGAGCATCAAAGAGCAGCAATCTGACAGAGTCAATCTTAGAAACGCCGAATCTGACAACTGAGTCACGGCCTGATGCAGCAGACTTTTCTGTTTCTACTTCGGAGCGGTTTCCAACTTCTGTAACTATTCCTATGTCTCACTTAAAAGAACCTGAAGTAGCACAAAATTCGAACTTCAGTCTGAGGAACAGTAGAGCAGAGGAAAATCCTCCTCTTCCTACTAGCAAATTCTTGTTGTGCTCGCTAGAGCATTCACTGATGAGTGCAGGGTGGAAACGAGGGGAACTGGGCGTATGAGTCCCTGACTTGGCTCGCAGCCCCATACCAGGACAACAGACTGTTCCTACAAATGTGACGACTGAAGTAGAGGCTTCGGGTTATCGGCAGGGGATTCAAGAAGAACCGAAACCTGTAGCGCACAGTAAAATCATTGGAAGCAGCTTGGCCCATTCGGATTCTTCTTCTTCCTCTGAGTCAGAAGGGTCAGTTATTACACCTGCAGAGTGGGGAGATACTGTTGAGAAGACTTTACAGCTGACAGAAACATTACCTGACTTTACCAAACAGGTGAAATCTGCATGGTAATCTTTTCTCCACAAAGATCCTTTTACAGGTTCACCACCCTTCTACAAAGGATGAACGCTGTATGTTTAGAGTACCAGGAGGCCTAGACATAGCTCCAGATCGTGTGTACGTGGGGAGAACATTATTGAAAAGTTCCATTTTTTTTTTCCAATGAAATCCATGTTCTTGTACATGTCTCTGATGTCAGCTTTGTCTCTCCACAGGGCCTAGATAGTTTCTGGGCAAAATTAGACTCTCTCAAATATACTGAATTGTGGATGCCTTTTAAAGTGATTCCTTTAATGAAACCAATCATTAAGACTGTGACTGTATTTTTCCGAAATTAATCAGTTTCAGTCCATGATATAGGGTACTGGTTACAAATAAAATGTGAAGTGCTTGGTTTTCCCTCACCCATTTTTGATGAAGGAATGCATATGGAATGGTGGTGGTTATTTAAAGTGCATTTAAGGAATAATAGCCTGGGCTCAGTTCATGTGCCAAATAGTATATTCTTAGGTAGTGAAAGTGGACATTGTTTTTATCCAGGTCAACCAAAGGCATGTTTTAAATGTGGGGCCCTTACTCATTTGGGCTCAGCTTGTGATAGGTTGAGGTGTAACCTCTGTTTGGAGTTTGGTCACCACAGTTCAGAGTGTCAGGCAGATTTAAAATGCAATTTGTGTTTTGAATCAGGACATACTTATAGATCCTGCCCATGGGCTACACACAACCGCACAGATAGCAATAGTCAAGATGTTATTATTCAAGAGGCACAGAAATGAGAAATGTCTAAAAGAAAAACTCAGTCCCAAAAATCTCCTCCTGAACCCAGAACTGACCAACCACCCCCTTCCCCCTTCCCCTCCTGTGCTGGTTGCAAACCCTGAGGAACCAACCACCATACTATCAGATGAACCAGAAATAATTGAAGGTCAGGCTCCCCAATTTCCTGTGGAAAAGGCCCCCATTGCTAAGGACCACAATATAATTGGGATGCCCCCCGTCCGTTGTTAAAAGTATGGCAAAAAACGGAGTTTAAAGCAGACCAAACCGAGATCCAAGGTTGCCAAGGTGAATCTTGTTGAGGATGAGAACATAGTGTTCTCAAATAAATATGAGCTTTTGTTGCTGCATTCTCAGGAATCAGAACCAGGTGGAGATTTGGAGGCCTCTTCCTTAGCCCCTCCTTCTTCTGACACAGATGGAGAGTCACAAGGCATGCGATGTGGTTGTTAGTGAACCTAGGGTGAAAACAAGAGTGCGTAGAAGTACTAAAGTAAGGAATCCACCCTGAATCCTTTAAATAATTTTAATGCGACATCCTTTATCCCCCAGTTGAGGATGGCTACCATCAATGTAAATAGTATAAAAAATGCTAAAAGAAGATGGGTAGCACTCTCAGTTTTAAAAGAGTTAGGATGTGATATCTGTCTTTTGCAGGACACTAGGTTAAATACTGATTCTTTAGCCAAATCAGCCCAACAATTGTGGTGTTGGGGACCGTCCTTGGCACAAATGTCTGTGAAGGGTAGGCATCTTATTCAAAGGAGATAAATTTAGAATTTCTAGGCTGGTAGAGATTTCGCTGGGAAGAGCATTATTGGTAGATTTCACATATGAGGGAGTAGGGTGGAGGTTGATAAATGTGTATGCCCCTCTTACCAAGAAGGGACAGACGAATTTGTTTAGTTTAATTAAACCTTTCCTAATGACCACAAAATCAGTAATATGGGGGGTGACTTTAATTGTGTAGTGGATGTGGAAGATAGAGGTACAAAAACAATGAAACTGTATTGTGACTCAAATTATCTCCTTACTACACTGACTTAAACCCAATTATAAGATACATATAGAACGGTACATCAGAAGGGAGGGCATACATATTTTTGAGGTACTCTAGCAACCAGGATTGACTTTATTCTCACAAAATCTAATGTTGGGGAGGAAAAAGCAATGCTGATTCCCTTAGAGATTTCGGACCATGTTTTTCTACAGGTTTCCTTGGGTACCATTAATGGTCCTACATATGGGAGGGGGTATTGGAAACTGAATACAGCAGTACTAACAGAGAAACAGTTGCAGGTTCAGATTACTGAATTCCTTAGATCACGAATGCCTGTAGCTGGGTTGATGAATAATAAGAGCATGTGGTGGGAAATCACTAAATCGGGTTTAAGGAGACTTTTTCAACTGTATTCTACAAAGAAACGACAAGACCAATATAAACAATATCTAAAGTTATGTTTACAGTTAAACAAAATATATTCAAGTATTAATCTATATCACCTTCCTTTGACAACACAGGCATTGCAAGTTAAAAAAGCTATGTTTGCCTTACAATATACTAGAGCCACAGCTGTGCTACATGAACATAAGATATGCTCTCCAGGGAAAACAGATTTTGGGGATGCCTTTAAAAACTGTTCCCAGAGGATAAAAGCCTGCTTTATGACTTCTCTTACAACAAGTACTGGTTTAGTAGATCAGGATGGACCTTGTATTCTAGACGCAGTGTTGAAGTATTTGGCTGCCATGTACACTGCCTCTCCAATTGAAGTGGGAGTGTCGAATGACCTTCTATCACACCTTGAAATACCTAAAGTACCACCAGACTTGTTATTGGCACTTACAATGCCTTTTCTGTTAAAGAAATTGAGCAAGCAATTGGTTGTCTTAAAAAGAGTACTGCCCCTGGTGTAGATGGTCTACTAGCAGAATTTTATCAAACATTTAAAGATTTGATGGCAGAAATTCTGGTAGTCATTTTTAACTGGGCATTGTCAACCTTACAGATAGACTTTCATTTTTGTATAGCGGTACAAATTATGCTATATAAACATGGTGACAAGTCCACTCTTGACAATTGGAGATCACTTAGTCTATTAAATTCGGATTATAACATTTTGATGAAAATACTACGTTTTAGACTGCTGCCCCTGACATCTTATCTAATTACATCAGCTCAAATGTGTACTGTCCCTAATTGCTCCATACAGCATAATTTATTATTGATTAGAGAATTAGTAGAACAGGGTAAGGAGGAACAGCTTACAGGGTATATAATGTCATTGGACCAGGAAAAAGCCTTTGATAGGGTTCCACATTATTTTATTGCACAGGTTCTTATGGCTTATGGCATTCCAGGGAATTTTATACAATGGATAACTTTATTGTATAACCATGCACGAGCAATTCCCATGGTGAATGGCACCTAGGAACATACATTACTGTCTCTAGGGGAGTGCGTCAGGGATGTCCACTAAGTCCTCTGCTTTATGTGTTTTGTTTGGACCCATTGTTACGTCTAGTACAGCAAGATGCAGGAATCAGAGGCATAAGGCCACAAGAAGGGGAGGAGGTGCGTGTCACTGCTTATGAGGATGATGTATGTATTATTATAGCTGACGAACAGTCAGGAGATAGAGTATTGAATTTGATTGACAACATTTCCCAACAGACGGGGGCATGTTTGAATAAAAAAAGAGTGTAATTTATCCTTTGGGAAGGTCAATCCCTGAGAAAAAGACTTGGCATGACATTGTAGTTTCAAGTGACTCATTTAAATACTTAGCGGTTTGGTTTGGGAATGGAGATAATAATATTTTAAACTGGAACAAAAAGTTAGAATTAGCTTCTACCAAAGTAGCTATTTGGAAGTCATGGAACCAAACAAAAAAGAAGAAAGTGACGGTGGTTAAGACTTATTTTATACCTATATTTTTATTTATTAGTGCAGTCTACCCCCTGCCAAGGACGTTAGAAACATGCCTTTTAGGACTAGTATTTCAGATTATATGGGACAGTCGGCTGAATCCCATTAGGAGGGATATTTTGTATCTTCCAATAGAGAAAGGTGGATTGAATTTATTAAACCCAATAGTGTTTTTTTTCGCTACATTTTTCCGAAGTAATTTACTAGATTTGTCCAAACCTCAAACAGCATTATGGATCTCGTTTGCTGAACATTGGATAAGGCCTTTATACCAAACATGGGGAAAACAAGGAGTATTGAATACCCAAATCAAAACTAAATGTGTATTTTTCAGACCAGCCCTTGGAAAGTTGAAACAGTGGAGACTGGAATTAAGTGTCTTGGCCTCCTCCACAAATAAAGTATTGTATAAAATAATACAACATGGAATTGATTTACCACAGGTTCAATTTAAGGGAGTTGATTTACAGTACACTCCAAAACTACTGAAAACTTTGAAAGATCCATGCATCCTGCCTAGATTGTGAGATGTTACTTGGCTTAGTGCACATGGTCATTTAAGTGTTAAGGGGAATGCAAAGCATAAAATATGGGAAAAAAAAGAATGTGTCCAAGACAGAGTTGTGTGGAACAGGAAGAATCCATGATTCATTTTTTGATCTTCTGTCCATTTGTGCAGAAAATGTGGGGATTGTTGGCAAAGGACTGGAATCATCCTCATTGGGGTAGGCTTACTTATACTGAAGTGGTGGGAGGTTTTAGTACATCAGATTTAGGTCTACCAAATAATATGGTTCGATTAGTACTTTCCTTTATAAAGTTTATTTTATGGCAAGTCAGATGTAAATTTGTATTACAACAGATATTCCAGGATCCAGGGATGGATGTTAGAATAATTGAAACTGAAATTAGTAAACAATGTCAGTTTGAACAACAATATATGTCAGAAACTGCGTGGAAAATCAGATGGTTAGTAGTTCCTTTTTTGAAAGACAAAATTGGATGATTTGTTGCTGTACATATGATACTATTGCTTTATGTATCTTGTTTATTTGGTAACTGTCCATGTGTCTACTGTTGTTATACTTTTTGTTATGACATGTTCAGTTTTCTTCAATAAAATTTCCCCCTACTCATTTTCAATAAGTGCCATGGGATCTTTAACATCCACCTGAACTACCACCAATCCAGGCAGATGGGACCTCAGTTTAACGTCTCATCTGAAAGATGGCACCTCATAAGTGCAGCACCCCTCTCATGCTGCACTACAGTGTCAGTACTGAGATATTATTTATTTTATTTATTTTAGCTTTTGTTGAACAGGTAAGTACACTAGACAAGTATTATGCCTATTTTCAGGAACGACCCGGGAGAGTACAACATAGGGATACAGACATTTTTACAGAAGAATGTAAGTACATCATGACAACATGTAGGAATAGTAACATTGTCCAGGGGTATGGAAGGTCATAATATAACTTATAACTTTAAGGTTAATGTACCCCCAGGGTGAGTAGGTCACCTACAAATTCTAACAAGCCATATACACATTAGAGACAATTTAGAAAGGCATGACCAGGGAACCTTGGCATAGACAGTTTGCCCTAGGTCAGGTACCCTGGTAATTGGTAGAATTGTAGAAAACAGCAGGAGTTTCGGGCAGCATCTATGGGAGGCAACTTTGGACTGGAAAGACAACCGTTGATAATTACTCTAGGGAGGCTTAGGGCAATCACACACTGAGGCTTGTTTCAGGAACCCCCAGAGGGAATTGCGAAAGCACTGATGGGAAGAGGCCGAATGAATATACACAGGAAGGGAGTTCCAGAGTCTGGGCGCACATGCGGCAAAGTCCCGGTCACCCATGAGGGTACAGGTGGAGGGGACTTTGAGCATCCCTGGGGCCTGGGACCTAAGGTGGTAGGTAGTAGTGTCAATTTGAGGCAGAAGCAGGGCCAGCTCCAGGGGGGTGCCAGTTCTGATCACTTTGCCCGTGAGACAGCCCACCCAGAAGTCCAGGTACCTTGCTGGGGAGAGCCAGCAAAGTTTATCGTGTAGCTCACAGCGATGGGTGAGACGGGGACAGCAAGGGCAAAGCGACAGATGTTGTTATATGTCGTGTGCCACTGAGTGAGATGAGTCTTGGGAGAGCAAGCAAATAGGTGCAGCCCATAGCTGAGAGAGGGAAGAAGTACACCTCTCATGAGGGCTAGTCTAGCCGCTGGTGTAAGGTTGTACTTGGCCCTGTAGGCCAGGCCCAGTTTGCAGTTCACTGCCCTGCAGATGTTTTGGATGTGACTGCCCATGTCAAGTTGAGGGTCAAGGGTAACCCCTAGGTATTTGGCAGAGTTCACTACAGGGAGGGGAGATCCATCAGGACTGGTAATATTTAGCAATGCTGACGAGGCTTTGATTTTGGTTGTTGAGCCGAAGAGCATGGCCTGTGTTTTTCAGGTTCAGGACCAGTTTGTTTTTAGTAACCAGGTTAGGACATTGTTAAAGTCTTCAGACTTGTGCTTGTTAAGAGTAGCGACATCCCGGGCGTAAGCCAGAATCACCAGGTCATCAGCATAAAGGGTGGCACTGCAGGTAGTTGTCACCATAGGTAACTGGTTGATAAAGAGGAAGAAGAGGAGAGGGCCCAGTACCGAACCCTGAGGGACACCAGAGGTCACTGGAAGGGACTCTGAGAGGACTTTATTGAAGCTGGTCCGCTGCATTCTACCATGCAGGTAGCCCATAAGCCATTTCAAGGCAAGTGGAGAGAGACACCAAGTGACCACAGCTGTGATCCGAGCAACGTGTGATCAACAAGATCAAAGGCTTTGGACTGATATTAACCCAAGTGCCAGATGTGGGAACTGAACCCACAGCCCTCTGATCTCCTGGCCTTGGAGGCGAGTGTGCTACCTACTAGTGTAGTGGGATTGCTAGTGGGATACAGATAGAAAGGTGTGGTGCCCGAAAACTGGGACAGATCATGGGATCTGGGGATGTTTCATGGTAACTCACCTATTTAAGGAAAGAATGTAGTGGGACCAGTAGGAGGGTGTGGAAAACCAGGGGGTTTCCCCCTCAGAGGAAATGACCTAATGGCTGGCTGGTTGGCCCAAGGTGGGTTCCTCCAAAGACATCAAGGTAAGCGCTGGGAGTAGGAATCTGGAGGAGTTCTCATGACATGAATACAGCACTTGAAGAAGAAGGTAAGGTTCCAACAGTAAGGATCATTGCTAGACAAGGTGAGAGATCTGTCTCTAGCATGGATGAGGTAACCCGAAGGAGTGGGCATCTTGGCTAAGCCATAGCTTTTACACGCTGAAGGAACTACAGTATGACCTGCACAGGCATGGAGGATGGCAGGGCCTTGGAGCACAAACAGCTGTGTGTAGCTGCTATCTGAGTGGTGCTCTGCTCACACTACAGCAGGGAGGTATAAGTGGATGGCTGCCCCAGTCACCTTCTATGGAATCCTCAAGAGTAGTATGCATTAATGTGACAATCAATGAATGGTGGCTAGCACTTTATAGTATCAAAAACAGACAGCACAAGGGAAACATAGTGAAGCATCGTGCAAGAAGCCCACATGGTGTAGAACCTCCATTAGGACAGCAGGAGATGGGAGAAAAGTTAATTGCAGATGTGGAAGAGAAATCACAGGAGAAGGACTATCACAATGATTGCTCAAGTAACAAAACAAAGTTATGTCTCTGCAGAGCCACTCAGAGAGGACTGAGTGCCCAGTGACAAAATGCCAGAACAGTCAAACAAAAGTCATGGCACTTACCCTCCAATTGAAATAAATGGGAGTCCATTCACTTACAGTTACCAAACTTCCTTTTTATTTATTGCAGAAACAAAATCCACAGCAGACAGAGCGCAGAAAACACCTGACATTTCAGCTATTATAGGCATTATCAAAGGACTGTGATCTAGGATGCAAGATGGCGGCCACACTGGGCTATCCACTTTTGAACTGCTCCATTTCGTTTCATTTATTTTGCCTGGTCTACTCTATTTTATTCGTTTGTAATTTTGCTGCTCTTTTAAATCTCGCTGCGGCGTTATTTTATCTTTGCTTTTACCCGCTTTGTTTGCCTGCCTTGTTCCGCGTTAACAGACTTGGTCCGTTTACACGTTTTCCTCCGTTTTGGTTTGGCCCGTTTTGTGTTCTATCTTATGGGGTGGGACCATGTTTGGGGTTGGGTTGTGGAAACCCGGGACGAGCCATGGTGTTTTTGCGCCAAGGACTTAGTGAGACTCTGTGTGTTCAGAGCCTTAATGCTGAACAACACGAGTCAGGTCTTATTTTAACTAAACGGACTTTTGGCATCTGGGAAGAGGCTTGATGTTCCAAGGGTGAAGACCTGGAGAGTCTTGTGGTGTGTTTCGGGGAGTTCTGAATGAATCCTGGTATTACGTAGCAAAATGTCCCGGAGTCGTCGTTCATTTTTTCTTTGAAGGATTTGGATCGTGTCCTCCTGTGTGGTTTGAACTATTCATTTGTTCTAGGAGAGGACTGTTTGATTTGTGGCTATTTGGTTCATTTTAAGCTCTGCTCCGAATTAATAACCTGGATTTATGGATTTTATGTATGTGGCTGTGTTCCTTGTCTATTTCTGGACCTATTCCTGGTCAGTTGGATCGTGGGATTAGTGATTTGACAGAGCTGTTCAGAAGAGCCTGCAAGATAAGTGACTTTGAAACTTTTAATGACATTTCTGACTGTTTAAATGTTATTCTGAGAAATTGACTTTACTTGGCCTATGAGTTGGGATTGCAGTGTTCTGGTGGCCCTGGGTTGGTGTTACACACAGAGGAGGGGAACGGGGTAGGCTAGAGGGCCTGTCCTTAATCTCCTCTTCCTCTACACTCCTGAGGCGGCAGGCCGGGAGGCTGTCCTCTCTTGGAATGGAAGTAATGGGCCACTGATCTTTTGGGCTGGCTGGATCCTGTGGCCCACTGGTGGCCTTTTATTCGAGCCAAACCGATGTGGATTTTGAAACCCTGGATTTTCGGAAACTGAACTATACTTGTTGATGTTGGGCAGGTTACATTATATTTATATTTTGTTGTATATAGATAGGATGTTTATTGTTTGCAGTTATTTCATTTGAGGGTACAATTTAAGCAGTGAGAGTGCTTTATTACATCTTTTATTCCACTTGTATCTGGTTAGGTGAGAGAGTCCCGGAGGGTGGTTTTTAAATTATTCCCTCTATTTACTATTTTATCATTAGTTTTATGATTTAATTATTATTGTTTTTTGTTTTAAGTACCAGGTAGTGAGAGGACCTGGGAATAATAATTTAGAATTGTGTTGGTTAAGTTTTGGTTGTCCCCCAGGCCGTGAGAGGGCTTGTGGGATAAAATAATTAATCAGGTTTTGTGTTAGAGTGCCGGTTAAGTTTAATTTTTTATTTTAATTAGTTTTTAGTTGTAGGAAGATTGCGGGTTGTTTTATTATATTTATTGTTTTAATTTTGAGCAGCTTGATGTGCCTGCCTGCCCCACCTGTCTTGTGTTATTTGGCCTCCGCTCTCCATGCCCTCCTCCCTTCTCCCCGCCGCCTCATATCTACATCGGTGTCAGGTGCTAGGGATTGCTCCAAGGGGAGGGGAACTGGGGGTGGGGGTTGTGGACAGCAGGTGTGAGCGGTGCTTTCCCATAGGGGTGGTTAGGCCTAGAAGATGCCCTGGGTCGAAATGGCTTCCGAAGCGTGGTAGTCCTGTTCTGGTTCCCATACTCAAGTGCATCTCCAGTTTTGGAGGGCAAGTGGTTGGGACAACTCGCCAACCTCGTCCAACTCGGGCATTGTTGTGCAATGCCAGATCTGTCTGCAACAAGACTCGTCTTATTGCAGATTTTGTTGCAAGGACAGATCTGGCTTGCATTACCAAGACCTGGTTGGATGGGAATGCAGCCCCATTTTTACAGGCCGCTGTTCCCACCGGATACTCGGTTATACACCGCCCGATATTGGATCGCAGGGGGGGGGGGTGGCGGTCTGTTTCAAGACCGAATTGGGCCTAACTGGTGTACCAGTTGAGGAGGCCAGGTCATTTGAGTGTACTGTGGTAGCTGGCGTAGGGTGCAGGATTGCTCTCAATTATCGTCCACCAGGTGATGAGAAGCTTTTCCTGCAGGAAATAGCAGATTTTGCCACTGACATGGCCTTGGAGTCACCCAGATTGATGGTTCTCGGCGACTTCAATGCTTGGGTCGATGACGAATCTTCGCTTTTTGGTCAACATTTCCTCCAGGTGATGACATCTCTGGGCTTTACACAGGTTGTTTCCGCAGTTACACACAAGGGAGGTCACTCTCTTGACCTGGTCTTCCTCCTGGGGATCGAGGCTTCCAATTTGGTGGTGGAACCAGTCGGTTGGTCCGATCACTACTCAGTTGGGTTCAATTTTGAGGCCCCCCTGGGTAGGTCAGCCCCTGTAGAGTTGGTCAGGTACAGCCCATTGTGGGACATTGTCCCTGAAGACCTGATGGCGGTTATTGACCTCTCATTATTTGACGAGTTTTGCACTGATCCTGAGCAGCTGGCAGTGGCCCATAATAGGGCCATATCAGTGGCACTCGATCAGATTGCACTAGTTCGCAGCTCCGCCTCAAGATCATCCCGCTGTCTCCCATGGTTTGACGGGGCTTTGAGAGGGCTGCGGAGGTTGGGGCATAGGTTGGAGCATCGTTGGAGGAAGACTGCCTCTGATGCCGACCATCTTATTTTGCTAGAGCATTATAAACTCTAACAAACAGCAATTTCCCATAAGGAGGCAGAATTCCTGTCCAGGGAAATTTCTGTCGCACGGAATTGACCGGCTCAGCTCTTCAGAACTGTTGACAGACTGTGCAACCCAGCCTGTCAGCAGATCAGTCAAGCTTTTATGCAAACTGATTGCTAGGAGATCACTCGATTCTTTGCGAATAAGGTTGAAGACATCAGGAGGCAGTGCCTCCAACCTCACTCCAAGGTTGTTGCAGTTGATCAGTGTCTTGTCGCCAGAGCCTGGAATTTCCTGGAGTACCTTTGACCTGCCAGATTTCGTAGACACTATGAGGATTGTTCATGAGATGCGTCCAACATGCTGTAGTTTGGATCCCGGCCCTACTTCCCTGATTATGGGTTGTAGTGAGATCATCGGCCCGGCCTTAGCTCGGATTATCTGGTGTTCTTTAGATACGGGAGTCTTCCCTAGCTCTCTGAAGGAAGGGGTGGTGACCCCCCTTCTGAAGAAAGCTTCTTTAGACCTGGATGACCTAGCAAACTACAGACCAATCTCTAACCTCCCTTTTGTGGGGAAGGTTATTGAGAAAGTTGTGGCGGTCCAACTGGATAACCATTTGACCATCCATAGTATATACGAACCTCTCCAGTCTGGTTTTCATAAGAGGTATAGTACTGAGACTGCTCTGGTTCGGATGCTCAATGATCTCCTGATGGCGAGAGATCAGAGACACCATTCTATTTTGGTTCTCCTTGATCTGTCATCAGCTTTTGATACTGTGGATCATGGGATTTTGCTCAAACGCCTGAGGTCCATCTGTGGACTATCGAGTACGGTCCTCAGATGGTTTTCATCTTTCCTCGAAGGGAGAACGCAGAAAGTGGTCTCAGGTTTGTATTCATCTGGGGCCTTCTCTCTGCCGTGTGGGGTACCTCAGGGCTCGGTGCTTTCCCCCCATGTTATTCGCAGTATATATGCTACCCCTCGGAGACATTGTAAGACGGTATGAGCTGACGTTTCACTGCTATGCTGATGATACCCAGCTCTACCTGTCTTTTGCACCCGACCAGGTTAGTGCTATCCCGGTACTGAACAACTGCCTCGCTGATATCCAAGACTGGATGAACACCAGCAGTCTAAAGTTGAACCCGGGAAAGACTGAGGTTATGGTGGTGGACCCGGGTCACAGGGTAGAGGGTTTGAGGACTGGGCTCCCCTCTGGATTGATCCTGGGGGTGGACCAGATCCTTACCTCTGAACGGGTGCGTAACCTGGGACTGGAGCTTGACACTGGTCTCACCCTCCATTATCAGGTGTCTGCAGTTGTCAAGACTGCATTTTTTCATCTTAGAAACATTGCCAGGATTAGGCACCTTGTTCCACCTAGCGACCTGCTGGTTTTGGTCCATGCCTTTGTGACATCTCGCCTTGATTACTGTAACTCCCTTTACCTAGAACTTCCTGGGGTTGATATCTGCTGCTTGCAGCTAGTGCAGAATGCGGCAGCATGTTTGTTGACTGGGGCATCCAGAAGTTCTCATATTACCCCTGTGCTGCGCACTCTGCACTGGCTGCCAATACAGTGGTGGATCACCTTCAAAGTGGGTCTCTTGACCTACAAAGCCCTACACGGTCTAGGTCCCGACTATTTGAAAGAGCTCCTGGTGCCCTACGCCCCTCTGAGACAGTTCCGCTCGGCTGCCAAGGGGTTGCTGGAGATTCCGAGAGTAAATTTGAAGTCTTCTGGAGCTCGTGCTTTTGGATTTGCTGCACCTACCCTTTGGAATTCTCTGCCCCATCAGCTCCGGGAGAGCAGGACGGTGGGGAGCTTCAAACAGGCACTAAAGACTTTTCTATGGGAGAAGGCATTTTCTGCTTTGTTGTAACTGTATATTATAGTTTTGTAATATTTGTTTAGAGTTGTTTTATTGTATGTATTGAATATGTCCGTGTTTTTCTTGATGTACAGCGCTTTGAAAACTTTGAAAGGCGCTTAATCAAATACATTTTATTATTATTATTTATTATATTATAGGTGAAATGTCAGTTCTTTTCTGGGCTCTGTATGCTATGGATTTTACAATTTTTGCAATGAATAAGAGAAAATTGGTAACTGCAAGTTAATGGACTCCCATTTATTTCAATTGTAAGGTGAGTGCCATGACTTGTGTTTGACTGTCCTAACTAAACAAAGTGTACTGTACGCAGAGTTGAGGCATGAAGAATTCAAAGTGTAGCTACTGCAATGCAGACAAAGCTGTAATTGCTTGGAAGAAACAGGGTGATCATGCATCCAAGCTAGAGATGCATGAAATTGGCAAATTTCGTTACGTGAAATATTTTGTGAAATTCACCCATTTTGTGACATTTTTTGTGGAGGCAAAATTTGGAATTACACCGGCGTAATATGAAATTTTGCCTGCAGTATTCAGAATTGCGCCTACTGAAGGCAAATTTTTGTCTGTGCAATGCAAAATTTTGCCTGAGGAAGGTGACATTTGCCTTTTTCCTGTGAAATTTTGCCTCTTTAATAGCAACATTTTGCATTTAGCAGGTGAAATTCTGCATTTTGCACCTGGCAAAATAATTCACGTAATGGGTGAATTTTGGAAAATATTTTGAACAGCAAAACTGCTGATTTAGCGGGAATTTCGCCAGCGATATACAATTTTGCATCATCTCTAATCCCTGCAAGAGGCTCTGTTTGAATATCAGCTCAGCCGAGACCAGCCTCCAACAGAGGTTGGGAAGTAGCCCAGATCCCCGGGAATGGGCACTGCTGTTAACTCTGAAAGAGGGGCTATAATGCTCTTTGCTCTCATACAGGATCTTGAATGCTCTGTAGTGGAAATGGGGGTAGACAAGGGAACTCTGTTCTAAGAGCGAAATTATAACCCTAATAGAGTTTCAGGAGCAACGTGGGGAAAGACTGCACCTGTATGAAATGTACTGATTAAAGACATTAAACTGACTAAATAGAGTATAAAAATGCAACATATTGGGGCCTATGCATGACCGGGGTGTGGGTACGTGCAAAAGGCCCATACCAGACCCATGCAACTCCGCAACTGTGGGCAAGTCCACATCAACTGGCATTCACTATTGCCAGCCACCTGTCTGTGGCCCTGTCCTCAGGCACACAGCAGCGTGAGTGAGGAGCATGGCCACATGAGCTAGCATCCAATCAGATGCTCACCCCAGGTCCTGGAAAGGATCCCCTGCTGTGCTCATGCAGATGATCCTGGGACAGCATGTATAAAAACCAGGCAATTGCCTGAATGGACACCCCTGGTCCACCCAGGGAGCATGGTGGGCAAGTACTGATGTGTGAGGGGGGATCCCATTGCCACAGCACCCAGCCAATAACCTGTGGTGGGGCACATGAGAACTTACTGCAGGGTCCCCCCTTGCACAGATTTCCCATGCCAGCATGGCACATAGCAGCAGTTGTGCAGATGCACCACTTGGGAACCCTCGCTGGCATGCCCCTGTCCCGCTCTTGGTACAGCGTCTCATGGCCAGCCAGAGGATTCATTGAGCAAAGTGCTAGTTCACCCATGGTGACTGTCACTGGGGGTGCACAGATCACCACTGCACAGCTTTCGGGCATAGGCACGCTTATGCACTGACCTAATGTGGTGCGTAGGCATTCATGCATAGGGGGCATAATGAGGACCAAGATCCCAGACCCAGGTCAGGTATGCTTGATCCCACTTCAAAGATTATGGCTTCCCACAGTGAATTAGTCCATTTCCAGTATTGGGCATACTGTTAGCTCCAGTAGAGGGGGTGGAATACTGTTAGCTCTAAAAGAGGGGCCAGAATACTGTTGACACTGAACGAGCAGTAATGGCCTGTAGAAACATAGTTAAATGCAGATTGAATCATCTCTAGGTCTGACATTTGAACTTGTGCAGTTTGATAAATCAGTAAAGGATGGATGAGCTCAATGACATTTGGTTTTTGTGATTCTTTGCACTCAAAAGGTCCTGGGTATCCCAGAGAATGCCAACCCAGGGAGAGCAAGGAAGCAAGTCTAAGGGATGTAAGGGAACACCCGGTGAGCAAGAAATACTCCTAGACATACTGTAGGAGGTTGCCTGGGTCATGCCCACCACCACCGCCAGGGCATCACCAAAGAGAAGGTTACATTGTTATGCTTCTGAGTAAAGGAGACAAAACACAGGGACACCACTTCCAACTGCTGAACTAATTTTACTAAACTGCAAAAGCAGAAAGAACCCAAAACATCACATGGCATCAAGTTTAGAGATTATGCATGGAAGCTGTAGGAATTCCACAGCACAGTAAGGTTACTGTGACATTCCACAAGGTGTCGTCAGTATAGGCTTTATCTTAATTATATAGAGGCTTAACATTTGCCCAGTTCAGCTTAGCCCTGTATGCTACATTCCTCCCTTCTAAACAAAGCTTCCTCTTAGAACCCTTTCTACTTTTATAGTTCAAGAAACTTATATCTAACAATACTGACTTCACCAGAGCTTGATGCTTATGTTGAATACAGAACTACAAATCTACACCCTTTGGTGGTCTGTGTACTCAAAGAGGATAGCAACAAAGCTTCACACCATCAGCAACAGAGGATAAAGATTGTCCCATTTCTGGCACTTCCAGCAAATCCATATCCAGTGATAATGGAGAAGACTCAGAAACTGAGCAAACAGGCAGAGTAACTGGAACATAAGACATGACTGATGCCTCTGAACATTCTGCTGAAAACTCTGCAGATATCAAGTCATTTAACAAGTCTGAATGTTTGTTGTTCACCTCCTCCTCACTGCCTTGAATAGTGTGATTCATGTGAACATGGTGCATCCAGTCACCAACTTGGACAATGTAAGCTACAGGTCCAAGTCACCACATTATCATACCTACTGGCCATTTATCAGGGTTTCTAAAGTTCCAAACCTGAATTGGTTGACCTGGGTGAATGATCACACTTTGTCACTACTATGCAGGAGCTGGTCCACCACATGTTGCTGCTTTTGTTCCACATCACTTGCCAGATTTAGTTGCAGAGCCCAACCCTGAGACTGGGCTGTCATTTGAATGATAACTCCACTGGTGTGTGAGTTGTGAGTGCATGTGAGGTATTCTGATATGCCAGGAGAAAATTTGTAGGACTGTGCTGCACAGTTAAGCCTTTAGTATACTGACTTCTCTTTAAGGCTTGTAGGAGCACTTGAATAAAATGCTGTTCTGCACCATTGGATGTCAGATAATACGGTGCAGCATGGATATGTATCATGCCATTACTCTGCAAGAAATAGAAAATTCTGTTCAGCTAAATTGTGGCTCATTATCAGAGACAATTATTTATTTCAGTCCATAATGGGCAAATACTTTACATAACAGCTCAGTGGTTTTCACTGTTGTAGTTGTTGACATAGGAAAAGCTTAATCTCCTTTTGAGTGAGCAACCCCAATCACCAAACAATTGTTAGCCATCCTTTTCTACAGAGTCCATGTGCTCCCTCATCCCAACTCTGGCTGATCACTTCCAGAAATGAAAATGAAATGGGGGTGTGGCTGGCTGGTGCAAGACTGAGAGACAGATTTGGCAACTGTGTACAGCCTATTGTATTTCTTTGTCTAGCTCTGGCTACCATAAGTAACGGCATTACAGAGCTTTCATTTGACATTTGCCTGAGTGTTCTCTGTGTGGTTCTTGCAACACCTAATCATGCAACTTAAGAGGCATTACTAAACTGAGGCCCCCAATGTAAGCACCCTTGTGCTGCCGGAAGTTCAGTTCTGTGATTAAAACAAGGACTGAGGATATCACGCTTGACATGAGAAGACCAACTGGTTAGTGTATAATGCAAAACCTGGCACAAGACAAGATCTTGCTTTGTGTCTTTCTCTACTTCTTTAGCAGTAATCAAGATGAATCATCTGTGTATGTGACATGGACAATACAGGTCTCTTCAGAAATTGTGAGATATGAATTGGAGCCTGATCAATGCATCAGCATTTGAATGTTCATTGGTCTTTTTTATATTCCATTTCATATTGTTGAGCAGCCAGAATTATGGCCCACCACTGTACAGTAAACCAGCAGCTGCAAGTGTAGTTATGAATGAGCTTGGTACATCCAGCAGAGCTGGATTTGATTCCCACAACTTTCACTTGCATACTGCATGACTCTGTGCAAGTCCTTTAACCTCTCCAGTGCTCCAGGGTCATTCCTGCAAATGGGATTTGTGCCCAGTAGGCCTTACCGGTTACCAAAGATAAAACAAACACTTGATTTGTGCTATAAATTGTCATTAAGGGTTTGTGACTAGTCACAAGTGTAAATCTCCATCCATAGATGTAAGGATATACTTATCCAATCTCTCACACTTTCTCCACTCAATAAATTACAGTTAAAGCATCCTTTTCAAGATGAGCATAACTCTTCACACTACTGGATAATGTGTGGGATGCAAATGTAATAGCTTTCTTAGAGCCCTTTTTAGTTACATGTAAAATTACAGCTCTGACTCCTTATGATGAACAATCACAAGCCATTCAGATTGGCATATTGACATCATAATGGTTTAAAACTCTTGCTGTCAGTAGATGATCTTTAGCTGTTCTGAAAGCTGCATCACTTTTACTAGTTCAATCCCACTTACAGTAGTTTGGCCTTTCCACAGTTCACTAAGTGGATTCAAGTATAGAAAAATTCGGCAAACATTTTGCATAATATTGGATCCTTCCTTTGAAGTATCTAAGTTCTGGCATATTACTAGGCTTTTAAGCATCCAGAACAGCTTTGACTTCTCAGGTGTAGGATGTAACCCCTCAGAATCAATGGTATGACCCAGGTATTGTACCTGTGGCTGTAAGAATTGCCATTTTCAACAATAAGCTGAAGTTCATAGTTTTTCAGTTGCTGTAGCTCCACTTGAATAGGTCAAAACTTCTGGTTAAGCCAGGAACCAGAATGTAACCAAGGTAGCATATAACCCCTTCCAGCCCTTGTAAAATTTACTCCATTGCTAAAAATTGTTGTAGGTGCTGTATTGGTCCTTTTAAGAACAGATCCAGAAGCGCAGGGTAGGTTCAAAAGCTAGAGCACTTTGTTCTTTTCTGTAACATCCATGTTGGTCCAATAAAAGGTATCAAATCATTTGTTTCTGGATCTCTCCATTGCTAAATGAACAAGCATTTGTCAATGCCGAATGTTGTCTCGCTGGCATTGGTATTGGTAGTGCCGGAGTTAGAGATGCATAATAGGAATGGCAGTGAAGTATTGAAGTGATACCAACCCCACCCTGTAGAGACTGACAGGCATTGGGGTGTGCCTTTGGGGTGTCAGCTATAACACGCATGCCATTGTACCTCACCCTACCCAGTAGACACTGACAAGTGTTGTGGTGTGCTTTGAGGTCTTTGGGTGTTATACTTACCCCATTCCATAAGGAAATACACTGTGGTGGGTGTAGTATAGGAGATTGGGGTGAACGTTAGGGCCAAACAGTCCAAGGCAGACCTCGATGACTGTCACTGGCTGCAGGGTGGGGTTGGGGGTGGAATGGCATGAGCGTTACAGCCAATGATCCCAAGTCACAACCCTGATGCCTGTAAGTCTCTACAGGGTAGGGTGTTACAGTTGGAAACCCTAATGCTGTAGGCATTTGTTGGTATTTTCATTCCTAATTTTCAACATAGGCTGTTTGTGACCCCACCTCATGAAGAGCGGCACAATCAGTTTGTTAGCTGAAAGGTGGTTTTGCATAGTAGCTATGCCATTTGGCAACACAGGGATGAAAACACATTTTGGGCAGGATGTGGAAAATGACAACTGTATTGTTCATGAAGAGGCGTAAAAAAATGGCAATGTTGAAAATTTGGATTGAAAATATGAAAAATTGGTGAAGTCATGAGCATGCATAGAAACTGCGCAACACACGTCTGTAACCCAATTATTTTTGGGAGTTTTTTAGCCACATTTTCAACATAGATATTTTGGGACCTCCCCTCATGAACAGTGGCACTGAGATTTTGTTAATCTGTCCCAAAAGTTGATTTCCCACAGCGACCATGCCATTGTGTCCCACAGGTGTGGAAACGCATTTTGGGCAGGCTGTAAAAAATGACAGCTGTACTGTTGATAAGGAGGTGTGAAAAAATGGCAGTGTTGAAAATCTGGCATAAAAATATTGCAAATTTGCGAAGCTACAAGGGTGCGTGGAAACTGTGCAATGAGCGCTTGTAACACAGTCATTTTATGGACTTTTGACACCAAATTTTTAACATAGGCATGTTAGGATCTCTGCTCATGAAGTGTCACTGTCATTTTCTCAAACTGTTCCAAAAACGGATTTCGTACTGCAACCACACTATTCTGCCCCGGACGTGCAAAAACACACTTCAGCCACGATATGTAAAATGACAGCTGTACTGTTCATAAGGAGGTGTGGAAAAATGGCAATTTTGAAAATCTAGAGTGAAAATATTACAAATTCACAAAGTTATGAGCGTGCATGGAAACAGCGCAATGTACGCTTGTAAAACAGCCATTTTTGGGATTTTTTCAACAAATGTGCAACATAGGCTTTTTGAGAGCCCCCCTCATGAACAGTGGTACTGTCATTTTGTTACTCAGTCCTGAAAGGTGATTCTGTGCAGTGACCGCGAAATCACCTTTCAGGACTGAATAATGCCATGACAGTGACAGAATTCATGAAGAGGGGTCCCAATAACTCCATGTTGAAAATTTGGTGCAAAAATTCAAAAAAATTCCTGAGATATGCACCAAAGTTGAAAAAAAACTATTTATACCATTATACAGCTTACCAGCATTTCTTCAGTTCATGGTCAACTTTGAAGAGTGCAGACGTGTTCCCGGCCCACCGAAGATCATCACACCAGCTCCGGAGGTAAGTATGGGGTGAGGGGGGGTGTGGGTAGGCAGGGTGCACAGAGGGTGGACGTGGGTTGTGGGAGGGGGCAGGGAGACCATGAGGGACCATTTTCTTCTTTCACAGGGTTAAAAAAAAAACATTGTGGGATGTTTTTTCTTTTTCAGGGTGATTTGGCACGCTGGTGTGGGCTCCCAGCATGCCACCTAAGTGTTTTTTTTGGCGGGGTGCTATAGCCAATGGGAGACTGAGCATCCCCGATGGTACACAATGAAAGCAGGGGGGCAAGAGCCAAGGGAGGTTGGGCACCCCCCTTGGCAAATAACAAATAGGGGGTGCATGATGCCGATGGGGAGTGGGCTCCCCTGTCGGCACATACATTGGGGCAGGGCATGCTGATGGGGGATTGGGCACCCCCGAAGTCAGCATTATAGCAGGCAGTGTGCCACCATGTTATGTTCTTTTTTTCACCAGGGAAAGCATGTCAGGCGTTTCGCCGTATATGACAAGCTTTGCTTGCATTGCAGTGGACCTTTCATTTGATGTGATCACCACATTAAGTACGCATGGTGCAGCACAGCACGCAGGCTGATTGGGGAATGAGGGATGCACCTACTGATGCGTGCCCTGCATTCACCCAACCGTGACAGCACCTCCATATCTGCTACTACCTCAATATGTTGGCTGCGCAAGTGTGAGCCAACATAAAAATAGCTGGTGCAATGGCAACCCCAAACAGAAGGCAATTGTATACAAAAAGCTCTTTGTTTGTGTATATAGTCAGAAAGTTGGGGACTGCTTGTCAACTGATATTTGTTGGCATGCTTGGGGGAGGTCCAACTAGGTGAAATGCTTACCATCTGCTAAAGCTGTAAAACAGATCCTTTAGATTATGCAGTGGATACTTGCATACATCTAAGCATGGGCTGATAGTTATTTTATGGTATCAACAGATGTGGACAGACTTGTCAGCCTTTGCACAACAGTTGGGACAGCCCACTTACTATGTTCTAATGTGAGATGATTTCCTCATCTTGTAATTGCTTCATTGTAATTTCTATATCTCTTCTTAAAGCATATAATATTGGATGTGTCTTATGATATTTTGTGTGGCCTCTGATGTGATTGCAGGCTTGGTCTGATGCCACTTCATGGTGCCAAGCCCTCCCATGAAAGAGTTTGGTGTCTATCTAACTCTTTTTTTAAATTGTGTTCTTACACGATAACACAAAATATTACTCTAAATGTGACAGATTTTCTGATGCCAATTACTACCCATTGGGGTGGTTGACCATGGATTTTAGATACATCAAGGACAACATTGCAGACTGACCATTGTAATTAACTTCCACGTCACCTTTACCTCCTGTGTATACCTGTATTGTCATAAACAGAATACTTGACCTAAGGAGTCTGATGTACAGTATAATAACTTGGTATAGTTTATATTGTATGGTAAAAATAGGTATAGTAACCCTTGTTTCCACCTTCATTTCAATTGTTTGACCTGCCACATCTGCATTTAGTTTAATGGCATCATTTGAATGTGCATTTTGTTTTTGTAAACAAACCCATGTGGTCCCCTACAGTTACTGAATTGTCATAATTGATGATTTGGGACATAGTGTCACTTATAAACATTGTAGTGGCTGTTTTGGCCTTGCAAGCTGATGCATCTTATAATAACAGTCAGTGTCAGTGGCTCAGCAGGTAGCACACTCATCTCTGAGGCTGGGATATCGAAGGCTGTGGGTTCTATCCCCACACCAGGCACTTGCGTTAATATCCCAATACTGACACTGCAGTGTAGAATGGGGGGGGGGTGCTGCACTCCTGAGGTGCTGTCTTTTGCAGGAGACATTAAACCGAGGTCCTATCTGTCTGTTCTGGTGGTAGTTCAGGTAGATGTTAAAGATTCCATGGCATTTCTCAAAAATAGTGGGGAATTTTTTTATTAAAACTGAAAAAGTAAATCACAAAAAAAAATCAATACGTACATATATCTGACAAATGAAAAATAAAAATGAACCATGTCAAAAAATGACAACATATATATATATATATATATATATATATATATAAACATACGTAGAACAAGGAAAAAATGATATAAACACATTGTTACAATCCCACTGAAACCATCCCTACTCACCACCCAAAATGCCCATCCCTCCCCATCAGTCTAGGAAGCCTATCTCCTCCCTTTCAAAGAGTAACCCATTTAAATTAATAGCTGTAAGACCACCACTCCTACTAAGGAGTGGAGTTATTTACCTAATTCCTGAAATTAATGAATTAGCCTAACACTAATTTTTAACCCAACTATCCATGAGATAAAGCCACCATATATTTTATAACCAATCAAAAGTGTGCCAGTATTTCAACCATTTACTCTGTTCCATCATATTGGATTCAGCAGTATGCAATTGGCGAAGATCCTGAACAATAATATTAAATAAATCTCCCACAGAAATCTCTTACTGTTGGAGAACAAGTCTACACCGAATAACCCATATCCAGTATAAACAATGCACTATCAAGATATGGATGGTATGAACACTGAAATTGTGTCTTGTGGGTGGAGTTATTCCATAATACAAAATGTCTGGGTCTGGAGAGAAAGGTATATCTATCTTCCATCTTTCTTTCACCTTACCCCAAAACTGTAAGATATAGGGGCAACTAAGATACAAATGATCCGTCATCTCAATTTGAACCACACATCCCACTCTAGGGCAATATCTCTCCTGAAGCTGTCTGTGCTTCTGATTGCCTTTTACGTTTATCCTACCATGTACCCCTAACCAGACAGTATCACACATTCTTTATGGGATTCTATTGTCCATTATATAAGCAGAAATGCAATCCTGATGTACCTTAGAAAACCTAGAGAAAGGGTGCTCTGAAAAAAATTCCAACAGAACATCTTTATAAAGTAATTTCCTGGGAAATTTTAGAACTGTAAAATAGTCAATTTTCCATTTTTTGATATTATTGAAAAACTCCTCCGACAATAGAGGGACACGTTTATTTTTATGCTGAAAAATGCCTGCCCTTCATTCTGCCAGAATACCATTTATCACTAGGGCACTCCGTTGTGTCCAAAGTTGGTTACTGCCTTTGATAACTGGAGCAATATTAGCGTTTAAAAAAGTGATAAAAAAGAATAAAACAGAGTTAGGCATATGTAATCCCCCTTCCTTAAGTCCCATATACAATATATTTTGTTTAATAAGGTTAAGCCTTCTACCCCAAAAGCAAGAAAAAAAAACACCCCAAAACACTTGTTTCTAAGTTTTTTGGCAATGGGAATATATAACTTAAAAATAAAAATGCTGAAATCAAAAAAGTTCTTATCATATAAATTCTCTTCTTCTTACTAGTCTTCCAAGAGTTCCAACGAGTTACCTTCTCATTTTCAATAAGCAATCTTCATTCCCAGTTATACTGGGCGATATCCCCCACCCCAAAATAGACTCCCAATATTTTACATGGTACTGCGGAGACCCTTATTCCTGCCACTACATTTTGTTGCAAAATCCCCTGTAGATTAATACATTTAGTTTTCCCCATATGGAGTTTCTCTCCCGATACTGTAACCAAGGCATTTAACAAATGGCATGCCTTATAGAATGACATTCCATCTTTTACTACAAGACATAAATCATCTGCATACAGTATCAATTTAACTGCCAGAGCCAAATTATGTCTAATCCCAATAATCAGGGAAGACCTATGAATACTCCTTACTATTGCATCTAGAATTAAAATGTAAAACATCAGGCTCAAAGAGCAGCCCTGTCTCATCCCCTCATAGTACGACATTTAGCACTTGTCCAACCATTCTCACGTGGCTTTACATATGCTAGTGCATAGCACATCTGTATCCAATGAATAAACATCACTGGTATCCCATAACAGCTAAGACATTGCCACAAAAATTCATGGAAAACACTGTCAGATACTGTGGCCTGATCCAAACTAGTAACAAGCCCTGGTGCCTGCTCTTGGGTCCTCTCCCTACCATCTGTCGATGCCTGTTCTCTTAAGAAAATACTGGCATTCATAATCCTTCTCCCTGGAATTGAACTAAATTGATTCAGATGTATAAGTTCCCCCAACAATGTTGCCAATCTGTTTCCTAATAATTTAGCAAACATTTTAAAATCTATATTAAATAATGTAATTGGACGCCAGTTATTTATATCTGACTATATACCTGACTTAAATGAAGAATTCATAAGACCCTCATACATCTGGGTGGGTAAAATATATTCTGCTATATATTAATTATAAAGTGGCAATAATTCCTGTGGCATAAATTCCCATAATAATTTGTACAGTTCTCCTGGTAGACCATCAGAACCCGGAGACACCTCATTTTGTAAAGCCTGAATCACCACTTGTAATTCTGCTGCTACAAAAGGAGCCATTAGAGATACTGATCTGGTAGGGTCTAACTGTGGTAAATTAGCAGCCTGCAATAATTGTGCCTTAAACTGTGATTCTGGTGTGAATATACCAAACGTTTGTGTGATGTGGGATTTCAAAAAGCCCATAATTCCTTGGTTGTCCCTAAATACTTCACCTTGTGAAGAGGAGAATTGAACAATATGTTTTTTTTTTCTCATATTTACAATCTAAAAAGATTATGTTACAATCTAAGAAGATATATGTTTATGAGCCTACATAGTAAATCTTTTGCTATTACATCCAACAGCAAGGTCTGACCAGGGTCTATTTCTACCATTCTATGTACCACCACATTTAGTGTCCTAAAACAAAAACCCACCCCACAGCATGCATCCATCCCTAGTGACCAATAGGAAGTCCCCCAGTGCCAGTCTCTAGTGGCCACTTGTATCTCTGCAGCTGAATATAGGTGTGTAACCTGCAAAAAAAATATCAAAACATAATTGCTGTAATATTGAAAAAGCGGTAGTCCATTTAGCCATAGATTTAATACTATTCACGTTGAGGCTAGCAAGCCTTAAGGGTGGTACCTCATGAAGGTTGGAGTTGTTTCACACTAGATCTTGTTATCCATTTCATTTTCCCTGTAAGTTTGTTTTGAGAAGATAAAAGAACATCTCTTTCTCTTGACTGCTCAGGTTGTGGACATTGTGAGGTGTCCACTGGAGCATCAAGTTCCACCCTATCTCCCTAGGTCTGGAAGGCCATAAATCTGTTCATCAGAGGTAAAGGGGATAGAGCTTTCCCTGAGCTACTGTCCCAAAATATTTCCGGGGGGGGTCTTGAAAGACATTTCTGTCAATGGCACACTGTTGAAACTCCTCTGTAGCCTTTGTGGGAATGCCAATGGAAACTCCATCTGGGAGAGGGGTGGGGGCCCAACCATGCCTGATGCCATGCTGGGAGTGTCACTCAGGAGAGGAAGGGGGGGGTTTACTGATACCCTTCTCTATATCCCAGTTGTGGGAGCATCCTGCCCCAGACACTTTACATCATTCATTTGTTGGTTAGGTTCAGATTGGCGTACAACTAGCACTGCAGTGTTAGTCTGAAACTGTGATCTAAAAAGAGCACCAGGAGGCAGGTTTGGAGGCCAAGGCTTTTCAGTTCTAGATGGGGCCCCCATACCGCCACCCCTTCCTCTGCCTTGCCATCTTTCGGAAGAGGTCTGTCTCAGTAAATTGCACTCAGGTTGCAAGATATAGGTAATAATCCTGGTCAGTACCATCCTCAGATTACGGGCTGCCCATGGGCTTGTCCTAAAAGTGTGCTCATCATTGCCACACATTGGGCTGCAGTACGACCCAGCACCCCACATTGGAAACACTTGATTTTATCACAGTCTGTATTCAGGTGTGACAAAAACCCACATCTGTAGCAACTTTGGGGCTGTCCAGCATAAAAAAGAATTCCCCTACCCCCCCCCCAGGAAAATAAACTAGATAAATGTTGAATACCCTGCTCTGTGTGTTTTAATTGTACACTGAACGTCCACCCTCCAGTCCAAAAAACATTGTCATCCATAATGGGATTAGGTCTCCCAAAGATTGTACAATGTTTTTCCAGTCAAAATATCACATCATTAATATTCACTCCTTCATTACGAAAGAGAATTGTCACCATTTTAATTGTGGGCTTTGTTATGGGGATTGCCATGAAGTCATTTCAAATATAAATGTCCTTTATTTCACAATACACTCTCCAAAATTTATCAAGTTATGTAACAGTACTGAAACTAATATCATAGCAATGGTCCCCTATTGAGTGAATGAAGGCATAAGCCTCTGCTGGTGTAAATCCAAGTGATTCTTTGATTAAATATTTTCCAACCCAATATCTATCTGGGGACAGGAGAGCCAAACCTTTATAATTAAGGAGTACAACAAACCTTCGTTTTGCCACCTCTGCAGATTTTTGAGCTAAGCCAGCATAAGACTTTTTTTCTGAACAGCGTCTTTTTCACCCAAATCCCCCAGCTCTGTTCACCACATGTACAGTAGAAAGACTTGTACCTTGTGTTTGTGCATCCATTATCACTTCTTCTCCTCCACCATCCAAGGAGTGATACGAGACAGACAAAGCCAAAAAAGATCTCCTAGATGCAGCTGGTGTGGGTGTCTTACCCACAGGGAGGTTAGTGTCTGGTGCAGTACCTTTCTCTTGTGCCTCCACTTCAATTCGCACAGCTGCAGCAGGTACCAGTGACTCCTCTTGATTTTCCATATGCTGCAGCAGTATTTTGGCCCTATCCTCTGGTGCTATGTGTATGTTTTCTACTGTTCTTGGCTCCGGTGAGCCAGGGATAGGAATAGCCAGATCAGGAACCAACTGATTATTCTGGAATAGCCATCCCGCTCGCTACAAAGCTCCTCCTGGTGTCCAGTCTGCAGAGGTACCGCTAATAATAATGCTGACATCCTGTGAGTCCACAGCATCTGTAGGAACATCTGGTGATATTTCAACTGCAAAAGGTGCACCGCTCCCTGTCCCCATTGGTAAGCACTTACTGTTCTCCTGTGTCGGACTTGCCATTGATCGTTTTCATTTCTTTATTTTCTCCTCTAATTTGGATTTGCCAGTTTGATATTCCAATTCTGCTGCCGACGTCATTTCCAAAAGTTGTAATTTCTTTTTGTCCAGCTCCTCTTTTAAACGGTCTTCCTCCAAGATAACTTTCATGTCCTCAGGTATTAAAGGCTGTTCAGGAATTAACTGCTGTACAACATTAGTGTTGAGCTGCTCCATTTCCATCCCTTCACTGGGTTCACTCGGTAACGCCAGAGCTCCTGTTGTGCAACCTTCCCCAGCCATGGTTAGATCCTGACTGAGATCCTCCATGTTTCCCGTGGCGCAAACAGTGCCTCCTGCAGGAAGAGTAGGGGTGTTTATTAAATGAAAAATCAAACAGTAATTCAAAACAAATAATCTGGTACATAATCATGATATGTGAAGCCAGAAACACTTAGCCATTAAATACTAAGAAAAGGAAAAATGAGAAATTACAATCCTGTCGATAGTCACAAGTATTACTATAGTATAAGACCAAACAATATAACACCATTCCAGAATTAATACAAAAGTAGTGCAAGCATGTGTAAATTAAAACTAAAACCAAAACAAAACATATGGGACATAAATATTCTGTCCAAACTTATAATCACATAGTCGCTATACACAAAGAAAAAACTTGAAGAAAAGGGAGAAAAAATACAGTCTTATTAAAAGTCACAAGAAGTACTTCAGTAAAATGCTAAGCATTATAATAATATCCTAGTCTTGCTACAAGGGAAGAGTATGCTTGGTCTATGTTACTGGGGTGTCTGAATCTGTGATCCAATGCATATGTATCAACCTCTCTTTTAAATCTCCCCTGAGTAAGTGCATTGATTTCAGTAGCATAAATACTATTTAATTCTTACAGTATTTTTGCTAATAATTCAATATGGTTAATTTGATTTTGCTGCAAAGAGAATCAGGTTCAAATATTACAAATGCATCATTTAATCATTATTAGCACAATATGCAGGGTGCTTCTATTCCATCTCAATGCCTGTCCAGTATAGTGACCATACATCAGTACTTCTAAAGTAATGGACCTAAATCATGGTGCATTCCATTCAGTTGCTAAACAACCCCAAAAACCCTGAATATATGAACATGTGAAGAATACATGTTCCATTGTTTCCAGTTCCTGATAACAGTGTGGCCTACTACAATACCTGTCTTCCAACTTGTGCTTATGGTTTGCTTTTATGTTGACTTTCCCATGGCAGCTTAGCCAATGCAGATCCCACATTTTGATTGGTATTCTGGATTCCTTTACTAGAAATAATAATGGGGAGACATGAGAGTCTGGACAATAGGGGAATGTTACTGCTTAAGTAAAAAACATTCTCTGTACCCACAAATATACTTCCTTCCTGGATTTTGTGATCAACATAGTGCATGTAACCTGCCACCATTTAATTTAATAAAAAGATTCCTTAATGTACTCAGGGACGACTGTGGTTCATGGCCAAATATCAGTGGCTCAGCAGGTATCACGCTCGTCTCTGAGGCCAGGAGATCAGAAGGCTGTGGGTTCTATCTCTTCACCAAGCACATGGGTTAAATCCCAGTACTGACACTGTAGTGCAGCATGAGGGGGGTGCTGCACTCCTGAGGTGCCATCTTTCGGATGAGACATTAAACTGAGGACCCATCTGCCTGTTCTGATGGTTGTTCAGGTGGACGTTAAAGAGCCCATGGCACTTCTTGAAAAGAGTAGGGGAATGTTTATTGATAAAGCAAAAACAAACATAAAGATAACATCACATACTCAAAACCAATAAATACAATAGATTTATATCATAAACATCATACCTTTAAGTACACATTGTATTTGCCCACAGCTGTTTCCCATTTTCCCTGAAAAATATCACATTCCCTCTGATAAATTGTATCTATTTCAACTTGTAGTTTAAACAATAGGTCCTGCAGAGTTAAAACCTTGTGCTGCAATACTTTCTTGCACCTAACTTGCCAAATACACCATTTTAAGACAGAAAAAATAACATAAACTGTATGTTTATTCCCATTTTCCCATTCCTCTGTTAGCTGACCATATATTAAGATATTATAGGTCATGTTTTTAAAAGCATTCATACCCCAAAAGTTAGCTAATATATCCGAAAACGTTTGTATAAAAGAACATTCAAAAAATAAATGCTCCATACTTTCTTGGTCAGATGGTCTCCCAGGTACATCAGCGTGGAGAGACACTGACCGCATTACTAAAATTGTTCAGGAAGCAGGAGAAAACATCAATGTCATGGTACACATAGGGACTAACAATCTCGCCAGCCAGTCAGTTGTGGAGACCAAGGAACACCTGACCAGGCTGGGTGACAAACTATCATCCATTTCATCTGGCATCTCCTTCTCTGAGATCCTGCCAGTCTGGGAGAGGGGGACAGATGGACAGAAGGTCAGAGAAGGGGAGACAAGGGAGCTAAACATGTGGCTCTAGGGCTGGTGCCAGGAAAAAAGGACACAAATTTGTAGGGAACTGGCAACAGTTTTGGGAGTGAAAATTCTTTACATTTGATGGACTGCATCTGACTAAGGAGGGAGTCAGTGCATTGGGGCAGAAGTTTGATGTCTTTGCAGAATATTTAAACTAGCAAATGGGGAGAGGGGTGCAGCACCCGAAACATCGAATGGGAAGAACACCTCTTCCCCCTCAGCTAGTGGTCAAACATGAGTTCAACATGTTTGTAGTTCATTGGCATCACCAGGTAAGGAAAAAGGTCTGGCTTCCCATACGATGCACAGGGGAAACACCAGACCTCGCCCAACAACTAACACACTGAAATCCGACCAATGGAAAATCATGTACACAAATGCTCGCAGTCTGGGAAACAAGATCCCAGACCTGCAGGCAATAATGACAGAGGCTAAACTGGACATAGTAGCCATTAGCGAGACATGGTTTACCAGTAACCACACTCGGGAGACTTCAGTATCTGGCTATGTACTGTTCAGAAGAGACCGAGGTGCAAAAAACAGGGGTGGAGTGTCCCTTTATGTCAATGAAAAGATCAAAGCTACAGCAATTCAGAAAACACATAAGGAGACAGAAGAACTGTGGGTCACCCTGGAAACAGGAAATGGGACAGCCATATGAACTGGGGTTGTGTACAGGCCTCCAGACCAGGGGGAGGACATAGACATGTTACTGTTAGAAGATATACAAAACATTACAGCTAAAGGGGAGGTTCTGATAATGGGAGACTTCAACATGCCAGATACAGATTGGTCAATACCAGCAGGGACATCTGCCAGAACTAGACACATGGTGGATTCCCTGCAGGGGCAGGGCCTCAAACAACTGGTACAACAACCTACTAGAGACAGGGCTATCCTAGATCTAGTACTGACTAACAAGGAAAGGATCACAGATCACCAAGTAGAAGGTCACCTGGGGGCTGGTGACCATCACATGGTATGGTTCAATTTGGCCACGAGAATAAAATCATCCCATTCCAAGGCAAAAATATGGGACTTCAGGGGAGCTGACTTTGACAAGATGGCCAACAGAATTAAGCTAACGCTGGCAAAAAGAAATACAGATGAAGGGGTACAGGCAAAGTGGGCAAGCATTAAAGATACAGTACTTGAAGCAACATCCCATTGTGTTAGTGAGAAAAGGAAGTGCAAAAGAAGGAAACCACTTTGGTTCTCGAACACAGTAGCAGAAAAGGTCAGAGCCAAAAGGCTGGCCTTCAGGAAATATAAGGGAATGCAGCAGGATGAAGCTAGTGAGGCATACAAAACTTCCCTAAGGGATACAGGGAAGGCAGTAAGGCAGGCAAAGGCCCAAAATGAGGAAACGCTAGCACAAACAGTAAAAGAAGGTGACAAGACTTTCTATAGATACATTAGTGAAAGGAGAAAGTCCAGAGGGGGCATTGCTTAGATCAAAGGGGATAAGGGGGTGTTTGAGGAGGAGGACCATGTAAAAGCATCTATCCTAAATAGATACTTCTGCTCAGTATTTACTGAAGAGAAGGTAGAGCAGTGACCACAGCTCAGCACCATGGGCACAGGGGGAGGGAGGTGTGCACTAGTCCCTTCACAAAAGAAAGGGCCCTACAAGAGCTTGATAAGCTCATGGTAGACAAGGCAATGGGACCTAATGGCATACATTCCAGGGTACTAAAGGAGCTAAGGATGGAACTAGCAGAGCCATTGTCAGAACTGTTTAGTGAGTCTCTGAGCACAGGAGAGGCCCCAGAAGACTGGAGAAGAGCTCATGTGATCCTGCTCCACAAGAGTGGTAGCAGGGAGGAGGCAGGGAACTACAGACCAGTCAGTCTTGCCTCAGTAGTGGGCAAGATTATAGAGACACTCCTTAAGGAAAAGATGGTGCAACACCTGGAATCCATAGGAGCACAGGATCCAAGACAGCATGGGTTTACAAAAGGAAGGTCTTGTCAAACTAATCTCATAGATTTCTTTGACTGGGTAGCCAGAGTGGTGGACCAAGGGGGAGCAGTTGATGTTGCCTACCTTGATTTCAACACAGCTTTCAATACTGTTCCACATAGAAGATTGATTAATAAGCTGGGTAGGCTCGGAGTGGGTCAGATGTTGGTCAACTGGGTGGTAAACTGGTTGACGGGCAGAAAACAGAGAGTGGTGGTAAACGGTATACAGTCAGAAGAGATGCAAGTCACAACTGGGGTACCTCAGGGATCAGTCCTGGGGCCAGTCCTCTTCAATATCTTCATCAGTGACATTGCAGATGGACTAGAGGGTAAGGTTTGTCTGTTTGCAGATGACACCAAGATCTGCAACAGAGTAGATGATCCGGGTGGTGTGGGCAGAATGAGAAGAGATCTGGATAAACTAGCAAAGTGGTCGGAAGAGTGGCAACTAGGGTTTAACACAAAGAAGTGCAAGATCATGCACATAGGGAAGAGAAACCCTGAAGCCACCTATAGGCTGGGAGGGGAGTTGCTGGCAGTTACAAGGGAAGAAAGAGACTTGGGCGTCATCATCACCGATGACACAAAATCATCCAAGCAGACTTCTAAAGCAGTAAGTAAGGCTAGAGGGATGTTGGGGTGTATTAGTAGGGATATCGCAAGTTGGAAGAGGGAGAAAATAATCCCTCTTTACAAGACACTGTTTAGGCCCCATCTGGAGTACTGCATGCAGTACTGGAGGCCACACCTTCACAAGGACATTAACCAAATTGAGGCAGTCCAGAGAAGGGAACCAAAATGGTTCAGGGACTGCATCAGAAAACATATGAGAACAGATTAACTGAACTCAATATGCATAGCCTAGAGCAAAGAAGGGAGAGAGGTGATATAATTGAAACATTCAAACACCTTAAGGGCATTAACCAAGTGGAAGAGTCTAACATGTTTCAATACAAGAAAAATAGCAGGACAAGAGGACACAGCATGAGATTAGAGGGAGACCGATTAAGGGGGAATGTGAATAAGTTCTTTTTCACAGAAAGGGTGGTGGATGCATGGAACGGCCTACCTCAGGAAGTGGTGGATATGAATACAGTGCAGGGCTTCAAACAGGCATGGGATAGGCATAATTGAACAATAAAGATGAGTATGAATAGATAGGCCTTTGACAGAGCAAAGGCCTATGGCACATTCATAAGGTAGAAAAAAGAAATGGGCAGACTGGATGGGCTTTGCGGTCCTTATCTGCCATCAACTTCTATGTTTTTATGTTAAAGCACAGGCCTTTTCCATACACATCCTTTCCTCTTGTTTTTTTATATTTTTGGTTACCTTTCACATTCAGTTTCCCATGACTACAAAGTCAAACTGTTTATTTCATTTTCTTTGAAATCCTTTTTTCTAGTCATCTATAAAATTTTGCTCATATCAATGCTTTTTTCCACCCTAAAAACAGGATCCTCATAATAATTCTTCTCTACCATTCCTTTATATGTTTATTCTCTATTTTTTCTAAGACGAAAATCAGTTGTGATACCCCAACTTGACAGATATTTCCTGCACACCTCCATATAGGATGGTACTTCCAACTTTCTTTTTATATTCCCTTTAACCCCTATATTTTTAATCATTATAGAGCTCCATCTTTGGGCTAATGGTCTCCATCAACCCCTTTCTTCTTCATAAAAGGCACTAAATTTGCTCAAATAAAGATGTTCAGAAAAAATACTATGGGATGTAACATATTTAACCAGCCTTCCTTAACTGGTCTGTACATATGTCCTTTTTGACTGGATTTACTCTAGATCCCCATAACAGTTAGAAAAAGAGGCCTAAAATTTTAGTCTTCATTTTCTGAGGCATGAAGGTTTTTAACATATATATATATATTTTATTTTTTTTTAGTCATATTCCAGTTTTTCCATCATTCCACCTTACCTTTTGCTATCTTAAACTTGGCTTCCTAATTCCTTTCAACTCCCCCACCACACACACACACAAAACTATTACCTAAAATGTCTATTTAATCAGGCTGTGTTTCCAGGGCCCCTGTCTTCAGTACACTCACTTCTTCTAAAGGCTAAATCTTGCTCTTTCTCAAATTTAGCTTAATTCCTATATATTCCTTGAATGTATCAAATAGTTCTAACATATTTTCCCCTGACTCCTGTTCTTTAACTAAACCAATACTATCATCTGCATATACACATGTTTTCTGTAACCACTCAGATTCCCATCTAATTCCCTTAATCTCTTTCCTATGCTCCTTAGTATAGGATCTAAACAATACCCATACAAAAGTAGACCTAGTGGACATCCTTGCCTCACTCTATTTTTAACATACATAGGAATCCCCAAGTGTCTGTTCACCATTGGGCACACCTGCACTTCGGTGTATAATGTTTTTATCAAGTTTACCAATTTTATTGGAAATCCATATCCTCCTAAAACATTCCATACATATTCATGCTTAATTGAATCAAAAGCAGTCTCTGTATCTAATGAATACAAATAACCTTTTACCCCATTTGTTTGTCCCTCATTCATAATTTCCCTTATGTAAATCAAATGTTGCCTAATGTTCTTCCCTGGCACAGCACATGACTGAGTTTGTAATATTAATCTATCAGCATATGTTAACATTCTTTCATTGATAATTTTTGCCAGTATTTTATAGTCTGATGTAAATAGACTAATAGGCCTCTAGTTCCCTATATTTGTTTTATCACCTTTTTATGTAAAAAGATAGACACCCCTAGTTTCATGCTTTCTCTCAATGTACCCCCTTCTAAAATGTCACTATACACTATTTCTAGCATGGGAGCTATATTTTCAATATATTTTTTTATAAATTACATTGGAGATACCATCTATTCCTGGTGCAGCACTTAAAGTCAAGGAATTTATGGCCTTTCTTACTTCAGTCTCTTGTATTTTCCTATTACTAGCTAGTGCCTCTGTTTCACTTAATCTAGGTAACTCTGCTTGTTCTATTAACTCTATTTTCTTCTCTCCTAATGGTTTTTGATATGTGGCCTTTACATGTTCCTGCACTATGTGCTTCTTTTTCCTAATATCTATTTGTACCTGCCCATCTTTATCCATTGACCCATACATTACCCTGTCTTCTGTCCTATCCTTATTACTATCAAATGGGTTTGTAGGAAACTTGGTTCCCTGAGGTCCACTCTTTTGCTCCATAATTAAGGTTTTCAATCTATTATATTGAAACATTTTAATTTGATTTTTGATCTCCTCTATCTGCTCAACCTCTTGTATTTGTTTTTTTATTTGATGAGTCAGGAGTTTGTATAATTTAGCTCTTAACCCTAGGTACTTCTTAAAATTGGATATTGCTTCTTTCTGGGATTCTTCTATCATCAGTTGCTTTACATCTTTTTTTTTTTTTATCCTCCCACCATTCTATGTTTGAGTCATATAATTCTCTCACTGATTCTCTGGCTTCAAACAAATCAAAAATCTTTTGATTCCACCTTTCTTCTTCTAATCTTTCAGCATTCATTCTCCAAAAGCCTTTTCCAAAAATAATATGTTCCCCTAAATCAATATTCAGAAAGATCCTGAGATGATCAGATGTTTCCATTGGGACAGTCTTGATATCTCTGACTTTTGTATTTTTTGAAATTAGCCAAAAATCAATCCTTGTTGAATATTTTCCCCTCACAAAAGTGTGTTCTGCTTTTTTTAAAACGAGTATGCATCCTCTAGTCCACTTTTTTAATGATTTTCATTAAACAGTGGGTGTCACAAAAAATTTCCTCCATTTTCCAACCCCAATCTGTCTTCACCAAACCACAATTAAAGTTCCCAAAGACTAACTTGGAAGTATGCAAAAAAGGTTCCACACTTTTCATTAACTTTCATCTCTCTGCCTTGGTCTGTGGATTATAGATAGTTATTAACCTAATCTTTAATTTCTTATATATAATATTTGCTATAAAGACTCTCCCTAGTTACGAATCTGTAATTTTTTGTATTTTAACATTATGCGATCTAAATGCAATTCCTACCCCGGAACATCGTTCCTCTCCTATGGACCACAGGGAAGGCCCCCACCTCTAATCTTTCTGGGCTTGCTTTATCTCCTCTAAAGTATGCATCCTGGTATCTTGCATCAATATTATATCATTTCTTAGCTCACTAAGAATATTAAAAGTTAACTGTCTTTTCTTCCTATGCTTAATACTGTTTACAGTAATGGTGAGTAAACAATAAGACATGATGGGGTGTGCATTATGGTGTGATAACTTGCCTCCTAAGAGTGAGTGAGCAGAGCACGAAGGCGAGTGCCAGTCGCTCTAGGAGTGCGGTTATCACACCGTAATGCGCAACCTTGGAGTGTCTTATTGCACTTATAAAATGGCCCTTTATTTTTAGAAGCAGTTTTTTTATTTTGAAACACATTTTTAAATAAGTAAAAATGTAAGTGAATCTGTGCTTTTAACACAAAATAGTCCTTCTGCCTATTGGTGCTAGATTAAAGTAGTGTTATACAGTGTGTGTGCCTCCCTGCCCACTTAAGTTTCATATTTCCCTGCCAACCATGACAATTCACAAATGTTATTTTCCTCATTCTAAGTATGACACATAGCCCCCTTACTTTATTTCTTCCTTCTCACTCTGTAGACAAAACTAAAAGGAAGCCATAACAGAGGCTTCTCAGTTCCCTGGTGCTGCAAACATGAGCGTGGTTCAAAACTGCCACACTCATTGACAGCAACATGAACTGCTCGCTCTATCCTAAAAGATAAACAGCAGGGTGAGTCATTTACCACCTTTTCTCTTTGTTTATATAGTATTATTGCTTACTTTCTCCATTCTGTTTTTTTCTTTCCTCTGTATTTCCCCACATACAAGAAATGGAATATTTTATCATGGAATGTTTACCATGGAATACAGGAATTCAAAATGCTGCTCAGTTCCACTAGCAAAATGTTCTTCTACTAACATACTGTACACACAGACAACAAAGGCCTGTTTGAGAGCCAGAGACTCAATTATCTCACTGTCAGGGAAAGCAGAAGAGAGTTCTCTGATGAGCAGATAAAGATAGAAGGGGGATTTTTCACTGTTAGCAAAGAAACAGTTATAATGAAAACTATAAACAATACTTAATGCTTTTAATTTGTTTACGTGTAGAAGGAGAGTGTAATGATCTGGTAAACAACATTTAATTAATTTGTTTTATTTTATATATAAGGTAGTTTTACTTTTAGGGCCCAGTTGAAGGTTTCCACAGTGTAAAGGCAGCAGCCATGTTTGTGGTGGAAGATCAGTTCTGGTTTTAGGCAGCTTGATGGAAGATAGTTCTGGTTGTAGGAAGACTGATTTGCTGATTGTGTGATGTGGTTTAGGACCAGGATGACTGTGCGTATATAGAGACTTAATGTATGGTCAGCTGATCTCTCTTGGCCAATGAGATTTCTAGATTTTCTTTTGCCATTTTATAAAGCAAGTCAATTGATTCATGTTAAACAGGGGAAGAAAAAAGATAGACTAGTTTTCTCATAATTCCTTAGTTTTTTTTCATTTTTTTTAAAACTTGAGTGTCAGTTGTATTTCCTCCATCTATATCATCTAGTCTTCAGGCATCCAAGCCAGATGATATGGAGTCTTCCTCCACAGTTGCCCATTCCTTGTCTTGCAACAGAGTATATCTATTGGATAATAATATCCCTTCTCTGTCTTTCCAACGTTTTATTTTTCATATGTTTGGGGTGCATACTTTTTCTTGATCTTGTTACCATGGCAAAACCAGATTCCATTTGCTTTCCTTTAGTTTTTTGCATTTCTTCTCCTGCCTCTTCTTCCTTTTCTCTCCTCTTATTTTCTTCTTGTGAACCTCTAGCTTTTTGTTCCAAAATGTTTACCATCTGTAAAGGGGAAAAACAGGCATGCACTGAATCTTGTATGTCTCCCACTGTTTCTACCGTTAGGTCCAAATCCTCTTTATTCCTTTCCTCAAAAATAATTTTGTCTTTTTTTCCTTTTTCTAACATACTAACATACTAAAAGCCAGCATAATAGGCCTAATGGTATGTCATGTCTGCTCAGTAGCCAGCCACCTAGTGGGTGCTCGCTATCCCACCCCCCAGCCCCCACGAGGGTCTTCTTCAGCTTCAGTTTCCCCTTGTACCTGTCCCACCCCTTTTTAAAGCCCTCCACTGTGCCCTCTTTCACCAGACTCCTGAGCAACGCACTCCATGGCTCCATCACCCTCTCAGTGAAGTAATGTCTCCTACATTCCCCCTTTAATTTCCCACCTCCAGTTTCCACTCGTGCCCCCTGGTTGTTCCACCCTTCTTTAGCCTGAACATCTCCTTGGTTCCACCCTTGATTATTCTTTTTACATATCTGAAGACCCCTATCATGTCCCCCCATCTCTCCTCTCCTCCAGTGTGTACAGCTGAGTTCTTCCAGTCTCTCCTCATAGGGCCTCCACCCCATGCTCTGAATCATCCTGGTCACCCTCCTTTGGATCCTCTCCAGCAGTGCTATGTCCTTCTTAAGATGAGGTCTCCAGAACTGCACACAGTACTCAAGATGCAGCCTGACCAAGGCATTACACAGAGGGAGGATCACCTCCCTCCTCCTGGAAGTAATCCCCTTGGCTATGCAGCCCAATATCCTGTTTGCTTTTGCTACGGTTCTTCTACAATTTTCAGTATGATTCATTTTGATGTCTACTACTACCCCTAGATCCATCTCGCCTGATGTAGTTTGCAGCGTGACCCCCCCAGGATGTATACATGGCCTGAGTTTCTGACCCCCAGATGCAGCACCTTACATTTCCCTGCATTAAACTTCAATTCCCACCTCCTTGACCACCCCTCCGGGGTATCCAGGTCCCCCGAACTGTCTCTCTCACTTCATCCCCATCCGCCAGTGCTCCCAGTTTTGAGTCATCTGCAAAGAGACTCAGCCTACTCCTAACCCCCTTCCTGATATCCAAGACATAGGCATTGAACAGGAGTGTCCCCAATACTAAACCTTGGGGGATCCTGCTGAAGATCTTCCTGGGAGAGGAGACTATCCCACCAACAACTACCCTCTGTATTCACCCCGTAAGCCAATTTTCTTCCCACCTGAGCAACTGCCCTCCCACCACCATCCCCCCCAAGCTTTGTTAGCAGACCATTGTGGGGAACCAAATCAAACGCC
The DNA here is from genome assembly GCA_016271365.2 of Neoceratodus forsteri. Lineage (NCBI taxonomy): Eukaryota > Metazoa > Chordata > Ceratodontiformes > Ceratodontidae > Neoceratodus > Neoceratodus forsteri. The sequence goes on from CM057455.1 coordinate 1,526,883,025, forward strand.
TTGCTGAAATCCAGGTATAGGATGTCCACCAGCCTATGTTGGTCCAGGGCCCCCGTCACCCAGTCATAAAACTCTATGAGGTTGGTCTGACACGATCACCCCGGGATGAAACTGTACTGTTTGTCATCCAGGTGCCCCAACCTTTCCAGCTGCCTCCCAAGCCTCTCCTTGATAACGCCCTCCATTACTTTGCCTACCACAGATGTTAGACTAACAGGCCTATAATTCCCCATCTCCTCTCTAGACCTGCCTTTGTGGATAGGAACCACATGAGCCACCCTCCAGTCTTGAGGCACCTATCCTGTCTGCAGAGAGGTGTTAAAGAGTGTAGCCAGTGGAGCTGCCAGCTCATCCACCAGTTCCTTCATAACCCTCAGATGTAGCCCATTCGGCCCCGGCACCTTATCAGTTTTTAGTGTCCGAAGGGCCTCCCTCACCCTATCCACTGTGATTTCTCCCATCCCAGCCATCTCCCTCATGCAGCCACCCATCCCCTTCTAGGTTTAGCCCAGCCTGTACCCTAGCCTTTTTCAGTCCTCCAGACTCCATCTGACTTCTCAATTTTGTTGGCTCCCCTTCCCTCCCATCGGGCTGGAGGGATCCCTTGCCTCTCTCTATAAAGATTGAGGCAAAGTACTCATTTCACCTCTGCCTGTTCCCTTGCTTCCTGAGCCCATCCCTCCCCAGTCCTAATCATGCTGATCTGTGCCCTCACTTTTCTCTTCTCCCCTATGTATTTATAGAATCCCTCCCCCCCTCGGAGATCCCTAGCCAGATTTTGCTCCATCCTCGCCTTGGCTCCCCTCACCACTCTGGTGACCCTCCTGGCCATCAGCTCATACTCTCCCCACTCCCTATCCCCCCTTGAGTGGTTAAAATGTGCGTAGGCAGCCTTTTGTCCCTCACCACCTCCTGCACCTCCCTGGTCCACCAACCCGGCTTACTGGCTCTACCATGCTTTCACCTTACTTTTGTACAGGATCTAGTAGCCTCCTGCATCCTCTTCTTAATGGTCTCCCACAAGCTTCCAGCATCCATGTCCAGCTTAATCTTGTCCAAGCTCCCCCATAGAATCCTACCCATGCCCATGAAGTCTGCTCCCCTGAAGTCTACTACTCCTGTATTAGTGCGGCTATCCTCCCCCCCAGATATAGCAGAAACCAGACTGTGGCATGGTCACCACCTGCCAGCGGGCTGCACACTTCCAAGCCCCTTATCTGGTCACTGTCTGCTAGGACAACATCCAATATCCACCCTTCCCTAGTAGGTTCCTCCACCTGCTGGACCAGGAAGGCATCCTGAAAGACATCCATCAGTCTCTGTTCCCTGGCCACAGAGGATGTCATAGTGTCCCAGTCTGCCTCCAGAATATTAAGGTCACCCATGACCACCACCCTACCCTTTCCAAGGTCACAGAGACCCTTGATGTTCTCAACTAGTTTATCCTCCAGGGCCTGCTCCATTGCGAGGGGTCTGTACACCATCCCTATTTTCAATCTTTTATCTCCCCTCATTTGCAGGGTTACCCAACTTGCCTCCACAGCCCCTACAGCCTCCTCCACTCCACTTACCACTATGTCATTTCTGACTATCAGTGCTACCCCCACACTCCTCTATCTTTCCTGAATATTTTGTAGCCCTCCATGTTTAGGCCCCAATCATTTCTGTGGGTGGCCCCTGTCTCAGTAATTGCTGCCACATCCGCTGCTTCCTCAACCAGCATAGCCTGGAGTTCGGGCATTTTATTGCCCATGCTCCTGTATTGATCCTTCTCCTCCACCCCGACCCCTCTTCCCTCTCCAGTTCTCTCAGCTCTGTACAGTCCCTCATCACCCTTTCCTGCACAGTTCTCTGTGGATTTGCAACACAGTCCCCTGCCCTCATTTTGTGCCCTAGACCTGGACCTTCAAGCAGCCTCCTGGAGCTGTCCTTTTACTTAACCCTCCCCCTTTTACAAGTTTAAACCCCACCTCTCACCTAAGAATCCAGCAAGTTTTAGTTTCAAGATCTCCCTCCCCTCCAGGTTGAGGTGTATCCTGTCCCTGGCATATAGCCCCTTATCCTCCCATGTATCCCCCCAGTCCCCCACCAGCCCATACCCTTCTGCCTTGCACAAGTCCCTGAGCCACTGGTTCACTCCTCTAAGTTTTTGCTTGTTCTCCCCGGTCACCCTTGGTACTGGCAGAATCTCAGAGAAGAAGATTGTGCTTCCTATAGAGTGGCAAACCCTGCCCAGTTCCAGGAATCTCACCTGTATTTCTAGATCACTGTTCCCTTCCAAGTCATTTGTTCCCAGGTGTACTAGAAAGTCTGGAGATCCCCCACATTCCAGTGCTATCGAGTATAGCTTGAATTTTGCCTTGTGTACAGATAGGTCTGGGATACTTTTAGCCTTGACTGGGCTGCTTTTACCCTCCCCTGCCCCCTCCCACTGGATACCCCTGGTCATGGAGTCACCTAGCAGAAACACCTTCACCCCACCCCCACTTACTAGCCCATTTGATTCCTTCCAGGCTCCTCCTTCTGTCATCGACCCCCAGCTTGCTCCTCCTGCACCTCCCAGCCTGGGGGTCACAAGCCTGTGCATGCCCTAACATGCTCTTTCTTCTGCCTGTGATTCCCAACATCTTGTTCTGCTATTTCCCCAGAGTCTGGACTGTTATGTGCAGCCCATGGACAATTCAAGAAAAAATTCCCTTCTTCCTCATATAGGCTGCGCTTTGGTTTATTTTTACAGTCCATACCATGATGTCCTATTGCCCCACACAGGCCACATTTTGCTTGTCCACATGCATTGCTCAGATGTGCCTTATTACCACACCTATAACAGGTCTTTGGCTGACCAGAATAAAAAACTACACCTCAGTCTCTTCCTAAAAATAAACAATTTGTTAAATGTTGAATTTGCCCAACCACTTGCTTCAAAGTCACTTTGTATTTCCACCCCCCTGTCCACAGATATTCATCATCCAGGATTGATTCAGGGGGACCATGAATTGCACATTTTTGCTTTAATCAGAAAGTGATGTCAGATACATTAGCTCCCTCATTTCTAAAAAGAACAGTCACAATTTTAAAAGCAGGCTTTGTTAGAGGAATTGCAAAAAAACTGTTTCATTGCTGAGTATTCTTAGGCTGGTGGAAAAGCTTCCAGAACCTGTCCAAACCTCCTGGATGTTTGAAGGTGATATACTCCGTGCTGCCCGGTACATGTATCAGCACATATATCTCATAAGGATAACATTTCTTACATTTCTTTAGCAATTCTCTCCCAATATACAACCTGTCCGGGGCATCTGAAACTGCACCTCGAAATTTAAGCCTGACTGCATTCCTTCTTTTTTCCTGTTGAGGCATTTGGTTCTCTGGAAACAGCTTTTCCCTCATATCTTCCCCACATACTCTTTCTTTTTGTATATCTTCATTATCATTTTGGTTTTCTGTTTGGATCATACTTTGCTCCAAATCCATAGCAGTGCCTTCACTATCCACCTCTGTTTGTGCAGTCAATTCTTTCGTAACGTCAGGCTCCTGCATGCCAGTAATATTAGGCCCTTTATCCTCTTTTCTTTGCCCACCTTCCCTCTGCTTTTCATTGTTTTGCTCTTTCTCATTCATTTTAGAGGTGCTAGGCCTGTTTGGGTCCCATCCCTGTCCATTCTTCATTCTTTTCCATTCCACTTTGATCAGTGCATTTGCCACCCAATCTGGCGTATCTTTAAACTCAAAGGGCCCTTCAACATCTGAGCCCTCATTATGAGGAGCTGTAATATCTTTTTCTTTTTCTTTTGGGAGTACTCCCTGATTCTCCTCTGTTTGTTTTAAGTTTTTTTCACTCGCTATTCCTGCCTGTCTTAGGCCGAGCCTTTTTTGGCTGTCTTTGGCCATTCCTTTCAAGGCTGGAGTTGCAATTGCTTTGGTTTTCCCGACACTTCGGGTCTTAGCTGGGCCAGGTGTGCTACCTTCTGTATCTGCCACATCAGCATTCAACATCTGTCTCTGACCCGCCTTCCCCTTGCCTCTCGGTTCCTTAATGTTGCCTTGCACATTTTCTTTTCTTTTCAATTTACATAGACTTTGACTTTGATGGCATATAAGGACCACATGGCCCACCCAGTCTGCCCATTTCCCTACCTATTGGATAAGCTGCAGATTCTAGTTAACCAACAGCCTACTTCCTGCAACCCCCCCACTATAATTGCCTTATGTCTGTCCCATGCATGTTTGAATTCCCCCACTGTTTTAGACCCCACAACCTCTCCAGGAAGGCCATTCCATGCGTCCACCACTCTCTCCGTGAAAAAGAATTTCCTTACATTACCCCTGAGCCGTCCCCCTTCTAACTTTAAATTGTGCCCCCTTGTTCTTACACTTCTCTTTTTCGGAAAGATGCTACCCTCCTGGACTTTGTTGATTCTCTTGAGGTGCTTAAACGTTTCTATCATGTCCCCCCGTCCCTCCTTTCATCAAGGGTATACATATTAAGCTCTCTTAGTCTCTCTTCATATGGTTTCTGATGTAGACCCTGCACATTTAGTTGCCCTCCTCTGGACTGCTTCCATCCTGTCTATGTCCTTGCGTGATAAGGTCTCCAAAACTGCATCGTACTCCAGATGGGGTCTCACCAACTGTCTGTACAGAGGATAACCACTTCCTTTTCTACTTGTGATGCCCCTCCTATGCATCCCAGTATCCCCTGGCTCTCCTTACTGACTTCTACATTGCTTACCCACTTTAGGTCATCTGATATGACTACACCCAGATCCTTTCCATTATTGTTGTTGTTAGTACCTCCCTGCTACTGTGTACTCTTCTCCTGGATTTTTATTTCCCAGGTGCATTACTTGCACTTCTTTGCATTGAATCTAAGTTGCCATATGTCTGACCATTCCTCCAACCTTGCCAAGGCCCTTCTCATCCTTTCTACCCCTTGTGTATCAACTCTGTTACAGATCTTTGTGTCATCTGCAAAGGAATACCTTTCCTTCCAGACCCTCTGCAATGTCACCTATAAAGACGTAAAAGAGGACTGGACCCAGTACTGAGCCCTGAGGTACTCCACTAGTAACTCCCCTTCTTCAGAATGTGTTCCATTCACTATTGCCTTCTGTGTCCTGTTGTGCAGCCAGTTTGCTACCCAGGCTACCACCCTTGGACCCACTCCCAGGCTGGCTAACTTGATTATTAATCTTTTGTGCGGGACTGTGTCAAATGCCTTGCTAAAGTCTAGGTAGGTCATATCCACAGCCCCTCCCTGGTCTATTACTTTGGTCACCCAGTCAAAGAAATCAATTAGATTCATCTGACATTACTTTCCTGCTGTGAATCCATGCTGCTTTGGGCCCTGTGCTCCGCTGGCCTCTAGGTACTGAACAATTCTTTCTTTCAGAAGTGATTCCATCATTTTCCCCACCACTGAGGTCAAACTAACAGGTCTGTAGTTTCCTGCTTCTGCCTTGCTCCCACTTTTGTGAAGGGGAATCACATCTGCCCTCCTCCAGTCCTCAGGTACCACCCCATCTTCCCATGATTTGTTAAAAGGTGTGGTTAGTGGTGTCACTAGGTCCTAACATACTAACATACTATTTGCCAGCAGATTAGGCCTTACGGTCTATCGAGTCTGCTCGAACCTAGATCCTTAGTTGGGTGCCGAGATCCTCCCATCCCTTGTTCTCTAGAAACCCCTATCATCCATCCCCACCCCACCCCCCGGGACAGGCCATCATCTGATACATCCACTTTCTGTGTCTGTCCCACCCTCTCTTGAAGCCCTCCACTGTGGATCTCTGAAGCAGCTCACCAGGCAGTGCATTCCAAGGGTCCACCACCCTCTCTGTGAAAAACCTCCTCCTCTTTTCCCCTCACCCTTCACCTTCCAACTTCAAACCATGCCTCTGGTGATACCTCCCTGCTTTAGTCTAAAGATCCTCTCCATGTTTCACCTATTTATTCCCTTGAGGTCTTGAGACCTCAATCATGTCCCCCTGTCTCTCCTCTCCTCCAATGAAAACAGGCAGAGCTTCTCAAGTCTGTCCTCATAAGTCAAATCCCTAGCCCTCGTATCATCTTTGTTGCCCTCCTCTGTACCCTCTCCAGGAGCTGTATGTCCCTCTTCAAATGTGGTCTCCAGTACTGTACACAGTACTCAAGGTGTGTCTAACCAGTCCATTGTACAGTGGCAGAATCACTTCCCGCTCCTAGAGGTGATCCCCTACGATGCATCCCAACATCCTGTTTGCCTTGCTAGCTGCTCTCCTGCACTGCTCAGAGTTATTCCATGTATCCACCATGACCCCTAGGTCTTTTTCCCTATTGAGGCCTCCAGCGCCTCCTCCCAGGGTGTACCTGTGTTTAGGGTTTCCCCGACCAAGATGCATCACCTTGCACTTGGTGATATTGAAATTAATTTCCATGTGTGAGCCCAGCTTTCCAGGGTGTCCAGGTCCCTTGCAGGGCCACCCTCCCTCTTCTCCCTCAACTACTGCTCCCATCTTGGAGTCATCCATGAAAGACTCATTTCACACCTATACCCTCCTGATGTCCGATATGTATGCATTAAACAGGATTGGACCAGGACCGAGCCTGTGGTACCCCACTCAACCTCTCTAGGGTTCAAGAGCTCCCCACAGACCACTACTCTCTAAGTACGTCCAGCTAGCCAGTTTTCAATCCATCTGACCATCAAAGGGCCTACTCTAACCCCATCAGTTTCTCCACCAGACCATTGTGGGGACAGTGTCAACCTTGCTGAAGTCCAAGAATAATACATCACAGGCTTACCCCTGTCCAGTTCTGATGTTACCATTCATAGAACTCCACAAGGTTGGTTTGACATGATCTACCTGGCACAAACCCATGTTGCCGACTATCCAGACCTCCCACCTCCTCCAAGTACACCCCAATCATTCCTTTAGAATACTCTCCATTAATTTTCCACCACCGAGGTCAAACTGATGGGTCTATAATTACCTGGTACTTCCTCGACCCCCTTTATGGATTGGTACCATATGTGCCTCTCGCCAATCCTAGGTACCCTCCCTGTCTCAAGTGACCTGCTGAAAGCTCCGCCAGGGTGCAGCCAGTATGTCCACCAATTCCTATAGTACTCGGATGAATGCCATCCGCCCAGGAGATTTGTTTTCTTTAGGGCCTTGAGGGCTAACCACACCATTTTGGTGGAGATAGCATCTTCCGTCCCCTCCCCTTACTGGTCTTTTATCCTTATCCAGATGTGACCCCCTGGGGTACCTCTCCCTCTTGCTCCATTTCTGTTGCTCCCTGATCCCACTCCCTGCAGCTTCCATCCCTTCATGCCTTGTTTTGTAGATATCCCATCCCCTCCCTAGTGAACACAGAGGCAAAGTACTGTTAAATACCTCTGCCTGGTCCTGCCTCTTCACCCACCCTCCTTCTGATCTCAATCTGCTGAGATGGCCCTTAGTTTTCTCCGCTCCCCAATGTGCGGAAGAACCCTTTTCCCTCCATGTATCCCTCTGCCAGCTGCTGCTCTTTACTGGACTTTGCTCCCCTCACCATCTGGTGACTTTTCTAGATGCAAGCTGGTACATTTCCTTATCCTATCCCTCTTGTTGTTTTATATTTTTTGTAGCGCCTTCTTTTCTCTGACTGCTACCTGTACCTCACTGGACCACCAGCATGGTTTACGTGACCTTGCTCCCTTCATTTCAACTGACGCAGATCCTGACTGCTTCATGAAGTCCCTGTTTTATGACCTCCATCTCCTTCCACACTTGTCATTGAGGTAATCCCCTTCAAGTGATCCTTGAGAATATTTCCCATGCCCATCAAGTCTGCCCCCTGAAGTCCACTGCCAGTGTCCTAGATCTCACCCCACTCCCCCATGCTTATTTGAAACCAGACAGTATTGTGGTCACTCCCAGTCAGGGGTCCTGTACAGCTATGTCCCTACCAGATCCCCATCTGCCAGAACCACATCCAGGACATGCCCTCCCTTGTGGGCTCCATCACATGCTGTGTTAAGAACACATCCTGGAAGCCATCCAGCAGCCTCTGCTCCTTGGCCACCTTAGAGGACATGGTTCCCCAGTTTGTACCTGGCATATTAGGTCCCCATCAACACCACTCCTTCCCTTTTGGACCACACTGGGCAATGATGTTGTCCAGCAAACCATCCTCTAGAACATCACTCATCCCGGGGGCCTATATGCTACTCCCAGCTTGACCTTTATCTCCTGCTGGGGATCGTAAGGTGACCCATAAGGCCTCCACATTTCCTCTGCCTCTTCTACCATAGCAATTTCTATATCATCTCTAATGAACATAGCCACTCCACCCCTCTGACCTCCTTTCTATCCTTCCTAGCGTAGTGTACCCTGTACATTTAGGTCCCAGTCGTGGTTTTTGTTGTTGCGTCTCCGTGACGCGCCACATCCACCCCTCGAACAGGTCCTCCTTAGCTCTTTTAGGATTCTAGGGTGAATCCTGTTAGGCCCCATTGCTTTATCCACCTTGAGTTTTAGGGAGTTCTTTCAGGACTCTTTCTTCTGTAAATGGACTGGCGTCACACTACCCAGAGTGCTTCTATTGTTTGGTTTAGGTGACTCCTACTCTTCTTCTTTTGTGAATACTGAGCAAAAGTATTCATTAAGTATCTCTGCCTTTTCACTGTCTCCCTCTGCCCACCTCCCCTCTCCTTTATTAATCTTCACTATCCCTCCCTTAACCTTTCTATGCTCCCTAATGTACCTATAAAAGGTTTTATCCCCCTTCTTAACTGTGTTGGCTTTTTTTTCCTCAGTTTGGGCCTTTGCTTTTCTGACTGCCTTCCCCACTTCTTTCTGCTTTAATTGATACAGTACTCTGTCGTGCTTCTTCTGTGATTCCTTATACTTTTTGAATGCGGCCTTTTTCTCCTTAACTTTCCCTGACACCTCTTTTGAGAACCATAGTGTTTTTTTATTCCACTTTGTTTTCTTTATTTGTTTCACACAAAGACTTGTTGCCTCCATGATGGCAGTTTTGATTTTTCTCCATTGTTCTTCCACCCCTCCTTTCTGGCTATTTGCTAATGCATTCCTCAGGTATTCACCCATTATGTCAAAGTCAGCCCTTCTAAAGTCCAGTATCCTTGTCTTTGTATGGCTTGTCTCCATGGTTGTGTTTATTGTGAAGCACACTGTGCAGTGGTTTTCTCCCACACCAACAACCATAAGTGCATTTTCTGACTTACTGCATTTTAAATTTCTGTGTTGTCCTTCTGCTTCATCAACTGCTTGTTCAGTTCTTGACTTCATGGTTTCTCCATTTTTTTTTTCCATACTTCTTTGCTCTGTACACTGTGGCTCAGTCCTCGTTCTACTTGGCATACTCGTTTCCATGGGTATCGAGGCCGAGGTGGAGACCTGATCCTCAGCCTCCTGCATGTCTGTACTCATCCAATGCATCGGACATAGTGACAGCTCTCAGCAGACTGTCACAGGATCCCCCTGCTGGTGAGTAGGGGAATTTCCCATGTGCCCTGGCCAAATTTCTCCCCATGCACTAAAAATACCACCAACAGCTTAATCTGGTTCAACGTCAGTTGTCATTCATCTGTATCTCCCTCACCCCGGTTGTGCCTGAAAATAGGCAAGAATTTGTCTAGTGCACTTACCCAGTCAACAAAAACTAAAATAAAAATAAATAAATAAATAAATAAATAAATAAAACAGTTAGTAGAGTGGTCATCTCCTATACCACAGCAATATTTTTGTTTTACTTGACTTCCTGACATCAACACTAGTTGAAGCTTGGTGAGCATTCTTAGATTTTGAGACACTTTTTTATTATTATGCCTTATTTCCAGTTCATGTACAATGCTAAGGGCTGATACTTCTGTTTCCTGTAGCTCACAATCTTTTGTGTCTGCCATTTCAATATCACATGCAAGCCCTGTGGCTTTATCAAACTTTAGATCTGCGTCATATAATATTTTTTTTTTGTGTGGCTGCAATTCTTATCCAACAAACAACTCTGTGCCTTAATGCATTTTGCAGAAAAGCTCCCAACTTGCAATGTATAGATAACTGTTTCAGCTTTGTAGCATATGCAGCCATGACTTCTTCCTCCCTTTGATTTCTCTTATGAAGCTGAAAACATTCCACAATACATAGGGGTTTTAGAGTCAAATGTGCTTTCAGTGTATGAATGAGTTCCTTATAAGTCTTATTACTAGGCTTGCTGGGGTTAACAGACTCTTTAATAAGACAGAGGTACCTAAGTGGTAAACTGGATATCACACAGGTTGAGAGATAGGAGGCAAAGGGTGGTGGTAAATGGCAGCCACTTGCAGAATGGGAGAGTGACCTAGTGGAGTGCCACACATAACAACACTGGACCCTGTCCTCTTCAATGTCTTCATAAGTGACATTGCTGAGGAACTAGAAGGGAAAGTGTGTCTCTTTGCAGATGACACAAAATTCTTCAACAGGGTGGACCCCCAGGAGGGGGTGAAAAGGATGCAAAGGGATCTGGAGAAACTAGAGGAATGTTGTAGGGGGTGGCAGCAGGGTTTCAATGCCAAAAAGTGCAAAGTCATGCACCTGGGGCAGGGTAAACCGGGGACTGTATATAAGATGGGAGGGTACTTACAGTTACCAAGCAAGAGAGGGACCTTGGAGTGAACATACTGTATCTTATGATCTCAAGGTGGCAGGGCAGTGCAACAGGGCAGTAGGCAAGGTGAGCCACATGTTGGAAAGCATAGGGAGGGGGATCTCTAGTAGGAGAGAGGAGGTGGTGTTGCATCTGTATCATTCATTAGTGAGACCCCCCTGGAGCAAAACATCCAGTTCTGGAGGCCGCAACTCTGCAATGACATTGAAAGGGTGGAGGTGGTTCAGAGGAGGGCTACTAAAATGGTTCAGGTTTGCTTGAGAAACCATATAAGGAGAGACTGCAGGATCTGGGCATCTACTCCCGGAAGAAAGGAGAGCAAGAAGAGATATGATTGACCTATAAGTACCTCACAGGGGTGAACAAAGTGCAGAGGGCCTCTTTCAAAGGAGGAGGAACACCAGTACATGAGGCATGCTATGAAACTAGGGGAGGAGTTTAAGAGGGATGTAAGGAAATATTTCATCATAGAGAGGCTGGTGGACATGTGGAACAGCCTACCACAAGAGGTGGTAAGGGTGAAGACAGTGTGCAGTTTCAATCATGAAAAAATGTTTTGCAGCTCAGCTGGAATGTATCTGCTGTTCTGTCACTCTGTCACAATGCAATTCAAAACTGTGATGCATCTCTTAGGCAACAGTTTTTGTAGGACTTTGTGCTGGATCAAGTAACAGCTATTCAATTCATTGGGAAATTCTAGAGTAACTCATCAATGTAATAGTTTAATGTGAGTTGCACTGGATATGTTGAAGTCCTCTCATTCATCCTAAAACTTTTCAATTCTCCTAATCAAGCTCATTTTCCTTCATGAAAATTCCAGTATGCAGAAAGCAAACATGTGGACTCAAAGCACTTCATCACCAGTGTTATATGTTTGAGTTGGGAAAACAGGACATGGGCACAACTTTTAATTGTTAAACTGCTTTTAACTGAACTGCAAAGACAGGAAGCATGCAAAACACCCCATGGCATCAATGTGATGTCTTTACTACTGTATTTTTGTACCCTTGTAACACTGTTACTGTTCATAGAATCATAGAAATTTGATGGCAGAAAAGGACTGTTCCAGCCCATCAAGTCTGCCTAACCCTCCCCTTTCACATACCCCTTCCCCCTGCCACTCCCATTGTTTGAAGATATACATTTCTTGGGTTGTACTTGAAAATAGAAACTGTACTGTCTAGTGCACCTACCTGCTAAATAAAAACTAAATCAATACATGCATGTGTACATTTATACAATAGGAGTGAAGTGATATGTCATTAGATAAAACCATGTACCACCACTACCAAGTGATAAATGAAACGTAATGTGTACACCATGAAAATAACTAACATTTATACACACAGGCCCAGATATTCAAAAGAGTTGAGCCATGCGCAATAGGGTTGCGCCTGTGCAAGTCCGAAATTGCGCCATTCTGCGATATTCAGCAGGAGGCAGTTGCGCCCCCGAAATCATGCTGAGCAACAGCGCAATGATAATGAAGGCATGCGGAACTGAAGGGGGAGGAACCATGCATAAATGGCACAGTGCGATATTCAATGACTTGCGCCATGCGCAATAGGGGAGCAAGCGGAAGTTGCACCATAGCGGAAATGAGCCAAAATAAAAAGGAGCAAGGGAGAGGTGCAAGAACGCTACAGGGAAGCCACATGAGGCAGAAGCATAGGCAGACAGACAGGGCATGAGGCATAAACAGGGCAGGCCAGGGAAAGGGCACTCTGAACAGCCAGGCACAGGGAAGGTGTGGGGAGCCACACAGCACAGAGGCCAGCACAGGCAGGTGTACCCGGTGGAATACAGCAACAGCTGCCAGGGGGGATGAACACAAGCCACGGACATGGCCAGTGCCACCTTCCAAATGGAGGCCGTTATGAGGGGGGTGAGAAGGCGGGCGGCAGGGGGGCTTGGCCATGGAAGGGCCCGTCGGTGGTATGCCCCCAACAGGCAGTACCGAGCCCGCACCAGCTTTGAGCTGTACACTGATACTGAGATTGTGGGCCAGTACCGCCTGAATAGGGCAATTCTGAGGCAGCTCTGTGAGCTGTGCAGTGATGTGATGCAGGCACCCACATGACAGAGCCATGCCCTGTCAGTGGAGACTAAGGTAACAGCCTGCATGAGCTTGCTCGCCACGGGTACTTTCCAGAAACCAACTGGGGACACCACAGGCATAACCCAGTTGGCCACGTCATGCCACCTCACCCAATTCCTTAATGCACTGCTGCCACATGCTGTGGAGTACATCCATTTCCCCAGCACAGTGGCGGAGCACACAACAAACATACAGGAGTTCCACAGGGTAGCACATATGCCTGGCATGCTAGGGGCAATAGACTGCACCCATGTGGCCATATGCACACCACCTGGCCCTGAGAGGCCTCATACATCAATTGCAAGGGCTATGCCAGCAACAACTGCAAGGTGGTGTGCAATGCCAGGGGGCGCATAATCAATGTCTGTGCCACGCACCCTGGGGGAGCACATGATTCTTTCATCTGGCACAAGTCGGCACTGTGCCACAGATTCGAGAGTGGAGACATCCCCACTGGACACCTAGTGGGTAAGTATGCAAACCACATAGACAATCATAGGGCCTTGGGGGGCATGGCCAGAGGTGGCATGGGTAGTGGTATACATGGCCTGGGACAGGGCGATGTTGATCATAAAACTAACCTCTGCCATCTACATACAGGTGACAGTGGATACCCACTCCGTCCCTGGCTTCTCACACCCTACCGGCAGCCCGCGACCCCATCGCAGCAACGCTACAATGAGGCACACGCCACCACATGTAATGTCATGAGCGGGTGTTTGGGATGCTGAAGGCACATTTCTGTTGCCTGGACACTTCTGGTGGTGCCCTACAGTACAGCCCCTCAAAGGTCTGCGGGCTATTCCTGGCCTGTTGCATCCTGCACAACATGACCAACGAATGTGGGATAGCTGTACAGGTTGAAGAGGGGGGCAGCGATGGGGACGATGGGGACGCCGGTGATGATGGTGATGGGCAGTCCCCCCTTGGGCGACGGGACCCCAGACTGCTCCGGCTGGCACAGCTGCACCGGGACACCATCACGGAGCAGCACTTCAGCTGACCCAGGTAAGTCATGGGGCCATGTGCAACCACCAGTGGCTAAGGCACAACCCACAAACACACATAGACACACACCAAGGGTGCATACCGTAAAGGGAAGTGGCAGGACACAGAAGGACACACACAACCAGGGATGGGTGAGGATTAACATGCCACGCAGATGGACACACACACATGCACACACACAATGCAACAAACATGCACAGAGGGCTGGAGGCACACCAACCCAGAACGCCAACCCTAGCAACACACATGTCCACAGGCCACCACACCCACTGCCTGTCCATGTGCATGTGTCAGATGCTGAGCACCATTGCACATTGGTGTACAGGGCAATGCAGGCATCATCATGCACACACAACTGCGGACAGCAGCCGGGAGGATGTGCAGGTGGACTGTGTGTCCACGTGCAGGGCCGGGTACCCACCCGTGCACTGCCCACTGAAACACACAATGCACACAGGGCAGCACCAGACAGTAGCCATGCTGGGAGACAGGTCAGTCACGCGACACAGTGCCCCGGCCACCACGGATGCGTGGGTGGCCCCACCGAGACCCACCAGCACTGACAGACTGACCACTGGCCTCTTGGGTGGCACCGATGGTCCCCCAGGGGTTCCACTGCATGAACACGAGTGTGCTCGCACAGGTGTCTGCAGCACACCAAACATGCCTGCGCCAGGAGTGCTCGGGATGCCTTCAGCTGAACCCAGTGTCGACAGGGTGGGAGTCACACGACGCCGGGAACGGGGGGTGGATAGTGCACTGCGTGGTGTCCGCGATGCATGGGCACTTGACCGTGTGCCCATTGTGGTCATGACAGCAGTGAATGCCTGTGCATGCCTGTCAATGGCAGCGGTCACATCCTCCTGCAAACAGTCCATCCCTGCCAGGATCTGTTCAGTGTTCCTGCTTTGACGCTCCTCTGCCCACTCCAGAGCCACACGCAGTGCATCCACAGATGTCACAAGCCGCATCTGCTGCTGGACCGATGCTTGCAGTAGGCGGGTGTGCTCGTCCAAGAGGTCATTAGCCTCCTTGGCATCCTGTCCCTCAGGGTGTGCACGGCCCCGATGATCAGCACTCCTTGAGGGTGGGTGCTACACACCAGAACCAGGTCTGGGCATGTCCACAGGCAGTGCACAGATGCCACCACTGAACCCTGTACCCCCAAGCCCATTGGGTGACTGCTGATGCTGCCCCTCAAGCTGCCACTCCCCAGGGCTCAGTGGTGCCGCCGCAGTGGCCACAACAGTCCCACTGTCCTGAACAGACACCAGTGCTGCCCCAATGGTGCTGACAGGCATAGGCTGGGACTGTGCTGACATGCAGGCCTCAACGGTGGCACCACCCACAGCCATGGGCGTGAATTGCCCTGCTGTGTGGCCATCCCGTGGCACACACTTGTCACTGCCTATGACGGTAGTGTCATCATCACCGGTGATGGACTCTGCACCTGCCACACTCACAGCATGCTGGCATCCATGGATGCCAGCACACTGGGACACAGGCAGGGCTTTCTCCACACCTGTTACAACGACATCAGTGTGGACAGCCAGGCGGCCCCACTGTCACAATGATCCACATATACCTGTGGAGGTGGATGGTCCTTCCTCCAACTCCAGCTGACTCTCCGCAGTGGACAGGCACACCACCACTGACCCATACAGATGCTCAGGAGCTGCAAGGAAAAGCAAATCGGCTACTGCTGTGACACCACCCTCCCCCCTTAGACGAGACCATGACTTACCATGCAGTGATGGCCACCACCCGTCTGGAAGCCACCATCCGGAACACTCTCAATGGCACTGTGCTGCATGCTTCCAGCAAGCCTCTCCTCCTGTGGAGTCAGCTGTACTACCTCCGGCTGTCCCCCACCTGTTGCAGCATGTGCTGCCCTGATGGCAGCCATCTTCTCCTTTATCCTCCTCCTGTACGTGCCCATCATTTTCTTACACTCCTGCACGGAGCGCTGGTGGCTGCCATGCAGGTTCACAGCATGTGCCACCTCCTCCCATGCAGCAGCACGGGCTTGAGGTGTTCTGCCATCCACTGAGAAGTGGTTCCTGATCCAGGTAGGCCTCAAACAGTGCCTCGGTTTCGGCCTTTGTAAAGTTAGGCCTCCTCCTCCTCCCACCACTGTGTTCCTCCTCTCCAACAACTTGCTAGGTCATTATGTAGCCTGTAAGAATGGCAGTTGTTACCTGTGACTGTGCAGTCCCATGCATGTCCCTGAATCCACAGTCCACACTCCCAAACAGCATGCAACTCACCAATAGACTGCAGTAACTGACTATGGCCACTGCTGCACAATGTCGTACTTTTATAGCGCAACCCATGCAAATGAGGCGAGGAGCAACTTTAAGCAGATGCAATTGAAAGTGCGCCATTGAATGGCTGATTAGATGATTTGCATATGACGGCTGAGTATCGCGCTGTTGCGCTTTTGCTAATTTTGTTGAATGCTGAGCCAATGGAGCAGTTCTGTGACATTCGTGAGTACAACCTCACCGCGCATGCTCGATTGTAGCGCGGGTGTCTGCCACACTGATGACGTGCTGTGCATGGTGAGCAGTAACGGGCATGGCCACCATTGTGCCAGTGATGCTATAGCGATGGTCACTACATGGCGCTTGTGGCACTGGGCCATCATAGGTGCAATGAGCCAACTGCGCGGTGGGCCGCTATGGCACTGGCACACAGGCAGCCAATTGTGCTACATGCATTGTGTTCCAATGGCGCTGTGCATGGCCATGCGCGCCAGAGACCCTTGACCCTGTGCCCGACCTTGGCCCCCTAGGCGCCATGCGTCAGGCATGGGTGCACCTCTATTGCGCTGTTTGGTAACAGCACAATAGGGAATGGCAGTGCTGTACCATGCAGCATCTTCACGTGTGGAACCGCCGCCAGAGCAACTATCGCCAACTAGTAGTGAGAGAATGGCATGCAGCCACGGCAGCCCAGTGCTCTGGCAATAGAACTTGCTAATCCAGTGGCAATGAGGGAGCCACACCATGGCTCTCTTCAGGAGCCACCGACAGGCCAGGACCCAAGTGTGGCAGGAGGTGGCCACTGCCCTGGAGGAGGCCACTGGATGGGGGAGGAGTTCGGAGCAGTGCAGGCACTGATACAGGGACCTGTGGAGGAGGGAGCCGGAGCTACTGGCATGACTGCAAGCACATGCCAGGATGGGCATGGTGCCACGGCCAGGTAGGGGTTCCATCAACACACTTTTATCATCCATATGAGTAACAGTGTTGTATGTGTCCAGCACATAGGGAGGGACCATCTGGGGTTGACTGTGGTGGTGTTCACAGGGGTGTGTGGTGGGTGGGTCTGGCTGGGTGGGAGGGGCACACACCTGGGGAAGGGGACTTTGCTTTGGATTTTACTGATGTTCACTCTCTCATTGGTTTGCCCACAGGCCCGGAAGAACACCCGCCAGGCAAGGGAGGAGCAGCGGAGGGAGGAAGATGGTGCAGCCAGGCGGGCGAGGGTCACCGCCTCACCCTGACCGGCCGATGAGGGTGAGTGCCATACATCCATGAATTACTGCTTGCTGTGTGACAGGGTGGGCAGCGGGCATGGCCACCATACATCGACACCACGCCACATGCACGCAACTTGTAACAGTCAACACTGTCCAGTGGCAATGCATGTCTGGGAGTGCATCAACGGTGGTCCATGCATGCACCAGGTACATGGTTGTGCCACTGCCTTTGCACCACATAGCCATGCCACTAAATGGCCACGGTGGTGCTGTTTGTGACTTGGCTGGTGGGTGTGTGCAGTGTTCAGCATGGCTGTATGCACCTGGGTGGGCAGGTCCTGTGGATGTGATCACTGCAGGTGGTCACACACCATCACAGTTGTATGTTCCATGGTCATATGCCATGCATAGTGGGCGGGCTGTATGGGGTTGTGCATTCACACCTATTGACTGTGCTCCCTTGTCCTAGGTACTCACCATCTACGTGAGATATGGGAGGCACTGCAGGAGATCTTGGTGGTCGCACTGGCATCACTGGACATCCTGCAACGGTTGGATGAGACCGGAGTTCTGAGGAGGCATTGGGCCCGGAGGAGCCAGAGCAGGGAGAGGCACTCCCACTGATGATGGATGGCTCACAGTATTCCCCTACCCCCCTGGACCCACCCTCACACCCCTCCTTCCCCGTTCCATTTGTCCACCCCTGCCTTCTACCCACCCCACCTTGTTTGTGCCCCCCAGCTTGTATATAGTTCCAATGTTTTATTGTATATAGTTTGTATTATTGTAAATTGTTGATCATTATATATTTTTCAATAGATTTAATTTGATATAAATACTGTTTATCAACTTGCAGCGAGCACAGGGTGCTCAGCTGCAGTGGTGTGCATGGTTTCAGGGGTGGTGAGGTCATGGGTATGTGTGTGTGCCAGTGTGGAGGTGACTATGGTGTGGGGGTAGCTATCAGTCAGTGTCTGTGGTGTGTGTGTTGTTCCCTGTGCGCTGGCTGACTGTGTGCAGTGGTCCATGGTGTGTGCTCTGTGTCCATGGCGCACCCATCGGCCCGTCCATGGCCTGTGCAGCTGACATACATGCATGTCTGTGACCTGCATGGTCCGCTGGCATGTCAGTGGTGGCAGTCCCTGCAGGGAAACTACTGTACCTGTCACTTTGCTGGGTTGCCTCCTGTCACTGGTGTGGTGCATGCCTGGCTCAGGTGGCACTGTGGGCACTACAGTCATTGTCCCACCTCCATGCTGTGCCTTGTGTGTGTTGCAGGGGATGTGCCCCACTGTCTGTGACTTGTGCTCTGGGCGACTGCTGGTGGTGTACGGGTCCATAGTGCCTGCACAGGGTGGCTGACACTCCAGTGCCATGGAGGACTGTGGGTTGTGTGTTTTACAGTTTACATGGGCCCACAATGGGGGCTTGGTTGCCCCCACTACTCATCCCTGTGTTGTTGTGCCCTTGGGTATGGGCGGTGTCTGTCCATACACTGTGTGAGATCCCGTGTGGTGCATGCTTCCATGCACCACTGTGGGTGGCTGTGCTGGCTGTTGTGGCCAGTGGTGAGTTGGGTGTGTCACTGGACTACTGTGCAGGGTGCTGTACCACTGGTGTGGTGGTGTCAAGGACACGCCCTGTCCTGTGGGGGTACTCCCTGTGCCGATGCTGGTTGGTCTCTCAGTAGTACCGGGGACTGTGCATGGTGGCACTGTGTCTGCTGTTGCATTGTTGTGTGCTGCCACCCACTGGATGGGTGCTCGTGGTGGGGCTGGCTTGCATGGTTCTGTGGCTGCAAGGTTGCAGTGTCACAGTGGGGTGGTGATGCATGAGTTTCCTGCAGTGGTGGTCACTGCTCATGGGGGTTCCTGGGGTCACGGTGCAGGGTGTGCTCTACTATTGCGGGGATGGTGTGGCACGGGTGTCAGCCCTCCTTGTCGCGCCCAGTCACAGCCAGCATGCTGTGATGGGCACCATGTGCAACTGTAGGTTGTTTGCTGTCTCCAACCCAACAGGCCCCAGCCCAGGGAGGCGCGCCCAGCCTTGCAGTGGTTGTTCCAGCCCTCCCCAGTTAGCAGTCACATGGAGTGTGGGGGGACGATGTCTGTTCTGCTGTGTGTTCCTGTGCCCATCTGTGGCATGGATGGTGGGCCACTACCTCCCTGGTTATGCAGTTACAGTGCTCTGCTGCTGGGGGGCGTCCCTGGTTGTGCTATGGCACCTCTGGACTGCTCAGCTGCACATCCCTTGTTGCGCTATGGTGCATCAGATCTGCTCAGCTTCCCCTCCCTAGTTGCACTATTGCACAGGTGGTGCGATATTCAGTCGTCGGCTGTAGGCGCAGTTTGGCCTGCTCCATTTTTGAATATCACGTCTCTTGCACATGGGCACAATAGACTTGTGCTTGCTCCTGCTATTGAGCACTTTTTGGGTGCAGTTTGAATATCTGGACCACAGTGTACACATCACACACAGATATCATGATGCCCTATTGTATAAATTACACACATGAAGGTGAGGCATGTAATACACCATATAAGTGAACTCGTGGCAAGTGACCTTGGGAACCATCACTCGTGGCTCCACTGTGCTCCACTATTCGTGAGGTTACCCAAGGTCACTTACCACTCATACACACACATGGTGTATTACATGCCCGATGATCATGTATCCCCTATATATATATATATATATATATATATATATATATATATATATATATACATACAT
This sequence comes from Neoceratodus forsteri, assembly GCA_016271365.2. Lineage (NCBI taxonomy): Eukaryota > Metazoa > Chordata > Ceratodontiformes > Ceratodontidae > Neoceratodus > Neoceratodus forsteri. Next base: position 1,526,902,983 of record CM057455.1, read on the forward strand.
ACAGTACTGTACATATATGGGAGCATTAGGAATTCCACAGTAGTTAGGTAATGACAGCAATCCACAGGGTGCTAGTACAGGTGGAATCTCAAATAAAGGCTTGACATTGGCTCAAGCCAACTTAGTACTGTAGGGAAAGAGTTCTAAAAGGTAAGGACTCGATGGAGTAAAATCTCCAGGACCTGAAAGGCTGCACCCAAGGGTACTGAATGAGATGAGTCAATTACTGGCAGCCCCTTTGACAGATCCAGTTTATGAATCATTGACTAGGAGAGGTGCCTGTGGAATGGAGGGTGGCAAATGTGGTCCCCCAGCATGAGCAGGAATAGGGAAAACTCAGGTAACAATACACCAGTGAGCTTGATGTCACTACTGAGCAAGCTGATAGAGGCAAGCAAAAAGGAGCAGATAGTACACTTCTGGGGGAAATAAATTTCCTTAAGACCATAATCCGTATGGTTTCATGAGGGAAGGGTCATGTCAAATGAACCTGATTGACTTCTAGTTTTTATATGCTTCACTTATAGTTTCTTTAGTACATTTATGGATAATCAAGAAGTATTCATTTACATTTCAAAATAAAACAGTTACAGTTCATGTAACAAAGAACACTAACAATACATTCTAATAGACGAACTCTTGATATGCAATAACGCTTTGGTATAACTCTGACTCACTTGTGTGGGGGATAATCCCGATGGGCTAGCTTAAGCCTCCTTTTGTCCCTTCAACCCAGCACACCCAGTAAAAGCCCTTTAATATCAGGTCAGGAAATTCAAGTTATTAAGTATATGTCATATAACACGCTTTGCTTAGGAATATCTCTAGACATCTTTATTAAGTTATTTATATAAAAATGAGGTCTATCTAATTAAACACTTGATATCCGAAAAGTAATCTACCTAATAGTTATATTTATTTTTAAATTGTGTATGCATCTATTACTATGAAAAACAACAACATCTATAAGTATTGTCAATCCATAGATAAGTAGTGAGAGGAATGCCACAAACAGATAAACAATTTTTACGAGTAAATACGTCAGGGTATCAGAATCCCTCATCCTGGATTAACCAGCAAATAAAAAAAAGTCCATTGAGTATAAATAAATAAATAAAAACCAGATTATTCTATGCACAGTTTACTGAACAGAGTTTTAAATTATCAAACAACACCCCAAATGTTCTTAAATTAACTACTTTTATGTTGGTGGTAAAATAAATCTCTCCTGTTGCATTTCCTCCCCTGCGGTACATCAACTAAATCTTACATGTCCTTTTTAGTGGTTTCTTCAATCTCCACTTTTTGTTAGTATGTACAGTATGATTTAAAGTGTTCTTGATCAAATAATGTCTATCTGTCATTTCCAATGGTGAGTACCCATTATGCAAGGAAAGGCGTTTAAGAGTATCAGCAATCTCCTCAATGTCCTCCCTTTATGCCAGAAACTACTTGCCATGGGCTGTTGTAGCTGGAGATATATTGGGGTAGACATGGCATATAATGTATTTATAATTAAGAGCTCCTATATGCAGGCAGCATTTAGAATTTAATCTCAGTGTCAAATGCAGTGGAAAAAAATTATAGTTGAACAAGAACCCACTGTACTAAGAAATTAATCTCCATCAAGCAACAGTGATGTGGAGTGCAAAGTTTGTAAAGTTACTTAAGTTTTTTTTTAATTGATAATCATATTTTACTTTACATACAATGATGTTTTTAGTTTATAGGGTTACACATATTAGATACTATTATTAAAAGCTTATTTCATTCATATATTTTTTTTTATTTCATAGTTCAGAAATAACCTTTGAGCAAGGTGCTTGTTTTCAAAGGTTCCATGTCAGTATTAAACAATACAACACATACAGGCCCAGATATTCAAAAGAGTTGAACCATGCGCAATAGGGTTGCGCCTGCGCAAGTCCAAAATTGCACCATTCTGTGATATTCAGCAGGAGGCAGTTGTGCCCCCGAAATCATGCTGAGCAACAGTGCAATGATAATGAAGGCATGCGCAACCGAAGGGGGACGAACCATGCATAAATGGCACAGTGCGATATTCAACGACTTGCCATGCTCAATAGGGGAGCAAGCAGAAGTTGTGACATAGTGGAAATGAGGCAAAATAAAAAGGAGCAAGGGAGAGGCACAAGAATGCTACAGGGAAGCCACATGAGGCAGAACCCTAGGCAGACAGACAGGTCAGGAGGGACAAACAGGGCAGGCCAGGGAAAGGGCACTCTGAACACCCAGGCACAGGGAAGGTGTGGGGAGCCACAGCTAGTGCAGAAGGGGGAAGTGCCACACAGCACAGAGGCCACCACAGGCAGGTGTTCCCGGTGCAGGGGAAGTAGCAGGGAGGACAGCGGGGAGAATACAGCAACAGCTGCTGGGGGGGTGAACACAAGCCAGGGACATGGCCAGTGCCACCTTCCAGATGGAGGCCATTATGAGGGGGGTGAGAAGGCGGACGGCAGGGGGGAGTGGCAGTGGAAGGGCCCGTCGGTGGTATGCCCCCAACAGGCAGTACCAAGCCCGCACCAGCTTTGAACTGTACACTGATACTGAGATTGTGGGCCAGTACCGCCTGAATAGGGCAATTCTGAGGCGGCTCTGTGAGCTGTGCAGTGATGTGATGCAGGCACCCACATGACGGAGCCATGCCCTGTCAGTGGAGACTAAAGTAACAGCCTGCATGTGCTTGCTTGCCACGGGTACCTTCCAGAGACCAACTGGGGAAACCACAGGCATAACCCAGTTGGCCACGTCACGCCATCTCACCCAATTCCTCAGCGCACTGCTGCCACATGCTGCAGAGTACATCCATTTCCCCAGCACAGCAGCCCGGGCTTACAGCAAACATGCAGGAGTTCACAGGGTAGCATATGCCTGGCATGCAGGGCAATAGACTGCACCCATGTGGCCATACGCACACCACCTGGCCCTGAGGGGGCCGCATACATCAATCGCAAGGGCTATGCCAGCATCAACTGCCAGGTGGTGTGCAATGCCAGTGGGTGCATAATCAATGTCTGTGCCACGCACCCTGGGGGAGCACACAATGCCTTCATCTGGCACCAGTCGGCACTGTGCCACAGTTTCAAGAGTGGGGACATCCCCACTAGACACCTAGTGGGTGAGTATGCAAACCACATGGACAATCATAGGGCCTGGGGGGGGCATGGCCAGAGATGACATGGGTAGGGGCCCACGTGGCCCGGGGCAGGGTGATGCTGATCACCAAACTAACCTCCGCCCTCTACACACAGGTGACAGTGGATACCCACTCCATCCCTGGCTGCTCACACCCTACCGGTGGCCAGTGACCCCATCGCAGCAATGGTACAATGAGGCACACGCCACCACATGTAATGTCATCGAGCGGGTGTTCGGGATGCTGAAGGCACATTTCCGTTGCCTGGACACCTCCGGCGGTGCCCTACAGTACAGCCCCTCAAAGGCCTGTGGGCTATTCCTGGCCTGTTGCAATCTACACAACATGGCCAACGAATGTGGGATAACCATACAGGTCGAAGCGGGGGACAGCGATGGGGACGATGAGGACGCCGGTGATGATGGTGATGGGCAGCCCCGCCCTTGGCGACAGGACCCTCAACTGATCTGGCTGGCACAGCTGCATCGGGATACCATCACGGAGGAACACTTCAGCCAACCCAGGTAAGTCATGGGGCCATATGCAACCACCAGTGGCTAAGGCACAACCCACAAACACGCATGGACACACACCAGGGGTGCATGCCATCAAGGGAAGTGGCAGGGCACAGAAGCACACACACAGCCAGAGATGGGTGAGGATTAACATGCCATGTGGACGGACACACACACACGCACACACACAACACAACAAACATGCACAGAAGGCAGGAGGCACACCGACCCAGAATGCCAACCCTAGCAACACACACGTCCACAGGCCACCACGCCCACTGCCTGTCCATGTGCGTGTGTCAGATGCTGAGCACCATTGCACATTGGTGTACAGCACAATGCAGGCATCATCATGCACATGCAACTGCAGACAGCAGCCAGGAGGGTGTGCAGGTGGACTGTGTGTCCACATGCAGGGCCAGGTACCTACCCGTGCACTGCCCACTGAAACACAATGCACACAGGGCAGCACCAGACAGTAGCCACACTGGGAGACAGGTCAGTGACGCGACACAGTGCCCCAGCCACCACTAATGCATGGGTGGCCCCGCCAAGTCACACCAGCACTGACAGGCTGACCACTGGCCTCATGGGGTGCCACCGATGGTCCCCAAGGGGTTCCACTGTGTGAACATGACCGTGCTCGCGCAGGGGTCTGCAGCACACCAAACATGCCTGCGCCAGGAGTGCTCGGGATGCCCACAGCTGAACCCGGTGTCGACAGGGTTGGAGTCGCACGATGCCGGGAACAGGGGGTGGACAGTGCACTGCGTGGTGTCCATGATGCATGGGCACCTGACTGTGTGCCCATTGTGGCCATGACAGTAGTGAATGCCTGTGCATGCCTGTCAATAGCAGCAGTCACATCCTCCCGAAAATGGTCCATCCCTGCCAGGATCAGAGTGGTGTCCCTGCTGCGATGCTCCTCTGCCTGCTCCAGAGCTACACGCAGTGCATCCACAGATGTCACGAGCTGCATCTGCTGCTGGACTGATGCTTGCAGAAGGCAGGTGTGCTCATCCAAGAGGTCATCTGCCTCCTCGGCATCCTGTCCCTCAGGGTGTGCACGACCATGATGATCAGCACCCCTTGAGGGTGGGTGCTATGCACCAGGACCAGGTCTGGGCATGTCCACAGGCGGTGCACAGACGCCGCTGCTGAACCCTGCACCCCCAAGCCCATTGGCTGACTGCTGATGCTGCCCCTCTGGCTGCTGCTCCCCAGGGCTCAGTGGTGCCGCCGCAGTGGCTGCAACAGTCCCACTGTCCTGAACAGACACCAGTGCTGCCCCACTGGTGCTGACAGGCACAGGCTGGGACTGTGCTGACATGCAGGCCTCCACGGTGGCACCACCCACAGCCATGGGCGCGAATTGCCCTGCTGTGTTGCCATCCCATGGCACACACGTGTCACTGCCCATGATGTTAGCGTCATCATCACCGGTGACGGACTCTGCACCGGCCACAGTCACAGCATGCTGGCATCCGTGGACGTCAGCATGCTGGGGCACAGGCAGGGCTTTCTCCCAACCAGTTACAACGACATCAGTGTGGACAGCCAGGTGGCCCCACTGTTGCAATGATCCACGTATACCTGTGGAGGTGGATGGTCCCTCCTCCAACTCCAGCTGACTGTCCGCAGTGGATAGGCCCACCACTGCTGACCCATACAGATGCTCAGGATCTATAAGGGAAAGCAAAGTCACGTTACCGCATGTGACCTACCCTGCCCCCCCATAGACAGATGATGACTTACCATGCAGTGATGGGCCACCACCCATCTGGAAGCCACCACCTGGAACACCCTCAATGGCACTGCGCTGCATGCTTCCAGCAAGCCTCTCCTCCTGTGGGGTCAGCTGTACCACCTCCGGCTGTCCCCCACCTGTTGCACCACATGCTGCCCTGATGGCAGCCACCTTCTCCTTTATCCTCCTCCTCCTGTCCGTGCCCATCTTTTCCTTACACTCCTGCACGGAGCACTGGTGGCTGCCATGCAGGTTCACAGCATGTGCCACCTCCTCCCATGCAGCAGCACGGGCTTGAGGTGTTCCCCGCCGTCCACCGAGAAGTGGCTCCTGATCCAGGTAGGCCTCAAACAGGGCTTCGGTTTCGGCCTCCTCCTCCTCCCACCACTGTGTTCCTCCTCTCCAACAACCTGCTCAGTCATTATGTAGCCTGTAAGAATGGCAGTTGTTACCTGTGACTGTGTAGTCTCATGCATGTCGCTAAATCCACAGTCCACACTCCCAAACAGCATGCAACTCACCAATAGACTGCAGTAACCAACTATGGCCACTGCAGCACAATGTCGCCCTTTTATAGCGCAACCCATGTAAATGAGGCAAGGAGCAACTTTAAGTAGATGCAAATTGCAGTGCTGCACCATTGAATGGCTGATTAGATGATTTGCATATGATGGCTGAATATCGCACTGTTGCACTTTGCGCAATTGTGTTGAATGTGCTGAGCCAATGGTGCAGTTCTGTGACATGTGTAGTACGCACCTCACTACGCATGACCGGGTTGCTGACGCAGGCGTCTGCCACGCTGATGACATGCTGTGCTCGGTAGGCAATGCAGGGCATGGTCACCATTGTGCCAGTGGCGCTATAGTGATGGTCACTACATGGCGCTGTGGCACTGGGTCATCATAGGCACAATGGGCCAACTGCGTGGTAGGCTGCTATGGCGCTGGCACACAGGCAGCCAATCACGCTACATGCATTGTGTTCCAATGGCACTGTGCGTGTCCATGCGCCAGAGACCCTTGACCCTGTGCCCGACCTTTGCCCCCTAGGCGCCATGCATCAGGCATGGGTGGACCTCTATCGCGCTGTTCGGTGACAGCGCGATAGGGAATGGCAGCGCTGTACTGCACAGCATCTGTATGTGGAGAGCCATGCTGCAGAGCACCATATTGCCAACTAGAAAACTTAGAATGGCACGCAGAAGGGCAGCCCAGTGGTCTGCTATTGAACTGGCCAACCTAGTGGCCATTGTGGAGCCACACCATCGGACTCTGTTCGGGGAGGTGCCCCTGGACAGGGCCAGGACTCAGGTGTGGCAGGAGGTGGCCACTGCCCTGGAGGAGGCAACTGGATGGGGAAGGAGTGCCGAGCAGTGCAGGCACTGATACGGGGACCTGCGGCGGAGGGAGCCGGAGCTACTGGCACGCCTGCGGGCACGTGCCAGGAGGGGCACGGTGCCACAGCCAGGTAGGGGTTCCATCAACACACTTTTATCATCCATATTGGTAACACTGTTGTATGTGTCCAGCACATAGGTGGGGACCATCCAGGGTTGGCTGTGGTGGTGTTCACAGGGTGTGGGTGGTGGGTCTGGCTGGGTGGGAGGCACACATCTGGGGGCAGGGGGACTTTGCTATGGGATTGTACTGGTTTTCCTCTCTTCATGTTTGCCCCACAGGTCCGGAGGAACGCCGCCATGAGTGGGAAGAGCGGCAGCGGGAGGAGCATGGTGCAGCCAGGCAGGGCGAGGGCCCTAACTGCCCACTTGACCGGCCCGATAAAGGTGAGTGCCATACATCCATGATTACTATTACATGCTGTGTGACAGGGTGGGCAGCGGGGCATGGCCACCATCCATTGACACCACTGCCATGCACGCAACTTGTTACAGTCAACACTGTCCAGTGGAAATGCATGTCTGGGAGTGCGTCAATGGTGGTCCATGCGTGCACCAGGTACATGATTGTGCCACTGCCTTTGCACCACATAGCCATGTCACTAAACAGCCACGGTGGTGCAGTGCATGACTTGGCCGGTGGGTGTGTGCAGCATTCCGCATGGCTGTATGCATCTGGGTGGGCAGGTAATGTGGACGTGATCACCGCGGGTGGTCACACACCATCACAGAGGTATGTCCCATAACCGTATGCCATGCACAGTGGACGGGCTGTATGGGGTTGTGCATTCACACCTATTGACAGTGCTCCCTTGTCCTAGGTACCCGCCAGCTACGTGAAATCTGGGAGGCACTGCAGGAGATATTGTTGGTGGCAAGGGCGTCACTGGACATCCTACGATGCATTGATGAAACCGAGGTCCTGAGGAGGCACAGGGCCTGGAGGAGTCAGAGCGGGGAGAGGCACTCCTGCTAGGATACATTGGTCCCAGTATTCCCCTACCCCCCTGGACCCACCCTCACACCCCTCCTTTCCCATCCCATTTGTCCATCCCTGCCCTCTACCCACCCCCACCTTGTTTGTGGCCCCCCCAACCGTGTAATATTGTATATAGTTCTTGTAATATTGTATATAGTTGATTGTTATATATTTTTTCAATACATTTAATTTTGATATGAATACTGTGGTGGTCTCTGATTTGCAGTGGGCTATAGGTGCTCAGCTGCAGTGGTGTGCATGGTGTCAGGGGTGGTGCGGTCATGGGTATGTGTGTGTGTGTCCGTGTGGAGGTGACTATGGTGTGGGGGCAATTATCAGTCAGTGTCTGTGGTGTGTGTGTTGTGCCCTGAGCACTGGATGACTGTATGCAGTGGTCCATGGTGCATGCTCTGTGTCCATGGCACACCCATTGGCCCGTCCATGGCCTGTGCAGCTGACACACATGCATGTCTGTGACCTGCACGGTCCGCTGGCATGTCAGTGGTGGCAGTCCCTGCAGGGCAGCCACTGTACTCGTCACATTGCTGGGTTGCCTCCTGTCACTGGTGTGGTGCATGCCTGCCTCGGGTGGCACTGTGGGCACTACAGTTGTTGTCCCACCTCCATGCTGTGCCTTGTGTGTGTTGCAGGGGATGTGCCCCACTGTCTGTGACTTGTCCTCAGGGTAACTGATGGTGGTGTACAGGTCCACAGTGCCTGCGCAGGGTGGCTGGCACTCCAGTGCCATGAAGGACTGTGGGTTGTGTGTACACAGTTTACATGGGCTCACATTGGGGGCTTGGTTGCCCCACCACTGTGTCCCTGTGTTGTTGTGCCCTTGGGTATGGGTGGGTATCTGTCCATACACTGTGTGTCATCCGTTGGGGTGCATGCTTCCATGCACCACTGTGGGTGTCTGTGCTGGCTGTTGTGGCCAGTGGTGGGTCGGGGTGTGTCATTGGACTACTGTGCAGGGTGCTGTACCACTGGTGGTGGTGTCAAGGGCACGCCCTGTCCCGTGTGGGGTACCTCATGTGCCGACGCATGGTTGGTCTCTCAGCAGTACCTTGGGGAGACTGTGCATGGTGGCACTGTGTCTGCTGTTGTTGCATTGCTGTGTGATGCCACCCACTGATGGGTGCTCATGGAGGGGCTGGCTTGCATGGTTCTGTGGTGCACAGGGTTGCAGTGTCACAGTGGGGGTGGTGGCATGCATGGGGTTTCCTGCAGTGGTGGTCATTGCTCATGGGGGGGTGTCTGGGGGTCACGGTGCAAGGTGTGCTCTACATTGGGGTGATGGTGTGTCACAGGGTGGTCAACCCTCCTTGTGTGCCAGTCACAGCTTGCAGGTAGGTGTGATGGGGCACCATGGCCCGGCTGTGGGTTGTTTGCTTGTCTTCATGGGACAGTGGTTATTCCAGCCTTCCCCAAGTTGTGCAGTGCATGGGGTGTTGGGGGGACGATGTCTGTTCTGCTGTGTGTTCCTGTGCCCATCTGTGGCATAGATGGTGGGCCACTACCTCCCTGGTTATGCAGTTACATTGGTCTGCTGGTGGGGGGGGGGGGCATCCCTGGTTGTGCTATGGCGCCTCTGGACTGCTCAGCTGAACATCCCTTGTTGCACTATGGCGCATCAGATCTGCTCAGCTTCCCCTCCCTAGTTGCGCTATGGTGCAGGTGATGTGATATTCAGTCCTCGGCTGTAGGTGCAGTTTGGCCTGCTCCATTTTTGAATATCGCGTCTCTTGAGCATGGGCGCAATAGACTTGCGCTTGCTTCTGCTATTGCGCACTTTTTGGGCGCAGTTTGAATATCTGGGCCACAGTGTCCTCCCCAACCCCTAACTTACTTCAGGACTTCTCTGCTTAAACTCTGAGGCCTGGATATTCAGACCGTGCCAGGCTGTGGCACAAGCCTGGGCATAGCGCAAATGGGCTGCACAGGGGCGTTGACAGGGTGATATTCAACGGGAGCTGCGCCATAGCACAGTATCACTGAATATCACACACTGGCCACTCCGCAGTGTGCATGGTGCAGTGGCACTGTGCCAGCGCAAGTGGCCAGAGTGGAGCAGGGGGCACTAGCACAATTTCCATTGTGCTATGTGCAACAACCATGATATTCAAAGATGCACATGCAAATGGAGCCATAATGCATGCAAAGCACAAATGGGGCCATTTGCATGTCATTATGGCCTCATTTGCATGCAGGTGTGCCGATCCCCGGCGACTTGCACTTGGCGCCCTGCCAGGCTGCAGCTGTTGGGGACCGACACTACCTGCACAGCATGGAAAAGTGCCCCACTGCCTGATCTCAGGCATCAGTTAAAATAAAACACGTCCTATATCCCTGGTGGTCCAGTGGACTGCTCACAGCCTGACCGCAGGCATCTGTTAAAATAAAACATGTCCTATATCCCTGGTGGTCCAGTGGACCACTCGCAGCCCGATCGTGGGCATCTGTTAAAATAAAACATGTCCTATATCCTTGGTGGTCCAGTGGATCGCTTGCAGCCCGATTGCAGGTGTCAGTAAAACATTAATGCCACAGCAACCCAACCCTGGTGGTCTAGTGGTAGCCCCCTCCACACCCACCCACTGAGCCCCACTGCCCGCTCCTCCCGGTCAGCGGCGGCGGCAGCTCTCCACCCACTTGCTGTCCAGCCGCCCATGGGCAGCACCTGTCAGTGGGCTGTCGCCCTTGGTCCACAGTTTGAGCCAATGGGCATGCAGCCCGTGCTGTTACATAGTCCAGATATGTAATGAATCCATTCTACATATGTGGACTGTGTGGCTCTGTATGAGCTGCCAGCCATTGGCTCACGGCTGGAACCAATAGGCGACAGCCCTACCGCACAGGTCAGTCGGTGGGCGGGGGGCAAGTGGTGGGGGAGCTGCCACCCGCCACTGACCAGGAGGGAGTGGGGCGGTGGGGCTCAGTGGTAAGGTGGGGAGGGGGGTACCGCTAGACCACCAGGGTTGGGTTGCTGTGGCATTAATGTTTTACTGACTCCCAATCGGGCTGCAAGCAGTCCACTGGACCACCAGGGATATGGGATGATTATTTTTATACTTAAGCCCGTGATCAGGCTGCAAGCAGTCCACTGGACCACCAGGGATATAGGACAAATATTTACATCTACATCTGCCTGCGATCAGGCATGGGGGGTGCGGCCACGAAGGTGCAGCCGGAGCTCGGGTGACCACCCACAGGTGGCAGCTGCCATGTTGTGCCCTGTATCATGGCAGCTCACCTCTGGGTGGCCAGCCACTGGTCCTTTTTTTTTTGGCTCACCTGTGTGCAGCACAAGTAGGGGTTGTGCATGCATGGGCTCAGCACATCCTGGGCTGAATATCGGGATGTGTGGAGTATGCCATGGGCATGCCCCCACTCTGCCGCCACATACATTACTGCGCTCGGCGCATCGGGATTTGTGCCAGGCACAATACCAGTTTGAATATCGCACCGGGGCGCATCAGTGGGTTGCACATGGCACAACAGTGTTGCGCCATGAGCAACCCTTCTAAATATCCAGGCCTCTCTGGTTAATTCTCAACCCCTCCCAACCTTTTGGGCCATTTCCTTTCAAGCAAATTGCATTCTGCAGTTTGATAACCTGCCTAAGGTGAAGCTGCCTGAATTTTGGCATCTACTCGTAGAGGAATCTCACTTGCTCCTGTTTCCCAGTGTTACTCACACTATGTGCAGCAATCCAGAAGTTTTCTAGGAACTGCTGCCAATAAATTAATGCTAGGACTGATCTCTGCTTGAAATGTTTTGATTTCTCCCTTCAAGTAATGTTTAGTCAGATGTAGAGATTTCTTAGAGTTGATTTAAGTTTTGAGAGAGGTTTTTAGTGTAGTGTGATGCTATCTGCCCTGAGCCCCTTCTCTTAGAGCTGTAAGTCTGTGGGCTGCACCCTTGACCTCTGTGTCCCATGGGGCTGCAGTGCCCCCCAAACTTGCTTCAGAACCTCCCTGCCTGTTCTCGCTTTGTTTAATTTTCAGCTGTGTGCCCCCGTGTTAATCAGAGCCCATTCCACAACTGTATTGAGGCTACTGCTCTCTCCTGTTGAGCATACTGCAGTGTCCTTCCCAACACCCAACTTGCTTCAGGACTTCCCTGCTTAAACTATCTCTGTTTAATTCTCAACCCCTCCCAACCTGTTCATTTCTCTTTTGTTTTCTGACTCCCCTCCCCTCCAAGTCTGCTATTTAATTTTGTCCTCTCACCTTATCTCCCCAGGGACTATTGTGCCCTTTCGGGCTGTTTCCTCTCAAGCAAACTGCATTCTGTATTTTGATAACCTGCCTAAAGTGAAGCTTCCTGAAGCTCACCCTCCAAGCAAGGTACGGGTTGGAACTCTGAATTTTGGGATATACCCCTGGAGGAATCTCACTTGCTCCTGTTTACCAGTGTAACTCACACTATCTGCAGCAATCCAGAAGTCTTCTAGGAACTGCTGCCAAGAAATTAATGCTAGGACTGATCTCTGCTTGAAATGTAATGTTTAGTCTGATGAAGAGATTTCTTAGAGTTGATTTAAGTTTTGAGAGAGGTTTTCAAGGTAGTGTGATGCTATCTGCCCTGAGCCCTGTGCCCCTCCTCTTAGAGCTGTAAGTCTGTGGGCTGCACCCTTGACCTCTGTGTCCCATAGAGGCTGCTGCAGTGTCCCCCAAACTTGCTTCAGAACCTCCCTGCCTGTTCTCACTTTGTTTAATTTTCAGCTCTGTGCCTCAGTGTTAATCAGAGCCCATTCCACAACTGTATTGAGGCTACTGCTCTCTCCTGTTGAGCATACTGCAGTGTCCTTCCCAACCCCCAACTTGCTTCAGGACTTCCCTGCTTAAACTATCTCTGTTTAATTCTCAACCCCCTCCCAACCTGTCCATTTCTCTTTTGTTTTCTGACTGCCCTCCACTACAAGCCTGATATTTAATTTTGTCCTCGCACCTTATCTCCCCCGGGGTCTACTGTGCCCTTTCGGCCTGTTTCTTTTCAAGAAAACTCCCCAGGGGTCTACTGTGCCCTTTCGGCCTGTTTCCTCTCAAGCAAACTTTTTTTTTCTAAGTGCCCATTTTCCCATTTACAGTTTATACTGATCTGCCACTAGAGGCATCTTATTTTTCCTATTAATCCTCCAACCCACTTGTCCAACTTGCCTCTCCATTTTTCCTGTTCTAATCATCGTTATCCCCTCCCTTGTTTCTCACTTTTAGCGAATTGTACTCTGAAGAAAAAAAAAGACACAAAAAACCCACCGGTATAATTAACCTTGCACTGTGCTTGGGACCTTACAAGTGCCATTACTGCTGCACTCTTTGGTATCATAATGTCTCTTATAATGGCTCTATTTCCTAGAGGGATTATATTGCTCTCTCTATTGACCCTATCTGATCTTGCCTGTGATAAGTTTCTAACATCTACCTCGCCAACATTGGATAGCAATCATTTTTATGTTTATAGTACTATCACCTTATCCCAATGCTGTGACTCTCTTACTGTGCCATGGAACCTGCATTCCCCTGGTGACTGGGGGTTGCCATTTTAACCCCCTAGCTGGCTACACCCTTTGGCACTCCTCCCTGGGATCTTCAACTTACAAGCCAACTGTAAAGCTCGTTCATCTAGGAGGAAGCCTCACAAACTCAGCAACAAGCAGTTAAAGGAATATCTGTGTGGACTGGCCTTACTGTTGCTGCTGCTTTCTGGCAATATTCAACCCAAACCTGAGTCTCCACAACTTACAGCATACCGACCCTCATCTACTGGATTACTTAAAATTACCTCTCTTAATATATGCAGCCTCCTCCCCAAAATGGACGTAATGAATGCATGGATCTTTCAACATAACCCAGACATCCTCTCAGTCATAGAAACATGGCTTTCTCCAAAAGTAGTGGATGCTTCAATTTCCATCCCAGGCTACACAGTCTTTAGACAGGATCATCTCTCCAAGTGTGGGGGCGGTTGTGCGATCTACCTCAGAAACAATCTTCAAGGTCTTGTCCTAACTCTGCAAAAACTGATGACCATATGCAAGCCCTTGTCATAAAAGTGCTTCAAGGTGCACACAATAAAACCCTTGCTGTTTTTTCAATCTATATTCCTCCCAGACAGATGGCCTCCTGCTTTGATTCACTCCTGGAGTGTTTTGGCTCTCTGAGTCTTAATTTGGAAATTATCATGTTAGGAGATTTCAATATCAATTGGTTCTCTCCTGACACAAGCCCTTTCAAAGATGCAGTTTCAGCAGTTCACCTCACCCAGCTAGCCAGGTCCCCAACTAGAATTAACTATAAAACTGGGACCAGTACCTCACTGGACTGGGTGCTCTCTAACCACCATGATCATATATCGGACACAATCGTACTCCCAGAAGCCTTCAATGACCACTCCCCAGTCTTGTTTAATTGGGTGAAAAAATTCTCTAAACCACCCACTAGAACAATTACCACCAGGGTACTCATCCATGGGCATCTTGAATCACTAAAAGCTGACATGTGTAATCAGGACTGGTCAATGGTTTACACAACTAACAATGTTGACATTGCCCTCGACCAATTCATTCTGCAGTTCAACGCTATATGTGATAAGCACGCCCCCCCATAAAAAGCGTAAAATCAAAGGCCACTTCTTCAGACCTCCTTGAGCTTCTGAATGCCAGGGACCATCTATGGCACACGTCTAGGTCCCTGTGTAACCAGGCCAACATCCAGGGTACCACGCGGCTAGAAACAACTGCATGAGGGCTATTAGTGCAACTAAAAATCAATATTATAAGGAAGTGCTCTCATGAACCAGGAATGATGGCAGAAAATTTTGGACTAACCTTAAAGAGGTAATTGGGAGAGACATCAGATCTGCCCCTACCATGCTTAACATTGATGGTATACCCTCACTCGACCCCAAACTTATTACTAACACTTTTAATAATGCCTTCATGGACCTGAGTGGTGTCCTGCCACCTGGCTACTTCTCTCACCCCCTCATAAGTGACTACTCTGGGAAAGAGACTATGCACCCTTCTCATCCTCCTTTCTACTTCAAAACCCTCTCAGCCCATGAAGCCAGGAATTACCTACTCAAGGTAGTAGGGAAATCAAGATTTAGTGGTGACACCCTGGATCTTAAGTTTGTAGCCCTTACACTGGATGAAATTCTGTTACCTCTAACACATATTATTAACATGCCACTTAGATACTCTCAATTTCCTCAGAAATGGAAATTTGCCACTGTGACACCAGTTCATAAGTCTGGGATCACACAATTACTGGGAACTACAGGCCTATCTCTATCCTGCCCCCACTCTTGAAAGCTCTTGAGTGTATAGTGGCTGACCAACTGGTTGATTACTTAGAAAAATACCAGCTACAATGCCCGCAACAACATGGGTTCAGAAATTGTCATAGTACTGCTACCGCCCTTCTGGAGTTCACAGGCTTTATTCGCCACTCTTAGATCAAGGACATCTGGTCTGTGCTGCTTTCATTGATTTAACCAAAGCTTTTGACACAGTGAATCATGCCTTCCTGGTCAAACAGTTTACCACCATTGGAATAGCTTGTGACGGCGTAGCCTGGTTTGAAAGTTACCTGCACAACCGTACACAGCAGATGAAGATTGGTAACACCCTGTCAGATAGCAGACCTGTCTTATCTGGAGTTCCTCAAGGGTCCATCTTGGGCCCTCTTTTATTTAGCATTTTTCTCAGCTACCTTTCTTACTCATGTCAGGGTCACATCCTTTTATATGCTGATGATGCTGTCCTGTTTACCAGTGATCCATACCCTAAGGTTCTTGAATCTAGGCTACAGAGTAATTTCATAGTTGTAGAAAGATGGCTCAGTAAGCACAAGTTAGTCATGAATTACAACAAGACTAAAACTATGCTGTTCTCCAGCTCCCAAAATAGGCACAGAACTTACCCTCTTTCTATCACCAACAAAGAGGGCTCTCCCCTGGAGCTAGTTCAGCTCTTTATATATCTAGGGATTATTATTGACAGTATGATGACCTATGCCTATCACATTGACAACATTGCTAAGGCTGTTAACACCCACATTGGGCTATTTTATAGGCATAAGCAATGTTTGACCCCAGAGGCTCTTAACCTGGCCATTCAAAGCTCTCTTGTCTCACTTAATTGATTATGGCTTACCAATCTATGGATCAGCTATTGAAACAACCCTTTGCCACATCATGGTTGCACTCTACAAAGCATGCTGGCTCCTTACCGGCTCAGTCCATCTGTCCCATACTTGCGACATGTACGCTCAGGCTAACTGGCTCCAATTCAAAGGTAGGCTCATGTACTAAACATGCTTACTGTCCAAAAAAGTAAGCTTAGGCAAAATGCCCCCAGAAATGCAAAAGCTTATTACTCTCACTATCAACTGTCATTGCACCAGAAGCTGTACTAGTCAGATTTTTAATATACCCCACTGTCGCACTTCTCTGGGACAAAGGTCCTTTGCCTACTGTGCCCCGCTATGGATGGACTTGCTGCACCATGACATCACTTCAGCATCCACCTTAGGCTCCTTCAAGATTAAACTTAAGCAACAGCTAGTTGCTGATGCCAGTTGTGACTGCTTCCAATAACCTTCCTTCTTGTGACCAGCACTTATTCTAACCTTATGCTATCCTGATCTTATGCATAACAGTTCTCAGCATCTGAATAACTGTTCTAAGTTGCTAATCATTCTCCTTCACATTTCCTGTTGATCCCTTCCACTCTTTCCCCTCACCCCTCTGTGGCTTTTCCCCTATCCCCCCTCCCCCCGGTTATATCTCCTGAGCTCCCTTGCTCATTTTAAAATGCTTTGTCCCATACCTTCTCACCTCTGATGAAGCCCCTGGGCTGATGCCATCCCTTACCTTGTTGATTATTAGATAATAGGATGAGTCTGTTCTCATTTGCCTGTAAAGGGTCATTTCATAAGACCCCACCCCCTCTAATATGACCCTTTGAATTCCAGGTTTTAATTAAATATGCACCATGGCATACATTGTACAATGACACATGTATTGGAACGTCTCTAGTTATACAATCTTGTAATGTCTTGTATAATTCCTTGTTTTGTTTGTTCTCCGTCTCATACTTTCCCAATATGTATTGTTCGTCTGACATGGAACCTATGAAATTAGCTTGTTCTCAAAGGTGTTATCTGAAATTTCAATAAATAAAAAATAAATACATACATTTATACATACATACATGCATACATACATTATAAGAACTTCAGTTCACAAAAAAAAATAGAAGGAGGTACATTTTACAAAGGTAAGGGAATAATTCAAGCAACACCATGTACAGTCACTAATGACTTGACATATAGCAAGTAAGGGATAATTTAACCATGGCAATGTGCAGGCAATTAATTAGTTGACTTACAGCAGGTACCCAAGTTCAGAGTACCCCTGACACAATGAGTAAAGTTAACAGATGTTCACTTTATTGTTCAACTGGTATAGCAAAACACATCATTCAATTTCAAAAAACAAATGCAAGGCAGCCTGGTGGGTAGGCCTCATCGACGGGGTGGCAGCCTAGAGGGTAGGCTCAGTCCAGGAGGTAGAGGGCTTAGATGAGGAGGAGAAGGAGGAGCAGGAGGAGGAGGAGGAGGAGACTAGAGGGAGACTAGTGGGACAGATCACATTTAGACAAGAGGGAGTGGGGGGTAGGGGTGGAGGATAGAACAGTAATGTAAGTCGAGTGGTGGGCTTTGTGTTAAAAGGGAGGTAAGGCAGAATGGGAAGGAGGAAAGGCAGATGTGAAAAGGGTATGGATGGGAAGACTGGTTGTAGCAAGAGCTCAGGGCATAAGAGGAGAGGATAAATTTATTAAGTGCATCAAGACACTGAAAAGGGCTAGGCACCAGGTCAGTGGAGTCAGCTCATACTGGGCATATGATTCAGGTTAGGGGAAGGAATATATAAAATATATCTTATTACATAGTGTATACAATTTAACATTTATTTATTAAGTACAATCTTTTGCCAAAGTTTCCTTTGTATACTGTTTACTGGAGAAAGAGACATGGAGCCCATCTACATCCTATCATCTCAATTTTTAGTTAATGATTAGTATTTGAAACTCGGTTGATTTAATATTTAATAAAGTCTGTGAATGGGGCTCATAAATTATTATATTGCTTTATCTGATTGTTATAGCAATAATGAACTTTTTTTCTAGTCTATGACTAGAGATCATGACATTTAACCATGACATACTCTGGCAGATCCTTGTCTTTCCACTACATTAAAATATTCAGGCTAGTATCAGACATAATCTAACACATTCTTGTCTAACTCCTGCAAATCGATCCATTGGGCCTCCATTGCACACTAGCATCCAAGTTGGATCTTTATTAAGTTGCAGTCCTTCTATTTAAGTGAGGGTCATTAAAGTTTTATTCCACCTGTTATCTAATACTGGACATGAGATCATCATGTGTTCTAGGGTGCTGAATTCACCACAGCCTCTAGGGCATAAGTTAGAACACTGGGAATTGAATAAGTTTAATCTATGAGGGTTATAATGCATGCTATGTAAAATATTGTAGTACATTTGTTGTAATTTGGTGGATTTAATGCCAATATATTTTGTTTTAATAGTCTGTGCCCATTGCCTGTTATTAAATTTTCTTTGTAATTTAATCTCCCATTTATTCTTAAGAGCATCTAATTGAAACCCCATGTTGTTCATCATAAAATTATAAATATTAGTAATATTTTTTCCCAGATGGAGTGGAGAGCACTCTTTCTAATTCATAAAATGTTTGGTCTTCCAAAATCTTGTTATTACTTGTAATATAATGTCGAATATGCAGATATCCATAAAACGGTTTATGAGACAGTTTATAAGATTCTTTAAGTTGATTAAATTCAATAATTTGATTTTGATCCATAAGTTGTCTGATTTCTCTAAGACCTAAATTATACCATGTTTCGAACACTCTATACATTAAAGATGGGAGAAAAAATCCATTGAGATAAATAAGAGATTGTCTTATACAAGATATATTCATTTTAATTAATTTACTCATTTGATCCCATATCCTGCATAGAGTCTTGATTGGTAATGTAGCTGCAGTTATATGAGGTCTTTGTGGACTGATCAAAATCAAATGTTTCAAATTAATAAAAGGGGACCCATATGTTTCTGACACTGCTACCAAATTGTTTTTATCAGTCTGGTATACATAATTCAGAAAAGAGAGATTGGCCACATAGTCATATAGCTTAAAGTAAGGTAGTGCTAGGCCCCCAGATGCTAGAGATTTGACATGATCAGGACCTGGGAGAGGTAGTTGGGGGTGTTCAGTTTAGGTCGTGTGATAAAAAGCCACCAGGTCCTCCAGGGTTCTATTTTTGGAATCTAGGGTTGTTCGAGGTGGGGAACATCAAGTGGCATAAAGTAACTTACTTTATTAACCAGTGGGGAAGGGGAGGAGGGAAAGAGAAAGATACACACAGAGGAAGTGCAGGAGCCTGTGATCACAGAGCAGATGAAGGTTAAGTGGGGCAGAGAGTAAGGTGGGGGATCGTGCCACACAGCAACTTACTTGAAGAACTGGCAATGGCGGGGGAGAGCGGCAGGTGATGAGGGATCTGAATGGTGACCAGGAAGCCTGTGACTGGGTAATGCAGGGAGGTGCAGTGATTTAAAAAAGGGCCAGAAAGGAGGAAGGGGGGATACAGAAAGAACAGGACAGACAGAGGAAGCACAGGGTTCTCATGCATACCAATGATGTGATGAAACTCCATTGTGTGGAGAAAAAAATGTGTACTTTTTCAGTCATCCTCTCCTCCTCTATAATTGCAATACATCAACATAGCTTTGCTATGCAACTAGGAAAATGAAACTGAGGGGCTTTTGAAATATTTGTGCTCCTGCTTGAACATACTAGTGGAAAGAGGGGATGGGGCTCAGCTAAATGTTTCTGGCCAGAACTGAGATGCAAAGCATTTTAATTGCTTTTACAAGTACTGTGCCTACACCATTCCAAAGCAGCTGTGTTTCATAGAACTTGTGTTCATGTCTAGTCAGAACGGTGTTGTGTTTCTTTATTAGAAATTTGCAGTATCCCTTTCAAAACAAATCCAGTTACATCAGCCTGCTGTCAAACAATCCCATGCACACCTTGCCTTTGCATTCACATTCAAACAGGGAAGAAGACATGTGATTTGACAAGCAGAAATTAAAGTTTCTTTCTGCAGTTTAATACATTAATTAGTTAATGCAATTAGTCAATGCAAAGATAAGAGGAGTATATAACCAAGACCACTTCAGAAATGTTCCAGTAAACATTTGCAAAGATAGCCAATGGCTTACTTTATGTGTCAGATTCACTTCTGGTTACCGAGCAATGGAGAGAGAAATGTAATCCATCCTCAAAAAAGCTTTGTGTAAACTGTTTGACTCCAATCTAGGGCTGTGCGAAATTAAATTTCCGCCAGTAGAATTTTATTGAAAATCAGAATTTTGCTTTTGCAAAATTTTGGAATGCACTTTGGCAACTTCCAGGGATATTCCAACTTAGAATAATGGGATGAATGTATGAATTGTGGACTAATGTATTAAACTGTGGAAAGAAATTCCACAGAACTGATCACTGTCAGTGGTCAATTCTGCGGAATTTCTTTCCACAGTTTAATACATTAATCTGCAAGTCATGCATTCATTCCACAGTTCAGTGAGTCACTGAACTGCAAAACAAATGTATTAAGTGTGGATTAATGTATTAAACTTCAGAAATAAATTCTGCAGAACTGGTCAATGAACTGTGGAATAATTACATGTATTGTAGATTAATGACTTAAACTGCAGAATGGAATTCCTTAGAACTGTCAATCCACAGATCATGTGCATTACTCTGCAATTCAATCAGAAAATTTCACAGACCAGGGTGAAGATTCACCAAACACATTCAGGAAATTCTGATTTCACCAAAGGTGGAAGTTTGGAAAATTTTGTAAAATTTACAACATTTCGTAAAGTTCTGTGAAAGTAGAATTTGCAACTTCCACCCGGCTTTAATAAAAAAGTGCTTCCACATAGCCAGTTCAACCCTCTTTAAAGATCAAATTAAAACTTTAAAAAATTAAGCCCTCTTGATCTCTGTGTTCCGTCTACCTTTTGTATAGGCTCCCTGCTAGGTACTGTATCAACAAAAGGTGACCTAGGCTAGTGCACCCTTACTGTAAGCTGTCCACTACTATTGGTCTCCTTGGTATATAGCTTTGTTTTAGTTCAGGCCAAGAGTTCTGAGACTTTGTCATAGTGAGCCTCCCTGAAGACATGGAAAAAATCCAAGGCCTCCCCGAATTTTCTAAAACAGCATCATGCCATTTGGTCTCTAATCAACTGTTTTGCTAGCTGTCCTGTTCAGTTATTAGGATGGCATGCACTATGTCACTATACCTCTTGCACTACACATGCTAATATTGGATAAAAAGAGGTTTCACAGGAGACAGTTTCAGGCAATCAGAAGCATTTATTTATTTATTTCAAAAGGTTTGGAACATCATATTGAGCTGGTATCTGCTCTTTTCCAGATGCGTCCTGGGGGAAAGGGGAAGAGAGGAGAACATATACAAAGTAAAATGTATATAATAATACAATAAAATGGAAATAAGTATGACAAAACATACAAATTCAAGAATGCTTAAAAAAACAATTTGCCAAACAGTACATTGCCATATAGTAAATTGTAGAATGGGCAAAAGAAGGTTAAACAGTAAGCAACACAACAAACTAATGAACAGGGAGAAATGGCTGATGAGATATAAGTGCTGTATTGTTAGTGTCAGTGCTGGGTATGCTGCTGGTGAATAGGAGTCCATTCCAGTATCAGAAGTAACTGCAGAAGTGAACAGAGAACTCACAGAGCAGAGATTTCAGAGCAGGAAAGGAAGCAGCAGAGTGAATGGAAGGGGGAAGGGAGACCCATAATTTAGGGAAGCAAAACAAGAAGGCAGCTTGACTGGCAGTAGATTTCATGTGAGGGAGGGCAAGACAGTAAGAGAAAGCATTGCAAAGGGAGTATCAGGAAGAAGGGTGAAGAGAGGGGAGAAGCATCATCATTCTTTATTTATAAAATGGCACCTTTCTAAAACCAAGGTGCCTGTACAACAACAATTAAAACACATCAATAAATAAATAATACAAAAAATTAAAAATGATAAATACAGCAGTGACATTAAAAATCAGAAAATGCTAGGCTAAAAAGATAAGTTTTCAAGACAACTTTAAAACTTTGGACAGTCAGGCAATCTCACACCCGACGAGGTAGAGAATAACACAGGATTAGGGCCATAAAACTAAATGACCTTGCCCCAGAAGTCTGTAAACAAACCCTGGGAATCTCTAGCAACCCCTCTTCAGTGGATTGGACAGGGCGGAAGGGACAGTTGGGGTGAAAGATATCTTACAGGTAACTAGGTCCCTGATCATGTAGGGCCTTATAGGTCAGTAAACAATCCTTGAAGGTGATCCAATAGTAATAATAATAACCATTATTTGGAGATAAAGGAAATAGAGTGGGTAAGGCACCTGTCATCAAGAGAGGGGAGGGAGAGGGAAAAGTACAGAGTACAATGCTGTGTACGCAGGAGTTTGTCAACAGCAAAGTGACAGAAGAAGTGAAAGAGGCAGTCCAGTCTAGCTAAAGTAGACTTTGGTGCAACACTATAAACAATGTCTCCTTAGCCAAAAAAGGGAAGAATAATCTCAGTGAGGATTTCTCTGCATGCAGGAAGCAGAATGCTTCTCTTAATTTCTGTAAGCTCTTATAACTGGACATTTTGGGTGGAGCTTCTTGTGGATAGCATCTACATGATCAGAAAAATCAAAGTGGTGATCCAGCCAGACCCTGAGGTACTTGAAAGAGGAGACATCTTCAATAGTTGCACTATCAAGGGTATGAAAGAAGGGAGGAGGGAGACTCTAGCAAGCCTCTGCCTGGTGCCAAAAGTCATAGAGATCATTTTTCTAGCACTGAGGGATAACTGATTTTCTTGGAAACAGAGCTGTATGTTGTTAAAGTCCAGTTGAAATAGGTTAATGAGGCTGGGAGCGGAATTCATCGTGGCTGAAGGCAGCAGCTTTGAATAAGAGCTCAGCATTGGCAACATTTTTAAATGCTAAATTTGTATTTTCTAGACCACTCTTCTGCCTAGGAAACTAATGGCTGACAAAAGGAAGGTTTTATCTTCAACATCGTCAGAACAGTTTGCATCCCCCAAAATAAAGCTTTTAGAAAAATATTTCAGAGTGAATACTGGCACAGCGAGTGTCAGGGGAGCTGGAGAGAGAGATGCAAGAGCCTGCAGAGAATTTAAATAAAATCAGCTCTCAAAAAACATTGAAGATAACCCCCAACTCCAAGGTCACTTTTGAAGAAATTACAGAAACAGCTTTCACAACAAAAGCTTACACAGAAACAACAGGTACAGTTACCTCCTGTATGCAATTTAAAGAACCCAGTTTTGGGTAACACAGGGAAAATTTCTACAGAGACTTCTCAACTGAAAGTAGAAACGTAAAAGCAACCTACTGAAAGGAACATGGACGTTGGCATTACTGGAACTAAATACATAATAGGCTCACTTGAAGATACTTTAGAGCCTCTAATGTTATGGACACAAACATTTGATGGGAAATTTAATGCTTTAATGGAGAAGGTGGACTTTCTACAAAAGGATACAAAACAAAACCGGGGGAAAAATTGAACTTGTAACTAAGGAAGTGGAATCAAATAGAAAAATGATGGAAAAAACAACCAGTAAATTTCAAGGAATTGAGGCAACTGCAACAAACTTAATTAAAGATAATTTTGTCATGTCTCGTAAAATAGAATTACTTAAGAATCAGCAATGATATAGAATTCTCCAAGTGGTGGGTTTGCCACTTAAATTGGATCAGGATTTTCAGGCTACAAAGGATTTGTTTAAGGACTTGTTTGTGCAAGTGTTTGAAATGCCCGAGGGCAATCTTCCTTTTATAACCCGAGCGTATTGAATCCCACCAAAACTTTCATTTCAAGGAAGAGGAATTTACGCAAACTGCAAATGATTCAACTATACAAAAGAAATCAACCATAATGTTAACAATACACTGGCTTTCGAAACTGATTGGGATTTAATTATGCTTTTGTCTAGACTCAAGGTTCCACTTACATATAAAACCAGCAGATTTTCAATCTTCCCAGACTACTTGTTTTCCACCCAGCAGAGACAATGTCATTTTTTGGAAAACAGACAGGAATGACTTGAAATGGGTGCTGAATTCTAGCTCCTTGCTCCAGCTACACTTGGGGTAAAGTTTAAAGGACAACACATATGTTTAAGGATTTGGATCAGGTGACAGCATTTATTAGATCACACTGTGATCAAAATGAAACAAGTCAGATGAATTATCCAACATTATCCAAAGAAGAAATGTTAAATATGGACTCATGAATTTGGTCAAAGTATTTTTTTTTTTGGTAGATTAATAACTAGCAATCCTGTGGTGGCTGAAGAGGCTTTATGGAGGAATAAATGTGTCTCCTTGTTAATGAGTTTTTCTTTTGAGAGAACTGTTTTCTTATGTTAAGGAATTATGTTTATTGAGCAGGAATGTGATTTAAAGAATAACCAAATATATATAAAGGACTTAAATACTGAATAACTTATAGTTTGCTGCTTAGAACTTCAGAATAAGCTTTCGTAGAAATACCCCCTCCCCTCAGATATGTTTTTTCATGGTCTAATCACACCGTGCAATGTAAAATAACATTGACCATGTTATTTTGAATCTATGAATGATTATTATATTGTGTTATTATGTAGAATTATGAAATTAAAAAATCAATAAAATACAAGTACAAAAAAATATAACTGGTTCATGAGGTCAGGGACAGAGGAGCCAGAGGAAGAGAGTATCATATCATCTGCATATATACAAATGAACCCCAAGACAGAGTACTGGATGGGAGGGGAAAGACTTAGCGCTACAGATGAGGAACAGGATCTGGGAGTTAACATTAGCAGCTCATTTAAGCAATTGAGTCAGTGCCACATGGCCTATAGCAAGGCTAGCAGGATGCAGGGATGTATCAGTAGGGGTATTAATAGCAGAAGAAATGAGGTAATACTTCCCCTCTACAGATCCCTGGTGAGGCCTTACCTAGAGTACTGTGCCCAGTTCTGGAGTCCTCACCTCAGAAAGGATAATGATAGGCTGGAGACAGTGCAGCGCAGAGTGATAAAACTGATTCAGAGCCAGAAGGGCAGATCCTATGAGGAGCGCCTTAAGGCACTAAATATGTACTCACTGGAGACCAGAAGGGAGAGGGAAGGGGAGATATGACAGAGACCTTCGAATTCCTTAAAGGAATTAGAGTGAAGAGCAGGGAACTATTTAGCCTGAATACCAATTTGTAGCCACATGGACATGAATGGAAATTAACAGGAGGTAGGCTCAGGAGGGATGTGAGGAAGTACTTCTTTACGGAATGGGTGGTGGTACCTTGGAACAGTGTTAGCTGAGGTGGTTGGTGTGAAAACAGTCAGGGGATTCAAGCAGGGCTGGGACATAATGAAGGGGATAGTGGTTGCCAGGGGTGACAGGGCCAAGGAGGAGAATAGAGAGAGAGGACAGGGATGGTTTGTACCCTGGGGGAACAGTAGGTTCCAGGAATTATAGGGAACTTGGGCAGACTGGATGGACCTCTGATCTTTTTGTGCCGTCATTGTTTATGTTTCTAAATGGACACAGAGGAGGAATTGGGGAGGTCATATAGAAAAACGGAGAAAAGAACTGGACCTGAACTTAAGTCTTTTGTATTAATTCCTTGGCACATCTGAACAGGGACATCTATTTATGAAAGAGTCTATTAAGCAATATTTTAGAAAAGTACAATAGTCCAGGTCAGAACAGCATTTCTCGTAGTTGCCATCATGTTTTATAGCCATCACTCCAAGACATTCAGGGCAGGATTCATGAAGTGATTTGGGACTAAGTCCCACACCGCAACCCCAGTTGTACTTCAAAATCGCCGCAGCTGTGGAGCAGCCAATCCACAGCCACAGCAGCTGCGAAGGGTGTTATGGCAGGTCCCACTGCCTGTAGCAGCCTCCCACAGCTGTGGTGCTGTCCCTGGCAACAGCACCCGCAAGCTGCCGTAATCCATGGAGCTGGTCGTACTCCAGCTCCACCTTAGTGAATACCCGCAATTGCGAGTGACCTGCGGTTTTGCAAGTGGAAACTCACTAGCGCCAAAGTTTTCCCGCAGCTGCGGGACCTTCCCAGATGTTCATGAATCCTGCCCATTGTGGCTAAAATGTAAGATATTGTTGCATTATAATTGTAACTCCTACCATCTCTGTGCCTGAGTAATACAATGTATCTATTTGGTACTCAGTAATATTGAACTGCCTCTCTTGGTTGACCTGCCAGAATTCCTTAGAGATTTGTTGCCAAAAGAAATATAATTATAATAAAAAAAAACTGTATGTAATATCCCTATCCTGTTTTAATATATTAATTTAACTTATATAGACTCTGATTTTTCATGTATATACTGTCCAGTTCAGTGCAACTGCATGGTAGGTCTGTGGGTCGCTGTGACTTCTATTTAAAAAATAAATAAATAAAGAAATCGTATTTTGTTAGTGAGCACTCCACTGACAGTCAGATTCAGATAGAAACAACACTTTTGTAAAAAAAAAAAAAAAAAATGAAAGCACACAAAGGGGGCTCTGATTTTGTGAGGGAAGGAATGGATCCCTGGGGACGGGGGGTGGGGTTTTTGGGTTTTTAAAGGAAACCAGACCATGAAGTGGTGAAGTGTTCAGATGGACCCTAGGTCCCTCTCCTGATGTCAGAATAACCAGTTCGCAAAGCACTGACAAGTCACAGCATTCTTGTTTCATACAGAATTGTCTTTATTAAAATATTAAGCATTCACGCAATTTAATTTTTTTTTATTCAAGGCCACTTTTACCACTGTGTTCATCATTAGAGAAACCCCTCCTATGAGGAAAAATGATGGATCTCAATAGGTGCACCCTGGAAGAGAGGAGGGAGAGATGGGACATAATAGTGACCTATAAGTATCTCACAGGGGTGAACAATGTGCAGGCAGGAAGTATTTTTCAGAAGAAAAGGTGCACGAGACACGAGGAATATGCAGTGAAGCTCAAAGGGGGAATATCTAGGAGGGATGTTGGGAAGCACTTGTTCACTGAAAGAGTGGTGGACACCTGGAACAGTCTTCCAGTGGAGATGGTGGGAGTGAAAACAGTGGAAAGCTTCAAGCATATGTGGGATAGGCACAAAGGAATCTTAGAAGGAAAGTGTGGAGGGGGAGAGGAGTAACCGGAGATCAGGTAGGGTGTGTAATTACAATATAAGCAGGGAAAAACTGGGCAGACTAGGTGGGCCAAGTGGTCCTTCTCTGCCAAAAAATTCTGTTTCTGTTTTACCTAACTTAACCAGCTGTATATTGTAACATTACAATAAGGTAACTACGTAGCAAAATTCTATTGGGAAAATCTGGAATTGCTTAATTTATGCAGCAGTACACTGTCTAGCAAACGCATATGCATTTCACTCCACACTCATTTTGTCAGATTTGACTGCTAGTTTGAATTATGTTGAGTACCCCTTGAGCCAATGACTGGTGTAGTGGTGTCAGTCTGAAAACACAGCTGTGTCTGGCTGGTTTTAATAAATGAGGACGGAAGATAAGGTGGGGTTACTAGTTTTCTCAAAGTTGCAGAGCAACATTAAGTTAAATAATACCAACGTTGAAACAAAGGGAGAAGCTTGGCTGTGAGATGTGGTTAAAATAGAACTGCCCTTCTCCTATCACTTTGAAAACAGCCGTACATGCATGCATCTCACAGCTGAGTGTCTGCTTCCCTTGTCTAACATAGTTCTGGCCTCTAGCATCAAGGTATGGGGCTTCCCCAACAATCTCAATTTATGACTGTAATTAGCTTTAATTTATTTCTTGAAGGGAACCTCCCACCAATTTATATGAGTGGCAGAAGAGTTGCAAGGCAGCAAGCACCTAGATATTAGCTGGTTATGATCCCATTATCCCTCCTGCAGAGACAATAACCACACTGGCGAATAGGTTAAATGACTGCAGCCAGATGTTTATTAAAACATTCAAGTAGCACAGATGTGTGTGTCATGCACAAAGGGGAGTCCAGTCTCTGGGGTATTATCAGTGTCCCAGCCCAATGACTTAACCCATTTCTTTTTTCATTCATTTCGTTCTATTTCATTTTATTTAGGGTTATAACCATGAGCAAAGCTCATTGGGAGTGGAGACCTATATTTACAGTGGTGGCCCAGTGTCACATGAATCTGTCTCCACACTGACAGCCTTTGGGTGTGCTGCTGAAGGCCTTGACATTCCTGGTTCCCTTCCATTGACAGTGAGGCAACACATGAAAACCACAGGGACATCAGCAGCAGGTTTCCAAAGACCCTCATTCCCACCACTCTGTCTAAATGGCTTGCCAAGAGAGAAAGTAAAAAACATTAGTTACAACAAATGGGGGCAGATATAACTCCTCAAGGTTTTGGAGTGCAACCTTCCCAGTGCCTGGACTTCACCTTCGAGAGCACTCATTGCCACCTGGGGGGGCCTCCCCAATTCAAAAGGAATGTGTGCTGAACTTGGATATGTCCTGACCCACCACTTTCAATGCAAAAAAGTGTGCGGTGGTGCACCTGGGGCAGAAAAACATTCGAGCAGCTTATACCTTTGGGGGGGCAATAAAGGAAACAGAGCAGGAGAGGGATCTGGGGATTATTATATTGAGCAAGTGCAGCAAGGCGGTGGGAAAGGCAAATGGTATGTTGGCCTGCATTGGAAGGGGCATAGCTAGCAGAAGGAGGGAGGTGCTTATGCCACTATGCAAAACAATAGTGAGGCCACACCTGGAGTACGGGGTACAGTTCTGGAGACTGCACCTATGTAGGGACATTGAGGGGATAGAGATGGTTGAGAGAAGAGCAAACAAGATGGTGCATGGGATGTGGGGAAAAACATATGAAAAGAAGTGGAGGGAGCTGAATCTATACCCACTAGAGACTAGAACAGAGACGGGGAACATGACTTAAACTTTTAAGTATTTATAGGGGCTCAATAAGGTGAAGGAGGGGAGATTGTTCAAAAGAAGGGAGAGAGCTAGAACAAGGGGGCATAGCCTCAGATTGGAGTGAGGGAAATACAGAGTCAATGTGAGGGGGAAGTTCTTCACGGAGAGGGTGGTGGAGGCCTAGAACAGGCTACCAGAGGAGGTGGTGGGATCCAAAATGGTGTGGGGATTCAAGAGGGCATGGGACAGACATACGGGGTTGGGGGGGTTCTGAGCCAGTAAAAGGATGAGGGGGGAAGGGGTGGATTAAGGGCAGACTAGATGGGCCAGTGTGGTCCTTTTCTGCCAGCAACTTTCTGTGAGTCTGTGAACCACAGAAAGAGCCGACTTGACCCCTTCCCCAACAAATTTTTTTTTTATTTTACCAATTATTTTACCAGGTGAGACACACTAAGCTGAAAGCTTGTTTGCAGGTACAACCTGGGAGCACGAGGAAGTTAAGCGACTTGCTGAGGTTCACACAGTATGCACCTAGGGGGCTGAGGGATTCAAACCCAGGTCTCCAGATTTGCAGTTCAGAGCCTTAACCCACTGCGCCATACTGCCTCCAATATAATAAATAAGGGAATGTAAAAAAATAGTGCATAAAACTGAGAGACAGGACATAATTTTTGTTAAGGAGCAAGATCCAGAGCACTGAAAAACACCCCTACTTAACAACTCGGGCTCGAGACTTCATCTGGGGGCAGCGCTTGCTGATGAATCCTTTGCTTATAAAGTAAATCAATAAATAAACATGAGTCCATCAACAAATGCTTGAGGAGGGTGAGTAAGAGCCAAACTTCTAGTGGCCAGAAGATTCTGGGCAGCCGTGGCAAGGTCAGGGTTAGGATCCAAGGTCCGCTGGGCCAGAGGTCCACCAATGATGTCCTGCAAAGCATTAGCCCTTAGCGGGGCACTTGTTCCATCCGACGGCATTGGGAAGCAGCAGCTTGTGTAGGGCATGAGGGGTGCATGGCTCTGCAACAGGTTGGTGGTTGCCGGTAGGGTTTCCATTGGTGGGGAGCAGCAGGGCGGCCGGTGGTGCTGGATGTTAGCTGAGACCACGTGGTCCCCCTGTCCCGCCTTTTCAGCATTGGCCTGCAGGCAATACAGGCCTACGGAGCAATGGGGAGTGTTTGCAGGCCATACATAGAAATAAATACATGGAAAACAGGTGGATTGCGGAGCCCCGAGCGCATTGGGTGGTAGTAGGACACCAGCGCCATGTGGAGAGCGATGGCGTTTACAGGAGCATGTAGATAATTCAGCTGTATGATTGTGGCTCAGGGACCTATATAAAACAAACAAAAAATAATAAAGGGAAACCTAGTAGGCAATAAATAATTAAAAAATGATACAAAAGAGACCAACAGTAGCTGCAGGATAGCTTTCAAACAATGTATTAAAGGAGCAGGAGTCTGTATGCTGCACCAGTTGCATTGGCCTAAGGACAATGCTTGCAACAGGGCAGGAGTTAGCTTGAAAGCTTGTAAAAGCAGGCGCTTTAGTGGTCGAACACAGCCATGATGGTATTAAAAATGGAACAGAACAAGGACCTTGTGTATTGTATTGTATTGTATTGTATAGTATTGCATTGTATTGTATTGTATTGTTTGTTTGGAAAATACCTCTGAGCAAAAAGCTCCTTTACAAAGGTTCCACGTCAAAAACACATTGCAGACATTACATACAAATGAAACAAGCAAGGTACATCACACTTTGTACAAAACAATTATGCTAACCTTTTACCAACAGTCAGTAAATTAGCATGTCCTAAACAACATGGTGACTAGGTGTAACAGGTAGCAGACAAATGGACGGCCTTGTCATAAAGACTGGGTGGTCAGTATGGTCAGAGCTGGAAAGTTGGAAGGGTTTGAAAGCAGGGGCAGCAGGACGCAGACTCAGCCATGAACCAGGGAGTTCACATCCGAAGGGTTAGTGAAACTATGAGGCAGTGGGGGGAGGGGGGAATTGAGGGACTGACCAGTGGTGGAGTTGGGGAGGTAGGTGGCAGGAAGAACAGACAGAGTGGAGGAGAAGCAGGGGAAGGAGGGGAAGGGGCCGGGTGATCCTTTAGGGATCAGTTGATTCTTGTAGTCCATGGATGAGACTGACACAAGGTGTTAGGCAAGGGTGGCATAGCAAGAGGGGCTTGGAGGTCAGCACCGAGCAACGGGCTCTTTACTGACACTCACAAGTGCTATTGCTTACTAGGAGCTGTTTCAAATCAGAATTGAATGACAGCAGGTTCACAGAATTGTGTAAGGGCTCCGGGACCTCGTTAAGCCAAAGGGGGGCTCTATAGGAGAAAGAATGATATCCAAGTGCTGTTCTCCAAAATGGGGCTCAGAGTGAGCTCATTGTGTTGCCTCTGGTGCTGTACTTGTTTTCAGAAGGGGATAACATACCTGTGATGCGAGGGGGTGAATATCCCAACAGGGTCTTCTTACCAAGGAAAGTAAATGAAGAAATAAGTAAATAAATACATGGGAAGACCAGCATGATCTTTCAAGAGGCAGAGTTAAAAAAATTAATATATATATTTATATATATATTATAGTGGCATGGGAGTGCCCCATAGTTCGGGTTGAGTACCCCATTTAAGGTTAAAGTGTGAAACTTTGCATGTTAATAACTTTGCCACTGTAAGATGGATTTGCCTGAAATTTGGCAGGCACAGAGCAGTACCATAGATCTCTAGAGCTGCTAAATTTTGTAATGGTCAGATATATGGCTGAGGAGTTATAAAGCGACATTCCGTAGCGCATTTACACTTTTTTGTGTATTCTTTGTTCACACCTACAGGTCACAAGGTTTGTGCGACCAGTCCAAAAACTTCAGAAAACATGCAGCTCGGGTTCCCAATGTGCCTTTCAAAGATTTTGTGGACAAATATTAAACAGTTCAAAAGTTATTCAAAAAACAAGTTTCCCATTATAGTCAATGGGAAAGTTAACAAAAAGTTCAACAGTGTTGCAAATGCAGTTTTTAATGTCTCAAATGACCCCTGTAGTGTCGTAAGTCAGCCATTTTTTTTTCAGTTAGTGGTCACAGAAATGCTTGGCATTTAAATTTGGGACCCTCTAGGGACACAATTATTTTTGTGTTCACCTAGTCGGACCCTGAGGATGCTAGCCATGTCTTTTTTAGGGGGGTTAAACACCCCAGAAATATGTTTTTGAAATTTATGTAAAAAGTAGTGTCACAAAGTAGAGTCGTACTCACGAACTTTCTTGATTTCATTTGCGAAAATGTCGCGATTTGCGACACTATTTTGCGTCACTATGCCCAAAATAACAGGAATTCTTTGCCACCCTGCTGCAAAACAATGGTTTGGTCTTTTGTGCTGAAATTTGGAGGGAAGAAAGCCAACATCCCACAGATGTGCTTTTTTGTGGTTTGGTGACAAAATATTGCACAGATGGAAAGTTACGGTGCTCTGAAGTTGATGATTTTTCCCATAGACTAACATTGCAGCGTCCGCTGCGCCTTTTGGGGCCCATATCTCGGAAACGCTTCAAGATACGGACTTTTTATCAGAAAAATGCACAGCCCCCCATTAGGGGGCTAAGTGCAAAACTAGCCAGGAAAGTCATAATTTATTTGAATTTTTTTTTTTTTCGTCATACGGTTCCTGAGATATATGCAATTTAGTATTTCAAGTGCTCATTTTCTGCTCCGAGGCCCATTATTTGTATTCACTGTGTTTCTCTATGCAGCTGTTGGTGAACAAAAAGGGTGTGCACTTTCGTTACTGTCACAGTTAGCGTTCCCACTTGCATTTCCATAACCGTTTACGTTAGCGTTCCCTTCTACGCCACCATGTGCGTTACCTTTTGCTTTTTGTTTGCACTTGCATTTGCATTACTGTTACCATTTGCGTTTCCATTACTGTTTCTGTTTGCATTTCGTTTTGCATCACCATGCATTACCATTTGCGTTTGTGTACGCACTTCCATTTGCAGTTGCGTTTCCTTTGGCATCATTGTTGCTGTTACCATTAGTATTTGCATTTCCTATTGCGGTACCGTGACCGTGCGCACTACCATTTGTGTTTCCGTATGCGTTGTGTTTGCGTTTGCGTTACCATTCTCATGTACGCCACCATGTGCAGTACCCTTTGCATTTTCATTTGCACTTGCGTTTGCATTACTGTTAACATTTGCATTCCCATTACTGTTTTTGTTTGCATTTTGTTTTGCGTCACCATGTGCATTACCATTTGCATTTGCGTATGTGCTTCCATTTGCATCTGCATTTCCTATGGTGTCATCGTTGCTATTACTGTTAGCATTTGCATTTCCTATTGTGGTACCATGACCGTGCACATTACCAGTTGCATTTCCGTACGCGCTTGTGTTTCTGTTTCCGTTTGCATTACCATTCCCGTCTACGCCTCCGTGTCCATTATCCTTTGTGTTTTCATTTGCGATGTGTTTGCGTTACTGTTAACATTTGTGTTTCCATTACTGGTTTTGTGTTTCATTTTGCTTCACCGTGTGCATTACCATTTGTGTTTGCATACGCGCTTCCGTTTGGATTACCTTTGGTATCATATTTGCCATTACCGTTAGCATTTGCGTTTCCTATTGCGGTATCATGACTGTGCACATTACCATTTGCGTTTCCATATGTGCTTGTGTTTGCGTTTCTGTTTGCATTACCATTTCCGTCTACGCCTCTGTGTGAATTACCCTTTGCGTTTTCGTTTGCGCTTGCATTTGCGTAACTGTTAACATTTGCATTTCCATTACTGTTTTTGTTCACATTTCCTTTTGCGTTACTGTGTGAATTTCCATTTGTGTTTGCGTACGCACCTCCATTTGTGTTTGCGTTTCTGTTTGTGTTTCCTTTGGTGTCATCTTTGCTGTTACCGTAACTGTCTGCATTTCCAATTGCATTACCGTGCCCATGTGCGTTATGGTTTGGGCTTCTGTATGCACTTGCGTTTCTGTTTTCATTAACATTTGCGCTTGTGTTTGTATTACCGTTTACATTATCATTTACGTTTACATCACCATGTGCGTTAGCATTTGCGTTTGCGTTTGAGTTGCCGTTACTTCTCTATTTATAGTGCACATTCTCAAAAAGAAGGGAAATTCATAGCAAAAAACACTGTTTAATGCATCAGTTAGGGTTGTTCCACAGTGACAAAAGTGAGGAAATTCGATGTTAGGGTTCCAACCCCCCTTGCACCCACCCACCCCCACCAACGGGCATCGGGGTGTGCGTTGGGGTTGTCAGTCTAACTCTCACCCCATTCTCTATACTGCACCACCTCAGCTTGTTTGCACATGGGATAGGGTGAGGTGGAACCGATGAGCCCCAATGCACACCGATGTGGTGAGAGTGAGGGAAATGGTCTGAGAGCAGAGCTAATATCAAATTTCCTCGCTTTTGTCACTGTGGAACAACCCTAACTGATGCATTAAATGGATTTTTTTTGCCATGAATATGTGTGTGTGTGTGTGTGTGTGTGTGTATATATATATTTATGCAATAGGTGTGGAGATAAACAGAGTGTGATAAATCCATTTATCTGAGTCAATGTGTGTATAAATTTATTTATACACACAGTTATTCATTTATACATACAGCTTCTATGTCACAAATCTGTTCAGAATTTATTTAGAATGCTCGGCCTCAGAAGCAGTACTAACCATATTCAAATGGGAATAACGTTAAAACAAAAAAGGATAGCATGGTACTGTGAGCACGGAAATTGTTCAGTACAAAACTATCTACAAAATGAGTAGTGTTTTAGTAATAGATACCTTATAGATGTTTTTTAATTAGCAAAAAACAGAATAAAATGTAATTTTTTGTTCACTTTTTTGACAAACAAATATGAGTAACTTTAAAACAAAAAATGATAGCATGGTACTGTGAGCACAAAAAATGTTCAGCACAAAAATATCTACAAAATGAGTGGTGCTTCATTTATAGATACCTTTAGTTTTTTTTATAATTAGCAAAAAACAGCATAAAATTCAATTTTCTTTTCCCTTTTGTGACAAACAAATGTGAATAACTTTAACATGAAAAAGGTAGGATAGTACTGTGAGCATGACATTTGTTCAGCAAGTAGTTTTCTACAAAATGAGTGGTGTTTCATTTAATAGCAACCACTATGCTAGATGGACATACTCTAGGAAAGTTAACCAAAACTCCCAGAAATTATCATTTAAAATAAAGATAAACAGTCAAAACCAAATGTTCCTACACTGATAGAAAGCATTCCTATTGCATAAATGAAATATACAATGGTGAGCTGTCAGATAAATGATTTATCTACACTTGTGCTGTTTGACCTTGGACACCTCACTCGTGGCTTACACCACTCACGGGGAGTTACCCAGGTGGGAACAGCACTTGTGAAATAAATCATTATCTGACAGCTCACCATTGTATATCATATATATATATATATATATATATATATATAAATGGAGCACAGAGATACATGCTATGGAACACACAGCAAAGTTTGCTGTGAGAAATAAAATATGTTGGTACAGTGGTGGTGCATTGACAAGACAGAAAGGGTTGAACATTGCTTGAGATATGTACACTGAGGATTAAAAACAATTTTTTTACTGAACTCAATTAGATTGTTGTGGTTAGGTAAGTCCAAGGGTTTGCAGACAGAGTGTGCTGACAGAGGTAGTAACAAAAATTTTTTTTAAGGTGATTAATAGTATATTCCCAGTCAATAGACCCATTGTTGTGGCTCACAGGGCAGGCAGAGCAAAAGGCAAAAGGGGCATTTGCAGAGGAGACTGGGGGAAGTTGAAGAGATGAGCTCGGTTCACCTCAGGATCTGGTAAGGTCAAACCCTAACTCAGCCACTTGGAGTTTGGGTGTGGCAGAGATCTCAACCCTGAGGCAGTTGATCTTGGCTCAGGTGTCAATTCCCTTGGCTGGGAGAGCAGAACAATTACAACAGCAGATGATGACAAGCCAAGTTAGGCAGCTACTGGTGGAGAAGATGACAAGTCCTTGCACCTTAGCCTTGCCAGGGCAACTAGAAGTTGATCAACAAGCCATGCCCAGTAGCACAGCTCAGACAGTACTGGAGCAGAAGTTTGACCATTTACTAGCCTTGTTTCCTGCAAAGGAGCATATGCTTGCAGGCACAGGTCAACCAGCCCAGGCAATGGGTGGACTCCGGGCATTGGGAGTGAGGTAGTTAATCCTGTGCGACAGCAAGCTACTGGGCTACAAGCGCAAGTGAGTTTTGTGTCACTGGGTGAACCAGTGTGATCACACTTAATGGACAAGGTAAGGCAACAAATTATAAATGGTGAGTATGTGGCCATATTGTCACTCCTCAACTGACCAAAAGAGACAGAAGTGGACAAGGACAAAAAAGAGAAAGATGATGGAAAAGAAGAGCAAGGTGATGGTTTGTCGCACTTGGGAAAACTAGGCAGCAGGTTTTGCTATATATGCAGGCCTGCTGACCCAAGGTAACCAGGCTAAAACTGAAAAGCTATGGGTATATTTTAGCCAGATCATGACAATGCATGCAAGCAATCCAGGAGGGAACTGGTTAGAGTATGATGAAGCATTTAGGAGGAGAAAGCAACATGACATAGGGAGATCTTGGGCCATGTTGGATGTGCCATTGTTGTGGGCCATAGACATGGGTGGGGGGATGCAACACACTGATAGCAGCTGCCCAGTCAGATGGCCCCCCCTCACCAAAAAGGGGGTTCCAAGGTAATGGTAAAGGAAAGGGGGGATGAGGGGGATACAGTTTTAATTACAATCAGGGATCATGCACTACAGAGCAATGTAGATACAAGTACAAGTGCATGGCTTGCAGCTGACAGCACCTCTTTCAGCAATGTGGTAAAAAGGCTGGGAATTTTCATCCCTTTCACAAGATATGGGGGTTTCATTCCTTTTGGAAGGTGCAGGACAAGTCTCCCAACACCCGTAGAAGGGAGGCATCTTGAGAAATGGCTGGCTTGCTATCTGGATAGGGAAGCTGCTCACTCTTTGGCTGATGAGTTTAGGTTTGGGTTTCATATTCCTTATGAAGGGCCCCACAGAGCATATGTGGCAAACAACTTGAAATCAGCCAAGGAGTGACCCAAGATAGTGCACAAAAGGCTTGAAAAACAGGAACATGCTGGCAGGATCACTGGCCCCCTTCGCTGCACCCCCCAGCCCTTGACTTAGAGTATCCCCCATTGGGTTAGTCCCAAAAAAAGCACCTGGGGAATTCCAGATGATTCATCACTTATCATATCCAAAGGGGGATGTAGTTAATCATTACATTGACCCAGTACACACGTCCGTGTCATATGCCTCCTTTGGTAAAGCAGTGGAGGTGGTACGGAAAGTGGGGCAGGGGGCAATGTTGGGTAAGATGGACATTGAGGCTGCCTTCCAGCTATTGCCCATCCACCCAGCAGACAGTGAACTGTTTAGAATGAAATTTGAGTGTCAGTACTACATAGACAACTGCATGCCAATGGATTGTGCAGTGGCATGTGCAATATTTGAACAGTTTAGCACATTTTTGCATTGGGCAACAGCAAAAAAAAGCACAGCGTGCAGAGCTAGTACATTACTTAGATGACTGCTTGTTTGTGGGTAAGGCAGGGGCATAACACTGTGCTCAGCTTATGAGGGCCTTCCACAAGGTATTCGCGGAGCTAGGTGTACCTTTGGCACAAGAAAAAATGGAAGGGCCATGCATGCGGCTGTCGTTTCTAGGTATGGAAATTGACACAGCAACAGAAGTCTTTTGGTTACCACAAGACAAGCTGGCAACCCTTAAAAGCCTGCTGGCGAGTGTTGCCAAGGCTCGCAAGGTCACCTTACATGAATGGCAAGTTGATAGAGCATTTGAATTTTGCCTGTTGGGCTTTGCCAATGGGTAGGACATTTATAAGATGGCTGGTGGGAGTAGGCGCAGGATGTACCAAACCACACCATACAATTCGGGTGATGGAAGCGATGAAGGATCACTTGGGTATTTGGCAAGCATTCTTATGTTGCTTTAATGGAGTAGCCATCTGGCAAGTTCCAGTGTCCAGTCAAGAGCTGGAGCTCTTTACAGATGCATTAGGAGGTTTGAGCTTTGGTGCATACTTTCAAGAAAAATGGTGTTCACACCAGTGGCCAGAGGCTTGGAAGGCATCAGCAGTCTTAAAGCAAATCACAGTTTTGGAATTCTTCCCAGTAGTGGTGGCTTTGGTGGTGTGGGGTGAGCAGTTAGAGGACAAGTCAGTTACATTTCAGTCAGTCAATGCAGGAGTAGTCTACACCATAAATGGACAGTTGGGGGGAAGGGCCCTATGGGCAACCTCATGAGGTTATTTGTGTTGAAATGCCTCTTACTCAACATCCAGTTCAAAGTAGTGCATGTCCCAGGACTTAATAATAGTATATCTGATGCTCTTTCTTGTTCACAGTGGCGGAGGTTCCGAGAACTGGCACCAGGAGCGGAAGAACATTCCAGGGAAGTCACAGCGTACCTTTGAGGTTTGGTAATCCAGAAGCTTGTGAATTGATCAGGAATGCACTAGCACCCAATATGCAGGCTGCATATCAAAAGGGGTTGGACAGTTTCCTGAGGGTGTAGCACACACAAGGGTGGAAGAAAAAATGGGCGGTCTCGGTGGAACAGCTATGTGCATATGTGCTGCACAAAAAGGGAGAGGGGGCTACACCAGTCACAGTAGAACATCATTTGGCAGGTATAGCTTGGTTTCAGAAGGTCAGGGGGTACATGGATACTACAAGGGCCTTTTCCTTCCAGAAGATGCTGCAAGGGTGGGTGCGGTTGGTACCAAAGAGACTGGACTACCGCCAACCTATTAGCCCCATACTGTTCAAGCAATTATGGGATGAGCTCCCAAAGGTCTGCTCATCAACAGGGGAGACTCACCTGTTCAGAACAGCCTATTTGATGGCTTTAACTGGGGCATTTTGGATGTCAGAACTGGTACAACCAAGCAAGGGAGAGCACCAGCAATTGACATTGGATGATAGAGATGTGGTGGTAACCACAGCCAGGGTCTTTGTCCTATTAAGGAGGAGTAAGGCAGATCAGAATGCTTGGGGTTGCTGGTGTAGTGTGAGAGCACCCCCATGAGTACAGTTGGAAGTCTAGGCATGGGTGCAGGACTATATGTTCAGGCGGACAACAGAAGGGGTGGCCTTTTTTAGACATGAGGATGGGACATCCATAATGGTGTATCAGTTACGACATGTTCTGCATATGGCTTTGCTGCAGTTGGGGCAGGATACACAACAATTTAATACTCACTCATTTAGGATAGGGGTGGCATCGCATGCTAGGGCAGAAGGGTTCACTGATGCACAAATACAGGCCTTTGGCAGGTAGAGGTCCCAGGCCTTTGAAAGTTATGTCAGACCACAGATGCTTTAACTCTTCTTTTCTTTTGACAGATGATGGCTTTTGGAGGGCACAGATCTGGGTATGTGGACACTCTTTTGTACATTGGGCTGCCGTCCGGGTGAGGCAGAGCAAGGGTGGCAAGAATCTGTTTCTGGATCCAAAGCAAGCAGAGGTTCACTGGATGGTGCAGAGGGCATGAAATGGTGTGAGTTGCTGCCAAGGTTGAGGTCCGAAGCCTGGTGGCAGGCCCCTCCAGAAGTCCTTGTGATTCACCTTGGGGGAAATGACCTGGAGTCTGGAAAGTCTCTGGAATTGCAGCTGCGAGTAAACAGTGACCTAAAAAGGTTAAAAGAATTGAGGCTGCAAGTATACATCATATGGACTGACATTGTTCAGTGACAGAAATGGCAGCAGGCCCGCAACCGTTGGGCAATAGAAAACATGCATAGGCTTGACAATGGAGCTATTTGGCCATTCATGGACTGCATAGGGGGCCCATAGTAAGGCACCCTGACATTAGAATGAAGAAGGCTGAACTGTATGGTAAGGGTAGTGTTCATCTCTCAGAGATAACATTAGATATATTCTTAGATGATATTCAAAGAGCTATGGAGAATGTGATTGCATGATGAGCTTGTGAGGGGGGGTGAGCACCCCAGTGCTCCCTTGTCACCCCTGAAAACAGGCACTTGTGCCTAGTGAGCCTTACCCTGTTACCAAAAGAGTAAAGTGCTTTCCTTTTTTTTAAACTCAGAGTTTATTTCCAGAATCAAGTGTACAGCTCATATATATATTGTATCACAAAAAATGCATGTGTCCATTCGTTATATACACAGTCATTTTTTTCTGTCTAATATCTTCCCTATTATATTTCTTAGAGGGAAAAATATTTAACTTTATGTTTCTATAATCACTCTATCCCTCCTGAATATCAGACTTGAACAAAATATATTCTGTTTAGTAAAACTCAGGTAGCTATGAGCTGTACGTTTCTCTCAGGTATCTGCATATCTTCTAAAAAAAGATGAGGCAACAAGCCCCCATTAATAGGCAGTTACTTGATGTTACATTGGTATATCAAGCTAAACAGATCATTTTACACAGATAAATTCTCATGTTTTTCTTTGTGTTTCTCTTTAAAATGTTTTTCTTTTTTTTTCTCTTAAAAAAAAAAAAGGACTGATCCATTCCTTTCCTCCCTTTCGGATTGCTACAAGGGTTAGTTACCATAAGTGCCCGATGAGTCTCCCTATAAAGTTAAAAGACTCCTGTTGAGCCTATGTTTGAAGGGGGTGTTCCCATAGAGTTTATTGTCTTTTTTTTTCTCTCTTTTTTTTTTTATCACCACCCTTTCCCCTCCAGGAGTCTAAGATGTCATTTATGACCAGCTCGTCTTACTTTGACTCGGCTATATTGAAACTCCTTGCCAGAAGAGCCCAACAGTAAAACCCCCCAGAAGTCCCAGGGTCTAGTGCAAAGATCCACTGGATTCTGGTATCTCAATGTTCTCCTCCAATGCCCTTCCCTCCCATGTTCCCCACTGCTCTCTACAGTTCTCTTCTGTCAGTCGCAGTGTGGCTGTGAGGCCTTCCATGCGCTTTAATTCCTCTACTCTGTCTCCAGGAGTCCAGATCTGGCAGGGTAGCAGTGAGCCATCTAGCTGTGATTTCTTTAAGTGCAGCCAGGCAGAGCAGCCTAAACAGTGACTGTTGCCCATTCCCCCTAATACCCCCAAGGTCTAATCCCTGGACAAGGGAGTCAAAGGAACACAGGACAGCCACTCCCCAAATCATACCTAGGGTATGGGATATTCCTTGCCAAAATTTCTTCACCCCTGGGCATGTCCAAAAGATGTGGGCATGCGTACCCACCTGACCACACCTTCTCCAGCATAGATCTGTATTCCCCACCTGGAAATGCCTCGTGACCAAGGGTGTGTGGAAGAACCTGGAGAGACACTTCCAATGAAATTCCCTCCATGTTGGGGTTGCCATTGTGCACCATCCTTTTTTCCAGACCTCCTGTCAGCGAATATCTGAAATTTGGTACCTAGTTCCTTTTCCCATCTATCTCTAAGAGCCCAGAAGCAATCCTTGATCTCCCCTTGTAGAGCCCTATCTCCCATTTATATTGTTTTTCTCTGACCAGTTAATCTGGCCAACCAGTATATGAATTCCTCCAACCTTGTCAGGTCCCTTGTAATTTTAGAAATCAATCTATGTGTGTTTAAATAATGTCTCCCTTGAAGGTATCTATACAGATTAGACTTATGAAGATGATATTTTTGTTGTACCTGCACAAAGGACAGCATAACATCTCCCTGTAGTAAATTACAGAATCTGACCAGGGCCTTGTTTTTCCATATCTTAAATCCCAGGTCTACCTGTGCCAGAGTAAAATTTAGGTCACCCAAGATAGAAGTTAATGGGCCTATTCCTTCAGGTGTTTGAGTGACTTTTCTGGCCCTAATCAGAGTCCTAAGAGTATGTCTGGTCCAGGGACTTTTAATTGACTGCCAGACAAGATTGGTAATTGGTGCATGAGGCAGGGAAGCCAAAGAGAGCAGAATGGCATGAAATTTCTCTATACCCTGCCACCCATCTTCCCCCTCTTGCTTCAGCCAGGAAATAATTGGAGCTATCTGGGTTGCTAAGTTATACAATTTAAAATCCAGATAAGCAAGGCCTCCCCTCTCCTTAGGCTGGGAGAGAAGCTCCATACTAATTCAGCGTCGACCACCCTGCCAGACAAACCGAGATAGATCGCCTAAGACCCCAGTCCAAAATCTCCTCGGGACCCCCAGTGGTAGTTCCTGGAAAAGAAACATGAGCCGGGGTAACATGTTCATTTTTATTATTTCCACTATGCCTCCCAGGGAGACTGGAAGAAGCTTCCATCTTATAATATCAGCAGAGATTTCTCTTCAGATTTTCCCATAATTCAGCTCAAACAGGGTGGACAGGCATGGGATAATTCTGATTCCTAAATATCTCACCATATTAGCCCTGTCCCATTTATAAGGGAAATCCTCCTTCACTCTCCTAGGAACCGTCCCTCCAATCTGTATGGCCTCAGATTTATCATAATTTATTTTATATCCTGATATCCGTCCATAGGTCTCTAATTCCCGCTCTAATGCCCCAAGAGATGTTCCCAGGGAGGTGATATAAAAAAGGGAATCATTGGCATAGAGAGATATTTTATGTTCTATATCCCCGGCCCTAGTGCCCCTGATGTCTTGAGCTGATCTAATTCTCACTGCCAGTGGCTGTATGCACAGGGCGAACAATAGAGGTGACAAGGGGCATCCCTGCCTCATCCCCCTTGTAAGGTGAAACCTCTCTATGGTGAACCCATTTACCCAGACCATGGCCTATGGGGCAGCGTAGAGGTCCCCACTCTCTCTCTAAACTTCGACCCAAATCCCATCTCCAACAGGGTCAATGGAGAAAACCCCAATTGACCCTGTCAAAGGCCTTTTCTGCGTCCATAAAAATGGCCAGGGTACATTCATTGACTGATTGCTGATGGATAATTAAGTTTAAAAGGCATCTAATATTATCATGCAAGAGTCTCCCATTGATGAATCCCATTTGATCTGAGTGGACCAGGCGTCCCACCACCCTTTGTAGCCTCTTGGCTAAACTTGAAGCATAAACCTTCTGACCAACATTTAACAAGGAGATAGGTCTGTAGGACCCACATTCCCCTGGATCCTTGCCCTCCTTGTGTGTTACTGTGAGCTGTGCGTATTGCTAGCTCAGTGGTGTTATACCATTCTGCTGGACCTCTCTGCACACACCACCCAGCAGCGGGCCCAATTAAATGTTTTATTAAGCTCTGCTGGCATGCCGTCTGGGCCAGGAGCCTTACCCACTCGCAATGCCTGCAGGCTTGCTAGAACCTCCTCATTCCCTAGAGGAGACTCCAGGAAATCTCTCTCCTCTTGGGGTAGCCTTTGAAGTCTGGTCCCCTCAAAGAAGTTTTCTAAATGATAATTAAAGTCTTCTACCGGTTCCTGAGAATATAAAAATTTATAAAACTTTTTAAACTGATTAGCTCTATCTTCTTGATCGGAGGCCCAACTCCCCTGTGTGGTTTTTACCTTAAGAATATTCCTTGAAGCAACTTCCTTCTGGGTCTGCTAGGCAAGTAATTTGCCTGCCCTTCCCCCGATTCATAAAACTGCTGACGGGAATATCTGAGCTGCCCTTCTATTTTCCCACCTAATATCTTGTTTAACTTTTGTCTAGTGTCATCTAGTTCTTATTTGACCTCTGGATTCAAAACTATTTCATGTTCTACTTCTAGATCCCAAAGTTTGGCTTCCAGATATGTGATCTCTTCTTGCTGCTTTTTTTTCAGTTGAGAGGCATATTGTATAATTTTCCCAGTCAAATAAGCCTTAAGCCCAACCCACCATATAGTTGCTGTAGTTTCATGTGTCAAGTTATGGTGAGTGTATTCCTCAACCGCCCCCTGTATCCACTCTTTAAATTCAGCTTTATTTAGTAGGAGACATTTAGTCTCCATATAGAATTTTTCACTTGCGGGGTCATGTGGAGCTTTATCCAGACCATACCATGGTTGGAGAGTGTCCGAGCATGGATTTTGGCCTCCTCTACTCTGTGTGCCCATTCTTTAGGCATAAGTACCAGATCAATCCTAGAATAGGTGCTGTGAGGGGATAACCAACAGGAATAATCCCTAACTCTTGGGTGTAAGTAATGCCAAATGTCTAAAAGACCCAGATCTCTCATGAGTCTAGCCAGAGTTCTCACTGCTCTAGAATATTGCTCTCGGTTAAGGCCAGACTGATCAAGCAAGGGGTTTAACACTAAATAGAGATCCCTGCCTACTACTAATAACTCTCCCAGGGGAGGCACCACCCTGAGCAGTACTTTTTTCAGAAAGGCATGATTTTCCATCTCCGAGTTGGGGACATACACATTTAATATGGTACAGAGCTGGTCCCTGTATCTGCCTCTTACTATAATGAATCTATCATCTTCGTCAGCATCACAACTTTCCATTTGAAAAAGACATTCCTTATGCATTAGGACAACTACTCCTCTTCTATGGGGGTGAGGTAAATAAGGGGCCGCAAAAACCTGGCCCACCCATGCTCTCTTCAACTTGGCACTCTCCTTGAGGTCCAGCTGGGTCTCT
The DNA here is from genome assembly GCA_016271365.2 of Neoceratodus forsteri. Classification (NCBI taxonomy): domain Eukaryota; kingdom Metazoa; phylum Chordata; order Ceratodontiformes; family Ceratodontidae; genus Neoceratodus; species Neoceratodus forsteri. The sequence goes on from CM057455.1 coordinate 1,526,947,480, forward strand.
TCTAAGAAGGATGTCTCTGCCCCTACCTGCTTGAGTTCATTTAAAACTCTTTTCCTTTTAATTGGACTGCCCATTCCTCGAACACTGTAAGTTATAACTACTCCTTCCATCATTTTAACCATACCTCCCTTTCCATATCTTACATTCATGCCATGGAGTCACCCTATTTTGCCTTGAGTAACAGTAACTTAAACAAAAATGAACTTTATGTAACATATATACAGTGCTTCCAACATATTCTTTGCACCCTGCCCACTTTGTCGATGTTATTAAGCCAGCTAGGTGTGGCCCTACCAGTGTGGGCCATGCTCACATCCTGCACTTTGAGGGAATTGGCTTTTACTACCTGCCAAACCCGTGTTAATTAACTGCCTCCCTCCTGTTGATACCCCACCACCAATTGTTTCTGTTTACTTCTTTCCAGTTATTATATAAGTTGATAAGGTCATTTCTATTGCCCCCCAAGGAAAAGATATGTATCGGGGATGATAGGAGAAACCCCTCCCATTATTACTTAGGGAAATAAAGAAGGGTCATTCTCTGCATCCATGCCAACTTTTCCCCCTTCTCCCCATCCACAGGGGTCAGGGTTGATATCCCACCGTGTCCCTCCATTCTCAGGAGCCAAGGATGGCAGCCAGAGGCAGGGTGATATTGTAATCTTGTCTGTTGAGGCCTACCAAAAAGAGAAAGAAAAAAAAGGGAAATCAGTCTACAGGCCCAAAGGCACCCAACCAGCTTAGCTCAGGCCACCACCTAAAGGTGCATAGGACAAGGTCCAAGCCCCCCCCCCCCCAGTTACCATCAACCCTTCACTCCTGATATCCGAACTGGACATTAATCAAAAGAAGAAGAAAAAAGGGTCACAGTCCCTTACCCGTTTCTCCCATTGGCATAGATGCACCACCAAAGAACCCCCGCCCCCACACACACACACAGACACACATTGAATTTCTCCCCTACAGTGTTCAGCTGCCCAACACCCAATGACCCCTTCCCCCTCCCCGAGCCCTCAGAGACATGTCAGTCAGTAAACAAGCCCTTCTCTATTTTGAGAAGAGAGCAATAAGCCCAAGCAAGAAAGGATATCAAAATGTCCACTCAGGTCCCTGCGATATCGTCGCTTTCCCCAGATAGTCTCACTGGTGGATCCGCCTCCATGTTCAGGTTCAGTTCCTTCCCATTCAGTTACTGTGAGTCAACGACCGCTTCCCCACGTCTAGAGTTTCTCTTCCTCTTCCATGGCTCTCTCTCCTTCCACCTGGCCTCCAGTGAAAGGGAATCCGGTCTGCCTAGAAGATCATCAGGAACCTTCAACTCCAACAGGGTACGGTGAGCCTCTGCAAGTGATTGAAAGAACACTGGGCTCTTAGGCAGAAAAACTTTCAGTTGAGCAGGAGCAATAAGGTGCATTTTAATGTTCTTTGCTGACAGATTGTTTTTTAATTTCCAGGAGAATTCTCCACTTCTGCTGTGTGTAAGGGGTGAAGTCGTGGTCGAAAAACAGGCACGTATCACCAAACAGCACTGTCTTTTTGGCCCAAGCTGCCTGAAGCACCAATGTCTTGGTATGGTAATCAAGGAACTAATGATACAATAGATCGGGGAGTAGCCTTTGGCCCACCTGTTTTTTTGCCAATGCTCTGTGGGAACAAACTATATTGAGAGGCTGATCCATAGGTAGATTGAGTAGCTCCTTCAAAAAGTTCTCTAAAAACATTTCCATCTTCTCCCCCTGTTCGGTGTCCTCGGGGACTCCGTAAATCCAAATATTGTCCTTGCTAGATTTTAGTTCCAAGTCGTCTGGTTTTTCCATCCATTCTCTGTCCCTCTTTAAAAGGTATCGAAGTACTTCTTCATGTTCTTCTACCTCAGTATTTGTCTCCGATAGACCCACTTCGAGCTCCCCCGTTTGTTTGGCCACCGCTGCTACATCTGCCTCGGTCTCCAGTTCTGTTTTCTCCATTTTTTGCATAGTCCCATTTATTTTTTGGAGCTCCCAACATAGCCTCCGAGAGCTAATAGTAAAATCCTCCTCCATTTCATCCTCTGAATAAGTAGCTGGTGAGGCAGGTGGGTCTGGGGCCTTGTTCTTTCCCATCTGTCTGAGGCCTCATAAATCCGGTGCCAGAGTCGGCTTTAAGTATTCATATAGATTTTCCTTCGAGCAGCCTTTCGGCGGCATTTTTAAAGACAGTTTAGTTAAGTCCTTCATCCTGCTACATGGGTAGGGATTGATGGGCACCAGAATCAGCCAAATTTAGCAATTTAATAACCCGGGGGGGGGTTGGAGCTCCAATATCTAGGTGCGCATGAGGAGGAAGGCAGAACCGGAACTGTAAAGTGCTTTCCACCAGCCAACTCCTGTGGGAGGAGGGAGTCAGACCCATGTGCTGATGGCACACTGGTCTGTTCACTGAGTTCATTGAGTTCATAGGAGCAGAAAAAAAGGCTGTAGCCCAAGAGTTAGCTCCTGTTCAGGACATGGTATAGAATTTTAAGTCACCTCCTATAGCAATATATTTATCTAGGTTATTTTTAAAGTTTTCCTTGTTTAAGCTACATATAACATTCATAGGAAGTCTGTTCCATAGGTTGGCCGCACGTACTGTATAATAATATTTTCTTTTTGTTGTTTTGGACCGACTGATTTTAATTTGCAAGGGATGACCTCTTACTCCTAATTGGTCATCTTTATAATCAATGTTTAATTCAGTCATCAATAGAGGATCTTTTAAAATATCAAAATACAACATCATATCCCCCTTAGTCTTCTTACTTCTAGACTGTGCAGGCCTGAGTTATTTAGTCTATTAGTATAACTGTGGTGTTTGGTTGTGTGTGTTGTTTTGGTAAACTGACATTAAACCTTTTCTAATTTATTTATTTCAACTTTAGTGTAAGATAACCATAACTGGGTTCCGTAGTCCATTATTGGTCTAACGTAGGATAGGTGAAGAGGTAGTAGTAGTACTTCTTTATTTCTACTTTTGATGTTAATTTTTATGGTCATACTTGTTTGCTTTGCTTTTGCAATAACCGACGTACATTGTTCTTCAAAGTTGAGTTTGTTGTCTAAAATAATTCCTAAGTCTTTCTCTGAATTTTTCTGAATTATATGAATGATGTTTGTTGTTTTTACCTATATGGATCACACAACACTTGTCTGTGTTGAGTTTCATGCCCCATTTGCTAGTCCATAATGCAATTGAATCTGTATCTTGTTGTAAAGTTTCTATTTGGGTATTTGTTTCACTGGGTCCACACAGTTTTGTATCATTTGCATATTTTATGACGTAATTTGTGATATTATTCTCTAGATAGACAATAAATATTTGAAAAATAATTGGTCCAATAACTGATCCTTGTGGGACCCCACTGGTCACTTGACCCTCTGTTGAGGGATGACTGCATACTGATACAGATTGTATTTGGTCTTGTAACTAGTTCTCTACCCATTGAATAATATATTTGTTGATATTACATTTTTGACGTTTTCCTATTATAGCCCAATGTGGGACCAGATTGAACAATTTACTGAAATCAAATAGTACAACATCCATTGGGGTGCCTTTATCTAACATTTTGCTTACTTTATTGTAAAAGCATATGTGTTTAGTAGTACATGACTGCCCAGGTGTAAAGCCATGTTGGCCAGAATCAAATAGAGGTATTTTTTTAAGATGATCTTGAATTTTGTTTTTTATAAGGGATTCTAATATTTTACATGGAACTGATGTGAGACTGATGGGCCTGGAATTAGACACAGATGTTTTATTACCTTTTCTGAAAATTGAGTTACTTTTGATTTTTTTTCCATTCAACCGGGATCAGACCATTGTTCAACTATTTTTCAAATATTATTTTAAGTGGGATCCAAATATGACTTTTTGTTAGTTTAAGCATCATAGGCATGATGTTATCTAAACCTGGGGCACTGTTATCTTTTAACTTGTTGATTTGTTGTAGTATATCATTTTTACTAAATTGGTGAGTCTGTTATTATTTTTATTTAAAGTGTGATTCTTTTGCATAATTTGTTTTGAGAATACAGAGCAGAAATAATTATTGAAGTTGTTTGCAATTAGGACAGGGTCCATTTTACAGATTTCATTTCTTTTTATTACTATACAGTAAATGAATAACACATCTCATTTTGACCATTAAAATAAGTAGTATCAGAATCCACCCATGCCGTTTGAAGACAACACAGAAGCAAACCTGATTACAGTACTACATGCAGAGTTTAGAAATATTTTCACAATGGGAATTATTGAAAGAGCATTCAGTGACTAATTTGCTGTAATTTTAACATAGCACCTCTCTTTAATTAGTCCCCTTAAGCAAATATTTTCTGAATTTTGTATACAGAATGTCTTCATATACAATAGAGATGAGTGTTCCCCATCAGAATCACATTGGTTTTGCTTCTAGATGCAAATTTAAGCATTTGTTTTATCCTGAAGATGAATTTTTTTTATCCTGAGAATGACTCTGCTTCTCAACAATAAATGTCGGCCTGGAAACCACAATATGTATTATGTGTTTTTGTTATTATTATGACTGTGGGCATAGCCCAGCAGGTGTTTCTCATTCAGAAAAGGGATGATGTCATTTTTGCTACCAAACAACATGACAGAGTGTTAAAATAGATTCCTCCACTGAAGCCTCATTACTACACTGACTGTGTGTGTATAGGAAGCTGTAGAGCACTATTTTTCCTCTGGCTTGAGGAGTTAATTGAGCCCACAGAAAGTTAACTCATTATCAACATTCACTGACTATGTGTGGCCAGAACTGGAAACCAGGATAAATAAAAAAGTTGTCTTTGGAACAGTTTATAGACTACCCGATACAAATGTAAATGATAACTTAGCCCTGCTGGAAAATATAAATGAGATTGCTGGGCATAGCAGTGTCATTCTCATGGGTGATTTTAATGCTCCCAGTATAAATTGGTCTCAATTAAATGCAAAATGTAAGCAAGAGCAAGACCTCTTGGACACATGTATAAGTAATAACGTGTCACAACTCGTAGATAGTCCAGTGAGGCAAAACAATATTTTGGATTTAATATTGGCTAACATGGGTGAGAATATAAGCAATGTACAGGTGCTCAAACCCATATTAGGATGTGACCATAATGTCATATTATATGAACTTAAAAATTGCACCACAAGTCCTCATGGAAAGACTGTTATAAAAGATTATGTAAGGGAAAACTTTCTGAGGCTTATTGAAGAACTCAAAAAATGGATATGGTACAGTGAAACAGAAGATGCAAATATATTATGGATGAAAATCAAAAACAAATTGATTGAATTAGAGGATAAATATGTCCCCACAAGAAATCGAGAATAATGGATGGGGAAGAGTTTGATATGATAATTTAATGCACACCTGAGTTGTGGGATGCTACATAAACCCCGGGTGCGAAGCCCGAGGGGTTTATCAAAGCATCCCACAATGAGGGTGTGCATTAAATTCTCATATGAAAAACCCTCCCCATCTTTTATTTTTTATAATAACAGACCAGCAATTTTTATCCAGCTGTTTGTGAGACTGTTTGGCCCTGCCCACATACAGAATGTTGGCCAATGAGGCAGCAGCATAGTTTGACTGGCATGGCTCATGAATGTCATAACAACCAGCTGGTTGTTATGGAAAAAAATAAACCTGGTCAGTACATTGACAGAAATTGCTGACCAGTTATTACATGTATATAATGGTACAGAGAAAGTACCAATATGGTTAAACAGAAAATTACAAACTCAAATTAAGTTGAAAAAAAGAGCATATAGGCAAATGAGACAGGATGAATCTGAATACAATAAACAGATGTATAAGAAGAAGTTGGTAAAAACCAAAAGAATGATTAGGGATAGTAAAAGGATGGCTGATTTAGGATGGTACACTTACATGATGGGGGGAGACGTTTTTCTCTTATATCAATAAAAGATCAGCCAACAGACCTGTCAGTCCAATCATGGTTAATAACAAAATTTCAAATAAACCATTTGAGATGGCTGAAGCATTTAACTCCTATTTTTGTTCCATGTATAGCCCCTCTAGTTCTCCAGCTCATACTGTTGTCCCATGTGAGGATAGTCTTTATATAACTAAGGAGGAAATATTGGCAAAATTAAATAAATTAGATGCAACCATATCAGCTGGACCTGATAGATTTCATCCCAGGCTTCTGCTAGAAATTAAAGTTTGGTTGATGGGAACTTTGCATTGTTTATATAATCTCTCTTTGAGTATAGGCATGGTTTCTGATGATTGGAGGGCTGTGGTTGTGGTGCCTTTCTATAAGAAGGGTAACAGAGGACTTGGGTAATTATAGACCAATAAGCCTGACCTCAATATTGGGTAAGACAATTGAATCAGTTATAAGAGACAAATTAGAAAATGACTTAAATATTAAGGGCATCGCTGATGAGATACAACATAGGTTCAGGAAATGCAGTCATGTGAAACCAACCTACTAACATTTTATGGCAAAATTAGTAGCTTATTGGACTTAGGCAAATCAGTTGATGTCGTCTACCTGGATTTCAGGCATGCCTTTGACAAGGTCCCTCATGATGTCTTAATAGAGAAACTTGCCAGTATGGGTATAAATAGTACTATAGTCTGCTGGGTGATAAGTTGGTTGTGGGACAGAAAGCAAAGAGTGAGAATATGAGGTTATATATCACATATGGGACAGGTGACATGTGGGGTCCCTCAGGGTTCCTTGTTGGGACCCTTGCTTTTTGCCTTATTCATTTGTGATCTTCATACGGGGTTAGGCAGTTATGTAAATAAGTTCACTGATGACACCAAAATCTTTATGGATACTATGGATGGGGCACAAATAGGAGTTATGCAGGATGATCTTCTTAAGTTAGAGAAATGGGCTCTAAGGAATAAGATGGAATTTAATCTGGGAAAGTGTGTTGTGATACATTTGGGACCAAAACATAGTGCCCAACATACACTTTAGGTGGAAGTATCCTAAAGGTTGTTGACAGTGAACTGGACCTGGGAGTATTAATAACAAATTACCTCAGTGTTGGAAATCATTGTAATGAAGTGGTAAGAAAGGCAAATATAGGATTATAGGGGTAATAAGGAAAACTTTTGTAACGAGGCATCATGCTTGTGTCTTGCCTCTATATAGAAATCTCATGAGGCCATTACTGGATTATTGTAGTGTGGTATGGAGTCTATACTTGAGGAGGGATATCGATATTCTCAAGAGGGTACAGTGAAGATTGACCAAGATGATTCATGGCCTAAGCCGACTGTCATATGAGGATAGATTGACAAATCTAGGTCTTTATCCTGTGTAATTGAGGAGAGCACGTGGATATTTGTTGCTCATGTATAAAATTATTAGAGATAAAAATCTGATGTTGGATTTAAATCTATGTATAGCATCTAGAGCTATAGATTTGAGAAGGCATGGTTTCCAGTTATGTTTAACTTACCCCAAGAGTACAAAGAGGAGAATTTTTATACACAGAGAATTATCTCAATGTGGAATGGACTTCCTACAGAAGTGGTAGATTCAGAAACCCTAAATACTTTCAAATCAAGGCTAGATAGATATTTCCTCAAAAAGGGAAACTAATACCCCTCTGGGGGTGGTAGAGTAAAATGGGCTTGTAGCCTTCTGTTCATATCTTCTGCCAGTCATTCTGTGTCAGATTACCAATGGGTAGTACAGACATCATAGAAAGCTATTGGAAGTAGAATGGGTTAAACACTTCCTGGAGCTTTCTGCATAACAAACAAGCTCTGCTATTCTCCTAAACCCCCTATAAACAACATCATTAAGCCATTTGACACCACCATACTAAGGGCAGTCATTCTGCAACTTTGCAGGACATTCCATGGCAAGAGTCCCAGTGTTGCCTGTTTCCAAATAATACACCAACTTCATTTTCTCAGGCTAGCAATTCTGGGCTACTGTTTATATTCTACTGAATGTTCTTAACCTGCAATTTATGACTATAGGTGTTTACAACTGAATGATACTAACCACATTTGCTTACTTGCAAATAGGTAGGCATTAGTGTGTCTAATTTTTGTTTGACTTGGGTTACACATAGAATCAGATCAGTTTATAACATGCTGTATTATGATTAAATTAACTGATAAATTGGGGCTTTGGTTTCTTTTACAAATTCATTTTTCCTGACCATGGATATACTAAAACAAAAATTTCTCAAAAAAATGTTTAAAAATAAGGAATTTAGCAGTAATTTAGTTGATGTGGTGTAAAGAGCTGCTCTCTGGAAAATTACCTGGTTGGGGGGGCTACTACAAGCAGAATGGGACTTCATGGATGTGGGAGCTCATGGCAGCAGAAGAGGCATGATGGCATTAAAAGCTTAATGGTGTAGATGCAGAGGCACCAATATTTAAGCATGACTTTGATAGAGGACTAAGTGTGGCTTGCGGGTGGGGGAGTGAGTCTTGGTATTTTTAGCATAATGGTTTTCTGAAACTTCAACCTTCAATGTGTTAGACTCTAAATCCATCTGTACAGTATGTCACTAAGCCACATGCAGTGGGGTATGGGTAAAAACCAGATCACCAGACTTGGACCAGAGCTGTAAATCTGAACTGGGCACAGTTTGTGAAAATATTGCTGATCCACTTACTCCAGATGATCTGGTCTGGCTTTTACCTATCTGGTCTGGTCCTGATGGTTCAGTTTTCAATCATGTCAAGGAAGAGCTGAAAAACAGACTTCCAGGAGCAGACCAGCAGTATTTGTGCAAGTTGCACCCAGTATGGACAGTTTGAATTTTTACAGAACTGCTATGGCTCAGGCCTGTCAGTACAGTTTTTAATCAATCAATCTTTATTTTATACCGAAAGGTATGTGAGCAAAAATGCCCATTTACACAAATGTCCAGTTTAGCATAAAAATAGAACAGAACACCAAGTCAAACAATTACATAGTAAAACACAGTATAAATGGGTCTAATACAAAGATCTTGAGGGATATTAGTATGTTAGTATTAGTATGATGTACAGAAGAAAGGGGAAGTAAATAAATAACAGTGACAAATTTACAGCATGGATATAGTTGGAGGTACAATTCAGGAACATGAACAGTTGGATGATGCGTCAAAAAGAAGTGCAAGTCCTGCAGCACCCAGATCCTGCATGCTGGTGAGCATTTCCACTGCGTGATCTGTCTAGGACCCAAACTCTAGGTCAGGGATTGTGCACCATGCCAATCCTTCAACCAGACCACACGGATTAGGCACCAGAAAAAGCTTAAAGTCCACTTGCTGGAGAAGTGCCTAGCTTTGATGGAAAAGGACCTGCAGAATATGTGGGAAAAATCTTCTTCTCCAACGCCAGGACCCAAAAGGAAGAAAAAGGACAAAGAGAGGCACCAAGACTGGGATAGGTCTCAATCCACTTGGCGGTGACCATTTGGCACCCCTTACACCAGAGGGGCCTCCACTTTGGTCAGTACCCCAACCGCCAGGTCTCATACCACTCTGGTGGATCAGACCATGGCCACCCTGCCTGCTTTACTCATGGTGCAGTTGGGGCTCCTCTTGGATGACAGAACCCCTATTGTGCTCCTTAGGCCCATATCTTCTTCAGGGTCTATCACCAGCAGCCAGGTCAATAAGTCACTCCCAGCCCCACTGAGGAGTGAACGGTCACACATGGTAAACTGAACTCCAGCTCCACTGTTGTCTGCATGGCCCAAGCCGATATGTCAGATGTTAGCTCTTCTGACGTCTGCACTACCACAGTTGATAAATTCTTCCCCAGTTCCTCTGGGGACTGCACAGCTTGGGATCTCCCATCAGGGTTGCAGTATACCCCTGACATTGAATTGAGCCAGCAGCTGGACATGCAATGGTTTTTTGAGGGTTCCTCACTTCCACTGACACACTGACTCCCACTGACACAACCAGACCCTTGCCTGAAGATAAAGAGATGGAGGTGGGCACTAATCTGGAGGTTCCCCCTCCTTCACTGGGTCAGTCTTTTCCTGATTCACCCACTGGTCCTATTGTTAATCCCTCTGGGGACCTTCCATCGGGACCTCCTCAACCCAAGTCCCTTTGGGCAACCAGGTTCCACCATCTTGGACTCCAGCTCCCCAGAAGACGGTGGGTCTTCCATCAGGTTCTACTCACACCCTGACCCCAAGTGACCCTTCGCCATGTAACACTTCACAGGGTCAGGATATATCTGGCACTCCAGCCATTCCTCAAATGCTGGATGGCCTTTCATCAGGCTCCCAGGCACAGAATCTTCTGGTGCTGGACATTTCTGTGCCTGATCCAGTGCCAGCCCCTTTGAATGTCCCTAAGGGGTTGATGCCTGCTCCTTCGGGACCTCCTGCCAGGCTTTCAGCCCCACCTCCTGCCGGGCCTTCAGCTCTGCCTCTAGCTGGACCTATGGACAATGTTCCAGGCAATCTGCCTCCACAATACCCAATGTCCCAATGTACCCTTCACCGCGGGGTATCCAATGCCTGGTCACAAACCCCATTATGTACCGGGGTACCTAATTGGGTACCTAATTGGGGTATGGAGGCAGTATAGCACAGTGGTTTAAGGCTCTGAAATCTGGTGACATCCAGCAGACCAGACAGGGGTTTGAATCCCACAGCCCCCACTTGCATACTGTGTGACCCTGAGCAAGTCACTTAACTTCCTTGTGCTCCCAGGTCACACCTGGAAACAAGCTTTGGCTTAGTGTGCCTTTCCTGGTTAAACAATTTTCCCCTTCCCCCCACCAGATGCCGGGCTATGTCTAGTCACGGGTATGCTCCTTCTGGCTTTCCCTACTCCTATCAGGCTCATGGATACCCTCAATATCAGATGCGGGCTATCTATTATACCAGCCTCCTCCTCTACCTCCTTCACCTCAGCCTCTGCCTCCACAGCAGCCTCAGGCTGATATCCAGGCAGTGTTTCAGACCCTGATTCAGGAAGACTTGACTCAACTAGCCTCAGAGCTTGACCATTGAAAACCAGTGGTAGCCTCTACTCCCACCTCCTTTCTGACCCCTAGATAAGCCTGGTCTCTGGATTCCCATTTTTTCAGAGAAGGCTCCTCTAGACACCAGGTCAGGGATAAATCCAAGAACACTCACCTAAAAAGGGTTCAGACCACCAGCAGGCACTCTTCAAGCTCTGATTCTGACTTGTCCTCCAGCTCTGGTATACATAGACCTATAGAGCCTAAGTCTAAGGAGTCCTCAAAGTCCACCCCAGAGGACCCTTCCTTTGCAGAACTCCTCATAACTATACAAAATGCCTGTGACTGGGCTATCCAGGAACAGGATCCAAAGTGGAAAAGGCATGCAGAGCATCTAGACATGACTGATATAGATCCTATGCCCATACTGCCTTGGACTGGGCCCCATGAAAATCTGATGTCCAGTATCTGGCAACAGCCTTCCAGCATTCTGGCTGTTCCAAAAAAGGAAGACAGGGTGTACCATCCCCCAGAAGGGGTCACACACCTTACTGGCCATCCTAATGCAGACTCAGTTGTTATCATGGCTGCCCATGACCGGTCCTCTAAACCTAACATTTGAACATGTTTCCTCCTGAGAAGGAGTCTAAGCAGCAGTACAATTTCAGTCGCAAGATCCATTACTTCTCCAATGGCACCCTTAGGTCCCTTAATTATGTGACTCATATGGTTTCCTATCTGAAATCTTCCCTGGCCTCACTCAAGTCAAATATGAAAGCTATCCAGGACCAAGAGCTTAAGGCCATGATTGCCCACACAGTGATAATGGCTAAAATCTTCTGAACATCATGCCCTCCAGGCCACTTATGACACAGTAGACTCAGTTGCTCGCACCACAGCCATTGCTGTCTGAATTAGGTGACATTCATAGCTCAGGATTGCTGGCCTGGCACAAGTCATGCAGACCTCCATCATGGATGCCCCTTTCACGGGATCCCTGTTATTTGGAGGTGACGCTAAGGAAGGATATTATCACTGAATTGCAGGACTGAGGTAAATCCATCCACAACATCTGCTTTATGTATCAAGTGGGTTACAAAGGAAAACAGCCTTTTTTTTGGCAACAGAGATGCTAGACCAAAGAGGCCCCTGCCAAACGTCAGGCCAAATGCTGGTATCCAGCATCAGGAACCCCTACTCCCCCTGCCAAGTCCCAGAAGCCCCCCGGAGTAGCTGCTGACTCCCTCACCTCAGCCTCCTGACTTGTGTGGGACCTCTCACATCCTCCAGATCCTCTAGGGGAACCAGTGGGGGGGGAGATTTGCCCTCCACCTTCTGGGGTCACAGAACATAACCACAGACTCTTGAGTCCTTCATTTAATAGCAAGAGGTCACACCATAGAGTTCCTAGACGGGTCTCCAGACAAATCCCCTCTCCCCGGCCTCTCCCATTATCCTACAAGACATCTGTCTCTGATAGGTGATGAGATCCAGGCTCTTCTGCAAAAGTCAGCCATACAGCCAGTGGCTCCCGCACAGCAAGGAAGAGGGTACTACTTCCATTTCTTCCTAGTGCCCTAAAAGATCAGTGACCTAAGACTCATCTTGAATGGCAGCATGCTCAACCTGTACATAGAGTACAATCCAGGGTAGGGGTGTGCGAAAAAAAAATTTCCGCCAGCGGAATTTCTGCGAAAGTGCAAATTTCACTTCCATGAAAGTCTGGAAATCACTTTCACAACTTTCGTGGAAATTCAGCCTTAAAACTGTGGAATAAATATACAGACTGTGAGTTCATTTATTAAACTGCGGGGAAATAATCCGCAGAATGGATCACTGCCAGTGGTCCGTTCTGAGGCTTTTTTAACTGCAGTTTAATTCATTAATCCACCCCTCACTGATCAGGGGTTCCAGTAAATAAATAAATAAAATCTCCAATCCATCCCTTGAACCCTAATGGTGTCTAGTTCCCCCACCCACCCACCCACCCACTGATCGTGGGTCCCAAGTAAAAAATCCCTGGTCCCTGGTGTCTAGTGGTTCCACCCCCACAGAAGGACCACAGCCCGTGGGTCCTGGTGAAGAAGAAACAAAAACTCTGATCCCTCCCTGGTGTCTAGTAGCACCTCCATCCACAGATCCTGGCCTCTGTCATTGAGGAAGAGGCCAGGAAGCATAGGAAAAATCAGGAGCAGTTGTAGAATTCACAAAAAGTGTTTATTAGTACTAGCAGTAACATAAAAAAAATTGTTTAGAATAACTATTTACAAAGGCAGAATAAACAGAGAAGATCCATCTCAGTTTTCCTTCAATTTCTATGTGTCTGTGTCTCTCTCTTGCAAGAAATTGCAGCTCTGTTTTTATGTCCTTGCAACCCTTAACAAGCATCCTGTTTTTTCTAAAATGTCCTTGTATGTTTCAGGCAGGTGCAGCAAGAACACAATGTCCCAGAACTGAGGCTCCTTATCCACAGCTTCTGAAAAAAGAGCTTAATAACTGTTCTCAGGTTAACCCCTTGAGTTCCCAATAGCTTTTAGCAATCATCTAAAACTATAATTGTATACATTTCAACAGTAACACTATATAATTTCTAAACAAAGGGACCCCAATATCAGTTACATTTCCACATAATGATTTGCATATATTTTTATATCAGCAGATATGCAAGGGAGGAAAAGACAGAACAGCAAGGGAAGACTTGAGAGACAACAAGAGGCAGAGAACTGCGAGACTGTTGGGATGATCAAATCCTGGGTCTTACAAGAAAATCTGGTTGTGCAACCAGACAGACAAGAGAAAGGAAAGAAAAGAACAGAACAGATCCCTGCATTCAAACTCTCAATAACAACTGGGACAGGGTCCTACTCAACCCTGTCACAGCCCCCAAAAACATTTTATTTCCCTGGTGTTTAGCAGACCCCCCTTTCTATCCTGGATTTCCTTAATCCGCAAAAAAAAACAGACAGCAATCCACTGACTCATCCCCCTCAATTCCAGTATTTCCTGGTGTCTAGTGGACCCCCACCCAAAAAAGTTCATCTACCAGCACCTACAATTCATTTGGAGTAGTCCTGGATATGGTCCAGGGCAGGGCCTTCCTCCCATCAAACAGAGCAGAGATCCTGTTGAAATAGGCCAGATAAGTGACCAACTCACACTGGACCACAGCCCGTTTGATCCTCCATCATCTTAGGCTGATGGCAGCTGTGATACCTACAGTTCCTCTGGCCAGACTGCATTATCAGGGTGACCCAATGGACTGTTCGTGTCCAACGGGATCAGCTGCTGAACAACCTGGATCACAGGGTCCTAGTATCCAGGTACATGAAGAAGGATCTTCTTTGGTGGCAGGAGTTGTTCAATCTCTCCACTGGGGTTCCCCTTTCAACCCCCTGCTCCTACCATGACCCTTACAATGGATGTTTCATGTCAAGGCTGGGGAGCCCATCTAGGAGACCATCAGACCCAGGGAACATGGTCTCAGCTGGAAGCATCTCTACAAATCAATGTGTTAGAAATCAGGCAGTACTGTACACCCTCCAGGCCTTCCAGCCTCTTCTATGTCCGGGACACTCCTGATTCAGACCAACAATATGTCTGTGGTCCGGTACCTGAACAAACAGGGAGGCACTAGCTCATACCCTCTATGCCAGGAGGTGATGCAAGTGTGGTACTGGGCAGTCCAGCATGACCTCCACCTGACTGCTGTCCATGTGCCAGATGTCAGCAACATCCTGGCAGACAGGCTCAGCCACAAAACTGCCAGGGCTCATGAGTGGGAGCTAAATCAAGAGGTGGTTGAAAGCTTATTCTACATGTGGGGTCAGCCGGAGATAGACCTCTTCATCTCCCCATCCAACGCAAAACTGCCCAATTTTTGCTTGCTTGTTCTCAGGCGTGGTGTTTTCCGGTAAGACTCACTGTCTCTTTGCTGGACAGGGAGGTTCTTGTATGCCTTCCCCCCTTCCCAGTGGTTCATAGGGTTCCCCTGAAGCTACAAGCAGAAGGGGCTCACATGATTCTAACAGCCCCTCTTTGGCCTAATCAGATTTGGTTCCCCCTGCTTCAACAGCTATTGATGGAACCCCCCATACCTCTGCCTCTCTGTCATGATCTTCTTACTCAGGAGCAGGGCAGACTGGAGCATCCGGGCCTCAAATCCCTCCACCTGCATGCGTGGCACCTGTGGACATATGTGGAATAACTCCTATTGTTATTATTTTTTTACAAAAATTGTCAACTATGCAGATGTACTTGTAAAAAATGAATTATAATAGTGAGACTTTTTGAAATGTTATTTGACTTACCATGCTCATGCTTGTCTACTCACTTACTCAGTCTCCTACTTGTTTCTTTCCTTGTACTAAATACTTCCCGTTGCTTCATATCAAGGAGTTGTTGATTTTCATATTGTGTGTGCCTGGGGTGGAGAAGCAATAAAAAATAATCTATGCAATACCCTCAGTAACACACCTGCACCAGTTTACTTTTACTTAATGCCCATTTTTAGGCCTTGTACAGTAAGATCTTCCTTCAAGATAACAACTTGTAATGAAATGTGTAAGATTTACATTGACATTTGGATATATGTACTTTTATATTATACTAAGAATGTGTGTGAACTGTATAGCAATCTCTAAAAAAATCAATGAAACACATCAAATGTCTTCAAAAACATGTCTCAACATTGTGTTTATCTTCCACCTTGTCACAACATATAGTTGTCTCAGCAGTGTTTGCAATTAAGGTACAGTACCTTCATGTATATGATGGCCTGGTTCTGTTGAGTTGATTTCTATAACAGTGCATAGAATAAAATGTGAAATATATAGGTAACTGTAATACAGACGGTGGCATTATTTTTTTATCTGCCCTTTCTCAATGTGCCATACTTTGATTCAGCTAGTGTATGCAACAGCAATTCATGTTTAGGTTTAAACCCATGAAACACCCTTATCTAGTTAATGCATTTACAGTTGTAGTGGCTCTCTCAGAGCTTGTTTTTGTTGTTAGTACTGAGATGTGCTACTCTCTAACCTTGTTTCTGAGTATGCAACAAATCTCACAAGACTGAAAGAGACTTGCCCTAGCTCTGCATTGTCACATTACAATAAGTTAGCTAAGTAGTAAATTCTATCCTTTTTCACCAAAGGCTGTGCATTACCAGTATGCCCACTAACAGCTTACAGGTTTTTGGCTACTCACTAAAATTTGATTTGATTCTTAATGTGTGGGGTGGGATTGTCTCTTGCATTGCTGAGCTTGTCTCTTGGAACTGCTTGTGGGCCACTGCTGTCATAATCTCAGAAGAAACACAATGAAAACAATTACAAGAACACACTGTATACTGCTCTACCACTGTTAAGAAGGTCTTGAAGCTAACTGAAGGTAACCAGGGTATTTCACACCTTTGCTGCTGCCTGCCTTGTTATTCTAAATTAGCAGACATGCTGTAAGGACTAATGGGCTAAGTGACATCATCTTCTCATAAGCTAAAGCTGCTGTAGGAGAACATCTAATTAAAAGTAAGGGCCCGGTGACGCAGAGGGCTGAGGTGCTGGTGCCTTACCTCAAACCACGCTGGTGATCCGGGTTCGGGAACGGACTAGGGTCGCTGGGGGTTGGCAGGGACAGGAGTGGATTGAGCATCCGAAGGACTGCTCTCCTCCCCGGGGGTGGGTTAGGGTGATGCCTCACTCTGTAGTGGCCCCTGGTGGAGGCTAGGGGCACTACAAGAAGTGGCACTACATCAAGGGAACCAGAAAAGTGGAAAAAACATCCCGGATTGGCCAGAATGATGGCAGACAATCTGCCGACACCACCAAAGGACTCTCATGGAGCCTGACCACCTCAGCAGCACCCTAGGGCTGAGAGAAAGAGTGTGCTGGCTGCCCTACCTGTACCTTCCCTATCGGAGGAGAGGGACCCACTCGGCGAAGGGTTACGCCGAGCTACCCCAGGGGTTGGCTGTGATCTGAGGTAGGGGGTTCCAGGGGGAAGACAGTAAGTAGGTGTCAGGGATCATGGCTGCCTGAAGGAAGTGGCAGATATGGGGCATGTAGGAGGATAAAGAAATAATGCAAAAAATAAGTGAGTAAGAGCTGATACACAGAAACAATAGTCTGGATTTGTTTAGGAATATGTAACTGAAGTTCTGATACAGTGACAACAGGTCTGGGTTCCCAACCTATTTTACTTTCTTTATAATAGAATTTATAAGATAAACCCCTGTCTCTAAACAAAGTAGCCACAAGGGAGGACCTGCATACTGTTCATGTTGCTGCAAAAATTTGCACCCTGCCTCATTAGTTGTACTGGAATTAAAGTTTTTCCTGTAACTGTATTGCTTTGGTCATTGTCATGCAAATCCCATCAGTCAGGACAAGAAACGTTTATTTATATGGCACCCAATCCCAGGAGATCCAGGAGCCTCACAATAGAGAACAGAAACATCCATTATAAAAGTAGATTACAAATAATAAATCTTAAAATTAAAAAAAAAAAATAATAATTTATAAAGCAGTAACAGACACAAAACTCCAAAAAAACAAAACAAATGAGTTTTCAAATAAGACTTAAAAAGATACACTGAAGGAGCACCTCTCACTTCCAGGGGAGAGTTGTTCCACAAAATTGGGGTCACCAAACTGAACATGCAATCCCCCAAGGACTTTTATTTATTTCCTTACTTAATTAATTATTTATTTATTTAAAAATGTGGTAGCTGGGAAAGGCACATTTAGCCTAGAGTCATTTCCAGGTGTTACCTGGAGGAGGGCAGAATTGGAGTACAGATATAAAAAGCATTACAAACATCCAAAATGCAAAATACAAAATACAATAGGTAGACCAACCTAGGTGATCAGGCGAGGAATACCACTTGAAAATACAACATCATGGACTCTTGCATTGAATAAAGGCAAGGCAAATTTTATTTTGCAGGCGCCCAATCCTGGAGGCTCTGGGCACCGTACACAAAATAAAACCATTCAATTAAATAAAACAGATAGATTAAAATGCTAATAAATACCAAACCATCTAAATACAATTAAAAATAGCAGCAATCAGTGAAAGGCTGTCCCTCTAAAATATGCTAACCAGTGTTAGAAAAGGCCTGACTAAACAGGAGGGTCTTGAGGCAGGCCTTGAATACATCAATTGAAGGGGCCTCCCTTACAGATGGAGGCAGCAAATTCCACAGGACAGGGGCATTGACACTAAATGCTTTGTTGCCAGTGGTTTTAAGCCTCGTCCTGGGAATTGCAAGGAGGCCCCTAGAGGAACAGCGAAGGGAACAGACTGAGGCAGCAGGCATCAGAAGATCTGACAAGTATGTGGGGCCCAGCCCATGTAGGGCCTTAAAGGTGAGCAAGCCATCCTTGAAGAGGATCCTTCACCTGACCGGCAGCCAGTGCAGTTCACGCAACACTGGGGTGATATGGCAGTATTTAGGCTATCCTGTTAACAGTCTGGCAGCTGCATACTGCACTAGCTGCAGCCTATGGAGGGTATCTCCTGAGGCCCCAGAGTAGAGCGTGTTACAGTAATCAAGCCTGGACATTACATAGGCATGTACCAAGGTGGAGAGGTCCATGAGCGGAACTAGGGGCTTAATCCTGAAGATATTCCTAAAATGATAAAAGCTGATCTGGACAACAGATGACACCTGAAATTCAAAAGTCAATCCACTGTCGAAAGTCACACCAAGATTGCGCACCCTAGAAGAGGCCTTTAATAGCACTGAACCCAGGAATAATCCTGTTACTGTGTCAGAGGCCATCCTATCAAGCCTTCTGTTCGACTCCACCAACAGTACCTCCATCTTATCGGGGTTCAGTTACAACCAGCTGGAGGCCATCCAGTCATTGATCTCGGCAAGGCAACTGTTTAGCACTTCCACCGCATTGGATATTCCAGGGGCAAAGGAAAGATGCAGTTGGGTATCATCAGCATAGCAATGAAAACCCAAACTGTATTTCCTAATAAGCTCTCGCAGCAACAGCATATACATGGCAAACAACATTGGTGACAAGACAGAACCCTGAGGTACTCCACACAATAAGAGGCTAGGGGAGGAGGAGAAATTCTCCATCAATTACCCGTTGCCTCCTATTCATGAGATAGGACTCAAACCAGCAAATGACAATGCCGGTGAGTCCACAAAATTCCCTCAGGCAGTCGAGTAACACCCAATGGTCTACCACGTCAAATGATGAAGAGAGGTCGAGGAGGATGAGAATTGTCCCTTCCCCTCGATCTCGGGCCCTAAGGAGGTCATTGTGCACCTGAACTAATGCAGTTTCCATGCTATGCCTTGCTCGAAACCCCAACTGGAAGGGTTCATACTGGTCAAAGGTCACATGGTGCTCCTCAAGCTGCTGAGCCACAACTTTCTCAACAACCTTCCCTAAAAATGGGAGGTTGGAGATTGGACGATAATTCAACTTGATGTCAGGGTCTAATGATGGTTTCTTCAGAAGAGGCCTAACCAGTGCCACCTTCAAGGCATCTGGGAAGACCCCCTCTGTGATACAACACCGGACAATCAAGATGAACACTGGGCCAACGGTGTTGACATATCCCATCAATAAACGAGTCGGCACTGGGTCCAGTTCATAATATGTGTGCTTCAGCCCGTGGGCAACCTCAATGACCTCAACCACCTCCACTAGTTTGAACTCCTCCCAACCAGGCGGAATGCTCTCCAAATGTCCGAGGTGATCACTGTCTGCTACAGTGTAGCACACTGGCAGTACACCCTGCCAGATGGCAGACACTCTGTCCAGGAAGAAGCGAGCAAACTCTTCTTATAACATGACAGAAAAGGCTTTTTTCAGCTGTAGACAGGCTGAGTTTCACAGCCTGTCCACAGTTCGAAATAGCATTGTTGGTCGGTTCTTCCCAGCACCAATCTCCCTGGACAGGAACTCTGCATTCTTACGGGTGATTACCCCCGATACTCAGCATAATGAGAGTGTAGGGCCAGTTTGTCCACCTCTAGCCTGGACTTTCACCAGCAGCGCTCTAACCTCCAACCCAAAATCTTCATCACCTTGACTCACCATTGAACCATGGAGGCCTCAAGTGAAAGGATTTGGGTGGTACCTGGATTGGTGCAAGGGAGTTGAGCGTGGCCAACATCACCCTATTATAGGCAGTGATGGCCTCACCCATACCCCCTACACATGCACTACTCATACTAGATAGATCTGCCACCTCCAGAAGTCCCTCCAGAGTCAAACCCCTCAAAGGGCAGTAGCTTATCATCTCTGCAGGGGGAGAGCCCCGAGTGAGAATTCCACTGTGCAATGATTGGACCAAATGACCCAGTCAGTCTTGAGATTATTAATCTCAAGTCCAAGAGAGAAGAACAGGTCCAATATGTGGCCGCCCTGGTGGGTCACAGGAGTAATTTCTTGCGACATGCCCAGAGATGACATCATCTGGAGGAGGTTGCAATCTAGACTAGAGGATTCATTGTCAGCCCAGATATTGAAATCCCCCAGAACTAAACATCTGGGGATGCTAACGTCTCACCAATGACAAAGTCGGCTACCGCCTGCAAGAACTCCCCCATTGCTCCAGGGAGGAAGTAAACCATGAGAATCCCGTAGCCTGTGCCAGGACCCCTGTATACAGCCACACATTCGAAAAGAACCTGGCCTTCCCATCTGGTGCACAGTGAATCCAAGCTTGGATCTAAAACAGGTGATCACTCCCCTGCCCTGCATTCCACTCTGGGGCAGTGCACCACCGAGTAGCCAGGAGGGATGGCAGCCTCTAAAACCGGGCCTATGTCCTCCCCACCCAGGTCTCGGTAATGCTGTTTTGTTCCAGATCGATCTAGCATTGCAAACGATTACCCTCAGGGGATTGGTGGGTAGTGTAGTCCTTCTGGGAACTAGTCCACTCGGTCTGGTGGAGACCCTGGGTACAGGATCCAAACATGTCTTGCCTCTCCCTAGGTTCTCCTGACACTCAGGGTGCCTTCTGCACCTGATAACCTTAATTCTTCCCTTGCCCAATGTGCACGGGGCACACCGTCATGATTGATCACTACGAGGCCTTCTAATTCCGACCTCCCGACAGCGACGAGCTGTAGTGGTGGAAACTGAGAGGTCAGTAAATGGCCACAGATCAAAAAGCTGGGACACCCCTGCATGATCCTGGCTCGCCCCAGACCCTCTGACTTCCCCAGGCACATAGTAACCTAGCCAGGGATCCTCAATAAACCGCTGGTCACTACCAAACACACAAAGATCCACAATTATTATACACAAATCTAATCAGTCATACCACACACACATTCATTAAAACAAAACCACACACCCTTGCTTACCTCCCCACTCAACCCCCAAAACACCTCCACTAAACCAACACCAAAAATAAATAAGCCAGAATCAAACATTCTAAGACTAGGAGAGCAACCTGCAGAGCTCAATCAATCCAGATAGCCCTTTTACAATAGGGCCAACAGTTGTAGTCCCGGATTGATAGTTTTTAATATAGAGTCGAAGGATGACATAAAATAGCACCTCAACAATCGCTAAGTGCTTACAGCCGTCCAGCTCCTTCTTCAACAGTCCACTCAGAGGGTCCAGGTTGAAAAATAAAGTAGTCCAACTGGCACTGTAGCTAGCAAAGCAGCAAAGCAGTGACAATGGAGCTGGCAGATGAAAATCACTGATTCACGGACAGTACAAAAATCCCACCAAGGGAAATTCCATTACCTTGACCCTGGGAAGTAGAATGCGTAATGCCCACATTCTCCCAAGGTGACAGTCCAGCCAACAAACATGGAATCCAAATGTAGATGACCCTCTCATTAAGATGGAGAAGAGGCACCCTCTGCAAATATCAAGACCCTTGTTGTGGTTTCTAGTAGGACAGGAGAATTGGAAGATGCACTGTCCATGGAATGGAAGAAACTCCTGATAGACGTCAGCCCCTTTAAGGAAAAGAGCACCTCTAGGTGTCAGGCAACCAGTTCACTCTGTTTCATTTGTTAGTTGCTCCATGGTTGGCCGCTGTGGCAGGCAAGCCCTCCATTAAACAGTAATGATGTGATGGATTAAACAGATGCCATCACCAAATAACAGCTTGTGTCAGCATTTCGCACTTCGGACAGGTAAGAAGTGTGAGCTGTCTGCAGGACTCTATGCTAGAAAATAAAAAAACTAACTTCTGTGCTAACTCACTTCCCTTGCCCTACCTATGCTAAAATCCCTAGCTGAACTCCTAGCTATTGCACAACTCTTTAAGTAATTTAGGTCCTCGGGTCAAAGCAAGTGACCGCAAGAACAGAAAGTCAAATTCAGCACTCCATTAAAATAAAATTTAGCTCTCCATTAGACAAACAGCACCATGAGGGATTGCTCTCTCAGAGAGCTACAAACACTGGCACAACACTGCCCCTGAGTAATGTAAACCACAAGTGGTCTCGGAAACAGGTGACAATCAGTTCTGTTTTCAGAAATAAAATGAACAGTGCATTACAGATGGTGTCCTATCTGGTAAGAGAAGGGGACAGAGCAGTGGATGCATGGAATGGGCTACCTCAGGAAGTGGTGGATATGAATACAGTGCAGGGCTTCAAACAGGCATGGGATAGGCATAAGGGAGCAATACAGATGAGTATGAATAGATAGGCCTTTGACAGAGCAAAGGCCGATGGCACATTCATAAGGTAGAAAAAGAAATGGCCAGACTGGATGGGCCTTGTGGTCCTTATCTGCCATCA
Source organism: Neoceratodus forsteri (assembly GCA_016271365.2). Classification (NCBI taxonomy): domain Eukaryota; kingdom Metazoa; phylum Chordata; order Ceratodontiformes; family Ceratodontidae; genus Neoceratodus; species Neoceratodus forsteri. The sequence goes on from CM057455.1 coordinate 1,526,970,173, forward strand.
ACTTCTGTTTCCATATTTCAGTGCCATAGACTACATCAGCTTAGTCGAAGACTGAGAGAACCGTTTTGGTTACTAGCTCCTGATGGACCTGAGGGGAGAAGCAGTCCTTGTTATGGTACAAAGTGACAAGTTTGGGGCTATGTTTGGCATGGATGGTGTTAATGTGGGTAGGGAAGTCAAGCATGCTATCTAGCCACACTCCAAGGTACTTGAAGACAGGGAAAACCTCCAAGTGGGTGCCATCTAGGCTGGAGAAGACAGGGTAAGGTGAGAGCCTTGCCAATTTCTAGCTAATGCTGAAGGTCATGGATACAGTCTTCTTGATGTTGACCCTGAGGAGGTTGACATGGAACCAGTGCAGCACATTGTGGAAGTCATGCCATGCTGGAGAGGGACTTACGCAGCTGAGGCTGAAGGGCCAGAAGTATAGATGACCATGTCATCTGCATACATGTGTATATGCTAAGAGACACAGGCAGGGAGAGGTCATTAAGGAAAACTGAGAATAGGATTAGGCCCAGGATGGAACCCTGTGGGACCCCTGATGGGATGGGGGGGCCAGAACACCACCCACCTGAACTGACTGTTGATGGCCCATAAGGTAAGAATGGAACCAATCCACAGCAGGTGCTGAGAAGCCAGCAGAGTTCAGCTTGTCCAGGAGGAGTGGGTGGGACACTGAGTCAGAAGCCTTGGCAAGATCAGTGAATATGGCTGCAGTGACATGCCCCTGATCCATCCCAGAGAGGATAGAATCAGTTACGCGCAGCAGGGATGAGACGGTAGAGTGGTTCTTCCTAAAACCAGACTGGAAAGATAAGAGGAAATTAGAGTCAAGAAAGTCAGCAAGCCTGGAGTACACAGTAGTTTCTTGAAATTTTGCAAATATGGGGAGAGAAACTGGGCTGAAGTTGCCCGGGGAGGAAGGGTCACCCCTTTGTGCAGAGGCAGAACCTTGACCACTGTCCAGGCCTGAAGGACAGCACTGAGGGAGAAGGAGAGAGTAAGAAGGTGAAAAAGTGGGAGGGTGATGGTTGGTGCTTAGATTCATAGGAGTTTAGGGTCCAAGGGTCAGGGCTGGACTTGGAAGGGTTACATGATATAAGGGCATGGAAGATTTCCTAGGGGGAAACACAAGGGAAGTGGACCTCCTCTGGTGAGTGTGGTGTAGGAGAGACAGTGTGATCAGGAGATGGTTAACAGGGTAGTGCACAGGTTGTGAAAAATGGATTACAATGAGCAGACTCAAGTCTGGACTGAGGTACAGAGAGGAGACTTGCCTCTGCAGACCGGAGTAGGTGGCCAGGAGTGTGAGGAGTCAGGAGGACTTTCAGACAGCCCAGACCCAGACCATGCAGGGCTTAGTATGTTAGCAAGCACACCTTGAAACTAATATGTTACCTCACTGGCACCCAGTGCAGAGCATGAAGAACTGGCATGACATGCTTAAACCGAAAGGCTCCAGCAACCAGCCAGGCTGCCGCATTCTGGACCAGCTGCAAGCAATGCATTGACTTTATGGATAACCCAAGGTGCAGAGTGTTACAGCAGTCCAGCCTAGATGTAACTACAGCATGCTCAGAGTCACCAGATCAGCAGTTCAAGAAAGGGTTTGATCTGGGAGTTGTTCCAGAAATGATAGAAGCCATTGCAGACAACAGCTAACACCTGATATTTTAAGGTCAGCCGGGAGTCCACAGTGACTCCCAGATTCCTCACCTTATCTACAGCTCTTTTTACAAACTCAGCTTTTTTGGTGGTCATATTGGACTGGAGTAGTAAAAGGCTTACAGACATCAGAACAGATAAGATTTTTAGTACAGAGTTTGCAAAACAAAGTCTAATAAACATAATATGAGTCATTTTATGTTTTGCAGGTTATGTTGTCTTCAATGCGGGGCAGGATTCACAAAGGAGATGCGCTGGGAGCAAATGAGATGCACCGTTGCAACCAGGATGCACCAACCAAAAACCGTGCGATTCACAAAGAGATGCACCATGGGATGCCTACTGTGCATCCCCACTGTGAATCGCACATTTTACGTATGGCACAAGTGGAGATGCCCCAGCACAACCGTGATGCACAAAACCACCCAGTGCAACAGAACACTGAATAAGGATCAACCCAGCAGGGAATGGAGAAGCAATAGGGGGATATTGCAGTGGGACAAAGGAGTCAGAGACACACACCCAAAGGGACAAGCCAGAGTGGCAAAGGGCCCAACAGTGGCCACAGCAGATGAAGTGCACAGACAGGGTACACAGAGCAACACCGAGTATCACACGACACAACCCACCAACCCACACAGGACCACAGCAGGCACACATAACAGGTGCACTCTTGCCCACAAGGTGCTACACAACTGCTGGGGAAGCCATGCAGCATGGTGGTGTCCAAAGGACATGGCCATCTGCACAGGCGCCCAGGGATGCAGGGATGTATGAAGCCACACAGGGCAACATTGGTGCGTAGACTTGTTGGTACACAGGTGAGACCACTGCACCACACATGCATGTTATGCCCCCAATCACTGTAGACCACACGCAGGTCTGATGAATGACAGTGCAGCAGCTCAATGGATGCATGCCACAAGCAGCACACACAGACCAGGAGCACAGACATAGGCAGCAGGACACCGTGCCTGCCCACAAGCCACAGGTGACACAGTGGGCACACAGTGGGCGGGACATGGCAGGAGTGCAGGAGGTAGCCGCCTGCACAAACACATGTGCAGACATGTGTATGGCAGCAAGGGGGACAGAGGACAGCTGCAGACAACAACCCAACACAACAACAAGAAACAGTGAATGACCACAGACAACAGTTCAGATAAATAAACATTTTACTTACAAAACACAACAGCATCAATATCAACAACAACTATGTACAATACCAAAGAAAAACAGGGATGGGGAGTATGGGTGTATGTACAATAGCAGGGGAAAGCAGGGGAGGAATGTGGCTGTGGGAGCAGGTTTAGGAAATGGGTGGGGAAACTGTTGTAAAGATGGGAAGGTAAACAAAGCAAGAAAAGTCAAAAATTCATGCCATGGGGCATGCCATGGGATGATGCACATGACTCCAGCCTCTTGATGACAGGAGTCTAATTACATCCAATAGGGCCCGCAGCAGTTGACCCTGCCTCTGGAAAAGTGGACGTAAAGAGTCCTCTAACATGCAACGTACTTACAGTCCCATGTCCATATGCAGCGGTTGCTGTTGTCCCCCATGACCTCGACCACCAGCAAGCACACCCCGTGGACCTAGAGTGGGGAACACAGAGAACAGAGACTAGGTGCTATGTTCCAAACCCCCCACCTCCCTGTGCATCAGCTGGAGGCATCCACCACGGACATGGCCAAAATCCCACCAGGCACAATACACAGGGTGCCACACTGATGGTGCGCAGTAACCGAGTGGGTACATGTCCCACGCAAACAGACAGTGGAATGTGCAGAGGGGCATAAGGGCAAGCCCCATGCAATATGTGCACAAGGCAGTGGCCTGCACAAGTATGTAGGCCCCATCAGGACACTAATGGAACACCACTGTGTGTCCACAGTGTGCACGGCATGCACACATAGTGGTTGCCTACGCAGGGACCATGTGCACCGTGGCCCAGGCACACACTGCACTAAGCACACCAATGTGTCTGTGCATCCAGCGACACACGGACAGGCACATTGTGCCTGCAACACCCACCTGAGCAAACACCCACCCCACCTGACACACATTGGATGCACAAAAAGAGCACTCAACTGCACCAGCATGGCCCCCTCCATGTGCACCTCCAGTGGCCCTCCGCACCCGCATCTCAACGGCTTCCCCAGCCGGCTACCTGACCTCTGGCCCTGCAGGGAAAACAAAATCAGAGAATGACATGAGGAAGTGTAATGTGAGACAGCCCCCCCACCACCCTCCCATAACACTGGTGTGGGCATGCAGTGAAGGTGTCAACAAACAGTGCACCAGTGATGATAGGCCCAGAAGTGTGCATCAGCACACAGCACCCCATCATGTGCCCCACATGTGCACAGATGTCGGTATGCAATGCAAACATCAGTGCCACCCCATGCATGCCACAGTCTCCCCACCCTACTCAAGGATTTATGTGATAAGGGCGAAAGCCCAATCGCGAACGGCGGCAGGGCAAGCATACATCACCAAAAATCAATTTCGGTGATGTACATCCCAGATGCACACGACAACACCGGGGACTTAGATTTTAATTGTTCGTGTAGGGGGCTGCACCCCTCACACCCCCCTACTAAAGAAATCTTAACTCCAGGAGGGTGCATGTTGGGGGGGTGCAAATTTTTGCAAAATAAAAATTTTGGGCAGGGCGCACAAAAATTTAGGTGTGCTCGGACCCGAATCTGGAACCCTCGCAGCATTAGGCTGCCACCCACCCACTCACGCTATGGGGCCAGCTCAGCAGCCCCATGCCAAACCGCCAGGTCAACCCTCCCTCCCTTCCGTCATGCTGCCCCCCACGCATATACATATAGTGATGTCCTGTCGCTATATGCCACCTCCCCCATCCAGTTGCCCTTACTCAGCGGTAGCCCCATCGACATATGGCGGGATTGAGTCATTGTTATTGCAAGAGCTCAATCGCCAATGCCCATGTTGCAGGCTACCCCACCCAAGCATCATAGCACACATGCCCACCCCATGCGACATGTGGTAGATGGCAACACAATGCAAGTGTAGCCGTGCCCAAGTGTGTGTGTGTGCACCTGTGAGCGTACTGGAATGTGGTGCAGCCACCCTAATCCCCATGTGCACGTCATGCAAATGTTCAGCTGTGACATACTTGGTCATGGCACCGCACCCCTGCATGCACCTTCCTGCAGGATCTCTAGGTGCACCCTGTCCCTGCATTGCAGATCACAGTATCTGTGCCTGCACTGCTCCCCATTGCTGGTTACACCATTCCAGTGCACCAGTTGGACCGCTATCCTGGCCCAAACTGCTGACCTGAGCACCTGCAGGTTCTCCTGGCTCAACAGCTGGCCCTTCACCCACACATCACTGGGGCCACAAGGTTGAGCAGCTCAACCTCTGACCAAATAATTGCCCTGGGTCCTGCTCTCTGTGCATGTTGCATGGCAACACAGCAACTGGTCCCTGTCAGGTCTGCGCAAGTGTATGGTCTAATCGCACCACATGCGCCACTAGGCCATGTGCAAGGTACTGTGCTGAAGCACAATTGGTGCCAATGGTGCTGCTGCGCACATGCACATTGCGCAATGACTTGGTGGGAAAGCAGGGTCATGGGTCATGGCTGGGTTGTGCAAGCGCACAATATACTTGCATGCCATTTTGTGTCTGGCTCGCATCATCATGCAAGGCAACGGTGATGCACAATAGGCAACAGGCATGCAACGGTAGCCGTTGCACAATCAAGGAATAAAAAAGGACAGGTAGCACAGCGGGCATCACGCACATGGACATGCATGCATGTACAGATGTCGTCGCACGTCATGCTCGAGCAGATTGGTGGCGATGCAACTGTCATGCCGATTGTGCATCCGCAGTTATGTTCCGATGGGTTTGTGCAGTATTCAGGGGACATGCCCTGAACACACTGAGCATGCACGGACAATGCGCCATGTGGAGTTGTGCCCAATGCAGCAGATGCACCCTGCTGATTGAGATGAGCTAAGGGCAATTATGCAGTTCACAGACATTGCTCCCAAATCAGCTCATTACTGAATTCAGATGCATCTCACCTGTTTAGCATCTTATTACGCCTGCTCCAAACCTCATTTTCATGCCCTGAGCCATAAATGCTCCTGACTCAGCCCACACAGAGTATAGGTGACTGAGAAGATTTACAACCTTGAAGGTAAGTTCTGTATACTTTTCCTAATTCTTTGTAGCTGCAGCAGAGGACAATATAGGTCATGGACAGCCAAGTATCATCCAGACATGTGCATGGACAACAGACATACCTTGGTGTGTGCCACACACTGTCCCACAGCCCACCCTAGCCACAGTTGGGGGGAATGGTGGTGGTGGGTGGTGTGACAGCAAACACATGGATGGATGCTGTGTGTGTTGTAGTCCTGGCTACGAGCCAGTGTTCCATGCCATACAACAGCTGTGGCATGTCCAGGGATGTACATCTGTCTCTGGCAATGCATATGGACAAGGCAGACACAGCACAGACATCACTGACAGTCCCAGATACTGTCCCGGACATGCTTTTCAGGCAGGTGTTTGTTTGGCTGGCAGTGTGCCAGTACACAGCTGCCCCTAGCTGGTGGTACATGCCAGTCATGGTACCTGCATGTGCTTGTCTAATGTCTGTGTCTTCAATCCCTAAATAGCCAACATGTCTGGAGGAGACAGTGCCACTGAACACGGGCAGTCCAACTTCACCAATGATGAAGAAAGAGCCCTCATAGAGGCATACAATCTGTGCAGGGAAGTCCTGTCTGCCAGGGGTGGCAGCCAAGCACTGCGGGATGAGGGCTGGGAGGCAGTGGCACGGCACATAAATGTGGTGGTAAAATGCAATAGAACCCCCAAGGAGTGCAGAAAACAACTAAATGATGGGAAGAGGAGGGCCAAGGAGAAGCTGGCACACATCGAGGCCTCTCTGAGCAGTACAGGGGGTGATCCACAGTCAGGGGTGCAGCTCACACCATATGAAGAGCTGCTTGTGGCCAGCATTGGCCATGCATCCATACAGGGTGTCCCTGGAGGGGGGGTTTCAGATGGGTGGAAGCCCATAGCAGCACTGTGAGTATACAAGCCTCTGACGTGTGTCAGACCATGTGTGTGCATCATGTTTGCCATGACAGCCCCGCTGTGTGCAACAGACAGCCCATGTGCCTGTGTGCATTGCCATGGGTGGGTGTGGCCTATCCGTGGCCCATGCTGTGCACGTCTGTGTCAGCTAGGCCATGCCCAGGGGGTTCATGTGTAGTTGTGGCTCTCAGTATACCAGTGGTGCTGTCCCACTGTTGATTGTCCATGGTATTGCACTGTCCCTCATGGTGCCATATGGGCATGTATGGGCATTGGGCCACCCCAGCTGTCACTGGTGCATGGCTGAAGCAGCAGAATGGGCATTACATGTCCTTGCTAGGGACTGTTATGCACAACTATGACACACCACTATGTCACACTGTACATGCTTGTCTGCCACTACTATTTCCATTGTATGTGACCATGTCTCTCTTCTTTCATTTGCAGCTCCGTCACACCTCACGGGTGCTGCAGTGTCCAAAGCAGCATGGAATGCCTTAGCGGGTGATGATGCAGGTCCTTTCCCACATGGCTGCGGGCACGACAGAGGATGGTGCCATCCCTGGCCTGTCTCGCACAACAGTGTCCCCAGCTGCATCACCAGTGGTGGCGGGCCCATCTAACCCCTCAGCTGGTGGCACCACTGCTTGGCTGGAGGGTTTCCTGGGTTTAGCTGATGACAACCTAGAGGTAGCAGTAGATGTCACTGATGCCCTGCTGGTGCTGGCGTCAGGCACACAGGAGGCATACGGCAATGTCCCTGATGATCCTGATGCCACTCAGATTCCAGGGGACATGGTCAACAGTGGTGCACGAGACTCACAGGTGCCTGCACAGGTGGCACCTGCTGGCATTGGTGCCCCCACTGCTCACAGCATGCCTGCAGAACCCTCACAGCCACCCACTGTGGTGGGTGCTGTGCCCTCTGCACCTGGTGCTGCTGTGACAGCAGGGGCAGCCAGCGCATCTCAGCTGGGTGCTGTGGGTCCACCACAGGGAGCGGTGAACTGTGATCCCAACATACCTGGATGAGATGGGGTAGTGCATGCCCATTCCCCACCCATGCCCAAGCCTGCTGTGGTGCGCCCACCGACCGTGGATGCACAGCAGCAAGCTGGCTCACAACCCAGCCAACAGCGCTGTCCCTGTGAGCCTTCACCCTCTGATGAGATTGAGGGCTATGCTCACCTCCTGCAGGACACCTAGGAGGGGCAGGCATCCCTACAGGTAGAACTCAGGGGTCTTCGGACACTGATGGCCCTTGAGCATGAGTCAGTGGTCACATGGCATGCCCAGATGTTGGCAGAGGCACGCCTACTGCAGGTGGGCATGACCGCAGTTCTGGAGTGGATTGCACATGCTGCTGAGGCCACGTGTGCATCTAGTGTGCAACATGGCCACTGGGCCTCCAGCCATACACCCAGAAGTGCCTCATGCATGCCCAGGCAGTGGCATCAGGTGAACCCATTGCTGCTAATGCCATCACCTCAGATCTCCACTCCCAGCATCCCCAGACCTGACATGGATCGCGGGGCCACCACCCCAGTGAGCACCCATTCACAGTCTCACTGCAGTACCCCTACAGTGGTGTTGGCAACACTCACTGTGGCTGGTGGTGCTGTGTCAGCATCCACCAGTCATGGGCTCGGCCACCCATGTGTCCGTGGTGTCCATGGTGCCTCCCTGTGACATCCAGGTCACCGTTCACACAGCCACTGTACCTGCTACCTGTGTGTCCCACTCATCTGGCAAACACTGCCTGGGGTGGCATGCGCCTGCCCCAGTGCATTACCATAGTGGGTCCCCTGTGCAGTGACACCTGCATGTCTGTGAATGCCATTGTTGTGCTGTGTGGCATGGGCATGATGAATGCGGTCATGTGTCTGCTGTGCACATGTGCCAGCAGCTGTACACTGATCCATGCCATCCCTGGCACATACACTGTGGCTCATGGCCATGTGGAGTGTGGCCTAGGCATGTGTATGAGTATGTGTGTGTGCAGCATGGATATTGGCATGGCTAAGGTCCACTACAGCATTGCCACTGCTACGTGTCCTGTGTTGAGTGTGTCTGGCTGTGTGGAGCTGTATATGTGGTATGTTGTGCCCTCCATGCAATACCAACCTGTGTTACTCACCTGCGGTCACCAAAGTGCTCCTCCACAATAGTGTCCCTGTACTGCCAGGCCCTTGCAATGAAATGTGGGTCTCGACATGCCAGTGGCAATCTGGCCCGATGCCCCTGTGGCACTGCATCCTCTACCCCACCCTCTTCCTCCTCCCCAGAACTGTCACCCTCCACAGCCTGGACAGCTATTCCATGGTGTATGGCCATGTTGTGTAGTATAAAACAGGCCAGGAATATGCCACAGGCCTTCTCGGGGCTGTACTGTAGGGCACCACCCGACCTATCCAGGCACCAGAATCGCATCTTCAGCATGCCAAAGATGCGCTTGATGATGGTGCGCATGGCAGTGTGTGCCTTGTTGTACCACTCCTCCGCCTCTGTTCTGGGTTGTCTGAAGGGGGTAAGTAGCCAGGGTCGGAGTGGGTATGCAGCATCACCTGTAGAGAGCAAGGGTGGCTGTTGGTCCACTGCTTACATGTGCTATGTGACTTCCCCCTGCACCATGGCGCACTGCTGTGTGTGGTGTTGGTACACCACTTACCGTATTTCAGCCTTCCCGGCCATCCTACCTCCCCCTCCCACCTGCTGTGTTCTGGTCATGCTGTACAGGTCTGCCCCTAGCTGCCCATGCCATTGTTTTCCACATGCCTTTCAGCCCCCATTATCTGCACCAGTGTGCCCCGCAGCAGCACATACCTGTCTGTGTGTGGTGCGCTGTGCCCTACCACATGTGCCTACTGTGGCACTGCACCCCTCCTTCCATGCATTGTAGTTGTGCTGCACTGTCCCACTGTGTGCACACGTGCAGCACTGTCCCCCCTCCGGTGTCCCACTTATGCTGCCCCCTCTGCGCATTGTGCATCGTGCTATTTGCACAACTGCCCCCCCATCTTATCCTGCTCCATGGTGTCCTGTTGTTCTGCAGGTCAGCATGTCCTACATACCTACTAGATGTCTACTCGGTACGTCCCCTGCCTCAAATCTACAGCAGAGGGTGGACTGGTGCCATATGAAGGCATCATGTATGCTCCCAGGGTGTGTGGCGCAGTCATTGCTGGTGTGCCCTGTGACATTGCACATCACCTGCCAGTTTACAGAATGGTTGTCCTTGTGGTGGATGTATGTCACCGCATCATCACCAGGTGGTACGCGGATTGCCACATGGGTACAGTCAATGGCCCCTGTGGTGCCTGGCATGCATGCCACCCTGTGGAACTGCTGCATGGCTTCTGTCTGCCCTGCCTGTGTGCTTGGGAAATGGATGTACTCTGAAGCATGTGGGAGCAGTACAGTGAGGAATTGTTTGAGAAGATGGGACATGGATGCCTGGGAGATGCCTGTGGTGTCCCCAGCTGGCCTCTGGAAGGTTCCTGTGGTGAGCAAGCACATTACTGTTGTCACCTTGGTCTCCACAGCTATGGTTTGACCTCTTCCTGTGGGTGCCTGCATTTCATCATGGCACAGCTTACAGAGCTGCCTCAGAATGGCCTTGTTCAGGCAGTATTGGCCAACTTTTTCTGTGTCAGTCAGCTGTTCAAATGTCAGGCTGGCACGGTACTGCCATGGGGCTGGGCGCCTATGGTGCCTTCCACCACCACCACGTTGCAAGTCCGCTCATCTCCTCATCCCCATTATCATGACTACCATCAGGAATGATGCACAATCCATTACTGCCTTTCAGTTGCCTCTCTCCTCCTGCTTGCTTCTGCTATCCTGCTGTTGGCATGCTGGGGGCTTGCCCATAAGTCTGCTTCTTTTACACTTATCTCCCCATGGTGCATTTGGGGCTTGAGCCGTGGATGCTCCATAATTGCACATTCATTTTGCACTGTGAATGGCTCTGCACTGTGTATGCAGCTGTACACCCCCTCAAATTGTGCCACATATCATTTCATTGCATCTCCGTTGCATCCTGTTCAGCGCAGTGCATCCAGCAGTGAATGGCTCCATGACGAATTTCTGAGTTGCGCCGGTGCATCTCATTTGCACCCAGCGTATCTGCTTTGTGAATCCTGCCCCAGGAGTTTAGAACCAGTTCTTTAAATCATGTTGGAAGATCCACCAGTAGTAACCTAATGCAACAAGCATTTGTTAATAAACCACAACTTTAAACAATTGTGTTCTGACTAATTGCTTCTTGGTTCTATGTTCCTACCTTACACAATCTGTTTAAGCATAAAGGAATGGTAATGTTGCCCTTCTGAGTAATCCTGTGGGGGGGGTCCAATCTCTACTTCCTCACCCCTTTGCCCCATTCCTGGCCTCCTTTGCATAAGCCAGGTCTAATCCCCCAGATAAGCTACATATCTCTCCCGCCTTTGGTTACTTGGTTACTTGGTTAAAAGGACAAAAGAAGGCCGAGGCCCATCAGGATTGTCCTCCACATGTGTGGATCATTATTGAGGTGCTTCTCTGGTTAACCATTCATCGAGTTTAAGTTTAAACGTCGTAACGGAGGTTGCGTCTACAATGTCTTGGGGGAGAGTATTCCATAGTCGTGGAGTTCTTATGGAGAAGAAGTTGTGTCTTTATTGGTGTTACATTTAACTATATCCAATTGTTTATTATTTAACCTAGGTCCAATTTTCTGTTCATAAGTGAAATACCATATGCCTCATCAGAATAGGTGATTTAGTAATCTTAAAAAGTTGAAGTAAATCCCCTCTTGTTCTTCTCATCTTGAAAGAATGCAATCCTGTTTTATGTAGTCTGGACTCATAATCCAGATGTGCTAAGTGAGGAATGATTTTTGTGGCTCTTTTCTGAATCTTCTCAACTCTATCTACGTCCTTGTTGAGGTATGGACTCCAAAACGGGGAGCCATAATCAAGGTATGGTCTAATGTGTGATCTGTACAGAGCAATGATGCACTGTTCGGTTTTAGAAACAAATGTACAATTAATCCTTCGAAGAAGTGCATTGGTTTGGTTAGCAATTTTGTTACAATGAGAAACAGGGGTAAGTTTATTGTTAACTAGGATCCCAAGATCTTTTTCCAAACAGGAAACCTTAATGTTGATGTTATTCAGTGTGTATACCTGTTTGGGGTTATTTTTCCCCATATACAGAACAGCACATTTAGATACGTTAAACTCCATTTTATTAATGAGAGCCCAATGTTCAACTGATGAAAGATCTTTAAGTAGCGACTGTCTATTGGCAGCGTTGTTTACAGCACCACCTAACTTGGTGTCATCAGCAAACTTCGTAAGAATGTTAGATGAATAAATTTTCATGTCACTAATGAAAATATTGAAAAGGGTGGGTCCCAGGACAGAGCCCTGGGGAACACCACTCGTTACCCTACCCAAATCTGATAGAATGCCATTAACCCGAACCCTTTGAGATTGATTTGTTAACCAGCTTTTAATCCATAACACAAGTGTCGCCGAAAAGCCTAGGTGAATAAGTTTAGTGATCAGAATGGTGTGTGACACTTTGTCAAAGGCCTTACTATAGTCCAGTAAAATGACATCAGTGGGAATATTTAAGTCTAGGTTTAAACTGATGGAATTATAGAAAGACAGCAAGTTTGTAGTGCAGGATAGGCCAGTTCTGAATCCATGTTGAGTAATGTCAATGAGGTTTAAAGATACTATTTCTTTCTCCAAGAGTACTTTGATAACTTTTTTCGAGTAATTTGCAGGGGATAGAGGTTAAACTGATAGGACAGTAGTTATTAACTAACGAATGGGAGCCTTGTTTAAAAATGGGAGTAACTATTGCCGTTTGCCAATCTGGTGGAACCATAGATTCTTGAAGAGATTTGTTATAGATAATTGTGAGCGGTAGGGTGATTGTATCTTTAACCCCCAGGAGAAATTTAGAACATATATCATCAGGGCCAGGACTAGTAGATTTTTTTAAGGCTAGTAGTAAATTATGAATATCTTTCTGCTGAATCATCTGTTCAGCGAATGGTGGTATAGCAGTTGAGGGTGGTGATGAATCTTGGGTAAATACTGATAAAAAATAATTATTTAGTGTTGAAGCAGTAACAAAGTCAGAGGATATTATTTTATTATTTATCTTGAGGGGACCAATTGTTTTGTTATTTCCCTTTTTACTATTTAAATAAGCATAAAGTGATTTGTGTGTATCTTTAGTATGCGTGATACGGAATTCTAGGTTTCTTTCGGCTACCAGTATTGATTTTTTAAGTATTCTTACTGATTCCCTATATTGAGTTAATAGATCGTCATTAGTACTTATGGAGGAATTTTTCAGACATATAAATAACTTACGTTTACATTTAATTTGTTTCTTAATGGATGGATTAAACCATGGTGGAATTTTACCTTTGCTGTTATGTGTGCGTTTATCAGGGACGTATTGATATTCAAGTAAGGATATTTGTGTTTTTAGGAAGTCCCATGCCTCGATAGTATTAAGGGAGGATAAGGTGTTTGTCCAGTCAATTCTACTTAAATGATCATTTATCTTTTGAAAATCTGCCCTTTCATAGTGTTTGATTGTTTGCTTGTTTAATACTGGATGTTGTGATAAAGTAATGGTAAAGAATATTGACCTATGGTCACTATTGCCAAGGGGTTCAGATATTTGCAGATTATTCACAGGAACGTCTAAGCTAGTTATAACAAGGTCCAGGATGTTGTTACCCCGTGTGGGTTCCTTGACCAGTTGGTACAAACCCAGGTCAATGATGGTAGTGAGAAAGTTGTTATCGTAGTTATTAGAACCCATTAGTGTGTCCCAATTTATGGCTGGAAGATTAAAATCTCCTAAGATTAGGACAGAGCCCTTACTAGCGAGCTGGGAAATATCATCTGTCAACTTTAAACTTTGAGTGTTGTCTAATGGGGGAGCGGTAACAAGTTTCAACTAAAATTTGAGGGAGGCCTTTAGGTTGAATATACACCCATACACTCTCAGAATCTACTTCTATTGGAGACTGATAGGAGGAGATGCTATCTTTAACGTATATACTAACCCCGCCTCCCATTTTGGTATCAGGTCTTATTTTTAAAATAGTGTTTGTAGCCTGGTATTTCGGATAACCAGTTTTTATAAGAATTACCCCAGGTTTCCGTAACAGCAATTAAGGAAAGATCAAGGAAATGGGCTTTGAGTTCCAGCTCAGCATGTTTAGCAGTATTTAAGGATCGAGCATTGAGAGATAGTATATTTAAATGGCGATTTGAAAACAGTGTCCCAATATTAAGAGTTTTGATAAGTGATCCAAACTCCCCCTTAGTGGTCAGTTTAAAAGGGAATTGATAAAGGTAGCAATTTTTTTCCCAAGTATGGTACTGCCTCTTCTACTAAGGTGCAAACCATCCCAACAAAAGAGGGAAGGGTTAAGGTGGAAATCCTCCCAATTCGTCAGACAGGGGATACTTTGTTTAAGGCACCATTTCCTCAGCCATTCATTTAAGGATTTTATCTTAGAATTGATAATGTCACTTGCTCTAGGGACGGGTAATATTTCAGAGAGACAGATGTCACAGCCCCTGTCGACCAGTAAATTGCATAGGGAAACAAAGTCCTGCTTAATACCTTGCAGGGATTGAGTAGAAATATTGTTCGTTCCCACATGGACAACTACCAGTGGGTTTTCCCCCGAAGCCTTCAAGATTGATTTAAGCATTGCTGTAATATTAGAGATCCTAGCCCCCCGATAGCTAGAGCAGGTACGATGTTCCTTATCCTGGTTACAGACTGTACGGTCTATGTATTTCGTAATTGAGTCCCCGAGTATGTATACTTCTTTGATTAGCTATTATCTCTGGGGTGCTTAGAGAATGTAAAGGGGCCTCACAAGATAGGTTACTGAAGGGTTTCTTATGACTTGTATTGTTACTAATGGTTTTACTAAGTTTGGGATTGATTGATACAGTTTCGTCAATTAAATTTGACAGATGCTCAAAAGAGTTATGCGTAGGAATTACAGATGGGACAGGGGGAGGTAAGTTTTTAATAGTCGACTTAAATTTTGAATGAGGTTTTGTAGACCAAGAGTTGGTCTTATCAACTTTAAGCTGTTGACAGGCTACAGTCGAGGGAGTTGAGGTATTGGTAGGTTGATCTAATATTGGGACATGGGTAACATTTAGGTGGGACTTCTGAATGATGTCATTGTCCACCATTGTTGTGGATGAGACATTTGCCTCCACCAAAATAGACATCTGGTCAATGTAATCCTCTAAGGCTTTAATCTCAGATTTTACAGACGCCTTGGACTGCAGTCTGTCGATTTCATTTTGCAATTCACTAACTAAAACGCACTTCTCACACATGTAGTTGGCTATTTGTTTACCCAGAGCATACATTTTACATGTGGTGCAGTATTTATTAGCCTTTTTCATTGTCAGATTCAGATGATGAGCACAGTACAGATAAATAATCAGATATGAAATCCTGTAATTACTAATAAAGCTTGAATGATGTTACCTTATTGTCCCCTTGTCCACGATGGACCACGATGAACCCCGCAGCTAGATGCATGTCTCCGCCAGCCCGTCTTGGCTTGCCCCTTTCGCCAAGCGGATATTTATAAAGCCCAAAACCAGAAGTGCGAGTTCACGCTACTTCCAGTATCGCGTCAGAATAAGGTGCTATCCAAATAGCTGTAAAGCCTTTAAAAAGGCTATCCCAGTTGTTGTTTAGGTATATAAGCACAGTTTGCCCAAAGTCTGCGAAATAATCAAATGTTTTATCAGTTACTGGGGGGGGAGGACTGATGGCAGACAGTAACAAACCACCAGTACCCCACAATCCCTAGCAAAGCAACCAAAGCAAGCTGCTGCAAAGAGAGAGTACCCCTTTTCACAATAGTATAACAAGGTTTAGAACAGACAGCACGGTTTATTTAAAAACAAAGCAGTATATTTAAGTGCATCAGTCAAGACCTCTCTCCAGAGGTGGGCAATGGAATCCTTCAATTTTATACTCTGCCATGTCTTTAAGTGTTTCTTTAGTGTACGTCTCAATGTGGCAGTTATTCTTTCCATAGCTATTAGCTCTCAAACCTTTGTTATGCAGGTCTCCACTGTAGGTTTTGTGGCAGTCAACCATTTCAGTGTGATTCCTTTTGTGGCTACTGTGCAGAAGTCTGAAAAGCATCTGTTGTGGCATAGGCCCTGCTGCTGGGACTGTTTTCCCTAGGAATAAATTGTCAAAAGTGAAGGGAATGTTAATGCCCCAAATTTGATCCAAAGTCTTGGATAAGTGACCAATATTTTTTTATAGTTGGGTAACTTCAAAATAAGTGGTTATGTATCCCCATGAAACACATCCCTTCCAGCACAGATCAGAGCTTCCTTCTCCATCAGCTTTGTGATGGTTGGGGTATGAAAGAAATGGGTCATGCACTTCCATCAAAATTCTTGCCAGCCTGGTGAGATGGTCATTCTTTACCCTTGTTCCCAGAGGTTTTCCCAGTCTTTGTCTAGGATGGATGTGCCTAAATCTCCCTCCCAATTTATAAATATTATCCTAAAGTAACTGTCCATTCATAAAGACAGTCTGGTTCAGAATTGGGGAGCCCATACACCCCTGAGGCCTGCGCACCAAAATGATTGTGAAGATTTTCATATCTACATTTAATAGTGAGATGGGGTGGTATGAACTGCCAACTGTGGTGTCCTTACCTGACTTGGGTAAGATGGTTATTTGGGCATATTGCCAAGAGGTAGTTGCCTTCTCTCCCTTCTGAACTCCCCGACATGTTTTCAGCAGCAGGGGGCCCAACATCTCTATGAATGTTTTATAAAATTCAGTGCTGTTTCCCACGGAACACAGGGATTTCCCTGTCTCTAGATGGGAAGATAGATCCTTGGACTTCCTCCAGGGTAATGGGAGCATTAAGTGCTTCCTGTGTCTCTTCCATGAGCTGACTTACCAGCATTCTGTGGAATTAGGCATCAAGTTTCTTGTGAAAATCAGGGATCCTATACTGTGTGTACAATGTTTTATAAAATTGTACAAAGTAAGGGAGTATTTTACTGTGGTCCATATCGTACCGTTGGGTACCATCCCTCATAATGTAAACCACATTTCTGCTGTCTGCCTCCCTACCTCCTGAGCTACCATGCTAGCAGGCAGCCCTCCTGGTTACCAGCTTCAAATATCTTTGTTGGGAGTAATGGAGAGCACCCTCAACGTTAGTCTCTAAGAGCTATTCAGCTTTATGCAGCAGTTATCTGGTCTTGCCTTTACCCCCTTCATTCAGGGTGATCTTGTGTTCAGCCTCTAAATCAAAGAGCTATTACTCCAGCTGAAACTGTGCCCTCAGCACAGCCTTCTTGTGCCTGGCAGAATAGCTAATGATCTCTCTCAGAACAGCTTTAAGGCCATCCCACCAGGCTGCAATGTAAAGTTCACCCTCTTTGTTAGTAGCCATATATTATACAATGGCAAGACAATTTCCTGGGCTCTGATTGGTCAGAGTGTGCCTGGCACAGTGATGTTATCCCAGTATAACATCATGGGTCTAGTCTCAGCACTGTGAACCTCCTGACTGATTGCATTGGATTTGCATCTTCTCTTAAGAAACAAAAATATTTTTCCACACTAACAAAAACATCTTTAAAATATTTTTTTTTAAATTCTGTATATAACAACAAGCCATTGTATAATAGCAATAATGCCCTCCAGGGTGTGTGTAGTGGGGATAATGTCACTTCCCAGGTGCTGGATGCACTTGGTTTGTGGCCTCATGCCCAACCACCTGAGACGTGACGTTATTCCAGCATGACACATACCCTGTAAGGAATAGTTGCTTAATTCTTCAATTGCTGCTTCTGTCATTTCCTTAAATTCCTCATGGTTTAGGAGGGAGACATTAGGGTCCCGATTTTCAAAATGGGGGTGCAGGGCTTGCAGCCAAGTCCTGTGTCCCCACAATGTATGGCGCACCTGTGTCTATGGGTTTGCCGCAACTTGCACCCGATTTTAGAATTGGGGATGCAAGTTGCGACACTACCCTCTTTCTATGGCAGCTTGTGCCACAATTGTGGCGCAAGCCCCATAACTTGGATGCAACAGCCTGCCGGGGGGAAACTGGCGTAACAGTGCAGTGGGGATGCAGGGGATTTGCGTCAAGGGAGTTGCAGCACCACAGTTCTAAAATTGCACTTACCTCCTTGTTTGACGCAAGTCACCACTTGTGCCCTAATCCCAGCTGCAAGTCCTGTGTGTTGCTCTAAGTAGCTTTGAAAATCGGGCCCTAGGTCTCTAGCTGGAGGACTTCTGCGTTGGCTTGATACAGAGATCCAGCAGCACAGGAGCACGATGAGGGGGCATGAACTGACAGGATAGCGATCTCTACTGAGCAGTTCTACTGCCTGTATCTGCCTGTATCCATAAGAAGCGTACTAGAAGTGCTCACATACAGGCTATGTGGGGGAGTCTTGCAACCCCTTCAAACCCGAATTAACTCACACAGAAACAACATAAAGGAGAAAAAGACTGAAAAAACAATTGGACAACATTTCTCTCAGTCTAATCACTCCACCTCTGACCTCTCTGTTCTGGATCTAAGAAATCTTTAAAATATACAGAAGAAAGGTGAGCTCAAGTTTATCCTTCTGGATAATAAACTCATGGACTGAGTAGAGACCTTGGCTTCATGACCCATCATAAATTTTAACTTGACAACTGTCTTCTTCTTGGTTCAGGTGCATATGCATTTCCTGTGCACATATTTATATACATTATATTTTATATTGGGAGGGCTATAGCCTGAGGTTCAATGTGGGGGACTAGCTCCTCCCACATCTCCTACAAAGGCCAGCCTTTCACCACAATTCTCCGCTTAGAGCATTGTGAAACCCCATGTTTGCAGCATTCAAAGCTCCTGAATGGCTTGTGTGGCTGAGCCATTCTTCTCTTTGTTTACTCCCCCCCCACTACCTGTCTCCTGTGTGTTCTTCATTCCTATTCTTTGTTCTACCCTCCTCCCATTTGTTCCCTGCTTGTTTTCCCCGTGGTAAATTGTTCCCATTCATTTTCCATTCTTCCCCACTCCGTCCCTGTCCTTCTGTTGTTCTGCACCTCCCCTACCTGGTCTCTGGGCTCCTCTTTCTTTTCTGTGTTGTTTTCTCATTTTTGGTGGCACAGCCACTCCCCCGGTGCCAGCGCTTCTGGGTTGTCCAGCTCCCATAGTGCTCCCCATCCAGTCAATCCCCTGGCTCTTCCCCTTGGGAGCCTGTCTCATTCCTCCCGTTCTCTGCGCAATTGCTCCCAGTACACACTGTCTCACTCAGAAGGCCTCTGCCTCCTGTCCTCCTCGTGCTTCCTGTTGCCTCTTCTATGCCTTTGGACCCCTGTCTGGAACCTACCATGCTGCTGCAATGCATCATCCCTTCCAGTGAGTGACTCGCTCCATGTCAGTTCGGAGCTTCCTTCATTCTTTGTTGTTCTCTGCATAGTCCCATCTTGGACAGAGCAAGTGGGTCTGAATCGGGACATTTGGAGCATTACTGTACTTTCCTGTGCATACTGGGGTGGCGGACAATGCTGTGTTTCATTTTTCTTTGCTCCCCTGTTCTGATGCAGATGCCGGCTTTGGTAATCGAGCTTATCGAGTGGGACTTCCATTCCTACTTCTGCTGGGTATGACATGCAAACCCCAGCCAAGCCTGGCTGGTGGCCCGATTCCTCACTGCCAAACACTGAATTGCTGTATATCATAGTTTATTGAATTTTTCACAGAAGAAAACATCTTCAAAATTCTACACTGGAAAAACAGCATTTGTGATACATTATGGCTAGTTAAAATACATCTTAGGACACGAGAGCCATGGGAGCTGGCAGCTTAACCCTACAAATGAAATACATTCATCATACACCTGCCATTACTTAATTGCATGGATCTGAATTGTAAAACACTTAGAAAACACTACTGAGCATTATAATCAACAAAAAAAAACACAAAACATGGCACTGCTCTTCTCCTAATTCCTTTCAGCTATGGCATCACTACCACCAGCACCTTTCTATCAGTTTGATTCCCATTCCTTTCCCCATTTACTTCCTTCTGTATTTTATTTATTTATTTCCTTGGAATGCCTGCCAGTCTCTCCTGCCTTGTGGCCCATCCTTGGCTTCCCCTGGGACTGCGGCATTTCCTCCCTGAGATGAAGGCTGTCCCTGCTCTGGCCTTCCCCACGGGCAACGTCCTGACCTTCTCCTCCCCCCCTTTCTGCCCTCGTCCTGTGCTCCCCTGTTTCTTTTGGGGGGGACCTTTTGCTCCTCGCACACACACTCAGTCTCAATTTCTGCCCTTCTACCATCCAGCCCTATGCCACCTCTGACCATAATCCAGTGCCTACACCCTTTCTCGTTTATTTCCAGCACCTCTACCCTGCTCAGCTTTAAGATTTGTTTCCTTCATCTACCTTGGTACTCCTCACCTTTCAGCATGTTATTTATCTGCAACATTCCCACCTGCTCCCTTTTCTACCCCCCCTTGTGGCGCCCCCTAGGCCTGTGTCATTGGCTACTCATGCATCATTTCATCAGGCATTATCCATTCTCTGTGACTACTGCACTGTTTGCTTCCATTCCCCAACTTGCCTATGGCTTCTCCTTTCCTAAGCCCTGCCTATCCCTGAAACTCTATCAGGTTCCTACCATCCATATTCCTGTTTGATCTCAAAAGTAGATCAGCGGAGACCTGCTTCCTGCTGGCCATGTCATCTACCCTGCCCTCCTGCCTACATAGCTTCTGCTACCCTCGTATGGATCATTACCCCTACAGCCTACTCAATCTCAGTCATTCATTGCATTCCATTGCTAACAGCATGCTTCTTCTCGGATTACTCTGACTCACCCTTACTGGCATTTCCCGCTGACTTCCTCCCCACGTTCTCCCATTCTGGCTTCCTGTCTTTCCTCTTATACTGCCTTACTGTTTACCTACCTATTATTATGCAGCCTGCTGCCCTTTCCTTGCTCTGCCCATACCAGAAGTTTTCCGGACTCTGTCCCTAACTCGTGCATTCTGAGATCCTGAGCAAAGGTAGGCCTGCTCTGTCTAACAGGGATGGAATTCCATTGTACTCACTACTACCTACTGCTTACAAAGCTGCCATCCTCCATCCCTTTCTCTGCCTGGAGGCATCAAGTGAGGGTCAGCTTGCCCCGACTACCAGGGATGGGAGCCATGTCTGCAATCTACCATGTCATATTTCTGCATTCTCTACCTGATACTGGTTGCCACTTCCCTTCAGGAACAGGACCCCTTAACCCATGTGTCTCCCACATCCTATCTGTGCCTGATGACCTCTATCAAGGTCATCTCGACTTGACTACCATGGATGGGAGCATGAGTTTCCATTTGACTGTTTTAACTTTCTGCATTCTCTACCTGATGCTTGGTTACTGCTTCCCTTCAGAAATAAGACTACTGTACTCCATTTGCACTCAACTTCCTATCTCTGCCTGCTGACACCGACTCTCGGTCATCTCTGACAGACTACCAGGGTTGGTGACCTGTAACTGCAGTCCACTGTTTCAACCTCTTCATTCTCTACCTCACTATCTGGTTGCTACTTCCCTTTGGGAACAGAACCACTTTACCCTATTTGCCTTCACTATCCTACATTGCCTGGTAGCATAGAGTATTATCAATCATCTCACCTTGAAAACCTGGGATGGTAGCCTGCAACTACAAATGATTGTTTCATTTCTACCTGATGCCCGGTTGCTGCTTCCCTTCAGGAATGGGACCACTGTACCCTTTGACTTAGGCATCCTACCTTTGCCTGGTGACATTGACTGGAGGGCATTTCGCTCCAACTACTGAGGATGGAATCCTGTGTCTGCATTCTACTATTTTAACTTTCTACATTCTCTACTTGAATACCTGGCTGCCGCTTCCCTTTGGGAATGGGACCACTGTACCCATTTGATTTCATAATCCTACCTTTGCCTGGAGGCATCAACTGCTGGTCTTCTCACCTCAACTACCAAGACAGGGAACCTATTTTTGCAATCGACTATTTCATCCTTCTGAATTCTAGACCTGCTACCTGGTTGCCGCTTCTCTTCTGGAATGAGACCCTTGTACTCTATTTGCCATCCACATTCTACCTCACCTGTATACATCCTGCACTTCCATGGACTCATCGTACTTGTCCACGCCATAGCCATGGCCTCCTTACACTTTGGACTTGGATTCCGCCTGCTTGTTCAGTCTCTACCTCCATTCAGTTCTACTGCCTCCTGGACTTCCGCATTACTGGTTGCCCCTTCTTGTCTACCATGTGAGTTTGCCTTCTCCTACAGAAGTAGAAACCTTGTGCCTCATCAATACAGTGCCTTGTGTTCTCTGAGCTTGCTGTTCACCATCTTCCGTGACCTTGGGACCTTACTGCATCAACTTCATAACACTTGGTTTCTGGATTCGCTTCTGGTCCTCCTTGGATCCACCGTTCCTGGTCTGCAGTGGCTTTGCTATGTCCTACTTTGGTTTGTTGTGGTGCTGATCCCAGTCCAGTTCCTTCCTGCACCTCTGATGTCAGTACAGCTTGGCCTCTGCTGTTTTCTTCTAGGACTCCTTCCTCCAGTCCACTAACATCCCCTCCATCCTTAGACAGCTGCTTTCTCCTCACCGCCCTAGTGGCTTGAGGCTTTGTTCTGTTTGCTGTGGCTCTTTTTGGGCCTTTTACCCTATCTCCAGTCAGTATTCCTACCCAGTCAACTACTCCTCCCATTTATCTCATACTCCTACCCTGGCCATTCTAACTGCTGCCATCCACTCGATGGAGCACTCGTTCAATTCTCCCGAGGAAAACTTCTTCTAGCTAATATCACTCAGACAATATGCCTCTTAGACTCCTATGTCACCATTGAGTTATCTGTTCTTCCCAATCATCTCCCTAGGATCATTCCAGAATCCCATTTGAATGGACTATAGAAAGATCTCATCCTTCCTACGACTCTATTGGATATGTCCTACGCATCCTGTCAATTTGAGCACTATGGCTTCCTTACCTACCATATCTCTTAGGATATCTCTTTACATGGACAGTGACCTAATTCCTTCTGTCATGAAATGACTCTATAATCACCATCGCTGTTATGGACAACGGGACCCGCAAGTTACCTCATAGCAGTACTGACATCATCCATTTTACCTTTCCGTAACTTCTCCTATGAGCACTGACTCTGTTGATCCTGTGACTCTACTCCTACGTTCTCCATAGTCATTGGATGTAGTAAGACCTTCACAGCTACCTTCCCAGAACTCCCATCGTTGGATCTCCGGTGCCTAGCTGCCTTACTAAAGGCTTTCTATCCAAACCACTGGTTTTCAGCTCCTGGATGTCACCATACTTCATACAATAATCTACATTCCTTCATCATATTTCCATCCATCAGATCAGCTGCCCATGCAGGGTCCTTCTAGTGTAGCTCACCTCTCATGATTCACCTCCCAAACTCCCTCCAGTGCAGACTTCCACCAAGAGCAGACTTCCATTGCTCCTCAATCTGATTATCTGCAACTGATCTGGCTGACTCACTGTCCCAGTCTTGTCTCTCAACAGATCTATATTTTACTACAGTGCTAGGCACCCCTGGCTTTCTGCACTGCTCCCGACTCACCATTGCCATATTGGTCTATAGACTCTTTCATATACCCACTTCCAGGCTTTCAACAGTATTCAGACATTGGATTGCCTGTAAGGCAAAATGGTCATGACCACCTCCTCAGCACATGTCACAGTAAATATGCCACAGAAATACCCATATCTACTTTTCTACCGACGGATCAGCAAGAGCCTGTACAAGTATCATCATGACATCAATGCTCAAATCAACTCTCAAATTCCTTGTACTGAACTTCCAATTATTCCATATACATTCAGTTACCATCTCTACTGCATATACAAATCTTCCTTTATTTGTCTAAAATCATTCACGTCACTACTCCTAACAGGTACATAAAGATTCTGGCCGACTCCTTTTTCTGTTTCATGAATTCATGGACGTTTACATTGTGACTTATCACTCACCGCTTAACTGCTCACCT
Organism: Neoceratodus forsteri; assembly: GCA_016271365.2. Taxonomy (NCBI): domain Eukaryota; kingdom Metazoa; phylum Chordata; order Ceratodontiformes; family Ceratodontidae; genus Neoceratodus; species Neoceratodus forsteri. The sequence continues at coordinate 1,526,994,058 of CM057455.1, forward strand.
CCAGACTCTAACTTGAATCTCAAACCTTCTACAAGTTAGATTGATTACCTTACAACTTCATAACCATCGTATTCCTACAATCCAAAGTCTGATAGCATATTTATCACTCCATGCTCTCCTGTTCATTAGCCTCTTTAATCCCTCTGGACATCATCCATTATCATCTTGGAAACCTGGGCTACATTCGCCCCTTTTGGGCCAGAACTATTACACTCTCAGAAGTCGGATGCTCCTTCAGAATCAACCTACCTCTTCAATCTTAGAATCATCCTTCCAGAATGCTTCATCTATGGATTTGAAGATGGACTGTCATCTCTCCAAGCAGCACACCTTCTTCCAAAAATTAGCTTATGGTTGCTAGAACCTAGGTCATCTCCTCTTAATTTTCCTGGAGGATGGGTGGGTCACTAGCCATGGGTCTTCAGAGGTTTCCTCCACCTAGGTTGTTTTTTATCTCCTGTGTGCTACTGGTCATACTCTCCATGAGTTGGAGGAGGTAATCATACTCTTTTGAACATTCATTGGTAATTCTTTTGGTCTTTCTATTCCCTACTCACTACCCAGCTTACCTACCAAAGGCGGGAATAGAGAAAAATCAAAGTAAACTACAGGTACATAAGCACTTATAACCCCATACTCTATTCACCCAAACATTGGATGGGAGGGCTATAGCCTGAGGTTCAAAGTAGGGGAATAGCTCCTCCCACATCTCCTAAAAAGGCCAGCCTCTTGCCGTGATTCTCGGCTTAGAGAGTTGTGAAACATCCACCATCCACCCCTGCCTACTCCTTCTCCGGCTCTCTATTCACCCTTGGTGCTGGGCTTTGTATTCCCTACTCACTATCCAGCTTACCTACCAAGAGCGGGAATAGAGAAAAGCCAAAGTAAACTACAGTTACATAAGCACTTATTTTTATTTTTTATTTAAACTTTTGTTTATCAGATAAACCTATGGGCCTGAGGCCCTTTTTCAAGTGTGACCCAAGACCATTTCTTTCACAGTCAAGACAGTAAAATATGCACAGTTAAGTTCAAACATGTTACAAAATGTTATAAAAGTTTAGGATAGATTGCCAGACATGTTACAATACAAATAAAACATAACATAGCAATGTATAAACATATATCAGTTACGATAACAAGAACATTGTAATTGATTAAAAAGATGGCATTTCAGATTAGTTTTGAACAGATCATGACTTATACCTGTTTTTAAGTCAGAAGGAAAGGCATTCCAATGTTTGGGGGCCTGGATGGAAAATGCTCTGACACCCATCTTAGTCTTTATTTTGTTTATTATTAAACCATCAGTTGCTCTTAAGTCTTGGTTTATTGTTCTAATTTTTAGCAGTTGAAAAAGTGGTGATTTTTCATTTTGCCATAAAATATTATCAGTTAGACTACATAGAAAGGAAAAACTACTTAGATTTGGAGGGAGCCATCAGGTTATTTGATACAGTTTACAGTGATGAGTACTGTAGGATAATTTATATGTAAATCTGCAGATGCTGTGAAAAGTTGTTGTTAGGTTTAACATTGCTTGTTTTGATATTGCTGTAAACAAGAAGGAATTATAGTTCAATTGAGACAGTAATATACTTTGAGCAATCGCTTTTCTGGCTTGTAGGGTCAGAGAATTCTGTCATTTGAATAGCACCCCTAGTTTTTGATTTATTTTTCTAGTTAATGTTCCTATGTGATATGAAAATGTCAGTTGAGTGTCCAGATATACTCCCAAATATTTGATTTGTTCCACTTGTTCCAAGTTTGTACCCTTACTGTCACTCACTATAAGTTTGCCAGACTTTTCTAATCTTTGTTTTGACCCAAATAACATGCTTTTTGTTTTAGAACTGTTTATTGATAATTTTGACTTAATTAACCAGTTTTCTAATTTTATAAACTCACTATTTAATTTTTGAGCAATGTTATCAATTAAACTACAACTTGTGTAGAAGATGATATCATCTGTATAAAGTAGTTTGTGGGTGTTTGTCAAAATTTGAGGGATATTATCAATATAAATTGAAAAAAGAAGGGGCCCCAATATCGACCCCTGCGGGATTCCTTGTGTTAATATCATGGTATTAGACATAGTACCACTATAGTACACCTGCCAATCTTTGTCAGATAAATAACTTTCAACCCAGCCCAGGGGGAGAGTGGATAAACCCCTTTCTTATACAGTAACCCCATAATCTATTCCCCCAAACATTAAAATGATATATGTTTAGTATGCCTTATACATTAACAAGGTTTTATTTATGTTGTAAAGTCTGTCACACACACACACACACACACACACACACACACACACACACACACAGGCGCGCACACACACACACACAGAGTCTGTATTTAGAGAGGCCCTTTAGATATAAACATTTTACAATTTATAGGCCTCCTGGTGTCACATTCCATTTTGGGAGAGATGTCGACAGCACTGATCTGATTTATAATCACCTAGCATATCAAAGAATGTTTTTTTTTCCTCGCGTACTGCCTTATCAAAAGAACTGTTACAGTATACCTATATGTAAAAGTTTATTTACCAATAGATTTCTCTGTCCTTAGTAAAGAAGCTTGTTTTCTGTAGAATCTGGCTGCTACATCTGATGTAAGGCTCTATGTAGCTTGAAAGCTTGTGTTTTGTAAATCTCTTTTGGGTCCAATAAAAGTTATCAAATCACCCATTTTGTTCATCTTTCTATGTTAAGAGCATAAATGTTCAGGACTGTGCATGGCACACCTCTGTAAGCCTCTTTAACACAAATGTATTTCCCTTCTGGGTCCTGGGCTGTGTTTGTCACTTCCAGGGGGCAGTTTTTATGCCATAGTAGCACCATCCCACATCTGTGTGTGTGTGTGTGTGTGTGTGCCTCATGTGTCAAGGCATGTACTACGTCCACCCATAACTTCCTTAATTTGGTGTGTTCCTGGTGTTTATTGGACTACTGTGGGCCTCCAGATTGTATGCTATTACTATGTTATCCATCGTTACTACAATAGGGTTTTGGCCACCCCCTTTTGGGCAGTATCTTTGCAGAAGTGAGTGTTAGTCAGGCCAGAACAATGCAAACTTCTGAACAGTGAACTATCTACAAATAAAACTGCATAACTCTGGGAGGGCCAAAACTGTCCCCTGGCTTCAAATGGAAGCACTGTATGCATTCCACAGCCATGGACACTGATCAGATAGTGGTAGCGCAGTAGGGTGACACCTGAAATACAACAGATACCATGCGCAACCTGCGCTTGTGCAGCCACCCCCTATTTCTGTCACCATCTGATGGCTCATTGTACCTTTGTTCCCCAAGAAGCATGATATCACCATACATTGTAAACGTTGTCCCGCCCCCGCTGCTTCCAGTATCAGTGGTCAGTCAGACTTTATAGTATCAGTTGGTGTCTGTGGTTATGAAACATAAAAAAATAAATAAATGAACATTTTTTTCAAGTCTTGCAAGAAAGGCAGCAATGTGCCCTACCACTCATGGGGTGGAGGTCACTGGATCAGCAGTGGAGGCTGTAATTTTTACTCACACATCTACTTGGAGCTTTTTGCATTTCCCCTCAGTTCAAGGAGGGCACTGGATCAGTCGCTGGACACCAAGTGGGTCCATCTATGCCAGACAATCAAAAGTGGTGAGGCCCATTTCTCTCTCCATGGGAACTTTGTCATTTCCCCATATAGGCCTTGCATCAGTGTCATGCTGGGGGCCATGGTGTGGTCACATCCCCATCTCAGTTCCAGCCCCTGACTCCATAAGATAGATAGATAGATAGATAGATAGATAGATAGATAGATAGATAGATAGATAGATAGATAGATAACATTTTAATTTTTATACAGGAACAGTTGTTAGTTAAAATAATCTTATTTTCTACAAATGCCCTTTACAATTATAAACATAGCATAAATCTATAGTTCGTACAATGGATATACACATACAAAGATCCTACAACAAACATAAATTCTAAAGCAAAAATTACATAATACACATTGATAAAAGTGATGATATCATACTGTATGTCACATGTAGCAGTCAAAGGTTTTGTTTAAGATTTTCCATAAAGTAGACTGGAATTCATTAAGAGAGTTCCTGGGTTTTATATCATTTGGCAGTTGGTTCCAAGACTTTGCAACACTTACTCTGTAATGTCATTTCTCCCCCATATTTGTTATGCACATGTACATGAGGTAGAGTCCAATTATTTGTCCTCAGTTGATATCTTCTGTCCCTATGGGGTTCAGTTATTATCACATTTCTCAAGGGGTGGGCAACTTTTGATTTTAATAATGTAAAGCACCACGTCAACTAACTGTACTTTCTTTTATCCTCAGGCCTTAGCCAATTTAGAGCCAAGTAATCTTCGCAATGATGAGTACCAATTTTACTTACATGAGCAAATCTTGCCAGTCTGTAATACATGCTGTCAGTTTGTTTTCATTACTAATTTAGTTGAGTTTCTGTATGACAAACTACCATATACCAAAACTGGAATTAAGAGTTGTTTAACTAATTCCACTCTGGACTCCTTTGACAGGCTTTAGGAAGCCCATCATAATGCACCAAGTTTTTGATTTGTCTTTTTGACCAGTAAATTTACATATTCAACAAAGTCAATTTGTTATCAACGTGGACACCTAAGTATCTGTAAACTGTTCGTATTAGTCACATTGTGCCCATTTTTAAACTTTGCAACCATAAGACATGTTCTGGCTTGCTGCAACCCCTTTATTAGTGGGGTCGATGTCTCGTGCTGGTTCTTGCTGCAGGGCTATCACCCACCTGAGGCTAGGCTCATTGCAATTAGGCTATCTATGCTTAAAGCCAGTGCCCTCCCTCCATGTTGTGCTTTGCAGCTGGTAGTTAGTCATGTGGCTATTGGAACCATGGCTCAGCTTAGGCTTATCTCCACGCCCAGCCCTCCAGGAACACTGAGCACCCCATCCGTTTTTTAAGGTGTTTGAGGGGTATCCATATAGGAGGTCCTCCACCCAGCTTGCCCTTGACACCACTAACTTTGTATTCCATGGTTCTGGCACCCAATTACAGAATTAGTGTTCCCCATCACTCACCATTATAATTTTTGCCCTCATTGCCCTCTGGGTCCTAACCAGCATAGGTGTGGGAGGAATCCCTGGACCCGCTCCCCAACATGTCAACTCAACAGTGATCCATTCAGCTAACCAGAGTACTTAGTTCTAATGTAACATAGCACTGAGTGCAGTGAGCCAGGACCCATCCCCATTCCCAAACATGTAGGGTCAGGCTGAGTGAGTAGGACAGAATGCCTCAATCTTTAATGCCATTAATAGCTCATTTCAGCTGCTGCATATTCTTGACCACTGAACCCTGCCCGAGTGGTGGGAAATTCAAATGATAGCAACCTAGCCCCCTTCATTTCATAGAGGGGCATGTAACCTCACTTTAGCTTACCTACCATTTTGCATTTTAACATGCAGGTCATGAAAACCATTTAACCATTGTTTGGCCACCCTCCATTTTCCTTTGGGAGCTCCATGAATGCAATCCATGACCTAATGGTGCTTGAACATATCAGCCTGAATCCCTCCAAGGATAAACTACGATACCACCTTCAACCCTCAGTGGAATGGTTCATAGCTGGGGTAGAATCAAAAGCCATCAGAAAGTAAATAACACATGCACCTCTTGCCCTCCCTCGTTAGAGTCTGAACCATTATAACCAAACTGAGCTAAAAGTTAGCAATTAAATGTGAACTGTCTCTTTAAAAGATATGGAAAGTTGTACTGCCAATGTTCAAAATAGGTCCCAGTTCTTAACATGTACAAATTCAGCTTGGTTCCATGGAGCTTAGTTCTGTGTTTCATTTTTTGTGCTGCCTTAGGCTAATCTTGAGTGGTCAAACTGTTGCTGGAAGCTGAGTCCTGTTGTCTTCCCTGTTACATCAGCAGGTGGACAGAGTACCATGGAATTGCTTTAGGTAGCACCTCTAGTGCAGGGTCAGGTGGGGAAATTAGGTCAAGAGGGAGACTTGTCTCAGAAGATCTTAAACTGGATAGGAGCGAATATTTGCATTTTTATATTTCAGTTTAGGAGCCTTCAGATCACTGGCAACATTTTTTGTTTAAGGAGAGTAAGCGGTGTGAAATTCTAACTAAAATATAGTCTGTTATCCCTGTAGTGTACCACCTTTTCCTTCAAGCTGCAAGCAATATTTTTGTTTTAATTCTGAAGTCCAGGAAACAAATTACCACAGGTTGTGGTCTAGCTTTGGGGTCTGTCAGGTGGGGAGCAAGGGCTCTCTGGGCCCGTTTGATGTTAAGTTGCTTATCCTTGGCAGGTTGAGGATTTCCTTCAAGAAAGAGTCCATGACATCCATGTCATTCCCCTCCCCTGTGGCCTCTGGTAGTCTGTGGAATCTTATATTGTTCCGCCAGGAGCAGAGCTCCAGGTCATCAGTCTTCTGGGTGACCTCCTTCTCCCAGCAGTGCAGAAACTGTAGGGCTGTTCCATGCTGCTCTACTGTGCTGGAGGTTTCAGCGACTCCTCCCTCCAGAATGGAAATCTGCTGCTGGAGCTCTTGCAGGCCCTTAGACGTGTCAGCTATGGCAGTCTCAAGCTGCTCCATAGAAGCCCCAAATTTACAGAGTTAAAAAAGAGCTTCTTTGAGGTTATGGCGGAGCTCTCCTCAGTTTCCTCTCTGTTGAGCCTGCTCACAGATTCAGAGTACTCCAAGCGGGATCTGCTATTGCCCCTGTCCCTTGTGGTGGCTGCAGACTTCAGGTGGTCTGCCAAATCTTTGGTTTTGAATTTCAAAGCCATTTCACTCCTCACTCCTGTAAGGAAGTGCAGCTGTGGAAATACTGGAAAAAATGCTGTTTTAGTGGCCCATTGTTTAAGACTATCTCAACAGGGTAGGGAGCCAAGGTAGCTCATGACTTCATTGGGCGCAAGTGCATCCAGAATTCTCCATGTACAGGTCTGAGTGTGACACCATCTAAAGATGGAAGGACAGCATCAACACTCATCATTGCAGAACCATACCAACCCAGTTCCACCAATAGCCCCTCTGTCTTTGATGGATTAGGTCTAAGCCAGCTGGCCACCATCCAGTATTGAATTTTCCTGAGGCACTCACTCAGTTCTGAGACTGCAGCATCATCATCAGAAGCACAAGACACATACAGCAAGGTATCATCTACATAGCAATGAAAACCCAAGCCATAGCATCTATTGATCTCCACCAATAGCAACAGGCACACGGCAAACAACAAGGGAGCTAAAATTGACCCATGAGGTACACCACAGTAAAGTGCAGCATTGCTTGAGATGACAGAGCCAAGTAGCATCTGCTGCACCCTACCAGATAAGTACTGTAGGACTCAAGCCACTGTAACACCATTCCTGCGAGTCCTACATACTGCCTCAAATGAGACAACAGCACCCCATGGTCCACCGTGTCAAAAGCCAAAGAAAGGTCAAGCAGGATGAGAATGAACAGCACCTGGTATCTCTTGCCGCAAGGAGATCATAGTGTACCATGACTAGAGCATTCTTGACACTATGGCAGGTGAGGCTGGAAACCAGACTGAAAAGGCTCATAGATGTCATATTTCTCCAAGTGTTGCCCCAACTACACCACAACCACCTTTTTGATCAACTTCACTGAAAAGGGAAGGTTCAAGACAGGCCTGCAATTGGAAAGAACATTGGGGTCCAGTGAAGTTTCTTTTAAGAAGCGGATTCACCTCCACCCTTTTCATGGCAGAAGGAAAAATGAACCTTCCTAAGAGAACACCCAATGATCCCCACAAAAGTCAGAATGAGAGTCCCCGAGCAATCACAAAGAAGTTGGTTTGGCCCAGGGTTCAATGTACAGTAGGTAGGGCACAGTCCTGAGACCACCTAGAGGACATCATTCACCACCACTGCCTCAAACTCTGCCCACAAAGATGAAGTGGCTCCGCCCATCATAGACTGGAAACTGCTGGCTGCTAAAAAGCTGCATGAAGATATCCCAGTTCAAAGAGAAGATAACTTGTCCAGAAAGAACATATTAAACTCATTGCACTTTTCAGTGGAAAAGATCCTGCAGGTCTGTACACAGACTTGATTTAATAATCTGTCTACAGTTTGAAGAGTTGAGCTGGTTGGTTCCTTCTAGCAGTAATCATTCATGTCAGGAATGCTGAGTTGTTCAGAGTGATTTCCCCTGATACTCATCATAATGAGCCCTCAGCACTAATCTAGCCTCCTCTGACCAGGATATTCGCCAACAATACTCCAACCTCCACCCCTTTGTCTTCAAACTCCTCAGAACACCATCAAACCATGGTGATCTGCAGTGGGAAATCAAGTTGTGGACACGGAGAGGTGCTAAGGAGTCAAACACAGTTGCAAGAACTGAACTGTAGGCCTCCATGGCCCCTTAACTCCCATTGCACAGGCTGTCTCCATGCCCAAGATGTCCAATACTGCCAGGTAACTCTCATGCTTCAAATTTCGAACAGGACAGTAACTGATCATCTCCGCCGGGGTTGTTAAATGGGAATCCAGCAAAGAAACTCTATGGCATAATGATATGACCAAATGACCGAATCAACCCTGACATTACAGATGTCTAGATCCAATGAAAAACCAGGTTCAAGGCAAAACTATGCTGGTGGGTACCAGTGGTAATTGCCTTTGTGTGGCCCAGTGAAGACATCAACTGGAGGAACAGCAGTCCAAAAAGAGATATTTCATCATTGGCCCAGGCATTGAAATCACCCAGAACAAGAAGTCTAGTTGAATCTAATATCATATCAGCAATGAAGCTCTCAAGTTCCTCCAAGAAGTTGCTTCCATACTATGGAGGTTGGTATATGAGAATAAGCTTGCAACCTGCACCCGGCCCACCTTTCATCACCATGCATTCAAACAACCTGGTCACTCCTGGAGGGTACACCATCAGTCCCAATGGAGATCTAAAACATATGGCTACCCCACCACCCCAGTGCTTCCGCCTAGGACAATGCACCATGGAATAACCAGGAGGAGTGGACGCCTCCAGCAAAGGACCAGAGTCATCTCCCAACCAAGTTTCTGTGATGCATACCAGCTCTGCCAAGGAATACATGATGAAAGCCTCCATCACTGCCATTTTATTCCTTAGAGATCTAGTGTTACAGAGTACAGTCCTAAGGGTAGGAGCTGAGTTGGCCGGACCCTTAGCTACCTGCTGACCAGAAATCTCAAAAGCCAGGGAATAGGAATCAGGCAAGAGGACCCCTCACCTGCCAAGGACTACTCCTGGGCACCTTCTTGACTACACACTCATGATCCTGCCCCCTCTGTCCACAGTTCAAGCTAATGTACAGTGTGTGCAGTGTCCCTGGAGGACCCTAACCCCCTCATGACCAATCACTTGATATTATTTTTTCACATGTTTCTGTATCTGTTTCTGGGTCAACAAATTGACCCCAAAATGTGCAAAATCCCCTAGGGCATGAGGACTACAGAGCAGGAGGAGGGTGTCTGCAGGGATGTCCACAGAGCAGTCCACAGGTAAGTAGGGGACTCTGACCAACAGGAAACAGGTAGGTGAGGATGTAGGGAACCTTGGAAACTATTAGAGGGCAATAAAATTCTAGAGAAAGGGGTTGTGGAGGGTAAACACAGGTGAAAGGGTAGGCCAGAAGGGACAGAAGAGGAGCTAGGATTTAACTGCTCCCTAGCTGTGTTAAGCCTGCAGAAAACAGGTTATGGGGTAGGATTTAAATACTGGGTCTACTCCCTATTTGTGGTAGGCCTACAGGAGCAATTTTAAAGAAAGGGTGATCTACTCTGTATCTGGGATAAGCCTGCAGAGGTAGGTTAGAGGCAGGATTTAAACTACTCCTTATCTTAGGCAGGCATATAAGGACAAAGAAATTATCGGGCATGAGACTGAAAGCGGGAGAGTGGTGAGTTGCAGTGGCTGTGGGAGAGTGGTGAGTTATAGGAGATGTCAGGCTGCAGTTTTTCTAGGCACTCTCTGGAGGCTGATGGTTACATGGTGTATAAAAGGCTGGGGGCTATGAGGGCTGAGGTGCAGATGCTTAGGTCAGAACTAAACAGATCGTTGATGAGTCAGGGGAAGAAATTGAGCATGTCTGTAAGGGAGCACTGGGGACAGGGGGTAGGAGGGCTAAACCAGCCACAAAGGGACCAGAGGGTAGGGATAAGTAGGCAAGAAATGGGACAGAGGAGCCCAGGGGTGGGGAGGAAGGGATAGTTAGATAGGCAGTCAGTGGGCCCCAGGGCTGTGGCTGCCTCTGCCACAGAGGGAGTGCTGGGTAAAGGGGCAGGCTGGAGAACAGTTTGTAGGAGAGGTGGGTGAGAACAGGGCAGCGAAGGAAACAGACACCCTAGTGGAGTGCCTGTACAAAATAGATACCTGTTACCTGACTCCCAGGACAAAGGCATCAAGGCTAGCTTGGATGGGTACACAGGGGAAAAAGGCAGTGGGGACATCAGGAACACCATGAGATTAGACCTTAAGTGAGCCAGGAAATGGGTGCAGGGGGAAGATAAGGAGGAGTATCAGGAGGAGGCTTAAAGGGTGCAATAAGGGGAGTAGCCAGCAGGGGGAAACCCCAAACTACTGTAGTAAAGACAGGATGGCAAATGGGTGGGGAAGGGGTAGCATGCAAGACAGTTAGTACGGGTAATGAGGAACAGCAGTCATAGGAACTGAGTAAAGGAGGATATGATCCAGGAGTTAGGGAGAAGTTGGTCCAGGATATGGCAGCTTGGCTTCAATGCCAAGAAATGCAGAGTTATACATATTGGAGCCAAGAATCCTAGGACAGAGTAGTACTTGGATGGAGTCCAAGTATCTGCATCAGAGGAGGAGAAGGACCTGGGAGTGATGATCACTAGTGACCTGTAGCACCATGCAGTGCTAGAAAGCAGCAGCAAAGGCAAACAAGATGCTGAGACAAAGAACCTCTGTGTGCAAGCACTGAGGCAATGGTTACACCAAAGGGCATTTGGCTGGGAAGCCAAGTTTCAAAGAAATACAAAATCACACATGCTTAAAGTTGAACCAGCATAATATTCTGTGGTGATTTGCATATGCAGCCCAAGATGCTGAGATGCATATCTAGGGGGATCAGTAGTAGGAGAAAGGAGGCTATACTGCCCTTGTACAGGTTACTGGTAAGGCCGCATCTAGAGTACGGAGTTCCATACTGATGCCCACACCTCCAACAGGGGCCATTAACCTACTGGAGAAGGTCCAGATGAGGGCTACAAAGATGATAGCTGGTCAACAGGATAAGGCACATGAGGAGAGGTTGAGGGCACTGAACATGTACTCCCTGGAAGACAGGAGAGAGAGAGAGAGAGAGACATGATTGGGACCTTCAAGTACTTGAAGGGGATAAATAAGGTTGATAAGGAGTCTCTTTAAGCTGAGTGGCAACCATAACACAAGGGGGCACAGTCTTAAGCTGGAGAGTGGGAGGTTTAGGAGACAGGTCAGGAAGCATTTCTTCACAGAGAGAGTGGTGGACACTTGGAATGCACTGCCAGAAGAGGTAATCTCTTTGAAGACAGTGGACAGCTTTAAGAGAGGCTGGGACAGGCCTGGGGGAGGGTAAGGGTCATGGGTAGGGAGGATGGAAGGGTTGGGGAGGAAGGGAGGGTAGGGACATTAGCTCAAACTATAGACCCTGCAATAGGACCAGACTTGGTAGACCAAATGGCCATCTTCTGCTGGCCTCTTCATATGTTTGTATGTAATACATATGTTCATATGATGGGGGAATGGTGGATCAGGAGGAATGAACTGGAGTAGGTGGGGGGGGGATACAAAGACAACAGTATCCTGAAGGGTGCACAAAAACCAAGGGAAACTAGAAGAGTTCTGGTGACAAGGGACTCAATTCTGAAGAAAGTCAGATGGATACAGGGGATAAGGAAACCACATAAAAGGAGTGTTGTATGCCTCCCAGGTATGACAGCCTGGAAGACCATGCCTATGGTGCACACGATTGTGCAGGGGAAAAAGGAGGACTCTCATGTGATCCACCACCTGGGCACAAATGACCTGGTAGGCTGTGATGTAGAGGAGATACAGAATAGGTTTAGGGAGCTCTGGAGGAAAGTTAGAGAAGTGTCAAAGTCAGTGGCATTTTCAGAGGTGCTACCGATACCCATGGCCTGCTCAGCTAGGATGCTCTGGATCTGAGTTCAATCAGTGGTTAGGGGACTGGTGCAAGGTGGAGAACTTTGATTGTGTGGGGGGCTGGGGAAGAGTCTGGGATGAGAAACTCTTGTACTATTCAGACAGGCTACATCTCAGCAAGGGAGCGGGCAGGTTATGACAAGTTAGAGGAATACATCAGGGACAACCTGAATTTAAACTGAATTTAAACTGAGTGAGGAGGGGATGACTACCTGGGAGCATAGAACGTAAGGCTCACAAAAAGGAGGAGGCATGAAGGTCCCCTCCTAAGTCGAGGGGACAATAAGTATAAAAGAATGTGGGTGAGGGAAAGGGTGAACACAGTTTGGGAGGAATATGAGGGAAAAGAGAGAAAAAGGACAAGAGGGGAGCATGTTAGCAGGCAACCAGAGTAAGGAGCGGGGACCAGGAAAGGAGTGTGGGTGGTTAATATGTTATATGGAGGGTGATATCCATGAATGTCAGAAAACTGGGGAACAAAATGGATGCCCTCCAGGTCATGATGATGGAGGGCCAAGCAGATCTGGTGGGGGTCACCGAGAGCTCAGCAACCCCAAACCATGAATGGGATCTGTCTGTTTCTGGATACACCCTCTATAGAAAGGACAGAACAAAAGGTAGAGGTGGAGGGGTGGCAAAATCTGTTAAGGAGGGATAAAGGTCAAAGGGAGGACACAGGGGAGCATACAGAGACACTGTGAGTACAGCTGCAGTTAGAGGTGGGGAAGAAAATAAGGGCAAATGTAGTGTATTCACCATTATGTCAGGACAAAACCTGTCTGAGAGCTGGGAGCTGAGATAAGAAAGGATGCAGAGTAGGGAGAAGTGGTAATAGTGGGAGAATTTAACATGCCTGATGTGGCTTGAACCATCCTACATGAACTGCCGGCAGCAGCAGGAGCCAAGCAATCCAAGATGCATTCTAGGATGGTTTTCTGACAGAGGGGATGATTCAGCTGACAAGGGATCAGGCCATACTGAACCTAGGTCTGATGAATAGCAACCATGTCAAAAGCATCAGAGTCACTGAGCCCTGGAAGGGAGTAATGACCATTCTGTGTGATTTCAGATGGACATGGGACGTGAAGCACTGAACATAAAAACATGTGTTCTTGACTTCAAAAGGGCAGATTTTGTTTGCATGGAGCCAATATTAAAGGAAAGCCTGAGTGAACAAAGGCAGGACATGGGTGTGGAGGATTGATTGGCAACACTTAGGGAGGGGTCCAGGCAGCCACTGCAACCTAATTTAACCAGAAGGATATAAGGAAGAAGAGGAGAAGACACTGTTGTTTACAGAGGAGATGGGCAGAGAAGTGACACAGAAAAGGGCTTCTTATAGGAATACTAGAAGGCTCAGAAGGAACAGGACAGGACAGAATATACGGAGCAGCTGAAATTAACTTGTAGGGTCATAAGGCAAGAAGAGGAAGAGATAAAACTGAGAATAGTTAAGGGGGCCAAAGAGGGTGACAAACAGAAATATAGAAACATTGATGATGATGGCAATGTTTTCTTGCACCAACCATAAAATACTAATTGCGAGCAAATATTTTCAAGTCGCCATGGGTATGGGAGATACATACAGGGTGGGATATTTAGACTGCGCCGGGCAGGGGCGCAAGCCCAGGCACAGTGCAACTGGGCTGTGCCAGGGCATGGACTTTGCAATATTCAACGGTGCTGAGCCATGGCTCAGCACCGTTGAATATTGCACTGAGGACACATTCACTGCGCATGGAGCAGTGGCACTGTGCCAGCGCAAGTGGCAGGAGGGGAGCCAGGGGATGCACCAGCGCAAGTACGGTTGCGCTAGGCACATCAATCACGATATTCAGCAATGAGCATGCAAATGAGGCCATTATGCATGCAAGGAACAAATGGGGCCATTTGCATGTCATTATGGCCCCATTTGTATACGGTGCGCCGATCCCCGGCTACTTGCGCCTGGTGTCCTGCCAGGCTACAGCTGTCGGGGACCGATGCCCTGCAATCCCATGGCGGACCCCACACCTGTACACCCAAATGCGGGCTTATGTTACGATTATCCCTGGTGGTCCAATGGACCACTCCCCATCACCCGATCATGGGCATAAGTTAATAATATCTCTGGTGGTCTAGTGGACTGCTCCCCATTGCCCGATTGTGGGCATAAGTTAATATTATCCCTGGTGGTCCAGTGGACCACTCCCAATTGCCCGATCACAGGCATATGTTAACATTATCCCTGGTGGTCCAGTGGACCACTCTCTATTGCCCGATTGTGATCATATATTAACATTATCTCTGGTGGTCCAGTGGACCACTCTCTATCGCCCAATCGTGGGCATGTGTTTCAAATATCCCTGGTGGTCCAGTGGAACCCCTCCCCAGCGCACAATCATGGGCTGAAATCGCAAATGCACTCCTGGTGGTCCAGTGGTACCCACCTCCCCTCCTGCCCACTGTGGTCCCCCACCACCCAGCACCCCCCCAGTCAGTGGCGGGAGGCGGCACCCTGCCCGCATGCCACCCGGCTGCCCGCTGACTGACAGTGTACAGTACCGTCCGTATGTCTATTGGTCCACTGCATGGGCCAATGGATGTATGGACCATACTGTACTACACAGGCCCGATATGGGAATGAACGAGCGGTCCACTGGACCACCAGGGATAATATTAACATATGCCCGTGATCAGGCGCTGGAGAGCTGTCCACTGGACCACCAGGGATATTTGTACCTTATGCCCACAATCGGGCAGGGGGGCACAATGCTCCCAGGGCAGGGGGATACTGGATAGTGTTCTGGGTGGGCTGGTGACCATCCATAGCTGGTGGCTGCCGTGTTGCGCCCTGCAATATGGCAGCTTGCCTGTGGGTGGCCAGGACTTGCTCCTGGTTTTCCCAGGCAGAACTTTGCCCCTCCCTGAGCAGCGCAAGGCGGGGTTGTGCCAGCATATGCACTGCACATCCTGGGCTGAATATCGGGATGTGCCACATATGCATGGGCACGCATCCCCCTTGCACCGCATACATTAACAGTGCGCCCGGCACATTGGGAATGCTGCGTACTTGCCCTTTGAATATCGCTGGGGCACATTAGTGGGTTGCGATGGCACAACCCTGTTGTGCCATGCACAACCCTTTTGACTATCCCACCCTAGAAGTAGTAAATAAATTCAAGTATTTGTGCATAATATCAGACATGCACTTAAATTTTGAAAAATGTGTGGAACTGACTACTACTCAACTAAACAGAAAATTGGATGCCCTATACTCAGTCAAGGATTATCTTAGCTGATGGTAGGAAAAGTTTGGCAGGCAGCTATTTGCTGCCATCCATGGAATATTAGGGGGCAGATCCAGTAGTGAGGTAGATGGGGGACTGAAGTCAGAAGTTGTCATAGTATATAAAATACAAAGGAGTGTCATTTTACTAAAACAATAGAGGTTGCAAGACCATCTATAAAAGGATCGAAAATGTAAAGTATAGGCCAGGAGTCTGGGGGCTAGGCGGCCCCCAGAAAATTTTTCAAATTTGGTGTATTCTGGTGCATTTTGGAGGTCATTCGAAACATAATTTACTACCCTGTTACTCCCTCCCCATGCCCAGTAAGCTGCACTCTAGTCCCCTCCCCAGAGTCCCCACAGTCTAGTATGTTGCCCAAACCACCCTCCTCATAGCCTAGCCACCTGCTCCAGTGCATGGCCCCAAGTCTTCCCCTAGTGCAGCAAGCTACACCCTAGTTCCCCTCCCTAAAAACCTGCCCCCCCCCCATCACATCACATCATCTGTAGCTTCAGGGGCTGCTCTTCTTTTATCGTCAGTGCAATTCCAAGGTAACCCTTGCTTCAGCGGTTTTCTGGGGTCATTGCTAAGTGCACATTGCTTCCAGTAACTTCTAGGTTTGGAAACATAAAAATCAGAACTACTTTGTTGAAACCAAAGTTGCAAACCTGAGCTGCTATGCATAATACTGTTTCTCTTAGACATATCTGTTACATTCTGTAACAACATAAGAAACTGACATTTGAAAATCTGCAGACTGGGGGAAAGATCTTGTAATATAAGGTAATATTACTGTCTTTTGTGCCTCCCCCCATTTTATAAATTGATGGCTAAACACAAGAAATTCACTCAAAAAGTAATAACATTATTTTTCCAGACTAATGCTCGAAACATTTTTACATATTTTCTCTTACCTACACATTTTGATACGCTAAATTCAAATAAAAAGTATTTTAGATGCGATTTGGTACTTAAAAACAAGCAGAAGTTCTGATAAACCTTAACATCTCCATCGTCAGAAAAACAGAATCCAATTGCAACTGAGGACTGGTACACTTACTCAAAATAAAATAAAAGATCCTTGATGCATCAGTGCCACAGGACACCCAATCAACATTAATTCCTCCAAACTAGGAAAGAGCCACTTGTTGCCATGTTTCTCCCTATCTTGTCCCCATGAGCATGGGCAGCACCACCCAACCTGACCTTGGCCTACTTACTAGTGTTGTGGCTCACTCATCCACTCTCTTGTCTTGTCCCAACCGGAATGAAGTCCTCAGTTCAGAGACCCATCTCTCTCTCTCTCTCCTTGCTCTTTCCCCGTGACTGCCGAGCATCGACTGGTCTCCCAATTTGGTTCTCTGGTTCCTGACCATGACAAACTGACTCACAACTGTGGGAACACTTGAATGATGCCGTGCTCTTCAAAGTTAAAGGAAAAGGAAAGCTTTCACGCAATTGGTTGGGACTATCCCAGTCTGAACCAGTCATGTGAAAGCTTTGTTTTGGGACTGGATGCTGGTGGGGGCGGAGGAAGAGGCATGGACGGGGGGCCAGCAGGCAACAAACTCATAGCCAGGCAATTTAATTGTTTAAAACAAAAAAAAAAAAAACAGAATACATGTGAGCCAGTCAGCACAGGTGGCAGCCACAAGCTAATGGGGGCTATAGTCCCCTTGCCCCCCCCCCCCCAGTAAATCCACACCTGAATATGGGAGTATGGTGTGAGGGGATCTGAGAAGATTAGCAAGAAATGCATTTGCACATACAACTCAGTTTGTTGGTTTGCTCTTAGGGCAAACCACAGGGAACATCACTGACATTTATACAAGAAATTAAACTGACTACCTATTACTCTAAGGGACAGGTTATATGGAAGTTGTTTTATTTTTAAAGTGCTACAAAAGGGTGGTGTCAGTTCCTTACCTGACTTATTCAGACAGAAAATGCATACAATAGCACTGAGGGCTGATGAACTTGATGCTTTGTATGTCTCCTTTTCAAGAACAACAAAAAATCAGATCCTTTCAAGTTACAGGTATTAATACATGAAGTGAGATTGATTTAGGGATCAGAAAAGCTGACAACATTAATCTTTTTAATGAAAGTATAAGGAACTGCTTGTTAAAGAAGCCTGATGTGTTTGCTGTACATAGAATGATATATTTATTAGTATTATATTGCTTTGCACATAGGTATCCACATACAGCATGACTGTATGTTGGTCTTTAATGTATGTGTAGTAATGTGTAACTCATTTATGTGTCTTGTTGTGTTGTCTATACCCGGGTCAAGCCTTTAAAAGGGTCCAGTGGTACAGTGCTTCCCCATTCGGTCAACAAAATTGTCTCTGTGGGGTCCTCACTTACACTATTCATCCTTCTGCTATTTATGTTTCCACGCCACACTTCCCACTGAGTAGCTAATATCCCCTTCACTCTATCCCAGTCATGTTTGAAGCCAGTTATGGTTTTGGGATCCACCACCTCTGCCAGTAGGTCATTCTGTGGCTCAACCACTCTTTAGTACTTCCTCACATCCTTTTTGTTTCTTGTTTAATATTGTTATTGGTTTTACATCATTTAGAAAAGACATACAGATAACATTTCAGCAATCTCTTACTGTAATAAAATATTATACAATTTCATCAACCAAAAAAGAAAACGAGTAAAGTTATAGACAATCTACAAGCACATTCTATGTAAATTCCCTCTATATTCAAACTTAGCCAGATAACCTTCCTGTTATATCCTTCACTAAGTGTACTGTGCATGGAAAGTACTCAATATCGCAAAACCTGGTCATGGGTGTTTTCTCTATTTATGTGCCTGCCTCCTGTTCGTCACTTAATACTTACCTGATCTTCAGGTAATGCCCTCCCTTAGCAGCTAAGCCTCCATTGGTGATAGGGAGTCCAATAATTTCCCCCATTCATTTAGGAACCATTCTTCCCTTTCCTTAAGGATATATGATATGCAGTCCAGCACCAGAGTCTGTATAGTCAGGGTCTTCCACTGTCCTACTGTGAGCTTTATGCATGAGACCCAAGTATTTTGTATGCATTGTCTCACAGTGGCGAGCATAACTCTCACCCACCTAGGGTATGTGGCCCTCCCTTCCTTCCCCAAGTCTTCCATTCTGAACAGTTGTGATAGGGGCAAGTTAGCTATTAGATTCCCTCCCATATTAGTCAATTCTCGTGACACCGCTCCCTCCAAAACAGTTTAAGAGTATCACAGTCTCACAAATAATGGTACTACATTCCTCTCACTCTTTGGCATCTTCCATATACTTATTTATTTTGTTTATTTAGTTTTTGTTGACCGGGTAAGTGCACTAGACAAATCCTGCTTATTTTCAGGCATGACATGAGGGAGGGGGATACAGATGAATGCCAACTGACCTTGAACCAGATTAAGCTGTTGGTGGTATTTTTAGTGAATGAGGGAAATTTGGCCAGGACACCGGGGAAATTCCCCTACTGCATGCTGGCGGTAGGGGGACCTGCTGACTGTTCAGCGTTTTGGCAGTCTGAGTGCAATTTGCAATGGAAACGGATGTCTTACCTGCAGATGGCAGGATGATTGCTACAGTGCAGCCAGCTGAGGCTGAGAGCGGTATGGAGTGTGATTCAGAAGTAGCACTTGGGGTACCTCCAGGAGATGTGTGCGGTGCATACTGTGCAATGGCAGATCTGGTAGCTGAGGATCCAACGAGGTGCAGGACTGAGGAGTTCTTTTTGCCCAACCAGTCTGGTGTTGCTGCTAGCTCCGTGATGGTACAGGCATATGCAATGCGCACCGATCAGCCGCTCGCAGTGGCAGCAGGTTTGATTACTACTGAGGCTCCAGTGCTGCCTTCCACATCTGGGGAGGAGCGTGCTGCAATACAGAAGTTACCTTCAGAAGCAGGCACATTTCCAGAGAGGGACTGGAGCAAAGAAATGGCCCTGCTGGATGCAGGATGGATGAGACAGGATGGCAGATGGATTCTGGATTCCGAGTGGATTTCTTTTTTGGCATGGAACACGACTGCTGCAGGGACTTCAGCGGGGGTACAGCCCTCGGAGCCACAGACTGTGACTGCTGATTCTCCGGATTGTGAGCCTTTGAAAACTTTTGCTCCAGGGTTGGATCTGGGGTTTTCTACTGGGACACCAAATTTTCCCCCCCTTCTTCTCCTAGAAGAGAGCGATTTAATACAGGTCCCCACTTTTCGGACCTCTTTTGGAACAATCGTCTGGATCAGGCCCCCAGACGGAACGTTGTCCGTCTCAGGTACAGGGGGGGTCTTCAGGAGCAACCTGATCATTTCTTTGTGGCCTGCCGGCTACTTAAAGGCTCCATGAATTTCCAGGCCTCAGACATATATACCCTAATTAATATTCTGGGGGGGAAGAAACTTTTGATGTCAGTTTCAAATCATTTGTGGACCTAGACAAATTCTGGCAAAAGTATGATTCACTGAAAGTTACTCCCTTATGGACTCCATTCTGGGCTATTCCCATTACAAAACCACTGTTTAAAACTGTGCATGTCATGTTTTGGAATGAAGGGGTGAATGTGGGGGATATTGTGTATTGGTTGGAGAGTAAATACACTGTATTGGGGCCTCCTGAGCCAGTCATTGATGGGGAGGGTATTTGGACAGGCAGTTGGAAATTTAAGGTGAAACTGCGTATTGTGGGGATTTGGTTCAGTATGTTCCAAATATTTTTTTCTTAGGGAGGGATCGGAGTGTCTGCTTTTATCCAGGCAAACCCAAGGTGTGTTATAAATGTGGTAGCCCACACCATCTCAGTAGTGCCTGTGATAAAATCAAATGCGCTTTGTGTGGAGAACTGAATCATGACAGTAGTACTTGCCGAAATGTTTTTCACTGCAATCTCTGTGATACCCAAGAGCATGCGTACCACCAGTGTCCATATGCTGGCCAGAATAATTTAGGGGGCCTTGATAAGGAGACCTTGATTTTGGATGCCCCAGGACCGGTTTAGGCCGCACACTGAGGAGACGGCCCCTTCCCCCGATCCCAACCCCCCTGGTCCTAACCCTTCTGCCTTGACTCCTCCTGATGGAGTGGTACCCTACCCCGCTGGTAAGCCCTCCAATGTTG
Source organism: Neoceratodus forsteri (assembly GCA_016271365.2). NCBI lineage: Eukaryota > Metazoa > Chordata > Ceratodontiformes > Ceratodontidae > Neoceratodus > Neoceratodus forsteri. Next base: position 1,527,014,644 of record CM057455.1, read on the forward strand.
CACAACCACCAGAGAGTTTGGGGCTCACTGCTCCCACCCTGCCCATTCTAGCCCCCCCCCCAGCTCCTGAGTTTCAGGCACCTCACCCGAGACATGTGACTCGGTCTCATGCTAAAAAGGTTGTTGTACCAACTGTTACTCCTACGCATAACACTTTTCAGGTACTGCAAGATGCAGATGGGGATTCTGAATCTGACCTGTCAGTTGCATCTGGGGTTTTGCCTGGTATGGAGTGTGATGATGAAGGAGGTTCTGAATTACTGGAGTCTAAGAAGAAGTCAGGAAGGAAGCGTAAAAAGGACAAGTTTTAGTCGTACTCCCTGGCTTCTTTAATGGTGGTTTCCCTGAATTCTTGTAGTATCAAGAATTCTAAAAAAAACATCTCAGACTTTTACATTTTTGTAAATCCTTGTCTGCGGATATTATTTTTCTGCAGGAGACACGTTTTTCTACTCTTACGGAAGTAAATTATACTAGGAAATCATGGCATTCTGGACCTTCCTTCTGGTCCTTTGGTCCTGATGCAGCAGACGGGGTGGGGATTTTATTTTGTCATCCCTTTGTTCAGGTAACTGGTTTGATAGACTTAGCTCCTGGGAGAGTTTTGCTCCTGGATTGTATTTACTGAGGTTTTTCCCTTCGCCTCATCAACATTTATGCTCCCCAGGTCAAATCTGCCAGGATTGCTTTATTTGGGGAAATTCAGCAGTACCTTTATACCCCTCGACACATCATTTGGGGAGGCGATTTCAACTGTGGCCTGGACGTGAGAGTTAAAGATCAATTGCAGTGTAAGGTGTATTGTGATTTCCATGCTTTGTTTAAACTAATTCAGATGGCCTCCTTGACGGTTGCTTATAGAGCGCTTCATTCCGATCCAGAGTCCACTTACAAATGTGGCAATTTTACGACAAGGTTTGATTTTGTTTTTGCTTCCAGATATTTACTGCCTTTCTCTTTTTTATTGACCCCTTGTGAATTTTTGGATCATTTATTATTGACAGTAAGCTTTTCACTGACTACAATTCCATCTTCTTTTCCTGCTTTGCCTGCTCGATGGAAGATGAACCTGTTTTTTTTGACTACCAAGCGGTTTCAGTTATGTTTATCCCAGGCATTGGACAGAAGGTGCTCTGTAGCTCGGATGTACGATTCTTGGGGTGATTGGTGGATGGATATTAAACTTGAGTTTAGAATGACTTCCACAGCTTACCATCATAGTACTCAGTCAGCTGATTAGCTTACGTATTTGAAACAAAGAGCACAGTTTTATAAATTAATGTCACTTCCCTCTGGTTCTGATGTTCGGATACAAGATCAACTAGCTATGCTACGACAAAGCATGAGAAATTATCATTATGGGAAGGCTTGTAAGATTCATGATGATTTGTCTTATGGACTTAAATCTTCGCCGAGTTCGAACCCTTTTTCGGCCTGTAAGCAAGCCTTGGAAAAAAACTTATGGATGGCCTTTATGATCACAGGGGGGGTGTTGCACACAGCAGATATTGACATGCTACAAATTGTCCAGGTTTTTTTACAGGCTCAACATGGTAGGGCTTTTCAGCCCACTACTAGATGGGACGATTTGTTTTCCTTTCAACTGCCTAAACTTTCGCCCACTGATTCCCTTTTTTAGATAGGCTCATTACCCTGGATGAGGTTTGGTCTGAAGTTACTCACTTAAAGTCTGGGATATCACCTGGCCCAGATGGCTTAATTAATGAATTATACAAATTCTTGATAGATGATATAAGTGCCATCCTGACCTCTATTTTTAATGAGATTCTAGAATCTTCAAGGCTGCCTTGTGGTTTCTCGGATGCCTTAACCATTTTGTTATTTAAAAAAGGGAATAAAACGCCTAATTGAAAATTGGAGGCTGATCTGTTTATTAAATACAGATTATAAGATTTTTTCGGCTATTTTGTGACATCGGCTCCAAAATATTGCTTCTTCCTTAGTACATCCTGTCCAAACGTGCTCAATTCCGGGTAGACATATCCATCAACATTTGGCCCTACTGAGGAATGTGTGTGAGCTTGGCCAGTTGGGGAAACTTTCTGGTTATTTACTTTCTTTGGACCAGGCCCAAACCTTTGATAAGGTGGCACATGGGTTTTTATTTGATGTTCTACAGTGGTATGGGTTTTCCGATAAACTTAGAACTTGGGTGGCACTTTTATATAGCAAAGCCCAAAATGTTACCCTTGTTAATAGCTTGTTGGGGAAGGGGATTGATTTTTGTAAGGGAGTGCTTCAGGGCTGCCCACTTAGTCCTTTATTATACACTTTTGTTTTGGACCCTTTGGTTTGGGAACTTATTCATCATCCTCACATTCTGGGATTGTCTCCATCTCCTGAGGTTCCGCCACAGACTTTGGCTGTCTGTGCAGATGACATGCGTTTCCTGCTTCACAATGCAGCTGCAGGCCTTGCTGCATCGCATGTTGTGGCCCAGTTTGGTCTGCTTTCAGGAACATCTGTGAATTATGAAAAAAGTGCTCGTATTTTTTGGGGGGAGGGTGGTTTTGATCCCATGATTGGGCGGATTACCATCTCTATGGGACCTATTAAGATTTTAGGTTGTTTTTTTGGTATGGGAGATTTGAATGATCTTAATTGGCAACTGCGTATTGTTTTAGATGAAACAAAGGTACAATTATGGAAAACCTGGTCATTTTCTAAACAAAAATGTGTTTTGGTTATCAAAAAATTTTTACTCCCTCTGTTTCTTTACTTTAGTCCAGTTTTTCCTTTACCTAGGCAATATGAAACCCGTTTATATAGCATTTTTTTTCAAATGTTGTGGGGAAGCCGATTGAATCCGGTTAAGCGTGATTTCACATATCTTCCAATTAAGTCGGGTGGTCTTGGTATGATTAATCCAGTTGTTTTTTTATTTTTCTTTCTTTATTAAAGCTACATTTAAAGAGGTGCCATTATATCAATCTCATCCTTGGGATGTCTGGACTCTGTTTTCGCTTCAAGATTTTCTGCTGCGTTGGTCTACTAAAGTGCCTATTGTGAAATCTAATTATAAACTGCCTTCCTTTCTGCCTTTAGTGGCTGCTAAACTTTGTTTGTGGAGTGTGGCTAAAAGCGAGGTTTATCAGCTTTCCCAGAAGGGCCTATATCAGAGCATAATGTCTATGAATTTTTTAGTTTGGGTTGATTTTCCCAGATGTTTTCCTATGAAAATACATTTAGTTTTAAAGGTTCTGACCAACGGGAGGAGTCCTGGTCGGATGTGGGATGTAACATGGCTAAGCTATCATGGGAGGTTAGGGGTTAAGGGAAATTTGAAGCATAAGGCTCTTGCAGAACAGAACTGTATTCGTTTTGAATGTGTGGGCATGGAAGAAACTTTGATTCATTTTTTTCATACTTGTTCTTATACTGTTCAGTTTTGGTCCCCCTTGTTTGTTAAGTGGGGTTGGGGGATGGCATGTCATGTTACCTATGAATGCTTGTTTTGGGGGACTATTAAAGTTTTTTTTCCCCGTTATCATCCCAGTACCCTTAATGTGATATTTGCTTGCATCAAGTTTTATCTCTGGCAGGTGAGATGCTGTTTTTCCCTACAGCATACTCATACTTTACCTTTGGTGGTGTTACATCATATTGAATCAGCTTTACGGACACAAAAAGACTTTGAATCCCGTCATTTTCCAGTTTCTTTATTTCACGAATACTAGAAGCATGTATACTGGATTTAATATGGTCTGTTTATTATTTTGTGTAATTTTCAGTTTATTCTTGTTTGATTGTTCTACAGTGATGTTTATGTTTTCATTTTATATTTTTTGTTTTATATGAGCATCCTGTGTTGATGTTTTTTGGTTTCTGTAATAAACAATTCCCCTACTCTTTTTGATAAGTGCCATGGGATCTTTAACATCCACCTGAACTGCCACCAATACAGGCAGATGGGATCTCGGTTTAACGTCTCATCTGAAAGATGGCACCTCAGAAGTGCAGCACCCCTCTCATGCTGCACTACGGTGTCAGTACTGGGATATTAACTCAAGTGCCAGATGTGGGAACTGAACCCACAGCCCTCTGATCTCCCAGCCTCAGAGGTGAGTGTGCTACCTACTGAGCCACTGACACTGCTTTGGAGGGATTGATGGATTGAATTTATTCACCACATCTGGTGGGCAATAAAGGCGATGAAGGAATTTGTATTGCGACTCCTTATATTTGTTACAAATTAGTAAGCTCATATGGGAGCAAAGTACTGTAGTCCAGTTCTCTTCAATAATTTCCAACCCTATATCTTGTGCCCACTGTTGTCTCATCTTTCCTGACAGATCCGGAAAGCACTGCCTATCCTGTCTTGCCGCTCTCCCTATTAGGCCCTTTTCATCCTGTCTTGCCTTATAGATTTCTTGTTCTATCATCACCAAGCCAGAGGCCTCTACTGGTTCCCTCCGTAGTCCTTTGCCGAAAGCCTGGGTTTGCAAGTATCTGAAGTGATGTGACCGTGGCATCCCCAAGCTTCTCTAAATGTCCACGAAGGAGTACATCCCCTCCCTGAAATACAGATCTCCCAAGCATCTGACCCCCTCTTTCCTCCCACATATGGAGTCCAGTATCTTCTAGCCCAGGTAAAACTCCTGGGTTATGAGCTAGTGGAACTAGTAGGGTTTGATCCTCTTCTGCTCCTCTTCTTTTTTCAACTGATTCCCAGGCCTCCAATACCCAGAGAACTGGCAGGTTCAGGTCAGATAGCTGCCTATAAGCCCATCTTCCTCAATTTGTTAGGTACACTGACATCCATCCAGGGCATAATTCTTCCTCAAGGTCCACCCAGATGGCTGCTGGCCCCCTCTTTACCCAGTCCTGGTGTAGCAAAGCTGTATTACCAATTGTACAATGGGCCACAAAACAGAACGTAAATTCTCTATCCTGATTGGCTGACTCGCACCCCTCTCCCGTTGTAAAATCTACAATCACCCCACGGGAAGAGGTGCCAGCCACTGATCAACCGCATCAGGATGTCCCCCGAAATCACTCCAACAGTCACCAACACAGCACTCGGAAAGACTGCAAAAATCCATGCTTGATAGCGACCGGCAAATCGAGTTACTACAACAGGAAACCTCATACCTCTGATGAAATTGAAACTGCGGCTTTCTCCCATGTTCTTTGATATTTCTTTCATACTCTCTTCTGTGCCTCATGCACAATTTTTAACATTTCCCAGCCCCTCAAAAACACACTGCAGCTGGCAATGTTAACTCAGTACTGCGCATGCACAGTAGCAGCACGGCTCCAGCAACCAGGGAGTATTTTTTCCCAGCGGAACAATAAACACAGTAAAATATAGCTTAAAATGAATAAAAAACTTTTATTTACTATTTTTCTATGTGCCAAAAATAGGAGGACATTGTATAATTGCAATATGCCACTCAAGGGTGTTGGTGATGCCAAGATTTACCCACGCCTGCTGTGTTGTTGGTCACTCGGCTGCGCCTCATGACCGAACAACACCACAGGGCTTGGGTAAATCCTGGCATCACCAACACCCTCTCGTGGTATATTGCTTAAGTAGTAACTTCGTATGTCTGGGAAGTCAAGTGCTCCCTTATCTTTCCCTCTCTTAAGTTTCTGTAGGCTCATCCTTGGGTGCTTCCCTTGACAAATGAAATTAATGAAACCCCTCACATCCTTTTAAAATCTTTCCCCTGTTAACCTCCACTCATGACCCCTTATCCTATCCTCTTTGTTTCTAGCAAATAGTTCTTTATAATCCACCATGTTATTTCCTTTTAGGAACTTGAAGGTCTCAGTGATATTCCTCCTTTCCTCTTCTGGTTTTGTGTGAATTCATGTTCAATGCCTTTAGTTGGTTCTCATAGGATCTGCCCTCCTGTCCATGAATCATCTTGGTCATCCTATTGTAAGCACCCTCTGGGAGTTTACTAGTTAACTGTGATTGCTAAGTACAGCCAGGCTAGTTGCTAGGTGTAGCTAGGCAGGAAGAGCAAGTGGTGTAGGGCTGGGATTTGGGCTGGCATGCTGCAGGCAGGGGGCCCCATCCTTATAGGGTATAAATAGGAGAGAGATTATATCTGAGCAAGATTCTAGAAGAAGAGAGAAGAGTCAGGGGGATTTGTCCTGCAAGTTCATCTGGAGGGCCGTGGTGGGGCCGGGGTGGGCTCTCACCACCCCGGCCCTCCTCCCTTGCAGACTCTCATATGAAGAAGTGCAGCGATTCAGGCTGTTAGTGAAGGGGAGCAGTGGAGCAACAAGCCGGGGTCCTATCAGTGCTGATGGGACCCGGGACCTGAGAGAGGCCTGTTAGAGGCAAGAAAGATGGAGACCCACCAAGTGATCTCTGGCACCTTAGTAGAGTTAGTACCGATGAGGGCACTGTTTTTTTTCAGTAGCCTCACCCATGGATGAGTGCTGCCTGTGGGTCAGTGTGTATCCTGTGAGTGGGCCTGCACTGGCAGTTTGGGCCTAGGGAGCAGTTCAGAGGTGGCAGCCTAGACTGTTGTGGATGTAGTGGTGACAGCATTACCCCTTTTCCCCAGGCTGGTGGCCACTACAATGTTGGGACCTTCAGTTTGGGCAGCCTGTGGAGGCAGGGAAAGGTGGGTCCATGTGGGAAATGGTTGGTTGGGACACTGACAGGTTGGCAGACTGTCCGGGTGCTCCGTGTGGCACAAGCAGCAGTCCCCTGTGTCAAGGCAGTCCAGAAATTGGGGCTGCTGCATGAGAGGATAGTGCCTCTGGGTCTCTGTAGGTCTGGGAGTGTGACACTCTGCGGGGTTTTTTAGTCCCTGTAGGTTCAGGAGTGGTCAGCACTCTGTAGGGAAGAACAGAAGTTGTGTGGCATCAGTGATTTGGATGTCCAGAAGGTCTTCGGTGGTTTAGTTATTTTACTAAGAACACCAGTCTGACTGTGTAAGACCTTGAAGTAAAGAAAATGCTACATGTATTGTAAGACTACCCCTCCCCTCGGTGGAGAAAGTTTATAGAAGGCCAAGTTGAAGAATGGACTGGGACAGTAGAAATGTCTCGTGCTGTCATAGTCCCCTATGTAAAGATTAGATTGAACAGAAGAGATATGAAATGGAAGTGCTGCTAAGTACAAACTGCCTCTGAGTGTGGCCTGGTTCAGTCCACCATATTGCTGCTGTCAGGAATGTAGCATTTTCAGCTCAAGGTAATGTCTGCATACAATAAATCAATCTGTTGGCTAAAGAGATTATTGCAGTACCCAAGTCAGGTGCCTACCTGTGAAGTACCCCCATAGTACCTGTTACCCCTATGCTCTATGAAGTGACTGTTCCTGTTTATCATCTGTTCATTAAATGGGACCCCTGTTTCTGCAGCTCTGGTGTTTGCCTCATTTGTTGGAGAAACTGTTTTGCTGTTAAAAAGAAGTTTGCCTCCACAGCCAGCCACCACTGTGTTCCAGGGTGTGATTCCTGAGAACCATCACACCATTGAGGTGGACATTGAGAGTCCTACCTGGTGAAGATGGTCTTCAAAGTCCTGTGGGTGAAGTTGGCAAGACTAGGCAGGTGAGTGTCTGCATCGTACCACCAGTGCACCATCCCTGCATCGTTTGGTGGTCTGAGGGCACCCCTCGATAGAGCTTATCCATCACCTACACCATCCGAGAGAATCCAGCTACTGTTTTTCTGTTATTATTTCTGGACTGTGTTTTCTTGGTTATATCCTGCTCCCTTCCCCAGGACATTTACCATCTGAATACCACTAGACGCGGGGAGTGGAGCTTATAACATGCACTTTTGACGGCCTGTCCCTACCCTTTTTTAGTGCAAACTCCAGAACTGGGCACAGCACTCCAGGTGTGGCCTCACCAGCAGCCTATACAGTGGTAACAGTACCTCCTGTCTTCAGCTGTCAAACCTTCTCCCAATGCACCCCAGCATCTTGTTAACCTTGCTGAAGACACAGTCCCACACAAAAGATTAATAAACAAATTAGCCAGCCTGGGAGTGGGTCCCAGGGTGGTAGCCTGGGTAAAACACTGGCTGGACAACAGGACACAGCAGGTAATAGTAAATGGAGTCCACAGTGAAGAAAGGGCAGTTACTAGTGGGGTACCGCAGGGTTCAGTACTGGGGCCAGTCCTTTTTAATGTCTTTATAAGTGACATTGCAGAGGGACTGGAAGGAAAAGTATGTCTCTTTGCAGATGACACAAAGATCTGCAACAGGGTTGATATGCAAGGTGGGGTGGAAAGGATGAAAAGGGACCTGGCAAGGTTGGAGGAATGGTCAAATGTATGGCAATTTAGATTCAGTGCAAAGAAGTGCAAGGTAATGCACCTGGGAAACAAAAACCCAGGGGAAGAGTACACAATGGGGGGGTGAGATACTGACAACAACAAAAATAGAAAGGGACCTGGGAGTAGTCATATCAGGTGACTTAAAGGTGGCCAGCAATGTGAGAAGGCAGTAATGAGGGTTGGAGGGATACTGGTATGCACAGGGAGAGGCATCACCAGTAGATAAGAGGAAGTTGTTGGCCCTCTGTACAGACAGTTGGTAAGACTACATCTGAAGTACTGTGTACAGTTCTGGAGACCCCATCTTCACAAAGACATAGACAGGGTGGAGACTGTCCAGAGGAGGGCAACCAAAATGGTTCTGCACCAGAAGAAATATGAAGAAAGACTAAAGGAGTTTAAGATGTATAGCCTTGAGGAAAGGAGGGAGAGGGGGGATATAATAGAAACTTTCAAATACCTCAAGGGAATCAACAAATTCCAAGAGGGCAGCATCTTTCAGAAAAAGAGATGTGCAAGAACAAGGGGGCATAATTTGAAGATAAAGAGGGGACGGCTCAGAGGTAATGTGAGGAAGTATTTCTTCACAGAGAGGGTTGTAGATGCATGGAACGGCCTTCCTGAGGAGGTCGTAGAGTCAAAAACAGTGGGGGAATTCAAGAATGCATGGGACAGACATAAGGCAATTCTAGTGGGGGGTAGGAGGAAGTAGGCTGTTGGTTAACTAGGATCTGCAGATTATCCATTAGGTAGGGGAATGGGCAGACTAGGTGGGCCAAGCAGTCCTTATCTGCCATCAAATTCTATGTTTCTGTGTTTCTATGTTGTTACATTGACTTGTTTGTTTAAAGCAGCAATGAAACAAAAAAAATGTTTTTTTTGTGGGTTTTTTTCCCAAAAAGCTAGTTTTGGCTACAATTAATAACAAAGTTAGCATACCAGCCAAATCTACTTTTCTAGGTACCTCCTATGCTGTGCAAGATTTTTTTTTTTTATTTTCTCGATTCTAACCCTTACAATGATATTTCAAAGTCAAATGTGGCAGCTATCTGTTTTCTTGAGAAAAAAAAACATTTATAAAATGCTGTCTTGGTGGAACTAGAAAATGTTATCACAAAATAAAACTGGAAGATGCCTGAAACATCTGCTTGACCCCACCATATATGGGCAAGCAGTCCGCCTCACACTGAGATGCGGAAGTGAATGGAGGATAGCAAACAATGCAGAGGCAATGGTAGACAGTGGCAGAGACATGCAGAACCCACCAGCCGAACCAGCAATGACCAACAGGGCAGGCCATAAAGGCAGATGGGCGAATAAAAGTGAAGCAAAGAAGTGAAAGAAGTATCAGTATAGGATTATTTTCTCAAGTTTAAGTGACAACCCCCTTACATATAATTGTATTTTTGTTATTGCCAAGGACATCTCTGTACATGAGGCAGGAAATGTACCCAGTCCACGAACTTCACTGATGGGCAGGTGGCAGCAATGGTATCCAACATCTGGACTCATTATGCCACACTGTATGGAGCATAATCCCTATCAATGGCCCCAGAGACCAAGGCTGACCTGTGGCTGGACATCCAGGCCAATGTAAATGCTATCAGGCCAGAGGCATGGACACTGGCAGCCGTAAAACACAAATAGTGTGACCTATGCACAGTGCTAAAGAAAAAGGTTGCCATGGATGCGCAACATGATGAGGCACAGGTGGTGGCTAACCCAGCCAAGCCCTGACGCCAATAAAGAGGATGGTTGCTGACACCCTCACAGCAGTGGCCCTACATGGGGAGGAGGAGGGCATAGACACACTGGCAGGTATGTAGAGACAAGCAGGGACTGTATCCCTGAGGGCATGTACACCATGCATGAGCTAACCCCCATGTGTTGCACACCAAAGACCCTAGCACAGAGGAACACACATCCATGGGGGAGCCACCACCCATCCAGGACCCCACTGCACAGTGAGATGAATGCATAGACAGCAGTGAAGATGAGGATGGTACAGGTAGGATACCCAGTGCACATGCAGCACAGCAACTATCACCCACAGGTGCCCTGGCACAGCAAGCATAACATCCCCATGTCATCCACAGGTACCAAGCAGAAAACAGAGGCGCAAAAGGATATGGTGATGGACATGGATGTCACACAGCCATGAAAAGATGTGGAGGAGAAAGAGGAGCAGGACAAGGGGGTGGAAGATGAGAATAACATCCATGACAGCCAGCCCACCCCCACAAAGCCAGCAGGCCGGCCACAGAGAGCATGCACCTGAGTTGTTCTACACACCTACTATGCAGAGGTGTGGCAGCTGGAGTGGAACAGACTGGAAGCACAGTTCAGAAACACAGAGGTGCTGCTAGATCTGGCAGAGGAGGTGTGGGGCATGTGGCATTGGATAGACAAGCTGGACTGCCTCCTGAAGCACCTTATGGACAACCTGGCTGCAGTGTCAGTACCATGGGTCCAGTCAACATCCTCCCCACACTGTGTGGACAAAGCCCAACCATCAGCTGTCAACAGCACATTACCCAATGAAGTGCAACCAGACACCCAGGTGCGGAACACTGACAGCACCCTGG